>CM050910.1:4122500-5452500 GCA_027726005.1 Juncus effusus | reverse complement strand
CCAAAACTAGAGAAGGAAATTAGAATGTTTCAGAAAAGGAGAAGAGAGGAGCTAAAAGTGGAGAACGAAAGAACAACGTCCTACATAAGAAGAAGAGAAGATTCGAAAGTAGAAAATGAAAGAAGAAAATCCGAAAAAGGAAGAAGAGACGAGCCCAAAGCTGAAAAGAAAATAAGAAAGTGCCAAAAAAGAAGAGAGAAACCAAAACTAAATAAAATGACAAGATTTTTCCTTGAGTTAGAGAAAAGACTCGACCAACTCGATGACCCAGTCACCATAATTTTGAAAGTAATTAAGCTGGTCAATCTTTTCATTTTTTCATGTTTCACTTATTTCGAAATAACGACGGGGTACTATAGCGATCCTGTAGTGATGGATTGAAATTATATATCGTTTTCTTGTGTTTCTATATACGTTATATACTGTTTTTATTTTTTTTAAATATATACTGTTACCTGCTGTTTGTCTTCAGTTTATATGTTTCTATATATCGTTTTCATTTTTTTAAATATATATTGTTTTACCGAATGAATATTTTACATACTGTTTGTTTTCAGTTTATATTTTTTCTCAGTTTTTATATACTGTAGCTATAGGGTCGCTACAGTACCATCACGCAATATCAGCTCCCATTTCGAATTAACAATATCGTTTTTATTTATCTCCAGAATCCCCAAGAGCGTTTAATGGAGAGCATGAAGTACATAAAATTCTCACAGTATCTTAATGAAAATATCCATATCCTGGTATCCTATTAGCATTTTGTAAATAATCATTTTATTTATTTTTTCACTAAATAATTTTTATGATTTAATGTAATACATTGAAATATAATTTTATTAAAATGCAGTCATATCATTCTCCAGAAGAAGTTTTTGACATGTTGAAGAGACGAGGCATAATTGATATATGGCAATTCGACGCCATGTCCTGCATCGAAGTATGTTCCCAAAAAATGTACAAATAATACAAGAAATAGAACAAGGAAAATTGAACTATATATTTTTTGTATTTTATTTAGTCGAAGATACAATTAAGGAAATCACTGTCAGACATCAAGATCAGGTTTGAGTTCACGAGGAAATTAATTCATCATGTTCCCTACATTACAGTAAGTTAAATTAAGTTCAATGCAATCAGTTAGCTAATTTCTTGTAATGAGGTTTCATTATTAGTTGATTAATGTCTAGAATAAAAAAAATAACTACAACTTTTAGTTTGATTTTCTAAAGTCAAGAAATAAAAAATGAATCAACAAAAAATATTATAAAATCAATTATCATAATGATTTTGTTGCAGAGAGAAACATATATAGATCATTTTTCACAAGATGCAAAGAAATATGGAGCACCGCCAGAACTTTCTTCTTCTGGCATTTGTGTTGCTCTTGATGTAAGTAAAACTTTACTAGTTCTTTTAAGGCCAAATTTGATGTGTACCCCTACAAAACATCATAATTTCATGTATGCTCCTACAAAAAGTGAAATATCATCAATATCCCTACAAAATCACTCAAATATCATGGATAGCCCTCTGATATATTTAGTGTTAAAATTAACGTTATTTTATTATTTTTCTATTTTTTCCTTGATATATGATAAAGATTTATATTGTCACTTTTTAGTTTATACATTTATATATCGTAAGTTTAAGATGAATATGTTTGAGAGTAATAAATACAATTATCTAAAAGAAATTAAATATATAGAAAAAAATTAGTATGCAATAATCATTTTATATTTTCAATAGAGTAAATAATAATAATGCAATAAATATAGATGATATTTGACTAAAACATTATGACAAAATATTAGCGATAAGGGTATTGGTGATATTTTAAGAATTTTGTAGGGGTATCAATGATATATGTGTGGCTTTGTAGGTATCCATGATATTTGACTGATTTTGTAGGGATATTGTTGATATTTCACCTTCTGTTGGGGTATACGTAAAATTATGAGATTTTGTAGGGATACATATGACATTTGGCCTTCTTTTAAATATGTACAACTTTAAATTTAATAATTTGACGGTTTTTTTAATATTTAGTACTTTCAAGATCTAGTAAGAACCATTGAGCATATTTTCCACCCTATTATTCGCAAGGTACGTTATTTATTTAATATGGATATAGATTTTCTTTTGCGTCATGCTGGAAAAATAAATTTATTTATTTAGTATCTTATATTAAATGAAAGAAAATTCATACAGGAGCGAAGTATTGAGATGGAACAAATAATAATAAGAAATGAAAAGATCAAAAGACGTACCCTCATCGTAGAGGTTTCTTTTCTTCATCCTTGACTTTTTATTTATTTTGTTTGGAAAAAAAATCGTCATCCATATGTAAATACTTAAAATCGAATTAATTGGGCTGCATAAAATCTTACAATAAGTAAATGAAGAAGTTACTATATTTTTTTTCAGTTACACAAGTGGCAGGAAGAAGGAAATACTTGGATAAATCAGGCAGTCAGAACGGTTACATCAAAACATCGGTCTACGAAGGTAGTTAGATTTTTTTTTTTTTGTTTTTTTTTTGGACCAAGTTGCTAAGAATCCAGTATATCGATCAAAAAGTAAAAAAAAAAAACATATCTATTTTATATTGACTAAAAATCTAAAATATTAGAGAGTTTTTCATAACATACCAAAATGTTACTTATTTTTTGAAAAATTTCCCTAATGTATTTTTAGTATACTTCACAATGTTTTATGTTATTGTTGTGTTTTACATAAATGTTTATTTTTTTAAGGGCTTCAAGCATGCTGAAAAGATTGTGAAGCTGCATGAGGAGTTTGATCTCCATATAGATTCTTGTGAATACATCACAGTAAGTAATTTAATTTCCAAAAATAGCATGATTATCTCATCAAGATCTTAAAAATATTAGGGTTTTAATTGTAAATGATTTAAATAGAATAATTATAATTTTGTAGGCCAACAGTACCGTTGAAGACCTAATCTTCGATAAAAGGGTGGTGACGAGCCGTTACGGAAGTCTCGATAAATCACTGGTGATAGCTTCATTGGAAGTAACTACTTCTTTTTCTCAAAATAATACGGCGATTAATTATTGATTAATTGACATTTTTAATTACCTTGAAATAATTTGTTTATATAGTGGAAATTAAGATTACTACTACAGTTAGAGGAGTTTGAGAAGTATAAGACATGGTTAAACGGCCTTATTGACGAAAAACTCAAAAAGGTACGATACTCTTAATTAAAACAATGAAACTATCTGCACTATGTGATTCAATGAAAAATTTAGTGAAGTAAAAAATCAGTGAAAATTAAACAATAAAACTATTTGTGCCCCCACAGGGTTTCTGAAATTGTGAAGTAAAAAAATCAGCGAAAATTAAATTCGTGATAGTATTTTCAGTCATTTACTAATTTTAAATTATAACTGAATATTTGATTCAAATGCTTGTGCAGGGATCATCTCTTATGGATGACATTCTTTATAATATAAAAGAAAACCTTGTTGATTTTCCTTACCTTCCAGAAGATTGTGTCCTCGATAGAAAAAATGTAATTATTTTTTATTATTCCGAAATTTGCATATTAATTAATCATGACAATAATTGATTTCTAATTATCTGTTTTATTATACTTAGGTTTGATTATTGTAGTTTCATTTTTACTTGATCGTTTTTTTGTGTGTACAGAAAAAATTTTCCCTCTATTACAAAGCATTGAAGAAGATTAAGCTTCACACAAAATGTAGCATCTCCTATGGGTATTTGATGGAGGGTATTTTGGTAATTTCCTATCAAAATTTGGCATTCTACTTTTATATTTCTAAAACCCTTTTATGCAAATAATATTAATATTTTTAACTTTAGGATAAATTTTATCGTCGGTCAGTTAACTTAGAAAAATAATTAATTAATTCACTCAACTTTAAATAACTCTGTAGAAATCACTAAATTTTCAAAAATTATTAAATACGTCACTAAACTTTTAAATGTCCCGGAGAGGTCACTCAACTTTTAAAAATAACTAAATAAGTGACCGATTAATATTTCATCCATTTTGAAAAATTGAAATTTGGATAAATTATTTGGTAATTTTTAAAAGTTAAGTAACCTTTAAAAGAGAACTGATAAGTTTATGTGACATATTTAGACATTTTTAAAAGTTGACTGACTTTAAGTGAAATTTAACCTTAACTTTATTTATGTATTGGCAGGTGTATCTAAAGATAAGTTACGTTAGTACTGGTTTACCACTCTCATTTGTGGACCGGGCAAATGGTTGGAATCATGTAAGTCATGTCATTTTCTTAATTAAAATGAAGTAAAAAATTCATTTTTATTATGAAGCTAATTAATTAACGGCAAATTATTTTTATTAATAGAAACCAAGAGTTGCCTTTGATCTTTATTGTCAAAAGAAGTTGAATGCTCTCAAAAAGGTACAAACTTTATGTGTTAAGAGCCAAAGTTTTGTAGACAGTATAGTTCATTATAAATTATTTTATTGTTTGTGTTAGAGACAAAGTCGTATTGATGGCTTAATAATTATGATACAACTAATTCATAAAAAATAATGAAAGTGTAAATTGTTTCCATGTATTTACAGGTTTGGGGTGAGAAATACTATGAGCATCCTGCTTATGCAACATACTATGGTGATGACCTCATGATGTTGGTAAGTTTTCATAATTTTATCATAAAATCAATTTTATAGTATTTTATTTATTTAAGAAAATTCTTCTTTCTGTTTTAGATTTAAATGCCGGCATGATGTTGATTGTGCATCTTCTGTTTTTCTGTACCATATATGTAAAAATATGATAAGAACTTATAAATGCTGAGGATGCATGTAATCTCCTGAATCGCATATAAACAATGATGTACTGATTATATTTTATATGAATGAATAAGACCATGAATATAAGCTTAGGTTCTAAAATAAGGGCAAATTCTAAGGAGAATCACGTTTGGAGAATAAAAAAAAAATCAGGCACTGGATATTTCCAGTTCCATGCACCCTCCACGCGCCCAAAATCACTAACGTCAGCGTCGTTATTTCAGTGCATAATCCTTATTTAGAAAGAATTCACCATTTGTTTAGTAAGAATTCACCCCTATAACAGTAAAAATATATCTTTTACACAGTAAGAAAATACTCTTCTTTAGGAAGAATTCATTCTTTATTTATGAAGAATTCATTCCTTTAGCAGTAAAGAATATACCTTTTCAGAAATTTTACAAAGTGGCCATTAAAATTTGCGTTTGACCGGTCAAAATGCATTTTCTTCTTCTAACTCACTATTTCGCTGCCACGTTTCATGTTCCTATTGCTGATTCTTTTTTATTCTCAAAAATATGATTTGAGTTAGCACCCTCGTAAAATAAGTAAATGTGTTATGACTGTAAGTTAACTTATATTTTGCATATGTCATAGATAAGAGAATTTGAAAATGTGTATGGTTGATTTCTGTAGCATGTGTTTTGATCTAGAAAATGAGCATGAAAACATTGCATGCCGAATAATTGTGGATATTGAATTTCATGCATCATACAAGCAAATGTGTTAAGACAATCAATCATCATTCCTCGGTTACCAATATATATTGGGTGGCGCTATTTCTAGAGCAAGTTTTTCTGCGTCTCGAGCGATATTTAAATTGTGTATTAAAAATCCGAAAAAACCCTTACTTTAATTATGCTAAATATTGATTATACGAATCAACATTTATTTGCATATTATTTCTTTCTTAATAAATTGTGGTAAACATGATAAGTATAACTAATGCAAATGACACAAATATCTCATCTTCTTATACCTTATCAGCTACATTTTTTTTCACTTTGAAGGTTTGATAATCAATTAAATAACTCGCTTAAAACACTGTAGAGGTTTCACGAATAATATTATTCCTTTAGTTTTTCATTACTTTCTTTTTTATCAGAGATTTTTCGTTCTTATCATTGATTTTACTTTAGGCGACTATGTATAATGAAGAATTTTAGCACTCTCAGAATAATGAAAACCTACACTTAATTATTTCTAATTTTATTAGTTACAAAGAATCACAGTGTGAAAAGCTCTCCTTTCAACCCCTTAAAGAAAAGAGAAGCTCGTTTTATCGTTGTTTTTCATTCCAAAATATTTTTTAGTAGATTATTGAAGTTCGTTGTTTATGTATGAATGATGTGAATCAATTTAATTAACTATTTGTTTGGATGCTATATTATTATTGATTAACAGATAGATAATGGAATATAAAATGTAGTTAATCCAGACCATATGTACTAACCACTAATCATAAGCCGGCTTAAAATATTTGATCTTAGGTGCATTTTCCTCTGGAATATTATTGTTCGGGTGTGACTGGACTACTACCGGCAACCTACTAGACGAGACTAAGTACTCTATACCTAAATATTAGAAATTCATAGTTACTATTACTAATTATTTTACATAAGTGAAAAACATTATTTAATGGGAAATGTTCAAACTCGACGCACTGTAGCACGACGTACTGTAGATACACTATTTTTTTCATTTTTTACACACTGTTTAACTTTTTATATACTGTTTTGTCATTTTATATACTGTTATTTATTCTTTGTGTATTTTTTATTTTTTCACTTTTATATACTGTTTTCTCATTTTATATACTGTTTCCCCATTTTATATATTCTTCCCCCATTTTTATATACTGTTATGCTTATACTGTTATTAGAAACTAAATTACACATATTGTTAAGACCCAATCTTGAGAAGATGGAAGAACGGTTGGGCAGCAGTCATCAAAGCAGGCAAACACCTCAAGTGTCAGATTTACGGGCCCTTTTGCAAACCGACTCAGCTCTAGTTTTGAGAAATCAAAAGCGACAGCCGGCCCTTTTGGCGCCGCAAACCAACCCACTGCATCACACGAGACGATGTGAAGTGGACTGCATTTTGAGAACCGGCCATCTGCTAGCTTAATCCTGACATACAAAGAGGCTGAAGAAAGAGCCTCTTTGATCGCGATGGCTGTTGTGGAAGCCCCCAAGGGGAGCCGAACAGCCAGGTTGAAGATCAACAGTCTCAAAAAGACTGAAGGATCCATGGCTTCTTTGAAGAGTTCTTGAATGTCTTGAAAGAAAAGAGAGTGTATTATAAAATGAATTATATATACTGTTATTGAGATCCGTCGTGAACAGTCGTGCTACAATGATCGTGCTCTATTAGGTCCCTTATTTAATTATTTTATTATTATGAAATTTCACTATAAATTAAATTTTCAATCTATCACATATATGTTTACACGAGAATAGAAAAAAATAATAAATTCGGATGTGAATGAAAGATTTGTTTAATTTGTTTGTTCCTATGTTTAGTTTAATTAACTAAGAAAGAGATGATATGCAAATAAATGTTAAGTCGTGTAATCAATATTAGCATAATTAAGGGAAGGGTATTTTTGGAATTTTGATTAAAATTTTAAATGTCGCTTTAGACGAAGAAAAGTCTGCCCTAGCAATAGCGCCACCCATATATATTTAGATGAAAAGAGGTAAGAACTAGACAAATATATGAAATCCATCGAATGAACTAGTTTGAGTATTAAAGGATGTCTTGGAATTATATGGAATCCAAAGAATATTTTATTTCAAAGAATGTAATTTCAACGCATGTATTATTGTCATCTTTGATTTGGTGTATCTATTTCAAAGATTATAAAATATATTGATTTATTGACATTCCAAATAAATTTATTTAAATCAACTAATTAACGAGGGGAAAAAGATTCATTATAAAAACTTTACTTCCTTAATTATGCACTCCCTCCTCATGGGATGATGGGAATGAGAAAAATCGGATAATTTTGGGAGCTATCCGATTCCCACCAACGCACCAAATATTACGTAGATCATCTAGGATGTCACTAAATTGTTCAGTGTCGCAAATAGCGTGATAAAGCGGCGCTATAGTGTGTTCTGGAAGTTAAACGTTGTGATACTGCATTTTTGTTGCTATGTAGTGGATGATATTGCCATGTAGCTCTGATATAGCGGTGCAGCGGTCCAATATAGCTGTGTAGCGTGCAGTGAACTGATATACTCAATTTTCATTATTTTTTCATTTTTGTTATTTTGAATGTACTTCTTGGGTTTTACATATAAAAGATAAAATGGATTTAATTATAAAACTTATTAAATAAATAAATAAATAAAATAATAACAAATAATTTTTGTGAAGAATAAAACCAAAGACTATTTTTTAATTCTCCATCAATAATTAGCACCCTCAATTCTCCATCAATAATTATCGCCTCTATTTTAACTTAGTGCTGACTGGTTGACAGCTCCCTTTTCGTTCTCTAACACTCTACTGTCACATACTCTAATATATAGTTTGCAAAAAGTAGTATTTGCTTTGAATGTTGAAGTAAAACCAATAATAATGACACGTCAGAAATATAAATATTAGTTAGAGTTCGTAAAACTAATTATTACATTGTGACTTATTGTATAATAATATGTTATTTTTTTGAAATATTATTGTATTACTTGGATTATATATTGTATGCTAATTCTTTGATATTAACTGTATCATATTTTTATATTTGATCACTATTGTAGGGATATTTTGTAGATATTTATTGTTTTGAAAGTTGTACGAACATATATTACATTACGACACATAAGAAAATAATACTTATTAATATTTTCCGCTAAGGGAGTGTAGCGCGCCATATCATCCGCTATTCGCTACAAAAAAATTCAGAATGCTGCAAAGTACTAAATACTATTTGCAACATTGATTATTACCTACTGTCTAAATCAAATAGATGTGAAGGCATCCACAAATCATACGAACAACAGATAAATATAAAATTTAATACTTGACTAACTAATAATAAATGATTAACATCAAAATAAACAAGATAAATTAAAAAAAAAATCTAAATCAACTTTGGCTCAACCAAAAGTCAAACAAAATATAAGGAAATACTAATTCTTTCCATTAAAAGAGGCTTAAAATGGTGAAAAAATAAGTTCGAAAGAGTGAAAAAATCGCAACTTGGAAAGGAAAGAAATCTCTGGAATACAAATTAGAATGGGAAAAAAACCGGCCATTTTTTTATTTTATTTATCGGTTCAAGATTTATCGAAAAATACTGGGCTATTCACACCGGTTTAGCCGGATGAGTTGCATTTCCGATCTATATATTGGATCGAACCGGATTTGGATTCTGGTCTGGTTTTCTCCGGTTGGACTGGCTAGTCCGGTTTTTATAACACTGGTTAAAAGAAATCAAAATCTTAAGTCCGGTTTGGTTCGAGCTTTAATTATTTAAGAATTTTGTATTTTGCATTTGTGAGTTAAGAGATTGATGCTTGGCAAAGTTAAGAGATTTTTTATTTTGTATTTTTTGTATGTTAATGGATTTAAATTTTCAAGTCAGATTTGCAAATTGTATATATTTGTGATTAAATCAATGACCGGTTCACCTTCAGCGGTTTAACCGGGCGACCGCTGGTTCGACCGATGAATTAGTGACCCAAGACTCGATCGGGTCGGTGTCCGGTCGGGATTTAATAATATTGCTTTTAATAGAAAAGTGCTCCAAGGGTGTTTTTTAAATGAGACATACATTCTTTTGGCATGATTTAATCAAAAAATGGAAGTTTAACTAGAAAAGTATGTTGCCAATCTGGCAGAACTAATATGACGACTTTTATTTATTGAGGTGGTAGGTAAATGCCTATATTTTCTTTTGTATTGAGTACGGATAGTTAACTTACAAAATTACAAGGTAAGAAAGAAAAAAGAAAGAACGAAACTAAGAAAATTAGATGATTATAAAATTATCCTACGTCTTCCCAAAGCCTACTATCTGCCATTGCTTGTTCGAGTATCATCCAGGTTTTATTCTTATCAGTGAAGATTTTCGAGTTCCAATGATGTGCCTATTTTTACACATATTTTTAGAGTTTTTAATATAAGTTTTTATAAGAAATCAAATAAAATCTCTAGATAATCTCAAGATGAGCAGGTACAACTAGTCAACAGATGCTTTCTATGTTGCAAGATTAAAAAGTCATTGAATCATTTTTCTGGGGAATGTTATTTCATGAATCTTCACTGGAATCTTTTGAGTTGTAGGCTGAATTCTGAAGCCTTTCTATCTAATTCAATCAAAACGATGAATGGTAGTGCATACCAAGGAGTTAGTCAGATTACCCAGGTTTAGTTTCAGGCGCAGCGAGGACGCGGAGGAGGACGCGGAGGAGGAGGGGGAGAGGGGAGAGGAAGACACGGAGGGCGTGGGGGAACACGAGGAGGAGGAGGAGGAGGCCGCTGGCGTTACTGACTATGTTTACTTTTTGGACTATGTTTTGTTAATTTAGATTGATATTTAAACTATTTTAGAGAGCTCACTATGTGTCTTTAATTTACAGATCAAAATACATAAACATAGAATACAATCCATAAAATATTACAAATTAAAATACATAAACATAAAATACAGTACATAAAACATTACAAACAACAATCCATAAAACATTACAACCCACAATAAATAAACATAAACTACCATACATAAAACACTACAACCTTCTCGGACATTTTGTTTTCGTGTGCCCTGCTACTCCGCAAATACTGTAATGTTTTCTACGATCTGCGTTGTCCATGACGTCCATACTATTATGAAAGCGTTTCTCCTGTCTTCTTCCACGCTTGTTGGTTCCACGGACATTTTTCCTCATAAGTTTCTCAGGAGGAACCAACGTACCATTATAAACTTTTTTACGTTCAAGCCACTGTTCTCTATCCTTTATCGGATAAAAACTTCCTTCATATGTATGTTTAAGGTGATCCAGCGAAAAATGTTGATGTATAAAATACTCGGGACTAACACCTCTGCGTATGCAAACTGCTACCAGATGCGAACAAGGATAGTGATATAGCATCGGTTTCTGACAACTGCATTTGCCTTCATCGAAATTCACATGGAAGCTCTTTCCCCCTACCTTGGAACCACTAGATCCTGTTATCACCTCATAAACACCGTTTTCGACATTGAAGGTAGTGACTCGATGCGCACGCGCCTTAACTGTTTTATTCTCCATTTTTTCCATCACTTCCTTTCCCCACATTCTATTATTCATTTTCATATTTGCAGCTATCTCGCGCTTGTTGACAAAATAACTATTCAGCTTGTAGAATGTCTCCATCACAATAGCCGTAACGGGAAGCTTCCTTATACCCTTGAAAACATAATTCATCACTTCTGCATGATTACTAGTAGGAATACCCCACCGGCGACCTTCTGTATCATACGCGAACGCCCATTTTGATTTATCTTTTTTATTTAACCATTCCCAAGCCTCATTATTTTTATCCTTTAATATTTTATATAGCTTCTTAAATTTAAATTTGGTGGGCGCCTTAACTAGTTGTACAATCAATTTAACCAATGTTTTGTCTGATATAGCGCTACTGAAATTTGCTTCTAAATGCCGCATGCAATAACGATGATAGCTGTTAGGTTCCTTCCATTTCAATCTGTCATCCTTCATTGCACGAATTATTCCGGCATGCCTATCCGAAATCACACATAAACCTTTGCGATGGCCGATCAAAGTACCCAAACACCCAAAAAACCAACCCCGCCATTCTACCCTCTCCTTATCAACTAAAGCAAAAACTAAGGGAAATAATTGACCATTTGCATCGCTAGCGACTGCCATCAATAAGCATCCTTGATATTTTCCGGTTAGAAATGTTCCATCTACTGTTATGACAGGCTTGCAAAACTCAAATCCTTTAAATGATGGACCAAATGCCCAAAAAAGACCTTCGAACTCCTCCTCACCAGCACGGTTTTTGGGACCTCTCCAAAATGCATATTCAGTAGTAGGATTTGCTGAATATATTACTGCCATCAATTCAGGAAGCAAATTATATGCCCCCTTCCAATCGCCAAACAAGAATCTAAGCGCGTGTTGCTTGGAGTGCCAAGCCTTCCAATATGATATGGTATTTTAATTTGACGGTTTCCACTAGGGTTACTGGTTTAATTGCTAAATCTGCTCTAACGACATCTAGAATTAGCCCCGCAATAAATGCACTTGTTAATTGTTTGTGGTCGTTGTTAGGTTGTTGATTAACACATACGTGTGGTTGTGTAAATTTTTTAATCTCAAACACATGTCGTTTATTTTTGCATGCATACAGCCTCCAATCACAGCCAGTGCGGTCATCTTGTAGCTTGCAGACTACAGTGTAGAGCGTTTTGTTCGATTTGGAGACTACAAATTCTCGGTGATGCATGACGCTGTATAATTTTACGGCCGATTGTAGCTCTGTTTTCGTGTCGAACGTCTGTCCCTCATACAAACTATCATCGCTACTCACATGCATGCTCTTACCATACAAGATATCGATTTTCGCTTCTTCCCACATAGTAGTATCTTCAAACTCTTTCGCCGGAGGATTACCGAAAGTTCCTACACTAACCATCTCGCCCACTTCCGTATAATTGTTCATAACATCTATTTCTGGTTCGTCGCCTTCTTCCATTTCTGGCACTTCATCTTCATCATATTCGTCCTCTTCAACATTTTCAAACTCATCTTCGTCGCCTTCTTCCATTTCTGGCACTTCATCTTCATCACGATTTATTACAGGTTCTAACCTCTCAAGCTCGTCATCATTAAAAGGTACATTTGATCTACTACTAGTTCCTACATAGGATTCTCTACTTTGGATGCGTTCAACGTATATTTCTAATTCAGGCCAACCGTGTTCACCATATTTGATGTACTGAGCAAAACTAACTAACTGTGAATCATTCGAAATTTTGACTATCTTAAAATACAAACAATCATTCATACGGTAAGGAAACCTACCACTAATTTTAAGATCGTCACTATTAGGCCAACCGGTGGTAGCATAAATTTCTAAACACAATCTATAATAATTTCTATTTCTACTACGCGGGAGAAAAACACCTTCTTGTGGAGCGTAATTGTATCCGCTCGAATCTTGAACAATATGATCATTGTAATATAGAAATATTTCAGAATTTTGTGGCATTTTCTTGATAAGGAGAAAGATATAAAGAGAAGAAGTTTGCAAGAGAGACTTATGAGATTTAATTTTTTGATGATCGAGTATAATAAGAGGACTCTTTAAATAGAAATCTAAATCATATACCTAAAAATCCTGAGATTCCTCCTATATTCTAGCATGTTAAATCAATGTTACCCACTAAATAAAAAGCTAAATTGTCATTTCAATCTGAAAAAGTAAATATTCTCTAGTACCCTATATCTGAACCCTAAACACCTAAAAATCCTGAGATTCCTCCTATATTCTAGCATGTTAAATCAATGTTATCCACTAAATAAAAAGCTAAATTGTCAATTCAATCTGAAAAAGTAAATATTCTCTAGTACCCTATATCTGAACCCTAAACTGTATACCTAAAAAAACTTAGATTCCTCCTATAGCCTAACATGTTAAATCAATGTTTATGTACTAAAAAAACAGAGTTGTCATTTCAATATGAAAAAGAAATTCTAAATAAAAATAAGTTATTTATTATTATTTTTTTGTCTTCAGATTTATTTTATTTATTTTTTCCATGTAAAGTCAAAGAAATCAACATACCTTCCCTCTCCTTTTTTTTGTTTTTTTTCGCCTCTTTTTTCGCCTCTGCGTCGCCCTTTTTTTTGCTGTTTCGAAAATTTTCGAAAAAACACTCGAACTAACAGTCAGGGGTTGGAATTATTGGAGCTGTTTCGCCCAGCGAGCTGGCGAAAGAACATTTTGTATCGGTTATTTCTAAAAACCGATACGAAAAGTGTTTATTCTGTAACGGTTATTTCTAAAAACCGATACGAAAAGTGTTTATTCTGTAACGGTTATTTCTAAAAACCGATACAAAAAGTATTTATTCTGTAACGGTTGTTTGAAGGAACCGTTGCTGATGAAAAGTTATTTCGCCAGGCTACCGGGCGAAACAGGCTTTGTTTCGCCCGACTGCTGGGCGAAACAAGGCTAATTAAGCAAATTCGTCCGTAATGTGATTGCGCTCTATTTCGCCCCGTTACTGGGCGAAACTACTACCATTCCCTTAATTAATTTTTTTTTTTTGGCCATTTCAAAAAAAAAAGTCGAAATGAGGCATGGATTTTACTTCTGGATTTTCTCAACTTTAATAGATGAAATCACGTGAAAAACCTAAGTATTTTTAATGTGGCCTGTTGGAAAGAGATAGACATGGATTTCAATTCTTGATTTTCTCAACTTTGATTCATGAAATCACGTGAAAATCCAAAGTTTTTTTCATGTGGCATGTTGGAAGATGAGGTATGAATTTCAAGTCTGTATTTTCTTTTAGTTAGGCAGTTGAGTATTTTTTATGTGGCCATGGGAGATGAGGCATGGATTTCAATTCTAGATTTTCTCTTAGTTAGGTAGTTGATTACTGATTTTTCGGCGTGTCGGATTTTTTTATAAATTATTGTTTTTAAATACAAAAAATTAAAATAAAATTAAAAAAGTTTAAAAAATTATATAAAGATAATTTTGGATACATAGTGAATAAAATAATATATAAATATTAATTTTAGAACATATTTTAGATATTTTTTATTTTAAAAATATTTTAAATAATTTTGGAACTACTTTTATAATTTTATTCAAATGTGATTTCATTTTTTAGGCTTTTATGACAGTCCTTCATTTCATTTTGGCTTTTATGGCATTCATTTCACATGCACCATTTAACTTTAAATATGTGGCTCACAGCAAAAAAAAAAAAATTGACATAGTGTGAACAAATCTTAAGTAACCCATATATTTTACAAACTTTTGCCACAGAAAATCACAAAATATTCTTTTCTCTCCCTTCCTCTCTCTCTCCAGCCTCTCCAGCCTTTCTTTCGTGATTCTCTCTAAACCTAAAATGTCCGCTGCCCTTCCTTCTCTGTTTTCCCTCCTCCTCCTCCGCCCTTTCTCTCTCATGCATTATTTAATTTAATTTTCTGTATCAGCCAATCAAATATTGTTAGGTTTTAATTACTAAGCCAAATTCTAGTTTAGTAGTCCATATTTAGCCTACTACGGATCGACACTGCAACTTACTATCATGGTCGTGAGCGTGACTCCACAAGTAATTGTCTATAAATTTGATTAGAGATCTAAATTACCTATATAGCGCACGCATTTTATTAATAATACTTATGGTGGTGATTTGAGCAGGAAATAATTTGATAGGAACAAAAAATTGTTTAGAAAAATGACATTTTTATTCTTATATGTAATGTCTAATTATATGAGTTAAAAAGAAGATGATAATCGCAATAATAAATGTACTAATGATATGAAAATCTTTCTAATTTATTGATAACATCATTCTTGCTTGCTATTTCCACATTTATTTTGTCTCTTCAATTCAATCTCATTCATCCAGATCCTACTATTTCAAAAAAATTTCAATCACTTCATTTTTTTTTTGTAGAAGAAAGATATTTTTTTTTTCAAAATTATCAATTATGTCATCTATTTTAATTATTTATTATTTGAATATATTATTGGTTTTATTTTTTTCAAATAGCATTGGAATTTTGGACACTTGATATGTCAATGGCATTTGCGTTTTTGAATTTAAATTTAGAAAGTACGTAATAAGACTTTTTTTATAAATAAAAAAATATTAATTACTTATATTACCTTTTAATTTACTTGTCATCAACTACGAATTCATGAAATTGCATAATAATAGAAATTTATTTTTTTATTCTTGTATACCTTTGTAAGTATGTAGCTTGTATTTCTAAATCATTATTTGAATAAGCACATTAATATTAATATATCTAAAGATTTCATGAACAAGAATAATTAACATTGAAAAGATAATAACATATTTATAAAATTGAAATTTAATCCAATAAAATATTTTGGTTATTTTAATAAATAGCAATAGATTTGAGGGTTTTGATGATAGTTATGTCGAAAAGAGAAATAATTAGTAATAAAGAGTAATATACTCTTGTTTTTTTTAACTCAATTAATTGGCATTAATAAAGAAGGATAAGACGTCTTTTTTGTTAGAATTTTTTGTGCTCGTATCAAAACTTTTCATGCCCATGTCATTTCCCTAGTACTTAAAACTAAATATTTTTGGGAGGTGCTATTCATAGAATTAAGTTGGCTTAACTAAGAGTAAGTTCAAATTTTTGTTGACAAATACCAGAATTGTCCTTATTTAATGATGATATTTAAAATTAATAGTTTTATTCATTTACTATTCCTTCCTAGTAATGACTAATTAAATCTTGCAAAAATAGAAATATCGTGATTCAATATTCCAGTAATTTATTTTGTGAAGAAAACAGATTTGGAATTTTTTTTATCTTTGACTGTGGCTTTTATTTTGTTAGTATTATTAGTATAAAAGAATTTTTATTCGTGCAATGAATTTTAATGTTATATTACTAATACTCATATATAAAAACAAATTCAAATAACACTTCATCTAAATATAGAGAAAGATACTACTAGCACATAACAACACATATTTATAAATTCGCGGTCAAATATTTAAAATAAAATAACATATTCTTTGAGTCATTTATTAATAGATAACAAAAATAACATAGAAAATCGTACTGACATAAACGAACAAAATAATATGACTAATAATACATAAATATTTCATGATCCATCCATTGCATAATATGACAGAAAAGAGGTAATAAATCTATTTAATCTCTTTTCACATATTTATTTGCTAAATTTTAGAAGAAAAATAGCATCAATAGATAAAATCATCCATTTAAAAATCGTCATTAATAAAGACAATTTTAATATTTATCAAACAAAATTTAAATTTGTTGTTGATTAAACCAACTTAACTTTTTGAATAGCAACACCCATATGTTTCTTTAATTTTAATCATGCACGGTGACTGTTTTAATGATGACCAGTAGATTAAAATTTAATCATTAAGAAGATCTTGACATTTATTTTAGCTTAAGTTTATCTACGCGTGTCAGATATTTTCCGCCCCTGATTTATTTTTCTGAGCGAAGCGGCATATCTGATCTCCCTCCCTCTTCCCTTCTTTGTAAAAAAAAATTACCCTCTTTCTCTCCGCCTGCTCTCTCTCTGCCTTGACCGACTCCTGTCTCCTCTCTCACTCTTCGCCTTGGCCGGTCGCCACCGTCTGATCTCACTCAAGACATACCTCTCTCTCGGCCTGGTCTCACTCAAAACCTACTCGACATACCTCTCATTTCTACTCAACAGGTTTTGTTTTTAATTTTTGTTTCATGTAAACTAATTATTTTATAAGAAATTTCTTATGTTTTTTTGCTATAATTTTGTAATTATAAACATAGAAAAAGACGATAGCTTTTGACTCTAGCCTCTAAGGTAGTGGGACAAGGCATGACTGAGAAGAGGGTCCATGCTATGAAGTATGGCTTCATGATGAACCTTGATTAGATGATCAAATTTCTCCCACAAACCACGCCAATCAGATGGTCGATGAATTTCCCACCTCACTATAACATACAACGTTACTTATTTTTCCTTTGATAATTGAGACTAGCATATTGTAATTATCCCTTAATTTTATTTTGTTTGTTTTTGCATTATTCTCATATGAGAGTTTTTGAGCAATACTTGATAAAAAATTGCAATTTCAGGATTTCTTAGGAGAGTTTCCATATAAATTTGCTTTTGAGAGTCTATATGTAATCTTTTGTGAAATTGTAGGTTGAAGAAGGGGAGAGGAGGATGCAACAGAGAGACTATTCAGGGGGAAGAAGAAGAAAAAAAGATCAAAAACAAATTATAGAATTAATGATAAGCCTGGATGTTGCAGCCCTGAAAAAGTAGGTTTTTCACCCCGTTGATGACCTCTCCAAGTAAGTTTGATATTAATATTTGTTTTTTATTATTTTCTTACGTACCAGCACTTGCATCATGCTCACTGGTAAATTTTCATTTCAATGCTTCTTATCTATCATATTTATTAAGTTATGTTCTTTTACTATAATTTATGAATGGAAAATATTTTATTATTAAATATTTTGGTCTGCTCAGTGTTACCCAAAATTTCTTAATCCCTTCACTAATTTTTCTTATTGATATTTAAGTATCATATTTCGTTGTTATTTCTAGAACCTTCTAGAAACCAACTGATAATCAATCTTCATTGAAACGGGTGGGAGCCACGGACTAATTGCCAGGTAGCCAAGTAAGAATGGATATTTTTAGGCACTCTTCAATGAATATTTTTGTAGTTATTGTGTTTGTATTATTATAATTTTAAAGGGTGCTGATATTGTACGTTACTTTTGGGCACAATCTGTGTGCAATGCTAACGTGGTGGATGCCATGTCAGCCAAAGTACGATGGGAACACGACGCTTCTTTACTCAGCGTCTTCCAGCTCAGCAGACAAAAACGACAGCATAACAGGGTAAAAAAAGAGACGCGATACGAAAACAGTATATATATATATAGTGCATCTAAAAAAACTTGTGCAATTAAAATGGGTTTTTTGCTCGTAAGTTTTTAACCTTTTTGATCTCCATCAAGATCCGTGTTATTTTAAAGTGAAACGGCATTAGTCTCCTCCGTTTTCTCTTTGCTCCCTCCGTTTCTCCCATTTTCGCTTGACTAGGTCCAAGATTTTTGCTTGGAGTTCTGTTTTTTTATTATTTGCATGAAATTCTTGCTCTGTAGGCATTTTCTTCCATCTCTCTCCTCTAGACTCTACCCTCCTCCTAGTCTATTCCTTAGTTGTCTCTCTGATCCGACACTTTATCCCCTTCTTTCTCTTTTCCGCCCGTTGCTTCTTTCCCATCAAAGGCGAGTTCTTGTCTGCCTTGACCCAACACGATTTCCAGAGGCGACGCGATTCTATCTTGTTAGCCAGGTTTAGTGGGATTAGTACTTGCAGCAGCCAGGTTTGTGTTTTCTTTAGCAGTTCTCTTTCCTCCAGGTTTTTCAAACTAATATTAACTCCATAACAGATCTGTCCTTTATTTTAAATTGTTCATTTAAAAAAATTTGGCTGAATTTGCTCATTGTGCATTAATTGGGTCTGATTTAATTGATTTCAATTAGTTTGATGTTAAATGAGGCTAGTTAATAATGAATTTGACTGATTTGGAGCTGAATGGGGCCAATTTTGAATAATTAGGTCTAATTAGACTTCATTCGGATTAGGTACCAAATGAACAAACCAAGAAAAAACAAACTTGGTCAAAGATATTATATGAAAAATGCATCCAATAAAACATATCATACTGCATGCCATTTAATAAGTACAGAACCAGAATCATTTCTCTACAGGCCACATAACCTCTTTTATACTTTGATCTTTTGTATAATTTGTGCAGATTAGGAGTTTCTCATCAATAAAATGAAGGAGAAAAAAATGGTGGATTAATAGAGATATTTCTCACACATACAAGCAAAAACTAAAGCAATAAGACTCAAAAATGGAAATGGAAATAGCAAATTCAGAAATATTAGGATTATGATTGAATGTTTCGGTTGTAAGTTTACCGTAGGATTAGGAGTATAACTTGTAAACATTTTGAAATATTGATTTCATATGGATGTAATTTGATGTAAATATTTTTGAAATGGCATATTTGAATTGATATCATAATTAAACTTTTCAATATTTAGTGCATTTTAAAAAAACATGTTAATTTGTCTAAATATAGGTAATTCATTAAATATTTAGTGCATATTAGAAAAACTAGTTAATTTATCAAACAAAAGCTCATTCATTTGAAATATTGAGTTGAAATTTTTTTGTTTTTAAAGTCTTATTGAGATTTGGATAGAAAAATAGAAAGAGAAATAAAACAAACACAAAGTAGTACCACATATAACATACACAAACTGATACCAACTCGTTCACAACTACATACATACACACACACACATTCCACCAATAACAAAATTATATCATATTTCATTGCAAAATATGCAATTAAATCAATGTTACAACTCAATTTTACCCATTAATAGTACAAAAATGTAGAAATCATAATATAAACATGAATATCTAATTAACAGCACACATCAACCCAATATGCCAAGTAACCTAATTGGCACCAGACCAGATTTAACTAGTACATATATAATACCAGTTAGGTTTTGATCTCTTGATTATCTTCTGTCTTGAGGCAGCCATAGAATGAAAAATCGAAGAGAGGAGGCTAGAATTTGAAGTATACCGATAACATTACAACCATAATCAACTTTGTTCTTATCTAGAGAGAATTGCTTCCGATAAGTATTTTCAGATGCACTCATAGAGAGCTTGGCTACAATCATCATTTAATATCTGCACTATTGTAAATAATCCTTAAATATTTATCAATAAGATTAATAAAATGATTTTTCTAATTACATCCTAAAAAATCAAAAATAAAATACAATATCAGAAATAGCTAAAACAAAAAAAATCCATTCCTACAGAAATAAAAAAAAATGGATGGCTTTCTTATCTTTTTTTTAGCAATTTCTGATAAATATGAGAATTATTGCAATTCTGACATAATACTGTACATTTAATTAATTTACTGCATGATTTAATAGACCATAATTAAAGCTCAATTCAGCTTAATTAATTCCTAATTAGCCACATTTCTTCTTAAAACCCTATTAAACATTAATTAACCCTAATTAACCAAATTTCAGCCTAAATAAACCCTAATTAGTCCCATTTCATCTTAAAACCCTAATTATACCTTAGTTAAACCCAAATTCAGCTTTAATTAAATCCTAATTAGACTCCTTTTATCCACATAAAACACAATTAAACATTAACTAAACGTTACTTGAGCTCTAATTAACCAATTAAATCATAATAATCTGTAATTAGGAAAATTCAGCCATATTAAAACACAATTATCCGCATTTGTCAATTCAGAGCTAACTAATAAATACCCATTAATTTAGCGGTATTTACAGTTCTTCTTTTTAGCAGAATTGAAATATTCTAATTTACTAAATGTCAAAATAAACTTGGATGCTCCTTCACTGGCAACAAAGAGGGAAGGAAAGAGAAAGAATCGCAGCAGTAACTCGTCCAGAGCTTTGTGTTAGAGAGGGATCACGACAGCTCGCACGAGAGGGAGATCGCGACAAGGACAGCTCGCGAGAGAGAGTAGGAAGAGAGCTCGAGAGATTTCGTCTGTCAGAAGAGGAAAGAGCTCCTCCGCCTGCGCCCGACTCGACTTCGTTCGTGAGCTCCTGCTTCGTGCGACAATGAAGAGATGAAAAGAAAAGAAAGGAAACGAAGGTTGACAGGGAGGGAAGAAGCAACGCTCGTGCCTTCCTCTCTCTCCTTTGAGCAAGGTACAAAGCTTTCATTCCTTTGTTGTTGTTCTGTGCTCTCACTCTCTTTGTAATTGGGGCTAATTTAGAATAAATTATGGCTTCATTAGTAGTGTTAACGAGATATGAATTCTGCTAATTAAGACAAAATTAGGATAGTTTTGACTTAATTAGGGCTGAATTTGGTTAGTTATTATTAAATTAGTCTTCAATATTGTTAATTTGTGAGAAAAGTTGGTTAATTAGGGCTCACTTTGGATAATTAGGGTTCACTGAGACCTAATAAAATTGAAGCAAAGGTGTCAAACAATCTACTTTGTAAAGGTTATGATCGGATCTTGCATAGTTAAAATTAATTTATTGGACTTTTTGTGTTTATCCTAAATTCTGTATTTAATTGAGACTTAAAGACCCAGAAATACTTGTTGAGTTGATTACATAGAGGCCGGACAGCAAGTACAGCTTAAATATTTTAATCAAAATGTAAACCATATCAATGGATTAATGATTGATCTTACTTTGCACAGCCGCTCGAGACGCGGGATCAGATTTGGGGCTGACTTTGGTGGCATGCTCTGGTTAGAGAGGAAGTGCAAGTGCTAAGACTTTGACTGTGGGGATTTTTGTTCAAGTGAATACAAAAAGAGTGATAAAGAAAAATTTGAATGTTAATAGATGTTCATGGATGGTAATGTAAATGGATATTAATCTATGGTTTATGTAAAAAATTTTTTGATGTGTTCTTTTTAATTTAGATTGATGTAAATGGATGATAATATATGGTTTACTTTGGGAAGATAATTTTAAAAAAAAAATTACATATCAATATCAAATGAACACCAATAATTCAAATTTCAACAAATATTGCACAAACAAAATATCATACCAAATCAACCGTAGAATTTCAAATGTTAACAAACAATCCACAAAATATCATATCATACTATATGAACTCGCCAACTTCAGATTTTTAGATAATCCATTTCAGTTTGTACATTTTATATACAACTTTCCGTACAATTTATCAAATAGTCCATATAAAAACCGTAAGGGAAAAACCCGAATACAAAATAACAAAATCCCAAAAAAAAAGCTCTAATTCAAAAACTATAGCATAATTCATCTAACACCAGTCTTTTTCAAGAAGAAAAACGAGAGTCGGTCTGAATGTTTGGCCTATGTTGAAAGACACGGAATCAGAACATTTTCTAAAAGGAAATATTCGGTCGGAAATAAGTAGGCGAAGAAAGAAACTTGAGAATCATTTTGCACTGGACATTACTCCATGTGCCTTGGTTACAGCTATTCATGCCTGAAAATCCAACAAATCACCAAAAAACATAAAATTAATTAGTTCCAATATTTATAAATGAAATGAGCTTGTAAATTTTGTAATTTAGTGTATATTAAGAAGAACCTGGAAAGGAGGGCATCCATTGATAAAATCAACTTGTCTAGCCTCATTAGTTGAAACACAGTAAAATTAATATAAAAATATACAAAAATTTCTTAAAAACGGGAGAATAAAATAAATAAATAAATAAATACTTTTCGTCTAAAATACAGTCAAGGCAAAAATCTCCAATATTAACGGATATCAAGCTCCAGTCTCGCCTTACCATATCAACTCCTTTACTCTCTCTTTTCTATAAATAATAATTATTAATTAATTATTTATTTATTATTTTCTGCAATAAAAAAAAATACCATTTAATAAGAAATTAACGTACCGGATTGGAAGTTTGCTTCACGCCAGCTTGATCGATTTTATAAATCAATTTCATGCCAGCGTATTTTTTCTTTTTTAAAAGTAATACTCTTTTGTAAAATCCATCTAAATCAATTTTCAAGCTTTTATATCTTTTATTAACCAGCATTATTATAAAAACAATTTTCCGAATCAGTATCACCCATTATTTAAAAGATAAAAAAGTGAGGGTTTTTTTTACCTCTTCAATGACCATGTTAGCCTTTTCATATGCTTTATTAACATCATCAAGTTTAGTATTTATCATAATGGAATCTG
This sequence comes from Juncus effusus, assembly GCA_027726005.1. Lineage (NCBI taxonomy): Eukaryota > Viridiplantae > Streptophyta > Magnoliopsida > Poales > Juncaceae > Juncus > Juncus effusus. The sequence continues at coordinate 5,429,135 of CM050910.1, read as the reverse complement.
TGTCACCATATATTACCTGTACAACAAATATTTTGCATTTTAATAAGTTCTCATTTTTCTTTTAAACCCTGAACCCTAAACATTTTATATTTTGAATAATAATTGACATAATAATCATATAATAGTAATAATAATAATATAATACCTCCAAGTTCAATTTATCCTGAACCAAGTCAACTGTGCTCTTCAATATTCTTCTTCCTTGAAATATCAGCAAAAAATAAAAAAATATATAAAGAAACAAAAATAAAAATATATCTACATCAATATTAAAATGTACATATATATAGTGTATGTAAAAAAAAAATATTATGTATAGTACTTGAAGGGTGACGAGCTCAGCAAGTGTTTTAGCATAAAATTTGAAGTTTGAAAAACCCAAGCAACCATATATACTGCAAAAAACAAATATTTTTCTTTTTATTAAAAAAAATTCTTTTTATTTTTTATTTGAATTTAAATAAATATCTAAAATAATTAAATAACCTGTTTGCAGTGAGTTTAAGAGCTTGCTGTTCAATATTAAGTTGATTCAATCTGAGACCTGAAGCCTTCTTTTGTCTCTTCTTCAAATCTTTTCTTCTGTCTACCAAATCACTTAATATCTAAATAACAATATTTCATTAATATGAAATTATAATATAATAATAAACAATATTTCATTAATATGAAATTATAATATAATAATAAACAAAAAATCATAGAGAAAAATGAAAAATGGTAAAATCAATTAAGGAAATTTGCAAAAAGAAAACTGCATTATGCCAAAATTGCAAAAAAAAAGTGCATTTCAGACAAATGCAGGTTTTTTTTTCAATTTCCAATAAAGTAACGGCTTTTTTGCAATTTTGGCAATAATGCGAGGAATTTTGTGCAAATTTCCAATAATGCAAGGGCTTTTGCGCAAATTTCAAAATTAATATTACCGCAGGAAGAACTCCAGTCTCTCTTGTTGAAGGTAAAACATGTTCAATTCTCTCAACCAGTATTCTAAAAATCGCCCTCGGCACCCACCTAGATGCTAGGTGGTCATCTACCGCTGAATTTTGGGCTACTCGTTCAATAAAATCGGGTTTGTCGCCTAGGTTGATGATTTTTCCGCTTAATTAGCGATTTGCCCGCCTAATTCCGATTTTCTGCCTGTCTATTTCCAAATATTCTGTCTAAATCCCAATTATTCTAGAACTAGGATTTAAAAGCTCTTAATTTAACTATTTAAGACTTCATCTTTTATTTCTCAGAAACCCTAGCCTAGCCCTTATTTTGGCTGCTGCCTCTTGACCTTCTTTTCACGAGTCAGGAAAATGGAATTTAACTCGCTATATTTTGACTTAGAAAATGGAATCAAGTTTAGAATTATGGATTGATTATTTTGTAATTTTGTTATATTTGAACTTTTAGACTGGTTTGAAAATTTGACATACTTTGGTATATTATTCTTGTGTGTGAATTAATTGTTATGGTTTGTTGAATTATTTTGAGATAATTTACGATTGAATGAATTAAAATAGTTAATTATAGTAATTTTTTTATTGTATAATGTACATAATCAGGATATTCATGCCAAAAAGTTCCTACAAACATGGCCCAATTTCAAATTATGACATAAATGAAGGTAAAAAAAGAAAAAAAGTGTAAAATATCTAGGCGCCGCCTAGACGCTAGGCGCAGTCTGACCGTAAAAAATATATAAATATTTCTCGCATTAAAAACAAAAATTTAATTAGTTTTTTTAATAATAATAATAATGTAATACCTGTATGATTGAAGGGTAGAGACTATTAAAATCCAAGAAAAGCACGCATTTGTCATACAATCCAATTTTAGGCTCCAAAACAAGCCCACCCTCTTAATTAGCTCTCTTTCTCCCTTTCCATTTTCCATTATTATTATTAATGTTATTGTTAAAATTATTATTAATATTTTCAATAATTTCCAAATCTTCTGATTTTCTTTTGTTTGTTGAGTCTCTGACGTGTGGGGCCCACTTGTCAGGCACGATAAATTTCTTTCTGTGAAATGCGTGCAGCAATAAATATTCTACTCTTTGAGCTCTTGCGTTCTGTGAAATTACAAATTTACCCATGTATGTATCAGTTTTGTTTTTTTTTCTTGAAATTAAAAATATATATAAATATATAATATAAAATAGTGAGTACCTAAAGAGTTTGGCTCCAAATATTTCCACTAATGTTGGTTAGTTGTCTTGTAAGAGGCAAAATACTTAGCTTAAACATAAATTTAAGAGCTAACATCGGATCATTTTCACCGCATTTTACCTTAAACAAAATAAAATCAGGTTTTGGAAAGTTTGAAATTTTAAACAAAAAAAGAAATACAAAATAAAATTTAGGTATTTTTGTTTTTTACAAGTTTAAGAAAAGCTGGTTTGTGTGTTGGTGCATAGAGGGGATTTGATGTGATAAAATCTCTTTTCTTTCTTCTCCTAATTCAGTCTTTGAGAGTTCTGTCAATGAATAGCTTACCTAACAAGAAAATAAAATAATAACTAATTAATCTGAAAAATAAAATAATAAAATTAGGGAAATTTGTAAAAAAATAACCCACTGCATTATGCTTAAATTGAAAAAAATACAACATTATTAGAAAATTGCAAAAAAGCCCCCATACTACTTCAAATCATTAGAGTAGAAAAATAACAATAGGGGCTCTTTTGCAATTTTGGCATAATACAGGGGGTATTTTGTAAATTCTCAATAATAAAATATATTAATAAAAATAAATAAGAATGAATTACTGATTTTAAGAGGTCTTTGGATCTCAAAAAAGTATCGCAAAGCAAACGGCCAGCAATACAAGTCATAATAGATTTTGCTCATTTTAAGTAAGGCATTTCGCTCCGTTTTAATCGCCCTATTTTTTACCAATAATTTCCTTGAATTTTACATGCCTAGAAAATAATCAGAACACATAATTTAATTTGGCCTGGTTAAAATATATAGATAATAAAAAAAGAAGGGACATTTGCAAAAAAAAAACCTCCTTTGCAATTATTCGTAATTTTTTGAGTAAATTTAGTTTGATTTTCTCTCCTTTTTTTCCAATACTGTAGGGACTTTTTAGCGAATTTCTCAAAAAAAAAAAAAAAGTCTAAAAGCTAAAAAGCTAATTATTTTTACATGAGCCCTTTGCAGAAGAATTACGAGGTCAAAACCGGAAATATTATGCCCTACTAATACATCTGGATCTACTTCATATATTTTCACCATTAATCTGTTTATTAAAGCCCTCTCACTACATAAAAAGTTAAAAACACACAAATTCGAATTACTTCATAAAAATTTATATTTATTTATTTTATTAAAATTTAAATTAAGTTAGACATCTTTTAGGGAAAGTTGCAAACAACAAAGACCTGCATTACTGGAAATCGTAAGGAGATTTTTTGCAATTTCCAATGATGCAAGGGCTTTTTTTGCATATTTCCCTACTTTTAAAGTTATAATGATTTTTAACTTGTTATACCTGCATTCTCTTTCAAGCTTATTACCGGTTTTATTATTTCATTCAGATTTAGCATTTTTATAACCTAATGGTAACATTTTCGCCCTAAAGAAGCCCCTAAATTATTGCCCTCAATTTGCAAACAAGCCCCTAAATTGTTGCCATAAATTGCAAAAAAGCCCCTACATTGCTGGAAATTGCAAGTGATATTTGCAATTGGCAATAATGCAGGGGCTTTTTTGCAATTTCCAATAATGCAAGGGCTTTTATGCAATGTTGGCATAATGTAGGGGCTTTTTCGCAAATTTCTCTATTTTTAATGATTTTATAATATAAGCTTCTAATGATTTTTTGTACCTGCTTTCAGTTTCAAGCTTATAAGGTGTTTTATTATTCCACTCAGATTGAGCATTTTCAAAATCTAATGGTTTTATTATTCCATCCAGCCATCTTATTACAGTAAAATTATAAACAAACCCTTTCCATTCTTCTTCACTCTCCACTGGCCCATCAATCTGAAAAAAATAAAATAAAATAACGAAATTATATAAACATGAGAAATTTGCAAAACAGCCCTTGCATTATGCTTAAATCGCAAAAAAAACCATGCTTTATTGCCAAAATTGCAAATAAAAAAACAGTTCTTTTTCAAGACTTTTATCTTGAATAATTAGAGTAAAAACTAAAGGGCTTGTACCTAAAGGTAGGGTCTTTTCTGGAATTTTGGCAATAATGAAGCGGGTTTTTTGCAATTTCCAATAATGCAGGTGCTTTTTGTGAGGCTATATAGACAAATAATTAAAATCAAAGGGAGTAAAATGAAAATTTTACTTTGGTGTTGCGACAACATACTAAAGAAGCTGAAACTATTTCACTCGTATTATTTTTCTCATTTATTATTGTTTTTAAATCAATCCCGACAGAAACGAGAGGTGGAATTTCTCGCACGGTTTTCGATGCGTCCACTGTTATTTCTTTCGGAGATATTTCTTCATGAGAGTCAACAGTTATTTCTTTCAGAGATATTTCTTTTGATAAGTCCACTGTTATTTCTTTCGGAGATATTTCTTCCTGAGAGTCAACTGTTATTTCTTTCAGAGATATTTCTTTTGTTATTTCTTTCATAGATATTTCTTTCGATGAGTCCACTATTATTTCTTTTGGAGATATTTCTTTTGATGAGTCCACTGTTATTTCTTTCAAAGATATTTCTTTCGGAGAGTCCACTGTTATTTCGAGCTTGCACCAGCTCTCCTGTTTAATCAGATTTTTAATAAGAAAAAAGTAAATAATAGAAGAAGTGTGGATGAATTTTAATAAAAAAATGTTTTTGATAAAAAGAAAACTGAAGGAAAGTTTGTGAATATGATGTGTGAGTGAAATGAATTTTAATATATTTTTTTACCTCGGGTAAAGCGTTGTAAAAATTGGAAATGGAGAGCCAGCACGGTTCAATTATATGCCTTTTTATTAAAAGTAGCTCAAGAGCACTAGAGAGAGAGACAGAGAGTTACCTTAATATGAATTTAATTTTGTATTAGTAAATAATCATATAAATAGTTCAGAATTATATTAATGTTTTGAACCTGGTTTGTGTACCAAACAAAGCAAGAAAGTTCTCTCCTTTCAGGTCAGAATCAAGTCCTCTATCCTGTAAAAATAACAATTAGATTTTTAATCAAATAATAAGAAAAAAATTCAGTAGAGAAAAAGAGAGAGAGAGAGAGAGAGAGAGAGAGAGAGAGAGATTTAATTAATTACTGTAAAAGGGTATTTAATTTTGAGGACATATTGCTCGCCGGAAGGTATGTCCAACCTCTCAAATGCGTAATTTCTCTATATATAGTATAATAAAAAATATGTTAGTTATAAAATAAAAATAAATAAATAAATAAATAAATAATTAAATATGAGATTAATATAATAAACAAACCTTAACTAATTTCGTCACCAAACTCGAAATTTCCATAGCCGAAAATTTCTCAGCTATTTCCTTCTTTAATTCTGAGGCCATCTCCTAATAATAAACAATACAAAATAAAATAATATTATTGTAATTACTAAAATTAGAAACTATAAGAAAAATAATAATAATAATAATATAATATAATTACCTCTAAATACGCGCGAAAAGAAGATGAATCGCTTGAATATTTTATTTCAAGCTCTTCAATTTTATCGTGTGGAAAAACAGAGCTTTTTGGTATTGCATAAACACATCTTTTCATATTTTGTACTATCACACAGCAGCTTTCATACTTATTATTTCCAGTTTTAACCTTCAAAAAAAATCAAATTTCAGGGAAAAATTGCCAAAATGAAGAAAAAATAATTAAAAGAAAATAATTACCTTGCCAAAAAGATAGATTTTTCCCCTCTTCAAATTTTTTCCTGTATTTCCACCAAAAGTATGCTCATAGGCATCAATCATGTAAAAAGGGAGCGAACCATCTTTATTTAATTCAAAATTTGTTGTATTATCATTTGTTTGAGCGCTCAATTCAATTGGAATTCTAGCTTCCTCTCCATTTCTCTTATCCTCTCCAGTTTCCAAATTATCATATTTATCACCTTCATTTGCAGAGTTTAGACCTTCAAGATTTGAACTTTCTGGTAAATTCGCATCCCGATTTGAACTTGCTCTGTAAAGAATACGCTCAGATTCCTCAAAGCGTATATCCAGATCAGCTATTACTTCATTCACTACATCATCACAAGGTCTCGATCCTTTCTTCTTCTCAAAATCACCAATTTCAGCCATTTGCTTCGCTAATGGAGAATCAGAAGGTTTGATCTTCTTCTTAGGCCGCCTCTCCTCACGTGCCACGTCAGCACCTGAGAACTCTTCCTCTAATAAATCATGCCCAACCGGATTCCATCTTTCACTGTACGCCTCTTCAGAGATCGGTTCCTCCATTTTGACGGCAGAGGCAGCGGAGCGAGCTCTCCTCAGACCCTTCGCTCTGAGCCTCTCCAGAGCGGCGGATGGGGCTGTGTTCATACTGCCGGCGCCGCCTCTCATGAGTAGCAGATCTTCTTCTTTCTCTCGCTAGAATTGGAAATGGAGCGAAAGGAGAAATTGAAAAAAACTATATTTGCGTCGTTCACTGAATTTGTTTATGACGTTTTACTGATGTTTTGTATTGTTGTTCGTGTATTGGATGGGAGCTGCCACGTAAGATAAGTATAAGGCAAGTTGTAGAAATAGGCTGTGAGATTTGGTGAACCTATTTAAGGAATAAGGATCGTGTTGTTTTGGCGCCAAAAGGATCACGGTAATATTTTCAAACAATTACTTTGTATTGCACGAGGTGAAATATATATGGAGTATTATTATTGGATTATTGTGTGATTTCTGATCAAATTCATAATTTTAGGTCTTCTTTTCACTTTTGATGGCTATGGCTAGGATTTAATGTTGATTAATGTCTTGACATATCATAGACATCTCACATCTCAGGCTCATGGGTTTTGTTTATGGGCCTAAATTTTAGCCCATATTTTTATAAATTTGCTCCAAGGATCAAAAGATCATTTCTACGAGGCAAGATTAAAAAAGCAAAAGAAACGTAAGAATGTAAGTATATAGAAAATAAAAGTAATATATTTAAAGGGAAGGGAAGTAAAGGGAAATATTTCCCCTATGTAAAGGGAAGGGAAGTAAATAATCTGCATCATAGAAATGGCCTGAAGTAGTAGATTAGGAAAGCAAAAAAATGTAAGAATGTAAGTATATAGAAAATAAAAGTAATATATTAAAGGGAAGGGAGGTAAAGGGAAATATTTCCTCTATGTAAAGGGAGGGGAAGTAAATAATCTGCATCATAGAAATGGCCTGAAGTAGTAGATTAGGAAAGCAAAAAAAATGTAAGAATGTAAGTATATAGAAAATAAAAGTAATATATTAAAGGGAAGGGACGTAAAGGGAAATATTTCCCCTATGTAAAGGGAAGGGAAGTAAATAATCTGCATCATAGAAATGACCTGAAGTAGTAGATTAGGAAAGCAAAAAAAATATAAGAATATAAGTATATAGAAAATAAAAGTAATATATTAAAGGGAAGGGAGGTAAAGGGAAATATTTCCCCTATTTAAAGGGAAGGGAAGTAAATAATCTGCATCATAGAAATTGCCTGAAGTAGTAGATTAGGAAAGCAAAAAAAATGTAAGAATGTAAGTATATAGAAAATAAAAGTAATATATTAAAGGGAAGGGAGGTAAAGGGAAATATTTCCCCTATGTAAAAGGAAGGGAAGTAAATAATCTGCATCATAGAAATGGTTTGAAGTAGTAGATTAGAAAAGCAAAAAAATGTAAGAATATAAGTATATAGAAAATAAAAGTAATATATTAAAGGGAAGGGACGTAAAGGGAAATATTTGTTCATAAAACCTCGGGCCATCGAAAGAATCCATCTCTCCTTCATTCTCTCTCTTTCTCTTTGTGCAGCGATGATGAGCAGCATGTTTAACACTTCGCCTCTTTATATGAGTTCAGATCCTTTCAATCTCACCAATCACCATTACTTTTCCTTTTTTTTTTCACAAACTGAATGTTCTCTACGTAGTCTTTGAGCGAAATTTGGGTAAATTTTCGGAGTTGTTTTCTGAATTGCGTTACGACATCTAAAATTGTAAAAATAACAGCCCCTGTGATGATGCACCTTGGAAAATTGCGAAATAATTGGAAAAAAGAAGGCATTTTTATAAAAAAAATGGAAACATGATGAGTTTTTTAGGGTTTTCAAAAACATAAATGTCAAAATTACGACTTTGACTATTTATACTTGATCTTAAATTTAAAAGTGTAACTTCAGTTCCTACTATTTCTTACTGTGATTGAAACAAATGAACTAGCAATAAAAGAAGGAGAAGATACTTCCAAGTTCCATTCAGATTCAGTATCTTGAATTCTCACTTTTTCTCAACCATAACCTTGTATTGGTAGTTTTATTCAAAGACACCCCTGTTTTATTCAATTCAGAATTAAGTCCAAAAACTACCACTTGAAAAATTAAGTCCAGTTATTTTTTGCTCTTATAAATTTGAACACGGGACTGATAATTTTACAAATTAAATTAAAAACAATAGTTTTTTTTTGGAAATTGTTTTTGGTGGAAATTTTTCATAACGCCATGCTATAATTATAAATTTTTTTTTTCAGTCTTGTGCCCTTTTTCTTTGAATAAAATGAGGAATCTGTAGATCATTCTGCTCTTCCTCACAGCATTTTCAACCCGCCTCCCCTTTATATGAGGTCAGATTTTGTTATACCCCGAAATTTTATATGAAAGGGTATTTTTGTAATTTCACTAAATCTTAATTTTCTGAAATTCTGAAAGTATATATTTTATTAAAATACATGTTTTGGGACAAAATTTTAAAAACTTAAATCATTAAAAATGGAGTAATATTTCATAACTTGTGATTTATTAAGATTTTAGGGGCTAAGTTATAAAATCATTAAATTTATTCATCACCCTTCTTCTAACTGTTGCATGCCTCTTTATTCTGTTAAATTCTTTTAACCGAGTCAATGAAATGATTGCTAGCATGTGACAGTTTATTTCTTTTAATTATGCAATTATAAGTACTAGTCACAAAAATGACACTGATTTGGGTTCTAATGTGTGGGTTTTGTCTCAACCTAATCCAGAGATCAACAAATATTTTGTAACTCCTCTTAACCAGGTCAATAAGTGTGCATGACATGATAATTATGTTGGTAACGGGCCAGATTTTAATTGGCCATTTTATTTCATTTAAAGACCTTGTATGTCCTCAATTGAAACTCTCAAACGCATAAGCTTGACTCACAAGTTTCTATTTTATAAATACTCATGAATCAAAATTCATTCCATCATTTTATCACAGTACAACATCATACAATAATTAGTGTTCTTCCTTACCCATTTTCTTTTGGATCTGTAAGATGCATTGGAATTCTCGAGGGGTCAAATTAGTTATGTCGCATTCATCCTGAGGTAAGGGATTTTTGCTCTCTTATACGTTTACTATTTTTAAATTATTTTGGTAATACTAAATATAATATTTGAGAATAATACAATATATTTTTGAGAAATAAATATTTTTATGGGATAAGATGATGTATTGAAAGAACGTGTGAGAATAATTAAAGCAGATACAGCCGTACTTGGTAGAGAGAAACCAAGGCCGCTGGTTCGCATAGGTGATCATCCAATAACGAGCTCGGAAAGACTTGTATCTGTGTACGTACTCGATGTCATGGAGCATGATCTAATGTGTGTATATGCGTATGTGAAGAGAAATGAGAAAGACGATATCCCAATATAAATGATTTCAAATATAGTTATATATATTCATTCAAATATTTATTTACTAAAATTAATATTAATTTTAGTGTATATGAGGCATACCTTACTGAGTTGTTGTGCTCACCCCCCCTTTTTTTCATTTTCCCAGATTTCAAGTTCAGTTATTCGGGAATGTCGGGTTGAGCGTCGTCAAATATCGAGAAAATAAAATAAATATCAAGATAAATAAATGTAATAATAAATGTAAAATGCATATAGATGCTTGATTTTATTATTCCTTGTATTCTTCCGCTGCTGTGTAATATGATTTTAGCGTCGACCGTTACACCTCTGATCGAAATTGGAGTCGGGGTGTAACAGATTTAATACTTTTATATTTCTTTTACATTATGACGAGTTTGTAAAAAAGCCCCTGCATTGTGCTTAAATCGTAAAAGAGTCCCTCTATTCTTTAGGAAATTGCAAAAAAATCCCTCTATTCCATAGGAAAATTGCAAAAATGTCCCTACTGTTTCCAATAACGGAGGGCTTTTTTTTGCAATTTCCTAAAGAAGAGGGGTTTTTGCATTTTCCTAAAGAATAAAGGGGCTTCTTGCAATTTAAGAATAATGTAGGGGCTCTTTTGCAAATTTCATTGAATAAATGGTAAAAGGAAATTTCATTCAATAAAGTACTCATGTATAACTAAAGAAAGGTAGCTGATATTTTGAGCTCTTCATTTCTGAGCGCAATATTTAAAATAAAATTGTTTATTCTGATTTTACCCCTCATTGATATACTGTCCAGGAAAGATCTGTTACAAATTTGTAATTCTTGCCTGAATAGTTTTTTCTCCTATGAAGTCGACTTCATCTTATTATTTTTTTTTAAATTCGTTTTTGGTGGAAGTTTTTAGTAATACCAATTTATAATTTCTTTGTAGGATTTTTCCCTTTTTTTCTTTGTAGGATTCTTCCCTTTTTCCTTGATGAAAATGAAGATGATGCAGATCATGATGTTTCTGATCCTCCTACAAGCATTTTTAACCCGCCTTCGCCTTATATGAGGTTAAATTAAATCTTATTGATAATATCATTTTTTATTTATTTATTTAAATATTGCATTTTCAGTAGTGGTGTTTTGGGTGAAATTTGGTTTTTGGTGGATTTGGAACTAAATTATGGTACATCGGAGGTAATTGGATAATTGTGGATTTAGGGTTGTGGATTTCATTGTTATTCTATTCTTAAATACTAACGTTTGTCAAACTTGAGAAAATAATATAAGCAAATGTTTTGGATAACTTGGACTTTATAAGCATGCTTACTATAATGATAATCCTGGTAGCTATTCGATTAATTCTCTATAGATCAGCTTTACTTCTCTAGACAAATATTTTACAATGTTTACAAAATAATGAAGTCCGCAATTTACAGAATATAACATTTGTGCATAAATACTTGTCTAAAAGAAATTTATTTAAACGGGGCTAGAAAAAAATTCGACCATTTTTTAACAAATATTTCAAAAAATATAGGGGGCTTCTTAAATTTATTTTAGTAAATGTGACTTGCTATAATGTATCTCTTATTGTGTAGGATGCTGAGCCCCTCAACTAGAAGATGTTAAAAAGCGGTGACTTAGTGTTTGTTAGTAAGTCGAAGATTAGAGGAAAGAGAGTGAGTGTAGCAATGTGTTGATCTTTTTTAAGAACATCTTTGATTTGCTAATTGCTATCTTGCTGTTTCATGTTTGACTTGAATTTGCCACTATATTTTTCTTTAGTTCTTGATTTTGAATCATCTTTGCGTTAGTAACTTAAGAAATTAAGTTCAAGGTTAGAAAAGTATCTTTGTTTCTCACATAGAATGTATGTTAAGGTCTTAGAAAATTTCTTTGTTGCTCACCCTTGAGTTCACTACCAAAGAGAGTGGCTGGAAATGGCTTCGCTCAACATAACTTGTGTTTGTATCATTATGTTGCTGCATGTGGCGTTTTTTCATAATTCATTTGTGTTTTATCTCCATCATCAACGATAGTTGTGCTGTAACTTTCCATTGATTAATAGAATTTTCGCCGGAGACATTCAACCTCCTCACAATTTGTAAAAAAAAAGTACAAATGAACTGCAAGCATCTTTTTCAGTCTGAAATAAAATCTTTTAAGTAGGCATGTGCTCCATGTATTATTATAGAGGAATATTTTAATAAATAGTTCGACGATGAAATATTTAATTTTCTATATAGCAATATATATTTCTTTAAACTAAGTAGGTGTTCGGCAACATGGAATGGAATAGAGATGAAAGAGTGGAATAAATTGTTTATTCCAGCTGGACATGGGTGATAGTAATTGGAAGAACTAGATAGAAAAGTGAAATTTTCTTATTCTATGAGGAAGATGAAAGTTCTTTATTATGTGGAATATGACAAAATTTAGGATAAAAATATATCTTCTTTTATCATTTTGAGATAATATAGCACTAGCAATTAATACTTTGTTTCTCTCTCTTCTTTCTTTCAATATATTTTTTTGCAAAAAAATATAGAAAAAAAACCAATAATTTTCGGTAATAATTTCATAAAATTATAGATTTAAAATGTGCAAATAATTATGCTCATTTTTCTCTATCTAAAGAGATTTGTCTTCCACTATCTTTGAATAAGATTTTATTTTTATTTTATTATTATACTTTTAATAGAATATTTATGTTTTTTATATTTTCTATCTTATTTAATTAAAAAAGTTCTTTTTATTTATCTTAAGATCAAAGTCCCTCCAAAGTAGTGGAAAGATCTTCAACCCTAGTCTATCGAGGTAAATAAAAATAACCAATTGCAGTAGTAGAACGAGGAATCGACTCCAGTCAGATCAAAAGTCTGTTAACAAAAGACTCGATAGCTCTATTAGGGGATAGACGGGAGGGAGAACTTTGATGATTATCAAAAAGTTGAAAGAAGGAATTGCTAGAATGGAATCTTTAAGTTGAATGAAGATGAGTAAATAAAGTAATAATTAGAGTAAGGATACTATAGTAATTGAGAATTGTTTATACCTTTTAAATCAACTTTTTATTCCATAGAACTTGCCGGAAAATGATGACAATATGAAATAACCATTCATTCACGTTTCACCGAACAAGCCTTACAGGTGTATATATTTTTGTGTTAATTCAATTTGATGGTGTCAATGGGACCATTTATATAGTGATGCCTGATCCGATTTCAACAATGTAAGAAATAATATTTATATCCGAATAAATAATATTTGATAAGTAGTTATTGATTATTGCCATACAAATATATACGAATCCTTTTACCAAATGGATTCAAATTAAGAGAATGCTGAAGGATCAAATTTATCTAGGCATATTAATTTTGAGTTTTACAATTGTTTATATTACGGTTAACATTCAACTCAAAATAGTACTAACCAAACATTCGTCTCTAAGACACAAACATAATTCCAATATTGTTTAGGCATTTTAATTTTGATTTTTACATAGTAATTATTTATAACTTAACATGCAATGCAAAACAGTACGTAATAATAGCATTTCGCTTCTAAGGTGGCAGAAATTGATACAAAGATTCAACTATTCACTGCAAAAACAAACAAAAAAAGTCAGTTAAACAAACAATATTTTTTTTGGATGTGTAGTTAAAGATACATTAATATTATGTTAGTAGTGTTGTATTAGCTGTTAGCTATTATATAAATATTATATAATTAATGTTGCAATTGTGATATACGTATTCTCTCATCGCGATTTTGTCATCGCCATCAAAGGTGATTTCGCACATTTCATATAAATATGTCTCCCTGTTGCAGATAAGAATTTTCCGTTAAAGACGCAACTAATCATCATATCAATTATTTTTAAACTGAAGAGTCGGATCTTAGACTCCACATTAAAGAACGGCTAAGATAAAGTCATGTGCCTATTTTATTCTTATTTTGAAGGAAATTTCCCTAGTTTTATGGATGGTAATTGAACAACGGCAATAGGAAGTGTAAACTATCTTTTCGTAACTTGCATGCAGCATGTTGCAACTATCTTAGCGCTGCATAAAAATGTCATGAACTGTTTTTTCTGTATATATTTTATTCAATAGAGCCTTTTAACTTGCTAAATCTAACCTATTAGCATATAAATAAAAATAAATAAAAAATAAATAAAAAAAATCTAAACTGTTAGCTAGTGTTTCTCATTGTAATAAAATTTGTGATTCGCGGCATATTACATTAAAGTTCTTTTTTCAACCGCAATGTACATGAGATATCGGTGAAAACTAAATGTTAGTTTCTTTGTTTACTAAATTAAAATAAATGTTTTAAGTCATTACTGACTCTATTCCACTTAACTTTAGTCATAGTACCCTTTCTAATCTCGAGTTGTTTTTTAACTTCAATTTATCTCATCCCCCGTGCGGGCGGGCACGGGGGGGGGGGGGGGGGGGGGGGGGGGGGGGAGGGATCCAGTGGAGGGCTGGCAGGGGTCACAACCCATGTTGCAGAAATCACTAATCGGAATTAATGGAACAGACCGAAAATTTCTGAGTAGGGAAGTAATCGAGATTAATCGGAATTAATCGATTTGACCTAATCGAACTAAATTTTTATATATATTTCAAATAATATTAACGTTTATAACAAAAATATTCAATATCCTAAACTCATAATCTAAGAAAACATATAATTTAAAGTTCAAATACATTCCAATTAAAACATAAACGATATTAAATACATAATTCAAATTAAAACATAATCCAAACAACTTTCTGGCAAAAGTTGCATCTCAACCTGTCTAAACTAATAGCTCGATTAACAATCTCACCATAATTCCATCAAATATCTCTTGAACCATCGGAACCGCGTTTATTGGCGGCGCTAGATCCACTCTCATTTGCATTAGATTGAGAAGTCATTAATCACTATGTCGTCTACGACCTAAATAAAATCCTAATTAGCAAAGAATATCACAAAATAAATCCCTAATTCACAAATTAACAAAATAAATTAGCTTAATTAATAATTAAAAAAATAAATCCCTAATTAGATTATTAGAGACAGAGGAGAGACATAGAGATTGAGAGGGAGAGACAGACCGAGAGATTGTGAGGGAGAGACAGAGGAGAGACAGAGAAAGAGGGAGAGAGACTGAGAGAGAGGACTCACTAGTCACTGGAGGCAGAGGAGAGGAGGTGGGTGTCGCCGCTCGTCGGTGATGGTGCGCCGCCGCCGTGCTGCGAAAGGGAGACGAGAGTGCGTCGTGCGAAGAGGAGAGGAGAGCGGAGCAGCCTGGAGTGTGGATTGTAGCGTAGAGGAAAGGAAGGGAAAGAAATTAGGGATTTTAGAGGTTAATGCACCAGACCGAATTGCAAATTAAGAAACTGCAAAAAAAAAGACCTTTTGGGCCTAATCGATAAAAAAATCGGCCCAAATCGGGTCCAAAATTGCTTACCATTTTTTCCTACCGATTAGATCATTTTTTGGACGTTTTGAGCCAATTACCGACTAATCGACGATTAATGTGTCATGTTTGAAATTCTTAATCTTGTTTGGATACAGAAAAACTATTACCCACAATCATTACATTAGGAGATGTAGCCTTGTTGGGTCTAAAATGTTATATTAATAAAATATATAAGAAGTCATATATTATTTAACAACATGTTTTATATACATATCTTAATTTTTAGATGTAATTTTTTAGTATAATATTTTCTTAAGAATGACATTTTTATTTATGTATAATATTTTCTATTATAAGTTGGCCCATTTGTAGCTTGGTTTTGAGGCCTTATTTGATACAACACTTGACCCAATATGCGTGAAATATAGGCTAAGTTGTTAGGCTATGGTATAGGCTGATTTTGAGACTAAAATAAGCTTGAAATATGTGTTAAAATTGATATTTAAGTGTCGTTAATGCATCTATACGAGAAAGAGCAAAAGAGAGAGAAAAAAAGAGTTTTTCTTGAGAAGAAAGAGAGTTTGGGCATGGAGTTTTCTCCTAGGGTTTGAGGATGAGTTTGAGAGATTGTTAGAGAGTATTTTCACTAAGATTTATCTTATTATAGTAGAGAGAGATCATTCTAATATTGTAATCAAACTCTTGTGATAATGGATTTGTTGAGCCGGCGTTTCCGCCCGTGGCATAGGCTAAAACCGAACCACGTAAAAAGATTGTGTGTGTTTTGTATATTTGTTTGATCTTTTTTTTCTATTCTCTTGTTGTTTTGTTTGCGATTGGGTAAAGCTTGTTGTGTCATTAACACCTAAAAGATCTTGGGTTTACTTCCACACATAAGGTGTTCGACGAATTATTACTTAGAACTCTTGTGATTTATAATAAGTGGTATCAGAGACAACATAAACACTTAGGTTCTTTCTTTGACTTTACTGGTGTCTCCAACTCGAACCGTCATCACACTCTTTAGACCTCCCTCTTGCCACCATAGCCTCAACGGATTGAAACTCTTGAGCCCTCTTTTGTGACTTTATCCTCACGTCATCTTGCAAGATCGCGGAAGTCACCTCCTCAATCGTAAGAGTTTTCTTTCCGTAACAAAATGTTCGTACAAGGCTATTATAAAACGGTGGTAACAAGTACAAGAGTTTAAGGGCTTGATCCTCACTATCAATTTTAATGTCAACACTAGCCAAATTCATCACAATCCGATTTAACTCATTTATGTGATCTCATACATCTTTGCCCTCTTTCATCCTCAACTCATACCATTGGCCTTTAATCAAGAGTCGGTTCAATGTACTTTTCTCCATATACATGGTTTCAAGCTTGTTCCATAGACCAACCGTCGTGGTCTCATCGACTTATCTTAGAATATCATCTGATAGAGATAGTTGAATTGTCGTAAGAGCTTTCTCATAAAGCTCATCCTTCTTATCCGTCACCATTGTGTTAGGAAATTTATCTTTTCCTTTAAGTACCAACGCACACCGACTTTGTGTTAAAAGAGCTTTCATTTTAACCTTCCAAAGATTAAAATTTCTTATTCCATCAAACTTCGCAATCTCATTATTTGACCGTCATTACTTGTCTACAATGCCCAATTACACCTCTTAACATAAAGGTGGATTGCCTAGAATTTAAGAAAAAGAAGGGTAAACAATCCGAGAGTTCTTTGGCGAGTGTCACGAAGTAGATTCCGATGGCGGTGAGATATTATCGGTGACCACATCGGACATGTCAGACACTAATTAGATTATTGATTCAGGATGCACATATCATATGACGCCATGACATGATTGGTTCACCTCATATGAGAAGGTGGATGGCAGCTCAGTATTTATGGGGAATAATACCGGATGTAAAGTTGTGGGAGTTGGTACGGTGCAGATCCGTATGCATGATGGTGTGGTTCGAATATTGAATGAGGTGCGACATGTGTCAGATTTAAAGAAGAACGTAATCTCTCTTGGTACTTTTGATTCACACGGTCTACGAATTTGTGTAGATGGAGGTGTGATGCGCATGACCAAAGGGGCATTTGTGATGATGAAAGGAGTAAAATAAAAGAACCTTTATTTGCTAAAAGGTTGCATGATTTTCGATGGTCCTAAAACTATGTGCAAGACGAGGTACGTGTGGCGTGTACGGAATGTTTATGCCATAGGGAGTAGTAAGCATGCTGGTGAGGCATTGAAGGTGAAAAAAGTTCCGACCGCAGTTAATTTAGTGAATGTGTTTACTAAAGGGTCATCACAAGAAAAGTTCAAGCGTTGCTTGGACTTGGTTGAAGGTCACGGAAGGTATCCCCTAAATGTGGGGGACAAGGCGGAAACGAGGTTTAGAGGTTGTTGATACTATCATGTGAAGGAGAAAACGACAAGCTTACAATGGGCGAAGAGGGAGATTCTTATAAGTTGACCCATTTGTAGCTTGATTTTGAAGTCTTATATGATACAACACTTGATCCAATATGGATGAAATGTAGCCTAAGTTGTTAAGCTATGGCACGTGCTCATTTTGAGACTAAAATGAGCTTGAAATATGTGTTAAAATGGGTATTTAAGTGTGGTTAATGAATTTATATGGGAGAGCAAAAGAGAGAGAAAAAGAGAGTCTTTCTTGAAAAGAAAGAGAGCGTGGGCATGGGGTTTTCTTCTAGGGTTTGAGATGAGTTTGAGAGACTGTTAGAGAGTGTTTCCATTAAGATTTATCTTGTTAGAGTGGAGAGAGATCATTCTAATCTTGTAATCAAACTTTTGTGATAGTGGATTTGTTGAGCCGGCGTTTCTGCCCGTGGAATAGGATAAAACCGAACCACGTAAAAAGATTGTGTGTGCTTTGTGTATTTGTTTGATCTTTCCTTGCTATTTTCTTATTGTTTTGGTTGCGATTTAGTAAAGTTTGTTGTGTCATTAACACCTAAAAGATCTTGAGTTAGCTTCCACATGCAAAGTATTCAATGAATTGTTTCTTAGAATTTTTGTGATTTATAACAAGTAATATTAAACAAATTATATGAGATCTTACAACCTAATGACATTTTTATAATTGAGTATTAGTTTAGAATGCAAGAAAATATCTTAGTTGGAAAAAAAGCTCGATATAAAAAAATGAACTTCAATATCCCCCCACCCCCCCCACCCCTCCCCCCTCCCCCAAAATCAAAAGTTTCTGGCTCCGCCCCTGGCGGAGATATTTTTGTTTAACTGTATTTTAAATAAGTGTAATGATGTTTCTATAGGAAGCTCAACAATCTAAAATAACTGAAGATGCAAAATTCATATTGAAATTGCTTTGAAGTCTTTCATGTCATAAAAAGAATTGAAAAAACACAAGTGCGTAAAGTTCATATTGAATTGCATTCAAGTCTATCATTGTAAAAAGAATTGAAAAACATTCTTAGATGCGTACCTTTTGTCATCTTTATGTATAAGTTCTATGCGCTTAAACTGAACTCAAAAAATTAAAAAGAAAAGAAAAAATAACAAATCAGATAAGTTAATAATCATATTAGCTAAAAAGTGACTTAATTTAATCATATACTTGCATCCAATAACATATTAGTACACTGTGATACAAATAAGCAAAATGGTAGTAATGATTAGTAGCCATGTACTTCTTTTTATCCTGATTAGACAAAATTAAATTCATTATCATCATAAAGCACTAGCTTATAAGGGGAAAATGTAAAAAATGCAGTGGCAAACAAAAAATCTTACAAGTTCAGACGTGAGGAAAAGTTCAAAGGAGTAGATCTAACAATGAATGACATGGACGAGGACCTAATTTATAGCAATAGATAACAAATTTGCAGATATTTTGGCTAAATTTGATAAAAGTCTTTAAACAAATTATGTAAGGGATAATTGATAAGGAAATACATGATCTGGCTTAAAAATATGGAATCATATTTTATTTTGCAATCAAGCATTGATTGATTTCCAATAATAGTGTAGTATAAAATCATGCAATAATATATTGGCAGTTATGTATTTTCCATACCAATAAGTGCAATAGTATTCGGGTTAACCCGTTTGGGTTCGGGTCAATTTTACGTTCGGGTCACCGTCGGATTTGGTCAACACGGGTCAGATCGGGTCGGTTTTAGATCTTGTGTCGGTCGGATTCTTTTCAGGTCAAGAGTGTCTTCGGGTGAGTTTCGGGTTGGGTCGGGTTGTATTCGGATCTTGTTGTGGTCGGGTTATCTGGGTTTGGATTATTTCGGGTTCGGGTTGAATGGATGTTCGGGTCAAGTGAAAGTCGAGTCTTTTCAGGTTTCGGGCCAACTGGGTTCGGGTTGTATTTGCTCGGAACTGGCAAATGCTGATCTGCCATGAACTATCCGACTCGGCCTGAATTTTAACAACCCAAAATCCGTAATGACTGATCACCCGAGATCTGGATAACCCAAAAATTAAATCATGACTTTGAAATGGGAATGACTTGAAACCCGAAATGACCCAAGCTCGACCCGAAACCCGAACAATCCATGACTTGAGGTGACAAACTTAATCCGAACCCAGGAGACCCGCCCGATCAACTAGTACCTGACCCGACCCAAATATAAAATGCTACCCAAAGTAATAAACCCTTAGCCCGAACGACTCGAAACCCGAAACTATTTGAATTGACCCGTATCCCGAATGACCCAATACCCGAAATGACTCCAGCCCGACTCGAAACCCGAATGACCCATGACTTGAGGTGACAAACCTAACCCGGACCCAGAAGACCCGCCCAACTAACCAGTACCTGACCCGACCCAAATACAAAATGTTACCCAAACTAATAAACCCTTAACCCGAACGACTCGAAACCCGAAACTATTTGAATTGACTCGTAACCCTAATGACCCAAAACCCGAAACCCGAAATGACCCGAGCTAGACTGGAAACCCAAATGACCCATGACTTGAGGTGACAAACATGAACCCAGGAGACCCTCCCGAGCAACCAGTACCTGACCCGAATACAAAATGTTACCCAAACTAATAATCCCTTAACCCGAACGACCCAAAACTCGAAACCCAAAATGACCCGAGCCCGACTTGAAACCTAAATAACCCATGACTTGAGGTGTCAAACCTAACCCGAACCTAGGAGACCCACCCGACCAACCCGTACTTGACCCGACCAGAAGACAAAATGTTACCCAAACTAATTAACCCGTAACCCGAACGACTCGAAATTCGAAACTATTTGAATTGATCTGTAACCCGAATGGCCCGAAACACGATGCTAATTGAAGTGACCCGTAACCGAACTAATTGAACTGACCGATAACTCGAACGACTCGAGACCCACTAACCCAAGCTAGATCCGAAACCCAAAACTTAAATATCCGTAACTTGAGATCTCAAACCTAATTCTAGCCCCAGTGACCCGCCCGACCTACCGAAAACCTGACCCGACCCGAACTAATCAACCCGGATCTAAACTTTTACCCAAACTGATTAACCATAACCGACACGAGCAGCAACCACTGACCAAAAATAAATCCAAACCCGAAAACACCCAAACTAATCAGTAATCCACCGAAACCCGAAACAACCCGAATTGACCGACCCCCCAACTGCCACATGTATTCAATCAAAACAATCTATTCCATCAAAAAAATACAAGAAAAATATTTAGATGTATGTATTGTATCTCGATCAATATAGAATATATATGAAATATTTACCTGCTTTATGTAATATGAAATATCAAATATTTACCTGCTTTATCTAATATGAAATATCAAATATTTACCTGCTTTATGTATAATGTGGAATATTTACCTGCTTTATGTAATATGAAATAGTTACCTGCTTTATGTAATATGAAATATTTAGAAAGTTCTATTAGTTTTAGAAATAATATTGCATTGCTTTTGCCTCCAATATTGAATTCCCTTCTCTCTTCACATATTTCATTGATGTGTTTATTTTCTTTTTCTCTATATATATGTGTGCAATTGTGCTGAAAAATAAACTATCTAAATCATTGGCTAATCATAAAATTTCGGTATTTTTATTCTTCAGAATATCAGTTAAATTTGTTCCATTTTACTGCTTTCAATGCTACAACCTCCTCTTTTCAATGCTTATCAAATTGTGTTATGCTGTTTTGTAGGTCGATTCGTACGTCCCCTTCCTGGCTCTCATCATTGGCTATCTATGTTATGATATATTTATTATTTGTTGTTGGTAATCTTAGTTGAATCTATGTTATGATATTTATTATTTTGAAGTCCTAGTCAAATTAAATTATTTTCGAGTTATATTTACGAGTTATATCGGGTTCGGACAAGTCGGGTTTTATGCTGGGTCGGGCTAGAGAGGCCATCAAACAACAATTTCTTCGGGTTCGGGTTCGTCGGTTCTAGATCAGGCAGGGTCGAATCAGTTGAGTTTTTCAAAATTTTCGAATCAGACCGGATCGGACTTCGGATGGGTCGAGCGGGTCTTTTGGATTCGGGTCATGTTTGTCAGCTCTATGCAATACTAGTCTAGTCCCAATATTTTAATTGGATTTTTTTGTGCTTTTAATTCTACTATTCATTTAAACTTATTAGTTCTTGTACTCTATAAAATAGATCACGGTTTTTTGGAAGACAACATTATCTCTTTGTTTTGATTAAATATTTATTTGGAGACCTGTGCGTCTCTTCACAATTTTGTAATGAAAGGGTTGTAATCTTTTTATGATGTGATTATCTTTTATTTGTATTCATGTTTGCTTTTGATTATCATTGTAAGCCTGACATACATGAAGTACGTGTTTTTTTTTTGTGGGGTGTGGGTGGGGGTGGGGGGGGGGGGTTGTTTTGGGTCTGACATAATAAAAAATAATAAAAGGGCACGGATAATAAGAATTTCACTAATATAAAACGGTACGAGCATTACCAAGATCATTTTTTCCTTCAAACGAATATGGTGCCGATTCTTGATTGCATCCAATTTAGGGCATAGGGTAATTTTTATATGCTCGATACAAGTCAATTCAGACAATCTTTCGACACGTGAAAGGTTCTGCGGCATTGACTAATTTCCAGTTTCTCGTGCTGAGATAGATACCGGGGCAACTTAATGGAAGTGGTTTTCGAAAACCCTCAATTTTCAAGGACTCGAGTGAGGGAAATTCAGTAACATTTGGTAGTTGGGTGCCATTATAGATTGCTAACTCTAAAATAAGAAAAACAATTATAGATTGCTGACTCAATTATCCATGGAAAATGGGATATGTTCCTCAGAAATGGGCACCTGTTTATAGAATGAGTATGCATACGAGGGAAATCTTCACGGGAAATCTTCAGGGAAATATTCATCCTTTATTTGAATGCATTCCTTTAACTCATACATCTACAAATATTTAAGGATCCTTTGGTTCGAGTTTTGAATAATATCTTGGAATGTAATTTCAAGACATGTATTATTAATATATTTGATTTGGTGTTTTTATTTCAAAGAATGTAAAAGATTTTAATTTATTGATATTCTAAATTTGAAAAATTTATTAGATCAACAAATTAATGAGAGAAGAAATATTCTCTTATAAATATTTATTTCTTTATTTTTTACATTTTCTTTCTCATGAGAATGTGAAAAGTCAACAATTTTGATGGCTATCATATTCCGAACAAATATTTTCATGGACATCTCGAATGTAATTATTTTATTATCTAGAAACTTATCAAATGTTGAAATGCAATCCATCATACTTGGACGTCTTGACGTCATCATTTAAACGCACAAACCAAATAGCCCATAATATCTTAAAAGATGAATACTTATTAAATAGATTAATTCTTTGAACATCATACATCTTCTGTATGCTGAGATAAGATAATCAATATGGATACTAGCCAGTGGCAGATCTTAATAGGAATGCCCTCAATATATATATATATATGTTTTAAATAATAACGGCGCTATAGCGGATTTCGGCCATAAAACACAACAAACATTGAGAAAATAGTGGAAATAGCATTTTGAGCGCTACTACTGTTATTGCAGTGCTATATCAGCCAAATAACATTCAAATAGCGGCTACAGAGGTCAAATAGCATTCGAAGTGTTAATTTGTGTGTTTGTTTGCATATTTTGAATAATTAATATTTGAATTTTGAATAATTAATATTTGAAAGGAGGAAACAATACAATGTAAAGGAAAGCAAAAGCATATTTTTGTACATTTAAAACCCCTTCGATGAGAGAGAAGAAAACAATACAAAGAAAAACTTAGCAAGTACAGCCAATTTGCAGAATTGTCCTGTTCCTGAACAAAATGTAGTCATTCCGAACTATCATCATAAAGTTTACTATCGAAAATAAAACTATCATCGAATTGCGGAGTAGTCACAACATCGAGCTCGTTCAAGGATACAGGAGAAGCTCCAGGGCCAGTTTTCACAAAGCTTTGTGGTGATGGGGTTGATGACGCAGCGATTGTCATGTCACGATCTTGGCATGTGTGACCCCCTATGTAGGTGACTTTATAGAGACTGGGATCATCATCATTCCGTTGGACATTCTTCAGTGCATGACAACCTTGGTCGAATTTATGCGTGCAACCGAAGTAAGATCTGTTCAAATAAAGTTTGTAATTATTAATAGGTGCTGTTGACACTTAAAAAGTACATTGATATAAAAAAAAGGGAATAAAATATTGGCTAAATTTCACAATATATCACTTAATTCTATATTTTGATCAATAAGTTACTTAACTTCTAAATGTCACCCTACATTTGTCCAAATTAATTGAGGCGTGATATAATTTTTAAATACCTCGTATGTTATAATTTTTAAACCTCAATAGCGAGGCATGATATAATTTTGAAATCACTGATATAATAGTAATGTTTAGTGACTTACGTGATAAATTTTGAAGTCCACGTGAATATTTCGGTGTTCAATTAGGAAATCATTAACAAGGATTTAATGATGAAGAAGAACATGGAAAATGGGAATGTTACAGAGTGATCAAATTTGGCCGAATAAAAAATTCGAGAAGACAACAGAAAAGTTAGATGGCCTATTCGAGTATACTGTAAAGTTGAGGTTGATATGCACTGAAATTAACCCTACATTATTTCTCATGACAACACTACCTTGGAAACTTGGATCCAATCAACTCCTTCTGGCCATACTTCCTCCAGATATGTCCATCATCTAGTTGGGAGGTCATCACAGTCCTCGCTGCATCAGTCCTCCTATGTACATCAGTTCTCCTATGTATAGAAAAGAAGGAAAACATTTTCATTATGACGTAGTTTGACTTGAACCCCTCTTATAATAATCCAATCAATGACAAATGTGCTTTCCTAAATATATTGACCTTTATTTGCTGTAGACAGATCTATATATACTATTACATGCTTTTATAGTTTATACATGGCATAAGTTGTAGAACAACAAATAGGGAAGTAATATTTTCTTGCTAGAAATTAGGTGATTTAACTGCCTGAAATAGTCAGGATGGCTGGACAATTTAGAAGTGGGTTGGAACGACCTGATTGGTACGGAATCAGCATTCAGTGCTGCAACCTTTGCTGAATCTACAATGTTACAGTTAAATGTCTGAAACAATCTTTGAAGTTCAAACCTCCTTTTTGATTTGACATTTGCTGGTCTCTCTCGGCTCTCCTCGGACAAAGCGCTCTGGATTCCCTGCGTCTTGGCACTGTTGCTCCTCAAATCGAATGCCTCACTTGATCTTGCCGTTTCCATCGCCCATCTGATCGCGCTTTGTATGTTCTCCAATTGTGCAATTAACCTGGCAGTAGTATGCTTGTTTTGCTCGTATAGGAGTATTTGTAATTCTTTTATTCTCTCACCCCATTGGGCCAATGTGTTACTTATCAAGCTATGATCACCAGTTCCTTTCCTGAGAAGAAGTAATTTGCATAATATTTTAGAATGAAGGAGAATCCATCTATTCATACCTATATTTGAAGTAACCCAATTACTCTGATATGGAGAAAAACATTACCTCCAGTACCCAAAAAAGAAACTAGGAGAAATCTGAGTCTGACTGATAATAAAACTGGTTTGATTTCAAGTAAAGATACCTTTTGGTAGACGCCACTTTCTGATTATCTGATGGACCAGGAGGCATAAGCTCATCACGCGACTGAGATTGATTCAAATCAAGTGATAGGTGCTCATTCAAATCGATCTCCTTATCTCGTGCCAGTACACTTCCAAAAAGTAAAAAAAAGAAGGAAAATTCCATTCATCAGTATTCAAGAAACAGTTGAAACAAAAAAATGTAAAAGACAACTCTAAACTACTGTAGTAGTATGAAACCAAAGAAGCATTACCTGGGATCATTTTTTTCCATCAAAGGAAAAGAGTGTTGATTTTTCCTTATATCCAATTTAGGGCATCCTGTGATTTTTAAATTCTCAATATGAATTGATTCTGACAATCCTTCGACCGATAAAAGTTCTGGACATTGACTAATTTCCAGCTTCTTGAGCCCAAGAAGATTTTTCGGCAACTTAATGGACGTGCTTCTTAGAAAACCCTCAATTTTCAAGGACTCGAGTGATGGAAGTTCAGTAACATTTGGTAGTTGGGTGCAATTATAGATTGCTAACTCAATTATCGATGGAAAATGAGGTATGCTCCTCAGAAATGGGCACCTATTTATAGATAGAGTACGAAGGTGAGGGAAATCCTGAGGAAAATCTTCATCCTTTGTTTGAATCCATTCCTCCAACTCATACATCTCCCAAATATTTAATATCTCCAAAGATGGATATCCATTAAATAGATCCATTCTTTGAACACCATACATCTTCTGTATGCTGAGATACCTAAGCATTGGAAGTCTACCTAGATTGGGAAAAGTTTCACAATTATAACAGTTATCGAGTATAATGGATGCCAAATTTGTGAAGGCTGGAAACTCTATCCACATAGGAAATTTAACTCCTGGATAATTCCTAATAATCAACTCCATAATGCTGTGAGCAGGCTGAAGATTTTCAAGGATTTCATCAGCAATCTCCACACCTTCATCGCCTCCATCACATGTTATGATATCACTCCAATATAAAGATAAAGTTTCCAAGTACGTTTTACTTCTCAAATCGGCCTCTTTAGCATTAATTCCATCCTTAACATTCTCAAGTCCATAAATCTTAAGGGTTCCCTTCAGATAATTCAAGTTCTCCAACTCTTCAATTCTACAATGTGATCGGTCAATCCCCACATTATATGTAGTCAAAGTACGGAGATTAACCAGCTGCCCTATCCCACTTGGCAGAATAACACACCTTGGTTCTTTAGTTACATCAAGATGACGGAGGTTAACCAATTCCGGTATATTTCCAGGTAATTCTTCAAGATAATGGCAATTTTTCGCCTCCAAAGTTTCAAGATACAACAACTTGGATATTTCCCAAGGGATGCACTTAATTTTGGTACCATTAAGACCTAAATACCGCAGGTTTTTTAGCAACCCGATAGAGTTCGGTATATTTTCTATATTAGTATAGCTCAAATTCAATGTTCGTAAACTAATACATTTAATGAATTGATCATCCAAGTTAATTAGATTCACTGTAGGGGAAGAAATGCTCTCATGTTGCAATGCTGATCTGGTTACAACCATAATAGTCTGCAAATTTGGTGCGTCTCCTATTAAATCCTTGAATGAAATAGACCGATACTCATTAGGTACTAGAGATAAGTGGCAAGCGTTTTCAGGCACGTTTTGCACACATCCTTGGGACCTAAAGTACTCATTTATAGAGACAAGTTGTGCCAAATCATGGATAGGACCAGGCACTAAAAACTTATCATTAGTTTCATGGAAGGGTGAATGTTGAAAAAATGACCGAGATAACAACTCACCAAAGTACTCTAAACCAACTTCTTCAAGTTCCCTTCCTTCTCTTGGCTCAATGAAACCTTGTGATAGCCACATTAGAACTAAATGGTGTTTCTGGAAAAGATAATCTTTAGGGTACAAAGAGCAATATTTGAAGCAATTCTTTAAATGTGGGGGCAAAAAATCATAACAAACCCTTAAAACCGGCAATAGATCACCACCCATTTCATTTGTTTCCCACAGAATACTTTCTGATACAGTTTTCCACCAATCTTCTGTAATTGAATGCCTTAAGAGACCACTAAGCACCATGATGCCTGTAATGTTTCTACATTTGGAAACTAGATGCTTGCCAATGTTAACTAAGTTAAGATCGACATTTGAATAATGACCGAAAGTATAATGATGAAAAATCATCCAACACCAGTGGTCTGATAAATGATTCAGATAATAATAATTTTGCACCAAACCCTGGATATCAGAAACTACTTCCAACCTTGTTGAAACAACAATAGCACTTCCGTTCAGAGAAACATTAAGGAGAACCAATGGAATATTACAAAATCTTTGGTCCTTATTCTCAAAATTATCCATAACAAGCAATAATTTCTTACCCGTGAGTTCCTCCTTTACTATTTCCTCTAGAGTTTCTAGCTCCGTAGCATCACAAGAGGCACAAGTTAGTGACTCTATAATCATTCTGAGAAGCATCTTCTCATCACATTTCTCTGGCATGGATATGAATAATCTTGTATCAAAAGAACCACATATTCTTTTATCGTGGTAAACAAGACGGAGCATGGTGGTCTTGCCAATTCCCCGATCAGAGACTATGCAAACCAAACTAGGATCATGATTTTTGTGGTTATTTGATAGTATAAGTTCAACAATCCTCCTTTTATCGACATCTCTGCCATAAATAATTGCTTCTAAATGCTCCATATCATCAATCTAACAAAAAAACAAACATTGTGAATTAGTCAAAATAGAAACTATATGCAATAATTGTTTGGATTTTTTTCAAGGAAAATTTCTTCAGTTATGTTTTCATCCTCACATAATACTAAGTTGGTTAATAACAGAAATCATAGTTGATTTATACCCCCATTATTGAAAAAGAATATAGTTAAAACTTTATGAACACTACAACAAAAAGTGCAATTATACACGATTTCTAAATCACGAGATTGAAACCATGTATATGAGATTATCTTAGCATGGTTTCAGGTCATCCATATACACGAGCTCAAAACCGATTAAATGGTACAGCGGTTTAAACTGGAAACCGATTAAACAAAATTTATGTTAACACGGTTTGCTCAAAAACCGATTTAATGATATTTTTTTATCACGGTTTACTTGGAGAGCATATTAACCAAATCCAAATTAGGGTCAAATTGACCCTCTAACTTTCCCGAAACAAAATCCCTCCAACTCTCCTCTATCCCTCTAACTTTATCTAACCAAATCCAAATTGCTCAATAAATTAATAATTTTTTGTGCAGGTGAAATTCAAGGAGTGTATTAACTAAAAATGACACAAAATATTCTGAATTGTCGAAATACAAGAATTCATCAGCACCAACGTTGAGACGCCGGCACCGACTCTCCTGCCTCCGCCTGTGAATCCGATGGCTTTGGGTTGGAACCCTGGATTTATTAACGGAATGCCCAAAAGGTCAGTGGGAATTATGTTTTAGATGCAATATTATGAAAAGAAACATTGCGTAGAAATACTGGATACTATATGTCAGTTTAGTCT
This sequence comes from Juncus effusus, assembly GCA_027726005.1. Taxonomy (NCBI): domain Eukaryota; kingdom Viridiplantae; phylum Streptophyta; class Magnoliopsida; order Poales; family Juncaceae; genus Juncus; species Juncus effusus. The sequence continues at coordinate 5,400,339 of CM050910.1, read as the reverse complement.
GTTTGGTGCATTATGGTGTGTGTTGTGTGGCAGACGATTTTCTGGATTTTTGGGGTTTATGGAAACAGTTTATTAGCTTATACCAGTGGTCCAGTACTAACGTAGATTTTCACTCTTTTTTTGCTTAATGATATTTTTTTCTCTTATTTGCTTGCTGTGTATGTTGGGCTGATTGATTATAGTACATTCTGCACTGTATAGAGCAGTGGGAGCCGGAGAAGCAGAGGACGGCGTATGAGGTCATTGCCAGGTTCGAGCAGGACGGACTCGATCGGCTTCAGATCATGCCTGGTTTGTTTATTTATCGATTTTGGAATTATATTGCTTGATTTGAGATATTTTTTGCTGGATTGATTGATATGAAGGATTCGAGATCGTGGATTGAAGTTTGAGTCGAAATCATGCCTCATTAGTCGAATTGCGAAATGTGAATGGTGTAGTTAAGTTCTAGTTATGTAATTTACTGTAAATTAAAGTGTAATTAACTGTAAATTAAAGTGAAATAACTATAAATTTAAGTGTAACTTACTGTAAATTAAAGTGCAATTAAGTACTGATACTGGAAAGTAGTTAATACCGTTAATAAATTAGAACCTCAAATGAATTTAATATATTTTCATTTGATTAAAAAATAAATTAATTTTTTAAAATGTGATAAATTTAATATACTAATTTGGTACTTTTCATAAATTTTTCAGATTGGGTCTTGTGACAACTATCAACTATCAAGTTATAAATCTCCTCCTTGTTTTTGATTATTTACAATATTTTTAACAAAACTAACAATTATAATTCTCACTTGTTGTTTCTTGTTATTCTTTTGAAGGATCGAGCGAATGAAATATACAAAAAGTTGGAGGATTCTAAGTCAATTAAGGGCAGAAATCAAGACGCAATATTAGCTGCTTGTCTTTACATTGCTTGCAGACAAGAAGGAAAACCTCGCACTGTCAAATGTATATTCTAATCAAATTTTCATCTCTTTTGCATAAACAACCTACATAATACTAATATTTTATTTCTTGCCTTTATAGAAATTTGCACAGTTGCCACTGGATTGACAAAGAAGGAAGTTGGAAGAGCGAAGGAATTTATAGTAAAACAGCTTAAAGTGGAAATGGGTCCTTCAATAGAAATGGGAACTATTCATGCTAATGATTTAGTGGTAAGTTAATTTTGATGGCAAATCATTCAACGTGGCTGAAAGTAATCCTCCCAATGAACCGAATGTTCTTCCTGAACAATGGGGTCCCTTGGTGATTCTCTGGAACGATCCTGATAAAAAGGTTGTCTTAATTTTTGTAAATTAGAAATATTTGCTCACATAAATAAATTAAATATTATTTCTTTATGCAGAAAGAATGTGATTAAGAACAGCTCAAATGCAAGGAAACAAGTTCATCATCACACTGGCGGGAGAAAGAGCGTCGCATGGAAGCGAAAAGAGATGGTAATTGTCTTGCATTAAATAAACATAAACAATTTTTACATTATGAGATTTACAAATTTTATTTTATTTTATTTTATTTTAGATGGATGAAAACGGTGGAAAAGAACCCGATCGTATCACCCTTTGGGATGAGACCCATAAGAGAAAAGACGGCAGTTATGCAAAGGAAGAAACAAAAAATAAGATGGTGAAACAATTAACTATCTTAATGATAATTGCTTAATTGAGTTTCATTTGTATATTTATTTTCTAACTATTATATATTTGTTTCATTTGTAGGTTGAGGCATATAATCTATTTTGTTGGGATATTAGTTTTACTTTGTTTTGATTTTAGGGTTTGTTGATGGTTGCTAGTATATGGATATTTTGGTCGATTAATTGTTGTATATAATGATATTTCGGTTAGTTTATGAATAGTTGGTAGATATGTATTTTGGTGGATTAATTGTTACGTTAATTGTCGGATATAGTTTTTATTATATATATGGCTTTTGAGTGTATATATATATTAGTGTAACGTAATAATGGTTATAACCATGTATATATATTACAATATTGTACATTATGTTATCATGATTCTAACCGTGTTAAGATGTTGTAATAAATATGCAAGATAAGCACGGTTATAACCGTGATATCGTACTCATGGTTCATCGCGATAATAAAATCATGATATCGTAATTGTGTAAACATGGTTTAAACCATGAAAAGAAAACCGTGTTATGCTTACACACAATTTTGAAATCGTGAGTATAATTGTTTACCACGGATGGAGATGCCACGGTTCTATCACGGTTTCAAAACCGTGAGAAGACACGCTTTACCGCGGTTTAAACCGTGCATAAGAACAACGATTTTTGACGTAGTGGAAACAAAATGTCACATTTTTTTGGGAAGATGTCCCAAAGCATAGAAATCTGAATCTCCCATTGGAATATCTCATTTTATGTACAAAAACAAAGTTGATGAAGAATCATGCACACCTGATTTTGTGCTTCATGAGGGGCTAAGTTAAAATTAGGAGAAGTTAAGGGATCATTCTGCAAAAGTGAAGGTTCAGTAATATCAACAATGACTTCAGCTTCGAGCTCATCTAAGTTTATGGTGTCCATCTCAGCCTGGTCCAGAATTTTCTGTCCGTACTTTCTAAATAATTTGCAAAGAACATAACCACCCTATACATGCAAAGAAAAAAATCATTTAATGAAATAACTATAACTAAAATTAAAAATGATTTGGAAAACAAATGTGAACCTGATAGCGTGACTCCAACTCAGGTGCCACAGTTCTGTACTCATGCATGACCCAGTTGGTCCTTTCAACGCGTGGGGCCCGGCCCTTCTGAAACACCAGGGTTTTTATCATGCCAATAATATTTTGCTGACTTGTGGGGCCTGCGGATCGGATTGCTCTATCTTTCCCAGTCGTCTTCCAGTACCCACTCTTCGTTGCTCGGTTTGATTCACTTCCGCTCGAGTACTTTCTGTCCTTCGGCGTAAAGAAGTACGACATTTCACCGGACTTGTCTGTAAATAGATCAATTAACTGGATCAGAATGAACAACGTGTCTATATATATATATATATATATATATATATATATATATATATATATATATATATATATATATATATATATATTTTTATTTTATTATTATTTTTTTTTGAGGAAACAATGTGTCTATATTAATGACAACACTATAGGTGCGTTTGAATTACGGTAATATTATATTATCATGGGAATAATATTTGTCAAATGATTGATGGGAATGAGATTATAATGTCATGAAAATATTATTGTTTGGATTGCATATTTGGATTCGTAGGAATGTAAACTTTTTTTAATTTATTAATTAATGAATTGACCATTATACCCTTGTTAATTTAATATATAAAATCAATCATATATAATTAACTATATTATTTATTATATTAATGAGAGAATTTATTTTTAATGAGAGAATTATAATTTAATAATAATAATTGAAATTATTTTTTTAAAGTTAATATTTTAATGAGAAAATTGTAATTTAATAAAATAATTAAAATTATTTTATTTTATTTTATTATTTATATATTATTTTTTTAATTAAATATAATAATTACTTTTTAAATATAACTAAATTTATCTAAATATATTTAATAAATAAAAAATAAAAATCTTTCAAATAATTAGTTTTTAATATGTATAAATCTTTTTATAAACTATATATATTATTTATATTTTCATTTAGTTAAATATAATAAATTTAATAAAATAATAATATTTATTATTGTTATTATCATTACATATTTATTATTGTTATTATCATTAAATATAATTAGTTAAGAAGGATAATTATGTAATAAGCATGGGTATTTTGGAGGGAATTACATTCTTATGGTTCATGGGAATGTATCAAATCATGAGAAAAAAACTGTCTCGGCACGTAGGATTCACACGTTGAACCAAACATGGAAATGAAAAGTTTTTTAGGTCATATTTCCATGAAAATCACATTCCCACTCAAATTCCCACAATCCAAACACAGCATAGTTCTTGAGCATGACACTAATTAGTAGTTCAAGCTTGGGTTTTAGACAGCATAAAAAATTATACATTAGTGAATTATCTATAAAATTAGAGTAATTAAAGATAATAATACCTGGTAGATCCCAAGGATCATACTTGTACACATCGACCTCAGGTATGATCTCGTTTTCTGACTGGATATCTTCAGTGATTTTCCTCTTAAGATAGTGATTCACTAGTTCTATATCTGTAGGTCGAAAGTGGAATCCTACAGGCAGCTTGTTGCTACTCATTTGCACGCTTCTCTATTCAATCGTTTTTACTGTTAAATTAAAACAATGAGAAAAGAAAAGCACCGGATACAAGTTGGTTCATTAATTTGACAAAAAGAAGAAAAAAGAGAGGGAGGGTATAGAATGATTCTGAGAGTCATCCGATACCGCTCTGATTTGTCCAAATTAAGTCGGGCTCGACCATGACCGATCCGATGTTGGCCGACTCAGCCGGTTGGTCTTTAAAATCAAGGCTTAACCAATCTTCTTTCAAAAATTAATCAATAAACAGACCAACATTAGATCTTAAAAACTTTCATTTTCAAGTTTTTCATATCATTGATTCAAAATTTTATTTGAACATCCAAGAACTCTTCTAAGTCCCTAATGATTAACAATCTTTTAACACAAGCTCATATGTTTTAAATCAAGTTATTCTTCCAAATAACTCAACTCAAATCTCATTTCAAAGTGCCCAAAGATTAATCTTTTAATTACCATAATAAAATGCAAAATTTTACGTAAGATTTCATCATAAATGTTACACAAATAGTCTTTCCCTATTAAAAAAATTACTCACTCATGTCCATAAAAACCGTATTCACAAATTCTTGAGTCATTTTATTCATTCAACAAAAAAGAAAGAAATAAGAAAATAAAGAGAAAATAAATCGAACCCTAAAGATGAGAATCGATCTAGATCTCTCCCCCTTCTTGGTTGGTCTAGCACTTGCTCCTTCTAGATTAAGCATTTTTCTCTTTCTAAAATCCTTACTGTGTTTTTACTCTCAAGAAATTAGGATTTGTATCTTTGTAGATATTAATGGTGGAAGAGAAAAAAGAAGAAGAAGAAAGGTTTAAAATAGAGGTGTAAAAATGAAAGGATGTGGATGTGATAATGGATCCTTTAGAGAGAGAAATGAGGTTATTTCATAGAGAGATTTTTCTTTGAAACATTGAAGAAATGAGATTATGGGACTAAAGAATTAAGCTTGTTTCAGTTTTGATTTAGGTAGTAATTTGGGAGATGTTTAGCACTCTTTTTTTCTTATTTTCTATTCAAATTCTGCTTGCATATAATTTTCTAAGTGCATTTATCAATTTCCCTCAAACTCATCCAAATACAACGGCTTGGACACGTGGTGCACTCGGATTGGCCAACATAATAAACGAACATCCACGTGTCATTCATCCATTGGGGATCATGGCAATCTCATACTGATTATTTCCTGATTCAGCAATAAGTGGCCAATAATCATATTTCCAATGTTCAGCAAAATTGTATAGTAGTGATAAAAATAAGGCAAGTTGCTCTCTAAAAATTTAAAACACTCAAGCAAGTAACCTGCCATTGAAAAAAATGTTTGCAAATGAAATTCAAATTATATAATGTGGACTGATTGACCTACTCTTAGTACTCTACATATCTCAAATTTTATTTTTGTAGCATTATTTCGGAAAATAATTGACCAAATGGAGTGAGTGTGATAAGTTGCTCAGCACACTAGTGAAATGAAATTCAAATTTTTGCGTTAATTTCCTTGCTAAAACGGGTAGAAATTTTAAAATCTAAAAAATTAATTTTTACACATCTACCGCCAGAATAGCTGACGGTAGAAGCTAATTTATTATTAATTAATCTATTTAAGACCACTGATGAAAAAAGTTAAAATTAAACACTACCGCTAGTAATTCTGGCGGTACAAAGTCTTTACCGCCAGAATAGCTGACGGTAGTACTAGTTGCTCAATTTTTTCCATATAAATATTATTTGTTTAATTATTTTCCAAAATAATGTTACAGAACAAAAAGTCACATATCTCAAGTTCCTTTCTTAGTCTAAAGACTTAGAACTGACGGCTCTCATTTCATTATTTAATCTGGTCCTGCTCACTCCTTTTGTTTGGACTTTGGTTCATGTTCTATTAAAGAAAGATTCTTTCTATAGAGATATAAATAGGGCTCATATACATGACCCACTTAAATCTCTCATTTATTTCTCTTTCATTGTCAAATGAGCCCCATATGCTGTCAAACGGGCCCGTTTGATAACTATTTGACAGTGAATTTCCTTTGACAGTAATCTATTTGTAAGTTGAGGGGGGTTTTTAGAAGGGGCCAAATATACTTTTCCATATAAATATGCCCTCACATTATTTTTGTTCTTTGTTTTGTTTGCTTGAATATTTTCTTGATATAATAATAAGAATAACTTTTTTATCTGAGAATATGGCAGGAAGACTGGCTCCGACATAAAGAAGCAAGATACCAACCCCATTATTTTTTTTCTGAGTCGCTAAATCCGAACACGAACTGGCTGGATTTTATCCGATATGAAAAATCCGCGGATCGGGATATGAAAAATCCGCGGATCGGGTTATGGATTAAAAATAAAATGCAAGGTCGGATTAGGATCGGGTATGGTATTAGAGATACCCGATCCATGGGTAACCCGAACCCGAAAATAAAATTACTTCGAGTAGTCATTGGATGAGTGGGAGGAGGCGGATTTGGGAAGAAGTAGAGTGAGATGTTGAGGGAGCCACTGAAGGGGTTGGAAGTTCCTCGTGAAGAATGGGAAGAGTAGAGGTGACGGGTAGATTAATGAGTTGTGGGGATGAAGAGGGTGGCTCGAATTGGAAGGGAAAGTAAGTTTCGTTTAACACCACATGCCGACTAATGTAGACATTGTTTGTCGGGAGGTGAAGACATTTGTATCCCTTATGATTCGGTGCATATCCTAAGAAGACACATGGCAATGACCGGTATTGAAACTTATGTATGTTATAAGGTTGAGTGTAAGGAAAACATAGGCAACGCAAAACTCATAAAAGGCTTTAGTTAGGGTCTTGGTTGAAGAGGATTTTGTAAAGTATGAATAGAAGGGCAATCTCTCTCTATTTGATGGCCGTCTAATACAGAAATAGAGAGTGAGAGTTTAGAGGTAATTTTGGAAAGTATTTCCAGAATTTAATTTATTTGTCATTTAAACTATTTTGAAATTTATAAATATACCTTTAAGAATGGTTTGTAATGAACTATTTTGTAAATTTAATGTTTTATGGACAATTTCATTTTTTGGTCGAACTATTTTTTAATTGAATTTTTTATGAAAAATTTCAAAATTTGAAATATTGAATAAATCAAAACCAGGTTCGGATTTACCTGCGGATTCGGACATGAATTGAAAAGAGAACCCATAATGGTTTCGGTTTCGGGTCAGGATAACAAATTCAACCCTGATCCGATTGACAAGTCTATCATTATCCCTGAACTGTTGAAGGATCCAAATACCAACGCTATATTTTTGCCCTATATTTTTTCTCCACTAGGCCACCAATATGGCAATATCATCAATAAGTGGCCAATAATCATATTTCTAATGTTCAGCAAAATTGTATGGTAGTGATAAAAATAAGGCAAGTTGCTCTCTAAAAATTTAAAGGGACCTGATAGAGTTCTTAGTCTAAAGACTTAGAACTGACGGCTCTCATTTCATTATTTAATCTAGTCCTGCTCACTCCTGCTTTTGTTTGGACTTTGGTTCATGTTACTATAAATTTCTGAAAATAACTAGGGGACCTTGCTTCGCTTGGGAATCATACAAATAATTATGTATATAATACATTTCATTTTCTAGTCTCTAGAATAATAAAACTAAATGATAGATTATATTTTATTTGTTGTTATTCAAATATGAAAAATAGAGATATATGTAAAAGAATCAAATGAATGCAAACTTAATATATTATAATTACTATAAATTACTAAACATCGAGCCAAAATTTGGATCAAAGAATTTTATAATGTAAAGATTTGTATAATTAATTGATAGTTGTATATATTCATATAAAGATAACTTTTTATATTTATATGAACACCAAATCATGTTTTTGTGATTTTTTTCGATTTCAATAATATATGAATGGTATATATTCATCTAAAGTAGCATGCCACATCATGATTAGGATGAAATTCACTTTATTTTTTACCCGTAATCATTTGATACTCTTATACACATATATTGGATATTTGACATGGATCATAGTTACCTCAACAAAAAATTTGACATGCCAAAAAAAAATATAAGAAAGATGAAATAATTTAAGAAAAACAAATATTATACGCGAAAAAAAATTCAAGCCAAGAAAAAAGAAAAATATTTTAAAGGAAAAAGAAAAAATAATTTTAACAAAAGAAAAGAGATTTAAAAAAAGCAAATAATTTAATGAAAAGAAAAAGGAAAATTTTTGCAAGGACTTGAACCTGGATGGGCCAAGTTTGAAGCAACTGCATTTACCAGAAATCTTTCAAGTATCATTTGAAAAGCCTTGACACGTGCCAGCAAGAGAAAAGAGGTCTAAAACTATATATATATATATATATATATATAGTATAGTTATAGTTAATAACTAGAAGTATGTTACCTCGTTCGCTTCGGAAAAATAATATGTATTTTAATCCAACATATAATATATGTTTGTAGGATCATGAACTCTAATATCCAAGTTTTACTATATATAGTTTATATTTTTTGGGTGTATAATATAGGACTTAGACTATTTTTATTATATTTAAGTTTTTCATGGATGTGTTTGAAAAATCTCATTTTTAGAGTTCAGATGTCACTTTCATTTTTTTTTTTTCAATTAATGGAATGAGAAAATAAAGTACTTTGGATGATTTTTGTAAAACGGGTAGAAATGTTTAGCAAAATAACTCTCTTCACTTTCACATGCATTGATCATACAACACAGAATCATCTTGAAAAAGTTAAAAGCTAAATTTTTTTTTCCGGTTTTGACTGTCTCACATTAATCCCACATTCACTTTGATATGATAGTTGATGCTCTACGTATAAAGCTATCCGATGCCTTGTCGTCGCCGAAAATAGCATAAAAGCATATAAATAAATATAGATGAAGTTTGATAAAATTATCTCTTCACATTTAAAAAAAATTAAATAAATAATTTTGACAAATATTTATTCAAGAATTTCACTAATTATTTGTGATCCTGTATGTAACATATGAAGTTTAATAAAATTATCTCTTCATATGAGTTAAAATTAAAGAATCTTTACCACTTGAATTATTAAAAAAAAAAAAGATAAATATATAGGTCATTGTTTTTCGGCCATATTAAAATTTGCCTATTTTGGCATGCATGACCAACTATATTTTCAAATTGGATAAAATAAAAAGGCAATAATTTTTCCTAATTATTCTTAAAATATAAAAAAACGTAATTATATTATGTTTATTTAATACGAATTTATTTATATGATAAATAATCTTATATTCGATTCAGAAATAAGATATCATTAAATTTGTTGCCTTAAATTGGCCATACAATACTATTAATTTATTATTTAAGAATATAAATGCTATAGCACTTAATTGGCTTATAATATTTTAGCCATAATTTATTTTTAAATAAATTATATTTGCCTTTTATCGATCATTAGATAAATTAATTTTATCCTATATATAATTTATAAAATTGTCCAATATAATAATTTATCAAACAATATGAATTTTGTTTAAATCATCTCTTCATATAAATTTGGATTTCACTATTTATTTGTGGTTCAAAATATAGCATATGAAGTTTGATGAAATTATCTCTTTATATGAATTTGGATTTCAATAATTATTTTTTGATCCAATGTGGATAATATATATGATATCCTAACTTTTGAACATCTTTTATATATTAATAAGGTTAAGATGTTTTATCAATAAATATTGATAAGAAAAAAAAATTGGTCAATATCATATTATTTTTAATATGAAATGTTATATGCCTGAAATTGTCTTAGGAATTTACTTTGAATTTTTCTTATTGTGCCTAAATTATTTAATAAATATTTCGATGCATCCTGATTAAAAGTAGTTATGATCTGATAAATCACTAAACTACGAATTAAAAAAGGCACATAATTATAAAACCGCGAAAATGTGATATCACTTAATTTCATAAAGTTGGGAAAATAATTTATCCGATAATTAATAAAAAATCTTTTATGATCTAGTTCCATCGAGAGGGATGGAGCGTTTAGCCCATATAAACATCACCATCAGTGGGGTCTCTACCATTGTGCCTTGGGGGACGGGACAAATGGTTCAAAGGTTAAACGAAGCTGCTGGTGTGAAATTTTGAAGCACCAATTTAGACATTAATTTGTCTGTGCTCATCCCTATGGTGAAGTGCTTAAGGTGATGGTTAGATTGAACATTTATTCTTAATAATTCTAATAAAGAATTTAATAAATTAATAAATTACTTAATAAAAAGTGAAGGAATTATGCCCTACGCCAAAGTGTTGGACTAGAGATTAGATTATGAGAAACACGTTTATTCAGTTCATATATGAATGAGTGTATGGGTGACTAATATATTCACATATATTAGATCGACCATGAATGACATTTCGGGTTCACGTCATCAGAATACGTGATTCTGATAGTAGAACTGTGAACCAACGAATGACATTCTAAACTGTCCCTAGTGATATGTGGGATGTTTATAGAGATAAATATACTTCAGGTAAGAAGCTACATATCTACACTAGTATATTCGTAGACTGGATGATCATGTTCTGCTGATCATGGACATAGGGATGTCAAGTCTGGAATATAGGCACGTGTTAGAGAACACGTACTGGACTGATCACACTATGAGAATATGCATGGTATATGTCATTAGTGATTCTCATATGAATAGTGTGCTTATTCCTACGACCTGAGGTAACCATGGATTCCTGTATGAGGAACTGCATACTTTAATATGATCTTACGTCATCCGTAACGGGATGATCATTATGGTCATCATTAGGTATGCACTGAATCATGACGAGGAATGTGAGTGACCAAGATGGGATTTGTTCCTCTCGTTAAGAGGGAGATATCATTGGGCCTCCTGATGAACTAGGACTGAAAGAAATGCATGACTATGCTCAAAATGGATTACAATGTGTTGTTAATATCATTTTGTATTTGTTCAGTCTAATTCTTGATCAGGAAAGAGACTTTGATCAAATTCAAGGATGACATATTACCGTGCCTTGTGATCAAGACGTATATCGTAGAACAAAAGGAATAATCAAATGTCTATTCAGATATGTTTATGATCGCTGATCATTTCATTTAACATGGGTAGTCATGACACCAGTCTAGAGGTTACTCATGACTTACGATCTTTGGAAGATCGTTGCCAGCGTTAAATGGAACCTACATGGTCACACATAGAACAACGTCTAGTCGGGAAGGAAATGCTCTTAAATGGTTATACATATAATGTATAAATAGGTGAAGGAAATAATCGATCATTGGATGATTGATTTGAATGATTGTGCAAAAATTAGCATAGTTCCATTGGCAACAGAACAGTTCCGTTGCCAATGGAACAGTTCCATTGCCAACAGAACTCAGCCAATTTCTCGACAGCCAAGTTTTCAGATTAGGAAACCCTATTCCGTTGGCAACGGAATAGGTCCGTTGGGAACAGATAATCGCTGTAATTAGAGTTTTAGTTATGGTAACTAAGCAATCATTCGCCTCCCTCTCTAGTATAAATAGAGGGGTAGTCCCCCTCTATTAGAGACACATTACAGAGCCTCCAGGCTGCCGTAATACAGAGAGAAAGAGAGAGAGCCTCCTGAAAGTATTTCCGGACTCGACTAGCCGAGTCCGGTTATTCCGACGATTCGAAGTTCGACGTGGATATGAGTAGAGATCTTCTGCTTTGAAGACTAGCGAGCAATCAGTTTCTTTTCCCTAGGAGAAGTAAGGAGTTCGTTCGAGTCGAGCTTTAGGAGCACGAAGGAGAAGGAAGCAAGACGGAAGTTCGCTCAGACCTACATCCGCTTCTCTCTCCCGGATCAGGAAGATCTGAGGTATAAATTTTAATAGCATAATCTCGTACCTTTATTTCCTTTACGATGATCCTAGGGAGGGTTGAACCCGTAGGTTCCGCTGCGCATGTAACGGCTACGAGTTTCCCAACAAAAAGTAATATTGTTGAGTATATTTTCACACTGTATACTCTTCGAGGAATTAACTAAGTGAGAATCGTCGTGGGCCGCGACTAAGGATACATGCGAAATCTTGAAATATTCTCATGATAATCAAAGTTAGCGCATGACCATAAATAGCGCACACCCGCTAAAATATCTAAAAGATTTTTTTCTACTATGTGTGTGATTATAGAAAATCGATAAAAAGATTCATGGTTCAAAAAAGTATATTTATTTTGTAAATCTCGATCGTATATATTCAACATTGCGTATGAGTTTATTCAACACTGTGTATGAGTTTAAAGGCTACGCCCACTCGTACTTATGCATAATAGATACCAAGTATTCGGAAGAAATATTTAAATATTAAGTTTTAAAATTTGAGGGGGAATGTTGTATATTATTTATTTATAAATAATATATTAAATTTTAAAACTTTTTTTTTATAATTCATTAATATTATAATGGCCATTTAATTAGGAGTTTGAAATATAATTAATTTCTTTGACCAAGTCTTCTCCTCTCCCTCTTGTTATAAAATGAGTTTGTCTCCTTTCCGTAAGAAATACAACAAATAATGCATTCTCTTTGTATTCCTCTCAAATATTATTCTTCCAACTTGGTTCAAGAAATCATGATGCACGGTTTCATTTCTATTTGAAATGAAAACCCGTTCTGCGATTGTGTTACCGGAGCGGATACGAGACTTACTCGTGGTGTAGAATCTTGGAAACGGATAAACGACATTCTAGAGGACGTTATTCTGTTTTTAGGGCTGTTGCGACTAGATCGCACGGCTATATTCAAGCTTGTCATATTTTAATCATTATTTTATGATTTAATTTAATTATTTATTTTCGTTAATTTTTAGAAATATAACAATATATTTACCTTATTTACATATTATGAATCAGTTTAAAATTTAAATGTTATGTAAATTTGGAATTTGGAATATCATTATATTCTTATTGCATTTTTATATCAAACAATTCAAAATATTAACATCACAGCTCTAATACTATCCCAGTTAAAAAGCTAATTTTACATCTCGAGCATCTGAAGATATACCAAAATCCCGCTTTTACGTTAACAAAATATTTTTGGGTTCCAATTATGTTCAGTTGCACACTGACGAGTGGGTCCCTTCTTTCTCTCCAAACCTTCCCTTTCCCTTTCTCTTCGCTCTCGCTTCCCTTCCTTGCACCATAAACCTCCACGTCTCTCTCGCTCTCTCTCTCTCTCTCTCTCTCTCTGTGATGTGAATGGCGCCCATGAACGATCTCCGCCGGCTGGCCTACGGCGCCGCCATGGTCGCCTCTGAGGCGTCGAAGCGATCCAAACTCCTAGACTCCGCAATCTCCGGCGACCTCGCCGGAACCCTAAAAACAGCGCTTATAGCCGCCACAGACCTCGCGGGGCTCACCAGAGGCGCTGTGCGTCAGGTCTCTGCTGCTCCGAATAAAGAAGAGTCTTCGGTCGTGTATTTCTCTGATGAAACGGGTAAAGATCACGACTTTCTTGATTCTTTTTTCTATGCTGTGATGATTGGCATTGTTCGAATTGGAATCGGGTCGAATTTGAAATGCAATGTGAAATTTGATCATGAAACTAATACATGATTATCTTAATAAATTGTGGTTTAATACATGATTTTCTTATTAAAAGGACAATTCTTTTTCTTTTTTCTTTCTTTCATAGAAACTCCTACATCAAACATCACGCAGGATCATCATAACACAGATTCAACACTATCCATTGAAACAGAGTCAAAAGTTTCAATAACCGACAAATCCAACGATATGAAAGAAACCATCAATAAATTACCTGACTTGCATGAAATTAAAGATGAAAATATCAATAAATTTGCGAAAAAAGAAGAGGAAACAAAAAGCACTACTAGTGCCGCGAGCGGTACGAGTGGTACGAGTCAAGAAGTGAAAAGTGATTCGGATTTGGTCAGTACGGTAAAGAGAAGACAGGTACGTGAGAGGCGGGTCCCATCGACCCCTTTTACTAGAGCTCTAGGGTTAGTTTTCTTAATTTCTCTCTCTCTAGATTTAATATTTTATATTGGTACTAATTAAGTAATTCTTGATGGTTTGGTACCAATTAAACTACATGGTGTATTCATGAGAAGGAACCCTTTTATTTTGATCATGTGAAAATATTTTCATTTATTTATTTTAAACAAAAATAGTTCAAGAAGCGTAAGCTTTCTTAGTTGAGGTTATGTTTCTCAAATGAAACTTGATGAAAGACTCAACTGTATATTTGACATTTTGAGTCTTGGAAGGGTTTAATAGATTTTAAGTTTTAAAAGGTAAATTTGATATTTCCAGGTCAAAAGAGTAAATTTCATAGATATCTATTTCTATCAAATACATCTTGTAAAGTGCGAACTCGATAGATTTTTGACTCTCAGAGGGATATAAATTTGACAACTATTGGTCTTCTAAAAGTATAAATTTGCGAATTTTACTTCAAAAAAATTGTATGTTTGTCTAATTTACCCTAAAAAATTAGCCAAATTACCTAAAAAGACAACTTTATCAAATTTACTCTAAAAGACAAATTTCTGAAATTGACCCTAAAAATTTGATAACTATTGCCCTTCTAAAAGAACAAATCTGTCAAATTTACCCTTAAAATTCGATATTTGCCGAATTTACCCTAAAAAGTGAAAAAAGTTGTTATTTACTGGTTTGCTGGATTAGGGGGCGGTTTAGCATGGGGTACGGTACAGGAAACAGCCAAAAGAATAATCTACGGCACTACACAATCATCATCACAAAACGGGAAACAGCGATCGGCGATCTCCCCGTTTCTCTCCGATCAGAACGCGAAACGTGCAGGATGCTGTTTCCTGTTTCGTGATGATGATTGTGGTGTGCAGTACATTATCCTCTTTGCTTTTTTCTGTACCATGTCCCAGGCTAAATCGGCCCCTAGTCCAGCAAAACTGACAAAATAATAATAATAATAATAATAATAATAATAATAATAATAATAATAATAATAATAATAATAATAATAAATAATTTGAGGGTTTATGAATAATAAAAATAGAAAATAAGTAAATAAATAAATAATTTGAGGGTTTATGCTAAATAATAATAATAATAATAATAATAATAATAATAATTTTTAATTTTATTTTTATATTTCCAGATTTGCGGGATTAGGTGCCGGATTGGCATGGGGAACGGTACAGGAAACGGCCAAACGCGTCATGTACGGCACTCCACAGTTGCAGAACGGGAAACAGCAATCGGCGATCTCCCCGTTCCTGTCGGAGCAGAACGCGGAACGGCTGGCGTTGGCCTTGTGCAGGATGCGTGGGGCCGCTTTGAAGATCGGTCAGATGCTCAGCATTCAGGACGAGTCCTTAGTCCCTAAGCCGGTATGTATGGAGAGAGGATTTTTTCGGTTAGGCCCCTGAAGGATTTCGTAATTTTAGATTTACTTACCCCTACGATGGAGAAGTTTGTGTACACCCCTGAGAAAAATATTAACTTTAGTTTAGCCCTCTAAAGCTGTGAATGTTTAACTTAATTCAGTTTTGCGCACTTAATATTGAACTAAATTTTGAATTACCTTTTTAAAGCCAAATATATGTATTAGGATAAATTTGTAGATTTAATGTTAGTTCTAGGTAAATTTTACGGTTTAAAAACTATTAAGATTGGACAGATGCTCCGCATTTTGAGTTTACCCCCTCAAAATTTGTCGAATTCAGTTTTACGCAAGTAATATATTGAATTAATTTTGAGTTTATTTTATTTATTTGGATAAATTTGGTAGTTTTTAATTTTAGTTTTCAATATTTGGATAAATTTTATTCTAAATTTACTTGCGAAATTTCATATATACCATTGAGTAAAATGAAACAAATTGAAATATGTCCCATTTTAAACCTTTAAATACATCAAATTGAACAAGATAAAATTTTCAAACTTTCTTTTCTCAAGACCAAATATATTTTGATACATTACATACTTTTTTAATTTAAGATGCGCAAATTTGATATATTTTGAGTTCAGGAAAAACAAACTTTTGCATTTTTCCTATTAGAGCTTGATATTTTCGAAGGATAATTTTTTATACTTCATTGGGCTGAATTTGATATATTTATGTGGGTTTTTTTTTCATTTTTTTTTAATTTTAAATATGAATGCAGATACTGACGGCTTTGGAAATAGTGAGACAAGGAGCAGACATAATGCCAAAAAAGCAACTAAATTCAGTTTTGGATTCAGAATTTGGTGCAAATTGGTCCTCCAAATTGAAAAGTTTCGATTATGAGCCCTTGGCTTCTGCTAGCATAGGCCAGGTTTTAAATTATTTTCCAAAATAATAGTAATAATTGAATTTTCCATTTATTTAACAATATTTCTCTTACGTCAAAAATGCTACATATAATGAATGAAAACCACGACGCACAATGATAGGGTCAAATTAAATATTACTTCTTTAAATAATACTATTCAGTTGTAATATTTGCAATATAGACCCTATCATACTGCCATCTTGCTATTTGGCCGTGATGTGTAGCATTCTTGTTTAATTAATGCAAGCAATATGATTAAGAAGAAGAAGGGACAAAAGTAAGAAATACTGTGTTTGTTCTTGCAAGTTGCGATGCAATATGCACCAAGTATTTCTCTCTCAAAGGAACATGTTCATTAACTATATGTTGTTACAAATAATTACTGATTGATAAATTTCCAAAAAAGCCCCTGCCTTCTGCTCAAATTGCAAAAAGGCCCTTCATTATGGAAAACTACCAGGAAACAATTGAAAAATACCAAAAATGTTTCCTTTTTTGTTTCTTTGCAATTTCCTGAATAACAAATGTCTTTTTTTTTAATTTTCAACAATGGAGGTTTTTTTTACAAATTTCCCTTGTTTATTTAATTAAATAATTTAATTATTTTTTTTATATGAAAAGGTGCATAGAGCAGTATTGAAAGACGGATCTCAGGTGGCGATGAAAATACAGTATCCTGGCGTGGCTGATAGTATAGAAAGCGATATAGAAAATGTTAAATTATTACTTGATTATACTAATTTAATCCCAAAAGGCCTTTTCCTCGACCGTGCAATCAAGGTAAACTTTTATATTATTTAATAATTTTTTATACTGTTAAATAATCATTTTCAGAAACTAGAGGCGTATATATATATATATATATATATATATATATATATAAGAGTATATTAATAGTGATTTTTGGAAACTAGGCGTATTGATACGCCAAACATTTGTAAATGTGAATTAGAAATAAAATATTTTATATTTAAATAACATTTTACGTATATTTTGATTGTTTTTGTTTATATTTTAAATAAACTAGAAGCCCCAAGATTACAAAAAGTATATTAATCGAATCAGAAACTCCATAAATTAAAAACCCAAAATAATATTTTTACGTATATTTTGACTGTTTATGTATATTTTGTAGGTCGCGAAAGAGGAATTGGCTAGAGAATGTGATTATATATTAGAAGCACAAAATCAGAAAAGATTTCGCGAATTTTTATCAAATTCTGATGGTTTTTATGTCCCTAAAGTGTTCGACGAATTGTCCGGCCAAAAAGTTTTAACTACTGAGCTCGTTCCAGGTATTCTTTAAAAAAAATAATTAAAATTTGTTATTTATAATTGAATGATTTCGTTTTTAAACCTATGAAACTTAAAAATGCCACTTATACCCTTGCAAAGCTAGAAATTTATCTATTCGAAGGGGTAGTTACATAATTTTTTGCTAATATTTCAATATCTTATTTTTTGTAGGGATTCCAATAGATCAAGTTGCGAAATTAGATCAAGAGACGCGTAATTATGTAGGCAGAAAATTACTCGAAATAACTCTCAAGGAATTATTCATTTTTCGCTTTATGCAGGCACGCCCCTCATTTTCTTCTAAATATCATTTCTTTCTTTTATAAATTTTATTTTATTTTTTATGAACTAATTAAGTTTGAATTGCAGACGGATCCAAATTGGAGCAATTTTCTCTATGATGAATCGTCAAAAATGTTTAATTTAATCGATTTTGGTGCGGCTCGCGATTATCCTCATGCTTTTGTTGATGATTATCTTCGCATGGTATTTTTTAAATTTCTCTTTTGATATTTTATCCTAATTACAAAAAATGTGAAATTTATAAGAGCCCTCATTACTCTTATTAGATTGCACAATATCCCTCCATAGTTGATAAATAGACAATTATAATGTGAAATTTAATATTTTGCCTTTTTTTCATATTGCACCCTCATTTTAACTTATCCTATAATAACAACTATAGCATGTGCAAACAGACAAATTCACAAGAAATATAATATTTGCCCTTATACTTTATTGATATTCTTTCTCACTAAAAAAACGAAATTTGCAAGAACCCTATATTACTCTAAAAACTACACGACGCCCCTCCGTTAACACCCAATACGCTTGAGCTTCTAAACTAAGAAAATCATTGAAAACAGACAAATCAAACTAGAAATTTAATATCTACTCTTTATTCTTTTTTCACATTGCACCCTTCATTCTAACGCAACTACACATCTACTATTCGCTCTTCCTATTTATTATTTATTAATTTTAACTGTATTATAATAAAAGGTGGTGGCCTGCGCGAATAGAGATAGAGACTTGGTCTTGGAAATGTCGCGCCGGCTCGGTTTCTTGACCGGGGAGGAGTCGGAAATTATGCTAGATGCGCACGTACAAGCCTCATTTATTGTCGGCATGCCCTTTTCCAAACCAGGTTTGTTATTATTTTTTTTTATTTTTGGATATATTATTATTATTATTATTATTATTATTATTATTATTATTATTATTATTATTATTATTTTCTTGTTTTGGTATACTAGTTTGGGAAGATTCTTATACTAATCTAAAAGAAATCTGAAATGCTCAAACTCCCCAAGTTTCAACTCAAACGAAACCCAAAAATAAATTTTAAAGTTTCCAATTTTTTTATGGAAAAAGTTACCGACATTCATAGTTTCAACTCGAACAAACCCAAAAAGAATCTTATTTTTTAGTGCAAATTCTTTAACTCAAAATGTACATTATTTTTCATAACCATTTTCTTTGGTAGATGCTTACTATGCTTATTCTTTTTTTTGCATACAATATACTATTTCCAATATATAAACTGATATTTTTTTACCAAGCGGATACGACTTTAAAGCGAACAATTTACACAAAATGTTTCGAGCTTTTTCGTTTTTTGCATATGAATATAACATACCGTTTTAAATATATAACTCATCAAATATACTTCACCAATATCCGAGATTATTCTATTACCAAGATGCTATTTTTGTATACAACATACCATTTTCTAATATATTGCTAATAAAATATGACGGCATCTCTTTCCTTTATCAAGGGTTCTAACATTTACTAGGCGGAGACGACTTTAAAGCAAACAACATAACACAAAACATGTCAAACCTTTTGTTTTCTTTTTTGCATATAAATATAGCATACCGTTTTAAATATATAACTCATCAAATTTACTTTACCAATATCGAAATAACTCTTTTCATAAACAATATACCATTTTCTAATATACATATTTTACCAGGCGGATACGACTTTAAAGCGAACAATATAACTTCAAGCGTGTCTGATTTGGGGGCAACGATGCTTCGTTACCGTTTGACGCCTCCGCCTGACGAGGCATATAGCTTGCACCGCAAGCTATCCGGCTCGTTTTTGGCATGCATTAAATTGGGGGCCATTGTGCCATGCAGAGAGCTCTTGTATGATATTTATGAAGGCTACAAGTTTGGGGATGAAAGGGAGAATGTTGTGTCCGGTGCGGTGTAGCTTTTTTGATTGATTTGTTTTTAATTATTTTATTTATTTTAGTTGAGAAATAAAGAATGTAATAAGTCTTGGGGGCCATCGTGCTGTGTAGAGAGCTCTTGTACGACATTTATTGGGGTTACAAGTTTAGAGATGACGGGGGGTGTTTTGTTTGGTGACGCTGTGTAGCATTTTTGATTGATTTGTTTTTAATTATTTATTAAGTGAAAAGAATGAGGTGGTGTAATAATGTGGGCTGTTTATTTTGAAGAGAGCAATCATTTATACTGGATATTATGTTTGATACATTGTAATTTATCAATAAAAGTGAAATGGAGGTATATATTATATCTTATTTCATGTGAATGTGAACCAAGTATTGCCATGCATGCCCTATTAATATGCAATTTAGTATTAGGGTTTAGGATTTTAGTGTATAAATTAGTGAGTATGACTATTGGAATCAAAATTCTAGTTGAATTGTTAGTAGTGGTGGCTAAATCATACTCAATATGGAAAATCGCCAGAGCCAAACCCGAACATGACATGCACTCTAACAAGTAACAGGTTGCCACATCAACAATCTGAAAATCTAATCTAACCTGAACATGAATGATGCATCAACCTGAATGAAGAAAAAAACGTCATAACCCTAATGATCTGTAACTGAGTCATTCATAACTAGAAACGACCCAAATTCGAAAAACATGTCCAATATGACTTGAAGATAATAGATTCTTTACCCAAATTCATCAAAATATGTTCAAATATTAAATTAGGTGCAACATAATGGGACATCAAAAATACCGACCCTAATGACTCAAAACGACACACTAGTGACCCACAACCTTGACCTCAATGTCATGTAATCCAAATCTAACCTACGATATGATCCAAACTCGATTGACAAATAGAAGAGCAAATTCTTCTGAATTTCAAAACAACCTAAATCTGAATGATCTGACGATCCCAATACCCTAAAATATGAAGAACAACCCTTAACCTGCGCAATCCGAAACTCAAATGACCCACGATTCGAATAACATGCGTCTCAAATGAACAACCCACGATTAATCGGCACCTATGCGCTTGTTGGTGCCCAGATCGGTTGGCCTTGGCGGTTTCTGTGAAGCGACCGCCAAGGGCCGATTAAGTCCGATTTTTCCAGCCAAGGCCCACTTTTTTTTTTTTTATTTTTATCATTTTATCATTTTTTTTTTTTTCTTTCGGAGGATTGCTTAGTGTGTTTAACGTTTATCATGTTACTTGAACTTTGAATAAATATTTTTTTATGTTCGAAATTTGAATGCTATTTGTAATTTTATATATGTTCTTTATCTTTTTAACTCTACCTATAAATTCTTCGCGAATACAGGCATAAAAGATCAAGCACGCAAGACAATATGGAAGTTGAAAGTTCTACCAAGAATCCGATTCTTTGTTTGACAAATGCATCAAAACAAGATAGCAACAAAGGATAGACTAAAGAAAAGAGGACAGCTGCAAGTTGACGTATGCACATCTTTCACAACCGGCCAAGCAGAAACACGCAACCATTTGTTTCTCGAATGCATCCTTGCGAAAAAACTGTGGCAAAAGACATGCTCAAGGTTCATTCAAACACCAACCCCTGATTGGGACTCCCCGACACACATCCTCCAGTGGATGGACCGGGTGCTCGACAAGTCCAAAAAAAATAGAATGGCGAACGGTTTGGACAGCAACATGCTGGGAACTATGAAAGGAAAGAAATAAGAAAGTCTTCCAAAACTCTCGACCTCGCATAGACATGATAGCAATGACGGCCAGCAATACGGCCGAGCTGTGGATGAAAGCGTCAACCAAGACCAAGATTTAGAAAATTAGTATGATAGGCTAGGATTCAAGATTTCTTAGTCTAGGAAGAAATCAAAAGGGTGCAAAACCCTGGAATGTAAATGTAATGATGGTTTTTTTTTCTTTAATGAAAGTCTTTATAGTCAAATTGGCTACTCACTTAATAAAAAAATACAAAAATTATAGTATAAATTATACAAGTCATAAATCATAATATATAATATTAAAAAATAAAAGTCTGCCTAGTATCCGATTAATCCCGATTAGTCTCCAATTAATTCCTCGTTGCGCTAGGCGATGGGTAGCTGATTAATTCCACCGAGCGTTCCTGTAACACCGTAAAACTAATCACCATGCCTAATCGAGGTAAAATATCTTTAATATTATTTTGTTTATTTATTAAATGGAACAATTTTATTTAGGGGTGTCAATGGATACCCATAATCCGATAACCCGATCCGAATCCGAATGAATGGATTCGCATGTGGATTGAAAAAATGTGTCCGATAATAAAATGGATTCGCATTTGGATTTTTGAAAAAGATCTGCTAGTTTAATGGATTTACATTTGGATCTTGGAAGATCCGAATCCGAAACCCGATATGAATCCGACAATTAATATATAGTAAATATGTATATGTAACAACAAAATAATAAATGCGAAAAAATTGGCAAGAAATCACGTATATTTATAAGATATATGTAAGAAATTAATTAGGGAGAATATTTGGTAAGAAAAAATGGGCAAGAAATCACGTATTTTATGAGATTTACTCGTTTATAGTTTTCTTTTAAACTTGATGGCATGATCTAAAATCCGATCCGAAACCCGTTTCGTTAATTGGCTTGGATTTGCATATGGATCTTTATTTTCTTAATGGACTTGGACTCATATTTGAATCTTTTGAATTTAAAATGGATCCGTATGTGGATACTACCTGGATCCGACCCAAAACCGATCCATTGAGACCCCTAATTTTATTGTTGCAAAAAAATAAATGGTACTATTTGAGGCAACTACCAACTTTACATCTCTTACATAAATCTACTGTTTAATGACTAGATGACTGGTATCATAAACTAATTGATTATCATTGACCACAAAATGTGGCTGTAGTTTAGTGGTTAGAATTCTACGTTGTGGCCGTAGAGACCTGGGCTCGAATCCCAGCAGCCACACATTTGTTTTACTTGTAAGTATTATATAGCTTGCCAATTGTGAATCTATGATTGATCTTTGTTTCTACTTACCTTTTTAATATATTAATCTTTACTGTAACCATGATAACACTGCGAAGAAAATAATTAAATAACCACAATGTATATATGTCTGAAAATATTATTTTTCAAATATAATCATCTCTCAAACTTGAAGAAAAGAATATACAAAATTATATGATTGATCTTTGTTTCTACTTACCTTTTTTATATATTAATCTTTACTGTAACCATGATAACACTGCGAAGAAAATAATTAAATAACTACAATATATATATGTCTGAAAATATTATTTTCAAATATAATCATGTTTCAAACTTGAAGAAAAGAATATACAAAATCTATGTCTACTTTTTTTACTTTGAAGTACTAGATAGCTTGCTAATTATGATTGATCTTTCTTTATTTTTTTATTTTTTTTTGAAGGAATCTTTCTTTTTTTCAACTTGACTTTTTTATATATTTATCTTTACTGTAACCATGGTAAAAACTTCAAGAAAAATAATTACATAACCACAATGTATATATGTGCGAAAAAAAATATTTTTAAAATATAATCATGTTCCAGACTTGAAGAAAATAATATAAAAGATTCTATGTAGATATGCACTAAAATATTATATTTAATTTTAACTAATAATCAAATCTATTATTTTCTTCTAAAGGCTTACATGCAAAAAAATATAATAGATATTCTGGTTATTATAATGTACATATTTTATTAGATTATTACTTTTACAATTGTGTTGCTTTTCTAACTAGTAGAAAAGTAAATCAATAGGTGGTCTCTACAAACTTTTTTTTTTGGTTAATAACTAACCAAGTGTAATTATGGTTGGTAAGACGCACTTTTCACAAAATGGCCCATGCCAGAATAGAATACCCTCCAAAAAGAACAATTAAATAAAATGAACAAAATAAGTAAGTTCTAATAATAAAGAAAAAAAACGGGGTCACTTTCAAATTGACCTTTGTCCACATTCTTTCTTTCTTGTGCAATCAATCATTCAACATCAATCAACCAATGTCATAATTAGGTCTTTAGATCTGTTATTCTTCTCAACAGTTTGCATATTTTATGGCATTACAATTTTTTTTAGATATTAAATTTTGTAACAATTATTTTTGTTTAATAATTAAGATAAGAGTATGAATACACGGGGGTTGTTCGACCTATTCAATTTATTTGGAACTAAACCGGTCAAATTGGTTCGGTTTAAACATTAGAAATATTTGGGTTTATCAGTCCGATTTAGTTTTGATCTAGAGAAAAATAACCCGAACAAATCGAATTACACTTTATATTTTTTTTTATCTTTTTTGAACTTTTGAAATATTTTTAAAAAATTTAAACTTTATATGTGAAAATAATCATGTTCCATAATGTAATTGCATTTTCTATTATGTATGCAAATGTAGTAAAAATAATTTAACGTAGCTGAGAATTTTTTATTAAAAATTAGGTAGGTCATTTTAGTTTAAAATTAGTGAATATCTTAATTTGGTTCAAACGAATAAATCAAACTATATTCGGTTTATTTCAGTTTAGTTTTGGTTATATTATCTTATTTGATTGGTTCAAATTCAAACTGAAGTAACTGTATTAATACTCCAAACGAAAAGATGAAGAAATGGGTCATTTTCATATTGACCTTTGTCACATTCTTTTTAGTGTGATTACTCAAATAATCAACCAAAAAGTCTTAAAATTAGGTCTAGATCTGTTATCCTTCTAAACCGAAATGATTGAAACATATAACCAACTATATACCCACATTCAATATAAATTTATTTACTCCAAATCTTAGAATTTATGAAACAGACTTTAGATATTGTATTATAATGTAGTCTGCTTATAGCTCCTGTCTTTAGAGTGATTTTGACAGAAAAATGTCGGTTATAAATCTTTTATATTTTTTTGTTTGGAGAACACAAAATGGTATTCACATGCAAAATCCCAAATGTCGTGAAATAGTGTAATATATACGTAGCAAAATATATATGTTCAATAAGAAATTCAGGAAAAAAATTCTCACTTAAATGGATCTTAATCTGATTTGTTCCATTTTAAAACTTTTATTGAGAGAGAATCAGAAACATGGAGAACGAACAGAAAGATAGACTGGCAGATTGCATTCTTTCTGATTCAGTTAAATGGAAACAACCAAAAGTTGTCCCACTTGTATTCATATTTTTTGATGAAAAGTTTCTTATATAAAATTCAATATACTTATTTATATAATATACTATATGGTATAACATAATTTATATGTAATTTAACATAATTTTCATATATGATACATTCGGTATTTTGTTATTTTAGAGCATAGTATCGTTACACTCAGACGAAAAAAGGCCCAAAAATACAATGGTTAAGAGAAACAACTACATAAAAATATAATGCGTATAAGAAGAGATCTAAAATTCTATAAAATACAGATAGAGGAGACACAAGATAGAGGGGGCAGATTCCCTTTTTTTAGGGCAAGACTATAATAAATGAAAAGTAGCAATATTTGTTTTGAGTTGAATAAAATATTTTCATTAGAAATTGATATTTTCATAATGGCCTGATCATTTTTAGAGGAATAAAAAAAGAGTATAAAAGGTAACATGATCCAGTGGTGGATATTGGAGTGGAGTCTAGTGGAGTGAGTTAAAATGTATATATTTGATAAAGAATAGCGTATAGTTATTCTAAAAACAACTATATATTGATAGATTATTCAAATTTTTTTGCATGACCAATCAGGCAAACATTCATGATTGTCCTAGAAAGTGATGAATCAAATCCTAAAAGTCGCTTCCCCCATGTAAAGAAGGCATTTAACAAAAAAAAAATTATATATTTTTGCTTGAAACTGAAGGATGCATGCACTCACTCATATACTATTTGAATACTTATATACTATTTTGATAAACCTATATTTCATTATTTTATTTATACTACATATTTTATTTTGACGTAACCCACGATCAATAAGTTGTTAAACTTATTAAATATTGAATTAAATACGTTTTCAATGACTCGAAATTGAGTTATTTTCAAAACTAACAAGATGTCTTATCGCTTGAACTAGTAAGTTTTGACTCTGTACTACATATTATACTGTTCATTCTAAAATAGATATTGCTTTTTTACAAATTTATATACAAATTTAAGAAAAATACATATTAATTTATATATAACTATATATTTTTTGATATAATTTATAATATTATATTTTATATACTGCTTTATGATAATCTGTAATGTTTTATAAACCTATAACTTCACCCAAAATTATTTCAATGACTTTTATTTGAAATCAAATAGTTAAAGAGAAGAGCATATCTTTAAATTGAAGTCCAAGTGATGGATATATATATATATATATATATATATATATATATATATATATATATATATATATATATATATACATGCACTCATAAAGGAAACCAAGTGAAAGAAAGAAAAGCATATAGATAAAAAGAAATATAAAAGCAATGAACATCAAATCAAATAAAAGTATTCCTTAGAAGGAAGAATAAAGAATCACATTGACATATTTTGAGTGGTAAAAATATCAAACAGAAAGAAAATAATTTGGTTATTTTCCGGATAAGTTCAATAGAATTGGAAGATATAGATATTCAATTATTGAAGGATAAACTTTAGAAAAGAAAAAGAAATATAAAAACAAAATTTGAAAACAGATAAAACCTAATAACCCAAAGAATATTATATCATCCCTTTGAAGAAAGATCAAAGAATCATTGACAACCTTTGCATGGCGTCGTTTCACACTTGTTTTCATGCGCCCCACTTTTCCCATACCTACCCCACAAAAATTCACAAATTGCACAAATAACGACAAGCATTACAAATTTCCCCATGTGATCTCATATTCCCTTTAATAACATTTAATTTATATTTATATACTTATCTTTCTTTAACATTCCTACTTTGAAGCATATATGATATATTTCCTTCCGAAATAATCCAATAAAATAAATTTGGGCCATGGTAATTAATGCATAATTATTCGGAAATATAATTGTGAATAAATTTAATGTATTTTATCAAGAAAAATATTTAATGTGACATACAACTTTTTCTTGAAAAATTATTATATAGCAATATTCTCATATTACACACCAAAAGATGCCATTGCATAAGGAGAAAAATGTAAATATATTTTCTTGAAAGGTATATGTGCAAAGATTGATCTCTCTCTCTCTAATAATCTCATCTCTTTATCTATCTGTATATATAAATATGTAAATATCATTTCTTGAAGTGCATATATGCAAACTTTTGATTTACCTGAAACGGTTTCTTTGGGACTTCAACTTCGCCCAAAAATACAAAAAACGAACCCTAAATCTCAATTAAGTTCTTAGATTTACCATCTATATCTACGCATTTATGATTTATGAACTATACATACCATGCAATATGTCCTATCTCTCTATCTGTCTAATCTCATCTCTTTATCCATCTATATAAAGTTGAAAACGCTTACCTCCCCCTGTTTTGATTTGCTCATATGAGCTGTCTTTTTCACACGACAATTATCTGTCAGTCAGTCCACTGTAGCGTATAAATAGTGAACTAAGTTTAGAAGTTGATAAATTTAGAAAAAGAAAGAAGAAAGAGAGAGAAATAGAATTCTAGAGAGAGAAAGAAATGGAGAATTTTAGGGCATTTTGGGTGATCGGGTTTATTGGATTTTTGGGCTTTGTGAGTTTCGCCAACGGAGATGATGGCTCTGCTCTAATGGTTCCCTTAACCCTAATTCAATCCGCGGCTGCAAAAGGAGCCTGTACGTAAATATAAATATATTTTTCTATTTTTATTTCTATATCTAAATGTTGTGCTTTTTTGGGAAATTTCAATCGTTTTTCCCCTCTTTTTGAAGTATGTATTGCATATATAACATTTGAAATTGAACTTCCATTTTTATTGGTAGCATTTCGTTTTGTTTTTGAAGAATTCTCTGTTCAATATCAATGCGTTAAAAAAAAAATCAATGCATTGTATTGTATGAATACATTTTCACACTTGTAATTGATAATAAATATATATTAATTAGTTAATACATTTCATTCGTTTTATTTTTGAATAATTTTCTGTTCAATGTATTCAAAATCAGATACTTTTTTGAATCGTTCTATTCAAACTCGTAATTAATAATAGATAGTTTTTTGAATGGTAATTAATAATAAATTTATACCCATTAATTTAATTTAATGTAATTTAATGCAGATTGTTTGGATGGAAGTGCACCAGCCTATCATTTCTCTCCAGGTTTTGGATCAGGAGCAAATAGCTGGATTATTGATTTAGAGGTAATTATAATTTCCTTTCATTGCATGGTCTCCAATGAATTACTGCCAAAAAGAAGGCTAAAAAATCGTTAAATTTCTGAGTATATTATCACGTATGTCCTTACAAATAATAATATATCATGTATATCCTTGCCGAAGTTAAAAATCATGTATGTCCTTAATAAACATGAAAAATATTTTCTAGAACCTTTGAATTACATTTTGAAGCAAATAGAACAAAGAGTCGTACATGATAGAAAAAATTATTTAGTAAATTATAATTTGTTTAATCTGATTTATTTTTTAGAATAATTATAAATTATATAATATGATTTTATATAGGGAGGAGGGTGGTGCAACAACAAAAAGACATGTGAATATCGCAAAGCGAGCCGTCACGGGTCATCCAATTACATGGAAAAACAAATTGCGTTTAATGGAATTCTAAGCAATAAGCCTGATGAAAATCCTGGTAAACTTATTTATTTAATCAATCACCAAATAATTTAATTTATTAATTTATATGGTTTTTTGCTTATTTTATGTTATATATTATTCGACTTTTATGGATTAATTTCTTTTGTTTGAAGATTTTTATAACTGGAACAGAGCAAGGATTAGATACTGTGATGGTGGTTCATTTGCCAGTGAAGGATATGATCAGGTTTGTTTTGTTATATTTGCAAAATTTATATCCGTAGAAAAATGTTTTGATAAAAGGATATATGACATCAATATCAATCTATTATACAAATAATAATTAAGAGTGGAGCTTTAGTGATAATAAATTTTCTAGTTGGAGAGCTCTGTTTGATAGAATGTTTTAGTATTAATATAATTTGGTTAGTTAGACTTAGAGCAAGGCAACTCATAACATTTATTTTTGTTTGTTCGATGAGGTTAACGAGAGAGAATCTCGCTCCGCTTCCGTACAATCAGATCTTTTGTTTCTAACTATTCAAATGTTAGCTGATTAGTTTTTTCAATAAATAGAAATAATAAACAGATATGAAAGAAAATGCAAATCAACATAAAAAAAAATTGTATTTATTTATATATAGTTGACGTACTTAGTTTATGCATTTATAAAAATAACAATAAAAGTAAGCGATCGTTTGCTCCAATAGTGAAAAAGAATATAATTTGTAGAGACTAAAAAATGAATATAAAAAATTAAGTGAATTTTAAGAACATTGAGAAAACGATGTTTCAAAAACTCCCAAAACAATGTCAAAATTGAAACAAATTATGTCTAAACTTTTATTTATATAAAAGCAATAAGATAATTTTTAAATCTTAAAAGGATTTAAAATATTTCATTTATAGGGATTAAAATGAAAACATATAATAAAAACATTTAAGGAATACGTGAAAAAAATCCTTTCCAGTATTATTTTTTTATAATTTATCTAATATGTTATAATATCAATTTATTACTAATAAAATATCATAATACCAAACAATAATGATATTATTCACTATATATTATTACTACTTACAATAATTTAATGAATGAAAAAAATTCTTAAAATAAACAGAAACAATTATTGGGCTATTATTTGCTAAAAAAATTCTTAAAATAGATGAAAACTACTATTGGGTTCAAATTGAGTGCTCAAATCAAATAGAAATACATTTTGGGTGCAAATTGGGAACACATATCAAAGACGCAATTGCCACGTGTCAAAATTCCCCAAATCATAAGTTTTATATATTAGAAAGAAAAACAAGAGATACTCGCGTTTTGCGCGAAATTTCAATAATTCGTTATGTTTCTGTCAGATGTCCCCACGAATTGGAAAGAAGAAAAATACACATTGAGTAAAATTTACACATACTATCATGTTATTGTATATTAATTCATGATTTTTTTTTTATTGCATTTGATAATAAAGTGAATCATACAGAGCCAACTCTTTTCGAGGAAAAAAACTCCTTTCGGATTGCAGGATATAAATCGAACTTATTCTAGTACAAAATATGCATTACCGTTGGAATCTAGTGATATTGTCCATGCTTTACTATGTAATAAGTTTCATATGAAAAAAGATTTAGAATAAGCAATATCACATATAATAAAAGATATTCAAAATCAATTATAATACATTTTGGCTTTAGTATATTTTCAAAATAAAATTATACAATATGAGAATAAAGAACTGCCCTAAATACGATATTGTGTAATTTGTGTATACATTAATTATGAAGATTATTATTGCGACGGAGTAACAATCAATAGCACAACTTTAGCAGCTTTAGTACTCATTGACAAAATAGCACACATGGATATCTCTTGAGCTTCTCCTATAGAGGGCAAATCTTTAGAATTAAAAATAGAGAATTATATTAAAGATCTAATTCAAACGGTTGCAAGGTGCAGCAAATTGTTATACATTAAAAAAGATAAATTAGGATCAGCAATTGCAATCAAACGGTTGAAAATAATAGGAATGACGTGGAGCAATATTAGGTGAGTACTGTAGATAAACCTATTAGGGTGCGTTTGGATGGCGGTAATGTGAGATTCCTATGGGAATCACAATTCTGGGAATGTATCTCCCGGGAATCACATTCCCATACGATGGTAATATTTTTATTTGGATGTATCTTTTTATTCCAAGGAATGTAACATTTCCATGTTTGTTTGATTGCTATGTAATGCTTGGTAAAATTCACAAATTATCCATTTTACTCTTTTTTTATTGTGTAGTTAAATAATTGATAACTTATTTATCTATCGTTAATAAAAAAATAACATCTTAATAATAAGTTAGAACTATAAATGTTCAAAGTATAAAATAATTAATAATAAATTAGAGTTTCAAAATATAAAATAATTAGAAATAAATTAGAGGAAATTTATAATATAAATAACTCGTGATAAATGAAAAAAAATTAGAGTTTCAAAATATAAAATTACTAATAATAAATTAGAGAAATATTAATAAGAAAAATATTTTAGACAATTAAGATTAATATTTTTATTTCTAAATGACTAATAATAAAATAATTAACAATAAATTAGAGTTTTAAAATATAAAGTAACTAAAATTAACTTAGAGAAACAATTAATAAGAAGGATATTTAGACAATTAATATTAAATTAGTTTTTCTTGTGGGAATGTAACATTCCCACTAATTTTGGTGGGAATCACTTGCCAATGAATGTGGGAATATTACATTACCATGGTAATCTCACATTCCCGCCACATAGAATTATCATGCTACACTAAACGTGGTAAAGTGATTTCCATGTTGAAACATTCCAAAGAAAGATGCAACTTTCCAATGATCCAAATACACCCTTAAGGATTATATATTTTAATATAGATTTGACTCTACTTATGTAAAGAACATGGCATGTTTTGTTCAAGTATCATAAAAAAAGCTAGTTAATAAACCTTTTAAAAACTCCTCAACAAATGCTCTGATTTGAAAATTTAAATTTCTTTTGCAAAAGAAAAGCAAATATTCTAAAATTGCAATAATTTTATTTTATAGGAATCAAACCTTAATTTTAGAGGACAACGCATTTGGTCAGCTGCAATGGAAGAAATGATGTCTAAAGGAATGCGAAATGCAAACCAAGTAATTGACCAAATTTAAAACCAACTTATTTTACTAATTTTAATAATTTTTAAATAACATTTTGGACCACACATTTATGTAATTTTACATTTAGGTCCTTCTGTCTGGATGCTCAGCAGGCGGTCTTGCGACGATATTACACTGTGACCAATTTCGTGCATTATTCCCATCAAATACTAAAGTTAAATGCTTTGCTGATGCTGGCATGTTTCTTGATGCGTATGTCTCTATTTAATTATGAATGATCTCATTTCTTGTGTCTGTTCATTTATTTATTTACTTATTTTCGTAGAATTGATGTATCGGGTGGTCGCACAATGCGAACTTTCTATCAAGGTGTTGTGGATTGGCTTGTAAGTTCTTTATTCTTATTTTTTACTTCTATATACTTAAACAAAATATACATAGTTACTCTTTGGTAAATACAATACTTATTGTGGAAATTTTAATTTTTTAATTTTTCCAATTTAAAAGGGTGTGTCTAAAAACTTGCCATCAAGTTGCACAAGCCGCATGGATGCAACTTCGGTAAATCATTTTTTATTTTTCGATTATAAAATGTTTTTTGTTTCTTTTTTTATACATAATATTTCTTTCTTTCTTTTGAATGTCCATTGCAGTGTATTTTTCCGGAGAATTTGATATCAAATATTCAAACTCCGATATTTATTTTAAACGCTGCATATGACGTATGGCAGGTATTAATCATAATATGCATTAAAAAAAGAATCTTTATACTTGACATACATAATTTGTTTCTTTTAATATGATTTAATAATATTTGTTTTAATTTAAGATACAAGAAAGTCTGGCAGTAGGAAGTGCAGATCCAAGCGGCGCATGGAAAACTTGTAGATTGAATTACACCACTTGCACCCCCAGCCAAATCCAATTTCTTCAAGGTTAATTTTGACAATGTTTACATGACTTCCCATTTCAAACTTTTAAACTTTCTCCTGTTCCAAAATAAACTTCAGTTGTTATATATTTCATCATGATACTAATCAGAACAATGAGCAATGAATGTGCAGAAATAATATATCAATTAACTAAATTTGAGAAATATATCAAAGAAAATAATAAATTGAACATCAATTAGTAACGTGCAAAATGTGTTGGGTTAATGAAAATATTGTATTATTATTGATTCATTTGGATGTATAATTATTTTTATAGGATTCAGAAATAAAATGGTGAGTGTGCTACAAAGTTTCTCTGGATCCCGTAAGAACGGAGTATTTCTGAATTCTTGTTTCGCGCATTGCCAGTCGGGAGCTCAAGAAACATGGTATGCTAATAACTCTCCTGTGCTTCAAAATAAGGTAAAACTGATGCAAGAATGGTAAAAATTAACTAAAAAGAAATAAAAATTAACTAAAAAGAAATTAATGTTCATTGTTATTCGATTGTAGAAATATTGATATATGATTTTTGTATTTGTTAGGGGATCGCGAAATCAGTTGCAGACTGGTATTTTGATCGAGCGGAAGTGAAGGCGATCGATTGCCCTTATCCTTGCGATAGTACATGCCACAATGTAGTCAGTTAATTTCACATAACAAATAGGGTATTAAATAAATAATAAGTCGAACAATAAAATGTTCTAGCAAATAAACTTGGGTTTTTATTAAATCTCAGGTTTTCCAGATAGAAAGAAAAAGAGAAGAAAATGAGGCAAATGTTGCTCAAAATAGTTGTACTATGGAATTATTATATGTTGCAATAGTTTTAAGTTCTGCATTTTAATACTATGTAACTTTGATAATTTCCTCCAAAAGGAAAAAATTTTCCCACATAACTCGAACTAACTTTCTTGACTAGCATAACTAACTTTCGAACTCAACAGAATTTTGATTGTATAATCTTGTAAATATCTGATGTTTCTTTTGATGAAAATGTAAATATCTGATGTGATTTGCCTTTATTAGGTAATACACAATATAAGCATCGTACAACAACAGTTTACACCTGTAGTGTTACAACAGTCTCCAGTAGTCGCAACTGCACCACAACATGCGCCCGTATCAGCAAGAGCACCACCACAGGCACCAATATCACCAACAATGCCACAAGAGGGGTCCGAATTTCGGACTGTGCCACAAGATGAGTCAAATTCACGGGCAGTGCATAATCGCACAGAAAGCTCTTGGTCACCTGCACTGGAAGCCAGCTATGTTCTAGCTCTAACGCATCTTGTTTATATACTGGTACAAAATATTGCAGTTTAATCGGCTTACGCGATCAAAACAACTACTAACATAACCAATCAACAATTTGACATGCTAAAATAAATTTTTAATAGTTGTTTGTGGGGGTTTATATATGTTTGTATATACATATCTGTATCAGTGTGCACAACAATGAGATTAGTCTTAGAAAGGTATGCTGTCCGTTGGTCTTTTGAAATGAGATTCTCATTAAATTTGAAATAATAAAATCTTATTTTTGCCTATATTAGCATACAAATGTTTGGATTTTCATAAAAAAATGAAAACAAATTTTGAAGGGCTTTTTTCAATAATCCCCTTCTGAATATTATGTGTGTTGCATAAGCAAAGATTAATCTTTATAATCAGGATTTTGGGGAAAATAAAAAAAAAAGTATATTTTGCATAATTGGCTTTCTGGAAAATGTAATGCTACAAAAAAAAAATTGTGACCTTTTTATGAAGTAGCTTTCCGCTTTCAAACAAGTAGCACGCTGGATCACGATAATAGCATATACACAGCTTACTACGGTGTAATAACAATATATATAATTCATTTTCTAAAAACAATATATACATAAAAAGTGAAAACAGTGTATAAAAATCAAAATAATATGTTAGAATAATCTATACAAAATTCCAAAAGTAAAAAAAAGTAAAAAATACATAAAAAATAAAAACAGTATATAAACTGGTAAAACAATATATAAAATGATAAAAAAATATAAAAAAGTACAAAATAGTACATATAACGTCCCGTCCTGATCCAGCGTGCTACAGTGTCATCGTAATATCACATTTTCCTTCAAACAGTTCAACACCCGGAGTTTGATGCAAATGAAAGAATATAGCATTTTGAGTTTCCGAGAACAATATAAAAGATATGTCTTGAAAACATCAATTTTGGTAAAAACATCTATGTATCTTTCAAAAGTGCTTCTATTTTTCCTCAAAATTTCAAAAATTATATACCTAATTTTAATTTTTTCTTTTATTTATTTCAATTGCAGTAAAAATATGATTGCGCAAATATATTGTTTTGTTGGGCGGACCCAATTCGGCCTAATCAAATTACAACATTAAATTTCCAAATTATTAATTTCCCCACTCATTTATTTTTCAAATCATTTTGGGACCTCTCAAGAGGGCACATCATCCTAATTATTTCCTCAATTGTATAAAATTGTATGGTTAAATCTATACCATTAAATTTTTTACATATTTTGATTTTTTGTGGCATTATTTATATCTCATACTAACATGTATAACAATAATTGGTGATTAATTCGTGTTTGCTATTCTATTTCCTGATTAGGTGAGAACGATTAAAGTTATTCTTCATGGTTAGATTTTAATCAAATAGTTCTAATAAATCATGATAAATAATTATCTTCAATTATTAATGCCAAGAGAATATGAACAGTTCCTTTATTAAAGAAAAAATTACAAATAACCCCCTAATTTTTCTGAATATTACAAATAATCCGATGTATTTTCAGATTTACAAATTACCCATTATGATAAACTTTTCATTTACAAAAAAATCTCCTCCATCCACTTTTCCATCTAATTATTGATTTTTTTAGAAATTCTCATTTACCCCCTCCCCCCCCCCCCAATAAAATGTTTTCGAAAAATAATTATTAATAAATATTTTTCTATACCATTTTTTAAAAATTTTCTAATATTTTTTTTCTTTAAAAACTGTTTTTAAGAAAAATATAAAAATATTTTTTCTTAAAAATATTTTTTTGAAAATAACTTTTTCGGAAAAAAAATTTAGAGAGATATTTTTTTTCTGATAAAATTTTAGGAAAATAGTGTTTTCAGAAAATATTTCTTTTTGAGAATATTTTTTTTGATAAAATTTGTAGAAAAATAATTTTGTCAAAAAATTCTGAAGAAAATATTTTTTCTTAAATTTTTGTCGAAAAATATTTTTCTTAAATATAAAAAAAAATAATAGAAAAGTTTCTGAAAAAATATTTGATAGACATATAATTCGCGCTAATAGAACATGAAGGTCATGTTGCCTAATAAACATTGGATGCTTAGGATTGGCCTAGTGCAAGTGGGAGACTGAAGGAATTATGCTCTAGGCCAAATTGTTGGACTGAAGATTAGATTATGAGAAACACGTTTATTCAGTTCATATATGAATGAGTGTATGGGTGACTAATATATTTACATATATTAGTTCGACCACGAATCACACTTCGGGTTCACGTCATCAGAATATGTGATTCTGATAGTAGAACTGTGAACCAACGAATGACATTCTAAACCGTCCCTAGTGATATGTAGGATGTTTATAGAGATAAACATACTTCAAGTAAAAAGCTACATATCCACACTAATATATTCGCAGACTCGATGATCATGTTCTGCTGATCATGGACATAGGGATGTCAAGTCTAGAATATAGGTGCGTGTTAGAGAACACGTACTGGACTGACCACACTATGAGAATATGCATGGTATATGTCATTAGTGATTCTTATATGAATAGTGTGCTTGTTCCTACGACCTGAGGTCACCACAGATTTCTGTATGAGGAACTGCATACTTTAATATGATCTTACGTCATCCATAACGGGATGATCATTAGGGTCATCATTAGGTATGCACTGAATCATGATGAGGAATGTGCGTGACCAAGATAGGATTTGCTCCTCTCGTGTTGTTAATATCATTTCGTATTTGCTCCTCAAGGAAATGCATGGCCATGCCAAAATGGATTAACATGTGTTGTTAATATCATTTTGTATTTGTTCAGTCTAATTCTCGATCAGGAAAGAGACTTTGGTCAAACTCAAGGATGACATACTTCTATGTCTTGTGATCAAGACATATATCGTAGAACAAAAGAAATAATCAAATGTCTATTCATATAGGTTTATGATCGCTGATCATTTCATTTAACATGGGTAGTCATGACACCAGTCTAGAGGTTACTCATGACTTACGATCTTTGGAAGATCGTTGCCAGTGTTAAATGGAACCTACACGGTCACACATAGAACAACGTCAAGTCGGGAAGAAAATGCTCTTAAAAGGTTATACATATGATGTATAAATAGGTGAAGGAAATAATCGATCATTGGATGATTGATATGAATGATTGTGCAAAAATCAGCACAGTACCGTTGTCAACAGAACTCAGCCAATTCCTTGGCAGCAAAGTTTTCAGATTAGGAAACCCTATTCCGTTGGCAACGGAATAGGTCCGTTGGGAATGAATAAGCGCTGGAATTAGGGTTTTAGTTATGGTAACTGAGGAATCCTTCGTCTCTCTCTCTAGTATAAATAGAGGGGCAGTCCCCCTCTATTAGACACACATTACAGAGCCTCCGGGCTGCTGTAATATAAAGAGAAAGAGAGAGAGCCTCCTGAAAGTATTTCCGGACTCGTCTAGCTGAGTCCGGTTATTCCGACGATTCGAAGTTCGACGTGGATACGAGTAGAGGTCTTCTTCTTTGAAGACTAGCTAACGGTCAGTTTCTTTTCCCTAGAAGAAACAAGTGGTTCGTTCGATTCAAGATTTAGGAGCACGAAGGAGAAGGAAGCAAGACGGAAGTTCGTTCAGACCTACATCCACTTCTCTCTCCCGGATCAGGAAGATCCGAGGTATAAATTTTAATAACATAATCTTGTACCTTTATTTCCTTTACGATGATCCTAGGGAGGGTTGAACCCATAGGTTCCGCTGCGCATGTAACGAACATGGCTACGGGTTTCCGAACTGTGGCATTAGAGCGTTCGTTAAGAAAATAATTGTCGATTATATATTTAAAATTTAGTAAATTCTAGTATAATAAATTTTAGGATTTTGAAAATATTATTTCAAAACATTACGGAAATAGTTTCTAGGAATATAAAATTGGATATTATGATTTCCTGGAGTTTCGAAAAATAATTTTTCAAAATCTGTTTTGGAAACGGAACTAAAACAAAATAAAGGAAGGTACGCGGGATTATCTTTGTAAAGGAAGGTACGCGGGAAATGGTGTCCAGCATGGGTCATGCCAAAGCTGAGTGTGATGGATTTTATTTCGCCAATACTCATACATGGTTAAACTTGACTGAGCAAGCAAGACTGACTTGGGCTCAGGACACAAGATGAGATAATACACCGAGCCTATGATGCTCATTCCATAAAAGGCAAGAATTGTATATGATACAATTGGAAGTGTTCCTACCTAAATAGTCGTTTATTGAGGGTTGCGCCAAAGCGCACTTATACTCAATGAAATACAGATCTTGACTCACTATGAAACCTCATTTAATTGAATGTTTCCGAATCAATACTAGTGAAGGTGTATGATTTGAAGAAAAATAGTGGGAGTATAATATATGAAACAAAATTAGAATAATTCTAATTTTAAATATAAACTTTTCATTGCATATTAAACTTGTAGAGTGAGTTCAAAATTTATGGATTTGCGATCTATCCTTAAGAAGGATAAGCTCGATGGCACAAACTTTCCTGAATGGTTCAGGACTCTGAGAATTGTTCTCAAGAGTGAAGGAAAGTTATACGTCCTTGAGACACCCATCCCGAATCCACCGCCTTTGACCGCTTCTAGAGTCGATCAAGACACTTATTAGAAGTGTATTGATGATTCTGATGAAGTAGCCTGGATGATGTTAGCAGAAATGAAACCTAAGTTTCAGAAGCAGATAAATTTCATGGATGCCCATGATATGATCAAGGTGCTTAAGGAAATGTTCCGAAAGCAGGCTAGTATTTAGCGCTACAAGGTCACCAAGTTATTAATCAAGAGCAAGATCTAGCTTGTTTTAAAAAATAAAATTAGTAAAATAGCCAATCTAACAAAAAGAGGATAGATGCTCTGAAACAAATGCTATATTTGTCATTCCGAATTTGAAATTATGGAACATTTATTCGTATTCATTCAGGGTTTAGAGAATGTCCTTCAAATACTGATGAAATCAATAAAAAGGATGACAACTACTCATATGCGTTAGGTTTCTGCTTTCACATTTTAAAAGAATGATGCAATAGTTTTTATAGACAAATTTACATCTCCTATCACTTTGGCAACAATGAAGAAATTATGCTGTGCAAAAAAGTTTTTTTATATTTTTTACATCTTATAGACAAAAACATTAATCAAAATACTTGAATGTAGGACTTTGAGCCAACGCCTCAAAAAAAAAAAAAATTGGATTATAGCATGTCTAACAAACTAATCAATCTATATTTTTTTGAAGTTTTTCTTTTCAAAACAGTAGGTACATCATTGCATACAGGTGTAACACCCATCAACCATCTCTTCTTGCATTTATCTCGTGCTTGTCCCATGAGCATAACTATCCTCACATCATCAACCATTAGAGTTCCACCATCATTTTGTTTTTTCATCATTTTTCTTTTAGTCACATCAATATGCCATGAATCTAGCATTAATTTAGTAAACATAGTAACAACAATGTTAGTTACGTTCCACAGGTTTTCAATTATTGCAGGAGAACTAGCGAACTTGTAAGAGAAAATTGCACTTACAGGTACATAGTTATCTTTGCACTTGAATAAGACACTATCGCATCCCATTAGAATTACATCTGCACATATTTTCAGGTTTTCTATTTCATTTTAAGAAATATACCAAAACCACCGAAAACATAAATTACAATTAAAAACACACATATTTATCTTTGATTGTTATCCTGCTAAGTAAAGTTTTTACTTAAAACAAAAAATAAGTTCAAACTAAACTGACCGTTTTCATGACCAATATAAAGAAACATATCATGATTATTCAAGCTCAAAACAAGCTCTATACTTGTTGGGGCACTTCATATTTTTCCTGTACAAATGTTAAAAAGAAAAGAACAAGAAACTATCATTTGAAGAATTAAACAAATTATCCGTAAAAAAATAGTTTAATACATAGTAAATTAATAAATTTACATTATTTTCTCCATATTTATTTATTATCTTATATTTCATTCACTCAAAAAAAATATTTTTATTAATAAATTTATTTTTAGCATCTATGGTATCAAAGCACATATGGTATTAGATTATATACTATAAAATTATAATATTTATTATGTTATCAAATGTATAGAATTTCAAAAAGTGTAAGTTATTCTACAAATCATATGTTATAAAAATATGATAAATTATAAAAAAAATTAATATAAAAGTATTTATTGTATAATAATAAAAAGCTATATGATGACGTAGTAGAATGTTAATAAGTTAAAGATTATCAATTTTAACAAACTTGCATATCCACCTAGAGCTGAGATAATTGCAAATAAAATTACCGAATCTCCACTCCAATCATTCAATTTTTCCATGTAGGTTTTAATTATGATTTAACTTTAATAATTAGAGTGTTAATTTGGAAGAAAAGATGGCATTCGCAAGGTTGTCTTGAAAATTAAAATCAAAGATGAAGTTCTATATAATTTAGAATAGATGGAGTTATAATTTGGATATTAATTATTTTGGATTGTGTTAGTTTTTAGATTGTCTGTCGAAAATGAGTAGTAGGAGTCTTGGGTGTCTCTTCGACACCTAGATTATCGATTAATTCAGTATCAGAAGTCTTTGTAGGAGTATGAGTCTTGCTTTGTCTAGACAGAAGTCTTGGGTGTCTGTACCAGAAGTCTTATCATGTGTCCTGTACAGAGGGATAACCTCTTTTTTATTGCCAGTTAATGCCCCCTTCTAGACAATTATGTCCCCACTTTACGATTTCTTCTCTTTTGTCATGTTTGTGTTAGTGTCTTTAACTCTTCCCTATTTCATAGATTGTATCTATTTTCGGCCTGGTTCTCTTCATACGGCACCTCAACACTACTAAAGGACGGCGCTGCACCTTCTACCTCTTGTTGGCTCCATGTCATAATATTCTCCCGTTTAAGTTTAAGAGTTAATAATTTTTAAATTTACAACTAAAAACTAACTAAAAAAATTGTAATTAATATTTTCTCTTTTTTTCCCATACCCATCCTTTGTAATAAATTTTTCTACATTTTTAGAAACATATTCTATAAAATCTTTTCAGTCTTCTAGCGACAAGGCCTGAAAATCTAGCAAGTGTAAAAAACTAATAGTTATTACACCAAATCAAACAAGTGTAAAAAAATTAGTGTTTTGGAGTACCTTTTAATAACGCAAAAAGATTAGGAACGCTTCGGTCCTCATGTATTTTACATGTGCTAT
Organism: Juncus effusus; assembly: GCA_027726005.1. NCBI lineage: Eukaryota > Viridiplantae > Streptophyta > Magnoliopsida > Poales > Juncaceae > Juncus > Juncus effusus. The sequence continues at coordinate 5,358,899 of CM050910.1, read as the reverse complement.
TGATAACATTCGGGGGATGAATGGGTGGCATCTATCAATTCAAAACAAATGAAAGTTCGAGTGGAGAATTAAAAACAAAAATGAAAAATAACTAATCTATTAAATTGTACCTCTCGTAGAAATGCAGTAATGAAATCGGGTGTATCAGAGCATTCTCTGAATTTCATATTATTATCAAATTCAAAATTCACATACTTCATTTCTTAAGTTACCTTCATTTTCTTTCTCATCCACTACCAGTATTGCATTGCTATTGCGAATGACGTAGTCAAACCAATATAAACATATTCCCCATATTTGATTGGATCAATCACTACAAATAATAAAAAAATATATTATTTAAAATAGAATATTTGGAGAAAACTCTGTACACCAAGCTAAAATTGCAGTAATAAGATATTGGTAGTAGTTTACGATATTTAATCAATGATAAATATTTATACATAAATGGTTAAGTTCTGCTACTACAAATTATATACTGAGTACTACCAATTTTATTCAATGGGTACTTCATCTACATGTTGGATTACAAGTATTTCGGAGATGTTCTCACATTTTATACATCATACCTTACAAACACATAATTATATTCATCTTTTAATACATTTTTAGTATGATTTATTATATTATTATTTGTCTAAAGCAATATATAATTTTTTTTATTAGGTGTAAAATGCCTTTTGCTCCATTTGTTTGAGTAAATAATTTTGGCCAATCAATTTTATTTGGATGTGCATTTGTTTGCTACGAAACGATTACAACATATGAATGATTATTTACTCAATGGTTAGATTGCATGTCCGAAAAAGATCCAGAGGCAATTATGACATATCAATGTCCAACTATTTGGAGCTATTAAGTCAAAATTTTCACATGTACGTCATATATATTGCGTATGGCAGATATTACAAAAACTTGGAGGAATCAAATCAAAGGATTATATAAACGAAGAAAACAAATAGCTATTTATGAATCTGAAATTTTAGAGGAATTTGAAATAAATTGGGATAATGCATTGAAAGTGTTAGAAATTATTTTTGAGAAAATACTTGGTTTGATGATATTTACAAATCGAAAGAAAAGTGGATACCGCATTATGTAAAGCACAAATTTTGGGCTTGGATAAATACAACGCAACATAGAACATTTTGTTCTCATCGTACTTGTGAACCAAAATATTTTTATATAACTTTTAAATTGGCGTCATGTCATATCGATATGTGTCTACCGTTGTGACAGGATCCAACATGATACATAGATTTCATGTAAAAAAAATACAGTTACAATAATATTTTAATAATTAATAATACATAATTTTTATTTGCAAATTTACTATTTTTATTGATTATCTTATTTCGTTAACATATATGGTTTCAGAGCACATATGGTATCAAATAGGTTATTATAATATTATAATATTTATGTTATCAAAATATATAGAATTTCTAAAATAGTACATTATGAGATTTTCTCTAAATCATGTGCTATAAAAATATGATAATTTTTGAAATATTTTTAATATAATTTTTTTATTGTATAATAAAAAACTGTACTACAACATATTGGAACGTTTTCATTGGTAAAAGGATGACGATACATACTTCACATTAATTGATAAGCTACATAGCACTCTCCTTGAATTTACCGATCATTTTCATAAACTAAGTAAATTATTTCATATGACATTAGATGGTACTTATATATTTATCAAGTAACTTGTTAAAATTGTAACATAATATTATTTTAAAATATAGTGCATAGCTCTCATATCATATTTAATTTGTTTCTTTTTGCTTTTATATACCTCCATAAGCAAGATGTGAAGCATGAAAAAGAACTCTTCTTCGATGGGTTATTGACCTTGGAGACGACCTGCTATCTTTTCAAAGGTGACAAACTTATTGTAAAAATCGCTAATTTTGAGAATAAATATCTGTTTTTTGTATTTGTTAAAACAATTTTGAACTATCTACTATTAATAGGTTCATCAATGTCATATTTCTATGTCGTCCAATGTAAACCCTAAACAATAAACCATAACACCTAATCCCACTTATTTATAACCTTATAATTATTCTTTGTTTTTTTAAATAATTGTGTATTTTATTTTTGTATTATTTAGAAATGAGCCCAATTTATAGGGAATAGATATTGCATTACACAATCAACTAACCATAAAGATAATGTTGATAGAACTATGTTATGTTCATATTCATTGTATAATCATCGAATTTTTTAACTCTTTTAGTTGCATCGAGAATATGTAAGAATTTTCTTGGAACTAGCACCGGTAAGCTTTTATGCTCCATTTTTTTTAATATAACCCTCAATTATTTTGAATTTACACAGTTAAATTTCAGTTTTACCACGTTGTTGGCACGAAAAAACAAGAAAAAAAATGGAACAGACAAATGATGATGGCATTTTGGGAAAATTAAATTTTCAATTTATATATGCTAAAAAAAAATATAAATAAAAATAACTTTTTAAGTTACAAGATATATCCGAATTTCATCTCACACTAGAGGAAGAGGTTCAAAAAGAGAAGTACTATGAGTTTAGAAGGGGGTATTTATGAAGGAATGCCAGCAATTGCCAAAAAATTGAACAATAAAAAAGAATTCCTGTCCAATCATTACGTAGTCAACTACTTGGAAGCCATGGAAGAAGTGCACGATATTTAACTACTATATAGACTCTTTCGTCAGACCTTGGAAGAGTTTTTAGAGAAGGACGAGGATATTTTAGTATCATATGGGGAAAACAAAAAAATACAAATAAAAAGCAGATAAGTAAAAATGTAGAGACAAGTAAAAAGCACCGTCGTTGTTCTGAAAAACAAGATGTGTCGTATTGTAAGTAACTGAAAACGTCAGATGTATCGGTAATAAATATATTTTAAATTTTGTTTTGACTTCAATACAATAGTTCTATAAAAAAATAGATTTAGAATTTTTTTATGTCATATTTACTCACAACATTGTCAAAAATACAATAGACTTTTTTTTACTTTATTACAAGAGACATTCAAAATTAGAGAATTGCATAAGTTCTTCTACCATAATTCAACTGAAAATGCAGAACTTAATGATCTAAAATGTTAATTTGAAGAGTTCGCAACTTTGTCTGAACGGTATGTAACCATAACCCGACATGTGAACCGAATTAAATTGACCTACGACGTTGTTGGCCTCTATCCAAGGTGTGAATGTTGATTTTTTTTATTTATGCATAGTATATGTTTAACTACACCAAGATAACTCTACCCTTGTGGTTCAAATGGACCAATTCCATTCATAAATGCTCTAGGTAAACAAACAGTGTGATAACTCAATTTAATAACTATATATTTATATAAACTTGGTTGATGTGCGGCAAAGTTCTCCTATGGCCATAGTTTACATGAATCCACTTCACATTTAAAAACTAGGGTAAAATTCGTCCCAAGGCCAAGTCACCCAATTTTCAAATATAACCAAATAAGTCATTCAATTTTCAATTGTCCTCTAGAGGTCACTCAACTTTTAAAAATTATCAAATAGATCACTCAACTTTCAATTGTCCCATATAGGTCACTCAACTTTTAAAAATAATCAAATATGTCACTCAAAATTTAATTATTCGGGTGACCTATTTGGTCATTTTTTTAAAAGTTTGGTGACCTATTTGATAATTTTTGAAAGTTGAGTGACTTATAGGAGACAATTGAAAGTTGGATGACTTATTTGATCATTTTTTAAAGTTGAGTGACCTATGATGGTATTTACCCTAAAAACTAAATTGAATAAATTGCACGTGAGTTATTTATAGCTGTTGAATTTATCCAATTCAAGTGATATGGAGCATTTAATGAAATAAAAAAAATCATAAAAATCAAGTATTTTGATTGTTTGAAACATTATTTTTCTATTGTTGACACAAATACAATTTTTTGTGTATCTGAAATAATGTAATAAATTAAATAATATTAAACAAAACATCTATCAATATTTATATATTCTAAACTAGAAAAAAAAATATTTAGGTTAAAAAAGTAATAATCTCCAATGTTATCATTTAAGTTGATTATCTATATATACTTAGTATAAAAGAGGATTGCATTGTGCATTTTTTTCATAACCAATAGGAAGCTGCCAAGTTTTTGGGTCTCAATAATATCCTATAAGAAAATGACAGATAATAAGCTAAACTGATGAAATTAATTTGTTCATATAATTCTCGGTTCGCATGCACTGCACTTTATGATCTTACAATAATGGTTTACGTGACTATGTTCATATTAATTGCTCAGCTTACAAAACGCTTAGTAGTGTGAACAAAGAGTTATATTTTGAAAATAAAATCGGTTCGCATATACCATAATATTTTTAGACAATATATCAAATGACCCGAGTGTACACAAAATACTAAAATGGGCTTGGACCAAAATCAACATATCATGGTATTTGTGATGTCACTAATAGGGGTGGGCAACTGGTTCGGGAGGAACCGAACCGAAACGGTCGAATTCGGTTTAATCGATTCAGTTTTTCGGTTCATCCGGTTCGGTTCGGTTTAAAAATTGAGATTATTCGGTTTAAACGGTTCTGTTCAGTTTTGATTTGGAAAAACCGAATAAACCGAACCGAACCGAACCGATATACGTTATTATTTTCTCATTTCTTTATGTTTTGTTCAAATTTTCATCTTTAAAATAAAAAATCACTTTTAAAATAAATTAATCATGAGTTTAATTGATCTATTTGTACTCTTAATTTAATTTAGAATAATTTTTGTTCTCAAAAAAATAAAAATTAAAGAATATTTATTTTTTATTCGGTTCAGCCGAATAAACCGAATAAGAAATTGGTTTATTCGGTTCAGTTCTAAATCGGTTCTATATTTATTCGGTTCGGTTCGGTTTAAATCTTATTCGATTCGGTTTTATTCGGTTTGCTTTTATTCGGTTCGGTTTGAACCGAACCAACCGAATGCCCACCCCTACACTAATTATCTTCTATATGTTGCGGATCAATTACTAGACAATGGCTATGACCCGTTTAGGATGATTACATTGTATTGTAGTTAATTTCATGAAATATTGATATTTGTTTGAATAATTAGAATTATGATACACACAATATATTGATATTTTATTACCTACAATATGATCTCAAATAATTCCAACAAAGTAATACAAACAATAAATTATATTTAACATTTATACTATGAAGTAAATAAATTTTTTACAACTTATGAGCTAAATAAAATGATTACAACTTTTCTTAAAATTATATTAAGCTTGCCGAAAACTCAGTTGACCAGAAATACTGAAAAATAAATAAAATAATAATTAAATATTGTAAGGTTTATATTATAGTATTAGGGGCAATTATTATAATTATCACATTTGCAAAAATACTTCTGCCCAAAATTTTGCCCCGAAATAAATTACTATTAAGAGTAAATTATATTTTCTTTGAATTCAATTAAATTATAGTACCACATTATGGTGGTTATAATTAGTTTAAGTAATAATAATATAATAACTATAAATAATGATAATTTCACGTAGCTTCGGCATAATTATTGTAACAAATTATTTTATGTCCTAGAAGGTAACTAATAATTACTATAAAAACAGTAATTATTATAAATATAATAGTTATGAGTATAACAAATTATTATAATTGTTATTGTAATTGAGACAAAGTATTACAACGTTTATGTAATATAATCAATTATAGCTACTATAATAATTCTTATAAAAATTTATAATGATGAATAATTATTACAATTATTAATTAACTTTTATTTATTGTAAGTTACTTACAATAGTTTATGTGGTAATGTACTTTTAATTATAATAAAATAAATAAGTTAATTATAACATTTATATTATTATTAATAAAAATGATTAATAATTCATATTATGGCAAACCCAAAACCATATAATACTTTTAACATTATTATTATTATTATTATTATTATTATTATTATTATTATTATTATTATTATTATTATTATTATTATTATTATTTTTTATTTTATTTTATTTATTTTTTTATTATGTTAACAGTTTTTACTTGCTTCTATATATTATAAATTTATAATTATCTTGGTATTACATTAACCTCTGATTATAATAATATCAATATACATACTATAGTTAATTTAATTTTAATATGATCAATTGTATTTAATTATTAAAAGTCATTACGTATTATAAGATTTACAATAATGTATTACGCACAACATTTGTAATTACTATATTTGCAATAATAACAATAGTCATAATTTCTACCCATAAATTTGCCCAAAATTAATTTAAATTAACAATAATACTTAATTAAATAAATATGGCAGTTCGTATTTAGATTTAGTACAACAATAGTAAGATATTATGATTATATTTTAAATAATAATATAATAGTTGAAAATAATTTCAATTCCTCAAAGATATAGAATAGTTATTGCAATCAAATTATTTTATGCCCTCGACATGTAACTCATAATTGTTATAAAGAAATAGTTAATACATGTAACTAATATTATAAATATGACACATTATTATAATTGCAATTGATATTATAACATAGTATTACAAAGTTAATATAATATAAAAATTAGTAATGAAATTAAAACAATTAATATTATGAATAAATTTTACAATTATTAATTACCTTATAATTTTTATATTAATTTACAGTTTATGTGATAATGGAAATTTCATGGCACGGGAGTTTAATTCATCTCAATTCTCCAATACAACATTAAGTGACATAAAATACTATCGTTTAGTTCTTAAATATATTTTACAAGTTAATGATTCATCAATGCATATTTGTACGGATCAAAATATTATGCAATTATTTGTAGACAAATATAATCAAGCTGGTACTTGATAATAATATAACCATATTACATAAAAACATAATAATTAACAAATGTTACTCATGTGCACAGGACTAGCTAACACAAAAGTAAATACACTTCTAATTTTTAGAAATATTTTTGTTTATAGAATGGAGATGACTTTTTGTCCCACATGCATTATTGATACAAATGAATAATATACTCATGGACCTATGGCTTGTTGTATTTCACACTTAACCATTAGGCCATGAGCACATTTGCATTTTTAGAAATATATTTTGCTATATAGAAAATTACACATCATTACCAAACTATTTTTTAAAATATTCCTTTAATATAATTAATGGAGCATATGCTGCTTAAAATATAGTTTGCTCTAATATAATAAATGGTTCATTTGTACTTTTGCGTTAGCAACAAAAATATTTTCTATTATAACTTATCTTCTTAAGCTTTTAATGCAAAGATGATTCCAAATTGATACTTAAAGAGTAATACAAAAGCAGATTTCTCACTTAAATAAAACATAGAAAAATAGCAAATCAAAGATGTATCTATAAAAAGATCCAACACATCACAAAAAGTCCAGTTGCATCTCTCTCTCTCTCTCTAATCTTTTATTTATTTACAAACACTAAATTGCATCTTCAAGTATCTTATATTCGAGATAACGGCCCAACAACCTACATAAATAAGATATATTATTAATTAGCATGTTGCATACTTGCATTTATTAGGAAAACTTCAAAAAGCCCTCTATTTTTTAAATATTTGTTAAAAACCTCATGATTTGCAGCAGCAGCAGCAAGAGCTACAGAATCAGCCTCATTGGCTTTGTCCAGATAACCGACCAACAACCTACACAATAAGAGTTATTTTATTAATAAGGGTTGAATTTTTAAAAAATGGTAAAATACATCTTTTGCAATTAATAAACAAGAAATTACCATTTTTATATATATATATATATTTTTTTGGGAGTTTGATTTCAACTTTAGTATTTAAGAAATGAATGAGTGCGTGAATGGAAATATTGCACAATTGTATCACAGATACCCAATTTACCCCCATTAACAATGAAATTGTTCAAAAAACCAAATTTCACCCAAAAGCGCACAACAAAAAATGCATTAATTGGAGAAGAAAAAAAGGGGCTGATGATATTTTCAGCAGACCTTTTGAGTGTGGAGGGCATATTTTAATATTGAATAATTAATACCTATTTTACCCCTCTTTGTTATTCTACCCAAATATCAGTTAATAAGTTATTTATTGTTGCAATTATATGAATAATAATGTTTACTTGTTGAATATGATATGCATACTTATTTTGTAAAGAATGAAATTTGAATCAATTATTAATATAATGTTCATAATATTTAAATATTCGTAAAAGTAATATCAGATTATTATTCTGAATCCACAACAAAAAATATTACTACCATGACAATCCAACATAAAGAAAATAACAAAAAAAATAAGAAAATAAAATATATGAATACCAAATACTCATAAAAATAATACCAAAATGTTATTCAAAAAATTTAATAATCCTTTACTCAAAACAATAATATATGATAATCCAACAAAACAAAATATGAAGAAAAGAAAAAAATAAAATGTACTAGCAAAATAAGTACGGTAGCAAAATATCTTTTCTTCAGAGGGGAAAATTATTTAGCTAAGAGAAAAATTGTAATGGATCTTTCTGAAGAGGAAACCAGTGACTAATGAGGGGTAAAATCGGAATAAATGAAGTAAAAGCTAGAGAATATGCATTACGCAAGAAATAGGAGATTTTACGAGATAATATTTCATATAATACTTTAATTGATGGCTATTGTAGAAATGGTGAAATTGATTTAAATATTTCATACACTGCCATTTTAAATGGATTTTTTAATATTACCAAAATTGAGAGAGTGCTAGAAAACTGTTTGATGAAATGCTTGAACTGAGTTTGACACCAAATACATCTACTTTTAATATGTTGATTTAATGGGGTATTATTATAAAACCGGAGATTCTGACAAGGCAGCTAAGGTTAATGATGAAATGCTTCAGTGTGGTTAGCTGTAATAATTTGATCAATTTATTTGCGAACAAAGGAGATGTGAAAAGAGCAAAATATATGAATGTACAACAATATGCAATCAATTAGTTTTGTTTAATAAATTTTTTTCAAATTCAAAACCCGTAGGTAATAAGTTTAATTGAAGAACAAAATACAATAAATTAGTGTTGTTTAATAAGTTTAACTGAAAAAAATATTAAGGGAAAGAAACAGAAGCATTATTTATTACCCACGCATTAGCAAATAAAACGAATGGATTGTCTATCAAAACGCAATTAAAAAAAAAAATCTAAGTAAAAGATCAGATCAGACCTCATATAAGGTGGAGGCTTGTTGAAAATGCTTTTCGGAAGACGAGCTAAAATAGCCGGGTCTAAATCTGCTTCATTCTTTTGGTTAAAATGTGCTTCCATTTCATCGGTTAAACGGTCAAGAAGTCTACAACAGAAATTACAGCGATTTGTTAGAAAAATTCCAGCAAAAAATAAATTTACGAAAAATTACGAAAAGATTTTACCCAAATTTCATAAAAATTAAATTAGTAGATAGAGCAAAAGAATTAATAGATAGATATATACAGAATCTGACCTCATTTCATGAGGCGGAGGGTTGGAAATGCTACTCATTGCTGCAAATCAAATAGAAAGAGAGAAATGACGAATTTCGTTGTTTAGAATAAAATTGAGAAAGATTCTCTGTTGAGGTTTTAGAAGGGTTAAGTAGGGTTAGGGCTGTCTTAAGGAGAGGATTTGATTTCTGGGTTTATAATGGATTCGGAATCTGTGAGAATAGGTTATCCTACATTGATTTTCCTTTTTCTCAAGGGAATTCTCACAAAATTCTCTTTTTAAATTTTTGTTTTTGTAATTTTTTTAAGAGAATGATTAATGCAAGTATAATTATTTAACCTGAGATTAAATAAAACTAAGTTTGAGTTGTGGAGGACCATTGGCAACTGTTTATGTGCCAAGTTCATCTTTCTTGGACTAAGGTTGTAAGTTGTAATGATATAATTATAACTTATAATACATAAATACATAATTATAATTATAACACATACTTATATAATCTAACCTGAATTTTATTTTCTTACTATATGTTTTAATGTATTCTAACATGAAATATCATGTAATCATAATTATATTAATTTATTCCTATTGGTATAGACATTTAAATTTGTAGAAAATAGGAGAAACTAATAGATATTTACCTAGTTTATACTAGAAGTGTTATAAAAATAATTATATTTCATATTTCAAATATCATTATAATCATATATTTAGTGAATATTTTATTTATGAAGCAGCGGCGGAGGTTGAAATTGATTTCGTAAAAATCTTGGGAAAGCCAATATATATAAAGATATAAAATTGAATTTTTTTTTTAATAAAATACACTAATATATACTAGTTTGTCGAAATTCTTGGAAGGATCATGGTCCCCTCCGGTCTGTATATAGCTCCGTCACTATTATGAAGGCTTAGTATCAACGTATAATTAACCAAACCATTAGTTTTAAAACATCATTATTAATGCAAATTATATGAAGTCATTAGTTAATCAACATAAGGATGCATGATGTTTTAGTAGAGGTTTTTTACCTGATATTAAATTGTGGCTAAGGATGGGCTGGTTTTTATTCACAATGAGTTCTAAAATAGGTATGCAAAATAAGGATCCAAACGGAAAATGCGAACTGGAGACCTCATGGATAGCAGCTAAGGACCACTTTCAACACACAACAACATAGAGCTAGCTGATAAAACATTTCAAGATAAAGAAATGTATAAAAAAATTTCCCAGGAAGGATAGGTGTTAGCAGTTTCTGGTGAGTTTTATCCAAGATTCAAATACGAATTTCTAATTGCAATTTTATCCTAGATTGAAATAAGAATTTCTAATTGCAATTGCACAAGTTTGTAATGATACACTTTTCCAGAAGATAGTAACACGTTCAAAGGAGGCATCAGGGAAACCATGCAAAAGCTATGAAGTATTATCTTTTCCCAACACGCATGCAGCATGTTGCAACTATCTTAGAGCTGCATAAAAATATCATGAACTATTTGTATTTCTCTATATATTTCATGTAATTAGAGCTTTTTAACTTGCTAATTTGAAACCATTATCTAGTGTCTCATTGTAAACCAAGTTTGTGATCTGCAAAACACATTACATTGTGGAGAGGGAGCTTTTTTCATCCCCAACGTATATGAGATATTGGCGAAAACTAAATGTGAGTTTCTTTGTTTACTAAACCCAATTAATGACTACATTCCACTTAATTTTGATCATTTATGTTTCTAATCTCAAGTTGTTTTTGAAGTAAAATTATCAGTTGCTCTCTTAAAATGAACTCAATTTTTCCCTTGTGTAGATAACAAAGTGGTAAACGAAATTTTCTTTAACATTTCAAATTTATATTATATTTATACATATAATTTTAAAAGGGATTTGCTAAATATTCATATAATAGAATGCCACGTCACTCAAATTGATGCTCACCATCTGATTTTGATCTTAGGGCTTAAAAACTCAAAGATAAAATCTTCTGGATATTAATAAAACAAATGCACTTGGTGAAATTTTTAAACTTTTTGTTTTAAGAGCATAATTGGATGAACAACAGTATGTTTGCACAAATGAGAGGACCAATTTGCAATTATCTAAGTATAAGGAACCAAAATCCAAAGAAAAGACCTACTCTTTCCAATAAAAAAAATGCAAAGAAAAGAGAAACACAAGATAAAAAATAACTTTTCTTCAAAAACCTACTACCTTAAAAAATGGAAATTTAAATTTGATTTTATGGTTTATCTCTTTCATTCAAGGAATGCAGCCATGAAAAGGTTCAGCTTATTAAATGTAGTCGGATAACAAAACTTCTTCAAATTATATCATATTTTCAAGTGATTGTATTCTTGAACTTTGTAATTGATGCCATCAGAAAACAATTCCAAAATATCCATGCATAGCTCTGTGGGTCATTATTCAATTTATTAAAGCATTTTTATTTATGTTTCAAACTACAATTCTATTTTAACTAATTAAGATTGCACTCTATGGCAAGATGGGACTGACTTAGGTAGAGTTTGTATAGACGAATAGTTGAGCTAATGTGAATATTACTGATAAGTATACCTTGATTTACATGTTTTTTTTTATGTTCAACTCATTAGGTTAAGAGATTTTTATTAAATATGTGTTATAACCTATAATCTCTTACTAAATATGAAAATTTTTTAACCAACTAGACTACAAACAATTTGCATGATTTACATGTTGCTTGCTTGAAATGTTATATCTTTTTTTTTTTTTTGAAGCTAAATGTTATATCTTACAACGTGCTTTTTTTTTTCTATTCATATCGCGAATACTCACACAAATTATATAATTTTAATATTTGTGTGACTAAATCTCTCTTCATCAAGTATTCAAGATATATTAGAAATGAAAATAAAGGAATGCAAAAATATATAGAAACTGAGTCACCATAAGTTTAATATTTTGTATCTATCATGTTTATGCACATCAGTTTTAGAATCGATTTCAAAATTATGTGTAAACATAATGTTTTAAAATCTTATAATGAACTTCAAAGTTACGTCACTACAACAATATTGCATATCTTGTAATTCTTTCTAATATATAAATAATATGATTTGGAGGATTTTTGACACCTGTTAAATTCTGTGATTTTCTATGGCGATTGCTGAACAAACAATATGAAGCGAGTCATAATTAACCCGGCTGGAAAATCATGCACTATGTCGGCCCAACCAGCTAGATCCACTTCCGAACTAACACATCTCTATACCGAATTCAACCATATATACACTCTTTCCATTTTTACTAACACAAGTGATGGGACTATGAGCTCAGCATAAAACCGGAACTCCAAGTAAATTATGAGCTGCAAGTTGACCCCATAAAGGATCACCCAAAAGAGAGCACCAAGTTGACCCCATAAAACCAAGCTTTGCTTTATATAATTTTGCTATCACACATTGGCCACCATGTTATTAAATTAATAATATTACCTCATTATTGTTATGTGATTAATATTAAGTGATTACTTTACTTTATTAATAATATTTTCATGATATATATTTGTTATATATTCTTAAATAATAGAAAATGACATATTAGGAAGAATAATTTTCTTACAAAATTATATAAATGAAACTGGCAATGAAATATAACCAAGAAAAATCATATTGTACCTTTTATGAAGTCTCAACCCCCATCAATAATAAAACAAAAAAAATTCTTATGTACCTTTTATGAAATTTCAAAAATATCATGTATGTACATGTAAAATAAAATGTATCATAAACATTCCTCTAAACTTATCAAAATGTTAACAATTTTATTGTAAGGCCAAGAATTATCATCAAGGAACTCCGTTAATTCACTCTACACTAATTATATTGATTCATTCTTGTTTGAAGTTAAAAAAAAGAAAAGAAGAGATAATTCTTGTTGAACGTCATATATACACAAGAATATTAGAACGTGTCAAATATACACAGGAAGATATGTCATAATTATATGTACAAAAAATTCTCAATCATACACCAAAGAAATATCATATAGTGATATTATTTTTTTTTTCTACAAAGGTGAAATATAATGTCTAATCATGCAAATCCTCACAATATTATCGTTTTCTCTATGTTTTTTCACTCAAAACTTTCTTTCCAACTAATTTCTAACTTATTTAACCAATTTAATGGCAAATTTTATATAATAATTGCAATTTCATAAATGATTTAACCAATTTATAAATGATAAACGATAAAATATGATATTTTATAAGCTTGGAAAGGTTAAATATAATACTGTAATTTTATACCGGCAAATATAGTATTTGCAAATTTATGCAAGGAAAAATATGATATTTCGAAATTTATAGAGCGTACATATGAAAAATTTCCCTGCGAGCCAGATCCTTTAATGGGTCTCATTTCATGATTTTGATCAAATGGTCACAATTTGTCACTAAAGGCTTCTGTAACGGTTCTTTATAAATAACCGATACTAAAGGCTTCTTTTTGTAACGGTTCTTTATAAATAACCGATACAAAAGAATTTTGTAACGGTTCTTTTTGAATAACCGCTACTAAAGATTTTGTAACGGTTCTCCACATCACCCAACAATATGATCACAATGCTTCTGTAACGGTTCTTTATAAATAACCGATACGAAATATTCTGTAACGGTCCGATATCTATAACCGCTACTAAATATTCTGTAACGGTTCTCTACAAGTAACCGTCGCGGAGATTTGTATTGTATATCGGTTATTTTTTAAGAACCGATACTAATGGTTTAAATAGCCACGTCATCCCTTCAATTTCATCCGTACGATCAAAATCCAACGGCCATTGTTTCGCTCAGCTTTCTTCTCTTTCTTTCTTTCTTTCTTTCCTTGGAGTTTCCAGAGGCCTCCATTCTCACGTTCTTCTCTCCCCTCTCTCCCTCTCTGCTCACACCTTCTCTCTTCGTCTCTGTTTCTCTGTGGCGCGACAATTTATTCCGCCTCTCTCTCTCTCTCTCTCTCCACGAACTCTCTCGCTGGACGGAGAACTTCTATTCGCCTTTCTCTCTCTCTTACGCGCTTGCTGTATCAATCGCGACAGACCACGGTGGCCGGGATTTTGAGTGCTCGGTTTTCTTCTTTAGGTGCGAATTTACTGTTTTTTGAACAAATTTTGATCGTTTTTTTTATTTTTGCCATTTTGCTCTCAATTTACAGAGTATTTAGAAGTGAGGGATGGACTGAATTGAAATAATTGGGGTTAATTATGTTTTAATACTGCTGAAATTTGCTTTACTTAGGATTAATTTGCCCAAAATTGAGCTGAAATTTTCCACAAAATAGAGTTAACTATTTATTATAACTAGGGTTTTTTCCATCTCAATTTCCAGAATATTTATAAGTGAGGGATGGACTGAATTGAAATAATTGGGTTAATTATGTTTTAATACTACTGAAATTTGTTGTGTAGATTTGTATAGAAAATTTTGGCTTCTTTAGAAAATTTGGCTGTTCATGAAATAAATTTCTGTTATTCAAAGTTGTCCTTTTTTTATATTTAAAATGCTGAAGTTCTGTTTATTTTTTGATAGAAAAAAGTCAATGTTATTCTGGAATTTCAAATTTTCTCATGGTGGTTTGTATTGTTAAACTTTTGGAGATTCCTTTTTGAGATACAAACTTTTTGAGATTTAAATTCACGGTTTCTCGAATAAATAAGTATTTTTTTTTGCTTTGGTTAATTTAGCAAAAAAAAAAAAAAAATTGCAAACTCATAATCTTAAGTAATCCATCAATAATATGTATGTATAGTTAGCTTCTAAAAGAAAAATGTATGTATAGTTCTAAAAAACAATAAATACTAACGGTAAACTTTACATAATTTAGTAAATTTAAAACAACATTTGGTTGTGACATACTATATATTAAAATTTTAAAATAATATATCTACAATAAAACATCTAACATATATCAACTGTTATAATTTATAAACATAATAAATCTATGTATATAAATTGTACTACTTTATACATGAACATAAAAATACTCCTTCAATCTGACTACAAAATAGTTAAAGATCATCCCCAAAATTTATGAATGTTGATGTGAGAAATTACTTGCGGTATAAAACTGTTAGATTAGCTATTTGGGCCATGTTTTACTTGGACTATATATGAGACTTTTAATGGGCCGAGCTTGAACGTCATCTTTATATCAATCCCACCGCCTCAAAACATTTCAACATAAATTAATTACTTTCTTCCTCTTTCTGTTGATTAATTAAATTGCCATTGAGTGTTCTTCTTTTCTTTTTCTTCTTCCGATCTATTTTTAAGGTTTGATTTTGGTTCTTCCTTTTCCTAAACTTTCTTTTTTCCCCATTTTTTCCTGTTTCGATCTGTTTCTAAGGTTTGATTCTTGTTCTTTTTCTAGTCTTCTGATTCCTGTAGGGATTCTAGGGTTTATGGTTTCTTAGGGTTAATTTTGATTGATTTACTGCGAATTTTTGTTGCCATTTTTTGGTCTCCGATCTGTTAATCTACTTTTAGGGTTCCATTCTTTCTCTTTTGTTTTTCTAATGTTCTGAGAATTTTGGGGTTTATGTTGATTGATTTACTGCAAATTTAGAGTTGTGCTTTTACTCAATAATTATATTGTTGTTTATTTTTTCAGTTAATTTTGGACGAATTAGGGCTGAAATGGCACCGGCTTTAGTTATAACAGATGAAGTGAGTTTGCCTCTTCATGCAATTACAAATCTGAGCAAAGAGGGACTTAATCAAGAAGAAGCTGTAATTATCACTCAATGCGAATTATTAGGTTAGTTTCTCTCCTAATTTCTAAAATTATTCTTTTAATTTTCTCTTTGAAAGTTGAAACTGATTCCTTCATTTCTGAAACTTGAAATTATTGTATTTTTATACAGAAGGGAAGCTGCCTTTTGGAAATGAAACGTTGGATTCTGTGTTTGTATTGTGTACAAAATCTGAGAATTTGACTGATAGTTGGTTTAAGGACATTAATCGCGTCTTAAAACCTGGTTCTAAGACATTTTTCCAAACTAATTTGGATGAACAAATCAAGGTATATAAATATATAAATAAATTTAATTAATTAATTGATTAATAAATTGTTTTTTATTTCTGACAGCCCCAAATTGAGCGCAAATTACTTATATCAGGATTTGTAGATGTCGAAGCAATTAAAAATCCTCAGTCAATTCAGGTTAATTTAACGATTTAATTTTTCCATCCTTTACAAAATATATTCATTTTTTTGTTCGTCAATTACTTATGCATAAATACGCAACAAATAAAAAATAAAAGATTTTAACTCTATTACAGATCAAGGGAAAGAAGGCTTCATGGACAGCTGGCTCCTCATTCCCTATTAAAATTTCCACAAAAGCCCTTCCAAAAATTGAAATTACGGATGAGGCTGATTTAATTGACGAAGAAAGTCTCCTGACTGAAGAAGATTTGAAAAAGCCTGTACTACCAATTGGTAATTTTTTAATCTTTTAAAATATCTTGTGTTTTACTGTTTTAATATTTAAAGCTTTTTTAGGGGTATAATTTTAGATGCAATTTTTCTTTTATCTGATTTGAAAAAAAAGAAACTATAGTTTCTGTTTCTGGTATTTATGAGAAAACCTTATCTTCTGAAATATTAGGGAAAAGAAAACTACTTTAAACTTCCATTTCTCAAATAATCCTCTAGTTTTGATGTTTTATGTTCAACACATTTTTGACATGATAAAGAAATAATAGAACACCTTAATGTAGATAAATAATTTACAAACTCTGTTTGCATATTAATTATAATTGTTATATCTTTATTTGAATATTATTTATCTATTTTTGAAATAAAAATTAAAGTTAAGGGATTTCTTGAGAACTTGAAAGTAAAGGGTTTTTAGAAAAACAGATAGTTAAAAGTAGTTTTCTTAATATTCCAAAACTTAATGTTTTTTTATAAATTTGAGAAAATATAGTGGACTTTTTGATTAAAAAATTCCCTTTATTAATTGATTTAGTGGGAGATTGTGAGGTGGGAAGCACAAGAAAAGCATGCAAAAACTGTACATGCGGCCGAGCTGAAGAAGAGAAGAAAGTCGAGAAATTAGGGTTTACTGCTGAACAAATTAATAATCCTCAATCCGCTTGTGGAAGTGTAATAATCATTTTTTATTTCTATTTTTTATCATTTTATTTTCATTTTCATTTTGATTTGTTTTGTTTTAGTGTGGGCTTGGAGATTATTATTATTATTATTATTATTATTATTATTATTATTATTATTATTAATATGAATTTTGGTTATTTTGATATAGTGTGGTCTTGGAGATGCGTTTAGGTGTGCTGGGTGCCCTTACAAAGGCCTTCCTCCTTTCAAGCTTGGTCAAAAGGTTTTGTTGAATTTTATATTTAGTCCTTGGATTTAGCCGTATTTATTTTTCACACTTAAATGATTAATTTTTTTTAACTGTTTTTTCAGGTTACGTTGGCCAATGATTTCCTTGCAGCTGATATATGATTGGTCGATATTTGTTTGAAATGAATTGTAATAGTATTATCTGTTGTTTTTTTGTTGTTTTATTTATTGGTTTGGTGAAAATTTGGCTAGTGTTTTTTTAATGAAATAAATAAACAAGCTATTGGGAAAATTTTCCCTTTAAACATCTAAATCTAGTAATAAAATTCTAACATTGTGCTTAAGTATGTAAGATATTTGTTTCCCTAGAACTAAAACTGTACTGTTATTTAAGATCTTTTTTCTTTACTGCAAAAATTAATACATCAAAAATCTGCAATGTAGCAATAACTCGAGCAAATTTATATCAATTGAAAACCCTTTTTCTAGATTTCGGTAGAAGGGCAGAAACTGGCAATGAAATATAACCAAGAAAAATCATATTGTACCTTTTATGAAGTCTCAACCCCCATCAATAATAAAACAAAAAAAATTCTTATGTACCTTTTATGAAATTTCAAAAATATCATGTATGTACATGTAAAATAAAATGTATCATAAACATTCCTCTAAACTTATCAAAATGTTAACAATTTTATTGTAAGGCCAAGAATTATCATCAAGGAACTCCGTTAATTCACTCTACACTAATTATATTGATTCATTCATGTTTGAAGTTAAAAAAAAGAAAAGAAGAGATAATTCTTGTTGAACGTCATATATACACAAGAATATTAGAACGTGTCAAATATACACAGGAAGATATGTCATAATTATATGTACAAAAAATTCTCAATCATACACCAAAGAAATATCATATAGTGATATTATTTTTTTTTCTACAAAGGTGAAATATAATGTCTAATCATGCAAATCCTCACAATATTATCGTTTTCTCTATGTTTTTTCACTCAAAACTTTCTTTCCAACTAATTTCTAACTTATTTAACCAATTTAATGGCAAATTTTATATAATAATTGCAATTTCATAAATGATTTAACCAATTTATAAATGATAAACGATAAAATATGATATTTTATAAGCTTGGAAAGGTTAAATATAATACTGTAATTTTATACCGACAAATATAGTATTTGCAAATTTATGCAAGGTAAAATATGATATTTCGAAATTTATAGAGCGTACATATGAAAAATTTCCCTGCGAGCCAAATCCTTTAATGGGTCTCATTTCATTCGCATCTCTACCCATTAAGAAAAATTAAAACAAAGAGACTGGAGCCATCACCATTCATATTATATTATTATATTATATATATTAAGAGAAATAAGAGGATTTGGCTGCTACGTATGATGAAATTTGGAATGGAGGAAGATATTTTTGTCAGAAATTATAGCATATTCCATGAAATATAGTAATTATATGATTACCATGGAATAGAAAAATTTCCTTCTTTCATGTCCTTATTCCGAGATATCTCATTCATGTTCTCCTGAAATAGACTCACTAATTCACTATTCCATCATATTTCATGTGTAAAGAACAGGTACATAGGGCTTGTTAATGGGCAAGATCTTCTTTGTCATATCGGGCTTATTTCCATCGATATGATTCCTCTCATGCAAATTAGTCATCATCCCATTCATCGCATCTACGCACTCACCATTGCGCTTGTGCGACATACCTTTATTCTCTCTTTCTGGTTGATTACTATCGGTAAGTGACGCATCCACATGAGAGTGATAATTATCGGATTGCCGATTTTTGCGGATCGAACTTTGCACCGGCATCGCTTCTTGTGACACTTGTGGTGGTTTTTTTACTGTCGCCACGTTTATTTTCCAACTTCATTTCTTGACTTCCACCATCTTCCCCATGAACAACATTCACCATCGGGGAAGGCTTTGGACCCAAATCAAATATGATAGGTTTATTAGATTTCGGCTTCTCGCCCTTACCAGTCCTGTCATCAAGAAATGTCACACATCGGCTACGAGCGGCCTTCTTCCTAGCGAGAATTTTCAAACCCTTCTCGTTCATATTGTCTAACCACATATTTAGCGATTTCATTGAGGTGATTTTAATCGGATTCACTTTCACACATAATTTCACGTGCGTTATGTAGAGTGATTTTGAATATGATCGGGCTTGGGTGATCTTGTAGATCGGGCTTGGATGTACTTTCAAGCATAGTTCTGAAAATCAGAATCGGGATCGGAATCGTTCGATTTTAGGATAACAAGAATCACCCGACTCGGATCGGAATCGGATCGAAGAATCGGATTTCGTTTAAAAAATGTTATATATATATATATATATATAGCTTACTAGTTCAAGCAGAAAGGCACCTTAGAACTTTGGGAGAGGTTTCTACATTCGAATCTCAGCAAATGCAATATTGTGTACCAAAAATTTAACAAATCTATCTACTCATAAATTATAGGTCGATCTCAAAAAAAAAAATATATATACATTATATATATTCACACACTGTGCACATTATATAAACTATATAATATGGTAAGTGCATATTATACCTATATTTTAATCTTGTTTGACCTTAAAAATATGTAGAATCTTGAGTAATAGAAGCAACGCGAGAGACCGTTATATAAAAAAAATGTAGAATCTTTATTGTTTTTTTTTTGCTTTTTCTTTAATTTGTTTTAAGTTGTTTATTTTAATAGACAAACATGGATTGTAATGTGCAAATACATAAAGCACGAGTAGCGGCTAAATGCTTGAGGCAAGCATATCGTATAGACTAGACTATAGTGATATTATTCCACATATTAAAATGTTTAAAATCCATTGTCCTATCTATATATTGTGGCTATTAAATGTGACAAATTATGAGTGTCAAAGACATTTCGTAATAGAAACTTGCTGCATAATGTGTGTATGAAATTACATGAGTGTTTTACGGATCCAAATTTTTTACAGTAAAAGTTTGCAAGTTGCAAAGATTTATTTATTGATTGAAACAAGCATATCACAGTTGAAATCTTCATTTTGAAATAGTAAAATAGTTTGATTCTATCAAAAAATGTGGATGGTTTAAAAGATGCACATTTTGTTTACAGTAAGGATAGTGAGAACTGAAAAAGATTTCCTCGTATTTATATGGATGATATCGATATATACCTGGTATTCTCCTCAAATGCAAGATTTGATAAAATCAAACAATTTTTTTTTTGTTTTAAATCTTGTATTTATAAATACAGTCCATTCAAATACCGTTCATTTAAGCCAAGTTATATAGCTGTATAACATTCTATATCTATTAACATTTGAGCCATATAAAAAAACTTAGATCTGTCCATTTCAAAATGAATGGATCAGAAGAAAGCAATTTATGCATAAACCTTATCATTTGAAATCCCGCATATGGCTATTGGCTTTGTTTATATTTTTCTTTTTCATTTCAAAACAGTGCTTGTCAGCTTTTATTTTTTTAACAAGATAAAATAGTATATTAGGAATAAAATAAGAGGCACATTTTCTGTACATTTTGGATATGACCAAACAGGACAGTATATTAAAATAGATATCATATTAATATACATACATCATGTGCATAATTGATATACAAAATTATGGTATATCAAATATGTTATGCACAGAAGTAATATATTTCGTATATTTGTTTATGGCCATATTACAAATGGCACAAGAAACCCATACTCTCCTTAAATTGTCTTTTTGGTAGGTACCAATTAAAGTCATATACTCTTTTATTTACTTGCCTTTATTTCCCTTTTTGGCTTCATAATTAGGATATCATGATGAAAAGAGAGAGTGAGAAATATTTATTCGGTGTAGTCCTTACAAAAGTGTAAAGATGATTTATATTAACATGGGTGCTAACTGAAATCACCTTAAAAGAATCTAAAAAGAATCATTATATATATATATATATATATATATATATATATATATTGACTATAAAAAAGTGGGTTTGAAGAAGAAAACGTGTTTTGGCCGGCAAACGCGAAATTTAATGGTCGATGTACAAAATTTATGAAAGAGTATATTTTTAGTGTTAAAAGGATAACTTCTTCCTAACCAAAGGGTTCATTCTTCCTAACAAGGATATTTTGTTATCGCTAAAAAGATATATTCTTTCTGTTAAAAGAGTGAATTCTTCATAAACAAAGTATGAATTCTTCCTAAACAAAGTGTGAATTCTTCCTAAACCAGAATTCTGCACTGAATTAGATACGACGATATCAGTGATTTTGTGTGCGTGGAGGACGCGTAGAATTTCCCATATATTAAAACTTGAAAAGTTGTATTTTCGTTAATATTATTTTTTTCTTTGAAGTAGTAGGCGAGAGAGCCTACTAAAGACTTTCATTAATAATAATAAAAAAGCGGTAACATAATTGTTGCTACATTTCAAAGCTTAAACTTGAAAAAAAAACAAATTAAAACTCATGCCCTAAGTCTCTATCCCCATTTTCCAAATACGGATTAAGCCTTTTTGCCGCAGTCGTTGTTGCGTTGCTGAATGTTGCCGCGTAGTTGATGGCGGTACCAAACTTGCCTTGTACCAACTACAAATCGGATCATCGGAATCCATCAAGATCCATCAAGATTGTTGCTAAAAACCCTAAAAACACGCATGCGCGAAAACAGATCGGAATGACCAAAAGACAGATCTGAATCGTCAAAATGACACAACAGACCAACCCCCTATGACAACCCTCACACTTGATTCATGGTTATAATCTGGACTATGCTGCTTTAGACCGAAGGCATTACAGCGAATACCTTACGGGCTATATTTTATTTCTATAATTAAAACAAATCATAACAACGTGTTCCTGTAATTATATTTTCTTGGAGATTCAACTCACAATTAGTGGATTGAAAAAAAATTCTATATATATATTTTTTTTAATATTTGGAGCAAACTCATAAGTCTTGCGTCCAATTTTTATTAAACCAAAAAATTATTTACAAAATTATTTACAAAATGAGAAAAGAAAAACTATACAAAGATAAACAAAAACTACCAAAAGAGAAAAAACAGAAAGAAACAACAAAGAAGGAGAAAAGAAGAAAGAAAATTAAGTAGAAATTTCAATAAATTTTCTTTGAGTTTGTAAAATCAGCGTCGTTAGCTCTCAATGATTGGAATCATTTTCTGTAAATGTTCTATTGTATATTTCCCTCCAAACTCCAAATATATATGTGCTACATAATATTAAGTTCACCGGAATTTGTATTTGAGATTTCACTCAAAATTAAGGGTGTTTTATCGCTGCTTAACAAGCTTTGGCAAATATAACTAAATGTGGGACCAATCCTTCCTTTCAAAATGTACCAAATCTTTAAACATGAATTTCTTTCGAACTCATGATCAAATTTCCTCTCGGTAAATGTATGAATATTCATCACATATCGTACTACTACTTTGATCTTTCTAATTTGGTACACTTCCATATGATTTCTGGACAGTTTGACCACACCAATGACCGTTCGTAAGCTTTAAAATATTAGTAAAATTGGTTGGTACCTTCAAATTCAAATTAATTTGGGAGGAAACAAATGTATTTGTTTACTCCTCTCCACACTTCGAGAAATGAAACAAAAAATATGACTAGTTTAACGGTATTCTTTATGCGAATTGTTTTTGTCCGGTCTTTTTTCCTGCAGTTTTTTAGGACTAAATGGAAAAATTAATCCTTACGGGTGTGTTTGGACGGTGGGAAAGTAGATGGGAAAGTGATACCGATGTTTGATAATACATTGGAATCCTACGCGGTAATCTTAGATTGCCATGGGAATATGATATTACTATATTCATGCGGAAGTGATTCCCACCAAAATTGATGGGAATGTTACATTCCCTGTAATTTACAAAAGTGCCCATATAATTAAATGATTATTATTATTTAAAAATATTTATTTATTAAGATAAATAAAATAATAATAATTATTATTATTATTTAAAATTATTTTTTAGTAAAATATATTAATTTACAAAAGTGCCCATGTAATTATAAAGTGCCCATTTAATTAAAATAATAACAATAATAATCTATATATTAAAATGATAGTCACATTTTAAATAAATTTAATGAGAAATATAAATTTAATTAAGAAAGAATAAAATTAGAATGATGAATATATTTGTTTTAATAAAATTAATAATTATATTAATTAAGATAAATAATATAGAAATGACTATTTGTATAATTTTGATATTTTAATAATATTTAATTGGAATTAAAATGATATTTATATTAATTCATAATGCTCATATTTGAAGGGTATATTGGTCATTTTATAAATGAATAAATTAAGAAAAAATCACTTTCCCAAGCATCTCAATTTTTCATCCAAACAACAATATTCTCATGAAGAGATAATCACATTCCCGTCAATAACATTCTCAGAAATCTCATCCTCATGGTAATTTGACATTACCGCGATCCAAACACACCCTACTAGACAAGCCAAAACACTACGTCGGCAAAATAAGAAATAGTCTATACTATTTATATGAATTTAGAGGGTTATTTGGAAGAAAATGCTAGAGAGGGGAGAGAGGCATAATATCACGTGGAAAGAACGAAATGCATGAATGGGGCATGCATGTGGGTCACATGCATGAAGAAACATATAACGGTAGACATGCTCAACAAATATCAGATGGTTGGTAGATCTTGGCTCTTCGATTCACAGACCAAATTATTGAAATTTCAGAGCAAAACCTAAAAAACTAGAAAAACATCACATGCCATCTTATGTGGCATGTCTCTTTTTGAACTTACTTCTATGGATAGTATAGTGTGGTTTCCTATAGTATATATTAAAAAAATTAAACCTTATGAAGTGTACTTTTTCAAATTGATCCTCTTAATTTTTTTAGTTTATAAAAATAGTATCAGTTTTTCTTATTTGTGAATTCCAATCACATTAAATTGGTTGAATTAAATTCACAATGTAGATCATACTAGATCGAAGTAAATATATATGTGTGTAATGAAATGATAATCAAAATTATATCCATACCCAACTAAATGAAATAAAGTTGAGGGGCATAATGCGAATTGACATTGAATTATTGATGGGTCATGTCACCAAATTCAGAAGTACTGTGCTTTTTGTTTTGATCTTTGTACGGATGCTTAACCAATCTGTGATATTTTTCTTAGGAAAATTTTCAAAAATAAACTTCCTTTCAAATAATTTTACAAAAGAACCCTTTTATGGTCTAAAGAGGTGGTAAAATCTGATCCGACCCGAAAACCCGACCCGACCCACCCGAACCCAAACCCAACCCGACTTGAAAATGTTGACAAGTCAATGACCCGAAATCCGACCCGACCCGAACCCAAACGACCCGAGACCCGAAATATCTGAGACCCGAATGACTCGAGACCTGAACGACCCGAGACCCGAACGACCCAAAACCCGAATGACCCGAGACCTGAACGACCCGAAATCCGAATGATCTGAAACCCGAATGACCCGAACCTGAATGACATGAATTTACATGTAATGAATGAATGATCATATACATGTTGATTTCGCTATTATGCTAGTATTATATATTACTTTATAAATATCTTATTGTGTTTCTTATAATGTCAATATATTATTTTATAAAATAATATATTAGTCATATTAGTTTTTAAGACATAAAATTCTATTTGAGACTTTTGAGCTCATCAGTCTCTTTTTACTTGCGCAAAATTAAAAATAGATAGATATTTATTTAATAAAGATTTTTCATCACAAGTTAAACAAAGTGCGTAACCAAAGCTGTCAAAATCTAACCTGACCCGAAACCCGACCCTACCCACCCGAACCCAAACCCAACCAGACCCGAAAATGTTGACAAGCCAACGACCCGAAACCCGACCCGACCCGACCCGAAATACCCGGAACCCGAACGATCCGAAACCCGAAATACCCGAGATCCGAACGACCCGACACCCGAATGATCCGAGATCCGAATGACCCGAAACCCGAATGATCCGATCCGAACCCGATCCGACCCACCGATTTGCCACCTCTAGGTCTAACCCACAATATGTAAAATCTTATTCAACCAATAAAAATGCAAGAGGTAATGTACAAACAACTCCTTGATTTTTGGACTATAATATAACACTATCATTTTAAAGAAAAGATTTGACTAATGTTACACTATATCATCATTCATTTTTCATCCATCCCTTTTCGTAAGAACCACATAACTTATTATTCAAGATATTTTTTTTTTTTTTTGAAAAAAGATAAATTAAAAGATGGAATGATTAGAAGATATAATGAATGCCTAGAGAGAGAGTCATATGTATCACCTTGGAAAGGTAAGAAGCAGAAGCCATGTGCACTCTGCCTTGGCAGAACCAACATGGTGTCACTCTCAATATGAAAAGTTGAATAATGGGTCCCTACTCTTCTCTCTCCTCTCTTTATATCTAACTCTATATAAAGATCACAATGGAACATATCTATATTGTAATGTGTTCATTTGAAGGGCAATAGACAACAGATAAAATTCATCAAATTTCAAAAACAAAAAAGAAGCATGGGTTCATGGGTACACACCATAACTTCTCCATTCAAAAGGGCTTGCACTATCATCAAACCAAGAGATCATAAGGTTTCTCAAAAAGGTATTCTTTTTTCAACTAAGTTCTTTGTTTTATGCATTTGACTCATTGCCATTTGAATCTCATTTTATGTGGAGTTTAGTTTAACATATATAAATTATGTGATTATCTTTAATCCTTGATATGAAGTATACAAATTTAGGGATTAATAAAAGAAAAAAAAAGAGGGAGGTATCTAATTTAACTCATCCCAAATCATTTTGGAGAGAGAATTCAACTAGGAAAACAAAATTACATGCATGCTCTTAATCTTATCAAACATTTTGCAAGTAATTTTACTATTTTGAAGGGTTAATTTACTATTTTTTGTAATTTTTTAGGAAATGTGGGGCATGAGAGAAAAGGGATGGAATTAGAAGAGGAGGTGATGGCATGTGGATATGAAGATGTGAGAGTGATGTGGTCCATTCTTGACAAATCCAAAAATAATTTTGAGACAAAGTAACGTAGCCAATCATCATGCATTTAATATCTGAATGAATCTCTGTGGCCTGTATGAAACTGTGTAGATTATGCTGATATAACCTGTGTTTTATCAGTGTTTTGTTTTACATGGCACAGGAGATTCGGTTTGGACTCTCTTTCTAGAAATATAAATATTTATAGGACTGAAACTCAAGTTTGTGAAGGTAATCCCCATGTATTTGTTGAAATGAATTCATGGTGAGATTTAGTTATTAAATTATGTAAAGTTTTGATTTGCTTACCTTTCCTTTTAAATATGAAATCAATTGATTATATTGGTATACTAATTATTCATTATACCAACTACAAAAAAAGAGCATTTAAAATAAACTGTCATTCTAATTTCAAGAATAAAGCACTTGAACTAAATTCGCTTGAACAATGAAAACCTATTCACATGAGTTGGTACATTCCAAAAACACCCCTCAAAATTCATAATTATACATCTCTTTTTGACAAAAAGAAAAACATCAAGATTTATTATGCAGTTTGTGCAGTCTCCTTATCTTTCTTCCCCTTTTTTCTAGACTTCTTGTCATCCTTCTCTTCCTTCTTCACCATTAATGGTTGAAACTACACTCAAAACAAAAAAGAAAAAAAAAAATCAAATTAAAACTTAAACATGATTACTTTTCTTACTTTTTCTGAATAAATAAATACCTGATAAACGGCATAAATAACATTTCGTCTAATTTGGGCCATCATATCTAAGAAAAGATTATATCCCTCCAATTTATATTCGATTAAAGGGTCTCTTTGAGCGTAACCTCTCAAACCGACCGCTTGTTGCACGAATTTTAAAGCTTGTAAATGTTCTTTCCATAATTTGTCTATATTGCTCAAAATTAAATATCTTTCTGCTTCTCTCATCAAACCTGGCGCTTGTTGCTCTATAATCTCCTGAAAAAATAAAAAATTAAATAAATTAAAACACTAATATTATTTGTAGAGAAAAGCTCGCTATATTTAGAGCTGTATCATGTTTTTTGGGATAAATGTAATAATATCTCCACATTTGTTGCAAGCAATAGAGATTTGGGTTGTTTGTAAATACAACAAGATAGAAGTGTAATTTACAAAAACACCCTCTTATTATTTAAAACTTTGTTTTTAGAGCAAATTTCTCTATTTGTAGAGTTGTATCAAGATGTTTGAGATAAATATGATAACATATATGTATTTGTTGAGAGCAATTGAGTTTTTTGGTTTGCAGTTTGTAAAAACTATGAAATAGCGGGTGTAATTTGCAAAAAGACCCTCTTATTATTTTAAAATAAAATGACATACCGTTTTTTGAAAGTATGCTTCACGGCCTCTTAGGCGAAGATATTCTTGTAACTCCTCGTAACTCGAGCTTTTTGTAGCGAGCAATTCAGGAGTTAAATCATTCAAGAAATAACAATACCTACCAAAAAATATATATGAAAAATATTCATATATTTAATAATAGGTATGAGAAATAATAGATATATTTAACAAAAATAAAAACTTACTGTTGAAGTTTTGCGATAAGCTTAGGGAGGTCCCAGCTTTCTCTAGGCGCATCAGAACCAATATTTGCCTACAAATAAATAGAAAAAAATAAGTTATAATTATTTTTCTAACAACGATGTTAAGATTATCACATATGCCAATCGAAAACATGAAATATCCTGAATAACCTTACAAACCATGAAAAATCTCATAAATATTAATAAACCTCTACTAATTTTTCAATAACATGCCTAAACTAAAGTACCCTTTTTCCTCATTGTATGGGTACACGTGATATTTGAGAATTTGTAGGGGTACAAATTAAAATTCTCCCTTCGATTATTGAATGACTCTGGGGAGCGGGAGCTAGAATCCAACCCTAGAATTTGAATGCAGAAACATAAGTGGCAAAACATAGTAATATCATTGGCCCCCACTTGTATTTTCTATTAGATAGAATAGAGGTGTTCATCATAACCAATTAAAGAAGTCATATTTGCACTATAGACCCTCTCATCTCATGCTATCATGATGCCTTAATGTCATACCTCATAGCAATTTTATGTAACTCATCATACCTCTAGAATATCGTCCATAGTGACTTCAGTATAAGCATGACAATAAGAATGATGACTAATAATGACATCATGATAGGGTCTATAGTGCAAATGTTAGAAGTCAATACAAATAATTAAAGAGTAATATCTGCATTATTAATAGAGGCCCTATCGTGCTTTCATGTCATGTTCTATAGTATCTTTATGTAACTCATCATACCTCTAGAATACCATCCATAAACAAGACAATAACTCATACTAATAACATCATCTATAGCGCAAATATCACAACTCAACACAACCAACCACAAAACTAATACAATATAAATATAGTCCCTATTTAACATCTTTACGCAACCAACCATACCTCTAGAATGCCGTCCATCGTTAATTCCGCATACTCCACAATCAAAAACTTAAATGTTAAATAAGTTGAATTTTCTAAAATGATAAATTAAAATTCACACATGCCTACCCAAAATATGAAATACCCTCACTAGCCTTACGAAACACGACAAATCTCATAAATAACCCTCTCCTAGTTTTTCAAAAACATGCCTAAAGTACCCCTTTTTTTAAGTAACATTAACTTAAACTAACTAACACTAAGATAAAAATTCAAAAAAATTTAGGCTCAATAATGAATACATTAAACTAATATTAACATATATATATATATATATATATATATATATATATATAAGAACTATGCCGGTTTTCAAGACCGGAGCTATCAACCACTCGGCCATCTCTCCCAAGAGTAGAGTAATTTCTATCTATATTTGATTCTTATGAATCAAATATTACCATATGAGATAATATAGTAACTATAACTGGAAAATCACCATATTAATCTATATTTTTTTCTCGAATTATCTATCTATGTATACTGTATACATAAATATGCATAACTGCATATAACAAGCATACGTAAGCAAAGCTTACGTTTTGCTTACGGATGCGTAAAGTGGTTATAAAAAGCAAAAATTCAAATTTCAACCGTATGGATGTAATATATATGTTTTGAATATGTTGTGGATTAATTTTCACAGGAATCAGAATAATATATCATTGCCATCATGTATCATCAAAATATATGTTTTGCTTACGTATGCTTGTTAGTCTCACTCTATATATATATATATATATATATATATATATATATATATTATAAAGAAGTAATATCATATTTGCACCATAGAGCCTCTCGTGTATACCTCTAGAATGTCGTCCATGGTGAGCTCCGCATACTCAACAATCAACCCTTCCAAACTCTCCGAGACCAGCGCGCGCCGCCGTTCGGCATAAACGCGGTCGCGCTGGCTGTTGAGCACCTCGTCGTACTCGAAGAGCTGCTTGCGGATGTCGAAGAAGTAGTTCTCGACCTTCCGCTGGGCCTCGTCCAGGGCCTTGGTCAGCATTTGGGACTCGATCGGGAGGTCCTCTACGCGGAACGCCCGCATCAAACCCTAGGACGGAGAAGAAAATTACATGTTTTTAGTATAATGTTACCGATTGTGTATAATGATAAAAAGGGAATTTTCAAAAAAGGAAAGATACTACTATGTTTTTTAGGTATTTGTGGAAGAATCGCAAACATTTGGAGTATTAAGGATAATACTGAAAACTTTCTGTTTTAAATAACCTCATGATTTTTAAAATACTTGAGAAGACGCCAAAATATTGACGTATTATTTTCAAACAAGCCCTAAATTGTTTTGAAATAACGGAGAGATAATATTTGAATGTCTTAATTTATTTCGAAGTATTACAATAAATAATTTGCGAAATATGTTTATATTATTTATCATTATTTATATATTATTTGAATATTATTTAGGGTTTTTTTTATTAAAATATAAGTTATAGTTAAGGGGTTTCTTGAGAGCTTTAAAAATTAGGAGGTTTTGGAAAATGAAAAGTAAAAAGTAAAGGCTTTTATGAATATTTCAAAATAGGCATTATTTTTTGGTGAGAAGCAAATGTGTGTGTGTGTGTGTGTGTGTGTGTGTGTGCGCGTGTGTGTCTGCGTGTGTGTGTGTGTGTGTGTGTGTGTGTGTGTCTGCGTGTGTGTGTGTGTGTGTGTGTGAGAGAGAGAGAGAGAGAGAGAGAGAGAGAGAGAGAACCTGAATGCGGTCCCCACCAAAAATACGAAAAATATTATCTTCAAGACTCAGAAAGAACCGAGAGCTTCCGGGGTCTCCTTGCCTACCGCTTCTACCTCGTAGCTTTTCCACAAAAACCCAAAATAAATCATTAATTACATATTAAATTATTTAAGAATGAGTATCTTTGTAAATTTGAACATTTAAATTTTGAATTTTTTAATTATTACTTGGTTGTCAATTCTACGTGACTCGTGCCGTTCGGTACCGACCACGTGTAGCCCACCTGCCTCAATCACCTGAAAATTATTAATAATAATTTAAATTAATAATAAAAAAAGAATTTTAAGCGCTAAAATTATTTATATTAATTATTTAATTTGATCCGACGCAATAAAAAAGAAATGTAAATGTAATATATATACCTTCTTTTTCTCCTCTTCGGTATAAACTTTATAATCTTGCGCGATTTTTGTAAAAGCATCCCTCAGTTTTGCAATAACTTCATCTTGAGTCGGCCCCTGGACAGAAATAAAATATTTTAGTTAGTCGTAACCATATTACTTGAATAAGAAAATGAAAATAAATATAATTTACCTTTTCGCAAGAGTAAGAAAGACGATCTTCTGCTTCTAATTCGGTCAAAGAAGTTTTGCCCCAAGATTTGACCGCCGTTTCGACCGCGTTTTTGGTTAATGATAAGGTCTCTTTTGATAAATCGCACGGAAATAAGCTTTCATTCACCTAAATTGCCAAAAAATGTCTATTATAAAATTATAAAAAATATTTTCTTTAAGAAATTGGAAATTTACCTTCCAAGTTTTTATTTCCGGCATCTTCTTCTGAGGAGTTGCGATTGCTTCCGTAGTCTTCACCACTCTGAAAACATACAAACATCATTTTTATGTGTTTTCTTATCTTGCAATCTAATTGATGGAATGAACCAATTTCTACCAAATATACATTTTGCATATGAAACAAAAATTGATGAACATTTTGTGCTTATTATATCTTTGTGCATAAAAAACTAAAACGTTGTATTTATTGAAACTGATATAAGTGCAGCATTTATGTGAGCCTAGAGTAATATATGATACATAATGGTGTGACAAATATTTTATAGAAAATTTTCAAAGAACCCCAGCATTATTCTTGAATTGCGAAAAAGACAGTCCATTATTGAAAATTGCAAAAAAAGAAACCCTCTATTATTTACGAAATTGCAAAAAAGACCTATTGTTTGCTAATATCTAACACCGGTGTCAAGTCACTTCAATCAATCTAACAAATATTTTGTAATGGAGGTTTTGTTTTGCAATTTCCAATAATATATAGACTTCTTTTCAATTTAGACACAATGCAGGGGCTTTTTTGCAAATTTCTCGTTTATTTATATATGCAGGAGTTTCAATCTGGCCACGAACTCAGCATTTCTGCCAAGATTACATCAGACCCACATCCCGCCATATTTAGTTATTTAATTATTTATCTATTTATTTGTTTATTTATTTATTTTATTTATAATTAAAAATAAAATATGGAACCTAGGCATGAGAATTTTTCAATCTCGCCATGAACTCAGCATTCCCACCGAGTATTATATCGGTCCCGCATCCGGCCATATTTAGTTATTTATTATTTATCTATTTATTTATTTACTGAAAAAATAAAAATAAGTTGGAACCTAGGCATGAGCATTTCGTGAAGTATGTATCTATTTATCTATGCATATATCTCTCTCTCTAAGTATGTATGTATCTATCTATTTATTTCAGTGTTGCAAATAGCGGTCCGTAGCGGCGCTATAGCGGTTTTCGGAAGCTAAACGTTGCGCGCAGCGGTTTTGTTGCGGTGTAGCGTTTTTTGACAATTTAGCGTGAAGCGGTCCGCAATAGCGGTGTTGCGCGTGTATGTTGCGGTGTAGCGGCTGAATAGCGTTTTTAATGAATTTTTTTTAATGGATTTTTTTTAATGGATAAATATGTTGTATTTTAATATTTTAATTTTAATCATATTTTGATCTTGGACATGTAACTTTTGACAAGAACATTTCAAACTTTTATTGTTAATATTTTAATATTAATCATATTTTAGTGTTGCATGTTTCTTCTTTTAGATTTTATGGTGCAATTATTATGTGATGGTATATAGGGAAAACAATATTTACACATATTATCCGCTATAAAAATATATCTCCGCAACATATGCGCTATACGCAATTCGCTACATGAAAATCTTAAACGCAACACACCGCTAAACGCTATTTGCAACCTTGATTTATTTAATTATTTATTTAGGTATTCATTTGTTTATTTATAACAAAATGGGACCTAGGCATGAGAATTTCACGGAGCTTCAATCTCGCCATGAACTCGGCATTCCCGCCGAGAATGATGTCGGTCCCGCGTCCGGCCATGTTCGTGGCGATCGTCACCGCGCCCGATCGGCCGCTCTGCGCCACGATTTCGGCCTCTCGTTCTACATTCTCCGGTTTCGCATTCAACACCTTCAAAAATGTAATAATTGCAATTAAGACGTTGAAAAATATAACAAGTTGAGTGTTGCGTAGTTTATGGGCTATTGAATATTGGTGGAGTAGGAATAGTAGGTTATGTTACGCAAATATAATACACCATTCGCACACATGAAAAGAAATAGCAAAAAATTATCCCATTTAGAGTAATTTGTACAAGTTTATACTACTTATATAACTATAAAATAAAATAAGTAAAACATCAAAATATCCCAATTGACTATTGAATATTAATCTTGTGCAAATACCCCCCAAAAAAAGGAAAAAAACTTAAAAATATCAAACTATTCCAACATGGCATTGAGCTATTAGCCGGGTCTAACTAGTTACGTATAATATAATTAACGAATAATGAATAAATATGATCGGGACCTCGTGAGGAATTGCAGCTTCACGCAATTGTCGAGACAAGCCTTCGCTCTGCTCTACACTTGTTGTGCCGACCAAAACAGGTCGACCCGCTTTGTTCATGCGTGCTATTTCCACAACCACCGCTCTCCATTTCCCGACTTCCGCCCTAAAAACCACATCCGACTCATCCTAGAAAAATAAAATCTCTTGAAATGTTAAAATTTGAGTAAAAATATAAAAAATGAACCCCATGTCTTCTCATAGTTATTTAGTCGACAACTTTTGTATGAACAAATTGAGATTTTGATATTTGGTATAAACAATTCAAAGCCGACCTTAATTATGCCTCAACTATTTGAAATATTAAAGATGATTCAAATGTAATTTTAGAATTTCATATATATACATACCATTAGAAAAACTCAAAAATATCAAATCTACCCCTCCAAAATGTAATACACTATAACTTTGTAACTCTTTGATGGAATGAAATACCAACGCGTTATAACAAAAAACACAAAAAACAAGCTGCAAATATCAAATTACCATAGTAAACTCTAATTGCATTAAATTTACCCTATGAAAAAACTCAAAAATTAGTACAGGATTTAAAATAAATTGAGTACCTTACGAATCATGGGTTTGTTAGTAGGAACCACAGTGACTTTTAGCTTATATATGCTTTCAAATTCTATCTTTTCTGTCGCTGCCGTTCCAGTCATTCCACACAATTTAGGAAACTGAAGACAATCAAAAATCAAAACAATAAAATAATATATTAATAATATAATAATATATAAAACAATATTAGTTATTTTACCTGAAGAAAGAAGTTTTGGTAACTAATTGAGGCGAGTGTGATGGTCTCATTTTGAATAGGCAAATTCTCTTTCGCTTCTACAGCTTGGTGTAAACCGTCGCTCCATCTCCTTCCCTATTAATTACACAAAAGAATATTAATTTAAGAAATAAGATATAAGATATAAGAAAGTATTATTTTAGGCGGTGTTTCTCAAATCTCAATTATGACTAGGATAGTTTTATTTCACTATGTCAGTCTGCGCATTTATCTATACAGTATACACATTACACACATATACAAATTAGAAAAAAAAAAACCTCCATTCTTCAGGAAATTGCCAAAAAAACACCTT
Organism: Juncus effusus; assembly: GCA_027726005.1. Taxonomy (NCBI): domain Eukaryota; kingdom Viridiplantae; phylum Streptophyta; class Magnoliopsida; order Poales; family Juncaceae; genus Juncus; species Juncus effusus. The sequence continues at coordinate 5,323,723 of CM050910.1, read as the reverse complement.
TACAAGGGTTTCGGAAGGGTAAATTTGACATTTGCACTTTTACAAGGGCAAATACGATATTTTAATTATATTAATTAATAAATTTCTCACTTGCATGACACGGCCGGTGAATTCATCAACAATAAACACCTCCTTGCCCCTCACGATATAATTCACATCTCTGAGAAATAATTCCTTAGCTTTGACCGCATTTAATACGTAAGAAGCCCATTGCTCTTTCGGGTCGTATAAGTCGTTTATTTCGAGAATTTGCTCTGCGTCTTCGTACCCTTGCTCTGTTAGTAGCACCGTCTTTTGCTTCTCATCTACCTGAAAAAATTAATAATGGTAATAATAATAGAAATAGTAATAATAGAATAATAATTAATTTCTGAGTTTGTATAATTGGTACAAAACTTCTTATTTTTCTTTCATTTTAACATTCTTTTTACTTTAATAATAATAATAATAGCAATACTAATATAAAATAATAATAATAATAATAATAATAATAATAATAATAATAATAATAATAATAATAATAATGAAAACAACAACAAATAATAGTAACAATAATTATTCTTTCGAAAAAAATTAGCAATAATAATTATAAAATGATACGTGTGTGTATATCTTTCAATACAGATAGAGATGATAAACTTGACTAGAATCCCTTGATATTATTTGACCAAATAAAAATATGTTAGAAACGGAATATTTTAGGCATATATAGAAAAACAAAACTTAGAATAATAATATTATTGTTTATTTTGTTCTCACGGTGTAATGAATGTCTCTCTCGAAGGCCTGAGCGATCTTGGCGGCCTTGTAATATCGGTCGCTGGGCTTCTCGGCAAGGCCGGAGATGATGAGCGGCGTCCTGGCCTCGTCGATTAATATGGAATCCACTTCGTCGATCACGCAGTAGTTGAAGTCTCGCATCACCAAGTCCTCAACTGTCTACCCAAAAGAAAAGTTAATTGATTAATTAATTTTAAAGAAGAGAAAAAGGGAAGAACTGATTAGTTATTTTCTTCATTGTTTATTTGAATATGGGTTGAAATGATAATTTTCGTGTATAGTAGGGGTGTATGTGATACTTTAGATGGTTTATAGGGGTAAGCATGATATTTTCTGTTTTGTAGATTATAAAAATATTAATTAATTAAATATGGAAAAGAGGAGAGAGGCAAAGATGAGGAATGTTCTTATTTTGGTTGCTCTTTAGAAGAATGAAATGCCCAAAATACCCTTTTTCCTCCCTCATTTATGTAAATACAAGCAACGAAAAATTAAAATGATAGTGTAAATCTAAATTATAACAGTTTATAGCAAGAAGAATAATAATGATAAATTATTAGAAAGTTGAGGGGCGAATTTCTGAAAGTACCATGGCAAGGTTATCCCTCAGAAAATCGAAACCGAGCTCGCTATTTGTCACATAGGTGATGTCACACAAATAATTCTCCCTTCTTTGCTCGCTCGTCATATTTTCTGTTCATTATAAAAGCAAAATAAAACAAAAAAAATTATTATGTTAGTTTGCATAAAAAAATAATTATGTTAGTTAACATTTTATCAGCCAAGCCTCCAGGCCCAAAAAGCAGCAAACTAACAGCCAATACATTAAAATCCCCACTTACTTAAAGGTCACAAACACCCGCACAGAAAAGTAGGGACCAAAACGTAAGATTCCAAAAAAGTAGGTACCACACCGCAAAATCACCATAGGTTGAATCAATCCAACCTAAAGCCCTACAAACCTAGGCAGCAATCTCTTCTGGCCAAATAGTCGTTTACCGTCACGATATGCACACCTTAACCACTCAAAGCATTCAGATAAGCGGGTAATTGCAACTAGGGTTTTGCCCTCCCCCGTTTTCAAAAAAACCCTAACTTTTCTGAATATTTTAAAAAACTCTCTGAGTTTTCACATTTTCAAATAACCCCCCGAGTAATACACTTCAGATAACCTGAAAACTCAGAGGTTTTTTTTTAAAGAAATACTAATAACAGGGGATTATTCGAAAATCTGTAACTCAGGGATCTTTTTAAAATACAGAAAATTTAGGGGGTTTGGAAATTTCCCAATACTAAAACATAAAATTCCAAAAGAGCAAGGACTAAAACGTAAAACTCCAAAGAAAGTAGGGACTAAAAGATAACTCTTAGTGTGAAAGGGGTTATTACTTTATTATTGATATGACGCAATAAGGTTAGGTTGGATGTAAGTTCTTTGAACTTTTTCAAATATCATAATAACTTTCTTTGAGAATATATAAAAACTAAAATAAAACAACATACGTTGTATTAGTCCGACTTGAAGCCCTAAAAACCTGGGCACCTGGCCGACCCACTCGCAATCTCTTCTGGCTAAGTAATCGTTTACCGTCACAACATGCACTCCTTTACCACTCAAAGCATTCAAATACGCTGGTAAAATAGCAACTAGGGTTTTGCCTTCGCCTGTTTTCATCTCCGCAATTTCGCCCTTGTGGAGTACCATCCCGCCTTGTAAAAAAATGTATAGAATGTTATGTCTTGTAATATGATTTGAAATTGTAAACTATTATGTATTTACCCTTCCAAAAGTTTAAAATATCAGATTTACCACTCCACAAATGCAAATATCAAATTTACCCTTTCTGAAATGTAATATGTATCATATTAGCCCCTCAAAAATGCAAATATCAAATTTAGTCTTGCAAAATTCAAAATATTTCATATTTTAACGTTTTAAGTTTTGTTGGACAATTTTTTTTTGGAAGGGTAAATATGATATATTTTAGGGAAGGATAAATTTGATATATGCAGTTTTTTAGAGGGATAAGTATGATATAATTTTGAGTTTTGGAAGGATAAATTTGATAGTTATACTTTTAGAAGTAAAATATATAGTATTCAGTCTTACAATATGAATTGAAAACCATAAAATGAGTTTTATGCAAATTAAGACAAAGTTAAAAAAAAAAAAAAAAGATAGTTTTATCGCCTACTGAAAAAAAGACATAAATTTGAAATAAAAGAAGGAAAAAAAGAAAAGAAAATGGTACCAATTAATTGAACATCAAAAGGTCTAAGACCCAATACTCTCTTTGAAGCCTCTCTCACAATTGCAAATGCTTCCTAAATGAATTAAAAAACAATTAGTCAAATTAAATGAAAAACTCCTGAAAATTAAACCAATTAGTGAACTAATTCATGCTTACAGGAAGAAGAGAATCAAGCGACTCATTATTTCGTGCTCTCTCTTTCAAAACTGTAGTTCTTTCCCTCAATTGCAAATCAGATAAATTAGAAATTTCTGATTCCATCCCATTTATCAATCTAACTGTTTCTTCATACTTCTTTCTCGTTGCTTCTCCAGTGTCAGCTCCTTTGAACAACCCACCAATCAATCCGCCTAAAGAAGCTTTTACAATGGCTTTATTACGCGCTCTAGAAGGAAAAGGTTTCAACTTTGGCGAATTTTTAGACAAAAAATTGTTGCCAAGTTCGGATTTTGGAATGAACTGTGGATTGCTAGAGAGGAATTTGTGAAAAGGGGGTTTGGAAATGGAGGTCGGAATAGGAGTCGTACAAGCCATTAATGGATTAAATAGAGAGTGTAGAGAGTTGGTGAAGATTGTAAAGATGGAATTCTGACAGATTGTTTGAGAAAGATGTATCGAAGTTCTGTTTTTTTTTTCTTTCTTTTTGTTGGCAGTTGAAGTGGGAAAGTTTAATGGAGGGAAAAGAAAGGATAAGGGAGCAAAGCAAGCTGCAAGAACCAGAGCTTCGAAGTCCCATTTTTTTAGAATTTAGACCTTCTATTTTGACAAATTATATTTAGAATTTTAATCTCGGATTCTAAAATAACTCCTGATTTGAAATCATGATTATATATTTAACTCTTTTGTAAAAATCTGAAATTGGAACTCTCAGAATATATTTCATCCGATAATAGATTAAATATTTAAATATAATTCAAGATTTGATCTAGGACTAGGATAATACTCACATATAATGTATTTTATATTATATAAATTACAATTTACATATGAGAAATATTTCAATATTTCAATTTTATTTTTATTTCAATATATAATGTATAAATTACAATTATGAAAATTCAAAATTAAAATTTGAAATGAATTTGTAGTATATAAATCACATATAATAATTATGTTAAGTAAGTTGACTATGTTTAAAATTATTTTCATTTATATCATAACATATTATATTTATTTATTTTCTATATCACATCTAATTTTGTAAGGATGGATAATTCTATACAAAAAAATTTATATATGAGAAATAAAATAGGATAAATGATAAATTCATAAAAAATAAAAAATAATAAAGCACTAAATAATTTGAATAATTAATTTATGATCTCAATTTATATTTATATTAAGATTTCTAAGAATAAAAGACCATCCATTTTTTTATTATCTTTGGTTTTCTTTTGTCGTTATATTAGAAAAAAAAATCAAGTATAATCAGGCTTAGATGAAGGAAATCAGAAAAAATAAAAATGCAAAAAAATTTATTTCAAAGATTTTAGTTGAAAGTACATAAAATTTAATTATAGATGATTAACTTTAAAAAAGATAAAAATATTAATTATATTTAACATGATATTTAAAAAGGAAATATGATATTATATTTAGGAGAAAAGTATGTATATTATACATAGGAAAATATAACATGACCCATTGTTCTTAATATTTTATTTTTTTAGCTGTTAAAATGATATGGATTATGTATAAATTGAGCATATGATTCACATATGTTATTTTGAAACTCGTAATGCATTAAGTAATATAGTATAGTTCTTAATACGCTAAATTCTTTTACATTTATAAATTGATCATATGATCCACATACGTTAATGATCGTATCAATTTTTTATATGTTCTCTTATATAGCAAGAAAAAAAAATATTCAAAATGGAATTCAAAATAAAGAGAAAATTCTAACAAATTTATATTTGAAGATTTTAACATAAGAAATAAAATATTTCACTAAGAATTATTCTCTTTTAACGAAGAAAAGAAAAATTATTTATATTTTAATGAGTAAACTCTTCATATTTTATTTGTATTAATATTTGAACATAACTTTGGATCATGATTCATTGAAACCATCTTATTGAAATCTAACCAGAAACAAATTCCACCATTCCACTAAATCGGGGATGGAACACAAAACACCAATTCAACAAATTATATGAGTATCTTTTGATAATCTCACACATGTTGTCATAAAATATCAATAAATTTGAAAAAAATGAAAGGTTAAGATTTGACAAAATTTTTGATCGAAGGGTCGAGATAAAATTAATGATGTGGCTTAATGAGAGGACTTAAAAGGAGGTGAAAAATAAAAGGTTGGGGCTAATTATTATAATAAGGAGAAGGATTATATATAACTAGAGTGGTGCTCTCGCTCCGCTTCGGATGAATAATTGTAAAAGATTGTTGCATTATCTAAAATTGTACTGTATTATTTGAAATTTTTATTATACAGTAGTATTTAACTTATTCAAAATTTGTGCAAAAAATTAATAAATAAAAATAAATCTAAAAAGATCACTTTTGACCCTTAAAAAAATTATATTTTTATTTTGGGATCTGATAGAACACGACGGTACTGTAGCACGACTGTTCACGATGGATCCAATAACAGTATATATAATTTATTTTCTAATAATAATATATACATAACAGTATATATAATTTATTTTCTAATAACAATATATGCATAAAAAGTGAAAACAGTATATAAAAATGGGAAAACAGTATATAAATGGGAAAATAGTATATAAAAATAAAACAAATATAAAATACACAAAGAATAAACAATAGTATATAAATATAAAATGGCAAAATAATATATAAAATGAGAAAATGGAAAAAATAATATATCTACAGTGCCGTCGTGTTTGCACATTTTCCTTTTATTTATTCAAAAATAATTTAAAATTCATGTGTACACACTCTACCAAAATTTTCCTCAAAAAAGTCAGAATTTTTTTTCTAATTTATTATTTCGAAATTTTCGTGAGAGTCTTTTTCAAAACAATATTATCTAGAAAGAAAGTATTCACGAAAAAGTATTTTTTTTTAAAAAGATACTTTGATAAAAAATAACCCAAGAACTTATTTTTTTGAAAATTAACATTTTGAGATATAATATAAGTTTTTTTTTATTGTTTCTCTGAAAAAGTGTGTATATTTTATATATAATTTTTTGTTTTCTTCATGAAAATTCAATTTATTTTTTAAATGAAATTTCCTTAGATTTTTCTAATGCTTCCCTTCCCACCATATAACATGGTCTCGTATATTTTAAATAACATCTGGTAAATCTTATATTGCAATATTCTTATGTTTGAAAATATAATGAGACATTTATTATTTGAGAGATAACTCATTATATTAAATGTAACATAGATCAATTTTTTTCCATAAAAAGATTGATCATGTACTTTCTTTACAAAATGTAGTGGGTCATTTATTACTTGGGAGATGAGAAACTACATTAAACTTTATATAGATGCATCCACATAATTTTATTACAAAAGTGGGGTCCATATTCTCTTTTTTTATTTTCTATGACATATATTATAAATAATATCTCTTATTCTATTTAATTCAGATAAAAAAAGACCACAATAAATCTAGAGAAAAAACAGGTGTCACACTTTTAGAAAATTAAGAGAATTGTATAATAGGTGTAATGTAATGTGATATTTGAAATCTCAAGTCATGTATAAATCCCAAAATGATTATGTAAAACATGAACTTCAAATCTTATATTATATTTTCAACCGCTTCTACTTAAACTCCAACGACGCTTAAACGGGTGGAGTAAGAAGCACCTTTAACCTGCAGGGCGTCTAACACTCGTAAAAACAGTTTTTTTTTTCTATATCTCTAATTTATTTCATCTCTACTTTGAAGTTATCATGTTGGTTAGTCTGTAAATTAAATCAGCTACAAGGAATTTTTTTTCTGAAAAAGAGGTGAGGGATCTAGCAGGTTGTTTACGCTAATCGGTTAAAATTATATTTCTAATGGGATGCACAAGGTGGGAGGTGGGGAGGCTAGGGATATTGGACTTAAAAAAATTTAATGAGACATTATTTGTGAAAGAGGGCTTCTACTAATCCCCCGCATATGTTCCTTATGCGTCAGGCTGACATTAATGGATGGTATTTGACAACCAATTCACAACATCCGGGCCTTGGTAAGTGGTATTTTTTTCTTAGGCTGAATTCCTACTTGTGGCTTTCCATTCAAATAAATTGCTTATCAAATAGAAATGAGGGTGGGAATCGGGCTAAATTTTGAAAGCTGTGTTAAATGGGCCTGCAATTTTTTCTGCCAGGCATTAGATGAAGGCTGGCATCTCTTGGGTCATGTCGGGGATGTAGGGTTTCATTTCGAAATTCGAATTCAAAATAGAAAAATCTCGATCACTCTTTCTTCTGGCTGAAAGGAAGGGGGAAGTGGAAAGAAAAACCCGCCGAGTTGCTATCGTCTGTGTTATGGAGCCCTTAAATTCATCGTCTGTGTTGGCGGAACAAAGTTCGTTGACATGGTGGCTGGATCTCCATCACTGAGGTATTTTCCTCAATTCGGTGATTAGATTTTTTACGACTTGATTTATGAGTACTTGTTGATTTTTATCGTTGCCTCTAATTGATTTCTGCCCTGCTGGGACATGTATGGTGAGTGAATAACAGTGGTATGATAGGTTAGCAGATAGAGTAAGAGACATTTGTTTGTTTGATTTTACTAAAGTAAGTGTATATTTCGTGGTGATTGATCTTATTCCAGTATGTGGATTCAGAAGTTATGTGTATAAAATATGTGAATTTTACACATAATTCGTTGTATCCATTCTTTTTAAGTTTAGTTTGTTATTTTTCTGCAAGGTTCACAGCTGGTGGAATTGTGTGCAGGTGTTGCCTTCTAAGGAGAGCAGGGAGAAAGAGGCCCTATTTGACAGGTCTGCTTCTGCAGGACCCGGTACCTTGTGGGTTTATGGTGGAGAATGAGTTAGGGTTTGTGGCATGGAAGACATCATCATTAGATTGGTTTGATTATAAATTTGCTGGAGATGGTACGTTCTTGATTTTATTCCCCGAAAGGTTTAGGCACCGTGTGTTTTTGCGGGAGAACGAGTGTGCATACTTTGACGATTGCAAGATCCATTTTAAAGCGTGGAGCGCTTCGGAGCTAAGGATTTTGAATTTACCCGAGCATCATTACACGTACGCCGTGGCTGAGTCCCTAGTTACACGCTTTGGGAAGCTATCGTCCGTTGACCTTGAGAAGGCGAAGATCGACTACTCATTGCTGGATGTTATGGTTGAATGCATTGACGCACAGTCAATTCCTAGGCAACTGCCTATCTGCTTTGATGAGTTATATAAACGTGAGCCTAGTAATTCTTGTCGATCTGGATATGGATATACTTGCTTTTGACCATTTGGACTACGACGTGTGTCGACTGTCATATGGCGAGGTTTTCAAGCGGGTGCTTGATGGGAGAAGGGCAAAGCCTTTGGCGTTGGATAGGCTAGCTATAAATTAGGAGTAATCAGTGATAGCTTTAGGTTTAATCATGCCAGTGTTGTTCTTTTGATGTGTGTGGTAGTTGGCATGAGGTTTATCCAGTGATTATGTAATTTTTATGAACTCGTATGAACTTTTGTGTGTCAAAATTATAGGCAGCTTTTGTGCATTAGTAATGTTAAATTTATTGTTTTGGTCTGTGCTATGTGATAAATTGAGTGTCTCAGTTGGTTCATTAAATTTTTGTTTGGTAATATAGTTTATAGGTGGAATAGTGGTAAGAATTTGCACACTCAGAACATGCTCAATTCATACATTTATGGGATGTGCATTAGTAATAAGTTAGGGCTGCCAAGAAGTAACAACAAAAGGAGAACTTGGCAAATCCAAAACATGCGCGTCAGCCAAATAAAAAGGCTGCTCAATTCAGATAGGTAGTTGAAACATTTTGTACATCACAATAAACACACATTCATCCCTTATGTTTGATAGTACATAGAGAAGATCGCAAACAATTTTTAGCAAGAATATTAAAGTAGCGTAGCACTTGCATTTAACACACACAATTGAAAACACATGAATTTTTTGTTGAAACTAAAGTTGCAACATACTCAACCAAAAGTACTAATGGTGATGGGCATTTATCTTCAAAAAACCATTGTCAAAAGAGAGTAGAGACGACTACTCCACTGCATGACTTACAGATGGCATTTACACACACACAAAAGTAAAGATTTTGAAGGATGCTCTTCATGCATCATCGGTTGGGAACGAACCAAGAAAATAGGACGAGACAAGTAGATTGTAGACAATTTTACCGCGGTAGGTCTTGATCGTGTCTGACAAGAAATTGACCGCACGCCTCACCACCAGACAGTCGATAACCATAATGTGAACGCTTCATCCTCGGAGTGGAAAATCATTCCGACTGACGATATAATGATTAGGTCGGAATCGGACATCCCGTTATAATCTTATGCCGGCTAGTGCAGAATTGTTGTTTTCGTTTGAGTGGTTGTACTGGTCGTGCCAGATTGTTGAAGAATACATGTAATCAGTTAAGGGTTGAAAAATTGTATAAGAAAAAAAGATGTATAGGAGATCAATTATTACGGGGGTGAATTATCAGCTACATCAACGTTTTAAAGAGCGGCGCTACGGTGCCGCAATAGCGCTCTATAACTAGTGCCACAATAGCGCGCTATAGCGGGTTTCAGGCATAAAATGCAACACAAATTGAAAAAATAGCGAAAATAACGTTTTGGGCGCTACGGCCGCTATAGCGGTCAAATAGCGTTCAAAATTTTGGTTTATATGTTTGTTTGCTCATTTTTGGATAATTAATATTTGTGCGTTTATTTTGTATAATTACGTGATATGTTTAGTTATGGACAATGAATTTTGTGTAATGTTTTATTATGAACAATTCTACTATTTTTATTTAATATTTGTGGTACTTTGATTTCTAGTTTGCAATATTGAAAATTTTATTATAATCATATTTTTTTCATTAATATGTTTGAAAATTTTACACAAATTATAAATTATATTGCATGTCCGCTATAAGGCCATAGCGCCGCAATAGCGCCCGCTATCTAATCCGCTACAAAAACAAAGTCAATTCACTACGGACTGTTATATCGCTATTTAAAACATTGAGCTACATCATCATCGGAGCTTTCGATGCAGGTGTAGTCATTGTCTGTCTGGTCGTCGTAATTTGTGTCGTGTCCGTCGATGAGTTACTGAAGATATTTGTTGAATGATGTGAGTAATTGAAAAAGCGGGGCAAATTATCTGAACTGAAAATGAATATCGGGGCCTGAATTGCGTACCTGTCGTGTGGAAGGGTCGCATTGGTGACATGATCTGGTGCAGCATTGTTGGACTAGGGGTACATCGATCAATTGGATTACTAATGAGATAGTAAAAATTAAAGTCATGGGGCTATATAGAATGTCTAGACGGGGTTAAATTAGTACATAATTGAAGGGGAGGTTAGTACCTGGTCGTTGAAATGTAATCGCGAATCAGGTGATGCGTTGGATCAGGCATGTTATTGCTGGGTTCAGAGGATAAAAAAAGGGGAAATTAATGAAAAACCAGTTGATACAAGGATTGACAAAAGGGAGAAATAAGAATTACAGATTATTACCTAATGTTCCCAATTGAACCTTGGATTACGGTCAGAACAGCCTGTCCATCTCCTAATAAGAACTTTGCAAACTCCATATGTTGTTGCAGAATAGACGTAATTACTCGAATTTGTCTGACATTTTTTTTTAATGGGTGCTTGAGGAATATGTTTGACATTGGTGGGAGGTCGTGGAATTGAGTGTGCCCTGCTTTAAGCTCCCCCAGGAATTGAAGCCAGTGTTTAAACCATGTGAGATCGAAGTGTGAAGATGGAGGAGGAAGGATGGAAATGACGTGCGATTTAGTATTCATTTGGTTTTTGAATTTCAAAGGGACAGATGAATTTTAAAGAGATGGGGGAATGTGACGTAATTTGATGGGACATGCGCATTATTACTGAGGTAGTAATATAAGGAAGTTGTTTTGAACCCTCTGTAATACAGTCATAAAGGTGGTAATACAAGGAAGTTGTTTTTGTATCAATTCCTTACTATGACGTTACCCTGATGTATATGGAGAAAATGAGGGGAAATTAGGGGGTATACAATAATTTTCCTTTATGAAATGGGGATGGAGAGCATTAGGCAGAAGATCTGGTCTTTGGTTCGAAATTGCCAATAGCCATAGATTAAACATCCGCCAACAAACATACCGGATTCCGACAAAAATTTTGTCTCAATTATTGCGAGACATTGCCATATATATAGAAATACATATATTTTTAAAATTTATTCACTAAAATTATAATGATGTAAACTATTTTGTTAAAAATCTTGGGAGAGTCATGACAACAAACTATTTTGTTAAAATTATAATGATGGCATTTACACACACACAAAAACAAAAGTAAAGATTTTGAAGGATGCTCTTCATGCATCATCGGTTGGGAACGAACCAAGAAAATAGGACGAGGCAAGTAGATTGTAGACAATTTTATCGCGGTTGGCCTTGATCGTGCCTGACAAGAAATTGACCGCATGCCTCACCACCAGACAGTCGATAACCATAGTGTGAACGCTTCATTCTCGGAGTGGAAAATCATTCCGACTAACGATATAATGATTGGGTCGGAATCGGACATCCGGTTATAATCTTATGCCGGCCAGTGCGGAATTGTTGTTTTCGTTTGAGTGGTTGTACTGGTCGTGCCAGATTGTTGAAGAATACATGTAATCAGTTAAGGGTTGAAAAATTGTATAAGAAAAAAAAGATGTATAGGAGATCAATTATTACGGGGGTGAATTATCAGCTACATCAACGTTTTAAATAGCGGCGCTACGGTGCCGCAATAGCGCTCTATAACTAGTGCCACAATAGCGCGCTATAGCGGGTATCAGGCATAAAATACAACACAAATTGAAAAAATAGCGAAAATAACGTTTTGGGCGCTACGGCCGCTATAGCGGTGAAATAGCGTTCAAAATTTTGGTTTATATGTTTGTTTGCTCATTTTTGGATAATTACTATTTGTGCATTTATTTTGTATAATTACGTGGTATGTTTAGTTATGGACAATGAACTTTGTGTAATATTTTATTATGAACAATTCTACTATTTTTATTTAATATTTGTGGTATTTTGATTTCTAGTTTGCTATATTGAAAATTTTATTATAATCATATTTTTTTTCATTAATATGTTTGAAAATGTTACACAAATTATAAATTATATTGCATGTCCACTATAAGGCCATAGCGCCCGCTATCTAATCCGCTCCAAAAACAAAGTCAATCCACTACGGATTGTTATATCGCTATTTAAAACATTGAGCTACATCATCATCGGAGCTTTCGGTGCAGGTGTAGTCATCGTCTGTCTGGTCGTCGTAATTTGTGTCGTGTCCGTCGATGAGTTACTGAAGATATTTGTTGAATGATGTAAGTAATTGAAAAAGTGGGGCAAATTATCTGAACTGAAAATGAATATCGGGGCCTGAATTGCATACCTGTCGTGTGGAAGGGTCGCATTGGTGCCATGATCTGGTGCAGCATTGTTGGACTGGGGGGTACATCGATCAATTGGATTACTGATGAGATAGTAAAAATTAAAGTCATGGGGCTATATAGAATGCCTAGACGGGGTTAAATTAGTACATAATTGAAGGGGGAGGTTAGTACCTGGTCGTTGAAATGTAATCGTGAATCAGGTGATGCGTTGGATCAGGCGTGTTATTGCTGGGTTTAGAGAATAAAAAAAGGGGAAATTAATGGAAAACCAGTTGATACAAGGATTGACAAAAGGGAGAAATAAGAATTACAGATTGTTACGTAATGTTTCCAATTGAACCTTGGATTGCGGCGAGAACAGCCTGTCCATCTCCTAATAAGAACTTTGCAAACTCCATATGTTGTTGCAGAATAAACGTAATTACTCGAATTTGTCTGACATTTTTTTTTTGAATGGATGCTTGAGGAATATGTTTGACATTGGTGGGAGGTCGTGGAATTGAGTGTGTCCTGCTCTAAGCTCTCCCAGGAATTGAAGCCAGTGTTTAAACCATGTGAGATCGAAGTGTGAAGATGGAGGAGGAAGGATGGAAATGGCGTGCGAGTTAGTATTCATTTGGTTTTTGAATTTCAAATGGACAGATGAATTTTAAAGAGATGGGGGAATGTGACGTAATTTGATGGGACATGCGCATTATTACTGAGGTAGTAATATAAGGAAGTTGTTTTGAACCCTCTGTAATACAGTCATAAAGGTGGTAATACAAGGAAGTTGTTTTTGTATCAATTCCTTACTATGACGTTACCCCGATGTATATGGAGAAAATGAGGGGAAATTAGGGGGTATACAATAATTTTCCTTTATGAAATGGGGATGGAGAGCATTAGACAGAAGATCTGGTCTTTGGTTCGAAATTGCCAATAGCCATAGATTAATCATCCGCCAACAAACATACCGGATTCCGACAAAAATTTTGTCTCAATTATTGCGAGACATTGCCAAATATATAGAAATACATATATTTTTAAAATTTATTCACTAAAATTATAATGATGTAAACTATTTTGTTAAAAATCTTGGGAGAGTCATGACAACACCCCCCCCCCCCCCCCAAAAAAACAGCCCAAACCCTATAAAAATCTGTGATTACCCTAGTGTTAACTCTATTAAATACATTCTTTTACCCAATGAAATGCGTGGTTTTCTTTGATCAATTGACAATATAGGCGTTCTTTAAATTCTGCATCATGCAAAAACATAACCCCATACATATTGGAAAACAAATAACCTACAATTTCACCATCTTATTTCTCTTTTATTATTCATGTTTTTAGTGATAAGTGAACATTGAAATAAATGATGATTATAATTTTAATTATATGTGATTATTCAAACATATTAGATGGTTAATAAAAATCAAACAAAATTAAAAAAATTATATAAATGACCACATTATAAATTTTGACTATTTTGACCACTACCAAAAGCGCTGATCTCGGAGTTCCCTATGTTCACTCTAAATAATCTTGGTCCATTGAAATGAGTATAGGATGGAATGAAGGATGTGCTGTAACAAATAGCCTCAAGGAATTAAAAAAGGAAAACTATAACTTGCCATCTCATTTCCCAAAAACAACGTCATATATGCTCTCATTAAAAAAAGCTCCAAATTTTAAACCCGTTGATAAATAGTAATATGTTACATAAAGTTTCATACATAAAGCCATGGTAACATTAATAACATATAAGATGTTCAAGCATATGGAAATTAAAATCACACAAAATAAAGAGAAAATATACAACCATGATCATACACTTAATCTTTTTAGAAAAAAAATAAATGAGACTACAACGCATATACCAATTCGATACTCCTCCAGGATGATCTGTTGTTTCATTCTAAAGGCCTAACGCTTGTAGTCGATACTCCTCCATCTTCCAACGCATATACCAATTCGAGCTGATTATCATCCAAAAAACAATATTAATGAAAAATGTGAGCTAAAAAAAGAGATTACCAATTACAATCAAAGTGAAAATGAAGAGTTAAAAAGAATGCAAAATAGTAAGTAAAGAATGATATCTCACTCGTAGTCAAGCTTTTTGCGACGCTCTTTCCGATAGATGGATTTGGAAGGGGCTTCACCAGACCATGAAGGGTAATCGCTATTAAGAAGCGTGGCCCACAAAGTAGCGTCTTGTGACAATTGGTTGAAGTTAGGACTTGCCATGCCAAGAGAACATAGATCCTTGTAGCCCAATTGACCTATTTCAGTCCCGATTTTGAGAATGTGGAGCCATAAATCGTTGGGGAGGATTGACATGTTTGCCTTTGTGAGGAAATACTTCTTCTCTATGGCCTATGCTATATATTGAAAAACTTGAGAAGAAAGATAACAACATTGACTTGAAAATGTCATTTAAATAACAAAATATAACTTTTAGAAGCAAGTTATGTGACAGAATAATAAATGGATGCATATCCGAACCGACAAGGTCTTTTTTTTTATGAAAAAGGGAAGAAATTTCCAAAATGGAAGGTACGTACGTGTTTCTCTAGCTCTATCAAGTACATTCCATTATTAAGAAATTATGACTGAGTTGTCATTTTATCTTCAAAATTCAACTATTTTTTTAAAACGAACTTCAAAATTCAAATTTGTTGACTTCTTTTAGATCTTCTACACATTCAATCAAGCTGCCACATTTCTCGTTTTTCGACTTTTTCCTTCTGTACTGGAATTTGGTTCACATGTACATATATATATTTGATAGTATTAGATAGGTTAATTAAGAAGTAAATTAGAATTTCAACACTTAGATAATGGATAGTTAGATTTGTTCCAACGACTAATTAAGAAATGATTTAGATTAAATCGATGTATTAAATATAGGGCCTACTTGTAAAACCTCTCAACTCAATTAATATACAATTCATTATTGCGGATCTCTCATTTATAAAATCCAAAACTTCTATATTTTAGTAGGTATCATACTTCACATTTCAGTCCATCACACATGCACAAAACACAATAGAAATTATACAGAACATTTCTAACAAATACAAAGAAAGCACCCAAAATATAAATTCAAATCACATAATCCACAATACAAAACATCACAAACAAGAGAAACAAGACAATAAGCCAAAAAAAAGAGAACAAATTCTAGCCCCACAAACCCCAAACACAATACACAAACATGTACCGCAACAAAATCAAATAATACAAAATAATAAATATAAACAAACCATCCATTCATTCATTACACATTCAATAATTCTGTTTGCCAAACAGGAGGCTCAAGCCTCGCCCTTTTCCTGGCCGGCCAAGTGACTAACTTGATAATAGCCCTTTTTCTCTGAACATCAACCCAAGTAACCTTTTTACGCGGCGAAAATAAAGACGGTACTTGAGTTGCTATGAAGTTCTGAACCAACTCACCACACTCACTCGGGTCAAAACTGTTGTTTCTGAATGGATGGGGATTTGCTGATTCGTGGCTTGTAAATATCCGTTCCATGTGATTATTCAGTTCACCTGTCAAAATTTCGAAGATTTTAGGTTTTGACACATGTGATTATTCAGTATAACTGCCATGTTTTCAAAGATTTTAGGTTTTGACACCGGGATATTTTATTACTCAAAATTTTTTAGTGTGGTTAATTATTTTTTATTTCCGAAAAAAGTGTCATGTTGTCTCTGTCAAAATAGATGACATGTAAGAATTGAGCCAAATCAATATATAGTTGATAGGCTAAGCGGATCAAAAAAAGTTGAGGACCAACAAAGTACATAATCCAAATAATTGAGAGATTAAAAATAGACCAGAAAAGACAAAAAGGCATTTCCAATAAATACATGAATCAAATAATTTTATTATGAGATATAAGTATGTACCATTAGGTATCTGCAAATCATTAGAAGGAAATTGAGATTGTTGCCCTGCAATTTGACCAAATTCATTTGAACCATCAACCAAACAGGAATCTGCAAATAGAGACGCTTTATCTGCCAAAGTTTATAAAATATGTAACATTTCATTATTAGTTACATTATTTCATGAAAGTATTAAATAAAAATAATAATTCTGATACCTTGAATTGTCATGTTGTGGTCAAACGGGTTCGGTTCTGACAAACTTGAACTTACAAAGTGAGGCCCATTACTTGTATCAAGAGGCATATTTCTCACTAGCATATTATTACTTGCAGCCTGAAATTTAAAAATAAATAAAGAAATAAAGAAATAATCAAAAAAATGAGGCATGAAATGTTAAAGGTTCATATCAACACATAATTCGTCAAATAACTGCCAAATCTAAATCAGCTAATTGTTCCATAAATAGAATTACCAAATTTTTTGCAAGAAAACTTATTTCTCATTTTCTTGTTTTAATTTAATTTCATATATATATACCTCTAATTGGGCGGTACCAAATTCACTGCCACACAAATTATCAAAATTGTTATTATTTGGATCCGTAAATTGAATTTGATGTGAATTTCGGTTCGTAATAATCATTTGTTCATCCATTAAAACCTGCAATAAGACACAAAAATGACATTATTAATCGATTAATTTCAAAAAAAGAGGCTTATGTATGTTTTTTATTACTTTTGCTTGGCTTGTTTAATGAAAAATTTCACAGGTGGGGTAAACTCTCTACCCTTCATAATAATCTTAATTGATTACTGAGGTTTAATAAATGCTATTTTTTGTTAAATTGGAGGGATGAATGCATAATTGAGGTTTAGTTGCAAAAGTGAGGGTCACTTGTGGATTATTGATATGATTTAATTTTGTGAATAAATTACCATTGGTGAAATATTAATGCAATTTAAAGCATTATGAAATTCTGCTTTACATTCCATTGCATGATCAACAATAGATTGCCATCCCTTGTCATAATCAGTTTTAATTCCAAGCATCTACAAAGAAATAAAAAAAAAACATTTTTTTAATAAAAAAAGGGTAAAATTAATTATAATATTCGAATGTACAGTATATTTATATACAAAAAGAATATGAATAATTCAGGGCTATATTGGGTTAAATTGAGGCAAAATTAAACAATTTGAGGCTAATTGCAAAAAATATTGGGTGAATTCACGAATTAATTACCCAATACAACAATAATTAAGGCTTAATTGGGCTTAAATATTTTATTAATATAAAAAATAAGATTTTAATCTAAAGGCTTACTTCACGCAATTCGGCTTGTTTATTGTGATAAGAAATCAGGAAATCTTGCACCGTTTTTATATTATAATTTTCTAGAATTGAAGCGCGATCTTTTCCTATTTTTCTGAGGCTTTGTACTTTGTGAGTCAATTGCAACTTATCAGGCTTTTGACATGCTGCAAAAAATAAATAATATTTGTAAACTGTAACTTTTTATTACAAAGGAGAAGAAAAAGAAAAAAGGTATTTGAATCGTAGGTTTGAAAAGTTGATAAAAAGGGGTAAACAATATTCCACACATATCATAGTGGTTTTTAAAAAATATAGGGTTTTATTTTCAAAATTTGGGGTTATTTTATAAATTTCCCATAGTATTTACTTTTACCACGGCGATTAATGCGTTATTTTCATATTTACCCATCCAAAGCTTAGAATATATCATATTTACCCTTCTAAAATGTAAATATCAAATTTGACCATCCAAAACTCTAAAAAATATCATATTTTGCAAGACTAAACTTGATATTTGTATTTTTAGAAAGGTAAATATGATATTTTTGAAGTTTTGGAAGTGAAAATATGAATAGGAAGAGTTCTTTTTTAAAATATTAAGAAAAGATTGGGGATTATTTTAAAATTTACCTTTACCGCGTCGGTCCTTCACTTTGAAAGGATTGCTTAAACCCTCCAAAACCCTAAAACCTTCTTCTTTTTCAATCATCACACCAAGCATAAATCCGCTTTTAGTCCAACTCGAATTATCTCTCATCACAAGATTTTTAATGATTTTCGCCCCGTTTTGTAACCTAAAAATGAAAATGAAGGTAAGATATTCTTATATTAAGTATAAACCCAAAAATCTTTGAATTCTTCAAAATAAAACGTTCTTCAACTTTATTTTGAGACTAACCTGAAACGGACTTTGAAAGTATTTAAATTTTTTTGTATTAGTTTGAGAATAAAATTGAATAATGAACTGTCTGAAAATTTCAAAGCTTTTTGGGTTAATTTGAGAATTTTATGTTACCTAAATTGAGTCTCTCCAGTAAAAATCGGTCCTTTTTGTTCTCTCTCAACCAAAATGCTCTTATTAAATTCGTCTCGGCTCCAGCTTTCCTTTTCATCTTTCCAAAATTCAGCATTTAGGACCACGATTTTGAGTTTCGCTGAGGAGAGAGAATCAGAGGAGTGAGAAAATTTTGATTGGTTATACGTGTCGTAAATTACGATTTTTATCGGTTCAATTGTATCCGTTGTAAAAATCGGGCTTTTGATATGAGTTGTGATGATCAGTTTGTATCTCGCTTGGCCGTTTTGATTAGGTGGTGGTCTAAAATTAAATAAAATTTTAAAAAATAAATAAAAAATAAAATAAATTAAGTATTAAAGACGATTAAAATAATTTTCTTACCTAGGAGGTAAATTTGAGAAGTATATATTTGTCTCAAGTTCCTCTCTGACCTGTCACATTTTTAAACTTACATTAATAAACAATAAAAATAATGTAAATTTATGAAAATTCAGTACATAAATCCACTTACCCTTTTTGGTGTTAGATTTATTCATATTTTTAATTTGTGTAGTTTTAATCCAATAGGATTATAAATAATACTCAACTGATTTTTGAAAGATGCCATAATTTTATTTAGACTTTGAAGAAATTTTGCAATTAATTATGATTTTTTTTGGTTCTCACCATTTTGCGAAACATTTTTTCAAATTGAAAGACAAAATTCCGGCGGAAATTATCTTGTCTTGACTCAGGCCGGCGAAAAAAGGAAGCTTGCAAATTTATCTCCTCTCGTATTGAACTACAAATAAACAGTAAATAACAGCATTAAGAATTTATATCAAACAACCAAATGTTTAAAAATAAGCCCATTTGAACCCTGCTTAGTCTTAAATCTTAATTAACTCCAAATTGATCTCAATTAACCCCAGTTGAGATTCAATTAACCTCAATTTAGAACCAATCATGCAATCACAGAAAGTAAGTATTAAACTAAGCAAGAAAAGCCAATCAAACAAAACAAAATGAAATCAGAAAAGTCAACGTCAAAGTCAAACAAACTCACGAGAAGTCATTTCTCCATCTCCGCGCAGGAAGTGATGACAGCTCCGCCGTCGCCTCCGGTGCCGGCGCCGGCGGAAGAGGGGGAAGCTGACGCTTCCTGTTCGAATCCCTCTCCATTTCCTGAGAAACAATCAACCCACAACCTTTCACTTTCCTGATCTGAAAAACGATAATGAGTCACAGACAGACTATGGAGTCCATTTATACCCAAAGAGATGATGGACACGAGTGCTGCCGACTCACTGAATTCCATGGAAACTTCCTTTTTTTTGTCTAATTCTTTTTTTTCTTGAAGCTCCAAAAGAGAGATTTTGGAGAAGAAGAAAGAGACAGTTGATTGGTTCTACGTCACTCTCACTCTTGGAGTCTTCAGATTTCAATTTATCGCTAGACATGGTCTATTAGAAAGAATCAATGGAAACTTGACATGTCACTAAGTTCGCGGTCTAGTCTCTTAGCTTAGGGAGTCTGTTATGAACCGCTGCTATTATCACTGCTTATGTCTCTTTAATTATGGTAATTTTCCTGTGAAGTTGCGACTTTTTAAGTTTGGGCGATGATAATTGTCGCGCCGGCCAACACGGTGTGTACACCGTCTTTGGATCAGATTAAAAGAAGCTAGAATCCACTGTATATACAAGGCAAAAAAAAAAAATTCTGAAAAATACAGATGGAAAAACAAATTCCGCCGGGTAGCATTTTCGCACTTTAAAAGTGCGATTGGGAAAAAAACTGCACTTCCAAAGTGCGGTTGTAAAAAAAAAAAAAAATTTGCCAAACCGCACTTTCAAAGTGCGGTTACTGTAGCATATGTATTTTTTTTTTTGGAGTTCTTTTTAAGCTAGAAACCCCGTTAAATCAGTCCAATCCTGCTCCCACACTATACAATAAATATTAACAAATCGCAATCTGTAATCAAAATAATTTCAGTACTCATTTGAATTATAGTTATTTGAACCATCTTTAACATGTGGTTGCGCATAATTATAATATTTGTTAGTATTGGACTGCATCATAAAATCAAAAAAAAATGAATTACAATTATTTTCCGGCACAAGAGAGGAACTATTTCGGCATAAACTGGAATTCTTGTTTAACATAGAAGCGTCGTTAAATCACTCTATATCCTGCCCCCACACTATATAATAAATATTCACAAATCACATTCTGTAATAAATATTTATTATATAGTGTGGGGGTAGGATATAGACTGATTTAACGACACTTCTAGGTTAAACAAGAATTCCAGGTATGTCGAAATAGTTCCACTCTTGTGCCGGAAAATAATTGTAATTCATTTTTTTTAATTTTATGATGTAGTCTAATACTAACAAATGTTATAATTATGCGCAACCACATGTTAAAGATGGTTCAAATAACTATAATTCAAATGAGTACTGAAATTATTTTGATTATAGATTACGATTTGTGAATATTTATTGTATAGTGTGGGGGCAGGATTGGATTGATTTAACGGCGCTTCTAGCTTAAACAAGAATTAAAAAAAAAAAAATACATATGCTACAGTACCGCACTTTGAAAGTGCGGTTTGGCAAATTTTTCTTTTTTTTTTTTTTACAACCGCACTTTGGAAGTGCGGTTTTCACCCCAACCGCACTTCCAAAATACGAAAATGCTACCCGGTGGAATTTGTTTCCCCATATGTATTTTTCAGGAATTTTTTTTTGGCTTGTATATACAGTGGAAAGGCAATGATCACACATAAATGCTTAGAAATTAGAGGTGGCAAACGGGTTGGTCGGGTCATATTCGGGTTAACCCGTTTGGGTTCGGGTCAATTTTACGTTCGGGTCACCGTCGGATTTGGTCAACACGGGTCAGTAGATCTTGTGTCGGTCGGATTCTTTTCGGGTCAAGAGTGTCTTCAGGTGAGTTTCGGGTTGGGTCGGGTTGTATTCGGATCTTGTTGTGGTCGGGTTATCTGGGTTCGGATTATTTCGGGTTCGGGTTGAATGGATGTTCGGGTCAAGTGAAAGTCGAGTCTTTTCAGGTTTCGGGCCAACTAGGTTCGGGTTGTATTTGCTCGAAACTGGCAAATGCTCATCTGTCATGAAATATCCGACTCGGCCTGAATCCTAACAACCCAAAACCCGTAATGACTGATCTCCCGAGTTCTAGATAACCCGAAAATTAACTGACTTTGAAACGGGAATGACTTGAAACCCAAAATGACCCGAGCCCGACCCGAAACCCGAACAATCCTTGACTTGAGGTGACAAACATAATCCGAACCCAGGAGACCCGCCCGACCAACCAATACCTGATCCGACCCGACCTGAACACAAAATATTACCCAAACTAATAAACCCTTAATCCGAACGACTCGAAACCCGAAACTATTTGAATTGACCCGTAACCCGAATGACCTAAAATCCGAAACCCGAAATGACCCGAGCCCGACTCGAAACCCAAATGACCCATGACTTGAGGTGACAAAGCTGAACCCAGGAGACCCGCCCGAGAAACCAGTACCTGACCCGACCCGAACACAAAATGTTACCCAAACTAATAAACCCTTAACCCAAAACTATTTAAATTGATCCGTAACCCGAACGACCCAAAACTCGAAACCCGAAATGACCAGAGCCTAACTCGAAACCTAAATAACCCATGACTTTAGGTGTCAAACCTAACCCGAACCCAGGAGACCTGCCCGACCAACCCGTACCTGACCCGACCAGAAGACAAATGTTATCCAAACTAATCAACACATAACCCGAATGACTCGAAATTCGAAAGTATTTGAATTGATCCGTAACCCGAATGGCCCAAAACACGAAGCTAATTGAGGTGACCCATAACCGAACTAATTGAACTGACTGATAACTCGAGACCCAATGACCTAAGCCCGATCCGAAACCCAAAACTTAAATATCCGTAACTTGAGATGCCAAACCTAATTCTAGCCCAAGTGACCCGCCCGACCCATCGAAAACCTGACCCGACCCGAACTAAACAACCCGGATCTAAAATTTTACCCAAACTAATTAACCCATAACCGACATGAGCAGCGACCACTGACCAAAAATAAATCCAAACCCGAAAACACCCATGGACAAAATGGGATAAAGAACAAAAACAACATCTGCTGGTTGCTTTTTTGGTACTAAATTTTTTTTATTTTAATTTTCCTCATATACAAGTCTTACAATATCATTTTTTATTTACAGAATCATTTTCAATGGTTTTTGGATGATTGCGATACTTAGGACGCTAAGGCAGCGCGTATAAAGAGCAATGAAACCACTTTTTATATGACGGCCTCCAAAATGTATAATGACGCTTTATGCGACACGCGAGACGAGGCACATGTTAAGTCCGGATCAAAAGTTCCTGCAGATTGGTTGCCTTATCCTCCTGATTGGTTGCAGGACGAGAGTCACCGGTAAATATTATGTGATTATTGGATGACTCCGAAATGGTTGAAACAGTCGGGAATAAATATGTTAAACATGAACAATTGTCATGAGCGCGCGCATCATGTAGGCGGGTCGCGTTCATTTGCCTTGACGAAGATCGATATGGTAATTTTTTAGTATATAAATACTTAAACCCTAAACTTTAAGCCATTTAATACGAATATATGTTATTTATAATAGGAAACAAAGCAAGAGGGACCGGTTAGCAACATGGATTTAATAAAGAAAATAAAGCTGCGGTCATCAGGGGAGTGGATTGATTCTAAGTCTGCAAGGGTTGTGGTATGTTTTTAATTTATATAATTATTATTTCCATATTTATAATATAAAATTTAATTTTTCATTATATTTATAGGAGGACTATACAAATAAGATGATCGAAATGCACGGTGATGACGAGTCCGAACATGTCGACGATAACGAGACGTGGCTCATGTCGAGCGGAAATATGTCTCATGGACGAATTTACGTGTTGAATAGTCTCGTCAAATCTGATGAGATTCGGCCAACTCAAGCGTCTAATAGATCCTCTGTTGGTACAGGCTTGCCCGGTCGTAGGAGGCGAATGTAGTGATGAGGAGATAGAAGAGTTGGTAACGAAAAAACATCAAGAAGCTTCCGAAAAAATGAAGGACGAATTTGACACAAAACTTGCAGCGGCACTAAAGACACAAGCGGAGGATCTCAAGAAGTCGATGTTCGCGGTGTTTAAGGAGCACATCCGTCAGGAGAAGGATGGTGTTGGATCCGTAAGCAAATTAATATTTTTATTTTTTATCAACTAGAAACCCTAAACCCTAAATCTAAGTATTCATTTTTTCAATTTTTGATATTATGACAGAGTAGTGCCGCACAGACGCAAGAAGCTTGTGAAGATTCTAACGACGCCATTAACTTAGGTGATGAATAGGATGAAGATTTAAAGTTCATTTTGAATATTAGGTTAAGGCTTGTTTTATGTTTCGACAAACTATGTTGATTTTCGATATCTATTGAATGTTGATTTTGGATGTGTATTTTGTTTTGACGAATATATTTTATTTTCATTTTGGATTTAGAAACGATTTGAATTTGAAATGCTGAAATGTGTGAATTTTATATTAGGGTTTTATATGGGAAAATGAGAAAAAAAATCTGTGAAATAGTTTCTGACATTGACTTTCACCGGCGGTTAACCCATAAACTGCCGGTGATAATGCCTGTCTCAATTTAATACAACACTGTCTTTACCGGCGTATCACCGGGGATTAAGATACCGCCGGTAAAAGTTAAATACCCGCCAGTAATAGACCGCCGTTGAAAAAAAATGACCTAACAATTTTTTTTACCGGGGGTTACCTTCTCCACCGCTGAAACTCAGTCACCCGCCGGTGATAATTATTACCGGCGGTACCGCCAGTGAAAAAAACTTTTAGCGTGGAAGCATCACCGGCGGCCTATCTGCGGCGGCCTACCGTCGGTGATGACTTTCACCGGCAGTATCTTGGCTGCCGGTAAAAAATTAGTTTCTAGTAGTGATATTTAAATTCGGGTGCATGTATAGTTTGGATTTAGTTATAAGTATCAAATTTTATATAAAGACATGATATAATATCATGGTCCTGGGGATTCAGTTAACAAGGGAGAAGTAAAATGATATTGATATATGTCTGCTATGGTACTTGCGACAATGTCTTTAGTTGTCAAGTTTGCAAAACTGTACCTTGCTCCAGTTTGTGTGGATGGATATACTGTGTTGTGCACGAAGACCAGATCTGGCATACTCCACGGTTTCGTTTTATTTAGTGTGATATGAGAGATCTTAAATAGTATATAAATTTAATCTCATAACTTGTTACTATGTTTCTTGGTTAACTAAGAAACAAGAAAAATATTTTAAGATACACACTATGCATGAGTATTGCATGTAACATGGCGAGTACCCATGAGGAATGGATAAGACATATTGATGTAATATTGTAGAGAAAAGAAGGGTCAAGATAGGCTACACTTTCACAAGTTATCTTTTTATGAACAATTAAATAATAAATAATAAAATATAACTACAAATAGTGGGAGTATACATTTGATTTATTCGGTATATAGAATAAATGGTTTCCATATATTAGTTCGGTTAATGGTCAAGTGAGAGATATAACATATATTGTCTTAATAACCATTATCCTCACTAATGATATGATTTAATGGGATTTGTGATAAATGCCACGGATTAATGGGGCACAGCTGGAAGATTAATGTGTTGTTTAGGTTACAAATTGGTAGAATGTCTGTCTATAAAAGAGATTCAACCTTTAGGAGAAAATACAACAACAAAAACACACAAGATAAATCCCCTTTCACAGA
Source organism: Juncus effusus (assembly GCA_027726005.1). Lineage (NCBI taxonomy): Eukaryota > Viridiplantae > Streptophyta > Magnoliopsida > Poales > Juncaceae > Juncus > Juncus effusus. Next base: position 5,298,054 of record CM050910.1, on the reverse strand, counting down.
GCCAAGCCCCAAAATATGAATTGTCATATCTCGTTTCACATTTCCAACATATTGGAGGGAGGGCTAAAAAAGTTCTCACTAGTATTTTATTAAGAGCATTTATGCAATTAACAAGTTTCTTTGGGTTTATATGACAAAATCGTTATAAATTTTTTCTTTCCTCAATCGGAATAAGATAAAGATTCTTTAATATGCAATGAGGTGTTGAGTATCTTCTAGCAATATCTACATTATCGGTCAAATTGTCACAACATTTTACAATTTAGCCCTCTAAATGAAAAATCCGAAAAATAAAACTCTAGTTCATTTTTGTTTTGTCTAGTATAGGCTATAGGGAAAAATTGCTAGAGTTTTAAATATACAAGTTTGGATGGGATTTAGAAATTTTTAGTAAAGTTTAAGTTAGTAAATTTCTAGGAAAATTTGTATAGAAAAGAGAGAAGAATGAAAACTTAATTTTTTGGTAAGTATTTTGATACTAAATTTTAGGAATGTGTTATTAAATTAATATGTTGATTATTATATTATATTATATTATATTATATTATATTATATTATATTATATTATATTATATTATATTATATTATATTATATTATATTATATTATATTATATTATATTATATTATATTATATTATATTATATTAATAATAACTAACTATTATAAATTATTGTATTATTTAATTACTATTAATTATTAAATAATGGAATAATTAAATATTATTAACAATAATGATAGATATTGTTTATTAAGAATAAAGACGTTAAAATAGTTAGTTATGATAAATACTATTAACAATAAAGACATTTATTTATGAAAAAAACAAGCTACATTGAAATTACATAGGGTAGGTTTATTGTACTTATATTATCATAAAGTAAATAATTACATATATTTTGCTCTCTCCCGTTCTAACTCCTAAATCATTAGGACTTGGTAATTCGCGAAACTGCTAGCCATTATATATTTATACAACATTCGTGTTTTTTACATCGCTTTCGCATTCTTAGCCCTTCAAGAGGCCGGGTGTTTTGTGACACATGCCGTACTGGTTTTGGAACCCCGTCTCTGAATATATCACCGGTACTTAGAAATTATTTAAATTTGTTTATTCAATGTAGTTTATGTTACTTCTAAACTTGATTTTAATTCTATTAAAAGAAGCATTTTGGTTTCCACTAATATTTCATATTTTTTTTACACACACAATATTTTCTTTGATCGATAGAAATTAGCCATCAATGATTTGGAACTGATTTCAAATATTAGTGGAAACCAAAAGAAAATATCCATCAATGATATTAGTTCAGGCCTAGTTTTAAAGATGAATGCTAGTTAGGGTTTAGCTTCTTTCTTGAATTGAGGTTTCCTTTTCTTTATGTTGTAAAGGCTATTTGATAGTCACACGTTTTTTCACACTATGGATTCACATTACATGACCCCACATGCCTTTGACATGTTACCAATTCCGAACTGGAATTCAAAAATTCCTCTTTTTTTTTCTAGTACTCTATGTAATATTGGGCTGGGTTACGGGCCTGGGTTGTAAAATAAAATAGTGTTAAATGGACGGTGTAAATGAACTGAGTATTTCTGAGATGGACTGAGTTCCCTTGAAAATCTTGACGGGTCTGATATAAATTTGCGGCATTCTTTCCCTCTGAAAAGGATATAATGCTTAGTAATGCCAAAATCATAGGTACAAATATTTGTGTTATTTCTCTCGCTGGAAACATAGCAAAGTGCCATTATTACTAATGCGGTTAGAAAGATCTTTGAATACCCCATGTTTCAGTAGAAGAGATAGAGAAAGAAGAAGACAGAAATCTTTACAAGTGACAAATGGAGAGAAATTTGAAGGTACTGAATTCTAACGGTCAGTCTGCATTGTGTCATTGGGCTGGGTTACGGGCCTGGGCTGTAAAATAAAATAGTGTTAAATGGACGGTGTAGATGAACTGAGTATTTCTGAGATGGACTGAGTTCCCTTGAAAATCTTGACGGGTCTGATGTAAATTTGGGGCATTCTTTCCCTCTGAAAAGGATATAATGCCTAGTAATGCCAAAATCATAGGCGCAAATATTTGTGCTATTTTTGTCGCTGGAAACATAGCAAAGTGCCATTATTTCAAAGATCTTTCTAACCGCATTAGTAATAATGACACTTTGCTATGTTTCCAGCGACAGAAATAGCACAAATATTTGCACCTATGATTTTGGCATTACTAGGCATTATATCCTTTTCAGAGAGAAAGAATGCCCCAAATTTACATCAGACCCATCAAGACTTTCAAGGGAACTCGGTCCATCTCAGAAATACTCAGTTCATCTACACCGTCCATTTAACACTATTTTATTTTACAACCCAGGCCCGTAACCCAGCCCAATGACACAATGCAGACTGACCGTTAGAATTCAGTACCTTCAAATTTCTCTCCATTTGTCACTCGAAAAGATTTCCGTCTTCTTCTTTCTCTATCTCTTCTACTGAAACATGGGATATTTAAAGATCTTTCTAACCACATTAGTAATAATGGCACTTTGCTATGTTTCCAGCGACAGAAATAGCACAAATATTTGCACCTATCATTTTGGCATTACTAGGCATTATATCCTTTTCAGAGGGAAAGAATGCCCCAAATTTACATCAGACCCGTCAAGATTTTCAAGGGAACTCAGTCCATCTCAGAAATACTCAGTTCATCTACACCGTCCATTTAACACTATTTTATTTTACAGCCCAAGCCCGTAACCCAGCCCAATGACACAATGCAGACTGACCGTTAGAATTCAGTACCTTCAAATTTCTCTCCATTTGCCACTCGAAAAGATTTCCGTCTTCTTCTTTCTCTATCTCTTCTACTGAAACATGGGATATTCAAAGATCTTTCTAACCGCATTAGTTTTAGGGTAAATTTTACAATAAGGTACACAATTTTCATAAAATTATCAAGTAGGTCACAACTTTTAATTGTCCATAATAGATCACTCATCTTTTGATTTGTCCAAATTAAATCACCTAGTTAATTTTAAATCCATTTATTGACGGAATTAACACATCATCGCTAATTTAAGCAGTCCACGTCATCACCAACTTTACAATTATTTCACTGCAGGTCACTATATTTTGAAAATTTATCACCAAAAGTTACTCAACTTTTATAATATATCATATGAGTTTACTCAACTTTAAAAATATATTACGGGAGGTCACTCAAATTTACAAATATATAACAGTGAGTCACTCAATTTTAAAATATGTCACCGAAGATCACTACCTTTAATTATATATTGTTTTAATTTGTTGAAACGATTATAGTTCATGTGAGACTTATTTTTTCTTTAAATTTAGCAAAAGCAAAATAGTTATAAATATCATTTTTATGAAATATAAAAAAATTATATCGTTTTAAAAAAATTCTAAAAAAAATTAGAAAAACACTTTTCCAAAAAATATTTTCAGAAAAGAATATTTTTTCAAAAAAATAGTTTTCATTTTAAAAAAATTATGTTTCAAAAAATATTTTATAAACAAATACTTTTAATAAAAGTATTTTATAAAATACTTTCATTTTTAAAAAAATATTCTTTTATAAAATATACGTGTCATACACGTGTCAATATCATTCAACTTTTATAAAATATTTTTTTCACCGATGATGTGTCATACACGTGTCAATTCCGTCAATTAATAGATGGAAAATTAATCGGGTGACCTAATTTGGACAAATCAAAAGCTGAATGATCTATTGGGGACAATTGAAAGTTGGGTGATATATTTGATAATTTTATGAAAGTTGAGTGAGTTATGGTATAATTTACCCTATTTTTTATTTGTTTTTATATTATGAGTTACTCATTTTTCTATCATATGGGCTTTTGGATAAACTTAAATACTAGAAACCTTGTATTATTTCTACTTGAATTTCACTATCCTTTCATTATTTTTTTTTCATATGAAGATTATTTACATGTACCTGAAATTTCATATATATTCTTATTCAATGACGGAACTTGACCGTATATATTGAAGGTAGGGCTCAAAAATTTCTCACTATTGATTTAGCAAAAGCATTTATGCAATTAACAAGCTTCTTTGGGTTTATATACCAGTATGCTAAATATTTTTCTATCGTTACCTCTTAAATACAATGTCGTTATCAGTTTTTGGGGAAATTTAGAGTATATCTCTACTTAAAGTCCAAAATATCAAATTTATCCCTCTTAAATGTTAAATATCAAATATATTCAAAACTAACTTTTCTGTTAGGTTTAATGGAAAACGAGCGCTGAGAAAAGATGCTCGCCTTGCAGAGACGACTGGTAGAGAGATGGCAGACCAAAATCCTAAAACCATAACCACATGAACTGATTCCAGGTAATAGAGTCTGGTTTAGGATAATTAGTGTAGATTTGGCGTAATTAACACTGATTTGGAATTATTAGGGATTATTGAGGCTTAATTGAGCCTAATTGAAATTAAGTTAAGCCTAATCAACATTATTATTGCTGATTGAGGCTTAATCCAATAGTTCAGGTTGCCTTGGTACTAATAAAGGTCATTGGAATGACCATTCAATTATGATCAGGGATAGAACTTGACTGTATTATTTGGGAGGGCCAAAAAAATTCTCTCAACTAATTAACAGTTAACAAAAAAAAAAAATTTTGGGGGGGGGGGGGGGGTGGGGTCATGGCCCCTCCCAGTCCCTATTAAACTCCATCCTTGATTATGATGGTGTATTTAGTATATAGAAAACAATATCAGGATGTATTTCTTTTATTATTCCATTGATTAATTAAAGCTGAATTGTTGCGTAAACATCATGATTAATTAAAGCTAAAACTCGTCATATGAGCTGGTTATTCCTGCGCAAGACGACCGTTTTGCTTTTTATCTTATCAATTTCTTCTGACGCTCAATTTCAGGTTTATGTGAGAATAGACACACATTTTCTGTTATCTCTTGTGATTTAATTGTTTGCATCAAATTGTTGGAGTTCGATCTTGAATCTGATGATAAGAGAAGCACTAAATTGTGAGAAAAAGGAACAACTATTACTAGGTATAAATTCTTACAACTCTTCAAATACAAGTTATAGTATATTCTATTCCTTCTAAATTAATGTATTGCAACTTTTAATTATTTATCATTTTTAGGGACAGTTTGAGTTACTGTCACTATTACGATCATTCTTGCCGGGTGAGAATAGAGGGACCGGAGCTTGTATAAAGTAATGTGTCGTAATTGGACAATATTGATACTTAGCTTGTTTAAAGTTTGCTTAGGATGTATAAAGAAAAATTACTTAATGTTTGTTGTGTTTTTCTTAATTTGGTCGGAGGTATGTTCAATCTGTCTTGTGTGAGTAATGGTGTAAAATTGTTTGAGAATTGTGTTGTAAATGTATAATATTGAAACTTTTGATATATAATCCAATACAATAGTCCGATAATCTTAAATATTTTTGTGAAGTACATTGCCTTTTTTTTGTGCAACCTGATAGATACAAGTGAGCTTGTTCACTTGTTGCTTGGTTAGGAATAAAGGAGAGTTGTAATTATACATGTTGGCTTGTTTGATAGTGGAGGACCGTATCTTTATACAAAATTGTTTCCATTAAAACGCCACAAACATCCTTTTATCTTTAGAAACTTGAACTACACAATATTGTGCCCCTGAACACACGAAAGATGAGAAATCACTCCTATCTCTCTACTTTACCAGTGCCATTGGTACAATAATATTCTTCTTACTAAAATCAAAATTCAAATATTACTATTACTGCAATAAAAAAAAAACAAATATCACTATTACATTTAGTGTCTTGCTTTCTAAGACCACAGTTTTCAAATATCTTCAATTCTACAAGTTGTGAAGTCACCAATTAATTTTTGTGCCTGCAAAAAAAAAAGATAAGTACAATGAATTGGTATCTAGCATAAACCAGTTGAGATCAATAAACCTAAGTACAATGAAGTCGCCAATTAATATAGATTATGGACAGTTGAGATCAATATTTGTACCAGTACTGGTACACTTTTAACAAATCACACCACTACCAATATTAAAACAACATAGTGGAATCAATTTACAAAAATGTTAGTTTATATCTTAGGAGATACTTTCTGTCTTCGATCACTTCACTTGATCATTCTTCATAGTAGTGATTTACCCCTAATCCCTAATTCTATTCAATTTTGTAATTTGATTCACCAATTGAAACCCAATTTGTGACATATAAGATATTTATTTAGGAGAAGATGGAGAACCACAAACATTGAAGCACGACAATTATCACTATATGAAACACAAATCATTCCAATTTACCATCTAAAAGTGAAATTCTAACACAATTCACAATAAAAGTGATAGCTGCATTTCTCACCACAATTTCCTTTTATTAATTACCACCATCACAATGTACCTAGATTCCAAAAAGTGCTATGATTAATAAAGAAAAAAAAATTATTCATGCTTTATTTCTACATGGCACTGTCTCAGCCCCCTCTATGATTTATTTCTGGTTGTGTACCTGATCATGCATGCCTACATTTATTTCCCAAACTGATCTAAAGAAGCCAGGCCAACCTAACTTGAGATTTGGATCCTCTGTAGTGGGTATGGATAGTAATTCCATGTGGCGAGATTTTTTTTGTGCACTATCTATGAATCGGAATTTCTTGGTAATTAAGTATATACAGATATGACGACGGCATTCTGAATCTTCTTAGCATACTCACTAGCAACTACTCTTTCATTCATAGAACGCAAGTGTAGTAAAGTAGGAGTAGGCATTGTTGGGGCGGTCTGAATCGGTACCGTCAAATTCTAGATCGAACTATATGAATCAAACCATAAATCATAATAACGGAAGCGTACCTTGAGTCCATGCTTGCGTACCGACTCAGAGATGATACCGTAGTTGCAAACAAGGTCTGTTTTAATATCCAGAATCCCGTAAAGAGATTTTTGAATTTCTTTTTTAGGTTTCTCTTATCTAAACTTGATGGGATATAAGAGAATGATTCGTTGAGTATATTATTATAGGGACCAGATTACTTATATAGCCAAATGATAATTTTTGGTCAAAAGACATTTTGGCATATGACACATTTTGGCTTTATATTAACTCATCATAAATATAGAAATTATCCCACAATATTTCTACACATCAAATATCACATTCTAATTGACACATTTATATATTATTAACTATAGTGATCATTTTATTTTAAGCATATATGACAGTAATACAATATATATAATTATTTGGCATATAAGTCTAACGTTGGATTAATGATCCAACGGGTATATCAAAGGAGGTCATGATCCAGAGTCACCAGATTAGTATCCATAGCAAGACCTAGTTTCTGATGTTCGTGGTGCTGACAGCCACGAGCTTGCCTCAAAACAAATGAATAGGAGATCTATCAGTATGTCATAGGCTCAACGATGCATAATAGGGAGTAGTAACAAAAAGCAGGTGGTGACACCGTCCCGTAAATGCCTTTTCAAACTCAGATAGTTCACCATGCCTAAGAGAGAATGGACAAAAAAGAACTATTTTTCCCATGACGAAGAAGGCATTCAGACGTTTATTTTTTCATCTTAAAATTCAACATAAGCTAATATACTTATTCTAATTTCATTTCTCATCCTAAATATTTAACAATTAACACAATCTGGTATTTGTTTCTTTCTCTTTTAGTTTAGATATACCTAGGACTCTTTTTGTTTATGTACCGGTGTTAATACAAAATTAATTGGAAATGACTAATATTTGTTGTGTTTTATTATATTTTTTGTGACATGATCAAATTATTGTTCTGTGACACTATGAATATCTCGCGCAAAGTGGGAAATGTTTTGCTATAAGAAATCAAACTGTAATAAGTAATATATAGTAGGTTAAATTATAATACGTTATTATGAAAATATAATACGTTAACATATAAGAAATGATTACATTAACCCAAGATTTAAAATCTGTGTATGACCAAAATCTGGAATACCGGATTATATAACCCGAGTTTTATGACTAGTACATTAGCAAATTGAAGAACAAACAGAAGAAGAAAAAAAACATGAAGAAACTACAACTAAATATTTATTATTATTATAAGAACACCAACAACTAAAGAATGTTTTATAACAGAAAAAAACAGCAAAATTCTCAATCTGACCGATAAACTTTTTGTCTACAACATAAATCCCAACCCTAAAAAAATATCCTCACGTGTACTTTCTATATGAAACCAATAAAAAAATAACTCAAGGGGAGATTTGGTGAAATTGTAAATTTATTTTTCTTGAAATAATATTTCTTTTAATGAAATTAGAAAGGCTTAAGTAAATTAGGGAATTGAAGGGAAAACACTAGCGAATCATAGAACTAAATAACTTTTGGTATTATAAGAACACCTAAACTAAAGAATGTTTTATTATCACCAAGAAAGAAAAAACAACAATAAAAATCTCAATCTGACCGATAAAATTTTAGCTTACAACACAAAAATTCAAACACCAAAGAAAAAACTCTGCACCGCTAGTTTGTATATGTAATCCAAAAATTGGTGAATTCCTATTTTTTATTTTTAATGAAATAATATTTTATTAATGAAATTAGCTAGGCTCAGGTGGAACTAATTTAAGGCTACCGCAAAAACATCAAAATGTACAAAACTGCTTTTTAGTCGCGACCTTTGATGTGAAGTTAGGATTTTTAATTGTGGAAATCTCGCCTCCTACATAAAATAAAAATGGAAATTCTTCAAAAACCTCCTAACTTTTAAGAATTTATCAAAAACTCCTTAACTTTTCAAATTCTTCAAAAATCCATTATAAAGTGGATTGAATTTTTTTAACCCCTATGGGATTAACATTAACTTTTTCATCCAATAGAATTTTTAATGGATCAAAATGTCCTTAAATAATTATTTTCATATTTAATTTTATTCAATTTAAAATAAAAATAAAAAAATAAATTTTACATCAATTAAAAAATTAAATGAGAATTAAATTGTGAACAAAATCATATGAATAATAAATGAAAAATAATATTTTTATGTAATATAAAATTATAATTAATAAAAACATATTATGTAATATAATACCATAAATTAAATTATTACCATAAATTATATTAATGCATCAAAAAATGATACCATAAAATAAATTAATGCATCAAAAAAATGATATCATAAAATAATATTATAAATTATCATCTAAAAAATATCATGAAATATAATGCTGAAAAATATTATTTTTCATTTATTTATTATTATTAATTTAATAAAATTAAATATGAAAATAATTATATATGGGTATTTTGGTCAATTAAAAAATATATTGGAAGGAAAAATTAAACATAAGACCATATGGTGTAAAAAAAAAAATCAATTCACTTTAGAGGGGTTTTTTTGAAGGAATCTAAAAAGTTAAGAGTTTTTTGATAAAATCGAGAAAAGTTAGGGGGTTTTTGAAGAATTTCCCAAATAAAAATTACAAATAAACATGTTAGTTAACATATTACAAAGAGATGAAATTAAGCAACTTGATTTTGAGGATAAATAAAGACAAAATTGGATAAAATGAGACTGAAAAAGAGATTGAAGTGTCAATTGAGGAAAATTATATTCAATTGAGAACCATTATTGGAAAACTTAAGTAATAAATGAGGCTTAAAGCCTTCAATTGCTCTCCCTCTCTCTCTCTTCCCGACAAACAAATCAGATGGAATTGTATCAGATGGAATTGTAGTCCTTTTTGCCACTATATGAGTATGTTAACCATCACCACTATGTTCCCTTTCTTTTGCTCTTTGGATTCAACGAATCAGAAAATGCAACATGGTATATTCTTCCCTTTCAACCAATCCAAAGTCGACACCTGTTGAGCCCCTCTTAACTTCTCTGTTAAAGGTAATTATTTGAGTTCCTATTATTTTTCACTGATGCAACATTTGTACTTTATTTTTATTATAAAGATATGTGGATTAACATTATATCACGTACTACTAATGATTATTCTTTCATATTAGTTAGTATTTTGTTTAGTAGTGATTAAAGTTAATTGTCATTATTTATTTAGTTTAATGTCCTATAATTAAGTTCAATATACTATTTTTTTTTAAATTCCTAATTAAGAATAATTTTCTTGTAGTAATTATGTTTACAGATGATTTTATCAAGTTATTAGGGTGGTCAATATTTACCTATGTTGAAATAACATCAATTTTATTAGATTTATTTGGATTGCCACTATTTTCATATATTAATTCAGTGTATCAATTATGAAGATATTTTTTTAAGGGATAATTTCATATATGCCACTACAAAAGCTCGAAATATCATATTTGCCATTATAAAAACTTAAATATCATATTTGCCATCATAAAAACTTAAAAATATCATATATGACATTACAAAATCTAAAATATCATATTTGCCATTACAAAAACTTAATATATCAAATTTGCCATTAAATTTATTCAAAACTTAACACCATCTATTTTTTTCGTTAAAATTAGCGGTCCAATCTTATAATTACCATTATATCCCTAAATTCATTTCGTGAATTAGATTCATATTAAACATCCCTCTCTCTCTCTCTCTTCATGATTTAGATTCATATATAAGCAAAAAAAAAAATCTTTCTTTTAATTTGAAGTCAAAAGAATTTGATATGAGAGAAATGAATTGATTATTTTTTTGAATAATTTTTTCTAACAAATTATTTTGACTAACAAATTGAAGTGAAGATTATTTTTGTTTATATATGAATTTTAATCATGAAAAGAAAGATAGAGAGAGAGATCATCAAATGAATTTTTAATATGAAATCTAATTTATTAACTAAATTTATGGGTATAATGGTAATTATAAGATTGGACCGTTAATTTTAACGGAAAAATGGATGATTTTAAGTGTTTAGTAAATTTGATGGCAAATATGATATATTAAGTTTTTGTAATGGCAAATATGATATTTAAGATTTTGTAATGGCATATATGATATTTTTAAGTTTTTACAATGGCAAATATGATATTTAAGTTTTTATAATGGCCAATATGATATTTTGAGTTTTTGTAATGGCATATATGAAATTATCCCTTTTTTTAAAGTTTATTAAAATTTGGGATTTAGAAATCTGGGATTTCAGTTTCTGATTTTCGGATTCTCTAAAATTTAGATTTTGACTGACCAGGAATCTAAATTCTATTTTTAGTAGAATATTATTTTGATCATAACTTTTAAACCGTAAATCTGTTTTTAGTAAATTTACAGTCGATTCCTACTATCTTCAGTATTTCGAATTCATTGGTATCATTAGATTTCTCAATTGAGTAGTGTGAATGTGGTCCTTTTTCATCAGCACTTATATTAGATATTTCAAATAGTATTTTCTCTGTCTTGTTGGTCCTTGGCTTAGTAATTTAAGGTTCAATTAATCTAGGGTTCAAGAGTGTATCTGGAGTTACTTCGACAAGATGTTTGGTTCTGAGAAAGTCTAAGAATTGTGATAGCCGCTTCGCTTTCGCTGATTTTAGCTGAGTCGTCAAAGGTTAGGAATTCTATTTTGATTTTCCTTCGGTTCTGGTTCAGTATATTTTATTTCTATTTGATATATCCAGTTTGGTTTGATTATCTAGTTTGATATATTCTATTCTGATTTTTGGATATTTTGCTTATTTCCTATTTTGGATAATTCTGCTTATTTGCATTATTTACGATAGAATTATGTGGGATTATTGAATAAATAATAATGAGGGTTAATTAAATCTCGTAAATGAGGATGCGGCATATTTTGAGTATATTTAGGAACTATGGAGTCGAGAGGCATACATGGAAATCAATCGGTTTCAAATTATGTGGGATTATCTACATGTATTTTCGATTCATGACGACTCCTTCAATCAATCGATTTTAAATCGCGTACCCAGAGAAGCTCGACGACAAGAAATGGAACTTATGGAAAAGATGTATGGTGAACATGTTCATACTACACGGACGTCATCAAGTAGTAGAAAATGGGTTTATCATAGAACTTGATAAGGATAACAACCACACTGAAAATACAAAACCAATATTACCTTGACATTATGGCACAAAACCTTATACCCACTAATATGTTAACCACTTTATCGATTATAACGGATGGTTGTGTTAATTCAAATCAAATGTGACGAGCTCTTCTATACCGATTTGAGGAAAATAGTCAGATGAAAAGGACCAAACTAATGTGACTCAAAAAATAATTTGACTGTTTTCGGATTATCAAAAGTGAATCCGTCAAGGATATGTACACTCGTATATCACATATCCAAAACGGATACACCGCTTTAGAAGAGACCCTAACGAATCTTCGATTTATAGTTAAATTAATCAACGCTATGCTGCCGAGATGGGAGACACTCTGAGTTTCATTGGAGACAATGATCCTTCATGTCGCTCGCGTCGATCATCGGATCGTCCTTCTCATTATTTCTTTGTTCCAAGGGGCAAGATTAAGATGAAGTGTGTAACAATTGTCAATCGTATGCCCCAACATTATTTCTTGTTACACTCGAAGTAATAGGTATTTTGGTTATTGCGTCAACAATTATCATTAAACCGTTTCTCACGTGCTAAAAAATCGCCTAATTATCTCACTAGAAATGTCATCTCTTCGTCCTCGTCATTTGAGTTAACTGCCAGCATAGCCACGACTCTAGGTTGAGAGTCGATACTCATCTGCTTGAGTCAAGTCTCGAAATTGCGGAAGTAGTTGATGAGGTATTCCGGCCCAATTTCTTGCGTCGCCATCATCGTGTCCAACGAAACTTGGAGTGTCTCCCAACTCGGCGGCATAGCTGTGATTGCCTACAACTCGATGATTTGTTAGGGTCTCCCATAATGTGGTGTATCCATTTCGGATATGCGATGTACGAGTGTAGATATTCTCGACGGATTCACCTTCGATCATCCGAAAACAATCAAATTATTGTTCAAGTCTCATTATCTTGGTCATTTTCATTTGACTACTTCCCTCAAATCGGTTTAAGAGAGCTCACCACATTTGCTGGAAATTAACACAACCATCTGTTATAATATAACAGATAAATTATTTATCATATTTGTAAAAATCCAGTTATGTGCCTTAATATCAAGTGTGATGTTTGTGGATATCAGGTTCTTTTACAAATTCTATGGTAAAACCTTTTTCAACTACCTAACAAAGACCATGAAGTTCGAAGGCGTTTATTGTACACCTCTTCCATAGATTCCAGTTCTTGCCGTCGAGCTTCTCTGGGTAAGCAATCTGAAGACGGTTGATTTGAGGAGTCGTCATGAATCGAAAATACAGATAGTTTCAAATTTAAATTCGAAACGGTATGTATTTCCGCTCTTATTCCAATTGTTGTTTAATTTGGGGGGGTGGGGGTTGGGGGGGGGGGGGGTGTGAATAGGCCTAATTTTGTGTGAAAGTGTCGTTTTTATACTTATTAGAGTTTTACATGTTTTTGTGTTTTGGACTTTTAATTTATTGATTTGCGTTAATTCAAATAATACTAAAAATAAAAGTAAATAATATAAACAAATATAAATTAAAGTACCGAATACCAAACCTTGTTGATAGCGAGGCGGTTACACTAGCTGCAACCCTTTCTCACAAGAAACCCTTGTTGTGTTCTCGAGTGCATACTTTCTGGATATGCATCTCGGCTCCTTGATCCACTAATCCAATTATCCAAATAGTGTTCTTTTACAGAACTCAAAGCAACGATCGCTTTACAAACTCGTAGTAATTCTTTGAAACAAAACTAAATGATCTCTTTCAATCAAACAAACAAATAACAGTCGCTAAATTCTCCCTAATCTCATAAAGATTATTGAGTAATTCTATATAACACTAGAGAGAGTTTTCTTAATATTTTGCTCGGAAAATTGGTAATTAAAATCGGATTGAGGATGCTCTTTTAAAGAGGGAAGGAGTAGCCCCTCAAAAATAGAAGGGTGATAGTTCCGTTCGAACGAACTGAAGTTCCGTTCGAACGAACTGAAGTTCTGTTCGAACGGAACACATATATGGAAGTGGATTTAATAGACAATAAAAAGCAAACGACTAGAAATCTGGAGTTCCGTTTGAACGGACGAAATGGCGGATTGTTCTATGACTTTTTCCGTTAGAACGGTTAGAAATCTGGAGTTCCGTTCTAACGGAACTGAACACAAAACTAGGTTAGGGTAACAACTCTCTAGTGAATATTAATTAACACAATTTACAAACAAAAAGAAGATAACACTCATCCAAGAACTTCAAGTTTTCTCGCTCTTCTGAAGTGACTAATTTGCATATGTTACATGCATCTCAATTAGGTCTTCATTTTCTGATTTCTTGAACTTGCATTTTATCTGAACTAGTTCATATAATACTCAAAGAATTGTTAGTAGCTCAGAATTATTTTAAACATCATTAAACTGAGAACAACAAACCCAGATTTCAGTTGTACCCCATTTTCGATGACTCGAAGCGACTCGATAGGTCCTATTATACTCCGAATTTGTCTCGAGACCGAAATGCACTTTAGAGATTTTTAGCCGCGGTAAGCATCACGACATTCTATTGTGAAAGAGCAAGCCACTCATTAACTGTCTAAAGTAGGGGAACATCAAAAGCAGCGGCTCGTAGTTTTAAGAGGAGATGTCTGTTAGTCACTCGACATGCTTAGGAGAAATGAAACATTAAAAAGACTAGTTACTAGATCGCATCGACATTTAGAAAAGATGTGTACACATTAGCACTTGGGTTGCCGTTCGAGGATATCAAATGACTCGCGACCTAAGTAGGAGATACATAGAGAGCTCTTCTGGATTGGCAATCGATTGAATCATTGACAAAAAAAAATTCTGAGATGGTAATTTGATTGTTAACTTTTATGTGTCCTTATTTTACAACATGTTTTGACCAGTTTTACAACAGTGCCATCATTTTATATAATAACAAGGTTTATTTCATGCGTTGGATTCATGTTGGACAGATTATACTCAATTGATTATCATTAGCACTAATTAATTCTCTTCTTTACAAAATTAAGTAGTTAAATGTTGTATTTCTTAACTTGCAAATATTTCTCTTCTTAAAATATTAGTAAGTCTGAATCAAACATTATATTTCTCTACCAAAACGTTCATATATAAATTCATTTGAATTTTCTCTTTGCTTTGCACTAAATTCATTTGAATTTTCTCTTTGCTTTGCACTAATGTTGATATGGTTCTGTTATAAGTTTTGAACAATAATTAATATATAGCTGGTTATATAAGAAATAAAAATGTAATTAAGTAATCTATAGTAGGTTAATTGTAATAAGTTATTACATAAATAATACCCAAGATTTAAAATCTAGGTGTATGACCTAAGATCTGCAATCCCAATCTGGAATATCGGATTATATAACCCGTGTTTTAAGACTAGTAAATTAGCAGATTGAAGAACAATACAGAAGAAAAAACACATAAAGATACAACTAAATGTATATTTATTATTACTATAAGAACACCAAAAACTAAAGAATGTTTTATTACCATAACAAAAAAAAAAAACAGATTAATTCTCAATAAAATTTTAGTCTACAACATAAACCCCAACCCTAAAAAGAATTCTTCACGTTTAGTTTCTATATGAATCCAAAAAATAAACTCAAGGGGAGATTTGGTGAAATGGTAAAATATTTTTTTAATGAAATTAGCTAGGCTCAGGTGGGACTAATTTAAGGCTACGCATCCACTCGCAAAAACTAAAATCATCAAAATGTACAAAACTGCTTTTTAGTCGCGACCTTTGATCTTGAGTTAGGGTTTGTAATTGCGGAAATCTCGCCTCCTGAAAAGAAAAAAACAATATTATAAGTAAATTCATTAACTTATATATTTAGGAAATTGAAATTAAGCAACTTAATTACGAGGATAAATAATAACAAAATTGGATAAAATGAGAGAAAAAAAATATATTGAAGGCTTGAAGCGCCAATTGAGGAAATTTTGGATTAAATTGATGGTTGATTCGGGATTAATTACTCAAAAATGGGATTAATTGCAATTCGGAAAATAAAACAAGCATTCAATTGAACAATTATTGGAAAAATTAGGTAAAAATGATGCTTTAATTGCATAACGACCACTAATCAATTCAGAAAATTTTGACTTAAATTGATTAATTTAATAAAAAAAAACTAGGGTCAGAATTCGAGATTGTTTTGGCTAATTTGGGGCTAAATTGTAAATTCACACAATTCAATATAAAAAATTAATTAAAAAATAAATATTTAAATTACCTGTTCATATGTAGGATCTTTGTGAGCTGGAATAAGACGAGAAACAAAATATCGGGCCTGTGAGCTTCCCTCCTGTATAAAATTATTTTTAACCAAGTCAAAATAAAATTAGGTCAACTGCAACAAATAAATAAAAGGTTTTTTTTGGAGGAAAAATGTGATTCGTGAAAAGACCCTAAATAATTGGAAATTGCAAACAGTTGGAGGAAACTTAAAAGGCGATGATAACCTTTTCTAAAGGGCTTTTTTGCAATTTCCAATATTGTTAAAGACTTTTTTCACAATTTAGACACAGCATAGGCGCATTTTACAAAAAAACATTAACCAAACTAAAAAGTGGTGTCAATTGAAACAAATAAATTGCGAAAAGCCCTAAAATTAGTGGAAATTGCGAAAAGTAAGAAGAAGGAACTAAGGGATGGCCTTTTCTAAAGGGCTTTTCTGTGATTTCCAATATTGTCAGGACTCTATTTTCATAATTTAGAGAAAACATAGGTACATTTTACAAATCTTTCATATAAATAAAGAACAAAGAACGATAAATAAAATGGAGGAAAAAGGGAAACTGATGACCTTTTCTAAAGGGATTTTTTACAATTTCAAATACTTCAAAGACTTTTTCACAATTTAGACGAAACATAGGGGCGTTTTTAGAAATCTTCAATATATAAAAAGAAAAAAGAACTGTGAATAAAAGGGTTTTCATGGAGGATAAAGGAGATTTGCGAAAAAGCCCCTAAAATTATGGAAATTGCAAACAAAATTTAAGACCTTTTCGAAAGGGTTATTTTTGCAATTTCCAATACTTACAGGACTTCCCCACAACTTAGACGAAACAAAGGGGTGTTTCTGCAAATCTTTCATCAAAAAAATAAAAAAAAATAAAAAAAAGGACCTTAAAAGAGAGGATTCTAGGAGCAGGGAAACGGGTCTCGCTCAATTCCTCGGCTAAAGTTCTACAAGCCGCTAAAGCTGCTGCACTTTTACTTTCTTGCCCTGCCAGCTCAGCACCCTATAAAAGAAATATACAATTTTCAGTCAAAAAGAAAATTAATTTTTGGTTTTTTCAATTTTATACCTACACCAACAAAAAGAAGGCATACCAAAACTTAAACAATAAATGTATTACATTCCCGTACAATATAGATAAAAATATTATACTACTGAAATATATATCAAATTATATACTATTTTGCCTATGGGTTTCATAAGAATTTTTTTTTAAACTGTATACATAATCTATCCAATATTTTGTGTTGTACATTAACTTCTCAAATCAACTAATAAATTAAAACCAAAAAATAAATTGGAAGGTCTCAAATATAAAAACAAAAATTTTAATTAAAATTTATCGTACCAGCCAGATGAAAATATCGGTACCATGATAAGAAAAAAAAATTACTATACAAAAAAAAAAAAAAAAATATATATATATATATATATATATATATATATATATATATATAATCTATCCAATTGTCAATATTCCGAGTTGTAAATTAACTTCTCAAATCAAGTATTAAATTAAAACCAAAAACAAATTGTAAGGTCTCAAATCAACTGAACAAAAAAATAAACAAAAAAAAATAAAACTTCTCATACCAGCCAGATGAACACATCCGTCCCGTGATCCAACACCACGGCCTTATCGCTCTGCATGACCAAATCATACGCCTTGCACTCCTCAAACTCTCCTCCTTCTCTCCACATCAAACACCTCGGTCCAACCATCCTCTCACAAATCTCAAAATCCCCGCTCAAAAACACCTCCCTCAAAACCGCCCTTTCGTCCTCGTGCGTGACTAATCCGCCCAATAAGGGACCTCTTCGTAAATGGAACAAGAGTTCGGGTATATCCGCGATTTCTTTGGGGAATTTGTGGGAGCCGAATTTGTGGGATATGTCTTTGATTCGCTCGTCGATCGAGGACTTTTTTAGGGTTGAGCAAAGTTTGGAGGTTGTGGCGTCTAGGGTTATGAATTTGGAGATTATTATGGATGATGTGGCGGATTGGATGGAGGAGAGGTAGGAGGAGAGAGAGTCGGTGGTCGGTACGCGGAGAGTTATGACGCGGGAGATTTCGGACTGGTACGAGGTGGAAAACCGTACCGAGAATTGGAAGTGGATGAATTCGGATTTTAGGTCCTTTTTGTGCTCGAATGAGATCGTGAAGCTTTGGGTTTGTTCGACGGTGTTCATTTGGAGGGTTAGTGAGTTGTCGTTTTTGAAGTTTTCATGCGGGTCGGGTTGAGATTCGGATTCTTCGCCCGGCCCGATAACTTGCGTGACAAGAAACTCGTCCGAACACCTTATCTCGAACGACCCGTTTGACCCGCTCGAGCGGGTCGATGCCCGTTGCAAATTCACCCCAAAAGTTTCGCCAAAATCATCGTGCAAGATCAAAACTCCGCCCGATTCTCTAACGAGAGGTTGCAAGACCGAAATCCTAACGGGACAGGTACCAGCGCAGAGCAAATCTATCACCGTACCGCATTTCCTCGCCTCAAACCCTAATTTCTCCATATATTTAACACAATTCTTTTCTAAATATGCGTAATTAGGGTGCGAAGTCGAACTGGGTACCGAACCGGGTCCAAAAGTACAAGGGCCACCTAAACAAGCCAAAATCCTGCAATTCCCACCTGATTTTCTAATAATTCCTCGATTAATCTCAGCCGTCGGTCCTCTAATCAAACCTAGCGCCGTTTCGACAGCTGTCGCGAGACACCTGTCCCTCGAACTTTCTGGTACGGGAAGCCGGTACGGCCTCAAAGACGATATGATACTATGCGCGACCGGTAAGGAAGCGTGCATGTGAGATAAGTACAAGCCGGTACCGTAAATCAACGGTTTTAGGGTTTCTTGAGTAGGAGATTTTTCGCCCGGTACCGTATCGGCCGAAACGACCGATCCTTCCGAAAAATCGTAGATTGAGACGGTACGGCCGAAAGTTAGGAATCCGACCCGTTGGGTCGGGCTTAATGAATCCACAAATGCATGTAAAGACCCTTGTAAGTGTTGCAAATGTGGCTCATCCAAACACTCATCAATCAATACAAAAATCGGGCCGCTAGATCGCGCCACATCACCAACCGAAACGAATCCCGACCGTCGATTATTACTATGCAAAACGTAATCGACCGCTGACGTGGCGAGCTCAGGGTAGAGACTGAGGTCCTGTTGGGAATTGCAGATGTAGTGGCCTTCGCTGGAATTGGAATAATTGCAAATCGCACAATTCCACTGGCCGGTTTGGAACTGGATTTCGCAGAAGAGGTTGGAGAAGGCCCCGCAATTGTGACACCTAAGCGGGTCCCGCTCGATTATATCGGGTCCATGTTGGATAACCCGACCCGGTGAGACTATGGCGCCAAATGGGAGACTTGGAATATTCGCTTGCTTTTTGCGCTTTAGCACCTGTAAAAAAAATATAAAAAAAATGATTAGTCGGTAAATTGATTGGTGAATTGGTTAATTTTCGCCAGATTTTTGCGTTTTAGCACCCGTATATAAAAAATTAAAAATAGTTAGAAATAGAATTAAATAGTGAAGTATTTTATGGGAAAATTTGCGCGAAGACCCTGCGTTATGTCTAAATTGCGAAAAAGCCCCTCTATTCTTAGTACCTATTTTTAATTAACCAAGAGTAGGGACTATTTTTATATTGATTAACAATAGGGATTATTTTTATATTGATAAACAATAATTAATATATGTCGATTAACAGTTTTAGTTATCGATTAATGGTAGAGACTATTTTTTGAATTTCCTAATAAAATAGAGGGGCTTTTTTACAACTTTAGACAAAACACAGGGGCATTCTTGCAAATTTCCCACTAATTAATCAACTAATTAACCAATATGAAGTATAAACATACCTTATGAGCAGAGAAGCGGACAAACGGAGACTCGAACCCTAAATCCAAGTCTCGTGCCAAAACGGGTTGGCTCACAGGCAATTCCTGCGACCCATTTGAAAACCCGCCAGAGTATAAGCTCGAACTCTGTGGACCTGGTCCGTACGGCGACGGCCGTAACGGGGCCCGTAAAGGGGAGGAGAAGACAGGCGGGCCGGGCGGAGTGCTGAACTGCTGCTGCGGACCCAGTGCAGGAGTGAATTGTTGCGGACCGGGACCGGGAGGAGGAGTGAACTGCTGTGGACCGGATCCAGGAGTGAATTGTTGCGGACCATGTCCAGGAGGAGGAGTGAATTGTTGCAGACCGGGTCCAGGAGGAGGAGTGAATTGTTGTGGACTGGGTCCAGGAGGAGTGGTGAATTGGACGGGTGGCGATCTGAATTGTTGACTAGGTGGAGTGGTGAATTGTTGTGGACCGGGTCCAGGAGGGGTGGTGTACTGTGGACCGGGTCCAGGAGGAGAAGAAGAAGGGAGGATAGGTGGAGTGTTGGCGGTCTTCTTCTCCATTTAGGAACAGAACTGAAATTGATTTTGAAAAATGTAAGAAAAGCAATGTATTAACAGTTTAATTGAGACAGATTTGGGTTTTGAGATTGGAGATTAGTTTGAGTTTGGAGTACGGATGGTACAGTACAGGTAGGAAAGTCTTCTGTAAACTGATTTTGTGAATAATTGTATAGCTAACTATGAAATTCAAAGATTAAGCTAATAATTGATTTTTGCTAGATTAAATGTCAAATCGTTTTTAGGTGAGATTACGAAATTGATGAAAAAATAAGAAGAATTAACACTTATGCAGGTGGTTACTGAAATTAAGGGATACCCACAAATCAAATCTGGATCCAAATAAAACCAAAACTAAAATCCACCATGAAAACGAAAGAAGTTCAGATCTTGATCTTAAAACAAAAAAAAAACTGAAGATTTGTGTAGGATTCAATTACTACACCCCAAAAGCGAAGATCAATCAATCAAACAGAGGAAATTCGATCCCAAAATTGAATTGGAGTAAAATAAATAAAAGAAAGACAAACAAACCCGGTCGATTCTCACGACGAATTTCGCTTCTCTTTGCTTAATATTCGAACATTTTCAGAACGAATCCATTTACAGCTCGTGCCTTTTTCTCTTTTTTAATTTCTTTCTTTCTTTTCGATGTAATAATTTTGATGGAGGAAGATCTGATTGGTTACAGCTGATTATTGGATCGGATTTGAATTAACGGGTTTTAATTATAAACCGATGCGAATTATAGTTACATTAAACTTTAGGGGAGCTTCTTATTGGATTGGATCTTAGTTAACGGGTTTGAGTAAGAAACCGATCCGAATTAAGATAGTTGATGTTTGTAAGCCCAAAACTAAACTATATAATTTATATGAACAGGCCCAGCCAATTCAAACCAGACTCAAAATATATTAACGAATTTAGAAAGAAAAAAAGAAAAATTAAAAATGTATTTAAAATTTGATCAATTATATTTTTTTTAGAGAAAAAAATTTGATTTACTATATTTATGACAATCTTGTAAATAGTAAGAATTTTATTTTATTTTATATATCATATATTTAGTGCGGAATAATAAAATTAGAAGCGGATGTATAATGGAATAACTGAAAAAAACATATAATGGTGCCAAATTTTATACATCATGGACATGCATGTGGTGTTTATGCTTCAGAATACAAGCTGCACGTCAAATTAAACACTATATATACTGTTTAAAAATTAGATTCAAATAGTATTTCTCATGTTCATGGTTCATTAACAATATATTTTTTAAATCCTAACTTTGAAACTCTCAGAAATTGATTCATAAAAACCTTGTGTTTAATTAACAAATACAAACTCTTTATTTATTTATTTATTTTGTTTGAACTCATTGTACAAATACAAACTCTTTCTAATTAGGATGCTTGCTTTTTTTTTTTTTTTTACTTTAATGATATTCGAGCAGTTAATTAATTCCAACGTATTAAATAAGTCATTATGAAATATACACCACTTACTACTCATTTCGAGTGCCTCATATCTGACTGATAGGATGTTTATGTTTTTATTGTTGAATCTTTATCACGTCTTAATCACTATTTCTGTATCTTATTCCATATCTTCCATGCGCATATATTATTTCTTTTCTCTATGAATTGTGTTAATTGCCCATGTTCTGCATTAAGATAATAAAAATACAATATATAATTCCAATTGTAATATAAACTAATAAAGGGGAGCCTTTATTTTAAGTACTCAATAGGATTAAGAGGCAGATTAAGTTGAACTATACAAGTTATTAACTTATTTTTTATATCAATATGGATTTGCAGTGAAAAAATTAACTCACTTTTATTTTTAGCTTTCACCATATCTCATAATTGCATATAAAATTGGTTTTTCTTAGGATCATGCGACTTTACCTGGAGGAAAATGGAGAGCTTTAAATAAATTTATATAGGAATGTACAGCAACACACAATTTTAGTGCTTAAAGAGTAGTTGAAACACGCCTATGTTGAAGTCAATTGTGTGATTTATAGTTTGTTGATTTTTGTAACATGCATTACTGTTTTTAGAAAATAGTATACAAAACATAAAAAATAATATTTATAAATTATTTTTTGTTATATATATATAAAAAATAACTTTTTTATGTATTGTTTGTGTCTATATATACACTGTTTTATCTATATTATGTTCAAAAAAAATATTTTTATATATTATTTTCCAGAATTTATATACTATTTTTCAATTATATATATATATATATATATTATTTCATTTTATTATTTTTTTTTTTACAAGAGCCTGAAGATATATACAACACGAGCACATGCCCCCACACACACATTGAGAGGTCATAGCTAAACCCTTATGAAAATTTCTCTAAAAACTTCTCTAAAATCTTAGTTATAATTAAGCTCGTTGCATAAGTTACAAGAGGTTGCACAAGTTTTGCAGCACAATTAACATGTTTTACTCCAATTTAAATGTAAATTTTAAATGTTAAGATTTATATTTTATATTTCATATTTAATCTTACTTATTGGATCTCTTTTCGAAATCCATAAATGGATTCGACAAGCTAATACGATACAATTGCCAGCTAAGCATAGCAAATGGTTTGTACCTTAGTTGGTTAAATTATTTGCATAAGTAGCAAAATGTTATGGATTAAATTCCCGACAAACACAATATAACATATATTTAGTAAAGTTTCTTAACCTAAATGAGTTGAACATAAAAATAAAATAAAAAATAAGTAAGCATAGCTATTGTATTCCTGCAATTAAGATAACACATGCCTACTCTCTCAATCATATGGATCTTGTGAATTGCATCTTTTCATTATATATTTTCTTTATGACCACCTCATTAGTTGCTTTGCAGTTGAATGTTGTTTTCGCTATATAGCAACAATTATTTACTTTACAATGATATCAGTTTTCTTAAACAAGGATGTAATAATAAGATTTTGGCAGGAGGAAAAAAAAACAATCGTGTTGCTACTAAGGCTAGCAAAAAAGTTCGTAGCTAGTGGAGGGTTGTTTGAACTCGGCTAGAAGTAGGGGTGTACTTCCCGCCCAACCCGTCCAACCCGAACCGATCCAACCCATTTTTTATGGGTTTTGAAGTTGTTGGGTCGGGGAATAACCCAAAGTAATAGGTTGGTTTACGGTTTTTAAATTAGAAATCCAGATTAACCCGACCCAACCCGTACATTCCAAATTATATACTATATCATATATTCCGGTTATTTATTTCCATTTCTACTATTGTTTCTATGTTATATTGTATTCTTATTTTTTCTAATTATTAAGTTAACATCTAAAATATATTTTAGTCTTAATATATTATAAAAATATATATTATATGTTAACTTAATTGGAAACATAATCTTATAACTTCATCTCATTCCAGTTTACCCATCACGAAATATGACTATATCTTATAATTAAAAATACTAAATTAGAGATCAAAAGTAATCGAGAGATCATAACTCAAAAAATTATATACTTTAAAAAATATATTTGTGCACTAATTTTGCAACCAGTTAAGTTCTACTACTTTTCATTTTTAGTTGAATATATCTAGCAATTTAAGTTAGAAGGTGATCTGGAAGAACTCAATGAGAAGTTTGTAGGTTGGACGCCGGATTATCACCCATTAGACACTCTCTTGACTAGTGAGGTCAAAGGAAGAAACTGCTCGCTGGCACTGAGATATATCGTGTTTGAAGGAGCATTGCTTGCAAACATTGATATCAAGCTCCTCACAGGTGACGAAAAAGGTCAAGCCACAATCTATGGGAACATCACAGCATCGTTTACAGAGATGGAAGGTCTAGAATTTGATTTGTTCAAAAAGAAGTGTGACGACGGCGTCGTTGTTGGTGACGAAGAACTAATCCCCCTTTCTAAGTCTTTGATTTCGGTTCCATTTGACTCGGAACTTGATATTAAGGTGAATCTATCGAATGCTTTTGCCATCGTAAGGTTTATACCCGAATCCCTTGGTGAATATATCGGGATCATTTCTGATCAGATTGAAGTGAAGGTTACGTTCTGGTCCCTTCAAAGCCACCCGGAGACAAAAAACACTAAAGTTATTCATGATTACAATGAATTTCTAGAAAATCACTCTTAAATCCAAGAGTTCTTTGTCGAAGAATTAAATGGATTTTTTCATGTTCTTGTTTTCATCCTTTTCCATTTGTTATTCTGTTACGTTGAATATCAATTTTTAGAATTGTTTTCTGAATAGTCAATTATTTGTAATTTAGTCAACTAGTTTCTAGTGGTACTTTTCGTTTATGTTGAATGATACGTACTGTTACTTGTACCATTGTGTAAATTGTGTAAATTATTAGCCAGAAATGAATCATTTTAATTAAGCACTATACTGCTTCTAACAAAATCTCGAAATATATTAGATTCATAGTTACAAATAGCGCGCTATAGCTTTGCTATAGCTGTGAGTTTTTTTTTACGCTATATCTTTTTAATTCTAAATATCATATTTGGGCTATAAAATAAGATATTTGAATACAATAATTTATTTAGTGAAGAAATCGTATAATTACGAGGTTTTTTGATTAAAAATAAGTCAAATTATCACTCTCATTTCCAAAAGAAAGAATGTATTTCTTCTAAATGATACTTAATGATATCATCTGCTACATATTATAACATCCGCTATATCGTATGCTATAACGTTCGCTAAGTGCTATACGTTACAAAAATAACCTTAACGCTGCATACCGTTAAACGCTATTTGCAACCTTGATTAAATTACATTCTTTTAGCCTCATCTTTGTCTAATTATGACATATTTTTCTACTAATGTAATATATCAAAAGAATATAAGAAAAGAGAATAAGAGAGGAGACAACATTTTGATCTTAAAAATACCAAGTCAAACTCAAATTAAGGCCATAAATGAATTACCATTTAGTCGAATTATTGCGGCAGTGTTACTAAAAATACATTTATTTGTTCTTTTCGTGAATTTATCATGTAATATATTTTTCGTATACCTAAAATTCACCTACACGGATATATCAAATCTTATCAAATTAGGTATGATACACAACATATTTTTTATATAAATGGTTATGGATAAAACATATGTCATAATGCACAAGGAGAAGGCTCAACATGGTCTACACTTTACTCAGCAAACGGAAGCTGCTCTGGTTCGTGCAGAATGGACAGGTGGACGGCTGGGATGATCCGAGATTTCCTACGGTACAAGGGATTGTTAGGAGAGGGCTTAAAATTGAGGCTCTGATACAGTTCATTCTCCAACAGGTTGGTTTTTTGGTGGATTGTCTTTGTTTTTGTTTTTGTTTTTGTTTTTGTTTTTGTTTGATTTAGGTGGTTTTTGAGGCTCGGAAGGGTTAATTCACCAAATTTTTTATGTTTTTGGTGGATTCTTTTTGTTATTTTGGGGTGCTTTTTGTCTGTACTGCACGCTCAACATGGTTTATATGCTTCTTAGCAAACGGAAGCTGCTGTGTTTAATTCAGTTTAGCAGATTTATTTGATATTTTTCTTTCGTTTGATGAATTTTAATATCTTTTGAGATTTTGGAATGGGAAATTTGATATTTGCATTTCTTTTTTCTTAATAGCAATATTTGCACTTTTGGAAGGCTAGGTTTGATATTTACAGTTTTTTTACATGTCTAAAAATCCAAAATTATTAAAATTGAAAAATAATATTAAAACTAATTTAACAAAAGTAAATTTTACAAATAATATGGTCAGCATTCAAACCCAAATTCATCAACTCACACAAAATTCACTAATTTTTTTATTTTTTATTTTTTTACACAGGGTGCGTCTAAAAACTTGAACCTAATGGAGTGGGACAAGCTCTGGACAATAAACAAGAAACTCATCGATCCAGTCTCGCGCGCCACGTGGCGATCCTCTCCCACAATCCGCCACCTGTCCCCCTCTTTCTAACCAACGGTCCAGATTCGCCGACAATCAAAATCATCCCTCGCCACAAAAAGCACCCGCCAGCTGGCACCAAGGCCACCTCATATTCCAAGAATATTCTGTTAGAATATTCCGATGCGAGTTTAATAGAGGGGGAGGAGGTGAGGCTGATGGACTGGGGAAATGCGATTATCAGGGAGAAGAAGGTGGATTCACAGGGGAATGTGGTTGGTTTAACGGGGGAGCTGAATTTGGAGGGAAGTGTGAAGTGTACGAAGCTTAAGCTGACGTGGCTGGCGGATAGTGCGGATTTGGTCAAGCTGAGTTTGGTCGAGTTTGATTATTTAATCAAGAAGAAAAAGGTATGGCTTTACTTTTTATATTTTTTGATATGTTTAATTTGTCAACAAGCCCCTGTGTTACTGGAAATTACGAAAAAAAATATGTAGTCTGAAGAAATGTGAAACATGTTGGTTGAAATTGATTATTTAATAAAGAAGAAAATATGTTTATATTTATAATAAGATAATTCATGTGTATATTGTCTACGAGATTTCAAGGTTCAAATTTATATTTTAAGTAACTCAAATTTCAAGCTTTAAATTTCTTATTTCAAAATTAAAATTTTAAATTTCAAATTCAAATTTTAAAATTTAAAAGTTGAGCAGCGATCTTCTGTGATTTGAAGTAGGTCTTTTTATGCAATTTGAGAACAATACAGGGTTCTTTTTGCAAAATTTCCATTATATTAATATACCATAAAATACATGATTTTTTTAATTTAATCAGTTGGAAGAGGGAGAGGATTTCTTGGATAATCTAAACCCTGTCACCAAAAAGGAGACGGCCGCATTGGGAGACGCGAACATGAGGAACCTGAAAAATGGAGAGGTGATTCAACTGGAGAGGAAGGGTTATTACAGGTGCGACATCCCGTTCCTCCGCAATTCCAAGCCGATTGTACTGTTTGCAATTCCTGATGGACGGCAGCAGGCTTCTTTAAACAACTGATTTGTTGGTTGGATATTTATGTCTGTTTATGTTATTTATAGTTGGATTTTAGTTTGGTTTTTGTTTGAATAATTGGTTTGGTTTTTGTTGTAGTTTGGACTTTGTAACAATCGATGAATTTTGGTTTTATGAAGTGAGGTGTTTTGATTTTGTTTTATTTGTGAGGTATTGATGTGATATATTTGACTGGAGTTGATTGTTGTTTATGGTTGAGATAAACGGATGCAGTGCATCATTAAGCTATAAATAGCTTTGCACAAGTTGTAATCATAATGATATTCAGTTTCATTTTCATTGAGACAAACCAAATCATCGCATCATTTAGCTATAAATAGTTTTGTACAAGTTGTAATCAAGAGTATCCAAAAACATCTAACTATATTCAGTTTCAGTTTTGTTGACATGTACCAATACCTTAAGAATATTCTGTTAGAATATTCCGATGCGAGTTTAATAAAGGAGGGGGAGGAGGTGACGCTGATGGACTGGGGAAATGCGATTATCAGGGAGAAGAAGGTGGATTCACAGGGGAATGTGGTTGGTTTAACGGGGGAGCTGAATTTGGAGGGAAGTGTGAAGTGTACGAAGCTTAAGCTGACGTGGCTGGCGGATAGTGCTGCTATTGAGCCCTTATATTATGTCATGTGTTTAACATAGCAAAATTGAGATAAATGAATATATTTCTGATTTTTAGTGTCACAGAAAATGTAAATAACTGAAGATAATTCGTGAATTGGAAATATATGTTTAGAAACTTCTTATTTATCAAATGAACTTATATTTTGATGGTTAGTATTATTTGACGCAATTAAAATTTGGAAGAAGAATAATTATTTTGAGTTATATCTAATAATGCACGACATGAATATGAAGAAATGTTCTATTAACATGTCATGAAAAGTTTGCGCACATATTACCATTCTTTGATCACAAAATTTGGGGTAAGAGAATCTAATATTCTACGTTTGAGGGTTCAATTAAGTGAATAGGGGAGAAGAAGGTTGATCCCATGTCACCATCCAAACCTAAGTTAAAAGAGCTAAGCAAAACATACTTCATTCAACACAATAAAATATGATAGGATTTTATTTTCCTCAAGTTCATGAGTGTACAAAGAACATCAACATAAACAATTTAGAAATAGACTTAAATCATAGTAATGGTCCGACTTTTGCTTGCACTAAATACCATTCACCACTTTATGCAAGATTTTTTAGCGCATTACAAAATAACGTAGCTTTTATAAAAAAAAACTAAACATAATATGCTATTTTGCATACTTTTTTGCTAAATAGCTCAAACCAAAAAGAAACAAAGCAGTTAAGTAGGTGAGCCTAGAGACCTGTCGCAAAATAAACAAATAATTAATTAAATATAGAAATAAATTAATTAAACGACAAATAAATATATAAAACGGACGAAATTTACCCGTTCAAGAATTGAGCTCTCCTGTTCTAGAAGAAGATTAAGAGAAAGCTCGACAAGACATTCAATGCCAGAGAGGCCTGCAGCTCGTCCGTCTCGGCCAAGTATACTCCAATCATACCTCCAGGGTATACCTGCCTCCAGTAGAACAACAACCGATGAAATTATTCTACAAAAATTGAGGAGTGGGGAGACAATCTCTGTGCCGCGAATCCAATAGCACATCAACACTCCACTCAAGTAGAAGGACAAACCGGCCATCATATCCTACAAAACAGATATCATTTGCGGTGTTATAATCTTTTCCTTATAACTTACTAACTTAGAACTTTTTCTTTTTTTTAAATTGTAGAAGTAAAAAAATACCGCTCGAAACTCGTGTTTTGTGAGATACATATAACGAAAAACCCATGATAGATAAAAGATTACAACTAGACCGGTAAGTAATCTCAGACCAATAAATTCCTCGGTCATGGAAGCAAGCATCGGAGAGGGAATCTCCGAAACAACGGCCAGAAATGAGGTCCAACGGATCGAATTGATCGATGACAGAATCTCATCAATAGCAGAAACCCTGTTTAAAAAATGTTTGGGCTGGATTTGTTAAGCTTAAGATTATATTAACATTTCTAGTTTAGGTTATTTCACTAATTGCTGTCATTTAAACAAATCAGATATAACACTAGGTGGATGGGTTTTGGGCATGTGGGGTCTATGGACAAGAAGGGAATGCAAGAGAGAGAAAAAAAAAAAAATTTTATATGGGGTTCATATTATTTGTGAAGGGGTTTTAAAAATAAAATAAAAAATTATTCCTTGCTTAAAATTTGACAAAAAACAGAAGAAAGATGACATACGCAACATAAGATCCTGCTGCAATCCCAGAACTCTTGGCTGCAAAATACAGAAATGAATAACATTAGCTAAACCTCATTATATATAATTTTTATTAACTAAATACTCCTATTATTTAGCATATGTTCAAGTCTTAGTAGGCACATTCTAGCACGGTTCTTAAAGTGTTCAGTTTAAGTTGTGCCAGCTGTAAATGTTTCTAGCCATTCTAATTTACTCACTTTTCCCTCTATTTCAGCTTTCAATTGAACATTTGCAAATAGATCCTGGAAATTTCAATAAAAATAATCCCCTAAAATAATCCTCTAATTTCAATAAAAATTGCACCATTAGTTTAGTGAATTTTAAAATCTCTCAATTTAAAATAATCATGTCTACTATACCAGTTACTTTATTCGATTATGCATCGGTACCCACACGATTAATTTTCATTTGACTTAATTTTCATTTGACATGATTTATGTCAAATATATGACTTGAATATATATAATTTTCATTTGACTTTATTCGAAACTCTACATTATATGACAAGTTCCCCTTTATAGATCCGGTACCAGTGGCTGCTACACAGGTACCGAGTTTTCGCCGAAAATTTATGTCAAATATCCGCACGAATAGATCAATTAACCCCCAATTCAATCTCTGACAAGCACAAACTCTCTTCAATTAGTTGAAATTTCAAAGACTGCACCACAGAAGCCAATCACCCAGAATCCGAACAGTCCTTTCTGAACCGGGTCGAAATTTACACTTCACCCAAACCCTTGAATTTTGAAGAAACTCAAAATACCCCTTATAATTTTCACTTAAAACCCCAAATTAGACAAATTGCAATAATTGAGGTACTGATACTTACCAAGTGCATACAGACAAGTTGCGACATCATTTTTCCGAATCGTTTGCATTGAACCTGCATCATTATCTCCAATTGCATTGCTCTTTTCTCCTCCTGTACAAATTAAAAAAAAAAAACCCTTAGATTTTTCAGATTTTTTTTCTTTTAATGAATCTAAAGAAAAATCAATACCTTTTCTATGTTTGATGTCAGAGATAAGCATCAGATGATCCGATCCGTTCACCTGGACAAGCCGAACCGCTTCATATGCCTCTAAATCTAGACATTCACAAGATTGGATCTTCTTAGTCATTTTTTGTAAAAATGTACGAAATTAGATTAAAATCGAAATACCACAAATCAAATAGTTTCTGTCATCTGGTTGGCTCGACGAGCAATAGTCGCTTCTCTTGATCAAATCGGAAATCCAAAGCTTTGCCCAATTATTTAACTCTCTTGATTGTTGAAGCAGTTCCGTTGCATTTCGTTGAGGGCAGTTTTCTTCACTGTCGATGAGAATCTGCAAGAGTTTCTTTTCTTCCAAGTTTAGATCGCAGACTCTAA
Source organism: Juncus effusus (assembly GCA_027726005.1). Classification (NCBI taxonomy): domain Eukaryota; kingdom Viridiplantae; phylum Streptophyta; class Magnoliopsida; order Poales; family Juncaceae; genus Juncus; species Juncus effusus. Next base: position 5,266,689 of record CM050910.1, on the reverse strand, counting down.
ACTTATAATTCGATCCAGCAGGATGTGGGAGTAAAATAACTATTAACAATAGGATCTTGATTACAAATTGTGCCATTTTTCAAGAATTAGTGACTCTGAATCTAATTTGGGGAGAAAGGAGATGATTCAAAAGAGAAGGAGAGAGATGGAAATGAAAGAGAGAAGAGAAAAGGCTCTGTTTTCTTATAAGATTTGGGCTTTGGGCTTTGGGCTTTGGGCTTTGGGCTTTGGGCGTTTATTTGGAGCATAAATACTAGATTGTAAACAAGAAAGATCTAAGAAAATCCATCTGAAGAGAAAAGGCTCTGTTTTCTTATAAGATTTGGGCTTTGGGCTTTGGGCGTTTATTTGGAGCATAAATACTAGATTGTAAACAAGAAAGATCTAACAAAATCAATCTGAAGAGAAAAGGCTCTGTTTTCTTATAAGATTTGGGCTTTGGGCTTTGGGCTTTGGGCGTTTATTTGGAGCATAAATACTAGATTGTAAACAAGAAAGATCTAACAAAATCAATCTGAAATACTTTATTTTGTTGACCCAAATTATTAATACTATTAATTGTTGTTATTAATCCATACCTGACTCGATTGTTGTAACAATATGAATCGTCTTTGCAAGATCCCGTCTGAGTCCTTTTAATCGCCCCTTCACTCTCGTTCCATCCTATTTATGTATACAATTTTATAAGAAAAAAAAAGAGATTGAGGTATATATAGGATTTTTTTTTTCTTAATATCTTTTAGGTGTAGAATAGATGTTTTATGATTTTGGAGAAATTATTCCTTCATTTTAAGAGAAAAGAAAATTAATAATTACGGTGATGCATACCACTGGGCCAGACATGTTTGGTAGTCTAGATAGAGCTCTTGCCATACAAAAACACATATCCAGTTTTATATACTGAAACAAAAAGAATCAAATGAATTTATCAATTTACCAAATTATCCCTGTTTTAACTTCTAAGGAAATTTGCAAGAACTGTGAACAAAGCTAATTTATAAGCAAAATAATTAAGTACCTATTCTCTTGAGTTCCTCTGATTTCTTTAAGAAGCCATACCCACAAAAACCTGTTTAAATAAGAAGGGCTAAATTGAAAAAAAGAAGAAACTAAAATCTAATACTAAGATTTAAATACAGGTGAAAATGTTAAATATAAATATTAAACCTGCAAGCATTACAGATGTCGGCAATCAGCTCTATCACCTCAGATCTCTGTTTGGGGGTTGATTTATCAAAAATGAATTAATATTATTTCTCAAAAATATAATTTACATTAAATGAACAATGATGTTATATTTATGAAAAATTGATAATTGTTGTACCTTTGCTAAATTACAATATCTATCGAAAGTCCAATCAGATAGTGTTGTAAATCTGGTGCATAGACCTACAATATAAAAAGTAGAGAAATAATAGAAAATTTCCACAAATTTAATTGTCAAAAAAAAAAAAGTATTTTATTTCCTTGTTTGTTATGGCCTTGTTTTGTGGTTAATTGCAAATTGTTGGTGGTAATTCAGACTTAATTGATGAAAAATTGCACAATAAAAACTGTTGCTTTAATTTCACAATTTAATTGCCGAATTGAAGGTAATTTGGGGTTAAATCAAATTTAATTTACATAGTTACTAAGGATTAGGACAACATACATTAATAAATTGTCTTTGATACTGATCTGATCAATTCCTCTAAAGATTAAACAAAGAAAATAATACAATTTGGTTGGAGAATAAAAGGATATCTATTCTTGATAGATCAAATTTGAGTACTAAAATTGGCTATTTCAGAAGAGATGAAATCTTCAAATTTGTTGCACCCTTAGTCATTCAAAATTTAGAGTTGAAAATGAAACTGAGAAAATAAAAAAATAAAGAAAAACAATTTATGGCAGAAGCATATTCAATAACAGTCAAAGCAAGTGTATGGTTAAAACTAGAATTGGTTTTATCAACAGTCTTGATTTTAATTTCCAAAATCTTAAGATATTAAACCTCATTAAGATAGTTAAAAACTGACCAAAAAAACACTTGAAAAAGGTGAATATTGCACAAAATTGAACTAAATATAATATGCATTTTTTGCTTTTATTTTTTTAATTATGGATTACTGTGCACCTGATCCCCATTTTTGAATAATAAGCTTACATATGAAAACTACAATTATCAAGGATTTGTGAAGAAACAAATGCCAGAAATTTAGTTGAAACCCTAAATTGAAAAAAATACAAACCAGTGTCAAAAGATCTAGAGTTGACAGTAGGGAAGATTTCTTAGCCACTGTTCTTTCTTCATCAAGATAATCGCACGTGGAGAGAGAGAGAGAGAGAGAGAGAGAGAGAGAGAGAGAGAGAGAACTAAGGCACAAAAAAGCCCGAAACTGAACCTTGCAATGCCATGCCACCATGCGGCAGTCTGACAAGAGACTTCTGAGGCAAATGAAAGTTCCAGTAGGAGGAGGAGGGGGTTTTGAGGAAAAAGGAAACCTCCAGTACGAAGGGGAGGGGGTTCTGAGGCAACTGTCAACGTCCAGCAGTAGGAGGGAGAAGGGATAAAAGGGTAAGACATTCGTCCACCATTAGGAACCAACAGTTCCTCGTTTATACCAGCCTAACTCAGCTCTCCTCTCGTGGAGCCTGCTACTTAGATTAATGTCGAGGTGTGGTTGAAAGTGTTGCTGATTTCGTCGAGCTTCTACGTTTATTAATGGCGGTTAGGAGCTTTTTTGGTCGATATTCGGACAGGGAAGAAATCCAATCTAGGGTTTTCTTTGGCCTTTCAGACAGACAAAGGAGATGGTGTTATCTCGAGTAGATCGACGGCGGAAAGATCCGACAGTGGATTTGATTTGGGGGACAAGAGAAGAACAGAACAGCGAGGAGGAGTACAGCTGTTGAAGGAAGTACAATTGCTCTGGTCGGAGGATAGTGTTTTTAGGGCCCGGAATTGCGATGGGCTGGATGAAAAACTATTTAAATTTAGAGCATTCAGGGCCGAAAGTATTAAATATTTATTTTATATTTTAATTCATAATTTAATTTATTCTATAATTTTATTTCATAACTTAAATAATAATTTATTTCATTTAATGATTAAGTTATTTAATTAACCCCAACTACTTATTTTTCACCTACTTTTGAGTCTTCTCAAAAAGGCACATCATTACTTTTATCTCGACTGTTCGATCAATTTTTTTGTCAAATCATTACCTTTCATTTTCTCAAATTTATTGATATTTTATGACAATATGTGTGTGGTTATTAAAATATAATCATACCATTTGTTGAATTTGTGTTTTGTGTTTTGTGGTTCATCCCCGATTTAGTGAGAACCTTTGTGAATTTGTTTCTGACCATCAGATATTAATCAGATGGTTTCAATGAATCATGATACAAAGTTATATTAATACAAATAGAATATGAAGAGTTCTCTGATTAAAATATAAATAATTTTTTTAAATTTGTTAGAATTTCTCTTTATTTTGACTTTCATATTGCTATAGTTCCAATTTAATTTTTTTCTTGCTAAAATGTGAATATAGACTATGGAAGAGAACATATAAAAAAATAATACGTTCATTAACTCTTATTTTGTTTTTCACCTCTCATTGAACATTCTCAAGAGCTCTATCATCAATTTTCTCTCGGCCATCGGATCAAAAATATTCTCAAATCTTAGTTTTTCATTTGAATCATTACCACAATATCACACGATCATTAAGATTAATGTTTCGTGTTATATCTCCAATTAGGTGAGAATTATCATATAAAAAAAAATCAAAGTGTTGAGAATTATATTATATTACTTAATGTATTCCGGGTTTCAAAAAATATATGTGATTATTTTATACATAATTCATATCATTTTAAAACTAAAAAAAATAAATATAATAGGAAATATCATGGTGACAATTTTTTGAAGAAAATGAGTCATGTTATAGTTTCTTATGTATAGTGTACATACTATTTCATGTTTGTAATATCATATTTTATTTTTAAACATCATGTTAAATACAATTATTATTCTTTTTATCTTTTTAAAGTTAATTTATAGGGTAAATTTCACCGTAAATCACTCAACTTTAAGAAATAACTAAATAAGTCACTCAACTTTCAATTGTCCCGTATAGGTCACTGAACTTTAAAAAATTATCAAATAAGTCACTCAACTTTCAATTGTCATCTAGAGGTCACTTAACTTTAAAAAATAACCAAATAAGTTGTCCAATTAATTGAAATGTGAGTGACTTATTTGGTCATTTTTTACAAGTTTAGTGATTTCAAGGAGACAATTGAAAGTTGAGTGAACGTATTTGATAATTTTTGAAAGTTAAGTAATCTCTATGGGACAATTGAAAGTTGAGTGACTTATTTGGTTATTTTTTAATGCTGAGTGACCTATGATGAAATTTACCCTAATTTATAATTAAATCATATGCTGTTTCAAGTAAATCTACGAAATCAATTATCTTGAATTTTTACTTTTTCTGCTCTCCTTTATCTGAGCCTCATTGATACTTGATTTTTTTTTCTAATATAATATATCAAGAGATAATGATATCAGAAACTAAAGAGAATAAAAAAAGTGATGTCCTTTTAATCTTAGAAATCTTAATGCAAACATAAATTGAGATCATACATTAATTATCCAAATTATTTTGTGGGTTGTTATTTTTTATTTTTTTATGAATTCATCACTTATGTTATTTTATTTCTTATATATAAATTTATTTGTATAGAGTTATACGCGCTTACAAAATTAGATGTGATATAGAAAATATTTTTTTAAGGAATAGTAAATGGATAAAATATTTTATGATGTAATTCAAAATGATTTTAAATATATTCAACTTACTTAACATTATGGATTGAAATAAACAATAAAATTGAAATATTTGCAGCGAAATGCGAGAATTATCCTAGTTTAATTAATGATACTCATTACCTGCTTATTTGTCATCCAGCATCACGTACAATATGATGATGTTTAATTTAAGTGATACTTAAGGGGGTGATCTGAACCAGTTTTTTTCCTTGCAATTTTGTTAGTTCGAAATCTTTGTCCCTTGATTTTACATGGTACAAAATAATTTTAGCTAAACTGGATTGGCACAGGTCCTAGCATAGAATGAACCAACAGGTCCAACATCCAAGCTTATTACCCTTGCTTAAGTTCCATGTAAAAGGCTTCTATGATCTTACCAACAAAAAAAATTATTCTAAATTATATCTTGAGAGCTCATAATTATATCATTTTAAATCTCATCAAAAAATCATTACACAAAAGTCAATCTTCACATTTCTAATCCTTGGCCGAAAAAAGCAAAATTACATTACATATGATTCCATCTCTACATTATAAACCAACCCTCAAAAGCGTTAAACTACATTAAGACTCGAGTTGAAGAATTGCTGCAACCATCCTTTCATGTTGGACCCCTGTTTGAAATAAGACAAATCTCACTCGTATGTATAGCACAAAATACACATAATGAACATCAGTACATGCACTTGGACTATGATCCAATCCAGCCAATTGACCCTGTTTCCGCCGCCAAGATGTAATAAAAAACAAATCCATTCATCACAACACTAGCAATTGGAAAATTACGGACTGGTATAATTAAAATTCATTTTAATTAATACTCTTCTAAAGTTTTATTATTACTGAAACGATTAAAAGACTAACATTCCAAAATAATAATAAAAAATCTAATTTTATCATGGTTGAATGAGATAGATAATAGCAACTTCAGCTCTATTAAACCCTAATCACCCAATTGAGCTCCATTAAACCCTAATTAGCCTCAATTCAGGAAAAAAAAATCAGCTCTACTGAACCCTGCTAAGTCCTAATTAGCAGAAATATACCCAAATAACAGCCCATAACACCCTAAATACAGCCTACTAGACCCTAATTAGCACCAATTTCAGCTCCAAATCCATCAAAAATGTCCTCAATCCATAAATATTAACCCCCCTTAAGACCCAGTTCATCCAAAATCATTCAATTCAGATCCAAGTCATCACAAACCAGTAAATTCAGTGGAAAATTTCAGTTATTATTCATGAAACTGTAAACTTAATTGATACTAAATTTTGCAGAAAGACGAGAAAAATGCAGAAATGCTTAGGGAAAATCACAAACCTGTGTGCTTTGCGAGAGCAGATGTGACAGAATGGTGATGGGGATATATACTATATTCAAATGTCACACACATCTAAATTAAAAAAAAAATCCAATATTCATTCAAATGTTATATTTAAAAATTGAATCATTTATTTCTATTTGAATCAATAATAATAATAATAATAATAATAATAATAATAATAATAATAATAATAATAATAATAATAATAATAATAATACTTTGGGCTGACCGGATCAAAACCATTTCTCTCTTGCCTACACTGTTTATCTTTGGAGAAAACCTGAAGAACAGGGCTCTAGTTACAGAGAGAGAGAGAGAGCTAGAAGGAGATCGGAGAGAGAAAAAAGAAATACTACGCGTCGGATTTTGATCACCAGATGATTGTGCGAATAGCATGATTCCGATTGTTTGAGAGTAGAGAAAAATGGAGAAAAGATCACTAGATGGGCCAACTATAGAGCAAAAATGGAGAGTAGTACTGAGATGGAATTCTACAAATCCAATGTTTTGATCTATATTTCGCCTTTTTGCTACACAAAAGTAATCTTGAGATATTACACTGGATTTGTAATGTTCTATCTTGGTCCTGCAGTTCAAAGAAAGAAACTGGAATCTCCAGTGATAGAAAGGCAAAGCAGTACAGTACAGGTAATGAATTATCTCCAAATTGTATTGCATTTTTTTTTTGTATCAGGTGCTAGTTTAGTTGCATTGCTTTGATTTATTTTAATTTAGTCTATAAAATTATGAATTGCTCAATATTTAGTCTATAAAATACAGCTTTAATTGATCATTAGTTGTTTCATGAATTTGGAATGTTTAATTAACAAGAATTCCATATTTCAGATATAAGATATAATGAGAATCCTCGTCTCCATAGCTTTTTTTTTAGTTAAAAGTCTCCATTGCTTAGCTTTTGAAATCCGGATCGAAATAAAACCTAGCGATCAAGTAACCACCACATATCTGTATCTCAAATAATTGAACTGAAACATTGCATTAGTGCCTTACCTACTCAATGACCAAGCACTATCAGACAATAAAATCAAGATATATGATACGGTATATATATATATATATATATATATATATATATATATATATATATATATATATATAGAGAGAGAGAGAGAGAGAGAGAGAGAGAGAGAGATCGGACAAACAATATATGTATCGCTATATGTTTTGATAAACAGTATATATTATTCAGATGAAAACAATATATGATATAATTCAGACAAACGGTATATAGCAGACTTGTCGCGCTGGGAAAGAAGGGACGACGGGGAGAAGGTAGGAGACTCCGCTGGCTGAGAAACACGTCGTGCAGCACGACGTGTCGTGTTCTAGGAGTCCCCAACAGTTGAGTGATTACCATTTTCTCTAAAATTAATAATATAACACGTCAATGAAACATTATCGATGAAAGCTTCAGTTCAAGATCATAACACATTATGATATCTTATTAAAGATTCGGTACACTGATGATAGACCATTACACCTACAAACAATAAATCCTTACACCTGGAATAATTTAGCTAAAACAAATGCCTCCTTGACTCTGTATATTTTCTCCACATAAGACAACCCCATCTTTTCGAGGCCAAGATCCATGTACCACTGTATGTCGACATCTTCAATGACTTCGATCCGTACCTCACGTACAAAGAAGTTGTCATACGCATACTTCTTAAGCTTGGGAATATTCAAAACATCTTCCACGTCAACCATTACATCAAAAGTACTTAGATCGCCTTGTATCTTCCACACGTCGACCTCAACGAGCGATCCGAAACTCGCGACTAGAAAGGCAGCCTTCTCAAAACAATAATGATGCTCCGGAAAGTTGTGGAGTTTCAACCATACCTAATTTAACAATACAATAGGGAAATGCCTATCAATCATCATGATAAAAACCGGTCTATTATTTATACCATATTGGTTACATAGATGACAAACTAATAACTAAAGCCATTAACAGTCTTACCCTCCTTTTGAACAAGAATGGGGACGCGGAGTTGTTGGATTTCCATGACCTAAATTGTACCAGACTCCCCTCTATTCTCGCGACACTTTCCTCACCAACGAATCTATCTCGCTGGTAGCGTGAAGGAAACTTCAACAGCCACTGTCCTGGCCCGCTAATCTGGTGCTTGAAGTCCAGCGGATCATCCTGTGTCTTCCTAGCAACATATTGGACCACTTTCCCAATTGAGAACTCACCAGTTATGACTCCATCAACATGAACAAATGCACTAATGTCCAGATCGGACTCCCGCGCCCTCGTCTGCATACTTGGAGGTGTATACACAATCATCACCTCGTTGTGCCTACAATGGATTGCGGGGAAAATTTAAAATTACCAGATGGAGAGAATCCTTACAAACTAAAGCCATTTAAAAAACGAAAATAAATGATTAGAACACCATTAGCAACCATAATATTTGTTAATTATGTTAACAATTAATCTGCCAACAGCGATAGAGACTGTATCAAAAGTGACAGGTGGTGGATTAGACACAGCTGATTCGAAATAGATCGTCAAAGATCAATTAAAAAAAAGCCAAGTTTACAAAAAAGAGGATGCAAGCCGATTATCTTTTGACGGGCGATCCCCACGCCATGGAGCTCGGATCAGGTCAAGAGAAATTATGGGTGTTTTTACAAAAGAAAAATAGCCCATATATTTATAGGCCATGGGATAATACTGGCCGTTCAAATTTGAAATTTCGAAATTTAAATTTGATGGAAATGTTCGTGAATCCAATTTCCATTCTGACTTACTCGAGGGAATCAAATCCCTAACTTTTCATTGATCGGACAAAATTAAATATCGGGCTGGTATAGGATCATGCGAGGTAATGGGCCAGAAAAAGGTGAATATTTGGGCCTGCAAATTCAGAGTATATAGAGTTTGGCTAGACTTCTTTTAAAAGTTTCACAAGAGTTGCTTCTATTAAAGTTTTAGTAGGATGTGCTTCAAGATTGGACATTAGATGATATTTCCTAATCTTAATCCTCATCTGACGGTCAAGAATTCAATAGAAGTAACTCTTGTGAAACTTTTAAAAGGAGCCTAGCCAAACTCTCTCTCTCTATCTATATACACACTACATGTGAGGCTCCATATGAAGCCTTTGAAAATTGGTATGATGTCGGCATACAGGTTTCAACTATTTTTCCAATGTATAATAAATATGTTATTGTTATTTTGGCAAGGAGTATCAGAACAACTAGCAAAGTACAAAAAACTTGGTAAAGAGAAGCAAGTACCTCGCAGTAGGTCCAGTTAGTTTGGGAACCTCTTCTTCAATCTTGGTTAAAGTTTCTTCCTTCTCGTTCATTGGTGGAACTATGAATTCTTTGAACAATTCATCTAGGACTTCTAGGACTTTCACTTTTTCTGCCTAAGCAAAAAATAAATTCATCATTGTATCAAAACCAACAGTTAAAAATATAAATTCAGTTAAAATTGATTGTCTTTTACTTTTACAAAGTTCAATTGAAGTCAGAAGCAACTCATAAATCAAATCATTTAATAACAGGAACTTCCATTCGAGGCCTCTGTTTAGCTAGAATACTATTTAAGAAATTGGGGGTAATTTGTGACTGTTTTGCAAAATTTACTACCACGATCAATATTTATAGGTAAGACTTTTCTTACACTTAACAGGACATATGTATAGGATAATTTTTATGATATTAAAGATTTGAAGTGAAATGAAAAAATATACATACCTCTAACTTCAACTGACCCTTCGTATTGTGATTGGTACCGCATTTTTCATTTATGAACTCCACAAAGTGGTCTACAGCTATGTATCCTTTGAAAAATAGTCCGTCTTTGTTTCCCTTTGGGAAGAGCATAGAAGTTGGGTAACTGCTCACATAGTACCTTTCATTGCGAAAATTTATCGACAAGATTGGATCAGTGAAACTTTTTTAGAGAAATAAAATAAAGGAAAGAATCAGTGAAACTATTGTATTTTAGGGTTTAGCGTGTTCCCAAGTTTATTAAGATGGCAACAAAAGAGAATGAATAAAGAGAATGAATGATAAAGATCTTTTCAAACATGAAAAGTTCTATATAATTATCATCCCAAATTTAAAAGGATACACCTAACTTTCAATTGTTCTACCGAATATTACGACTGCTACCGAATATTTCATTTATGGAATCCACAAAGTGGTCTACAGATATGTATCCTTCAGAAAATTGTCCGTCTTTGTTTCCCTTTGGGAAGTACAAAAAATTTGGGTAAACTTCCAAATGATACCTAATTAACATTATTGTACAAAGTGACAGACAAGAATGAACTGGTGGAACTTCTGTATTAAGGGTTTAGGATTTAAATAAGAAATTTTTGTCACGTATAAATGATTGAAAACAAAATATCAAAAAACTTTTTTTAAAAAAAACCAAAAAGTTTTGAGGCTTTTAAAGTTCGAACATTGCTTAAAGTTATTTTCTCCTTAATTATTAAGTATGTTATGGATTTCAGGCTTATCTTTTTGGAATTTTGTAAGAATTTAGATTTTTTTTTTTTTGGTATTTTCTTTAGGGTTTAGGATTTAGCTTGCTCTTTAAATTTTATCAGGATGAGAAGAGAATAGAAGAGAATGAAATATAAAGATCTTCTCATCAAACACGAAAATTCCATATTATGTTCCTCTCAAATTTAGAATAATAGAGGGACAAAAAATTGTAAAAGAAAGGTATATAAAATGCCTCAATTTCATTGTTTCTATGATAATTAGTCCAATAAACTCAAAGAGCATACCCTCATAGTCAAAAACAATATTCAGTGATTACTTACGTCTTCCCTATTCATTTGAGAATGAATTGGTAAAACTACTGTATTTTGAGATCACACTTTTACCAAGATAAATGCATTACGTAAAAACAAAACAATTAATTGCACAAATAAAAGACAAAGAAAAAAAAATTAAGTAAAGAAGTAAATAATAAACAAAACTTTTAAATAAATAAATAAAACTTACTTTTTTTCGATTAATAAATAAAACTTACTTTTGAGCAATGCCTTTGTATTTGTAAGCATTAAGAATAGCGACTACAATATTTTCATTCAGCTTATATACAGAAGCAAGCTTCTCATATTTCTGTATTCAAATGAAGAATATAAATAAAAGAATTAGCATAGCTCAAGTAGAACTTTATGAATATTTTTATATTTTGTGCTTACAATATCATGACCACCGCAATGATCGCGCCTGTTAACAAAACAAAATCATATTTCAGCTTGTATATCTTTTTTTGAATTTGAAAAGAAAAATAAATAATTAAAAAAATCAAACCATGGTGTGTAAGATTCAAAAATTACAAATACATCTTTAGTTTCGTCAAGTACAATCGGATCAAAGGTTTCTTCATCCAATATAACAAGATCGGAACTAAATTTTGTTTGTTTCACCATAGTCCCTGAAGAAAATATAATAATGTTACATCACGTGTTAGTATATTTTACGGGACCAAGTAATAATGATAAGAAAAAAAAAAAATCTTGAAAAAATTAGCTAATAAAATCTTCAATTAATCCATTTTGTCCACTAAATCCTGAAGTTTGCAAGAGCGCCTCACTTAAAGAGTCATGTAGCACTCATTTTTCTTCTTTTTTTCATTGAACTAAAAAGACTCTCTCACTTCTTTTTATTATCTGATATTAATAGAAATTGAATACATGATCTATATTAGCTCCTTTAACAGCTTCATTAAACTTCTCCTTAAACATTAAAATAAGGAAGACAAATGCATAAATAAACATAAAATGTCACTATACAAACATACTAGTATAGTATAAGCATGACCAAACACAATACCAGAAAATGTAGTGCATTACTTGCTTAAATAATACCAAAAAAATTATGGACATAAACAATTAAGATTTTTTACCTGCTTCAGTATTGACGAACTCAATAAAGGCTTCTGTTGTTCGTGGGCCCAGATACCTATATATCAATGAATCAAATTAAAAGTACCTAATCAAGAGAAGTCCTTAATATAGATTGGTATTTTGTGTTTTACCTTTTTGCGTCTAAAGAGTACTGAGGGAACCACAGAAATGGAGTACCGTAAGTAAACGAAGGGTAGGTATCATATTTGTCACACAAATCACCATCTTCATCACAATTAACCTATATTGAACAGTAAACACAAAAGGTAAATTTATATTCTAGAAAGTATACCACAAGAAATTCCTTATATATGTGTAAAATTAAATTTGTAGTAAGGGCAATTTTGTAAATTCATTCTTTTCAAAATTCATATAGTTAATTGGTATATTTGACAATATGAATTTATAAATCTATTTAACAAAAATATGAATTTTCTATATATAAAAGGTTTGAAATTTCAAAAAGTTCATTTAATATTTGAATATAAATAATTAGGCGTGTAATGGTGTGGGTAATACCTTTCATCTCAATTTCAGGTATTTGTTCTATTAATAACTCAAAATACTTTTCACCTCAATTTCAAGTGTTTTGAACCCATAAAAAATCTAGGTTAGTAGGGTGATGTCTAACTAGTAGCCACTCCTATTAGAGTAAGTTTGTCTCAATTTCAAGTGTTATAATAGATTTAGTAAGTTTTTTGTATCAAATAGAATTAGTAACTTAGATGGATCCATAATTTGTCAAGAAAATTAAAATTTGAAAATTTGTGACCTTTCCAATAAGGACATGTTTGGCATTTTTAAAGCTAGCACCGGTCTTCTCATATTCAAGCTCCGCGCAGTAGGGAAAACTATAAAATCAATCATTGAGATAGGCAATAAGATTAATGAAAAGAAACATAAATTTAACTGTTGAATCATTCTGCAACAACAGAAGCTTGTTAAGTCAAGAGTTATGCGTATACGAGGAGTGTTAAATTACGAACTGTATTTTATTATCATTTTAAGATGCTCTTTCTATAGGGTCTAACATACTTAAGTAGGCAAATTGTTCCCTACTCTAGTGGTTGTGTATATTACTTAATATACAAGAGGTGTTGTATTATTTTATGAAATAATACATAAAACTTTAAAATTAATTACTGAATTTTAATAATGGAGTTGTTATTACATGTATTGAAATTCTTAGAAACAAAAATATTGAAGAGTAAATGAGATATGAAAGTTATAATATTCTGGCGCCTCTTGATCTTCCTACATCATAGCATATAAGGAAATATAATCTCATCGGAGGAATAGATTTATTCATTTCTTATCTGGACTACATGTTTGATCTCCCATTTTACTCTCTTCTCTATAAGTTTTGATATAGATAATAAAACTGATAAAACAACTCCCTTTCATAGATCTCTACAAGAGAAAATTATACTATTTCTTCTAATTCAATTTAATCTACAACTTGGTCAGAAAATTCAGTACACGACTTCATTTCTTTTGAAGTGTATGTCATCCGCTCCGCGACTGTACTACCGGCGTGGATTCGAGATTAAGATCATGGTGCAGAATCTTGGAGGCAGATCAATGATATTTCTTACACAAGAGGGCACAGTCTTCTTTTAAGACAGTCGCGACTCGATCGCACGGTTATAACAGACTTGATCTTTTTTTTTTTTTTATTATTATTATTATTATTATTATTATTATTATTCTCTATTTAAACAAATTATAATTAATTTATTTGATTATATTATTTAGGCATTATGGTGATTCAAATCCTACCAATTGAGTTAGAGTATTTATCTTTCTTTCTTTCTTCTTTCAATATGAAATATTAATTTATTTTACTATTCCATTATTTCACCAATTCATCTTGCCGAACATATATTTGGAATAAAATGAAATCAACGATTATTTCATATTCCATAATTCCACTATTCCACACGTTGCCAAACAATATTCCTAACGAGATGCTTAAGATGCCAAACATAACATATAGATTTCTCTCCATGCTATGCCATAACCAATCAAATATGGTTTCCATTTTTCCTTGTATAGGGAAATGAACAGACTAAGTAAATTAAATTTTGAAGTAGCAAAGTGGATGTTGCGTTATATATAAGATACCAAAGATTTTGGACATCTATGAGAAAATGAGAAAACAAAATTATGTGATGGACCTCAGAGAAATAAGAGACAATTGCAGTTTTCACCGCTGAAGCCGAATATATATCAGCAAATGAAACCACAAAACAAATTGTGCAGTTGTGAAAATTTTTAGAAGATGCACAAGGGAGAAACAAGAAAAACTCATGATTCTCTTTTATAGAAACAAATGTGCGATAGTTATGTCAAAAGACACTTGCGGCAATATATCGTGTCAAAACATCATTCCATGCCGTGATATATCTCACATTAGTGTTTCAAACCAATGGCTCAGACTCGAGGAAGGACAAGCTTTTGATTTAGAGGTGTGATTGAACAAAATGGTAAATTCCTAATTAGATCACTTTATATAATTACACAAGAGATAGCTCGCGCTTGCGCGAGATTTTTAAATTTTTTTATTTTAATGTTACTAAATATTTTCAGAATAATGATTATTTAACATAAAACCATAATAAATTTACACAATGTCTATAAAGCAAACCCATCATAAATTGATATAATAAAAATATTAACTGAAAGGGAAAAATTCAATAGGGACATGTGTGAATAAAAAAAATATAATTTTCAAATGACAAAACATGGTGTACCAATAACTATTTGATTCAAAAAGTGAAAGAAAAAACTGCAATATAAGGGACCACTACTAAGTGTAAAGTTATGTATGACACATAGGGGTGTAAATGGGTTTGATAGTATCGACCGAACCGTGCTCGTATCCGCAAATAATCCTTATCAGAATCAAATTATCCGTATTCGATCGGATACGGACACGGATAATTTTATTCGGATACAGATACAGATTCGGTAATCAATTTGAATTCTGGATACGGATACGGATAATATCCGGATCCGAATAATTTGTTATTCGGATAGTATCCGTTTTCGGTTATTTCACTATATATCGGATATAGATACAGATATTAATACGGATATGAGACATGGAATCCATAAATAACATTCATTGATTATAGCTCAAAGGGCTACTAATTTTTGGCGACATGGAAGCTTCCTATGTTGTCATTTTAGCTAGGTCCCATTAAAATTATATAAACTATATAGATTATAGGATTATTCGTGCATTGCGCAAAAATTTAGGGAAGTTTTTGTTATTTGAAATCCAACTATTTTTATTGTGTTTTTTATAGCTTTAGAAAATGGACAGTGATAAGATCTATTTTTATGGTCAAAATCAAGCAATTTTACTTTTAGGAAGGATTTTGCAAAATAAAGATTGGTTAGGAAATTATCAATATTTAAGTTGAAACTTTTGTCTTTAATTCTGTAAGGTTCCATAAGTTTTCTTAAAAATAATTTAAATGAAACAAATATTTTGGAGGGCTTTCTGCAAAAGTAAAAATGAGTTTGGTTGTAAAAAATGCAAAAAGATGAAATTTTACATGTTAATCTTGACCACAAAATCAAGATCAAATGGTGCAAATAAAAGGTGACGTTGCTACTTCCTATATAAATACTATGAATAACTCACGCATTGGCGATTTTCTTAATCTACTTATTATTGATCATACAGGACATAAGGATATACATATGATGTTGTATATATTGTGTTATGACATTTAGTAATCTATCATACTCGACCGTAATGAACACTCCTACACGATAAAATGAATGAAAACTTCTAAATTTTGTAGAGCAATGATTTTAATTGATATCACCTTAATTTTTTGTGATATGTTAAAATGTGAATTTTGTACAAAAGATTCACTTTATAGAGACAAAGGAAGACTTGCAAAATATAATCATTTTTAAAGTCTCATTCAATTAAAATACTTGTAAGAAATATAGTTTAAGGTTCATTTTCAATTTAAAATATTTGTAAAGAATAATTTATAATTTTTTTTAGAAAACCAATAGGTGATTCGCCTACTTTGTTTATATATTCAATATATTAATATATTGGAAGAGATTGGAAAAAATCATGTATATTTAAATAATGAAAAATAAGAAAACAAAGTAACATTTACAATATGTTAATAATGGTCAAACTGCAAGCCACATAGATAAGCTAATCTTAATTAGTTGGATTATTGTATTATTATTTTGTTAATATTTTATTTATCTTCATATTTTTTAAGGGATGTTGTAATTAAAAAAAGATGGAAGAATTGAAAAGCAATGGATGAAAATCAAATTATTGTTGGATGAGAATCGTTGTTCTTCAATCCAATGTTCAATCCAATGGTTAAAGAAGAAAGGGCTGATCATTAATCCATATAAGCCTACTAATTTTGGTTTGTTATATTCTTTGTGTTTTGATAAATCATGACCACCAATTTATGATCTGATCGTCTAGAGAGAAATTATGATATGGCACATTCTAGTAAAAGTACCGTAGAAAAATTATTTTAGGATTATATATATTAATTAATAGATATGCCTTAATAGAAATTATTAAGTTTTCTTTATAAAACATGAGGTGACCTTTATAATTACAAATTGATTATTAGAATGTTATTATATATTCGTGTATTGTTTATTTTGTATTCGTGTTAGGAAAGTAAATATTATTTATTTGTTGATTTATCTTGACATTATATTCAAGAGCGGAACTATGTGGTTGATTACAGGGCTATGCCCCCCCTATGCAAAGAAAATTTTCTACATGAACCCTATATTATCTTCATATTATTCTATATAATTTTTTATTTGGCCCCTTCTATACTATAAAAATTTCAATATTCTAGTTCCGCCCCTGATTATATTGCTATAATGTGAAGGTCTTGTGACATTACAGAAAAGGCCCATTCAGTAGGACTATTTTTTATCGGTTTCCTATTATTTATATATTTTTTTCTTTTGTTTGGCAAAGTAATGCCATAATTGGTAATATGTGTTTTATCGGTTTTCTGATCAACTCTATGAAAACAAATATAATATGGATACAAACCTAGGGAAAAAGAAGCTGACAAGGACGGCGCGGTCTTTGCCGACCTCCTTTTCAAAGTTCTCTAGCGTCAACTTGACCACATTGTTGAAGAACATCATGGAATTAACGGCAAATGGAACTACAGTTAGCATCATGGCTAGCAATATATGACATATCGCCATTTTTTCTCCTTTTCTTTTCTTGTTCTTCCTTTAGATCTGGAAAATGTCTTTTTCTGTTTTCCTAATAAATAACATTTACTTCTCTAAAATGAACTGGCCATGGAAATGAAATAGTATTTGCATGCAACCGTTTCATGCCCAAAATGGAAGTCCTCTTAGCCACGTATGTATGACCAACGTAGAGCAGTCGACCAGACTTTTGGCTCAAGTTAGGAGTTGATTTTTGAATATAGAATCCGTACACGTACACCGAAGGTCTTATTTACCTGAACCGAGTTCATATAAAAGTGATCAAGTGAGGAAAACGCGTAGTATGGTAATGTGAATGAAGTTTTCGTTTATGTGAACCATTATGCTATTTGAACTGTTCTGTAGTCCCACATCCTATGCCACCAATCTCACATGTTTCTATACCGGACACAAAACAAAATTTTAACCCCAACCTTTCACTTTTATCTACTTTTCAACATTTTCAAGATGCGGCATCATCATTTTTTTTTCCACAAACTTATTGATATTTTATAACAATATTTATGTGGTTGTTAAAACATAATTATATAATTGGTTAAATTAGTATTTCTATTACATCCCCAATTTAGTGAGAACCGTTGAATTCATTTATGACCATAAGATCTTAATCAGATGGTTTCCATGAAACATAATTCAAAGTTATGTCCAATTAATATTAATAGTTAATGAATAGTTCACTCATTAGAATATAAATAAGTTTTTCTTTTCTTTTTAAAAAAATATAATTCTTAATGAATATTTTATTTCTCATGTTAAAATCATCAAATATAAAAATGATATGCTCATTAATCCATGTCTTATTTTTCATCTCTCTTTGAGTATTCTCAAGATACTTATTCTCAATTTTATCTTGGCTGTTGGATTAAAATTTTTCCAAATTTTAGCTTTTCATTTAAATTATTACCACAATATCACAGGATCAATTAGATTAATATTTCGTGTAATATATCCAATTACGTTTGAATTATCATATCAAATAAAATTTCAAAGTATTAAGAATTATATTGTATTGCTTAATGTATTACGGATTTTTAAAAAAGTCTGTGATCAATTTATACATAATCCGTATCATTTTAACAATTAAAAAATAAAAAATAAATAAGAAAAATATTGGTGATATTTTTTTTTAAGAAAATGAGTCATGTTAGATTTTCTTATGTAGTATACATACTTTTTTCATATATATAATATCATTTTTTTTTTTTACAAATCATGTTAAATATAATTATTATTTTTATCATTTTAAAGTTAATCATCTACAATTAAATCTTATGTGATTTCAACTAAATTCTATGAAATAAATATGCCTGATTAATACTTGCTTTTTTTTTTCTAATATAATATGCCAAGAGACAGCGACATAAGAAACCAAAGAAAAAAAAGATGACATTTTAATCTTCGAAATCTTAATTCAAACATAAATTGAGAGCATAAATTAGTATCCAAATTATTTGGTCGGTTATTATTTTTGTTTTTTATGAATTTATTATTTATGTTATTTCATTTCTTATATGTATTATTGATATAGAGTTATCCATTCTTACAAAATTAGATGTGATATAGAAAATATTTTTGAATGCATAATAAGTGGATAAAATATCTTATTATGTAATTCAAAATGATTTTAAACATAAACAACTTATTTAACATAATTACTATATATAGTTTATGTATTATAAATTTATTTTAAATTTTTATTTTAAATTTTCAAATTGCAATTTATACATAGATTGAAGTGAATAATAAAATTAAAATATTCGTTGCGAATCATGAGTATTATCCTAGTCCTAATTAAATACGGGTTTACCTAAATGGCAATACTTATTAGTTATTACTTGAGTATTTATTCTGTTCTTTGCACCACCCAAATAATATTTAAACTTAATTTACAAATAAAAATAATAAATTGAAGGGAGTTAAAAATAATTTTTACCTCTGATTTTATGCTGCATAATGATGTATTATCATTCATTTAAAAAATTAATTTGTGTTTCAAAAATTCGATTTGAAAAATAATTTAAATAATAGTTTCGTAAAAAATGATTAACTGAAAAGTCATTGATCTACTAAATAACCTGACGTAATATTTAGTTGAAGAATTGGTGGGCTGCAAGCTCTGATGATCAAATTTTGATATTTTTATTCATTTTGGGGTTATTCTGAATTATTATTCCCAATTTATAGGGATATTATTGAGGTATCATTAGATCATGCCTCTTTTATTTGTTGCAACTTTGGTATGTTATAATCATAGAATTTGATACTTCATCCTTCAATTTTCTTTTGTTTGATTGAAGCTTGGTCCCGTATGATATGCTTAATGTGGAGAGAACTTGAAAGAAAAAATAATAAATAAAAATTTTACTGTTCACTGTTCCGTCAGAGGTTTCTGGCAGAACTGCTTTTTTTGCCTAACTAAGCATGTTTAAGATTGTCAAATGGCCGGGATCAACAAAAATGAAAAAAAAATGCATAGTTCCATCAGAGCCTCTGATGGAATTATTACAGTTCCGCCAGAGCCTCTGGCGGAAGTGCTACTGAATTATTTTCAGAACAGCGTCATCTGTCGAATTATTTTCCAAAAATGTGCTATTTTGAAAAAAAAAGCCAATATTATATGCCTATTTTATACACATTTATAGTATATGAACAATTTTTGGTATAATTTGGAGATTGTTTATGGTTTAAGCGCCTTTATGTAAATTGTCTTGGCCTTCGACTTTTTTTTTGAAAGGGCCAAAAAAAAAAAATTAATTAAGGGAATGGCCAAGTTTTAAAAATATTTGCAAAAGTAGCCATTTCGCCCAGCCACCGGGCGAAACACAAGTAGTTTCGCCCAATAACGGGGCGAAACAGCGCGGAATATGAATTTGCTTAATTAACCCTGTTTCGCCCAACCGTGGGGCGAAATAAAGGGTTTTTAGTATCGGTTTTTTAAAATAACCGTTACAGAATAAACGATTTAGTATCGGTTTTTCCAAAATAACCGTTACGAAATAGAGAGTTTTAGTATCGGTTTTTAAAAAATAACCGTTACAGAATAAAAGTTTTAGTATCGGTTTTTTAAAATAACCGTTACAGAATAAAGACTTTTAGTATCGGTTTTTAGAAATAACCGTTACAGCATAAAGACTTTTAGTATCGGTTTTTGTAAATAACCGTTACAAATAAAGACTTTTAGTATTGGTTTTTATAAATAACCGTTACAAAATATTCTTTCGCCAGTTTGCTGGGCGAAACAGCTGTTTTTTCGAAAATTTTCCAAACAGCCAAAAAAAGGGCGAATTTACACAGAAAAATAAATAAAATAAATCTGAGGACAAAAAAATAATAATAAATAACTTATTTTGATGGAGAATTTCTTTTTCATATTGAAATGACATGTTAGGCTATTAGTACATAAACAAAAAAATAGGGTACTAGAGAATATTAGTACATAAACATTGATTTAACATGTTAGGCTATAGGAGGAATCTAAGTTTTTTTAGGTATACAGTTTAGGGTTCAGATATAGGGTACTAGAGAATATTTACTTTTTCAGATTGAAATGACAATTTGGCTTTTTATTTAGTGGGTAACATTGATTTAACATGCTAGAATATAGGAGGAATCTCATAATTTTTAGGTGTTTAGGGTTCAGATATAGGGTACTAGAGAATATTTACTTTTTCAGATTGAAATGACAATTTAGCTTTTTATTTAGTGGGTAACATTGATTTAACATGCTAGAATATAGGAGGAATCTCAGGATTTTTAGGTATATGATTTAGATTTCTATTTAAAGAGTCCTCTTATTATACTTGATCATCAAAAAATTAAATCTCAGAAGTCTCTCTTGCAAACTTCTTCTCTTTATATCTTTCTCCTTATCAAGAAAATGCCACAAAATTCTGAAATATTTCTATATTACAATGGTCAAATTGTTCAAGATTCGAGCGGATACAATTACGCTCCACAACAAGGTGTTCTTCTCCCGCGTAGTAGAAATAGAAATTATTATAGATTGTGTTTAGAAATTTATGCTACCACCGGTTGGCCTAATAGTGACGATCTTAAAATTAGTGGTAGGTTTCCTTACCGTCAGAATGATTGTTTGTGTTTTAATATAGTCAAAATTTCGAATGATTCACAGTTAGCTAGTTTTGCTCAGTACGTCAAATATGGTGAACACGGTTGGCCTGAATTAGAAATATACGTTGAACGCATCCAAAGTAGAGAATACTATGTAGGAACTAGTAGTAGATCAAATGTACCTTTTAATGATGACGAGCTTGAGAGGTTAGAACCTGTAATAAATCGTGATGAAGATGAAGTGCCAGAAATGGAAGAAGGCGACGAAGATGAGTTTGAAAATGTTGAAGAGGACGAATATGATGAAGATGAAGTGCCAGAAATGGAAGAAGGCGACGAACCAGAAATAGATGTTATGAACAATTATACGGAAGTGGGTGAGATGGTTAGTGTAGGAACTTTCGGTAATCCTCCGGCGAAAGAGTTTGAAGATACTACTATGTGGGAAGAAGCGAAAATCGATATCTTATATGGTAAGAGCATGCATGTGAGTAGCGATAATAGTTTGTATGAGGGACAGACGTTCGACACGAAAGCAGAGCTACAATCGGCCGTAAAATTATACAGCGTCATGCATCACCGAGAATTTGTAGTCTCCAAATCGAACAAAACGATCTACACTGTAGTCTGCAAGCTACAAGATGACCGCGCTGGCTGTGATTGGAGGCTGTATGCATGCAAAAATAACCGACATGTGTTTGAGATTAAAAAATTGACACAACCACACGTATGTGTTAATCAACAACCTAACAACGACCACAAAACATTAACAAGTGCATTTATTGCGGGGCTAATTCTAGATGTCGTTAGAGCAGATTTAGCAATTAAACCAGTAACCCTAGTGGAAACCGTCAAATTAAAATTTGAATATACCATATCATATTGGAAGGCTTGGCACGCCAAGCAACACGCGCTTAGATTCTTGTTTGGCAATTGGAAGGGGGCATATAATTTGCTTCCTGAATTGATGGCAGCAATATATTCAGCAAATCCTACTACTGAATATGCATTTTGGAGAGGTCCCAAAAACCGTGCTGGTGAGGAGGAGTTCGAAGGTCTTTTTTGGGCATTTGGTCCATCACTTAAAGGATTTGAGTTTTGCAAGCCTGTCATAACAGTAGATGGAACATTTCTAACCGGAAAATATCAAGGATGCTTATTGATGGCAGTCGCTAGCGATGCAAATGGTCAATTATTTCCCTTAGCTTTTGCTTTAGTTGATAAGGAGAGGGTAGAAACGTGGGGTTGGTTTTTAGGGTGTTTGGGTACTTTGATCGGCCATCGCAAAGGTTTATGTGTGATTTCGGATAGGCATGCCGGAATAATTCGTGCAATGAAGGATCAACAACCTAACAGCTATCATCGTTATTGCATGCGGCATTTAGAAGCAAATTTCAGTAGCGCTGTATCAGACAAAACATTGGTTAAAATGATTGTACCACTAGTTAAGGCGCCCACCAAATTTAAATTTAATAAGCTATATAAAATATTAAAGGATAAAAATAATGAGGCGTGGGAATGGTTAAATAAAAAAGATAAATCAAAATGGGCGTTCGCGTATGATACAGAAGGTCGCCGGTGGGGTATTCCTACTAGTAATCATGCAGAAGTGATGAATTATGTTTTCAAGGGTATGAGGAAGCTTCCCGTTACGGCTATTGTGATGGAGACATTCTACAAGCTGAATAGTTATTTTGTCAGTAATGCCAGCGGCCTCCTCCTCCTCCTCGTGTTCCCCCGCGTATGATAAAGACACATAGTGAGCTCTCTAAAATAGTTTAAATATCAATCTAAATTAACAAAACATAGTCAGTAATGCCAGCGGCCTCCTCCTCCTCCTCGTGTTCCCCCGCGTCCTCCGTGTCTTCCTCTCCCCCCTCCCCCTCCTCCTCCGCGTGGTACTCCTCCGCGTCCTCCTCCGCGTCCTCCTCCGCGTGGTACTCCTCCGCGTCCTCCTCCGCGTCCTCGCTGCGCCTGAGGCTGAACCTGAGTAATCTGACTAACTCCTTCATCTCCGTCTCCTCCTTGGCCTCCTCCTTCCCCTCCTCCGTCTCCTCCTTCGTCTCCAACCTGTTCGATGATCGAACCCCAATCGAAGTCGCCCTCATATTCATTACTTTCCTTTATGCTGCTCCGGATGCACCCTAACAATTTTTTCAATTTCCCTGGTACATCCTGGCACTCGGCTTTTAGCGCTTCGAACCCATGTTTGCAGGCCTCCAAAAGAAATGCATGCTAAAAAATAATATTTGAGTAATGTTTAAAAACTAAAATAATATGAATAAATAATAATATAAATAATAGTCAATTATTTTCATTACCGCTTTCCTTTTTTGCGGAACCATCGGATGATACGATACCGTAGCATGCGGGATATCGGACTGCACATAAGGATCGGTTGCCGTTCTATACCAATTCCAGTATGCATCATACTGGCTAGGGTCATACGGCCGCCATGAAGGAATATTTATTTCACGTCCCAAGCGTTTCTCTTCCCACTTAGCCAGATAAGCTGAATGTACGGTAGGCCAATCATTTCCACGGTAATTTGCGATATCGTGCAATCGTTTGTCGTACTCGCAATTTGGGGGTACTTCCATCGCATACCCGAACTGACGCAACACCCGCTCCGGACGATGCATCTCGACAATCCAAAAATAGATCAATGGCACTGTAAGAAGCCCCATAGTTTTTTCGTGCGCAACTATCGGCGGGAGTATATGACGGAATGCGTCATAAGGTGTCCAAACCACCTGAGTGTCGACCAAACTGTCGAACTGATCGCGATGTGTCGGCAAATGCCGATGAGGTGTTATATCCGCGTATTGAGTACAATCTTTCCACAAAAAACCAACCGTATGTCTCTCATCTTCATCACCATAATTCGCCATATCCTGCAGTTCCTTGCGTACATCTTTAGGAACGGGTCGTCCGACAGTGATATGTTCCCATGCCCACAGTTGCAGCAACATGATACACCCTCCCATATTTTTCCGTTTCTTATGCGTACCTTTACACAATGCCCTGTAAAGGTACGCAAGAACTCCACTGCCCCATGCCCATCTATCTAAAACCGACATGTCCTCTAATAAAAGCAGAGGCAGTGCTGAAACACAATCTCCCGAAGCTTCCGTAAATAATACATCCCCACATAATGCAAGCATGTAGGCTCTACAATACTGCTCGACTTTCTGTTCCGGGGCATCAATTTCCAAATCGGAAAAATTATTTTTCAACCATGTTCTTTTCAATAAAATTTTGCTTCTCCCCTTTCCTTTAAACTCCAATTCCGAGATTTCTTTCCCGAGTAGTTGCGTGACCTTTCCCTTCCAATCAACATCTTTATTATTTAAACACATTGCCTCACCGTCCGTCCGCATTCCCAACAAACACGAAACGTCATCTAGCGTTATGGTCATCTCACCAACAGGCAGATGAAACGTGTGTGTTTCCGGTCTCTAATGTTCCTGCAGAGCGCTTATCAGTCTGCTGTCGTAATCCAGCCAACCCATCCTGGCAGTTTGTAGTAAGGTTGCTTTCTTCAAAAAAGGGGCATACCGATCGTCCCATGGAACCTGCAGAAACATAAATAAATAAAATAAATAAATAAATAACATACATATGATTTTTTTAACTTTCTAAAAAAATTTCTAAGTAATACCCTAACAAAAAAAAAAATTACCGGAACTTCATGTTGTCGGTAGCGCATGGGTTTGATAGTTACATCTTCAGTGTTGCCAAACTCGTTCGTCCGATGCATGTGTTGTTGTGACTGAAGCGCATAATTTGGCCGACTAGGTCCCGCGTCAGATGACATCTTTATTTAAAAAATAAAATAATATAAATAAATAAATAAAATAATATTAATAAATAAAATAATATTAATAAATAAATAAAAACTACTAATAAAAACTAATAATAAACATACATACATAAACATACATTTGATTTTTTAAACATTTGATTTTTAAAAACATAAATAAATAAAAACTAATAATAAATAAATAAATAAATACATAAACATAAACATACATAAACATACATAAATAAATAAATAAATACATAGCATACATTTGATTTTTTAAACTTTTAAAAAATAAAACTATAAATAATATACTAAAAAATATATCTATAACAAAAAAAATATAAATAATCCTAAACAAGAAAAATAATTTATAAAATAAATATATACATTACCTAAACTACAAAAATTAATTTCAAAAATAAATATGTATCTAAACTAGAAAAAATATTACAAATTTACTTGTAATTATTATATTTTCTTCTTCTTCTTCTTCTTCTTTTTCTAACAATATCAACAAAATCAACCAAATAATAAATCTAATTTCAAATCAACCACACAAATGGAAAACTAATTTTGAGCAAATAAACCTAATTTGAAACTAATTTTGAGCAAATAAACCTAATATGAAACTAATTTTGAGCAAATAAACCTAATTTGAAACTAATTTTGAGCAAATAAACCTAATTTGAAACTAATTTTAAGCAAATAACCAAAATTAACTAAATCTAAAGTCAAAGAAATCATCATACCTTCCCTCTCCTTTTTTCTGTTTTTTTTCGCCTCTTTTTTCGCCTCTGCGTCGCCCTTTTTTTTCTGTTTCGAAAATTTGCGAAAAAACACTCGAAGTAACGGCAGTGGGTTGGAATTATACAGAGCTGTTTCGCCCAGCGATCTGGCGAAAGAAGATTTTGTAACGGTTATTTGTAAAAACCGATACTAAAAGTCTAAATTCTGTAACGGTTATTTGTAGAAACCGATACTAAATTCTATATTCTGTAACGGTTTTTTCTAAAAACCGATACTAAAAGGCTATATTCTGTAACGGTTATTTCCAAAAACCGATACTAAAAACGGCTTGTTTCGCCCGACTGCTGGGCGAAATAGACTTAATTAAGCAAAACGTGATTATGGTTGTTTCGCCCCGTTACTGGGCGAAACTACTTGTGTTTCGCCCGGTGGCTGAGCGAAATGGCTATTTTTGTAAATATTTTTAAAACTTGGCCATTCCCTTAATTAATTTTTTTTTTTTGGCCCTTTCAAAAAAAAAGTCTTGGCCTTCCAGGTACGACCACTTTTGCCTTTTTCTTTTTAAAATCAGGATCCAGAACACGTACACTTTTGCAATTTATTTTACATATTTTTGTAATACATATGGAACGAGTCACAAGATAAGAAAAAATTGTGTTATTTTGACCCTTTACAGATTTTATCATATAATTTTTCATCATTTAAGAGTTTGTGGGCACGTTCAATTTATGATTTTTTTGTCCCATTTAGATTCAAAATAACATAAAGCGGGTCACTTTTAATTTAAAGAAATAGATAACACAATTTGCTACAAGAATGACTGCATAGTTTGAAAATGAGTTTTTTGACTCATTTATTCTTTGATGATTATTTGTACCAATTATATTACAAAACAATACGGGGCGGGTCACTTTCAATTCAAAGTGAGAGACTACATAATTGGCAACAACAATGATTATAAATTTGAAAACTAACAAAGAATGAGCTATCCTTTAAGGCCCATATGATATCATACGCTCATGCCACGTTTAGTCTCCTCAAATGGCACGTACATTAGGTCCATGTAAACCACCCGCATCAATGAGACAAAACATTTCTATGCATCAGGCTCATGTAACGTGTACATAATTATGAATGATTTACAATTTCTAATGTATTTTTATGTGATTGATTTTGGATTATTTGCTGTAATCAGTCATAACGTATACATAAATGGTCCATTACTCATTATTTTTGCCCAACAAAAATATTAAAAGTTGCCTAAGAGCTATTGATTAAAAAAAAAACCAAGAATATTAAAGGTCACAGACGCATAAAGCTCTAACTAAAATACATAATTATTTAAATAGCATAGGCCACAACATACTATAATTTTTTTAATTATTTTTATATTTTCAAATGAAAATTTTGATTAAGTACTTTTATAATTTTTAATTAATTATTATGAATAAAAAATTTAAAAAATAGTACCGAAACGGAGCGAGGGTACTCTCAGTTTTAAGATGCATAATCATTAACTAAAAAATTATAGAAATATAACTAAAATGCATATTAATCCAGCATAATACAACTAAAAAATATATCAATCCAAAATAATATAAAAATATATATTCAGTAAATAAAAGTTATAGCAATACAACTCAAAAAACATATCAATTTAACACAATACAAAAAATATAGCATTCCAACATAATACCAAAAAGACATATCAATCCAAGTAAAATGTATGATAGTAACTAAAAAGTCAAAGCAAAGCGGAGCGAGCGTGAATTAAGCCACGGGAATGATTAAGTTGAATTGCTGGCTTAAGTTAAACATGTGTTTTGATTGGACAATGTGTTTAAATGGGCCGGCGTTGTTTAGGCGCTAAATAAAATTAGTATATAATAACTTTAATTATTTATTTAAGTTTTCTTTTTTTTTTTGAGAAAATTTGAAGAGGGTTTTTTCATCCCTCTTCAAAATATAACGCTTTTATATTTCCTTTTGTTATCTAAAATTTACAGTGTTCTTTTTAATATTTACATCAAAAGAAACGTATCACATTACTCTAAAGAAGTGAAAAAAAGAAGAAAAATAAACTCTTTTGACATTATAAAATCCAGCCCAAAAACGATCGGCCCAACTAATCGATTCGATATTTCAGTTATTTAAGTTTTCATAATGAGAAAATAATGAAAAGAAAGTTAAAAAAAAGTTAGTTATGCTAACATTATATTTGAAGAATAGAATTAAAAAAACAAATAAGGTTATTGATAGATAAATATCATGGTATTTCTGCTCTCCACGGCAATCTCCATCGCCTGATCCTGATTCTCTACTATGGATTTCAAGACTTTATAATGGTACTCATCAAGCACATCCTCTGCCCGATGCGCGACTTCTCTTAATTCCCTCAGCCATAGCTGGACAGATCGTTCCTCTGCATCCTGTTGAACGGCCTCGATCCTCTGAAGCATCCGATCGAGCCACCTCAGATCCTTTTCAACAGGTACGGTTTGGCTCGGATCCTCTTTAGATCCGCAAACAGCATCTACTAGCTTGCTGGACATCGACCGAAGGGATGAAAACAGTCCGGACGCCATGATGCGGTTAATTGAGGTCTCAATTGAATGGAAATTGGAAATCGTTTCTGAATTTTGGTATTGCCATTGCTTGGTCTTAAGAAGGATGTTGGTCAACGACTTGAGGAGTAAACTAATATGACATATTTTCTTAAAATAGTAACATTAATAGTTTCATTTTTTCTTTTTTTGTTGTGAAAAGTATATACAATATGTATACATTATGTAAATGTATCCCATTGCTGCGTCTCTATAACGACGTTCAGTTGTCCCTCCTTTTGACATGTGAGCTCAGCCAACACGTGGCATCCTATCTAGGTGACATGTTACATCATAATTTTTTATGTATGCCGATCGTAATCTTTTAAGTCGAGTAACCTATATGAGACAATTGAAATTTGAATGATTTATTTGGTCAAAACTCAAAATTAAGTGATCTAGGATGAAATTTACGCATCTTATTATTATTTGAATTACTGTTAATGAAATCTAGTGTCTAATAAAATCTTCCAATACATTTTGTATTTTTTCTCAAAATTAAGTGATCTAGAATGAAATTTACCCATCTTATTATTATTTGAACTACTGTTAATTTAATCTAGTGTCTAATAAAATCTTCCAATACATTTTGTATTTTTTCCAGTATCATCTTAGCTTAATTATGACTTAAATTTTTCTCTGTATATAATATGTTTTGACAAGAGACAACCAAGATAATTAAAAGAAAAGGTGAAACGGTTTTACAAACTTTAAGATTGAGGTCCTACTTAATCATCAATAATCGAGTTATTTAGTGGAAATATTAAAAAAGTATTTCTTTGTTCTTTCCATGGAGTTAGTGTTTATATTATTTTATTTTTTATACCTAAATTTAATTAAATAGAATCATCTACTCTTACAAAATTATAAAATATATATTTTAAATAATTGATTATATATAAAGCATAAAATAGAAAAATAGCCAATTTATTTTACATAATTATTTATATATTATTTATAATAGGAGTTATATTTTCTGTATGTATATATGTTTAAGCTATGATTTTATTTACAACCAAAAAAATATCTCGCTTTTAATCATATAATTTAAAATCATTATGCATTTATCAATTAACTATTGCGTGATTAGACATATTCACCAATAATTATGGTCTTAAAATTCCGAAAATTATTAACAATAACTTGATTATAAAGAATGCAAATTAAATTATAATTGATATATCTTAATTGAATAATTTATATTCACAACAATGATCCAAGTTATACTTGAAAAAAGGTTAAAATATCATGATATGAGAAATCTAAATAAATATTTTTTTCATGCATTCTCGACAAATATTGAGTATTGCGCTAAAAAAAGAGCTGAAATATTGGCAACATTTTCCGTTAAAAAAATATATAATCTAAAAATATACACCTTAAATTTTAACATATAGTACATGACAAAAGAGCCGTACTAAAATACATTTGTAAAAGATTGCAAAATCTCAAATTATTAGTTGCCCAACAAAATTTTTGTTTATCACCCCGTTGCAATTGTATGATTTTCTAGGATTTAAATCACGAGTGATAAAATATTATTTTTTCACATATAATGCAAAAAATATTATAGAATATCATAATTATGATAGAAAAGAAAAATATCCTGAATATAGTAAACATTCCTATTGGAATTCATGCAAAATCAAAACATACATTAACCAATCTGGTCATAATAGAGAATATCATGTAAATTTGTCATGTTTAATTTAAAAAAAAAATAGTTACAAAATTGGTTGCCAAATTATAAAAAATATGACCATTATTTTTACCATTTCTAATAAAATTATTAGGTCCGAAGCGGAGTGAGACACCCTCTCGTTTCCAACAAATTTTGAGTTTTTTACTTTTCTAAATTTCTTTCAAAACTTGTTTTTTATAGATATTCAGCCATTAGAGAAATTCCAGATGCGTTGAAAATAATAAGGTGGACATCTTTTGTTGCATCACTATTTGAGGTGCCCTCTCCCTTAGCTGCAGTGCTAACGGAAGAGCTGCTCATTCTGAAGATCGCCATGGGAATTGTGGTGTTCTCGTATTGTACTTGGTTCTCCCGGTATATCGTATTGACCAACAACGATTACCAAGGGGTAAGATTTTTAAATTTTTTGTATAAAATAACATGGAAATTTGCAAAAAAAAAACCATACATTATGTTTAAATTGCAAAAAAGTGCCTGAGTTATTGGAAATTGCATAAAAACCCTGCACTATTAATAAATTGCGAAAAACCATACCGTTATATTGAAGCGAACGCCGTTAGTTTCAGTTGTTTAATCACTTAAATTATTTTTTTTTAAACATTTTTCTCGAAAGATCATTTTTTAGAAAATATTTGCTTAGAAAAAGTGTATTTCTAAAAAAAATTTAAAAAATAGATATTATTTCAGTAAAACAATTTGTTAACAAAATATGTTTCTGAAACAAAATATTTTTCCAAGAAGGTATTTTCCAACAACAATTTTATGAATTTTTTTTTTCTTAATAATAGATTTCAAAAATATTTTTTTTAAGGGAAACAGTTTTATGAAAAAAATGTTAATTAGTATTTAAAATATATTTTTGAAGTGACTAAACTAAAGTCCGATTTATCCCTCAACTATTGAACTAGTTTACTTTTACCTCTCAACGTTTTGTCCAATTTAGCCCTTTAACTATTAAATAAGCTTATTTTTTAACTTTTCAATCCGTTAATGCTTTGCTTACAGGATAAACTCGCACTGGTAGTGTTTTATATCCTGGCGTTACTGCTCTGCTTTTTGCTTAATGAGGATCTTATTCCCGTTGTACTTGATGTGATGAGAATTATGAGTGGAGTCGTGATGATTGTTGAATCATTTTTGCCATGGTGTTTCGATTGGAGTGTACTTGGCCGGGATGTAAGGACTGCAGTCCTCTCAGCCATAGAGTGTGTGGCTGAGTTCACCGTTAACTCTGTTGTTCAAAACTAGATATCCTCACTTGAGGAGGTACAAATTTCTGTGTGTCCTTTGTTTCTTTATTTACTTATGGGAGAATTTACTTATTTATTATTCATATTATTTTTCAACAGGGTTCGAGAATTTTTTATCTTGCGAGTTTTGTCGTATTCGTCATAAGCTACACTATGAAAAGGTTTTGGAAATGAAAACATATACCGGTTTAATGATGTTTTTTGAATGAAACCCTAAATCTCTAAAGTTAGGGTTGTTTTGGTTCGAACCTTAATTGGTCTGGAGTTATTGTTAAGTTTGTCTTTGGGAGATGGATTTTGAGTTACAGTAATTTGTTTATTAGGAAAATAGACAACATTTTAATTTTTTTTACTATTTGTTTTTTATTGAAAGAAGAAATAAGGATGATTATGCACTTTGATATAAAAATAACTATAATTTATGAATATTTTTCACATAAATCACTTTTTAAGAGCAAAAATTTCTAGATTCGTAAAATGAAGAAGAATGCAAATTATTGGTTAAAATGATTTCTTTCTGGTTGCTGCAAGCAAGAATCAAATTGTGCAAGTTAATTTATTACCATTCAGATACCAAGAAAGAACTAAAAAACAATGGTAAGAAATATCTCTGTAATCCTCATCACAACTCGAAAGCATTCTGCAAGAGACCATTAGCAACTAATTGCTCATTTCTAATTTTGTACCATATGTTAAAAAAAATCTCTATCAATTCAAAGTTGTTCATGTATATAAAATCGCAATTCAATGTTTCATATGAAAAATATATAATCATTAATTCTACACCAATAATGCAATTAATTTATCAATTAAACATATTCTTCTTGCAATAACCTACACCGATAATCTGCATCCGTATTATTTATGTCTATGTTGCTGCTTCTACACGACCAAATCTTTATCATTCGGTAATGCACAAAAATCGCCATCTACTGTCCATCTGTATTATATCATAAAACTAATATTTCATTAAGATATAAATAAAACAATCCAAACTCATAACTTCGGCTTCATGGCCAGACAGAGATTTGATGGGCATAATAACAACTGTATTTAACAGATGCAATATTCTTGCAATTAAACTATTTAATTCACATTAAAAGAGGAAAATCCGAAAAACCCCAAACGCTAAAAGGGCAACCGTTGCTTTGGTGTCATATGAGGTTGCGGCCAGGAAATGACCGTCTTGCGGCTCGAACTTCAAACGTGTGAGATACCTCACAAATAAAACAAAATCAAAACACCTCACTTCATAAAACCAAAATTCATCGATTGTTACAAAGTCCAAACTACAACAAAAACCAAACCAATTATTCAAACAAAAACCAAACTAAAATCCAACTATAAATAACATAAACAGACATAAATATCCAACCAACAAATCAGTTGTTTAAGGAAGCCTGCTGCCGTCCATCAGGAATTGCAAACAGTACAATCGGCTTGGAATTGCGGAGGAACGGGATGTCGCACCTGTAATAACCCTTCCTCTCCAGTTGAATCACCTCTCCATTTTTCAGGTTCCTCATGTTCGTGTCTCCCAATGCGGCCGTCTCCTTTTTGGTGACAGGGTTTAGATTATCCAAGAAATCCTCTCCCTCTTCCAACTGATTAAAGTTACAAAAATATGTATAAAAATCATGTATTTAATGGTATATTAATATAATGGAAATTTTGCAAAAAGAACCCTGTAGTGTTCTCAAATTGCATAGAAAGACCTACTTCAAATCACAGAATGTCGCTCAACTTTTAAATTTTTAAATTTTAAATTTCAATTTCAAATTTACAATTTGATATTTAAATTTTAAATTTTGAAATATGAAATATGAAATTTATTTTAAAATATAAATTTTAAATTTTAAATTTAAAGTTTCTCGTAGAGAATATACACATGAACTATCATACTATAAAATATGAACATCTTTTCTTCTTTATTAAATAATAAAATTCAACCAATATGTTTCGCATTTCTTCGGACTACAGATTTTTTTCGTAATTTCCAGTAACACAGGGGCTTGTTGACAAATTAAACATATCAAAAAATATAAAATGTAAATCCATACCTTTTTCTTCTTGATTAAATAATCAAACTCGACCAAACTCAGCTTGACCAAATCCTCACTATCCGCCAGCCACGTCAGCTTAAGCTTCGTACTCTTCACACTCCCCTCCAAATTCAGCTCCCCCGTTAAACCAAACACATTCCCCTGTGAATCCACCTTCTTCTCCCTGATAATCGCATTTCCCCAGTCCATCAGCGTCACCTCCTCCCCCTCCTTTATTAAACTCGCATCGGAATATTCTAACAGAATATTCTTGGAATATGAGGTGGCCTTGGTGCCAGCTGGCGGGTGCTTTTTGTGGCGAGGGATGATTTTGATTGTCGCCGAATCTGGACCGTTGGTTAGAAAGAGGGGGACAGGTGGCGGATTGTGGGAGAGGATCGCCACGTGGCGCGCGCAGACTGGGTCGATGAGTTTCTTGTTTATTGTCCAGAGCTTGTCCCACTCCATTAGGTTCAGGTTTTTAGACGCACCCTGTGTAAAAAAAGAAAAAATAAATTAATGAATTTTGTGTGAGTTGATGAATTTGGTTTGATAATAGCAAGGAATGCTGACCATATTATTTGTAAAATTTACTTTTGATAAATTAGTTTTAATATTAGTTTTCACTTTTAATAATTTTGGATTTTTAGACATGTAAAAAAACTGTAAATATCAAACCTAGCCTTCCAAAAGTGCAAATATCGCTATTAAGAAAAAAGAAATGCAAATATCAAATTTCCCATTCCAAAATCTCAAAAGATATTAAAATTCATCAAACGAAAGAAAAATATCAAAATAATCTGCTAAACTGAACTAAACACAACAGCTTCCGTTTGCTAAGAAGCGTATAAACCATGTTGAGCATGCAGAATGGACAAAAAGCACCCCAAAATAACAAAAAGAATCCACCAAAAACATAAAATTTACCCTTCCGAGCCTCAAAATAACCAAAATATAAAAAATAAAAAAAAACAATCCACCAAAAAACCAACCCGTTGGAGAATGAACTGAATCAGAGCCTCAATCTTGAGCCCTCTCCTAACAATCCCTTGTAGAGTAGGAAACCTGGGATCATCCCAGCCGTCCACCTGTCCGTTCTGCACGAACCAGAGGAGCTTCCTTTTGCTAAGTCAGAGTATAAACCATGTTGAGTCTGTTGAACTCGTAGATCTGAACTTTTCGCAATCCCATATCTGATAGGATCCTGCAGTACTGCTGTGGTTCGTGCGGAACGGACAAAAAAACACCCCCAAAAAAACAAAAAGAATCCCCTAAAAAACAAAAACAAAAACAATCCACCACCAAAAAACCAACCTGCTGGAGAATAAACTGTATCAGAGCCTCGATCTTGAGCCCTCTCCTAACAATCCCCTGCACAGTGGGGAATCTCGGATCATCCCAGCCGTCCACCTGTCCATTCTGCACGAACCAGAGCAGCTTCCGTTTGCTGAGTAAAGTGTAGACCATGTTGAGCCTGCTGAATTCGTAGATCTGGACGGCACGGAGCCCCATGTCCGACAGGATCCTGTAGTACTGCGCGTTCCTGTCGTGGTACTCGCTGGAACGTAAAGCGTGGGTTATCTGTTGGAGAAAGGGGGAAATTAATGTTAGGGGTGTTTTGGTAATTTTCTTTAGGGGTGTTTTTGTGAGATTATGAGTATATTGTTGATTCGTGTGTTTTTAAAGGGGGGTCAAATGAGGTTTCTGAGATGCGGTTTGGGGATTGAAGTTGGGATTGATTTAGAGTTTAGGGTTTGAGGGCTGAAGTGTGTGTTATGTGTTATGAAAAACATGATGAAATATCTGGAAATTATATTAGAAATTTTAGCGATTTTAGAAACATTTTATTGATTTATGTGTTGAGAAGAAGAAATTTAGCAACTGAAATTTCCGAAATACAGTTTGTGGATTAAAATTTTAGTTCGATGAGGGACTGAAGTGTAAAGTTCCAAGATATGTTTCTATTACTGTTCTAAATTCCTAATATTTCTGTCAAGCGTAAAATTTAGAAATTATATTGAGGAATATTTTCGTAAATATTGACCGATTTCACACAAAATGTCTCATTTTTATAAATTTGATAAGCAAGTTTTAACTTTTATAAGTTTCTGTAATTCAAAACAGAAAATCAACAAATTAAATTTTCAAAATATGTTGTGTAAATTAAAAGTTAAAATTAGTTTAAGTTTGAACTTTGAGGGACTAAAGTGCAAAAACTCACCCCTTCAATAGAGTCCACAAAAGGACAAGCAAAGTCGTAAGTTGGATACACCTTATATTTCTGTCCCACTCTATGATGCGGGTCATTATTGACCCGGTAATAAACCGGGTCCCTCAAACTCTTATTCGGATCCTGCATATCCAATTTCCCTCTCACACAACACTCACCACCTCTCTCAGTTCCATTTACCATCTCTCTCCACAATCCCAAATTCACTTCAACGCTATTATTCCTACATTTCGATTCAATTCCTTCCATTCTTTCTGTTCTCATTTCCTCTTTTGGCGTATCGTCCACATAAGCTTTACCTTCTTTTAATAATTTTTCACACATTTGCATTAATTGATCGAAATAGTTAGAAGTATAAGTCACTTTATCGTATTTGACCCCCAAAGTTTCGATATCTATTAATAAATTGTCGACGAATTCTTCACTCTCTTTTGAAGGGTTCGTGTCGTCGAATCGGATTATTAATTTCCCGTTGTATCTTTCTGCGAAGTATTTGTTTAATAATGCGGCTTTTGAGTGGCCTATGTGCAAAAATCCGCTCGGTTCTGGAGCGAAACGGAGACAGACTTCTCCATATTTCGCGCCGGGTAAATCCACCTCAAATTGATTATTATTATTTTTGTCATTATTGTTATTATTTGTTTCTTTTGGGGGAAAATCTTTGGATTTGAGAATTGGGGCAGGAGATTTGCCGATTCCTCTTTTACCGACGAATAAAGTTACGGTTTCGTTTAGGGTTTCGTGTTGGGACAAAATCGAATTGAACCAACGGACTAAATTTGGGTATTTTTTGGATTTTCTTATGCTTTCCCACCTCTGTCCAGTACCTAATTACAAAAATTAAATAATATTTTAGCTTAATTTCATGAAAATGTTATGAATTCTGATAATGGAATAATGAAATACCGGCAAGAGCCGTCCAGATTGCCACGTCAGCAATTGAGAAATTAAAACCGACTAAAAATGTTCGATTTGATAAATATGAATCGACATTAGCACAGGCCGATTCAAATTCGGATCCTGATGAGAATGTTGAGGCATAATCTAGCCACTCATCAAACTGCATTAAAATTTGAAAATCAATCAGATTCACACATAAATAAATTTAAAAAATTCAGGAAATTGTAAAATTAAAATAGAATGAAATGGAGAGGAATTGACCTGTTTGGACTGGAGAGGATCGGATGCGTAGAAATTGGGGAGAGATGAGTTTTTAGCTATGTATTGGAGAAGAGTATTGATTCGTTTTAAGCATTCTCTGAAAATTTTCATATATTTTCCAGCAAAAATATGTTAATTCAAGCTAATAAAATTTAATGAACAAAAAAAGAGAGCAGATTTTTTATTTCATTTTCAAAAGATCCGAGATTTTCCCTGAAAGCAATCAACTTTCTGGTTAAAAACACTGAACTAAAGTTAAAAAGCAAAATTAAATCAGCAATATTTTGCGGATCAAGACAAGAAACTCAGAAATTAGAGAAAACGATACAAAATCTTGAATCGGAGAGGAAAAGAAACTGAAGCCGTACCCGGAAGCGAGAGTAAGTTGAGGAGGAGAGCCTGAAGGAAGACCGCCGGCGTCCATGGAGATGTTCAGTCCGGCGACCTTCGCGGCGGCGATGACCGCCAGCGGCGCCGCGTCGGCGGAGAAGGAAAGCGTCGCCGCCTCCATGCTGCTGTTGCTTTTTCAACACAGGTCAGAAAGAAGAACGAAAGAGATGAAGGAAAGATAGAAGTCTGCTTCTTTTCTTTTCTTTTCTAGGGTTTTTCACTTGATGGGAAAGAAGGTTTTATCTGTAGGAAAGTGAATCAGTGTTTTCTTTTCCCGGTTTTTAAGCCCTATTTAGGATTCACAATAAAACAACATACAAGCTCTATTTAGGATTCACTTTCCTGGATTTCCATTTCCCGGTTTTCAGGACTTGCAGACAGTCAGGGGTGTAAACGGTCCGGATCCAGTTCAGATAGTGCTCATAACAGATCTGTATACATATTTATTTTCCGGATCTGAATACGTGTCAGATATTAAACAGATACGGATACGGTTCAGATATTAGACAGATACGAGTATGGTTTGAATATCTTGGATACGGAAAAACATTCAGATTTTTATTCAGATAAATAAAAGGAATATTTAATACAAAACATAATAT
The DNA here is from genome assembly GCA_027726005.1 of Juncus effusus. Lineage (NCBI taxonomy): Eukaryota > Viridiplantae > Streptophyta > Magnoliopsida > Poales > Juncaceae > Juncus > Juncus effusus. The sequence goes on along the minus strand of CM050910.1, from coordinate 5,228,763 downwards.
TTGCTTTATAACTCTCAAATAACAATATACATAAGAATATATGAAATTTGTATAAAGAAATAGTTTTAGTGTTAATAATCTGTATATAATGTCTTATTTACATTTATAAATTACTAAATTACTGATGTTATATATATTTAAAGATATGATATTATTAATTTTATAGGTATTTAAATTCATACAAAATATGGGTCCATATATTGTTTATTTGACAATTTGGATTGAAAAATGGGTACCCGTTTTTGAAAATTATCTGGATCCAAATCCGAAACTAAAATTGAATACCAGAAGGGGTTCCGGATTTTTTATTCGGATACGGTTAAGGTCGGTTCGAGCAATATCCGGACAGTTTACAACTCTAATGCTATTACTTTAATCATTAGCATAATATATAAAAGGGTTCAGATATGGAGTGCCAGGATTTTGGAGCGCCCAGCAGTGTCCGATTATAAAAAATATGATGAAATTACAAAAAGATATTTTTGTAAACACAAAAGTTATAGTGAAATTACAAAAAGGTATATTTATAAACTCAAAAGGTATATCAAAGTACAAATATATATGTGTACAACTAAAACTGTATGGTGAACGCTTCTAGGCACTCCAAAAGGTGAGCACTCCGAATAATTTCTCTATATAAAAATAGAGATGATGCCAAACAAGACCATATCACTTTTAGTTTTTCTTTTCATCATCAATATGAGCTAGGCCATTGGCAATTGTCTTGTTGATTATGCCCCTTAATTCTACTATTAGTTACCACTTAGGAGCTATGATGTTACAAGGATACTTTAAAAATTAAGAAGTATTTTGAGGATACTGGTATCTGAGGCAAATACGGCTAGGATACGACTCTGATACGTATCAAATACGTCACGTAACAAAAAAATTCATACATGTTTAGGATATGGAAAGATATATCAGGATATTTCCGAGATACGGCTAGGATACGGTTATGATACTTCTGTCAGGATACTTCTGAGATAATTTCACTATATATTTTGGTTTGCTATACTTTTTTTAACAAATTTTTTTTAAAATAAAATTTTCACCTACATTCAAACTAATAGAAGACTTATTTGCATTTTAGACTCACATTCTTTATTTTGTCTACAACTCACATAATAAAAAAAATAAAAATAAAAAATCAATTCTTGAGAAAGCCAAAAAAACTTGACTTTCCTTAAATCAAATTTTGAATTTTACGAACATTAAGTACGAAGTATGTGTTTAATTTCATTCACATATTTTGATATTAAATTTGAAATGTTGATTATTATTAATTAATTTATTTTTATGATTATATTATATAAATATATAATTAAAAAATAAATATATATAACCATATCCGTATCCTAAATTTTTGGAGATTTGCCGTATCCCCGTGTCGGTATCGTATCGGATATGATACCGTATCCGTGCAACATAATAGGAGTGATTATTTTGGTGATAAATTTGGGAGGTAGAATAATAGTTTTTTATTGAATGTCAAAGCTTTCTAGATCAAGCGTTAGGCATCACTTGAATTTTAGAACTTAGAAGAGGTCTTAAGCTCGATCATAACGAATGCAGTAACACAATTAATATTTAGCAAGTATCTCAAACCAGTGATAATGGATTTGAATCTAAAAACGTTGTTTATGGATTCATGTAATCTTTTGGGAGAAAATTGTGTTATTTTTAATAGTGCAAATTCTGCATACAATTCCCAAGTTATTTTCTTACAACAAAAAACCAAAACTATATATGATTTATACAAGTTCATCACACCTTTGTTTTCTTTCTACACAAAATAATAAAATACATTACATAACAACAATACAATCAGTTAAAGGGTTATTTGCATGCATATACAATCAAGCTTTAAACTTGAACAAATCATTAATTACGAAGAACAATTAATCCCCTTAAATCGTCTGGATTTAATTTCTTGTTCTTTCTCTGTTCGTAAAGAAACCAACTCTTTTTCTAAAGCGCCTTTTTCTCTTCGTAATTTTCTTGTCTCTACCTCCATTGCTTTTGTCAATGTATCAATTTTCCTTGATAAAATCTAAATATGAAAATATCATTTCTTTATTAATCACATTTCACATTACAAATCAAATGAATTACATTAGTTTTTGTTTCAAGTGTTATTTCTAAAAGTAATAGGCTAATAAATGAAATTTAGTTTGAACTAGTTTGATTTTATTTGGGATTTTTGTGGCAAAGAGTTAAAACTATGTATATATAATTTGGTTTGAATAAAACTAATTTCAAATGAAAAACGCTCTTTAATTAGAAAAAAAAGATATTTTACTTCGATAGAAATCTCCTTGTCTTTTAAGCATTGGTCCCTTTCTAAACATGATTTTCTCAAAGCAATCACTTCTCTTTGCAAAACATCATAAAACACGATCGAGACAAAATCATCGCTCGAAACTTTTTCTTCTCTTTCAAGCTTCAAATCGGTCTCTTCTCCTACGACCGATCCGTTACTACTATCACAATCCGAATTTGATTTCGAATTGGAATTTGAATTTGAATTTAGATTTGGGCATTTTTCGTCGGATGAAATGGCTCCGTCAAAAGACTTGGAAGCCTCTTTTCCGCGTTTCAAGATTATTCTTTGCGATTTTGGACTAGGTAAAGAGGGTCTTTGATTGTCATTTTTATTTTGTGAAGGACTTGAGAGAAAATCTGATCCATTTATCGACTTGCTTCTAGATAATCCTTTTGGCATGAATCCTAATTGGAGAGATGACTTTAATCCATCTTCTATGACTTTTAATCGCAGTTGTAATCTTTCCTAAATATCACAAAAGAATTATGAAACTTTTATGAAAATAGACACACATCAAGTTATAAAATAAACACAAATTGGAATAATAATTTAAAGAAAATAAGTTTAAATAGGTATACTTTGAGTTGTGCCTCTGCTTTTGCGGTTCTTTCTGCCACATTAAGCTTGTCTCGTAGTTGTTGCATTTCGCCCTGAAATTAACACAATTAGCACTGACCATAAGGTGAGAAAATGTAAACACCAAAACAAAATTACTTTATACCAAACATATGTAATGAATCAAATACATATAGAAAAAACAGAGATGATAGATGCACAAATGATTGCTTTATTCTATCTTTATTAAATTGATTATAAAAAAATAGAAAAGAAAAATGGAAATTTTACCATGAGGACTCGGCGTTCTTCATTCCATTGCTTGAGAGGAATGACTTTATCACACGAATCTTTCCACTCGTTCGCAACGAGGGTTGCAGCTCGATTTTCTGTGACCATTACTCGTGAAAGAGTCCTCTCTAGTGTTCTTTTTTCATCCTACAATTAATATTTAATAAAAAAAATGTATACATAAAAGAAAATTCTATTTGCAAATATTTCCATCTGCATAGATGAAAGCATATACAAATTTGATCTACATATAGCAATATAATCCAATTGTAAAAAAAAAATTGCATTATGCCTAAATTGCCAAAAAACAAAATACATTACCAAAAGTTACAAACAGCCCCCCAATATAGTGGCTTTTCTTTGAATTTTCCAATAATGTAGGGACTTTTTGGCAATTTAAGCATGGGTGTCATCTTTTAATATCTACAAAACACTTATTTAGACAACAAAGATCATACTTTTAGCTCGCTGACTTGGCGACGGTAATCCCGAACGGCGTTAGCAGCAGCAGCGCCAGACATAACCGACTCCTCCAAATCGCGGACCGTCTGCGTCATTTTCTCGACCTCCGCGACTTTCTTCCTATGCATTTTATCCAATATTCTGTACTCCTCCTGGCATATATCGTTCTGTTTGATCATCTCTTGGTGTTTGTTTTGTAGTTCGTCGACTAGCGCCGCTTTTGTTTTCGCGGCTTGCACCTCTCGTTCCGCTTCTACAAGAGCGGCTTCTTTTGTTTTTGTTAGCCTTTCTAGTGCTTTGTTGTCCTCTTGAAGCTTCACCATCTTTGTATATCACAAAAGAGAAAAAAGTAAAGTTTATTTTATAAGTAACGAAATTGTGTAAAAATATACAATTTGCGATTCGAAATAAATGCCAGCCCATAAATTACTCAACTAGTGTTTAAATTGTTTTTAGTCAAGTTGTAATAAAACTGCATAATAGTCAAAATCTCCATTCAATATGCATAATATTTTCATAAAGAATGGATAATAAATAAGTTAAGAAAATTGGCAAAAAAGCCCCTACAATATGCCGAAATTGGAAAAAAAACGTATTTTTAGTTTATAAATTTTAATTTTTTTTAATTAAAGTTTAAGATTTTTTTTAAGAACTTTTCAAGTGAGAGAAAGGTTAATTACACTTTAAGATTTTATTTGAATAATTAGAGTTAAAATGAAAAACTAACGGTAGGTGCTTTTTTGCAATTCATCAATAAGGTAGGTTTTTTTTTTCAATTTCCAATATAGCAGAGCTTTCTTGTAATTTTCGCATATGTAGGGGCTAAAATGCAAATTTCCTGATAATTAACAAACCTCTTGTTTAAGAGATTTAATTTCCGCCTCGAGAGGAAAAAGAATATCTTCAATCGGTGGCAAATCATCATCTTTTTGAGCTGCATGAACTCGTCGAAGCGTCGCCTCAGCTGCTAGTTGAGCATGTAATGCTTCTCTTTTTTCTTCATTTATCCTCCTTATTTCTAGGTTCTACATTAAATTGTGCTAATTTGATTAAAAAAAGTAAATTTTAACTTGTTTAGAATAATAGAATTAATGGTTAGTTTTAATGGTATGATTCTAAGTTTAATTAAGCTTAGCATAAGCCCATTATTTGGAAGAAAATAAATAAATAAATAAATAAATAAATAAATAAATAAATAAGAAAATATTCTATATTGAAATAATCAAAGTCCAAACCTTATTTTCGATCGTAATTTCCGAGGCCTCCAATTTTTCATAAACCTTTTTAAGCTCCTCTGTAACCTAATAAAACAAAACAAGTAATTCATTACTTTTAAGACTATTTTCTTATTAAATGAAGTGATTGATTGAAATAAAAGAAAACGGAAATTAAATATAAAAAAAAGGAAAAAACAGAGTACCTCACAAAGAGCCTTATCTTTAGCTCGATCAGTTATGCGTAATCCTTTTATCTCATTTTGAGCTTCAGATACATCACGATCCTTTTCTGAGTTAAATTCAAATTAATAAATTGACAATTCAGATAAGAATTGAAGCATTTCATCAAAAACATCACATTCAAATCATAAAATTTATAGGAAAACTCTCAACATAATCACAAAAATGGAGCTCAATTTCATCCAAAATTTGATAAAAAAAATTGGAACAAAACCCAACAAAATCCGAACTAGAATTACATCCATTTGATGTAATTATACCTTTAATTTCATTGCTGAGTCGATTGAGCTCAATTTTGACAGGATCCAAAGAATGAGGCAAGATTATATATTCTTCTTCTTCTTCATCTTCCAAATATAATGATCTTTTCCCTTGTTGATTCTTCTTTTTTGATACCTCTGTTTGTGAATCCACCATTGACCCATTACAATTCTCTCCATTTTCTCCCATCACACCAACCTTCTCTCTCTCTCTCTCTCTCACTCTCTCTATTATTTTCTTTCCTTTACTTTCCTTGAGAAAGAAAGGCCGGCACTGAGTTGGCAGCAAAGCGAAAGAGAAAGAATGAGTAATCATTTTATCATGGTTATTTATTTATTTGGTTGGTTATATATTTATTTATTTATTTATTCATAACTTTTTATTTTATAGTATGAGGATTATATGATTTTGGGTTGATTGAATCATGAATGAAACTCTCCTGTTATTTTCCCGGTTTAAAACGGTACGTAACTGTCACTATTTATGCAGCTGTTGCCGACAAAAAACGGAGAGAACCGATGTGAAAGTACAAATTAACCCTCATAAGATTTTTCCTCTTTTTAATTTTTTCCATCTTAATCTAAGCATAATACATATGATGTGAAATATTTTGTGTTAATTATACAACCGTTGTTATGATTATAACAACTTGTCTTCTTGTAGATATCTTAATCTAAGCATAATACATATGATGTGAAATATTTTGTGTTAATTATACAACTGTTATGATTATAACAACTTGTCTTCTTGTAGATATCTTAATAAAAAATTATATTACCTCTTTTTAAAACTCTTTGCTTTTTCTATTGTTTCATCTAAATTCTAAGCACAATTAGTTAATTACTCATATGGTATTAAAACTAATACATGCAAAGTATTTAAAATTATTTATATGTAAATATTAATTTTTAAACTGTAGTTAGGCTCATTACTTATTTGTCTTGCTTTTTGTAAATATCTTAAATTATGATATGATGAATATATTACCTTTTTTCTATTTTTGCCCTTGTGAATAATTAATATAGCACATGATGGACATGGGTTGAAGTTAGACATCACTTTCAATTGGGAAAAAAAATAATTAATAAATTTACATAATTCATTGCATATTATGCTAATGAAATACTTTCAGAAAGAACCTTGTAGAAGTGAAATATAAAGTATGTCCTTAAAAATATGGGAATATCGCATTTACCTCTCTTTTATTTCTATTATATAACAAAAATATGAACTTTTATTCTCCAGCTGACACGTGTCAATTTTGTTCCTTAAAAAATGTTTTTTTTTTCTCTTTTTTATTCATTCATGTATTGATCAAACTGATGGGGAATAATTTATGAGTCTAAATGAAGAAAAAAGAGAGAAACATTATATTAGTTATTATTTTATAACTCATATTTCTTATCTGTTCAAATTTCAACTTTGACTTTTAACAATTCAAACTAATAAGGATTAAATTATAAAATAAAAAACAAGGACTAAATTATAAAATTATGGGGACTAAATTATAAAATTAATCAGCATCACATTTGGCTGTCAGTCAGTGAAGAAAAGAACTGCTTTATTTGATTAAACTTTTAAGTTAGAGATATCTCTTATAATGAGCTGTTGATGTACTGTAATAATATTATTTTTATAAATATCTGAAGGTGGAGGGTGAGAAAAAAAAATGCCACTTTAAAGAGTTTAGTGCTAAAAAGTAGTTGAAATGAGGACACTACATAATCAGACTAGGGCTGCTATTGAGCCCCCAATTTTATGTCAAGTGTTTAACATAGCAAAATTGAGAAAAATGAATATATTTTTGACTTTTAGTGTCACGGAAAATAATAAATAACTGAAGATAATTTGTGAATTCGAAATATATGTTTGGAAACTTTTATATATCAAATGAACTATATTGTGATTGTTAATATTATTTGACACAATTTAAAATTGAAAAAAGAATAATTATTTTGAGATATCTACCAATGAGTGATATAATATAAATTTAAAGCCATCAAAATTCAAATTATATAATATAAATTTAAAGAAATGAAAAGTTTGTACAAAAATTATTGAGAACTATTCATCTATTATTTTGTTATAGCTTAAGAATTTTTATCTAAATTAGGAAATAATGTTCGCCCCATATAACTGAAAACGCACCATCCTTTGAGCGAAATTTTGGGGGAAGAGAAACAAATATTCTACAATTGAGGGTTCACTTCAATGAATAGGGGGAAATAAAAGGTTGGTCCCATGTCACTATCTGAACCTCAGAGCTACTACTGCTTGAGTTATTCATACAATATAATATCATATGATAGGATTTTATTTTCCAGAAGTTCATGCGTGTATAATAAGCATCTTCACAAACAAAATATAAATAAACATTTCCATGATGAAGCAGATGCATATATATGTACAAAGCTAATTCAAGAAGAGATTTTCCTCTGGAGCACAATTTGAATCTTGTGCGCTTTGATTTTGGAGGCAGCAAGAAGAATTTGAATTTTTTTGAATAGTAGCACTATTTTGAAGAATAATTAATCAGATAGCATGTTTTTCAAAATATTTGGGTAGGTAGCACTTCCGTCAGACCCTCTGGCGGAACTAGGAATTTTTTTTTTTTTGCTAATCTCGGCTATTTGGCACCCTTAAACAGCCTTAATTAATGAAAAAGGGTAGTTCCGCCACCGGGTCTGGCGGAACTAGGTAAAATTTATTTTTGGCCCAATTTAAACGGTGAAATTGGCCCAAAAATGACGAAAATATAGGTTCCGCCAGACCCTCTGGCGGAACTAGTTAGAAATAACAGGTTCCGCCAGAACGTCTGGCGGAATCAGACTAATTTTCCAACTTACAATCTGACCCAAAAAGTTAAAAAAAATGGTCTAGTTCCGCCAGACCCTCTGGCGGAACTAGTTATTTCTAGCTAGTTCCGCCAGTGGGTCTGGCGGAACTATACCATTTTTTCCACTTACAATCTGACCCAAAAAAAATCAAAAAAATGGTCTAGTTCCGCCAGACCCTCTGGGGGAACTATTTATTTCTAGCTAGTTCCGCCAGAGGGTCTGGCGGAACTATACCATTTTTTCCACTTACAATTTGACCCAAAAAAAATCAAAAAAATGGTCTAGTTCCGCCAGACCCTCTGGCGGAACTAGTTATTTCTAGCTAGTTCCACCAGAGTGTCTGGCGGAACTAGACCATTTTTTTCGACTTGCAACCTGACGCAAAAAAAATCAAAAAAATGGTATAGTTCCGCCAGACCCTCTGGCGGAACTAGCTAGAAATAACTAGTTCCGCCAGACCCTCTGGCGGAACTAGACCATGCGTTATTTTAAACTCCCATTTAAACCCGTCCGACCCTCGTTTTAACCCATCCGTCCGACCGAAAGAAAAAGAGCAAAAAGGGGGCGAAATTTCTGCGATTTTGGGAGGTAATTAAAGGGAAAAGAAGGAAGAAATTAAAGGAAGAGAAGGAGAAGTTAGAAAGAAGAAGAAATATGTAAGTTATTTTGTTTGATTTTGAGTTTTGATTAGTTATTTTTGTTGATTTTGTTGAATTGAAATAAGTTTTGATTGAGTGAAATTAGTGAGAAATAGGTATGAATTTAGTGAGATTAGATTGAAGTTGGTTTAAATAGGTTGATAGTATTGAAATTTGTTTGAATTTTTGTTGATTTCTTTAGAGAAAAATAAGAACAAGAAGAAGAAGGAGGAGGAGGAGGAGGAGAAGAAGAAGAAGAAGAAGGAGAAGGAGTAAATTTTTCGTCAAATTTATTCGGTATGAAAAAAATTTGTAATTATTTTTTATTACTTAGTTATTTTAAAGAAAAATATAATATAAATTTATTTAGTAATATATTTATTTATAGTAATTGTTTATGGTTTTTTTTGAATATATACAATTTTTTGTATTAAAAAAAATAGAATGAAGCAATTTGTTTATTTTTGTGTTAAATAGTATGTTTATTTAGTTATGTAAAAATATATTGTTTAGTTATTATTTATATAGGGATATTTTTATCAATTTTATTCGGTATGAAAATATTTAATAATTAATTTTCAATATGTAGTTATTTTAAGAAAAAAATATAATATATATTTGTTTAGTAATATATTTATTTATAGTGATTTGTTAGGTTTTTATTTTTGACTATATACTATTATTCCTATTAAAAAAAAGAGTGAAGTAATTTATTTATATTAAAAAAAGATTGAATTAATTTAGTTATAGTAATTGTTTAATTATTATTTATATTTAAAAAATAAAATTTATATAGGGATGTCATCTAGGGGCGGATCTAGTCGGGGCGGATCTAGTCGTGCGGATCGGGGGAAGGCTCCTATAGTTGAGCTAGAAGGTCCGGTATATCGTCCGCTGAACGAATTCCAGGATGATCACAGAACCGTATGTTTCAACCAACCGGACAACACCAAGGCTAAAGCGAAAGGGGGTTTCCGATACAGGCAACATCATATTAATGTATTGTATATAAAATTATTTCTATATATCTATTTATTTAATTATGTAAAAATAATTTACTTATATGTTTCGTTTCCGCAGGTGCCATAGAATTATCAGTTCAAGCCATATTTTGCAAGTGCGTGTTTGTTACAAACGCAGAAAATCGGTTATGTACCAATCGATGGCATACTGATAACCGCTCTGCAGGAACGGTGGAGAAAAGAGACACATACGTTCCACATGCCGCACGGAGAAATGACCATAACGTTAGAGGATGTTTCATGCTTGTTGGGGTTGCGGGTGGATGGCAAGCCCCTTTGTGTGAAGAACAGCGGTATTAATTGGGCAAATAAAGCCGAGAAACTACTCGGAAAAACACCCCCCAAGAGATGTTTAGAGGAAATAAGAAAAGCAACGTGTTGGTAAATAAAAAGTGGTTCATGGAGAATTTTGCCGATTTGGAGTGTGATGCCCCCATATTACGAGTTGAGCAATATTGTAGAGCTTACATGATCGGATTTTTTTCCGACATTTTATTTACGGATCCGAATGGGGACTGTTATTCGCTCATGCCCCTGGTACTTTTAGAAGAAATGAATAATTTGCATGAGTGGGCATTTGGGAGTGGGGTACTTGCATACCTGTACAGAGAGCTGTGCAAAAGTACAGGTCCCGATCGGAAAAATATGGGAGGTTGCATCTTATTACTACAATTATGGGCTTGGCAACATTTTGCGACCGGAAGACCGAGAGTTTCATTGAACCTGGCAAGATTGAATATCTACGACGATCCAGATTACAATGATACGGTTGGCATGCTCTGGAGAGATGCAAGAGTTAAAGAGGATCCGTCGACTACTCATTTGTGGGCGAACCGCGACATGTAAGGCAACATCCCTCCAAGTGATATCTTTTGGGCACCTTACGAACCATACCGCGATAGGCTACCGCCCATTTGTCAGGAAGAAAGAACTACGGCACTACTCAGTGTGCCGTTGATTTATTTCTAGATCGTCGAGCGTTATCGTCCTGAGAGGGTGATGCGACAGTCCGGGTATCGGCAAAAAATACCCCCGGAAATACCTGAAGCCGACAAAATTGCCGACAAAGAATTACGCGACCTGACGAATTTTCGCGGAAACGATTGGCATAAGATTCACAAGAATTGGATTACACGTTGGAACGATAAATGGTATTGGTATTCGCAAATGGATCCCCTGGAGCCGTATACCCCTCTCGATTATGATGGTTACATGAGCTAGTATTGGCAGAATTCTGATCCGTTGGTGCAGAGAACCATTTCGCACGGTTCGAGCACATACCGCCCCATGGTCCCCGAAAAAAGATTAGCGGTAAATTTTTTTAATATTTTTAAAGTTAAATTTAGAATTATAAATTTTTTATTTTTTTTAATATTTTAAGGCACAAACTGCCATGGAGGGAGCTCGCATAGGTTTCAGAATGCTCAGAGAATTTGGTGCAAATATGAGGGCGGAAGTAAGGGACGGCGTCAGAAAATGGTTGGGATGCCAAAAACTAATTTGTACTCAGCTTAATGAGTATCCCGGCGATACTGAGTGGGAGGTGCTCAACGAACCGAGAGCAAATGCGGGAGGAGAGGAAGAGGGGGGAGAGGAACGAGGAGAAGACGTCAGTCAGCTCACTCAGATGCAGACTCGGAACCAAGCGAGAAGGAGAGGAAGAGGACGTGGCCGTGGTGCATAGGGTTTATGTTAGTGTTTTAGGTTTTATGTTTTGAGATTTGGACTATGTTATAGTTTATGTGTTTGGGGTTTAGGGGTTATGTTTGGGGATTTGCATTATGTTGCGATTTGTTTGTTTGATTTTTTAGGATTTATGGTTTATTGAGATTGTTTTAACTTAAGCATTACAACTACTCAACAATAAATAAAACAAACTAAATAAAATAAACAAAATAAAAACAAACGAAATAAACCAAACTACGGTCCATTGTAACGGTCTCCACCCATTTGTGTGCACTTTCGTTTAGTGTGACCTGGTAATTTGCAGACGCTGCAATTCATTACACGCTTTTCTTTGTTCATGGTGTCCATACTGTTTTGGATTCGCAACTCCTGCCTTCTTCCACATTTCATCCTTCCGTTAGTATTTGTACTTATAAGTTTATCACCAGGAAATAAATTGTAATTACAAATTTCTATGCGTGGCGTCCATTGTGATTTTTCCTTTACAGGATAGAAACTTTTTTCATACGTACGTTTCAAATTATCCAAGGAATAACACGGATGAATGAAAACTTCGCTAGATATAACTTTGTAGTTCTGATTTCGTTTCAAATATACGTCTCTTATACAATATTTCATCATCATTTTCATTCACATTCATGCCAGATAAGACGTCATTTCTCGCATATTCCCACATTGAACTATCTTCGAATTCAGCAGCCGGCGCATCACCGAAAGTACCTACACTAACCATCTCACCCTCTTCCGTATATATAAATCCCGTCTGATGGTTCACTCTCTCCATTTCTTCATCGCCATCTCCATAAATTTCTTCCTCGTCCTCTGACTCCATTTCGGGTTCCTCATCTAATTCATTTTCATCATCATCTATTTCGGGAAGTACATTATTGCTCACACGTGCCATATCAAAGGTCGCAAACGGGTCCTCATTCGCATTTTCAATATTTATTTCATTTTCAACGGGTTCTAATATCTCATTTTCATCTGCATCTGGAATTACATTTGATCTACTACTAGTTCCTATCTGATATTCTTTATTTTGGACGCGATCAACATATATTTCTAATTCCTCCATCCCAACCCTTATGACGCGCTCCGCAAAATTAATCAATTGTGTATTATTCATAATTTTCACTAACCTATAATGCCAAATGCCTTTCTTAAGGGAAGGAAGCCGACCTCGGATTAAAAGAATATCATTATACGACCAACCGAGATTCTCATAAATTTCGTTACACAGTTGGTCATAATCCCTATTTGCGGTTGTACTTTCTGGAATATAAGCCGGTTCCTCCAGGTCGTAATTGCATCCGTTTGGTAGATTTACAATAAGACCATCATAATATACAAGAATTTGAGAGTTTTGTGCCATTTTCTTCTTACTAATTGCAATAATATTTCAACAAATTAACAACAAATATATAATAAAATCAACTAATTATTTAATGAAACAAAAAATCTATAATACAATACCTAATTTTCGTCTTTCTTTTCTTCTATTTTCTCTATTTATTTGGGTCAAAATCACCTCAAATACACTTCAAAATCGCCTGAATAGTATTTTTATTTTTTGGGGGCGAACTTAAGGTTAGATTGGGGGGGAGAGAGAAAGATTTTCCTTTTATAAGAGGCTCCAATGATTGAACAAGTTCCGCCATAGGATCTGGCGGAACTAAGCTATTTCTCAATTTTTTGGGGTCAGACCTGTCCGGAAGACACGCTGATACAGGTTCCGCCAGAACCTCTGGCGGAACTAGTTATTTCTAGCTAGTTCCGCCAGAGGGTCTGGCGGAACTAGTCCATTTTTTTGATTTTTTTTGCGTCAGGTTGCAAGTCGAAAAAAATGGTCTAGTTCCGCCAGACCCTCTGGCGGAACTAGCTAGAAATAACTAGTTCCGCCAGAGGGTCTGGCGGAACTAGACCATTTTTTTGATTTTTTTTGGGTCAGATTGTAAGTGAAAAAAATGGTATAGTTCCGCCAGAGCCACTGGCGGAACTAGTTAGAAATAACTAGTTCCGCCAGAGGGTCTGGCGGAACTAGACCATTTTTTTTGACTTTTTGGGTCAAATTGTAAGTTGAAAAAATAGTCTGATTCCGCCAAATGTTCTGGCGGAACCTGTTATTTCTAACTCTGGCGGAACTTATATTTTCGTCATTTTTGGGCCAATTTCGTCTAAATTGGGCCAAAAATAAATTTTACCTAATTCCGCCAGACCCGGTGGCGGAACTAGCCTTTTTCATTAATTAAGGCTGTTTAAGGGTGCCAAATGGCCGAGATTAGCAAAAAAAAAATCCCTAGTTCCGCCCGACCCTCTGGCGGAACTACTTCAGTTCCGCCAGAGGGTCTGGCGGAAGTGCTACCTACCCAAATATTTTGAAAAACATGCTATCTAATTAATTATTCTTCAAAATAGTGCTACTATTCAAAAAAATTCGAAGAATTTGGAGGCATTATTTGAAGTTAATTTTCAAAAGAATAGTCTACGTAAGACATTTAACCAATGATCACATTTGTTCTTCATGTTTAAGAACCTAGGAATTTTTGCTCTTAAAAAGTGATTTATGTTTATTTATTTATTTATTTTTTGAATCAGTAGTTGCCTACTTTAGGCTTTTGATTAAAAAATAAAGTTTGTTACAAATACTGCATAATTTTAGTACAATATCGTCAAAAAAGAAAACCTAGCTTATTACATGCTAGTTTCCTAGCCCCTATTGTTACAAAGTGATTTATGTTAAAGATATTTTTAAATTATTGTTATTTTTATACCTGCAAAACCATCCTTATTTCTTCTTTCAGTAAAAACAAATAATTAAAAAAAAAAAATTAAGTGTTGTCTTTATTTTCTAATAAAAAAATTAGAAGTTCCATATTTTATTTTATATTTCCCTTTTATTTTACATAGATAAATTTGATCTTTTTGACCAATTGTTTTTATCCGCCAAGATACGATCGGGTTCCACTAGCAATATATATGTTCTTGATGATCATACTAGATAACTGGAGGTAGTAATTATAATACAAACCAAATATTTTTTTCAAAGTTCAAACAACAATAAGGGCACGAAAGGATTAATTCAGTGTATATTAAGGCTCTGTTTTGCATATACACTTAAACCTCCTATTTCGCATATATATTTACATGATTTAGAGTTATTTGAAATATAATTAATTTTCACGATATACACTTATATCATATAATGGGCCGACTTTTGGTTACACTAATTACGATTCACCACCTTATGTTAGATTTGAATATGATGGGAGCAATTTTGGCCGAATATCAAGAAAACAATTATGACCCAAAGTATATGTCTTTATTTGATCTCAATTTATTCATTTTATCGGATATTTATGTTATTTGAAATGGAGTGCGTATTGATTTTGGTTTTTTGTTTGATGATTGGTTTTTGTTTTGTTGTATTTCGGACTTGACTTTAATAAATTGACCAATTTTGGTTTTGAAACGTGAGGTATTTTGATTTTTTTGTTTATGAGATACTTATGTGATATACTTGACTGGAGTTGATCTTATTTATGGTTGATATAAACGGATACATCGCATTATTAAGCTATAAGTGGAGTTTGAATGTACCTCGTGTAAATTTATTGATCAAAGTCCAGTTACAAATCATTATTAGGCTATAAAGCAGCTTTGTACAAGTTGTAATCAGAGTATCCAGAAGCAACTAATGATACTTAGTTTCATTTTCATTGAAAACAAACTGAAACATCGCATCATTTAGCTATAAATAGTTTTGTACAAGTTGTAATCAGAGTATCCAAAAACATAAACTGATTATATTCAATTTCAATTTTGTTGACAACATAAACTGATACAATCTATTGCACCACCCCTCTTCTCTTGTCCCCCTTTTATTTACATTTTACGATTCCATCCCGCCACAAAACATTCATTTTTCTCCTCTTTGCCTCATTTGCTGAACCCGAAACCCTAAATCCTAAACCAGATATTATGGCTGCAGTTGACAAGACTCTCAGCTACACCCAGTTGAGAAATATTCAACGAATGAATTTGCAACATTTCCCATTGTTTGAGGGAAGCCAGTAAAAGAGGATTCTCACACTCCCCTTGTGGACTTCGATTGGGAAAATCTTTATCAGATTTTTGATATGAAAATCTCTCATGTAGAAGCAAAGGATTCTGTGGAAGTCCATGGCAAAATTCTTTTGCACTGTTCATCTGAGTTTATGTTCCTTTTCAACCGCGAAGAGGGGAATTCTGAGAGTGTCAGTTTACCCGTAAGTATACATTTTTTATAATCTTTCATGTGGAAGGTACATGTGCAATTCTGGACTTGAAAATAAATGCTATGTGTTACAATTGCAACCTTCTTAATAATTAAGTGTTTATGATCATATTGATCATCTTTTACGGGCGAATAACAACTGTTGTCTACTAATGTTATCTCTAAGTTTGCCGGTCAAGTTCTAACTCGAATAAAGTGCAAACTTGGAACTTACATTTTGTGCATGCCAAATTATTTTTACATGCTTCAGTTCAACATTGACAACGTTTTAACTTGTGATAGAATAAAGAGTAGAGTTGAATTCTAGTTTTGCATGCACGATTTAATGTACTTTTCAAAACGTTGATAACTCCAACTATTGGTATCAACGGGATCAGTCGAATTGGCATTATGTTCGAGTTGGGAGGCGACCTGGAAGAACTCAATGAGAAGTTTGTAGGTTGGAATACTGAATTGCCGTGATAAGCATATAATGTGGCTGCGGTAGCAGCATGTTGGCATGAGATGTGATGTGTTGTAGTGCTTCCGTGACTAGCACAAACAACAGTGGAAAAGGTGAATCTCCTTGTCATAGTCTCCTCTTGTGGCGAAAATACTGTCCCGACTCCGCGTTGATCTTGATGGCGGAGGGTATTTATTAGTTCTTATCACAGGTCCATTTAGAAGGTAATATCTACAAAACACTCAATAAGACAATTAATCAAATGTTACAATCTTTGAAAAATTCCCTTTGGAAGAAATATTCGGTATCGATTTAATATATTTAATTAGTATTCGCATTAGATGTTCATAAACAAAACATGACATATGTTTTGTGAAATTTTCAAATTTTCAAAAAATTGTTTTCGTGTATCAGGAAATTATTTATCATTGTATTATTTAAGGTAAATAAATAATGAACATAATGTTTCACTACAACAAAATCTTACATCAGTCACGGGCAAAAACGGTGACTGATGCCTCAAAAACCGTGACTGATAGCAATAACCACGGTGTGCACCGTGACACGAATTCACATTATTAAACACAATATACACAAATCCACAAGTAGCGAATAAACATAATCAAGCATACAATTAGATATAAAATCCAAACCCTAACTCAAATTCAAACCCTAAACGCAAATCTAAATATGTAACCAACAATTGAATTTCAAAGTTCCACAAATCTCAAACTCTAAACTCGGAAAGTTCCAACATAGTTTCGAGATTTTTCAGGGGGATACATTGGAAATTGCGACTCAACTCAAACTAATTTCAAAATTCAAAACAATGACCAAATTTCGTTTGTTTGGCTTAAAATAGTTGGTTCCCCTCAAGCAGGTACGTACACACCACATTCATCCTCAACCTCTCATCGTTCATTCCATATAACCGTCCGTTCCCCTTTCTCTCATCTATATAAACACCTCCAACTAATCATTCCTCTTCACCCATCCTCTCTCTCTCTCTCTCTCTCTCTCTCTCTCTCTCTCTCTCTCTCTCTCTCTTCAGCTTTCATCTCTCTCTTTCTCTCCCTCTCTTTTCTCTCAAAGCTTGACATTAATGGCGAAGGTGGTGCTTGTTCTGTTGGCCATTGCGGCGTCTCTGTGCATTGTTGGGGCGATGTTGCCTCTCCCT
Organism: Juncus effusus; assembly: GCA_027726005.1. Taxonomy (NCBI): domain Eukaryota; kingdom Viridiplantae; phylum Streptophyta; class Magnoliopsida; order Poales; family Juncaceae; genus Juncus; species Juncus effusus. The sequence goes on along the minus strand of CM050910.1, from coordinate 5,211,339 downwards.
CACTTCACCATTAAGGGGAGAGTCTATTGTGATACCTGTCGTGTGGGTTTCGTCACAACCGCCTCTGAATATATTCAAGGTTCTTTTCATTTCTTTCCCCTTTCTTTCTTCTTCCTTCAATTTTCTTTTATAACATACAAGCCATTCTTGATATTTTCTTGAAATATAGATCTTTTCTTGATATGTACAATGTACCAATTAATTAACGTTTCTTTTTTCTTTTCAAATAATCATATTGAAAGTTCATCTGAATATCCAGAAAAAAATTGTTTATAACCCTCTATATACAATCTTTTCTTGATATATTCTTGAAACCGTAGATCATTTCTTGATTTACTTGAAATAGTAGATCTATTCTTGATATTTAATATCAATTAATTAAATTTCTTTTTCCATTTTCAATAATGGAATTTCAGGCGCGACGGTCCGTTTGGAATGCAAGCATTACGGAAATGATGAAATCAAGCACAAAGTCGAAGGCTTTACGAACGCTGACGGTACCTATCAACTGGAGCTTGAAGATGATCATCAAGAGGAAATATGTGAAGTGGCGTTGGTCAACAGCTCTCGTACCGACTGTGGCGAGATTCCGAAAGCCTTCCCATACCGCGCGAGAGTTGAAATGACCCGAAACAACGGCATGCCTTCTGCAGTCCGTTTTGCCAACCCTCTAGGGTTTCTTCGTGCCGAGCCTCTGATGAACTGCGCGGAGGTTCTTAAGCAGTATCATCTTTTTGATGATGATTTTTAAATGAAACCCTAATTGTTTAGAATTAGGGTTGTTTTGAGTTTGTGTTGGGAGATGCATTTTGAGTTGTAATAATATTTTTTTGAGTAATTAATAAAATTGGTGAGTCGAATTCTTGGAATTAGGTTTAATTTGGGTTGATTGAGTTTTCATTTAAGGATGGAATAATAATTTGATTTTGAGGATTTGATGTTGATCTATTCCTGGGAAGATTGATGATATTAAATGAATTTATGAGTTCTTGAAAATATTTTTATGGATCAATGTTTACATTAAACCTATTCATTTGATTTAAAAACTGAAAAAGTGCTTCGAAACAAATGGAAAAGATTATTGAAATGACAACATTTTGATTGCACAAATTGACTATTTACAAAATAAAATGAGGAGATCAAGTAAAAACAAATTTTGGGCTATAGTTTTTCTGTTTTAGTGTTGGGCCATAGATGACGTCTCATCATATTCAGATCGCACATAAGGCGGTCAAAATATCGTAACTAATGTAAGCAAAAGTTGGCCCATCATAAATATACAAGTAGATTTCTAACTTGGTACAAGGTAATGCTCGCAAGTTGCGCGACATTAATGAGTTTCTTATATTGTTAATGGCATAAATAATACATGTATCATCCATGTGAATTTTTTTTTGATATGATATTTTATTGTGAAAACCATTTTAAATGGTATTGTTTGAACAAATTTTTTAATAGTAGGATATGAAAATTAGATAGTTATAATCTTCCTCCCCAATCTAGCCGGGTACGTGGTAAAAAAAAAAGCTGCATAGTGCATTATCAATAAATTGTAAAAAGAATCTCCTAGATTATTGAAAATAACTAAAAAAATTCTATTCATAAAATATCCAAAATATAACCTCTATGTTTAGTTGTATCTAACATCGATAGTTAACCTATTCTAATCATGGATTAATGATTTTCTATGCAATTAATTCTGTAATCCTTCATCATCACTTATCTGTTCCTCATTTTCATCCCACATAAAACAACCACCAACCTCTTTTCTCTATTCCTCCAAGTCAATTATATCTTTATCTATTGTACATTTTTTAATGTCACCATTTAATAATTCTTTGCAAAGCATTTTATTCCCTGTCAGACATATCATCAAGCATTTGATTGCATATTTCTTAATATTGTATTTTACTTCTCAGAAAAACCAACATTTGCAAAAAGAGCTGTGTATGTTTTGTGTTTATGTATGCTTGTGTGTGTGGAGTAAATTGAGACATTTAGATCTTAATTGGAAGGCTAAGATTAAAAGATGACATGGTGCTTTGAGGGTGAGGTGTACCGTAGAAAAATACTTTCAAAATTATAATATATAATATAATATCATGAAAACAAATTATATTTCAATAACTAAAACACATGTATACATGCGAAATGGGTCGTTTTAAGATTGTATATAGAGGGCCTTACATTGCAGAATTCAAACATGGTGGATCTATTAACACGGAGGCTGAGAGAATGGATAACATCACCCGTTCGTATCCCATGTGACAAGGTGACACCCCTCATGACACAAAACAGTAACCTCAACCAACGCCGGTCCTGTGATTTTGGAAGTCCTAGACGGTTCTTAATCGAGATATTAAAGTTTAAAGTAAAAATATTTCAAACAATTTAAATTTTAAAATCTAAACTTTGAAGAAAATGGAACACACAAGACTTCAAAGAAAATGATATATTTTGCAAAAACTATTATATATATAAAAGTAATACTTTATAAATGAAAAAGAGTTCAAATCCAACTATCCAAATGGTGTTATAATATGTTGTATAGAAATCAATGTTGTTCTTACTAATATAAAACTTATAATTTGGAGGTTTTTTTTTGACACGTGGCCTTTTGACAATTGATAATTATCCCTAATTTGCACCTCCATATGTATTCTCATTTGATAAGAAACCCCATTTTGAACCTAACAAATATATTTATCTTTTATAGAATTTATTAAGGATCTCCAATTTGAACTCAATATTGATTCTCCCTACGAATAATTATTTTCAATTTTATAGAAATATTTTAATTTATGAAGTTATAATAAGGAGTAATAATATTATAAAATATTATTAATTACGGAATTACCTTTTTAGATATAAAGTTTGAAAAAAGTTTCTTTTGTGACATGTGTCTATTTTGCGATGTAGCCATTTATCAATCGGTATTGCGTCGCGAGTCATATTCGACCCGTTAAGCCAAGTTTGTTTATTTATGATTCTTAGTGGCATTTCAAGTACTGGTTTGATGTATTGAGTTATCATAAAATTATAATAATTTATATAACTAATTATACATTTATTAATCAGAAAGATAAATATCAAATTTCTCAAAAATAAAAAATTAGAAGTATTAGTGTCACATATACGAACATATATATATGTTTAAGATATGATTTCATTTATAACCAATATAAATATCTCGCTTTTAGTCATATAATTTAAAATCATTATGCATTTATCAATTAACTATTGCGTGGTAAGTCATATTCACCAATAATTATGGTCTTAAAATTCCAAAAATTACTAGCAATAACTTGATGATCATATTTTAGTAATAGTACGAGTTGTTATAAACAATACAAATTAAATTATAATTGATATAAGCTAATTAAATAATTTATAATCACAACAATGATCCAAGTTATATTTGAAAAGAGCCTAAAATATCATGTATACCCTATAAAATGAGAAATCTAAATAAATTATTTTTTTCATGCCTACTCGACAAATATGTGGAGTATTGCGCTAAAAAAAGAGCTAAAATATTGACAATATTTTCTGTTAAAAGAGTGTATAATCTAAAAATATCATATATACCCCTTATATTTTAATGTATAGTACATGACAAAAGAAGAGCTCTATTAAAATACATATGTAAAATATTGCAAAATCTCAAATTATTAGTTGCCTAACAAATTTCATGTTTGTCACCCCGTTGTTATTTGTATGATTTTTAGGATTTAAATCACGAGTGATAAAATATTATTTTTTCACATTTAATACAAAAATGTTAGAAAATAGCATAATTATGATAGAAAAGAAAAATAACATGAATATAGTAACATTCATATTTGAATCTATCTTAAATTAGAAACATGCATTAATTAAGATGATCATAATAGTAAATATCATATAAATCTGCCGTGTTCAATATTTAAAAATAATTAGCTACGAAAGTGAAAATTATGCTGCTAAATTATGAAATATATAATCATTATTTTTATCATTTCCGATAAAACTGTTAGATTCGAGGCGAAGCGAGCTTCTCCTTATCCTAACCATTGCCCATGTGGACATTAGTATGGAAAATTAGTTTGGGTGTTTTGTGGCTACATCATTGTTATATTTGTGTAATGAATGGTATGTTATAATGTATGTAACTCATTATATGATTCGTTGAGTGTGAAAGATGCATCACTCATTTCTCTGCAAGAAGAAAATAACTTTAGACAGAGGCACAAGTCACGTGGTGGTCCGTTAGCTGGTGCTGTGTGTTTGGACTGGACTTGCAATTTTGCTTTACATTTTTTTTTTATTTATAGAGGGAGGCCCTTGAATATTCAGACGCCTTTGACCGTAGCCTCGCGGGCTCTTAATCAGGGCCGGCCTTGACCTCAACTCTACCACAGCTCAACAAACACTTAGTTACACTAACAATAAAAACATGCACACTACAACTAGCAAGAGAGCATTGTAATATGTATTTTTATACACATTTTTAGAATTTTTTATCAAATAAAATTCATCCTTAAATCACATAAAAAGTATGAAAAGTGTTTAAAATTAATAAACAAATTATTTTTGAAACTCTTAATACACTTTTGTGTGATTTTCAGGTAAAAAGACCAAGAAAATGATATTTGAAGAACTTGGTGAAAAGTTGACTCTAAATTAAGGGCCGAATTCTCCACAAATCTTCGCGAAAATCCTACCAACACTTCTCCAACTTTTTATGATCCTTCTCCAACCAAACATCCAAGGCAAACCCTATAAAATCCACAGAAACACGAAAGTCAAACTCGAAAAATCGCCCAGTTGACCAAAAGTCACCTATCCCAAAAGAGGTCGAACTGGGTACTAAATCGAAGAGCTCGACGAGACAGATCCAACAGTGCAAAATGCAATAGGTTTGGTCAAACCTGATCAAAGTCAATCTTTGACCAGGTCAAACCTCTTTCTCAACCAATCAGAATGAGGCATATGTCTCATCTTTCTACCTTAATTTCCCCAAACTTGTACGAGGATTTTTCTTAGTTCCAATCAGGAGCTGACATGTGTCACCTGTTTTCTTCATTAATTCTCCTCAAAATTTAGTGCAACGAACTGCAAAAAAAAATTAGGCAATACAAAGGCGACACGTGGCAAAGTCAGACACTGTACGACACAAAGAAACAAAGTCGCGTACCTTCTCTCAGTACGAGATTCTTCTCCACTCCAGTAGGAACCCGACACGTGTCAATTTGCGTTCTGGAAAACGCATTTAAATTTAACGGTTCTAACACCAGTCCAGTTTCCCTATAATTGGACACCTCTGTGTTGGGGAACCTTTGCCATGTACGTTACATGCGCAGCGGAATCTACGGGTTCAACCCTCCCTAGGATCATCGTTAGGGGAATAAAAGTACGAGATTAACTATTAAAATTTATACCTCGGATCTTCCTGATCCGCGAGACGGAGAACGGATGTAGGTCTGAACTATTCTGACTAGCAGCCTTCTCCTTCCTGAAGCTCGACTCCCCGAACCTCCTTGCTCTTTCTAGGGATGAAGAACTTGATCGCTCACTTATCTCCAAAGTAGGAGATCTCTACTCGTATCCACGCGAACTTCAGACACACGGAATTACCGTACTCAACTAGACGAGTCCGGAAAAACTTTCCAAAATTACCTCTAAACTCTCTCGCTCTCTCTCTCTCTCTCTCTCTCTCTCTCTCTTTCTGTATTAGACGGCCTCTAAGGCTTTAGAATTGTATATAGAATAGAGAGGGGCTGCCTCTCTATTTATACTACATATGAAGGCGAACGATTACTCAATTACCATAACTGAAAACCTAATTTTCTGTGCATATTCCGTTCAGAATGGAACCCTTCCGTTCAGAACGGAATATAGTTTCCAAAACTGCGAAAACCTTGATGCCAAGAAACTGGCACCTTCCGTTCCGAACGGAAGCCTTCCATTCCGAACGGAAGTGTGCTATTTTGCACAATCAATCATCTTATGATTGTTTATTCGTTCACCAATTTTACGTCTTATGTACAACTGTTTTAAGGTATTTTTTTTTCATCCCGTATGAATGGAGTTCATTGTGTGACCGTGTAGGTTCCATTTAACGCTGGCAACGATTTTCTAAAGATCGTAAGTCATGAGTAACCTCTAGACTGATGTCAAGACTACCCATGTTAAATGAAGTGATCAGTGATTATAAACCTATCTGAATAGACATTTGTTTATTCCTTTTGTTCTACGATACATGTCTTGATCACAAGTCATGGAAGTATGTCATCCTTGAGTTTGATCAAAGTCTCTCTCCTGATCGAGAATTAGACTGAACAAATACAAAATGATATTAACAACATATGTTAATCCATTTTGAGCATATCCATGCATTTCCTTCAGTCCTAGTTCATCAGGAGGCCCAGAGATATCTCCCTCTTGACGAGAGGAACAAATCCCATCTTGGTCACTCACATTCCTCGTCATGATTCAGTGCATACCTAATGATGATCCTAATGATCATCCCGTTACGGATGACGTATGATCATATTAAAGTACGCAGTTCCACATACATGAATCCATGGTGATCTCAGGTCGTAGGAACAAGCACACTATTCATATGAGAATCTCTAATGACATATACCATGCATATTCTCATAGTGTGGTCAGTCCAGTATGTGTTCTCTAACACGTACCTATATTCCAGACTTGACATCCCTATGTCCATGATCAACAGAACATGATCATCTAATCTGCGAATATATTAGTGTGGATATGTAGCTTCTTACCTGAAGTATGTTTATGTCTATAAACATCCTATATATCACTAGGGACGGTTTAGAATGTCATTCGTTGGTTCACAGTTCTACTATCAGAATTACGTCCGATTTTTATTTTGGGTAATAATTTGGGGGGTATTTAACATTTCCCCCTTCATGTTCTTATTCAAATTCAGACTAAAATCGTGTGGGTACACTATTTAGGGGGTTTTTATCATTTTCTCTCTAAAGTACCAGACTGGACACGTGGCACTCTCTGATTGGAGAAGAGGACAACAGCCTTTGCGCGTGTCAATCAGGCATTCGGGAGCAGAATTAACCTGGTACTGACTCACTCGATTTTTGAGAAAAGGAAGCCACACGTCAACATTTCATTGGATGAACGAACCTAGGACTGGACCTCGTACTGACGCGATGCAGAGCTACAGAAAAGCGTATGATCACCTCTCTGTGCAGGCCTCCAGTATACAGAAAAACACATGTTAATGGGGAAAAGGAGATATATCCAATCGTCGGATAACGGGAGAAAAGAAAACCTGGCCATTAAAAGAAAACGTGTGTTGCCATGCGGCATGCACGGATTGGCTTGTTTCGATTCGAGGCGTCAGAGTCTTAGAAAATGCGTCAAGACTATTCTCCATTCCTTTGCACCGGAGGGTCCAATAGTCACTAAAACATGTGTTATTGTTGGAACAGAGTAAAGAAATTGTGCCCTAGGCCAAAGTGTTGGACTAGAGATTAGATTATAAGAAACATGTTTATTCACTTCATAAGTTTATAGTCCCACAATCCTATTTTCAAATCTTTTCTACTTCAAATCTCTCTATAAAATGACACCATTTCTCTCTCTACAAAAAAAATCAATTACCACATCAATTCTCATTCCAATTCTTACACACCATTACACCATTTCTACACCACCCATATTCTTCGTCTTCTTCTTTTGCACCATTAAAATCCTAAGCTCAAACCCTAAGGTCTTGTTTTGATGAGTAGTAATATTGTGGTTTAGGCTAGTATTGGGAAAATTTTCCAAAAACTTAAAAGTGCAACATTGGATACATAGTTTTGAAGCTATAGCAATATTTTGTATAGTAATTTTTTGGGAAATTTGTAAACAAAGTTGGACAAAAAGAAAACTTGACAATTTGTTAAGTTTTTTTGTAGTAACTTTTTAAGAAGAATTAGAAGACATAAAAAAACATTATTAATTATATAAAAATGACATTAGCTAAATTAAAAATGACAATAATCTTTAATTAAATTAGTAATTAAATAAAATTAATTAAAGTCATTATTAATGACTATTTAGTAATTACTAATTAAATTAAATTACTAATAACATTTAACTAAAAAGGAAAATATTAATTAACTAATCAATCAATTAAGATACTAATTAATGAAATTAAATATTACTTAAATTATTAATTACATCAAATAACATAATTATTAAATTATTAAATAAAATAAAATAAAATATAGTATATTTTATTATATTATATTTCTAATTATTTTATTTTATTATATTATACTATAATATTATATTATTATATTTTTTATATTATACTATATTATATTATACTATACTATACTATATTATATTATATTATATTATATTATATTATATTATATTATATTATATTATATTATATTATATTATATTATATTATATTATATTATATTACATAAACCTCATATAAACAAATTCCTACAAATCTACTAATTTACATCCAAACACATCATTTTTCATACATCCTAGAGTTTGTATTACTCTAGTATTTGAATTTTGAAAATCCTAATCCCTAGAAATATACTAATACTATCCTAGAAAATTTGGCACATCTAAACAAGCCCTAATTCTAGAGAGTAAAAAGTGAGATAGAAATTTGTAAGGAGACGAAAGCTTGATTTAGAAGGAGCAAGTGCTGAAAGGAGGATTAAATCAAGAAAGGGGGGCTCAAGTTCGATCCTCACTTAGGGGTTTGATTTTTCTTTATTTTTTCTACTTTTGTTGAATGAATAAAATGTTTCATGTGCTTATAAATATGGGTTGTGAGTAGTTCTTTTAGTAGGGAAAGACTTTTTGTGTGACATTTGTGATGGGATCCTAAGTGAAATTTTGCACTTTATTATGGTAATAAAAAGATTATTTTTTGCCACTTTGAAATGAGATTTGAGTTCAGTTATTTGGAATGATGAATTGATTTGAAATATATATGTGTTTGTGTTAAAGATTGTTTGATCATTAGGAACTTAGAAGAGTTTTTTGTTTGGTCGAATAAGGTTTTAGATCAAGTATATGAAGAACTTGAAAATGAAAATTTTTGATTAGATCTAATGTTTAGTTTATTTATTGATTGATTTTTGGAAAGAAGTTGGTCGAGCCTTACTTTTTAAACCATTGAAAGGATTGCTATATGCTGTGATTAATGATTCACGTGCTATACAAATTGTCATAATTTCTCTACTTTTTCTTTTGAAGGATTAAAAACAAAAACTTTTATTTCTTTTAATATTTTCTTGCATCTTTTATTATCTTATTACAACAACAACAACACATTTGAACTTTATCTTACACTAAAGCAAAAAGTTTGATAAATAGTTAAATCTTAAGGCCACACCTCCTAGTGGATCGATACCCTAAACTCTCATTCCACATATACACTTTTGAAATCAATTAGGGATCTTATAAATATTTTGTTTAGAGTGTGAATTTGCAAACGACAAGTTTTCTCATTCTTACAAATGGCGCCGTTGCCGGGGAGGCAGCTTGCATTAAGTTTTTGACTAACCGATTTCACGTTTGATCTAGTGTTTTTGTCTTTGTTTTGTTTTGAAGGTTTATGAGACAAACTAGGTTGCAAGGCGAACCTCAAATCCCTCTAAATTCCGAGATCAACAAGCAAATAAGGGACATCAAGAAGAACAAGTCGAGAGATGTGTCAGGTGCTTCATCCTCTTCAAAACGAGATCAGAAAGTGGAGGCTTCTCCTTCCTTATGGCCTCAAGATCCAAAAACGGAGCTATCACTTGTGGAAGAGCCACAAAAAAAAGCTCAAAACCACTCCCTATACCCGTCCAACTTCATCAGGACTTTGCTCTCCTCTCATAATTTAGATTTATCATCATCATCATCATCATCATCATCTCAAGTTGTAAAAGTTGAAAAAGAACCTTTAGAAGATCAAAATAAAGTAAAAAATGACTAAAGAAAGAACTTATGGGGAACTTTTAGCACACAACCTCCAACAAAATCCAGGAAACATAGTGACCAACTGTGCAAAATTTTAAGTTAAACCCATCTATAATAGGTCTTTTACCTATTTTTGAGGGCCATAGAAATGAAAATCCATACGTACATTTGGGTGAATTGGATTGTAAATGCACATGTCTTTTTGGTAAAACTAATGACTTGGATAATATTAAACTCACTTTTTTTCTCACACTTTAGGAGACACTCCTAGGAATTGGCTAAATCATCTCCAAGGAAGTCCGTTCTGAACTTTTGAGGAGGTGGCAAATCGCTTCCTCAAATACTACTATCCTGAAACCTTTACCGTCAAACTACGGTCTGAAATCACGGGTATCCAACAAGAGAGTGACGAAAATCTCCAGGATATTATGAACAGTTTGTGAGGCTGTGTGCATCATGCCCGAATCACAACCTCACCGGGACCTCCCTTCTTGACCAATTCCTTCGAGGCATGAATCACCTCGACATCCGCCTTCTCCAGTGTTCAACGGGCGGAACTTTCAATGACATGACACCCTCTCAATTACGAATGCTCATTGAAACAAATACGGAAGGAATGAGAGGGTGTGGTGGAATAAGAGGACAGGTGAATGCCACCAACGCGGTAGACCTCAAAGTAATGGAATCTCGAATCACCCCGAATTTCGAAATGAGATTTAGCCAGATGCTCAACGCGGTCGGGGGAAAAATCGAGCCTAAGAAATGTGGGTTTTGTGAGGATACAACACCGCAACCGATGAGTGTGAAAGAATTCAACAAGACGTGAATGTAACAGGGAAAATTACGTGGGAAACCAAGGGGGTTATGGTTATCAATGGCCCCAATATACTTACAATGCTGGAAGAAAATACCCCAACCTTCATTGGAGAATGGAGAATGGAGGAGAATCAACAACAACCTCCAAGACAAGAACTCTACACTCACCCCAATGCGCAACATCAACAACAACCTCTTTAACCTTCTTCATGAACCACTCAACCCTCCTCTCTCGATGAGAAATTCGACAAAATGTTGACCTTCATGATGAATGGCTTCTCAACCTTTACAATGAAATTGGGGACGATGGAGAACGAGATGAACTCCTTAGCCAAGGTCAAGTGACAACGAATCGACAAGTTCAAAATATTAAAATAATGCGGCAAATGGCAAATGAAGTTAACGTCCTTAAGGGACAGATTGATAACAAACTCCCATCTCAAGGAAGGGGACCAGACGTCAAACCCGTTCTCACGATTCAATTGAGAAGCAGAAAATAAGTTTAATTTCCTAGAGAGGAACAAGAGATTGTTGTGAAGCGGAGTAAAGAACAAGAGGAGAAGCAATTAGGATGGGAAAAATGTGATTGTAAATGTGAATGAAAATGAAAATGTAAATATAAATGATGAAGAAAAAGAAAAAGAGAGAGAGAGGAAAAAAAAGAGAGTGTTATAAAATGATTCAAATAAAGAGGAGAGAAAGAGAGAATATAGAAAGAGAAATCTTTCATTCACTTGTATTCGATTATTGTTGTTTCTTACGTATTACAAAGCTCTATTTATGAAGTAAGATATCTCTATATGTTACATAGTATTAAAGGGAGGAGTAAAGAGGAATACATAACATCCTAAGGTTTATGAATCCAAAACGTTATGGACATCCACATTTATATTATTCATAACACTCCCTCTTGGATGTCCATCTTTTTCAATTTCATACGCCTCAAACATCTGACTCATTAAAAACCTTGCCAGGAAAATCCTATGGGACTAAACCATGACCAAGGAAAATAGAGTGCATGGCGTATCGTTTCTCCCCCTAACGAATACCGAAATTTGATGTATCATTCTTCTAACTCTGCCATATACATATTGTATTATCTTCGAAAATCAATGTCTGTCTTATTATCGTCATTAAGAAATACACGCTTTCCTTGAATAAAGGGGTTCCTTCAACTTGGTTGTTCCATATGTAAATAAATGGCCAGTCTATTATCATCATTTGTCAGAATCAATAAATATCATGCACCTACATAACTAATTAAATCTGAGCTAGAAATATTAAAATAAAATAATCTTATATCATTTGCAAAATAGGCTTAATACTGTCTTAATACCTACTAGATCTAATATATTAAAAAAATTCATATCAATTATTATATTACTAGTAAGATAAATTAGTGCGATAATAACACTAAGATTTGGTACTTCAGAACCAATAATTTCCTCGTAATCTTCATGAGGCTGTATAAAGATCTTTATTCGCATCAAATGATCGATCAACCATTAGAGTACTCAATGGATGTGCCTTATGCATATAAAATATTCAGTTAAAAGTCTTATTTTGTATTTCACAATTTCATTTATCTTAATATGTGTTCTTACAAACACTCATTTGTACACTACCGTTGTACAATGTCACTTGTTTGGCCTAGAGGTCCAAAATTTCACAATCACAAGTGAATTTAAATAAATATTAGTCATATGTTTTCTTTATGGCCAATATTTTCTCCGTCAACATTATGCATTTGATTCTGATTTTAGACCCTCATTTTCATTTACTATTTCAATCACATCTGCATATGCAAATTTTTGATTAATCATAATTTTATTTCGGTTCCATCATTTGAGATCTCATTATTTTCAATAATTTCAATATTGCCAAGTACCTGAACCTCTTCTGGGGTTATTTGCTAGTAAACCATAAATTAAAAGTAAAACAAACAAAAAATTGCAACATTACAAAAAAAAATTTAAATCATACTTTCACACGATTTAGGCCTATTTACCCCCCTATAGGCCGTAATTAGTCAACAGTATCTATTATGATAAAACAGTAATTGTTGGCATGATGAATCTACCGGTCCATATATCACAATGTATAGATTCTAAGAATATGCTTGGACCCAATCTATTATGTTGAAGAATAAATATATTTAAATCAATAAACTTCTGGTTTACTACTGAGAATAATTCCATTGTACTAATTCTTGAATGGTACGAAACATTTGAAGAAACTGGTAATTTTTCTAATATATGTTTCTTCCCTGAAATATATTTCGGAATACAAAGATACTCAACATTCATCTCATTTATAGTCTCTATATGTTATCCATTCTTGATGATATCTTGAAAACTCAATAAATTCTTCAAAGACTTTGCGGAATATGTATAACTAATTTGTCCCCTTTTGTATATATTAGCTCTTCCGGAGCCTTCAAATAAATTTGAGCTTTTGCCTTGTTCATTATCAAACATGAGAAGTACCTTTTACTTTTATTAATGATATGGGTAATACCAATTTCAATGATGCACATGTCTTCTTCATGTATAGCGTGGCCAAACTAACTTTTATTCATATTCATAATATAAATTGTAACTTCAAGTTGATTTATAATTTTACAACTTCAGGTTGTTCATGAGTTTCAACTTCAGGTTGCCTTATAGTTCTTCAATTGCAACTTCCAATGTAACAAATTAAAAACATAATAAATAGAAAATTGCAAGAACATCAAATAAAAATAAATAAATAATAGAGTAAATTGAAAATAAAAATTAGTCCTTTTCTCTTTATATCAAATTTTGCTTTACCTTTTTCTATGTTAGTGCACCTTTAGAGTTACCTAATGATATCATTATCGGAGATGAAAATATATTTGTTTGACGTATCGAGAGTGATTCATGCTGATAACGTGTTATAAAATAATTCAAATAAAGAGAAGAGAAAGAGAGAATATAGAGAGAGAAATCTTTCATTCACTTGTATTCGATTGTTGTTGTTTCTTATATATTACAAAGCTCTATTTATAAAGTAAGATATCTTTATATGTTACATAGTATTAAAGGGAGGAGTTTAGAGGAATACATAACATCCTAAGGGTTATGAATCCAAAACGTTATAGACATCCACATTTGTATTATTCATAATAGAGAGAGTATATGTGCCGAAAGTACCATTCCCATCTGGCAGAGGCTGAAAAGGACATGCCTGCTATTTTAAAAAAGGTGTAGGTAAACATTCCCATCATTGACGCCATCGAAAAATTTCCCAATGTTGCCATGTTTTTAAAAGACTTGTGCACAAACAAGAGAAAGTTAAAAGGGGACGAGAAAGTGAACCTCTCGGCAGTTTTAAGTCTAGACACGAGACTTCTCCCAAAGGAAAAAGACCCGAAAATCTTCGCCATTCACTGTACTATTGGGCACCATCAATTCACAAGATGCATGCTTGATATAGGGGCCGCAATAAATGTAATGCCCAAATCTGTCTATGAAACCCTAGACCTGGGTAGTCTGAAAAATATCCGAGTAGTGGTGACCTTGGCAGATCGTTCCGCAATCTAACCCCTAGGCGTTGTGGAAGACATTTTAGTTTGGGTAAACGGTCTAGTTTTCCAACCGACTACTACATCATCGAATCGAGATGGGGAGTATAGTGGATTCCTCCTGCATTCTCTTGGGGAGATCGTTTCTCAGAACAGCGAAAATCTGAATTGACTGCCTCTCGGGTACCTTGTCGATGGAGTTCGACAACAAGAAGATCTCCTTCAACATCTTCGATGTGATAAAATTCCCAGACGATCACAACGTGTCGAGCATCTCCATCACCGACGAAATCGACGAGCTCGTTGAAGAGCAGCTTATAGGAGAGTATTATCATTCTAAACTCTTTTAATGATTCTTTTGATGAGTTTTGGGATGAACTAGAAAATGTGAACACATTAGAAAACCAAAAGAATGATAACTTGTTAGGTAATGAAAGTAACAATAATACAAGAAGTTGAAAATAGGAATTTGCGTAACTCTGAAAAATGTAGGATAGAAGAAATTCTTTCTTTTTCAGGTCTGATGATGACAGAGCTCAAGATCTCAGGAGAGCGAACGCCGCCGTCCATTAAGAAAGTGCCAAAACTCGAACTCAAACCTCTTCCAAGCCATCTCAAATAAACACACCTTGGCCAGATGAAAACCTACCTATCATCATCGCTTCCAACCTTATATCCGATCAGGAATGACGCCTGGTGGACAATTTGGTGAAACACAAGTAGGCGATTGGGTGGCCATTGGCTGACAAGCCTAGAATCAGTCATGCGACTGTATGCACAAGATTGCCCTCGAGGAAGGACCCAAGCCCTCGAGGGAGGCTCAAAGGCGATTGAACCCAGTGAAGATGGAGGTGGTTAAGAAGGAGCTTCTTAAGCTCCTTGATGCAGGCGTAATATATGGTCCCCAAAAGAAGGCGAAAAGATGCCTACACGAGTACAGAATGGGTGGCGAGTTTGTATTGATTATCGCAAACTCAACGCGACCACAAAGAAGGGTCTCACTTCCCTCTCCCTTTTATCGACAAAATGCTTAAACAATTAGCGGGCCAACCCTATTATTGCTTTCTCAATGGGTAGTCAGGCTATTTTCATATCGCGATTGATCCCGCCGACCAGCAAAAAATGACATTTATTTGTCCTTTCGGTACATTCGCCTATCGAAGGATGTCTTTCGGGTTGTGCAATGCTCCAGGCACATTCCAAAGGTGCACGATTTCTATTTTCTCTGAATACATTTCAAAATTTATAGAAATTTTTATGGACGACTTCTCCATTTATGGCAATTCATTTAATGAGTGTTTGACCAATTTGGGCCTAATAATGGAGAAATGCATCGAATCTAATCTTGTCTTGAATTTTGAAATGTGCCACTTCATGATGAACCAAGGACTTATACTAGGTCATCTTGTTTCAGAGAAAGAATTGTACTAGGTTTTTGATCGCCTTCATTTCTGAAACTCGGTGTAAGAATAAATTAAGAGGCAATCAAAAGAATCAAAAAGTTATCCATAGACCATTCTGACATTGTCCCATCGGTTGGAAAGGCCGGCGGATTGAGGTTATTATGGAAGGATAATATTAGGCTTGAAGTACCTTAATTACTCCTCACCAAATTTAATATTTGCGATTGTTAAGGATAATCCAGGCGACCATTGGATATTTGGATGCACATATGGAGACCCACACTGAACCCATAACAAGGAGATTTGGAAACATATAGAGCAAAAGCTGACCAATTCAACGCTTCCGATCTGCCTTATAGGAGATTTTAATGCGGTTAAGGATAACAATGATAATTATGAGGGCGCTTCTTCGTCTTCTAATGCAAATAACTGTCGATTTGCGGAGTTCATTCATTCAAATGGACTAATTGACCTAGGCCACCACAGACCGGCTTACACATGGACGAACAACCAACAGAGAGGGACTCTCATCTTAGAATCGGGGGCTTGCTCCTTGTTATAACATAATAAAAAGAAAATGAAATGAATGAAGAATGAATGAATGAAAAATGAAATGAAAAGAAAATAAAGAAAAGTTAAAGAGGTGCTTGTATTAGAATAGAGACCCTTTCACACTATCAAATATTTCATCCCCAATATTCATTTTGTTTCTAATTGGCCAGTGGAGTTATAAATGGTACCCATTTCATTATAATATTTTGATATGAATATCTCTCAAAATCAAACACAAGATAACTCAAAAATATCATATTTTCCCTTCTCTCTTGATAGGAAGAGAAAAAGGCAGAGAGAGGGAGAAGACTCGCAACAGGAGGGCGCACGAGTAGCGGTGAGTCGAGCAGAGGGGTCGGGGCAATGGCATCACCGGAATTCACGTACCGAAGAAAGACGAGTCGCTGAAATAGTAAAGCTTGAGCTTTTTGAGGTAATTAGTTGAATTGAACCTTTAAGAATGATGAGAGATGATATACACCCATTAAAATCGAGTATTACTCGGAATAGTATAAACCCTAACTTTTGGGGATGAATTGAGATTGACTAGAGAGACGGGGAATGAGATTATTGAGTAGATAGACGAGTCAAGATTGGTACGGTCGCTTGAATAGTGGAGTTCTGGCCATCTATTGACCCATAACCATGAGAGGTAAAAAGGAGAGGTGGAGCTCGGTTTGGGAAGAGGAAGAAATGAAAGAGAGGAAGAAGAGGGCGGAAGGAGAAAGAGCGAGAAAAGAGCTGCTTAAGTTATCGGGTCGGGTTCAGCTCTTAACGGGTCGGATACGGGTCGAGTTAATATCCATCAAATAAATATCCAATAAGAGGTTTAATGAAAATCTGTTTGGGCTGAGAATTATGTGTGGACCGAGATTTATTAATAAAGCGAATTTTAATAAATGCTGGGTTGTGATTAATTAGTGAATAAATGAGTTGGATTTAATTGTGGAGTTGGGCCATACAGTAAATAATTTCAATGGATTAGGCCTTTTACTTATAGTGATCCAGTTAATTAATAGTTGGATTAATAAACTTTTAGGCCAAGATAAAATACATGGCTGAGTATTTAATTATTTTATTTTATTCAGTATGTAGTTGTAGTTGCTATCATAGAGTTAGGTCAGTTTTAGACTGATGTGTCTGATCAGTAGAATTGGATTCAGTAAAATATTTATAACTTCTCCATTCAGTATTCGTTTTCAGTGTTCTTGTAGTCATTAGAATATTCATTCCGAGGCGGTTTTAATGGTAGTATTTAAAAGATCTTATTATTTATTTATTTTTCAATATATTATATAAATGTAGTTATTTTTAGTAGAATATGTAGTCAGTGGCAAATATTATGGTATAAATGGTAGTGATAGAAAATATTATTTTTATACACGTGGATGAGGAAGACACATGTACGGACATTTTTAGTGGGCCTGGTACCAGAGAGTGATTTTCTGATAGCTACCGAAACTTACAAACTGTTAGACATGACAGTACGGTCTCCTCAGGTGGTTAGAGGGGGCTGGTTTCCACTGTGGCAAAGTCGGAGACACCACTCTCGTGTGGTTGAGAGTGCAACAGACAGACTTCTCTCAAGAAGATCCGAGATTGCAGTCTATGAGTGGGTCCCGTGTGGTTGCCAACCTTATCGTAGTTTTAAATATACTTATATGTATATTTTCAGTAGTGTCACTTATATTATAAAAGTAGTAATTTTTGTAGCAAGTGGTAGTTCTTATAAGTGGTGGAACTATTTTCGTAGAAGTGTAGTAATTGTCGTTCCAGTAAGGTAGTAGCTGTAGTAGTGGATAATATTTTATTATCTGACTTTTTTGATACTCAGCCAATATTCTCAGGTAGCGCTTGAGGCAGGAGGAGGTGGCATACATAGATTCTTTTGAGAGCGTAGCAGAGAGCGCCAACACTTGTATATATTTTATCTAGTAGTTTTAGTTGTATTTATAGTTTGTAGATATTATTTTTAGTTACGTGGTGAGAGCTGGTTTGTACTGTTTTGACTCTGCTATTGCTCTATATGTATATCTATATGTGTTGTGCATGATGATTTTGGGTCGTGACAACTCTTTTGGTATCAGAGCAATGGTTCTATTGGACCTGCGGATGTCTTAACATTCAACTGTAGAAATTTTTCTGATTAAGTCTTAATTGACTTTAGATAGTGAAAATGCCACTGAAACAGAAATTGAAGAATGTTGCCTCAGTTGGCGCAGGAAGCTCAGCAAATTCTGGGAATGAGACGGCTGTAGGAGGTGGAGATGAAATACGTGGGTCCCGTCCTGAGTCGGATTTGTTTCGGGAGATACTAGAGCAGCAGCAGGGAACTAATGAGACATTAGTTGAGTTGATGAGGTAGCAGGAATCGCAACCGCCGCAACAGGAAACACATCCTCAGGCTCGTCGTCATAGTAGTGGTGGGGGATCTAGTAGTATGAGAAGCTAAGTCAGTTTAAGAAGTTGGGTCCGAAGCCGTTCTTTGGTATAACCGATCCAACTAAGGCGTATGAGTGGATTCGTCATTCCGAAAAGACACTGGAAGTGATCGAGGCAACTGATGCAGAAAAGGTGAAATTTGTTACCTTTATGTTAGAAGAGAATGCAGATCATTGGTAGTCTATGAAACAACAATCATTGGGTAATGTTATTGATTGGAAGGGTTCTAAAGGTGCATTTTTCGAGCAGTATTATCCATATTCGCTTCAGGAGAAAAAGGCGCAAGAGTTTGCTAATTTGGCACAGGATGATATGTCTGTGTTGGAGTATGAGAGGAGGTTTACTGAGTTGTCCCAGTTTTCACCGCATGATGTCAGTAATGAAGCACAGAAGGTGTCGAAATTTGTTCACAGGTTACGTCCTGACATAAAAGGAATAGTGCGCGCCTTTCAGTGTAGCAGTTATGCGAGTGCAGTGGACAAGTCGTTTTTGGCAGAATGTAATGTTGATGAGATTAGGCAGTGTGAGGGGAGGTTGGAGAGGGGGGAGTATGAGATGGGAATGCCACATGTACAGTTCAAGTCACCTGGTAGGAGTTTCAAGAAGCAGAAGGCTCTTCCACCAAAGAGAGACGATGTGGTCAAGCCATGACCTGGTCAGTCTACTTGTCATTTCTGTGGTAGGACTGGTCATTGGTCTAAGACATGCCCGTTTGGACAACCGGTGTATTATTATTATTATTATCGTCCAAGACACCTTGTAGTTAATTGTCAGAAGAGGAAGCAGCAACAGAAGCCTGTTCCCGCACGCAACTCGAACTCGGACCGGATAGGGCATCCGGGCCGAATGGAGTCTTGGCCCGGTTCATGTCCATCCGGCCCAGTTCATTTAATCCTTCCTTCCGAATCTTTTACAACCTATAAATAAAATTGTCCAACAATTTTTTACAACGGCAAATATGCCAGAAAATCTTGCACACTCTAATATTGTGTCAATCCCCAAATGTGTCGAGCCGACAAAGATGAAAAATTACCCTCCGATTTATGTTTCCAACACAGTATACAAAATAATAGCGAAGATCCTTGTTAAAAGAATCCGGCCCGGTCTAACGAAAATTATCACAAATACCCAAACCACCTTCTTGCCTGGTCATAGTATCATGGATAACATAATCCTACTAAAAGAAGCCTTACACACTTTTAGCATGCGCTCATACAAACAAAAAGCATTCACACTTAAGGGGATCTAACCATAGCCTTCAACAGGATGAGTAGGGAGTATGTTTATCATGTCTTACTTCTCTTCAACTTTCCGAAGCACATGGCTGACCTTATTTATGCTTGTCTCTCATCCGCGAGGTGATGATTTCAAACCATCTAGGGGCATGAGACAGGGGTAGCCTCTTTCTCCTTATCTTTTTATCTCAGCAATGAAAGTGCTTATAAGGTCTATGAAAGGTGTGGTTTCAGGGAATTTAATATCGGGGGTTAGGATGGCACACACGGTGCCTCGAGTCACACATGCGCTATACGCTAATGATTTAGTATTCGTCCAAGGTACCGTTCAAGAGGCTGAAAATATTAAGTTCGCGAAAAATGAGTTCGAAAAGGTCTCCGGACAAACTCCAAATCCAACAAAGACAAGCTTATGATTCAGTAAGAACGTAACACTAGAGGAGCTACAAGAAATTCTGATATCTTTCAGGGCCTCTCAAGCGGGGGAAAGTGAGAGATACCTAGGCATTTACCTAAAGCCAGACGGAAAATCTGACGAGCAGCCTCTCATTTAAAAGATACAAGATAAACTCGCCGGGTAGAAATCACGGTTCCTATCACATGTTGGAAGAATGGTTCTCATTAGAGCCGTACTAGAAGCTATCCCAGTATATCACATGGGTACGAGTCTACTTTCGAAAACAATGCTTATAAGACTAACTCAAATAATTAGTCACTTTTGGTTGGGAAAACCGGAGGGTAAATACATGGCGTTTTGTAGATGGAAAACCTTACAAAAGCCGCGGCTTGAAGGCGGTTTAGGAATTAAAGATCTTGAGAGGTTCAGCATGGCGCTTATGCTTAAAAACCTATGGACGTTAGTCAAAGGAGGAGGAGAGGCTATAGGCACAAATAGTAAGGGCAAAATATTTTCCTGGGTTTTAAACATGGGAATACAATCTTGCACCTTCCTCATGGACAACATAACGGTTGCTCGATCGCTTCAACCTATTAGAACGCCCCTTGATCATTGGGTAATGTTATTGATTGGAAGGGTTCTAAAGGTGCATTTTTCGAGCAGTATTATCCATATTCGCTTCAGGAGAAAAAGGCGCAAGAGTTTGCTAATTTGGCACAGGATGATATGTCTGTGTTGGAGTATGAGAGGAGGTTTACTGAGTTGTCCCAGTTTTCACCGCATGATGTCAGTAATGAAGCACAGAAGGTGTCGAAATTTGTTCACAGGTTACGTCCTGACATAAAAGGAATAGTGCGCGCCTTTCAGTGTAGCAGTTATGCGAGTGCAGTGGACAAGTCGTTTTTGGCAGAATGTAATGTTGATGAGATTAGGCAGTGTGAGGGGAGGTTGGAGAGGGGGGAGTATGAGATGGGAATGCCACATGTACAGTTCAAGTCACCTGGTAGGAGTTTCAAGAAGCAGAAGGCTCTTCCACCAAAGAGAGACGATGTGGTCAAGCCATGACCTGGTCAGTCTACTTGTCATTTCTGTGGTAGGACTGGTCATTGGTCTAAGACATGCCCGTTTGGACAACCGGTGTATTATTATTATTATTATCGTCCAAGACACCTTGTAGTTAATTGTCAGAAGAGGAAGCAGCAACAGAAGCCTGTTCCCGCACGCAACTCGAACTCGGACCGGATAGGGCATCCGGGCCGAATGGAGTCTTGGCCCGGTTCATGTCCATCCGGCCCAGTTCATTTAATCCTTCCTTCCGAATCTTTTACAACCTATAAATAAAATTGTCCAACAATTTTTTACAACGGCAAATATGCCAGAAAATCTTGCACACTCTAATATTGTGTCAATCCCCAAATGTGTCGAGCCGACAAAGATGAAAAATTACCCTCCGATTTATGTTTCCAACACAGTATACAAAATAATAGCGAAGATCCTTGTTAAAAGAATCCGGCCCGGTCTAACGAAAATTATCACAAATACCCAAACCACCTTCTTGCCTGGTCATAGTATCATGGATAACATAATCCTACTAAAAGAAGCCTTACACACTTTTAGCATGCGCTCATACAAACAAAAAGCATTCACACTTAAGGGGATCTAACCATAGCCTTCAACAGGATGAGTAGGGAGTATGTTTATCATGTCTTACTTCTCTTCAACTTTCCGAAGCACATGGCTGACCTTATTTATGCTTGTCTCTCATCCGCGAGGTGATGATTTCAAACCATCTAGGGGCATGAGACAGGGGTAGCCTCTTTCTCCTTATCTTTTTATCTCAGCAATGAAAGTGCTTATAAGGTCTATGAAAGGTGTGGTTTCAGGGAATTTAATATCGGGGGTTAGGATGGCACACACGGTGCCTCGAGTCACACATGCGCTATACGCTAATGATTTAGTATTCGTCCAAGGTACCGTTCAAGAGGCTGAAAATATTAAGTTCGCGAAAAATGAGTTCGAAAAGGTCTCCGGACAAACTCCAAATCCAACAAAGACAAGCTTATGATTCAGTAAGAACGTAACACTAGAGGAGCTACAAGAAATTCTGATATCTTTCAGGGCCTCTCAAGCGGGGGAAAGTGAGAGATACCTAGGCATTTACCTAAAGCCAGACGGAAAATCTGACGAGCAGCCTCTCATTTAAAAGATACAAGATAAACTCGCCGGGTAGAAATCACGGTTCCTATCACATGTTGGAAGAATGGTTCTCATTAGAGCCGTACTAGAAGCTATCCCAGTATATCACATGGGTACGAGTCTACTTTCGAAAACAATGCTTATAAGACTAACTCAAATAATTAGTCACTTTTGGTTGGGAAAACCGGAGGGTAAATACATGGCGTTTTGTAGATGGAAAACCTTACAAAAGCCGCGGCTTGAAGGCGGTTTAGGAATTAAAGATCTTGAGAGGTTCAGCATGGCGCTTATGCTTAAAAACCTATGGACGTTAGTCAAAGGAGGAGGAGAGGCTATAGGCACAAATAGTAAGGGCAAAATATTTTCCTGGGTTTTAAACATGGGAATACAATCTTGCACCTTCCTCATGGACAACATAACGGTTGCTCGATCGCTTCAACCTATTAGAACGCCCCTTGATTGGACAATTTATTTTCAGATTAAAAACATGTGCAGAATTATTGAGGCATATGAATCTCGGATTAGTGATGCACGTCAAAAAAGAAGAAAATATGGAGGCCGACGAGATGGCAAAGAGGCACATCTGTTATTGAGGAGATAGATTAGTTATGTTTACATATCTTTTTGGTTTTGTATGGTTTGTATCTCCTGTAACGAACTTGAATGTTGATTTAATGAAATAGCCCAAGGGCAGTCAAGCAAAAAAAAGGAAAAAAAAAGGATTGTATATAAACTGGAACTCCCGTAAAGGACAAAGAGCAAGGGATGTGATTTCATAGTCTCCGGTTTGAAGCAAAGCATGGTGCAAAACTTATCCTAAACTCTAATGTACACTATAAAGAGATTGGCCTTTGAATTTGATTTGTATTATAATACCACCTCTATGTTAGGAACCGAGACACAACAGTAAACACAGGAACACAAAGATTTAACGTGAAAACTCTAAAATAGTGAAAATCACAGTCACCGGTAGAGGTGGTAAAATCCGACCCGACCCGAAAAACCCGCCCGACCAACCCGAACCCGAACTCTACCCGACCCGAAAATATTGACAAGTCAACGACCCAAAACCCAACCCGACACGAAACCCGAATGACCCGAGACCCGAATGACCCGCCCAATATTCAAAACCTAAATAACATGTGATACAAGATGAATAACATGAAGTTGAATATTTGTCTGCTGATTTTGCCATAATCATTGGATTTTCTGTAATTATATATTGAAAAATTTGCATATCTACATGTGTTATGTGTACAATGATGATTTGTTTTTTTTTAATTCTTACATCTTACGATATTATTACATTAATGAATTAACATTTTTTAAAAGAAAATTTGTTTTGTTATAATGAACTCACTTTATATAAATAACACATAAATAATAACAACTTTCAATAAAAATACAAAATTAATATTATGTCATCATGCGTATAAACAAGTCAACAACAAAATTAAACCAAACAACTTATCATGTTCTTGTTACACCATTGTGCAAACCTCACAAAAATATTATGTTCTCATAATAGCCAAAAGTACAACAAAATAATAGTTATTAATAAATACTTATAAGTTCACAAAAACAACTACGGTAAAGTTAGGATTTACAAACAAGGTATTCTTAATTCTTTAATCATCACCTTAATTCTCTTTACCTGAAATTAAAGAAACATGAAATAAAAAATAATTAAATAATATTAAAAGTATTCTTAAAAAATGAAAAATATAAAATTTGAAATTAAAATACCATCATGCGTTACGGCAATACTAATTTCTTCTCCCTCCACAATTTTAGGTGCTAGCATAAAAATGAATAAAACCAAATTATATTTTATAAATAATATTTAATTTTTTTTCATTAAATTTTTATTAAAATTCTATTTGCATATTGAATTACCTTCGTAAAATAACCAACTTCTAGAGATAATCAATGCTTCCGCATTTTCAGGTAGTACATCACCTCTCTATTTGCTTAATACTCGGCCTCCCATACTGAATGATGACTCAGACGCGAACACATCACGAGCCATTAAGGAAAGCTCGGGAAACTGGTTTTGATTTCTTTTCCAATAACTAAGAACATCAATAACCACCGTATGATCCTCATTTACCTCCTCCAAACACAAATCAAGTTATGACTTTCTTGTATAATCTTGACGCGTATAATTATTAAAATCCTACAAATTAATACAAGTTAGTTATATTACATTAATTGATTAGAAAGAATATGAATACATAGCAAAATAAAAACTTACATTAATATCATCATCAAATTCTCGACAACTTGAATGTGAACTACTATTTTGCCCTCTAAACCCACTCGAAGATGCACTTTTGTCATACTCTTTGAAAAGTTTGTACATTCGGCCTTTTACATTGACCCATTATCTTCATCTCCTAATTTTTGATAGCAAAACTCACAAAATCCAACTTATAACGAGGATCAAGTACGGCGACAATTGATAGAATCGGGCTATAATCAACTCAATGCTTATCAAATTTTGTTTTCATTTGACTCGCCATACTCGTCAAATCCTCATCCGAACAATTAAGCATCTCTAATAATCGTAAGTTGATCTTCCACATATTTTCAAAATACAAGTTAGCGGTGGGATATTCGGTTCCGGAAAACAAAGTAGTGATTTCATAAAATGTTTTAAAACATTGTGGATTTTCTCAACCCTAGGCCAGTCGTCATTTGTTGGGTGTTCGATATAACTTTTATCCAATCTAGATAAGATGGCGAATGCATTCTTATTAAAAATAGCCCTATCAAGCATGATAAAAGTTGAGTTCTATCTTGTGGAAATATCAAGTCATAAACCCTTTAAACTATCACCACCAGAAATCTTTATACACTCATTGAATTTCATTTTTCTCGATTCCGAACCGGTGACATATTTGACGCTTTCTCTTATTTTTCGAATAGCCCCACTAATTAAATTAGCCACACTTTGAACAATAAGATTCAAGACATGAGCGCAACATCTAGGATGGAAAAAAATCACCGTTACACAATAATATGTTAGGAACCGAGACGCAACAGCAAACACATAAAGCAAGACACAAGAACACAGAGATTTTTTTTTACGTGGAAACTCAAAAGAGGGTAAAAACCACGGCCGCCGGCAGTCAAACTTTCTTTATACTTGGAGAAAGAGAAATACAATACAATTGTTTGTGGTTGTTGGAATGAATAAAACTCTACCCCTACCCCTCTATTTATAGGATAGTCATACCTAATACAAGGAAATAACCCAAATAATTACTGTCCCAATTAACACCTAATACATGGAAATACAAATATAAGGAAATAAACATATTTCCAATTCTAATTGTCACTTATGGAAATAAGTCATGGAGAGAAAATATGGAGAACTTTCTTATCTCCTGCCGGGTTTCCTATTTTACGGTATCCAGAGTTTTCCAGAAGTCTCCACACAAAACAATCTCTCACTTGGAGACTTCATAATTGTTGGGTCTCGGACGTGCATAACGCAGCGGAAAAATAAAAATTTCGTCCAAAACCAATCCGAGGATCCGTGCGTATCGGTTAAATCAAAGAAATAAATCTTAAAGATACCTTTCGGATTACGCTTAATCCGTGACGCTCAAACCATGCGTGTTGTCCAAGCGCCTCTAAACCGGTTACCGTCCTAACCGATTTTCCGTCCGTCTAGTCCGTCTAGGTCGGATCATGCGGAAACCATCTACCGCACACACAATTGGTCTCCACCAAAACTCTCAACAACCCATTCTCATCTTCTTAGGCCGAATAGATCACAAGCGCCGAAAGTACGAACGCCTCTACCGGTATCCACATGAACAAACTTCTTAAAACGGGAAGAAGAACAATATATATGCTAGTAGCTTGTTCTTCTCTTGCACAAGAAAACTCTTTTTCTTCTTCTTATTTTGTCTCACAAAAGATGTATAATTCTCTCATATAATTGCACCCTTTCATTTTTCATATAAAAGGAAAGCACCCTTTAGTAATTTTGTCACACAAATGAGAAAGGATATTTTCTCTCTTTTTGTCTCACAAAAGAGAAAGAGAAATAATGAGAGAGAGAATCATTTGGTACAATGAATTTGGAGCCCTCTATGTCCTTATATAGAGGTGAAGAGTCATGTCTATTCACACTAAAAGATGTGTATGACATCACTCATCATTATCCACATATCATCATCTAGACTCTTCTAGATTACATGATCTTGTGTGCTCATAATCTTTATATACATATATATCACATCTTATCACATAAGATGACAATATCTTTTGTGTCATTCTTATGCAACTCATCATATAAGTCGCTCGGATTTTCTGTGCCCGTTTTAGTTTGTTCTTTGTGTGTGACCCTGTAGGTTCACTTAATGTTGGCAATAAACTTGACAGTCTATAAATCATGAGCGGACTCTAGCAAGCCATCATGACTACCCAATTTAAGTGAATATCAGTGATCTGATTTACCAAATCAACAATCACGTATTTAGTCCCTTTGTCACGCGATATCTTGTAAGACGCCATCCTTATATTAATCGATTAATATTTCTTCATCCCGAATTAAACTGAACAAGAACAAATGACATTAATAACTCTTATTAATTCATTTGAGTATGGCCATACATTTCTTCGGTTCAATTCATCAAGAGGCCTAAAGATATCTCTCTTATTTATGAGAGGAACAAATCCCGTCTTGATTGCACTCATCCCTCTACATGATTTATTGTATACCTAATCATAACCGTTATGACCACCCAGTTAAAGGCAGTGTTATATTATATTAAAGTATAAAATTACTCATGTTGGGAACCGAGACAATCTCAGGTCAAAGGACTATAAATACTTTATGTTACAAGAATCGCTAATGACGTAAAACATGTAGCATTCTTATAGCGGGTCAGTCCAGTATATGGTCTCTAACATATACCTATGTTAATGACTTAATAACTATTTATCCATGATCAGTAAAACATAATCATCAGTCAACTAATATACTGGTGTACATTTATAGCTTGTATATAAATATATATATATTTATTTATATCCGCAAGTATATTTGTCTCCACAAATATCCTATAAATGACCAGGGACGATTTAGAATAGCATTCATAACACTTTATAGTTTTACTATCAAAGTCACACACTTTGATGACATAAAGTTAAATTGCATATTCATGGTCTATTTTAATTATATTAAAATAACCTATACGCACATATTATATGAAATATCTTAGAATAAATATTATGTTTGTTATTACAATCCATCATCTAGGTCACAAACACTTTGGCCTAGGACATAACACCATCAATAATGACATAAATCCTTTGCATTGAATCCATTCTCTTTTCTCCTGTATCTTCCTTGAGCCTTGCGACATGCTCCCACTGACTCACTCGACCAGCCCCACTGAGGCAGCGCACAGCCTCAGCTTATCGATGGGACTTCCTTGGTTAACTGTCTGGGATCCTGCTTTAGGCCGTAGAAGCTTTTCTCGAGCTTACACACTAGACCCTCATTTCCCGGGGTCTCGAAACCTTCAGGCTGCACCATATAGATGTTCTCATCCAAATCGCCATGGAAAATCGTCGTCTTGACATCCATCTGCTCGAGTTGTAAATCTTCAGCCGCTACAATACTTAACACCATACGAATGGTTGTCAGCTTCACCACCGGCGAGAATACCTCCATGCAGTCAACTCCTTCTTTCTGTAGGAATCCATGTACTACCAATCTCACCTTGTACCGCTTGTTGTCAACTGGTTCATCCTTCATCCGATAAACCCACTTTTGTAGCGCCTTCTTGCCATCTGGTAACCAGGTCAATACCCAAGTCATGTTCTTTCCGAGAGACTCAATCCCATCTCTCATTGCACGCTCCCACTTGACAGAATCTTCCGTCTCTACCGCCTCATGGTAGTCTTCAGATTCGCCATTTAACCTATCCTTGTAGTAGCGTGGCCCGCCTTGGACCGGAGCCGGTCCCCACAAATCGCTCTGCACCAAGTCTAGCTTCTCCGTCTTGAGTTCTCGTCTGACATTCGAAAAACTAACCCCTTTTTGCTTGCCGATCACGCAGTTCTCACAGAAACTGGTTTCTACCGATTTCTCCTTAGGTAACAAACCCTTTGAAGCCAGCACTTGCAGTCCTTTGTGACTGACATGACCGAGCTGATTATGACAGAATATCGGCTCGGTTGTCGCTTCCGGAACTGCCAACAAATCTCCCTTGTTGTCCGTGAGATAAAGAGTTCCTATTTTTGTACCCTTCGCCACAACCATAGCGCCCTTTACAATCTTCCACAACACGTTCCCAAACACGGTTTTGTACCCCTCACTATCCATCTGCCCAATGGATATCAAGTTCTTCTTTAAATCCGGAATATGCCTACAACTATGCAGCAACAAAATACCTTTCAACTTCTTTCAAATGGAGAATAGCACGGAAGCAAGTTCTATCTACTTGATAATCTCCATGTCTTTTTTCTTTTCTTTTAAAAAACAAATTATGAAGAAGTAAAAACTAATTGATTAAGGGCTTATTTATTTATTTTTCTTCTCTCCTTTACCGTCTATTAGGTAGATAATTGAAATGAAGATAACACTTTTTTTACCGTCTTGAAGGAAAGTACAAATGTGGAGGTTTGCATGGAATTGTGATGTCTAATCCAATAGACACGTGTTCTTTTAGCAATTGATTCTAATAAAAGGGGCCTCGCTCCGCTTCGCAGTTATATTTTGTTTTGTCAAATTATATAGGAAATTATAATTACATGAATATTTTGTAAATATGAAAAATAAAACTATATTATTATTTGGATCTCACTATAAAAATTTTAATTTTTTAGGACTATGAATTGTTACTAGAGAACAGACATATAACCATTATTATTTCAATATTTTACTAATATGATAAATGACACCTATGTTGATTAAGTATATTATACACATTCTATTATATATAATGTCCTAATTGTACAAAAAAAATAAGATAATTTAATACGTAATTGACAAAATTTACATCATATTATTATTTTTTAATACCGAAATAAATATTGAAATAATGCTATCTAATATGTCATACATTCTGGTATATATAATGTCCAAATTTTACAAAAAAAATAAAATAATTTAATACATAATTTACAAAATTTACATCATTTTATTATTTTTTAATACCAAAATAAATATTGAAATAATGCTATGTAATATGTCATTTTGTATTATGTTATCAAATGATATGACAAATATTATTCATTATAAATTATTAATATTATTATAATACAATATTAGTGCAATATGATATAATATTAATCATCTACTATCAATAACATGATAATATGTTAATATCATTTATTAGAAATATTGTGGTCAATATACAATTTCATATTTAATTAAAAAAAATATTGAAATAATGCTATATAATATGTGAATTTGTATTATATCATCAAATGATATAACAAACATAAATCATTATAAATTAATAATATTATTATAATAAAATATTAGTATAATATGATATAATATTAATAATCTAATATTAATAATATGATAATATGGTAATATTATTTATTAATAATATTGTGGTTAATATAAAACATCATAGTTATTTAAAAAAATAGAAAATATTGAAATAATGCTATCTAATATGTCATTTTGTGTTATGTAATCAAATGATTATAAATTAATACTAATATTATAATATAATATTAGTATTTTTTTTTCTAAGATAATGATGTAATATTAATAATATGATAATATTATTAATTAGAAATATTGTCGTCAATATAAAATACTATAGTTTTTTTTTAAATAGCACTTAAAGCACAAAATATGTATTAAATGAAATCATAAATTATATTTGAATGAAAAAATATATGATTTATATAAAACAAAATAATATGTTACTAAAATAAATCACATATAGAGAACTAAGTTTAATTCTTATAGTTAAAAAGAATACAATTTTTAGACACTAAAAATGAATATCAAAAGTTAGGTGAATTTTAAAAATATTATCAAAAATAAGGGGTGTTTCAATAACTTTCAAAATAATGTCAAAATTGAATCAAGTGAGTTCTCAACTTTTATTTATATATGAAAACATATAAGATAATTTTCAAATATTGAGAGGATTTAAAATATTTTATTTTATAGGGATTAAAATGGAAACATGTAATGAAAATATTTGAGGGGTTTATGAAAAAGATCATTTTTTTAGAGTGGAGTTAATATTATTTTATTATAATTTATCCAATATCGTAATATATAATATTATTAATTATTACTAATAAAATATCATAATATCAAATATTATCTGATAGTATTTACTGTATATAGTACTCCTTAAAATAATTTAATAAATTAGAAAATTTCTTAAATATATAGAAATAATTATTGGATTTAAATTGTGGACACTTATCAAATGAAAATATATTAGGGGTATAAATTGGAGAGTCATATCAAAAATCCACATTTGCCACGTGTCAAAAATCCCCCAATTCATACATGTTAGTAAGAACAAGGGAGTACCCTCGCTTCGCTTCGGAAAAATCATACTTCTAATTTTAATATTTTAAGTAGATTTTTTCCGTATTATTTTTCCTACATAGATTCAACTAACTATTAATTTTATAAAGATGTAGATAATATTGTGAAACTTTTGGATTTTTTTTTAATAGTAGGGATATTTATGAATTAATGTATTAACAAATAGTTTTATATTAATGATTTTGATGCACATCCTTAGTAATTTAATTTGTTGATACCATTTTTGCACAATTTTATAATATAGTATGTAATATATTATTTTATTATATCATTCTATATTACTTAAAATAATGTTTTTTTATTTTATAAAAATACTATTTTATCTAAATAAAATATAATTTCACTTTTTTTTTGTATGATCTTTATACATAGTTTAAAATCTTTTATTTTATAAACCCATCTGATTATTTAACAAAATGGTTAATTCTTTAAATTTATTTTATAAGTAAACAACATGTACTAATTAAATCAACAATTGGACCAAATAACCGATTTTTCCTTTTAATGAAATATTTAAAAAAATTCCTCCTATTTATATGTATTTATAAAGTGTATGCATTTACAAATATTAAAATACATATTTATCATACATATTTATAAATATAAATAAAGAATAAAATTATTAGTATAAATAAAAAGTAAAATACATAATTTGTATGTGTTTATAAATATTAAAATACATAATTAACATATGTATTTATAAATATAAATAAAGAATAAAAATGTTTATATGTATTTATATAAATAAATAGTTAAATACATAATTCATATGTATAAATATAAATATAAATAAAGATTGAAATATTTATATGTATTTATATAAATAAATAGTAAAAAATATAATTTATATGTGTTTGTAAATAAAGAATAAGAATATAAAAGTATAAAATTCATATTTCTACTAATCATCTGTAAATAGTAATATAAAGCATGATAAAAAT
Organism: Juncus effusus; assembly: GCA_027726005.1. Classification (NCBI taxonomy): domain Eukaryota; kingdom Viridiplantae; phylum Streptophyta; class Magnoliopsida; order Poales; family Juncaceae; genus Juncus; species Juncus effusus. The sequence goes on along the minus strand of CM050910.1, from coordinate 5,179,305 downwards.
TGATATGCAATGACATTTTTGGAAAAAAAAAATTAAAGAGTAGAAACAACTTTTAGACAAAAGAACCCAAGAAAATTGGGGTGTAACTTACAGGTCCAACATAATAAGTAATTATCATTTTTTAGGGATGTGTATGACACTTTTAGATATTACATGATAGATGCAAAGTTTGTTGTTATTAAAGAAAAATACATGTTATAATTTCTAATTATATAGGTACATGATAGCTTTAGATCTTTTAGGGGTACGTATGAAAGTCATACTACACACGCATGTGATGAAGCATATATATGTTTTAAGTATGTCTGGTTCATGCGAACCGTATTTTACATCAACTTGGGCGTACATAGACCCTATCTATTTAATGTTTGGAGCAAACAAATGCATCAAACTTTTCAGGTTTTGTCGGAAAAAGCTATGGAAGGATATTTTATTTGTTACATGAAATGAATCATTGTTGGTGTAAATAAAATTCAAAAATGACCCACCACATTATATACCACACATATTTGACTAACATATATTATGAGGCAGATTTTTTTTTTCTGTGATTATTTATGGCTTTCTTTTTAGAAAGAAATTCAAATGGGTTTCTAATAAAAACTAATCTTGACCCATTATACTAAATATCACAAAGATGTGAGCATCGTTTTTTTATCAAATTAGTTTTCTTCTTGATTCTTTATGGCAGATTCATGACATAAAAAAAATCTATAGGTTCAATTTAAACTAAACTTAGCTTTTAACCGACTACTACACATAATAGATATCACAAAAAAGATTAAAAAACACACATGTCATCAAGTACACCGTGGCCAGATTCTGAATGGACAATATCTCGCCAATAAAACTCCTTAGCCAAATACCTTCCTTTATCGCTTCGGTTAACACCATGTACTCGGCCTCGGTAGTCGAAAGAGCAACAGTTGATTGAAGTGTGACTTTCCAATTAATCGCACATTTCCCAAACGTAAACACGTACCCGGTTAGCGAACGCCTTTTATCGAGATCGCCCGCAAAATCCGAGTCAACATAACCCGTTAACTCACCATTCGGATCGGATCCGAATTCTAAATATGCATTCATCGTACCTTTCAAATAACGGAAAATCCATTTTACCGCTTCCCAATGTCCCTTTCCGGGACACGACAAATGCCGGCTCACGACACTAACCGCTTGCGCCAAATCCGGTCGGGTACACACCATCAAATATATCAAACTCCCGACCGCACTCGAATATGGAATCTTCTCCATATATTTCCGCTCTGAATCGGATTTCGGAGATAAATCTGCCGACAATTTAAAATGTGCTGCAAGAGGGGTAGAAACTACCTTCGATTTATGTATATCCAAACGGCGTAAAACCTTTTCGGCGAAACCCACTTGCGAAAGAGTCAACTTCCACTCGGGTCGGTTCCTCGAAATCTCCATTCCGAGAATTTTCTTAGCGGGTCCCAAATCCTTCATCTCAAAAATGAAATTAAAATCCACTTTTAACCGCTTAAATTCCCCCAAATTGGACGACGCAATAAGAATGTCATCCACATAAAGAAGTAGATACACATAACTCCCGTCATCTAATTTCTTTAAATAGACGCAACTATCGTAATTAGATCGAGAAAAATTAACGCTTACCATAAAAGCGTCAAACTTCTTGTACCATTGTTGGGGCGATTGCTTGAGACCATAAAGCGATTTATTTAATCGACATACACGAGTCGGTTCGGTTTGGGGTTCGGTTAGGTTCATAAAAATTTCCTCCTCCAAATCGCCATGTAGAAAAGCCGTTTTTACGTCCATTTGCTCGAGTTCCAAATTTTTCGACGCGACAATCCTGAGCAATAGTCGAATAGACGTGTGTTTCACGACCGGAGAAAACACGTCATTAAAGTCCATACCTTGGACTTGGCTATACCCTTTCGCGACTAGCCTTGCTTTGTAGCGCACATTCGAGCCATCGGTTTTGCGCTTAAACACCCATTTGCACCCGACAACTTTCTTATTTTTCAGAGGATTCACAAGAGACCATGTCTCATTTCGCTTCAACGAATCTAACTCCTCCTTCATAGCGGAAATCCAATTTTTCACTTCTTTTGAATTAACCGCTTCCTTACACGTGGACGGTTCGCAACTATCCACGTCTTCTGCAATAGCCAAGCAATACGCAAAATCAGAATATCCATATCTCGAAGGTGGTCGAATGGTCCTTCTGACACGATCGCGGGTGAGCTCGTACGTTTGCGGATCGAATTGGCTTTCTTCTTCATCAACTCGGGTCGGGTTTGACGAATTGGGTTCGGATCGGTTTTGGTCGGCTTGGGTTAACTGGTCTCGGGTTTGACCTTCAAAACCGCCTGCACTTAGCGGTATTTCATTCCCAACATTTTCCGACTCATCATGCTCCACCTCGGAGTGAACTGTGTCATTTATTCTCAACTCATGCGCATCTTTTACTCGAATCATTTCCGCTTCGTTAAAAATAATAGCTCTCGAAATGATAAATTTGCCCGACTTCGGACACCATAATTTATACCCCTTAACATTCTCGGGATATCCAACAAATACGCATTTCTTCGACCTCGGTTCCAACTTGCCGTCATTGACATGCACATATCCGGGATACCCGAATGTTCTCAACATCGAATAATCGGCCGGTTTTCCCGACCAAACTTCTTCCGGCATTTCAACTCAATCGAGGTAGTCGGAGATCGATTAATCAAATAGCACGCCGTGCTAATCGCTTCTGCCCAAAATTCTTTTCCCAAACCCGCATTTGAAATCATACTTCTCGCACGCTCAAGAAGTGATTTATTCATTCTTTCGGCCACGCCATTTTGTTGTGGAGTATGCACAACGGTTTTGTGTCGCAAAATACCTTCGGCCGCACAAAAATCATCAAACTGGCGATTATAAAATTCCAACCCATTATCGGTTCGCAACCGCTTGACCCGTTTGAGTTTCTAGAAGTTTCTTCCCAATTTTGAAATAATCGAATACTTCGTTTTTTTCTCTCAAGAAAAATACCCAAACTTTTCTCGAAAAGTCATCAATAAAAGTGAGCATTTCCTTTGGACGGTTCGCGAGAAGGCTCCCAAAGGTCGGAGTGAATGTATTCCAATTTCTCCTTTGTCGTATGAATGGCGGTCGAAAAACTCACTTGCTTATCCTTCCCGAAAATGCAGTGCTCGCAAAATTCCAGATTTCCGGTACTTTGACTGCCCAACAAATTTCGCTTGCATAAAATCGTCATACCACACTCACTCGTGCGACCCAATCTCATATGCCACAACTTCGTAATTTCCTCATCCGTAATCGAACTTGAACGGACAACAGCTGCAGAACTGAACGAGACGGGTTTTGTTTCGGGTTTGGTTTTTGGAATCCAAACCGGTTTGGTTTGAACCGGGTTCGGTTTTGGGTTGGACTTGGGTTGAACCGGATTTTCTTGAACCGGTTTTTCTTGAAACGGGTTGAACCGAGCCGGTTTTTCCTGAACCGGTGTGAACCGAGCCGGTTTTACCTGAACCGGTGTGAACCGAGCCGATTTTTCCTGAACCGGTGCAGCCGTTTTTCATGAACCGGCGCGAACTGAGCCGGTCTTTCCTGAACCGATGGGTTTTCTTGAACCGGGTTTGGACCCGATTTCTTCAAAATAACTGTACCGGCCTTTCCGGTAACCGTCGAGGCTTGCAAAAAATAAAGTGTACCAATGCGTTTCGCCTTCATGATTGTGAGGGCACCGATTGAAACGCACATAACTCCACTTTCACTTCGGAACTTGCAACCTCTTTCTTCAAGCGATCCCAACGAGATAAGATTTTTCTTCAAATCGTATGTGCTTCACACCCGTTAACGTCCGAATTCGCCCATCATGAAACTTGAGCGATATTGTACCGGTACCGGCAACCTTGCAAGAATTATTATTTCCCATAATAACCCTCCCATCCGTAGGCTCGTACTTTACAAAACAACTACTATTCAGAGTCATATGTTGAGATGTCCCCGAATCCATAATCCAACAATTCTCATCCTCTAAGCAATTATCGACAACGGAAAGCGAATCAAAATTGTCGATATTTGCGGAATTAGCCGATTCGGAACCTTTGCCACGATTATCCGCCGATTGCTTATTCTTCAATTTGTAACAATCGACCTTGATGTGACCCTTTTTCTTACAATAATTGCAAATAATATTTGGATTATATTTACCCTTGAATTTTGACCGGTTTCTCCAATTTTTCGACGACCGATCCGACGACCGACCGCGATCCACAAACAAACCGGAACCCGTACCGGTTTTCTTGTTGGTTATCTCACCATCGATGTGAGATTTCGCTTGCAAATTCGATTTAACATACTCATGAGAGATTTTCTCCCTTCCATAAATCATCATATCTCTAAACCCTTTATATGAAGCGGGTAAAGAGCACAAAAACAAAAGGGCTTGATCTTCATCATTCACCTTTGCGTCAATTTTGGCCAAATCATTAATAATCGACGCGAACTCCGAAACATGTTCGGACACGGAACCTCCCTCCGACATCCGGAGCATATAAAGACGCGACTTTAACCGCAATCGATTCGTGAGCGACTTTTTCATATAAGTATTTTGTAATTTTTCCCACAAATCTTTCGCTCTCTTTTCCTCCATAACCTCTTGCAATGTCCCATTGCTAAGGCATAATTGGACAATGGAGAGAGCCTTATCATCCATATCTCTCCATTTCTTGTCCGTTATCGCATCCGGCAACTTGTCTCTCCCAAAAACCGCATCTTTTACCCCATGACTTGCCAACATACGAACTTGCCACAAGGCAAAGCTCGTTTTACCGTCAAACTTCTCAATATCAAATCGTCCCGACATTTTCATTAACCCAAAAAATAAAGTTTCGGTTTTGAACCGGTTTGTACCGGTTTAGGCAAAGCATGAAATCCGGTAGAGATTTACGCGTAGAACCTCGCTCTGATACCAGATTGTTCGGATTTCTTGTCGGAAGCGTGAATTTTGACGTGGATTCGAGGCACCTTTTGGTGTCTTTAATGGTGGCCAAAAGAGAGAGAGAGAGAGAGGAGAAAAATGAAGAGATGCAAAATGAATCATTGTCTTATCCTTTAGGTTAAAGATCTTAAATACATACTAAAAATAAAAGCCGAAATGAGCCCAAATATGCAATTCGGGGGTCCATTCAACACATGATCTATTCCAAACAAACCCACTGAACTAACTATACATGATATAGAGATATAATATAACACTCCATGAAATAGCTTTTTAAACATTTGCCACATTAGCCGAAATCAGCCTTGAGATTATTCATCCTTACCTAATTAATCCTCAATGGATAAGGATGGCAATTGAACAGAGCGTGTGAGGAAGGAAGGACTCGTTGGTTCATGACATGGCATAGTAAAGTAAGCATGGCCGAGTGAATTTAGGGTTTAGGGTCGTATAGTGCTAGTGATCACAATAGTAATATCAGCATTCATGATTCCATAGGAATATTTAAAAAAAAAGCCTAAAGATAGGCATGAAATTCTGTCAAATTATAAAAATGTTACAAACCAATCAGAAGCAAGTTGTATTTGCTCTTATTTCTTGGCATCCTGCTCTCCTATAATTAGGATGGATAATAAAGAAGATAATTGCACGATTACATGGTCTCTATCAGGAACAAGAGACCATTCTGATTTTATATATATTTAATTAATTACACAATGGAAGAACAAGCACCATAGTCATACATATCTCTTTGAAGATTTGCCACCACCTCAGTCGAAATCAGTATCATCATTTCCTGCTGGTACAACTGACGCCTCTCCCGCTTCTTCTGGACCGTACCGTTTTGAGTATGGGTCTCGCTCTGGATCGTAGCATTGAATAACTAGAGCACTTGACGGTGCAGTGAATTCTCCTGAGGCCAAGTAACTCCCAAGTGGGCCTAGTTCATGACAATCGTGTTTTTGCAACGGCTCAGGTACTGGTGACGAGCGCCCAACCAAAAACAAGTTGATCCCCCTCCCCATCTCCTTGATTGCCGTTACCACCTCAGCGTGACTTTCGATGACCTTCTCCTCATACTTCACGGACCCTTCGTTGGTTTTGGCCTTGCATGCTTCGATTACCACGTCATCAGCCGTACCCTCATGGACTAATGGTGTGTTGACAGTACTGGCAGGTACGAAACGGATCACTGTGAGAGCTATGCCAGGATGTTCTGCCATGCGAGACCCATATGCAAGGGCCTCACGATCATCTGAACCGCCAAAAAATAAAACAGCAATCGAATACTCTACATCATCAGCAGGGACTTGAGCAGCCCCGCCTAATCCACGGTCTATCAAAATGCCAACTGAGCAGGGCGCTTGACGGAGGACCCGTTGGTTCATGACATGGTATGCATGGCCGAATGACTCCATTGATCCATCGACTTGGAGCCTTTTATGGAAGGGGAGCATGATGAGAGAAGCCCGTTTTTGCACCGCACTAGAGACAATGTCGTCATGGATTGTGCTGATGTGAGAGATGGCTGTCATCGGCCGAATTGATACTGAGCTTAGTTGTTGATATGCCTTAAACGCCACTTCCACCATCTCTCCTCCACCTCCAGCGGAAGCCTTCCCTAGTTTGTTCCAGAATGGCATTCCATTCTGTCTTGCTCTTTGCACCATGGAAATAGCTGATGATCGCTCTGATAGCTCGACCAAGTGCATCGCGTACACCGTGAGGCGTCTTCGCCTAGTTCCACGTGATGACTCGATCACGTTAATCAGTGTCGGAATGTTTCGGCTTGTGTGGAAGCATGCCAGGACACGGAACTCACTATCAGTTTCTGTTGCGCGCTCGACAGTTCGGTGTTTGTATGGGGCCACGGGCCTAGCTGGCTTGTAGACAGCCATGACGATTGGGGTGGTGATAAAGGTGGTGAAGAGGGCCATCAGGACTAGTATGGCGAATGACTCGTCGTTTAGAACCTTCCTGTCCTTGCCTATGTTTAGCACAATGAGCTCGACTAAGCCCTTTGTGTTCATGAGGAATCCAAGGGCAACTGCCTCCCGAGCAGGTACCTTTACGAGGAGGGAGACAATAATTGTACCGATGATCTTGCCCGCACATGCATTGGTAATGACAAGGACAAGGAGACCCCATGATTTGGCACCGCTAATAGTTGCCACGTTGGTTTTGAGGCCGCTTGAGACAAAGTAGAGTGGCAGGAAGAGACTCGACACGAGATCCTCCATCTTCTCGATTAGAACTCCGGCGAAGGGACCGTCCTTTGGCACTATAATGCCTATCACAAAGGCACCAAATAGGGCATGAATACCAATAGTGTCAGTGACAAATCCGGCGGCGAGTACTATGAAGAGTGTGGCACATATATATACCTGTTGAGAAGAGAAACATAATTTGTAAGTTTTCATAGGTTATCTTGTACTGAAAACATACTCTTAAGTTAAATAGCCATTGTGTTTTATACATATTAAACCCAAAGTGAAGTAGAGCTTTATGAAATAATGCATACCTCTTTCACTGGTTCCCCCTCAGGGGTCCTGCGAACCATCCATTCAAGAATCGGACGAACTGCAAATGACAAGAAGATAACAAAGGCGGCAGCTGATAGCAAAACCCAGAGTGAGACTAGCGGGGACCCATCACCCGATAAGGCGATTGCAAGGGCCAGAAGGATCCAGGCTGCCACATCATTAACAGCAGCTGCTGACATAGCTAACCGTCCTATATCCGTCGTAAGCAGTTTGAGTTCAGCCAAAATACGAGCCAGGACTGGAAAGGCTGTGATGGAGAGAGCGACCCCCATGAACACGAGTAGAGGGCCTTGGTGAGCCCCTTTTACAATGGTGGCTCTGAGCACGAAAGATGTGCCTATACCGAGAATGAAAGGAAGAGAGATTCCGGCTAGAGCGATAACCAGAGCTTTCTTTCCGGTGCGACGGATGGCGCGTAAGTCTAGCTCGAGTCCGACTAGAAAGAGGAAAAAGAGTAGGCCCAAGTTGGCTACTGTGTCGAGCACCGTTAGGCTCTGTTTTGGGAAGACATGGTTTAGGAATGTGCTGCTCCTGCCTAGTGCCGACGGTCCTAACAGGATTCCTCCCTGCATGCATCCAGACAAAATAATATGTTAATCATTTAATGTTTGATTTTGTGTAAATTTAATCAAATTGGGCTGTATTCCATATTTGAGCTACATAGGCATTTTGGATGTGAGTTTGGGCCTCAATAGTTTTTTAATAGTTTCACGAATTGGATTTAACTATTTGCATTAGGAAAATTAGCTTTGGAACAGTATGATATTGGCTTTGCTTTCTTATTTGGGGTTTTAGGATACAATGATAGTAGCTTTATTTTCTTATTTAGGGTCTATAGTCTTTTTGGATAATGACGGGGATTAATTTCTCAAGTAGAGACGTGCAAGCCAGTTTTTTAGAAATGTCTGCAGAAAATACAGAATCCTTAGAAAACTAAAATTATTTAGCAGTACGTTTAATTTACCTGTGCATATATTGTAGATTTTTTTGCATATATTTTGTAATTTGTGTAAAGAACTTTTCCTTGGGCCAAACTAAGAGGTAAAATATATTTATTGTTACAAATTATCATGCACGCCTCATTGACCATTCTGTCCAATAAGATGCCTGCAGTTGCCCTTAATCTCACAATATAATATTTCCTTCTTAATTGCATCCTTTACTTTGACCGTAAATATCTTATATATTTGTATAAGCAACATATAGAAAAATCAGCATTATTGCTTATTACGTTGACTTAAAACAAAAACTAATATGACGCGCTCAACATGAGAGGTTTATTAATTACATCTATATATACAACCAAGAAAATGCATTAAGTTATTACTAAGAAAAAAAAGTTATTGTTAAAAAATAAAAATTAAGTTCTTAAGTTATTAATGTAGAGAATAACTTATAAAAAGATACTGGGATTAGATACCTTCTAGAATATTCTCAGTTCAGTCTTTTAAATAAAGGACCAAAATTGTTGTTCCATGGCACTACTTGATTCCTCTAGGGAATTAGAGTCAACACATTTATAATATTGATAACAACAAAAACAACAACAATAATCTATACATACGATGATCTCAGCGATGACACGAGGCTGATGGAGCGGCTTGAGAAGATAGGCGAGAGAACGGGGTGACGACTACCACCAGACATATCTGCATTATCAGCAGTGGCAATGCATAATTAAGCGGGTTATCTCCTTGCCATGCCCCTTCTGATGTTGCCTTCATCGGTGTACATGTCGCCATTTTAGAGAGAGTGGTTTGGGTTGTGTTAAGAGTTGAGGTTGGACTTATATTTATACTCTATAGAGGGGAGAGAGAGAGAGAGAGAGAGAGAGAGAGAGAGAGAGAGAGGGGGGGGGGGGGGGGGGGGGGGGGGGGGGGAGCTTGTGTTAAAGAGTTGAGGTTGGACTTGTATTTATACTCTCCTCTCTCTAACTATCTAGTGTAAGTGTTTAACTAATAGACAAATGAGAAAATGACGACTAAGCCCTCAGAGATGAAATGTTTATTGGATAATTGCTTATACTACAATTAAGTACAAGCAATTACTGCCAAGTGCCACCAGAGAATGAGATAATAATGTACATATATATTAAAATGAAAATTGTGCATCATTTTGAAACCATAGAAATCTAAATATTTCAAATCCTTGATGGAATTTGAATTATTATATTGAATCAGAGTGTGAAATTATATTAAACTAACTTTAATAATCGGGTTTTTACATTGCTAGATCAAATTATTATTATAGTATTACTTAAATATACCTTTCGAAAAAAAGTATTACTTTAATAAATGACGATTTATTATTTTTATTTTTTTGTATGGAATTTGATATTTATATTTAAACAATATTACATCATTTCCTTTTAAATAATTTCAATTTGATATTTATTAAGGGATAGTGATGGCATTAATTAATATTGTGGAAATTGAAGAAATCATTTTTCCAATAAAGAAAATGAATTATTGGTGAGAGATGTGACGTGGCCACGACCAAAATACATTTGACAAATATTGAAAAAACTCTAAATCATTAATGCATTATATAGTTCTTATAAGAACTTTTATAGGTTGACCTATCACAAGCTCAGGAAAATTAAAGGTTAGGACCATTTTTAATGAAAATGTCGACAAAGAACTCTATCTTACCTCAAAATTGTTTGAAATCCGTTGTTTTTTAAATATTCACAAAATTCGTACTTTTCTTTCTATTTCCAGAAACCCTGCCTTCTGAAATATTAAATATACATATAGTTACAACTTTTCATTTTCACAAACTCTCCATGCCCTTATATTTATATACATAATAGATAAATAATATTTTTTTAACCTCAAACTCATTGTCAATAAGTTGTCCTAAATGCGTTCATCATGACTTGGGACATTTTCCAAGATATAAGAGATATCTGCTGCTTAAGCTAACAAGCTTTGGCAATAAACCAATAATGTTATATATATACATATTTTCGTCACAATAAATACTAATCATTACAATTTTAGATATATCACCAAAAATGTTCAGTTCATATTTTACTGAAATAATTTTTTTTTTAAAATATGGACTTCTTTAATATTTAAAAAATCAGGAGATTGTACATGAAGATAAGACATATGGAGTTTTTGAAGATTTCTTTACTTTTAATATTGAATAATTAAAAACAAATCTTAAGCAAGTTGCTTGTAACATAATTAATAGAGCATATTGCATGTGTAGCGAGAAGTCGTGGGTCATCAAGTCGAAACAAATGAAATATTATGTAACACATATTTAATAAAGTCTATCAACCTATCAAATATGGGTTGAATCTAAAAAAAAAATCTTAAACTTTCTCCGACCTTTACAAATTAAGTCTCCTTCTTTCGGAATGCACTACATTGATCCTTTTCACTTTCACTTCTTAGTAAAATAATATATTTAGATATATTGTTTTTTATTATATATTTTAATAAAGGCTTAGTGAGTATTTGAAAATGAAAATTAATAGTAGGGATTTTTGAAATATTCGAAAAGTTAGAAGGTTTTGTGAAAATGGAAGAAAATAGGTCTTTTTGAAAATTCTCCTAATATTTCACAAGGACCTAGTGTTTTTCATATAATTTCTACATTATGGAAGGGCTTTATTGTTAGACTCTTTTTTTTTTAAATAGCACTGGTGTGAAAAATAATTCATCAAATAGCATCGTTTTAAAAATTATTAAAAAAAACTAGCATTTCCGCCAATCTTTTTGACGGAACAAAAGTTTGTTCCGCTAAGGATCCTGACGGAACATGCCCCGGGCCATTTAGCAGCCTTAAATAATCTTAATTAGGGAAAAAATATTACATGCTAAAATTTTAATTTTCAACGTTAACTGCAAATTTAGCAAGGAAATTAACTAGAAAATAAAAAATATTCGTGTTCCTCTAAGCCTTCTGGCGGAACAGCCAATTTTATATTTTTTTGTCCCTAAACAGCCATGAAAATTTAGCAAAAAAAATAAAAAAATAAAAAAAAATATTGTTCCGCCACACTATTTGGCAAAATCTCCTTACTAATTATCAGTTAACAATGAAAATTAAAATTTGAACCCATTCCACCAAAGAGCTTGGCGGAACAGTGCTTTTTAACTTAATTAAGAATTTGTTAAGGAAAATTAAAAAATATACCATGTTTCGCCAGAATCCTTGGCAGAACAGCTTCTCTTCCGCCAAACATGTTGGAGAAAATACTAGTTTCTTAATTATTTTCAAACCGATGCTATTTGTTGAATTATTTTTCTAACCGATGCTATTTTAAAAAAACGGAAATGTGAAAACACGACGACACTGTAGATATATTGTTTTTCTCATTTTATATACTATTTTGTTATTTAATATATTGTTGTTTAATCTTTGTGTATTTTTTATTTTTTTTACTTTTATATACTGTTTTTCCCATTTTATATATAGTTTTCCCATTTTATATATTGTTTTCACTTTTTATGTATATACTGTTATTAGAAAATAAATTATATATACTATTATGTATATATTGTTATTAGAAAAAAAATTATATATATTGTTATTGAATCCGTCGTGAACAGTTGTGCTACAGTACCGTCGTGCTTTATCAGATGCTTTAAAAACAAAGTCAAATTGTTAGACATCCTGTGATTTTGATTGACAGCACATTTCTCCAAAGTCAAACTAAGATATTAACTTAGCCACTTTCCTCTGAAAGATTCATAGTTTGGTCATTGGTGTTTAAAGAACAAGTAATTAATCAATTAAACAAGTACACAGTGATGGAATCTTTAGTTAACATAATATTTGTGATTAATTATGATATGCTGACATGGATTATGATACATACTGAATCGACCTTATCTGACCTCGATTTGAAACTGTTTTTAATTTTATAATATATCATCATAATTAACAAAAAGTTTACGAATCATGATTAATTTTTTTTTCATTTACATGATGATGACTATAAAATTTAGATCAGAAAAGCACCTTTTAAGGCACTAAGGTCTGAAATGTAGTTTTTAGCATGATTCTTGGATTGCTTGGTAAATTTGAATAAAAATCTCAAACCGGAGATTAACTAGTAATTATGGAAGAAATTGTTAATTTTGGATACCAGATTCTGGTTTAACTAGTATCATATATATTATACCCTACATAAATATACTCAGAATCCATAAAAAACCATTGAGTTTGCATCGGATAATATCAAGTGCACTTATAATTGAACATTTGATATATATTGAGATGCATGTGCATTGATGCATCATATCTAAGAATCATTCTTCTCATAAAATATCTATGAGTACTGATTTATTCATAAAAAGGGAAAAAAATATCTATATGAGTACTTGTAATTATAAGATTGCTTAAATTGTTTTTTTTAATAATTAGTTTGTTTTGAAGATTCCTCAAGTAAAAAATATACTGTAAAGAGAAAATATTTTACTTCAATTGATGCAATACTATTTGAACGCCTAAATTTGCAGTATTTCAACCAAGATATCCATTATTAGGCCTGTAAAAAAAAATGAAACAAAGTAATTCTAGTACTATTACAATGTTTACAGTAGAAAACTTAAATATTTCACTCCTAGCCAACATTATTGATGGAAAAAAAACAATAAATGGTTTCCTTAGTGGAAGCATTTTTCTTTTTGTACCCTACAAAAATAAAAAAAATGCCACCTAATCTTAATAAAACGTTAAATTGTTTAAATATTTTTCCATTTTTTATATGTACTTGGTCAACTCAATGTATCAACTTTTCTTAGATGCAATGCATGCACCTGTTTTTTTAACAAGTTTATAAAGAGATGCAATACAAAGACTTTTATATATCTATTTTTTAATTGAATTACTCAATTATTGGTATCTAAGTCGTGAGAAGATTTATTTCTTTAAAATGAACCTTATCTAATATTTTGTTTGATAATTAGTTGTGTACTTTTGGGTGATGATATGCGCAGAAAATAATTTAATGCGATCAGAAAATAATTCAATAAAATGACGTTTTTACCCTCTATTTGTATATATCAATCAGTTAAGCTAAATAGGAAATGAATATATGATTAATAAACTTACTAATTAATGTATGAATCTCATAATTTATTGAAGGAATATTTTTTGCTTATTTCCTTATTTTTCTTTTGTCTTCAATGATTCAATCTTATTACTTTGTATCAGAAATTATTTATCAGCATGCAAACCTAAAATTTGCAAAAATGTCATCTCTTATAATTTTGATAATTAATAAAATAGTATTTACTTACATAATTGTTATTAAAAATATATATACTCATTTATGTATATCATTTAAATTTTGTCAAAATAATTCTACATAAAATCAAACAAAACCTTTACGTGATTAAAGAAAAGAAAAAAAAAGTTGCCTTTAATACTCATTTACAGATTTGAGAGAGAAATATTAAGTGTTAGATTCTTGTTTTTTTAATTGAATTGATTGGCATGCATATAAAGGATAAATATGTAATTTTATCGTAAAATTTTCTGCTCCTATCAAATAAATTCTGTCCGTATCATTTGCCGTACTTTTTTTTGAAAAAAAATAATTGGCAATTGATAATTATAGTTGCCACATTCTATAATAGTGATAAGATGATTATATTATTATAATTGCCTTACGTGGCATATATGAACAGTATGTTTTATTCTTTTAGGTAGAATTTCTCCTATACCCCCGATAGAATCTGAAATATCATGAATACCCTACATGAGAAATATCATCAATATCTCCTCTCTTCCAATATTTTCAAAAAGAGTACATGAACCATCTCCCCGTCACAAATTCATAACAATTAAAAATTGATGTTTAAAGGGTTATTGGGAGTATTTTAAAGTAAATATGGAAATAAGAGGTATTTTGTATTCATAAAAAAAGTGGTTTTTTCGTGTATTTAGGGGTATCGAGATATTTTCTCTCTTTTGTAGGAGTATTTTGTAATATTTCTTACTTTGTAGGGTTATACATGATATTTTGAATTTTACATGATATTAAGAATAGGTTAGAAGGTAAACTACATCTTATAAAAGGAGTTTAGACTTTTAGTTAATGTAATTGATTGATATAAACGTGGCAAATTTTATATCACGGTAGCATTGATGCCAAAGAGTGAAGGAAAAAAACTAAGAAGAACGGAAAAAACGACTTTGTTTTCTACACGAGTAAAACGTGAGAAAAGAAGTAAAAGCAAGTTAAAATAAAAGAACGATCGTTCTCTATACATTTCATCATCAATCTTAACTTCCTAGAACCTTCACCAATATATAGAAATTTCAAAAATATTCCATATAGTTCAAACACTTCAAAAATAAACCCTAGACTAGAAACTACAAAAATGTCATATACAATTCAAAATAACCCTAGAAACTTAAAAAAATATCCTGCATACTTATAAAAGAACACTAGAAAACTTCATACACTTTTTTTTTTTGAAAATATTCCACTTGGAGTTTTGGCTTAAGACTTCAACTTCACAAAACTATTATTGTCAATAATTTCAAGGAAATTAAAGATACAAACCGAAGTAAAAACGTGTCCCTACACAGACACGCAAAATACTAGATTTAGTCAGTAATAAGGAATTACAAAACGATGACAAAATAGTTGACAAATAAATGAATTTCACAGAGGCTAGATTATGGCAGAATAGTAGCCACAAGTCATGTGTAATTCATCCGCGAGTGAATTGTTTTGGCCTCGACCCTTGTCATTACGTTCTTTTCCCCTCATTCTTCCCTTCATGCTCCTTTTGTTGTTACGTTTCTCTTCGTTCACATTTCTGCAAGCTATTGAAATCATCTGTAGTTGAGTTGAGTACATATGTTATCGTTTTTCCGTCGCCTCTAAAAACCCTGTTGCACTCACTGTTCACGCCAGATGGCGAAATTCGCCAATAGTTGAAATGTTGTTCGTTAATTCGTTTTGAGTGAGAATTCAAAAACTTCATAAACTTAAAAAAGCATTAAATTTATTAACGATAGAAACTTGATTTATGCATATGGGTATAGCTAACGGTGCAATTGTATATGAAAACTTGTATATATTGTAACATAATCATGTAAAGTTACATTTTTTTTTCTTTTATAGTAGGTGATAAGCCGACTAGAATATCATTTCAAATATTAAAAATAATATTAACTTTTAATGAGGGGTACAAAAATATACACTTTACAACAGAAAAGGTAGAAAACAATGAAAAGGTATATTATAAATTAATTTATCAAATTTTACTTAGTTCCTCTCCTAATTTGTTCTAACCCTAATATTTCAGGAGTTTTTTTTAACCATTTATCTGCCTTGGTTGTGGCAATATTTCCTATGGCCTTGGCACTTCTAGTATTGCGCCTAAAGATATATATATATGCGCATTTCTTTCCTTCCAGATGCTCTAGCACATTGAGAGCGGAAGAATGATGCACATTTGTTGAATTCAAACTTTTAGAGGCTTATAAAATGGCTTGTAAACTTAGTAGAGAACATTGCATTTGTGACAAGAGATCATGAGTTAATGTCCCGAAAAATACAATTTTATTTAATACATATTTAGTAAAGGTTATTCAATCCATAATGGGTTGTATCTAAAAGAAAACTCACATTTTAAACTCCTTTGGACTACAAATCCGGACATCTAATATTGTTTCTGAACTTTCAGTATTTTTTGCTTTTTGTTTCCTAAAAGTGAATCGATGGAAAAATGTACTAAACGAAAATACTAGAAGTAAAATACCAGGAGATTTCCTTCCTAATATAAGTTCAAAACTAAAATACCAGAAATATTCATTTTCTAAAAATTGCCGAAAATAATATAATCGGATTTTGAAAGTCTCGGACTCTCAAATGAACTAAAAATCACCAGACCATCAAAGATTGATACGGTGTTGCACAAATAGTGATGTTTGAAAGAAATTAATTTATTCCCGAAATTTCAAATTCCAATTATGTTATTTGAGCAATGATCATTTTCTTTAAATTCAGTGTATATTTTATTTTTAAACTTCTGTGCGGATCAAGATCTTCCTAAAAAAATTTACCCATGTCCTTTGGGAGATGATGTTGGAACTTGACATTAATGACTGGTTTCATATTCATTACAAATTAATTATACTTTGGATATATCAAAAAGGCTACTTTCATATTTTATATACAATCATCAATGCATCATTTTATCAATATAAAATTTTCTCCATGAATTTACCATTCTTGTATATAGTAGTTGCATAATTTAAAATAGCCCTTCGTGTCGGCCTACATGCTAGCCACCTGTAGCACAAATAAAAGTCAAAATATAATTCAGTTGTTAACTCGAATAATTTAGCTAGTTTGAGAGTTTGACACACAAAGATTGATTAGTTTAAGTCATCTACTGTGCAATTAAGAGTCAATGCTTCTACATTTTCTTCCTTAGCTTAAAACGTTTTGACCTTTTCTATCCATAGATATCTTAAGGATAATAAGAGGATCAAAATCTGATCCTAATCAAAATATTATAAAAACTCAATTATTTGAACTTGACTCTATCAAAATTTAAATTTAAAAAATCTGACTAATCCGTCTATTACAAATTAGCAAGAAAACAGAGAAGTCAACATATAAAAGTATTAGCCGAATAAGTTTGTAATTTATACTATCTATAATTTTGGACGTAAATCCCATCCCCCCTACGTAGCAGCAGGTTATTTGAATTCATAAACGGTAGTATCAACTTGCCTTTAATGTAAAAAGGATAACAATAGTTATTAACCGCTTACATTTTTCTGGTATGGTGGTAGAGTTGGTGGGTTTTGATCAACCGGTCACATATTCGAAACACTTACTCTTAAATTCTTTTTTGTATTCTTTTTTGTAGTTATACCCCTATATACAATTCTTCAAAGCGCCATTCATTTGACGAAGAATCGCATGTACCACGACAAGACGAAGCATATTGACGTGAGGTACCATTTTGTGCGAGACGTGACGGCGGAAGGAAACATTATGGTGAAGAAGATTGGTACCAAATCGAATCCGGCAGATATGCTCACCAAGCCTCTTCCGATTGCTAAGTTTAAATTGTGTTCCGATTTAATTTCAGTTTGTGAC
The DNA here is from genome assembly GCA_027726005.1 of Juncus effusus. NCBI lineage: Eukaryota > Viridiplantae > Streptophyta > Magnoliopsida > Poales > Juncaceae > Juncus > Juncus effusus. The sequence continues at coordinate 5,161,673 of CM050910.1, read as the reverse complement.
TAGCATGTTGCTAGTATATTATATATGTTTTTATTTTTGCATTTGTTTATGTTTAGTTATGATGCAGTTCGGGTCCAAGGTGGAGATTGTTGAATGGACCCCCTAATTGCATATTTGGGCTCTCATTTGGGCTTTTATTTTTAGTATGTATTTAAGACCTTTGACCTAAAGGATAAGACAAGGATTCATTTTACATCTCTTCATTTTTCTCCTCTCTCTCTCTCTCTCTTTTGGCCACCATTAAAGACACCAAAAGGTGCCTCGAATCCACGTCAAAATTCACGCTTCCGACAAGAAATCCTAACATCATGATATTTTTGCAGTTTAAATTTGATAGTTTTTTTCAAAAATGCTTACTGTCTAATGGGTAATAATGTGAATGTTCTTTTAGTTAAAAGGAACAGAACAATGGGTAGTATTAGACATGAAAGTCAGGTTCTAAATCATAGAAGTCATTTGAATTAGTGGTGTTCATTCAGTCCGACCGAATAAGATAAACTGGGTTGTGAACCGAACTAGCATACTGAACCGAATAACAGCAGCTTGAAATCACGGAGTGCACCTTCCGCACCGACAACGCCATACTAACACAAGCCATAATTGAAGATTCAGAGGACGCGAGGCGGGATTGTGACTGGGTGGCACACCACAGAATCCTAGAGTGTCGAGAACTCATCAGGAAGGAAGCTACATTCTGAGTGACGCACATAAGAAGGGAGCAAGACAAAGAAACGGACACACTCGCCAAATGGGCAAGAACGAAGCGTCAAACTGTTGCTGGTGTAACATTCCCAACGGTTCCGATGGATGGGATATAGAGAAGTTCTGATTTTATCTTTTGTGCTTTCTAGGTTAAATAATTTTCCTAGATATTATTTTGTGTTGTTATATTAAGTGCATGTAGAAGTAGGGGGCATGAAGGGAAGACAGTACTAGGTAGTAAGTTAATTAGTATGCGGTCCAAGGATGTCGGGATTGATCACTCACATGAAAATCATGTAACGAATGTTTATTAATGAAACCTACGGGTTAAATGCAAAAATAATAATAATAATAATAATAATAATAATAATAATAATAATAATAATAATAATAATAATAATATGGTTTATTCAATTAAGTTTATAAGGTTTGCCAAATTCCAACACAACTTTATGAACCCATAAAGCAAACAACCCAAATTAGTCGGTTGACGGTTCGGTTTAGTTCCCCAATAAACTGAACCAAATGAACACCCCTAATTTCAATCATATTAAAAAAAACACCCAACAAAGGGAATATTAGTCGAAAAAATAAGCAAAAGGAATGCAAAACACCAAGAATAAAAAAAAAATAAGAACAAAAATTCTTATCCAAACATAATCCATTAATCCTCTCTACACATCAAAACACCCAAAATCAAACCAAATCAAACCTAACTAACTTTTGGGATATTCTTCTTTGGCCGGCGAGTAAGTTCCCGGGCTTTCCTGGAAAGGCACCTTTGATCATGATGGCACAGAGATTATTGTGAACCCATAAATCAAGAACGACCAAACTAAACTAACTCAAATTGAGCTTGGTTCCATTACCAAATAAATTGAATCACATGAACACCCTAATTCCCATCATCTTAAAAAGAACAGAGAATGGGGAATATTAGTCGAAAAAACTTAAATGAAGAAAAAAAAATATTCTCAACTTCTCTCTACACATCAAAATTCACAAAACCAAATCAAACCAAACTAACTTTTGGGTATATTCTTCCCCACAATCTTCGCCGGCATGATGCGAAGCAAATTCCCCGGCTTTAATCATGATGGCGCGGAGATCCATGTCGATTTTCACAACAAATGGAAGAATATTAAAAATATTTAAATCAAGTAAAGCAAAAGGAATGCAAAACACCAAAAACAAAAACAAAAACAAACACTCTTCTCCAAATACAATCCTCTCCAAATTCACTCCACATCAAAATACACAACTCAAACCAACTCAACTCAAACCAAAAACCCTAACCTTTAGGAATATTCTTCCCGACAATCTTGGCCGGCGTGATGCGAAGCAAATTCCCAGGTTTTCCGGGCAGGGCTCCCGTAATCATAATCGCACGTAGATCCATGTCGATTTTGACAACTTGGAGCTTTCAATCATATTAAAAAGGACACCCCTAATTTCAATCATATTAAAAAGAACAAATGGAAGAATATCATTTAAATCAAGTAAAGCAAAAATAACACAAAACACCAAGGTTAAAAAAAACAAGAACAAACACATTTATCAAAACATAATCCTTTCTACACATCAAAATACACAAACCAACTCAAGCAAAACCACCAAAACACAACACCCTAACTTTTAGGAATATTCTTCCCGACAATCTTGGCCGGCGTGATGCGAAGCAGATTCCCGGGCTTTCCGGGCAAGGCGCCTTTGATCATAATCGCACGTAGATCCATGTCGATTTTGACGACTTGGAGCTTTCGGATCTTGGTTTTGGCGTTACCCATCCTGCCAGGCATCTTCTTGCCTTTGTAGACCTTGCCCGGAGTCGTGCCCGCTCCGATGGAACCGAGCTGACGGTGACTTTTGGAACCGTGAGACATCGGGCCTCGCGCGAAATTGTGCCTCTTTATACCACCTATGCAAAAAATGTAGTTCGAAATTCAAAATAGTTTTTTCTTACGAAAAAGGCGATGTAAATAAATAAACGAAATAAATAGAAGGAATAATTATGCCTTTTTATACCACCTATGCAAAACATAGTTCAAATTTCAAAACAGTTCTTTCTACGAAAAAATGACATAAATAAAAAGCGGTACGCTTCTAAGACTCAAAATACATGTCCCTATAAAATATATCGCGTATACTATATCCCCTCCAAAATGTGAACTACGAGGACTACTAATATTTCTTTTATTTTTCAAAATATGAACTACGAGGACTACTAAAATATATCGCGTATCTTTTATCCCCTCCAAACCTATAAAACACAATTCACCTCCCTTAATTTTTCAAAAAGATCCCTAAACTAAGAACAACTTCCAGATAATTTCAAAAAATCATCGAAGCAAAGGTTACACCTAATATTTCTTTTATTTTGTACGACCATACACGACATTTCATATAATCCGTTGGGTTATAAGTTATAACTTACACGTCACATTTTGAGATTTCCCACAGTAACGTCCCTTACTATCATCTTTTAAAACTAAACCAAAATTCCAAAAAAAGAGGCGGGAATTTAATAATCTAAACCTTGGAACCCTTTTCCGATGGATTTGCCTGACACGTCCACAAAATCGCCCTCCTTGAAAATCTCCTCGATCTGCAGCTTCTGTCCTGCCTCGAACCCCTCGGTCGAAACGAGCCTGAACTCCTGCAGGTGTCTCATCGCAACCGCCCCGGCCTTCTGCAAGTGGCCCATTTCAGGTTTTGTTAACTTGGTTTCGCGAACTCTCCTGTAAGCCACCTGTACCGCGTCGTACCTGTTCAGATTGGTGCATCAGAAAGTTGAGATTTGGTTAAAATGCAAAAGGATTTATTATAAGAGTAAAATGTCATGGGTACCCCTAAAAACGCGAGAAATGTCATCGATGTTCGATTCCTCTTGTAATATTTCTAAAAAAACATAAATTACTTAGTTTAACCCCTTATCTTTACTTATTTATGTATAAATAAAAAGATAATGAAGCAATGGTAATTTGAGGTGGAAAGGAGGGGCATAGATGTATTCCTATATGTTGTAGGGGTATCCATGACATTTCTCATTTTTCCGATTTTTCAGGGGGTAAGCATGAAATTGCCCCTTTATTAGAAAGCAAAGAGTAAGAAATGGAGATTTGACAAATTACCCGTCAGTAGCAGCGGTTTTGACCTGAGTGACGACGTTGCCCTCGCGGAACCCGACGACGGTGACCGGAACCACCTTGCCTTCGGGCTCGATGAAGGTCATCATGCCCAGCTTGGTCCCCATCACTCCGATTCCCGCCTCGTACGACATTCTGACCACCGTCGAGTTGTTTCTCCTTCCGCCCGTTGTTGATAATTTGAGCACGAACGGAGAAGATGAAGAAGGTTTTGGGGAGTTTCGTTGGAGGAGGGATCCATGCGAAGTGACTGAGAATGAAAGTGAGAGTAATCCCATCTTTTTGCTTCTGTGTTCGCTCTGTTGTGTTGTTTCTCTGGTATTTTATCTATCTATCTGCTTGTTGAGTTGAGCTCTCAGTGACTCGAATTGGAAGAGGAAGAAGGGAGAGAGTGGATAGGGTTCAAGCTTCAGCTCGTTTTTCAATTCCATTTTCTCTTATCTTTACACTGGATTGAGAGTTGGGCTCTTCTTCATTTTTACTTAAAAAGCCCAATATGTCGTGAGTATCGATCACTGTTTTAAACAGAATCAATATACTACCGTTTTATTTTATCATATGTACATGTACATATATTGCAAGTTATTTGTATATATTACAAGTTATTTTGGTATAACTATAATATTTATTATATACTGTTCTACTATATGTAACTAAATACTTTTTTATTGCTAGATACTATAAAGAAGTTCAAGTACAGCATAAAATAACAAAATTCACTTAAAACTATCTGCTTTTTTTCAATTCAATAAAACCCTAGAGTGAAAGCAAAACAAAATCTTATTTCAAAAAAATATATATAGTACAAAAAATCTAACATTTCTAATTAAACATGATTGCTTTATTATTATTTCTAGTTAATCTTGGGTTTGGCTCGTTTCGGTTTTAGAAGAAACCAAAGAATTCCAAAAACGAAAATAAACGCAGGAATTGTCGTCATATCAAACTCCACGCTTACTTTTCTCTCTCTGGTGCAGTGGACCGGGTGCAGCTTCGATATTGTCGTGTTAACCGAATCCGCAAACCTTAAACACAGAGCAATAAATGTTATACATAAAGCCATCATTTGTTTTTTATTTTTTTTATTGTTTTTATGTACCCATGAGAAGCGTCGTCAAGTAAAGATAGAAGTTTGGCTGCCTCTCCGTACCGTAAGTTTCCACATTGACTTGATATCTACATAAATTTAAACATAATAAATAGTAAAATAATTTAAATAAATGGTACGTAAATTTTTTTTGAAATAAAAATAATTAAAACAATATAAAAGAAAGCATACTCGTCTCCAAAGACCAATCACAGAGTTGTATTTCTCAACCATCACTCTCTCCTGAGACTTGAATATCTTAAACCCTTTCGTAGCTACAAATCATTTCATTAAGTCAAAACTATTAATTCAAGAGAAATTTTCAAAAAAAACCCTGCAATTCGCTAAAATTGCAAATAATAAACCCCCATTACTGGAAATTGCACAAAAAACCTCAATTTTTTTCCGCAATTTTAATTTTCAATAATGGGAGGCATGGTTTTTTTTGTAATTTAAGCATAATGTAAGGGCTTTAACATTAAAAAAAATAAGAAAAAAGGGTACTTGTTCGCTCGGCAACCAACTGGCGAATAGCTGAATTAATAGTTTGTATAGACTCTTCAAGAGAAGTTATGATATAATTTCTCGCCATTGTATCGGCCTGAAATTCAGATATTTTCCAGCCTTGTGAGGTTACAGACATCGGATTGCTCCCGATCGACCACGTCCAATCCTGTAAAAATAGAAATAAATTAACGTAATGAAATAAAGGGAAATTTGCGAAAAAGCCCCTGCAATGTTGAAATTTGCAAAAAAAAGACGTTCATAATCATTTCATTAAGAATTTGGTATAATTCCATTTGGAAGTGATACAGTGTTTTTTCAATTTTCAATAATGCAGGGGCTTTTTTGCGAATTTCGTTAAAATAAATGAATTAAAATTAAATTATGAGGTTTGGAAAAATAACCTCAATTGCAATATCATGAGCGTGATTGTAGACAAGATGGAGAGGTAAGAGGCCGGCCAAGTGCTCTGCTGTTGCTGCTACTGCTGCTTTTATCGGATTCCTTTTTATTGCATTAGATAATAATAAAAATTAATTAATTAATTAATTAATTAAGAAATATATGGAGACATAAAGGGAAATTTCATTCCTTTTTATTGCATTAGATGTCATTCAGCAAGGTGTTTTGATTGTTTTCCACTTTTGATGAACTTTTTACTAAAGAGAAAAATAAAACTTTCTTTCATAGATCAAGAAAATCGAATCTCGTTGTTCTTTTTTATTGAATGAGATTATAGTTACAATAGTTAAATTGGTCCATGAGTACTTGTCATGTTACATGGTGAAATTTGGTTATGCTCTCTGAAGCCTAATGCACAGGTGGTAGGTAGAGCTTTAGAAGGGAGAAGTATGTTTTAATTTGGATATAAAATTAAATATAGATGTTATGAGGGCATTTTTGTCCCATAAAAAAATAAAAACATAACTTATAAGGGTTTATTTAGGGCCCGTTTGGCAAGTGGAATTAGTAGAATGGAATTGAATTTTAAGATGGAGAAGTATAAAATTCTGAATTAATTAATTCCAAAGTTTGTTTGGATGTTAGAAGTATAAAATTATGAAAAACATAATTCCTTATTTGGTTGTTTGTAAAAATCTGGAATTATGTAGAATGGAATTGAGTATAACATAACATAACATAACATAACATAACATAACATAAAATAAAAATATAATATAAAATAAAATAAATAATATAATATAATATAATATAAGATAATATAATATAATATAATATAATATAATATAAAATATAACATAAGTAATATAATATAAAATAATATAATATAATATAATATAATATAATAAGTAATATAAAATAAGAATATAATATAAAATATAATATAATATAATATAATATAATATAATATAATATAATATAAAATAATATAATATATTAAAATATAAGTAATATAATATAACATAATATAATATAACATAAGTAAATAATATAAAAATATATTATATAATATAATATAATATAATATAATATAATATAATATAATATAATATAATATAATAAAGTAATATAAAATAAAAATATAATATAAAATAAATAATATAATATAAGATAATATAATATAATATAATAAAGAGATGATGGAATTTTGGACTTCTAGCTTTTAGAGAGAATTACATTTGGGTGAAATTGTATAGAGAGGAAATTCCAAGAATTACTTAATTCTTATTTCAATGGTTTGCCAAACAAAGAATTTGTAGGAAATGGAATTTTGAGATCCAATTTCACTCCCTAATTTCACTTAATTTCACTTGCCAAACGGGCCCTAACGGATTTGAAATTTAACTAGTTATTTAAGCAAATTTGATATTCTTGATGTTACCGATGGGTAAATATGATATATTTAAATTTTGACAGGGTAAATTTGATATTTCTAATTTTGTAAGGGTACATATGAAATCCCCCCTATAATGTAACGAAATAAAAATAAAATTAAAAAAAGAAGCAAAACCTGAGATCTGATAGAATGCAGTTGCCGTTGCACTGCAAGTACGTCTCCCAAGACGGCTCGTCAGACTGCACGGCCAGAACCATGTTGGACAGAGACTTGGCCTGATAATGTTTGTCCAGTACTAAAACCCCATCGTTCTGTACGAACCAGAATATGGGGACTTCCAGTGTGCCTCTCTTATTCGCGTGCTCACCTGATGAAATAAATAATATTAAATAAATAAATATTAAGATGTTATGGTGGTTAAGCTTGTAGGAAATATTATCGGATGAAAATAAAATGTGGAGTGATAATAGAGAGAAGAATATGTAATGATTGTGGATAAGGTTATAACATGATAAGTAATAAATAAAAAAATTTAATATATAGTTATGCATAAATAAATAAATAAATAATAATTAATATGTAGTAATTGTGTATGAGAAGGTGAAATGGTATGGTGGTTAAGCTTATAACACATAAGAAATATCATCGGATAAAAGTAAATATATAATAATGTATATAAGAATTTTGGATAACCCTGTAGAACATGAAAAGTAAATAAATAAAAGCATTTAATATATAATACGCATAAAAAGGTGAAATATTATTATGGGTAAGCTTACAAACCATAAGAAAAATCATACATAAATCAAATTAATAAATCGCCCCTTTTTTGTCAAAAATACGCACAAACTAAATCGCCCATTTCGCCCTCTATTTTTCTCACTTGTTCATGTACATCACAAACCCCAAATATAAACTAAAAATAATATTATTTTTTAAACTTACCTTTCAGGGAGGAATGATCGTTGAGTCGTTGTAGCTGGTACTGAAGAATCGAGGAGTCGAGATAGGTACGGACGGTTGACCGGTACGTACCGTTGACCAACAGAACCGGTACGGCTGCCGCGTGGCGGGCCATCGCGAAAGCCATCATCAGAGCCGGGTCCTCAGCCAACGAAACCCTAATTTTGTGATTTTGTTATTATATTTTTATTAATATTGAAAATAATATGTTAATTGGGATTCTATTATTGTTTTCATATTTTTATTATGTTAAAAATAGTTTGTTAAAATGTTATGTTTCTGCCAAAAAGCCATTGTTAAAGACGTATTGCTATTGCTATTGATGTTACAATAGTTCATAAAATGTTATTTTTCTTCAAAGGACATTGTTAAAGAGGGATCCTCCATCAAGGGAACCCAAATTTTATAATTTCATTATTTTTATTTTTTTAAAGATAAAACTAATATATTGAAATGTTATATATTTGAGAAAATGTATTCTGATTTTAATATTTTTATACTTACAAATGTTGGGTGAACATGGATTTTTGAGAAGGCAAGATTAACGAACTAAGCCCCTCTTTTAACTCGTTTAAATCCACTGGTAACTGTTTCACACTCCTGACTCTCTATAAGACAAAACACAAATTAAGTTATTATCATTTTTTAAATTTCAATATTTTCTGAAACCCTAAATATTATTTAAATCAATTTTACCTCTTGAGTGATGAAATAAAGTTGGAACGATATTTTGTCGTAATAATAACACGGCTTATCAGAAACTGATGGTGCGATTACATGTCTCATTGCTCCCCATAAACTAGAGCCCAAATGTGCTAGAAACGAATCTCGCGCGATATTATATTTCGTATTTTCCTACAAAAAATAAAAAAAATTATAAAGAAAATAAGGGGAATTTTCAAATAGCCCCCTAACTTTTTCAATATTTTAAAAAAACCCAACTTATTCGATTCTCAAAAAGTGATAATTATTAAACTTAAATATAGAAGTAAGAAGGTTTTTGAGAATCTACGAAGTTAGGGGGCTTTTAGAAATATTGAGAAGAGTTAGGAGTTTTTTTGAAAATTTTCCAAAAAAGAAAGGTAATATGTAAAACAAGGGTGGTTTTGCGAATTTGAGAAAAGACAGTAAATACGTAAATATACATATTTTGGAATTTGGAAGGAAAATTTGATATCTTTATGAAATATTTAGAGTTTTGAAAGGGTAAATTTGATAGAGAATATTTTCCTACAAATAAAATAGGCAAATATACATTTTTTTCTTTTTTAAACAATGATTGGCAATAAATGGGTGTTTTTGCGAATATGAGAAACCTCAGGGGCGTTAGTGAATAAATTCCAGCTCTCCATTCTTTTAAGAGCATCGACAGCTTTTTGTTTGTGGACTTCTGCGTATTCCTCTCCAGTTCGGAATGACTCCAGTTCTCCTTTTAGCTCATTCATTCTCTCATCCAGTTCTACAAAAAAAAAAAAATAAATAAATAAATAATAATAATAATAATAATAATAATAATAATAATAATAATAATAATAAAATGATTAGTAAGTTGCTTTGGAGAGAGAAGGAAAGAGAGAGAGGAGAGAGAGACCTTCGCAAAGAGCGAGTTTCGTTCGTCGGTTTTTGCAGTGTTTGAAAGTAAAGAACTCGTATATGTCCATTTCTGCTAGTAATATATCAATTGCATGATGCTCCTGCATTAAATATAATGTTAATATAATATTACATTATATAAATTCACAAAATAATAAAACAACATAAATTGATAATAAATAAATAAACCTGGTCAAAAGAAGAGAATCTCTCTCTGATTGTACCCTGCAATTCTTCCTCCGCCTCCTCCTCTGTCATCTCTACAAAAATCATAATAAAAATATATTTTTTTTTATTACATAAAAATAGAGTATTAAATTTATATATTTTGAGTATTATTTTTAAATATACCTTTAAATGACTTAACATTAGGCAAACTAAGTTCAGTTCTGACGCCTTCTCCACCGACTGCTGGCCCCCACGTGAATGGTCCAGCATTCAGATCAATAAATGCCCATCTGTTTAATTAATTAATTAAAAAAATATTAAAAAATTAGGGTTTAGGGTTTAGAGAGAGAGAGAGAGAGAGAGACCTGTTTTGGCTGATCCAAGAATCAGTGAGGCAATCTGAATGAAGACCTTTTAAATCGCCTTGAGATTTTTTGAGCTCATTTTTTAAGATTAAATTTGCTCCGTCTTTTCTCCCATGTACCATCTAATATTAAAATAATTAAATTAAATTGAAAACTGAATAATTAACTGAATAAATGATTAATTAAATAATTACTTGTGAAGCTTTATCTAAAAGAATGTGAAATTCATCTTTTCCTTCATTAAACTTGGCCACGCTCTCCAATGCTTCCATGCTCTTCTTTGACCACTCCATCTAAATTAAAATAATAAAAATTATTATATCAGCAATAAACTATTTTATATTATTATGATATATAAATTAACTTACCGTATCAATATCTTCTGTTGTTGTAAAAGCGAAATTTGACTGAGGCCGACTGCCGTATAAGGGTTTTGATGCCATCCCATCTATTTCTGATTTTTATAAAAAAAAAAAAATATATATATATATATATATATATATATATATATATATATATATAATTATTATTATTATATTTGGTATGATGAATTTAAAGTATATAACAGAAAAAATAGATTTTAGATGTATAAGTATTTTATTTACCAAGAAGGGATTTTTTGTTGCTTTCTGATTGGAGGATTTGTCCTTGAAGGCTTTTATTCTGAAACAGAAAATAAAAATTCATTAACATGAAAAGTAAATAAATAAATAATATGTAAACGAAAAATGAAGAGAGCTTACTTCCTTGAGTAATTTGATTTCAGATTCTGACAAGCCTCGCCTGAAAAATCATACTCAAATAAATATCTTTTAATTAATAATATTCTTTTGAAAAAGTTAGGCATGAAAATAAAGACTGACCTGTAACCATAGCGAGTGGTACTATTATTATTATTATTATTTAAATATTTAGGGTTAAGAATGAAAATATTGTATGAATCTTGGATTTGGAGGTAACTAATAAGCGTATCAAATATATATTCCATCCGATCAATATCTATTTGCCACATCACCTCTCCTTTCTCATTCTCTCTGTCCAAAAAAAAAAACTAAAAAACTAAACATACAAATATACAATCCTTTAGGGGTATATTAAGAAATATTGCATATAAATACCTCGAATTACTTATATCATCTTTACGAGATAAAGTCTTTATAGCACGTTCAAAAACCGAAGTAACTTTTTCTCCCATTAACACAGCATGAACTGAAAAACTAATAAAATAATACAAAACAAATCTATTAAATAACGAAATAATAAGAGTAAAAATGAAATATTGAAGTTTTTTTCATACTGACTTGTAATTAACATGGCTGATTAAAGGGAGATGATGATTTTCTTTATTTTTCTGAATATTTAATTTATAAAAAGGAGTCATAATTTCTCCAATTGGTGGAATTCTTGTGTGCTCAAATACATGATCTATTTTTGTGAACCATCTCTCCAGTTCTTCTCGACCCAACTTGAACTCTGCAATCAAAATCATTTCAAATTTATACAATGTTACAAATACAGGAATTAAATTATTCAATTTGAGTGAGAATTTGTACCGTGATTGCCTTTTCCTTCAAAACCGATGAAAATGAAGTTGACTGGGACCGACAGGTAAATCGAATCAATCTCTGAGAGTTTCATGTAATTCGCCAAATTGCCTGCAAATTTTCAGAATTTTGGGGTTTGAATTTGTGTATTGAATTTTGAAATGAAAAATGAAATTCAAAATATGCTAAAAGAGCAGAAAAGTACTAGAACTAGTGTAGTTATACAAAGCTGCTTTTCCAGAGTCTTTTGATACTGACCCTTCCAAATCATTAAAATCTGACAAAAAACAAAAAATTTAAAAGTTCAAATTGAAGTAAAAATAAAGAAAAAAGTTTCACTTTTTTAGTTTGGGTAAGTATTTATTACCACTGCGAATGACAGATTCGCTCCAGAATTTACTCTTGGATTTGAGATTGAACAGGGACAATACATTCTGTGATCTCCCGAACTTGCGAGTGCGAGTTCCAGGTGTAGATTCAGCGCCCGCATCTCGTATAAACGGCACGATTCCACATATCTGTTCGCATTAAAATCGATATAATTGATTAAATTACCTGATTCGATTTATCAATTGAATCAGATAAAAAAGTGAGAGAACTGGAGAAACTGAATACCAGTAGAAGTAGTAGGAAGTGAATCGTGACGCTGGTCGCCATTAGAGAAGCTCCGAGGAGCAGAGCAGTGAGAGATACAGAAGACGAAACACTCCGAGACGATCACGGTGTAAGCATTAAATGTAGACTGGTCTTTTGAATTATGTACTTGTAAGAAAGTCTTAATGGGCCGTATGGACGTATTGGGCTGAAAGAAAAATATCTCTCTTTCAATTAGACGTTTTTGGAAGGGAAATCTCAAAGCCCGACGGAATTTTGTATATATTATTTTTTTCATTTTTTAATATATTATTTTTTTTTCTATATATTATTTTTATTGTTTGTATACAGGGCCGGCCACGGGTATTTTGGGCCCCTAGACCAACTTGGAAATGAGTAATCTTATTCAATAATTAAGGACTTAATTTTATTTGTTGAGCTACACGGAATGAATATGCAAGAATTTAAAATGGATTTTACTTAATTTTAATCTTTCATGAACCTTTAGTTGATTTATTTTCTAATTTGTATTGAGCTAATTAAAAAATTAATTCTATTACTACCATTAAATACAAGAAAATATGGTCCTTTAAAATTCTAGACCCTAGACCATGGTCTTTTTTTTTCTATACTGGAGCCGACCCTGTTTGTATATATATATATATATATATATATATATATATATATATATATATATATATATATATATATATATATATATATATATATTATTCGATGCATTGTTTATTGTCTTTATGTTTTTTTCTTGAGAAAATGAAGATCGTATTGTACGACGTCTGAAAGCGTGACGAGTTAAACGCGACGGAATTTTGTATATACTATTTTTTTCACTTTTCAATATACTATTTTTTTTCTATATACTGTTTTCATTGTTTGTACGTACATACTATTTATGGTCTCTATATATTGTTTACACAAAATGAATTTTATGTACTGTTTTTTTTAATTCTATACATTGTTTATTGTTTTATACTTCTTTTTTCTTGAGAAAATGAAGATCGTATTGTACGACAAAAAATTCTCATCGTGCAGCATTAGGTCTCTTTTGAAAACATACTTGTTAAGCTAACGTATGAAAAATTGGATATAATAAGTGATAATTCATATTTCGACTGTACGGATGAAATCTATATATACGAAATATGTTATGGTCAAATTTTCAAAGAAATTGAAGAATTTTATCTTTATCTACATATGATATAGAATTTATAAAAAAAAATACTTATAACTTGCTGATGCTTTTGAATTTATCTTTTCTAATAAGAAGCAGAATTATATAAATAAAAAATTTTGATTCTTTTGAAAATTGGATTAAAACATATTTATTATATATATATATATATATATATATATATATATATATATATATATATATATATATATATATATATATATATATATCATTCGTATGGTTAAAATTTGAATTAAGGATTTTGATTTTTGTTGGCCTTGGCCAAATAAATGTGTTGTGGACATGTTCATTCACTATCAGTGGTATGTGTTAGTATTAGTATTCAAACTCATGGATATATAGGCATTAGTCAGGCACACTTTTTTGTGAGAGTATGTCAGTTTATTCACGGGACTTCAGAAGTTACTGCACAGCATTATCATCATATTTTATATATGATAAAAATATATTGCAAATTCTTCTTTTACTTATTAATTTTTTTTTTGCTGCTTGATTTGGGGTATTCTGATTGATTTCAACATGAAATTTTGTTATTTTCTCAAGTTTGTTCAAAAGGTTAATTATTAAAGTTAAAGCTACTAATTAAAGGCGGTAGATGTCTCTCTCGTTAAAGCTAACTAATTAAATGCGGCGGATGTCTCTTGCTCTGTTTCATTGAAATCCATCCTCTCTCTCAGACTTAAAAGTACTACGTTCCAAAGTAAAAAACAGAGTATAAAGTTGCTATTCTTTCTATGACTATGGCCCATGTGGACTCACGTGCGGCATTCTGTCAAGAGTTAAACATTGTTATGTTTAATTTTTTTTTTAAAGGTGTTTAGTTTCATTTTTGTTACATAGAGTACTGGATGAACTAAATATTGTTCAATAGAAGGTTAATTAAATTATTTTTATAATTATGAATAATATTAATTAAAAAAAATTCAAACATAGCCAATCATTCAAAAATAGTGCTACTTATGAAAGAATAAACTTATAAATATAGACTTTGTTAAAGTTTTTATAAATTAAGCATATAACATGATTGGTGAGCATTCAAATTATTGTCGAACTTATTTTAATATTTCACTTAACGATGAAATGATCATATTTGTGAATAGAAAAGGCAACTAATGTGTCTCACTAGAAATCCATAAATTACAAAGATAATCATATTAGTATTAAGAGGAATATTAACATCAGTCTTAATTACCTTTATTTTTACGTTGATTCATTAGTAAATGGGGTACATTTACCTCAGAAAAAGAATGAGGTATTTCTAATGCTTTTGCTACATTTGTCTCAATTTTTAAATTAACTTATTCACTTTTGAACTAGCAAAAATTAAAATAACTATTATTTATCTAATATTAGCTTCTGCAATATATAATTGATGCTTCTTTTTTGCTAAACTCAATCATATGTTTATTCATAAACCCGATATTATTATTATTAGTTTAAACTTTTTAAATGGTTTTATCATATCTACAATTTCAATATTCTTGAACTCATATGACTAGTAAAATAAATAATGTAATTTTTTTACAATGATTTTACACAAATGGCTACATCAGCACTACATATGATCAAAATACTCCATCAATACACCTCTACTGTTTTCTACTACAAATTCCATAACCTTCCAATGCAAACACTGAACAACTCACTGTACTGTCTCTCACTCTCTCATTCATGGCGTCCAACTTATCTCCACCATTTCTGCTTCTCTTTCTCTTCTCTCTGCTTCTCACCACTACCAACTCAGCCTCTCTCTCAGAACAAGACCACCTTCTCTCACTCAAATCTTCCATTGTTGACCCTTCTTCAACTCTGTCTTCATGGACATCTCATGACTCAGACTACTGTAACTGGACTCACATCACTTGCACCACCTCTAGCTCTGTTTCTTCTATAGACTTACAAGCACTCGGTTTATCTGGTGAAGTTTCTCCTTCAATCTGTAAACTGAAAGATCTTTCTTCTTTGAATTTAGCTAGGAATTCGTTCAACCAATCATTACCTTTGTATCTCTCTGAATGCACAAATTTACTTAGTCTGAATTTAAGCAATAATCTCTTTTGGGGCACAATACCTGACCAATTCTTTCTCCTATCTTCTCTCACATCACTCGACCTAAGTGGCAACAAAATTGAAGGACAGATACCCAAAAGTTTCGGTTCTTTATCGAATCTCCAATTTCTCAATTTGGGGAGAAATCTCTTTTCAGGCGTCGTACACCCTTCTACATTTTCTAATCTAACCCAATTGGAGCTCCTTGATTTGTCAAACAACCCTTCAATGGAATCCGAATTGCCTCAAGAGATCGGGAAATTGCAAAATCTTAAGCGGGTTTATCTGCAGAACTCTGGCTTTTATGGAGAGGTCCCTCAAACTTTTCTCGGTTTGTCTCAAATTGAGGTTTTGGACTTATCTCAAAACAATCTTGCTGGCGAAATTCCTCTGAGTTTCGGTACCGGTTTTAAAAATCTTCAATTTTTGGATTTATCGCAAAACAAATTTTTCGGTCCTTTTCCAACCGAAATATGTCATGAAAAATCATTATTAGAACTCAATCTTCATTCGAATTTCTTAAACGGTTCAATTCCAAAGATAATCGAGACTTGTTTAGCACTACAAAGAATCCAATTGCAAGATAATCTTTTCACGGGAGAAATTCCAAACGGATTTTGGTCCTTACCAAATTTACAAGTCGTCAGAATGGAAAATAACGGGTTAACGGGTCAACTACCCGAATTAGATTCCGACCCATTTCGGTTCGAACAAATCCAATTAGACAACAACCGTTTTTACGGTTCGATTCCTCAATTTATCGGTAGAATTCAAACTATGTACCATTTTTCCGCTTCATTAAATGCATTTAACGGTACGATACCAACAAACTTTTGCGACTCACCAATTATAAGTATTATAAATTTATCGCATAATTCTCTTTTGGGTTCCGTACCAGCAGTACGGAATTGCAAAAAGTTGGTTTCTCTGTTTCTTTCTGATAATAATTTAACTGGAGAGATTCCTGTTTCGCTCGGTAATTTACCGGTTTTGACCTACATTGACCTCTCCAGTAATAATTTAACTGGAGAGATTCCGAAAGAGATTGGAAATTTGAAGCTCGCATTGTTTAATATCTCATATAATAATTTATATGGTAGCGTACCAAGTTCTTTTATGTCTCTACCTGCTCTGTTTTTGGAAGGAAATCCTGGTCTTTGTGGACCCGGTCTACCAAATAAATGTGGAAATATATCGGTTAATAGAAGAAATTCTAAGGTTAACGGATTAGTCATATCTCTAACTGTGGTTTCATTTATAATTGGTTCTATATTATTAGTTCTTGGTATTTTTGTAGCATATAAATTAGTTTCACATGGTAAATCGAAGTCTAAAAATACTATTTGGAAAAGCGTGTTATATAACCCAGTAAATATTTCGGAAGAAGAATTGATGGAGGGCCTAAATGACAAAAATTTGATTGGCAGAGGGGCATTTGGTAAAACCTACAAAGTTCAAATAAAAGCCAACGGAGAATTTGTCTCTATTAAGAGACTATTTAATTCGAAAAATTTATCCTTGAGGAGCTTAAAGAAAGAAATTAAATTTCTAGCCAGGGCGAGGCATAAAAACTTGAACAATATTTTAGGTTTTTTCCACTCGGATACTGAAACCGTAATAATTTATGAATTTGTCCAAAATGGATCTTTAGGGGATCTAATTTGTGGGCCCCGCTTTGAATTACAATGGCGCGAAAGGGTAAAAATCGCTTTAGGAATCGCGCGAGGTTTGTGCTATTTACATAGAGATTATGTGCCAGTTATGTTGCATAGAGATATTAAATCAAATAATGTCTTATTGGGTGTGGATTTTGAACCGAGGCTTACGGGTTTTGGATTCAATCGGGTTTTGGGTGAGAAATTTTATAAAGAGTGTATGAGTTCTAATTTGAGCTATCATTGCTATGTTGCACCAGGTATTTAAATAATCTCATCATTCTATCAAATTTTCATCAACTATTTGGCGAAATAATAACATGATATCAAAGTGGTCATATAGATAATATATTTAGCTACTCAATTATATTTTAGTTAAGCTTAAAAGTTTGCTAAATTGGTTATAAACCTTATTTGTAACAATGACAGTAATAATAATTCGCGAATTGATAATTTGCAGAGGAAGTATATCATAAGAACTTGACAGAAAAAATGGACGTGTACAGTTTTGGAGTTATCCTGCTTGAGCTCATAACGGGTCGACCCGCCGAGCAACCCGCATCGAGCGAGTCACTTGATATTGTAAGATGGGTCAGGAGAAAAGTCAACATAGAAGATGGGCCCCACCAAATACTCGATCCAAATATTTCCAATAATAATAATAATAATAATAATTCGAGAGGTGAAATGTTGGTTGCATTGGAACTCGCGCTAAGATGTACTGCTGTCGTGCCGGATCAACGGCCGAAAATGGACGAGGTTGTTAGGGTTTTGCAATCCTTGGAGTGTAATTATAGGGGGGTTTGATAATTGTAGGGTTTTGGAAAATGAGGTTTAACATACCTTGAGTGAATAATTGGACATAAATAATAATCTTTTTTTTGTCTTTTTGGTTTGCTTTGCTTTTTGTACAGAGGAGATGATATGAGTAGGTAGGCATCTCAACTTATGTTTGATAATAAATAAATTGAGTTGTATTAGGAATAGATATAGTATGAGTATGAGACAACTAAAAGTACTTCCATCAAGTTTTATTAATGGTAGTTTACATTTTTTTTTTTTGTTTCAATCAAAGTCCATAGGCATAACATTTCACTAAAGTCGTTCATTACAACACAAATTATAAAATCAAGGGAAATGTGATACGATGTAGATGTACTGTAGCACGTCCAAATCACGACGGATTGTATATATGTTATTTTTCTGCTTTTCAATATATTATTTTTTTCAATATATTTTTTTCACTATTTTAGACATATTTTTATTTTTTATGTATTATTTACTTTTGGAATTTCTATATAATATTTTACCGCTTTTTAATATACTATTTATTTCCTATATACTGACTTAATTGTTTACGTATATAGTGTTTACAAAAAATGAACTATATATATTGTTTTTTCAATTTTTATACATTGTTTATTAGTTATATATATTGTCGTCATGATTTGCACGTGCTACAGTCCGTCGTGATATATCAAGTATCTAAAATCAAAAACCCCAATAAATTAACCTTTACATTAAAAATAAATAAATTACAACTCAATTTGGAAGTAAACTAGTATACACAAGTAAATTGCACCGTATGAACCTAGGGGTTTAGGTGTAAACGGTTCGGATAGTGTTCTTACCGTATCCATATCCATATTTTTTTTTTCCGGATTCGTATATGATTCAGATATTAAACGGATATGGATACGGTTCGGATATAGATACGAATACGGACTCATTTCAGATTGCTAAAACGGATATTTTAATATGTAGCATAGAAAATTGCTATTTAAATATAAATTTTAAAAGAAAATATTTTGAACAAGAAATTGCATTAGATATATCATTATTCTGCATAGTCAAACTACAAAAAAATATGACTACTTCAATATAATGATGGAAATTTGATGACTAGAGTTTTGTTGATGGAAATAAGAGTCTAATCTAAAATAAGTTGTTTGTATCATTCAAGAAAAATACGAACTACTTCAATATACAAAAAAACTCATTTTGACAAAACTAGACTCGCTAAGGGAATTAAGACTTGGTAGGACGAATTTCATATAGTTTAATGGATACAGACAACTCATTTTAGAAATATTTTGAAGAAGAAAAAAATCCATCATTTTTCTGAATATCATTCAAGAACCACCTAAAAAATGGATTGAATGTTTTTTACCCCAATGATGTGAACTTTAATATATAATATAATTGTGTTATTTTTAATTTTGACCAAAACATCCCTATCTATTATTATGAGTTTTAATTTTGCTCAATTGAAAATAACAAATAACAGAAAATCAAGACACAGTTAAAAAAAGATTTTATGATATACTAATATATGATAAAACTAGACATAGTTAAAAAAAAGTTTCATATTTTCGTTTTTGATAATGACTTTTATATATTTACCAATACAATTAGACTCTTATTTTAACTCTTATATAATTATAAAATGTTTTTCAATATAACTTGAGTAAAATTTTAAAAAATAGTAATTCATCACAAACTATTATATAGTAAATTATTAAGTTTCCCCTTTATTTATGTTTTGATTTTTTATTTATTTTTTTCAGTTTAATAAAATTAAATATGAAAAATAAAAAACATAGAATAATAATTAAATAATAATGAATTTTAAGGTTTTATACGGGTAATTGGTTGAGGCTAAATAATGGAAAGTATGATTTTTTTTTCTCAACTGCATACTTTTTTTTTTGGTAAATTTTACCATAAGTCACTTAACTTTAAAAAATGACCAAATAAGTCACTCAACTTTCAATTGTCCCCTATAGGTCATTCAACTTTCAAAAATTAACAAATGGTCACCCAACTTTCAATTGTCTCCTATAGGTCACTCAACTTTCAAAAATAATCAAATAGGTCACTGAAATTTCAATTAACCGGGTGACTTATTTGGTTATTTTTCAAAGTTAAGTGACCTAAGATAAAATTTACCATTTTTTTTAAATTCTAAATAGGGTTGTTTATTGCTTAATTGTGCTATTGAAATGGAAGAGTTTTTGTGTGAACTCATTATAAAGTTGGATCGTTTAGAAATGTGAATTTCAGTGTTCTTTGTTATTGTATTTGTTATGAAGACGCTTTTCAACTTTAAAATAACTATGAGCTTGCAATATAGATAATTCATTGAGTTGGAGAAACAGAAAAATGGTAGCCTCTCTTATCGTCATATTAATAAATTGATGAATAAAAAGTTTCATGAATGATTTCAAACTAAGGTATGTTTTCATTTTTTTTTTTTAGTTTAATCAATTCTTATAAGCTTTCTAAATTCATTATTTATAGGTATTAAAAATAGAAGAAACAAGTATTTCGGAAAGAGTTAAAACTCTTACTAAAGATCAGAACAACATAGTAAGACGATTTAGTAGATTTAATATTAACGGTTTTAGGTTTCACACATGAGATCGGAAATTTGGCTTGACCACACAAAATAGCCAAGTTGTCAATGTTTTAGAAGTTGATGGAATGAATATTATGGCAAATTACTGGACATAATTGAGATGAAGGTAATAACTTGTATTAGGAAGAATTTGATAATTTTCTCATCTTTCAAATTATAATTTTCACTAATTCAACTACTTACTAATAGGTATAAGTGCACATCCGTGGACATAGTAGCTTTAAAAGATTAGTTGTATGCTTTCTAAGTCTTTATATCATGGCAAGTTTAGATTATTATTTCAAACTATGTATCTTTTTTGTTCTTCTTAATTTAATATGTTTGTACATTTATTATTAAAAAACATATTTGTACTCTTACTTTGGAGCATTTTGATTATAATAATTTTACTAATTTGAATATTTTGTTATGAATTTTGGTTAAATATTTTTATGTTTTTATTTTGTAAAAGTTGTTATGTAATTGATATGGCATGGAGGAAATTAAAGTGTTGTAATTTTTTCTACTTCTAAGCTTAGCGGATGTTGTAAGTGTTTTCAACAAAGAGACACTTTTAAATATATTAACATCGAGGTAGTTTTGAGGTCCTTAACATCGAGGAAATTTTAAGTGTCTCAAAATTGTGGCAATTTTTTAATTAACTATTTTTTTGGGTTTAAACCTTTTTATTCTACTTTCGTTAAATTCTAGTCTTAAAAGTTATTTTAGTACTTTTATGTGTGTGTTTTTTAAATCTTACAAAACACTGTCCTTTTTCGCCATTTTTGTTGGATCTTTTTCCATTTTCGTATCCAAAGTCGATCAAATAGTAATTCCATTAAGCCCGTTGGCTAGACCAACATTTGAGACAGGAGGACATATCTATTAATATATATAATCCTAAAATCATTTTTCTACAGTATTTTTACTAGAATGTGCCACGTCATAATTTCTCTCTAGACCATCAGATCATAAATTGGTGGTCATGATTTATCAAAACTCAAAGAATATAATTATAAACCAAAATAAGCAGGCTTATATGGATTAACGATCAGCCCTTTCTTCTTTAACCATTGGATTGAACATTGGATTGAAGAACAACAGTTGTCATCCAACAATAATTTGATTTTCATGTGCTCCATTGCTTTTCACTTCTTCGATCCCTTTTTAATTACAACATCCCTAAAAAAATATGAAAAGAAATAAAATATTCACAAAATAATAATACAATAATCCAACTAATTAAGGTCAATTACATTGGAAGCAACAAAGGCTGAAATATGATTTTTATAGACCATGTTATCCTTATGAAGTATGCTCACTAATGAGTAGATTAAGGAAATCACGCAACGCGTGAGTTATCCCTATATATATATATATATATATATAGGGATAACTCACGCGTTGCGTGATTTCCTTAATCTACTCATTAGTGAGCATACTTCATAAGGATAACATGGTCTATAAAAATATATATATATATATATATATATATATATATATATATATATATATATATTAATGCATAAAGTTCTATAAAAAATCTCATTAAAAATATTTTAATAAAAAATTAATTATTTTGGGATCAGAGCAAATATTAGATATTGATATCATAACAAATGGTATCAGAGTAAATATTAGAAATTTTTATTAATTATTTTTTCAAATTTTTATTAATGTAATAACGTGGGGAAACATTCATATTTCAGTTTGATCAATTGAAATCCTACAACCAATATTGTAGACCGTACTAGACTATTTTACAATATTTTCAAATATGGATGGCGGATCATTTTCCATTTTCTCCACTTTCGAACTACAAGAAACAAGATATTGATGTTCTCTTTTTGTTGTAGAGCTTAATTTTGGGTTTTCTTGTATGGTTCGTATCTTGTATTTTCTATTCGATTTTGAAAAATACTAATTGCAAGTATTAGTCTTTTGTACAACTACACTATATCGGAATTAACCAAAATAGGATAAATACTTTTTGTTAGATTTATTGCTTTTTTTAGATTATTTATTTATACTTGAAAATATTGCAAGATGAGAAAGAAAGCAAAGTGAAGAAGATGGAGTCGACCACCTCAGATCTTCTCAAAAAACTGGAGAGCCGACATGTAGCTGATGATCTATATATTCAATTCCTTAATTTCCCGAAGTCTTTAGCCTCAATTGAGAAAAAAATACTCATAACTGCAGTTGATTCCCGTCCGTTAGGAAAATTCGTGAAATTTCTTAAAAAAGCCAACACAATCCTCTATTCCCATTTTTTAACAAAAGCGCCACCTAATAATGAAAAGAATCGTCCTACTTAATCACAAATCAACATGAGTAAAATCATGTGCCTTCACATATACAAGCTTGTACTTGATCGCTTGTGTTCCGCTCCTCATAATGAAGAAGAATCGTACTTCTTGCAAAATGCTAGATTGAGGTTCATTTCGTGCTTGACAACATGCAAAAAGTATAAAAAAGCTGCGAAGGTAACTGACGCGCTTCTGAAAGATCTCATATTTGTACTGATTCTAGTTGGACTTGTAGTTGCCTCATCCAATAATGAGAAAAGTTGAGCATATCTCGATAAACGATACACAATGCCGAATCCTCAAACTGTAGGCAACAATTTGGATGTTGCTACATTGCTGACAAATATCATTGCCTCTTTCGCTACTTACACTTCAGAGAGCAAATCGAAGAGCACTCATATTTATAGGCGGATTCTCAAGTTGGTTGAGCAACTGCAACCCTGGTATAAGTAAGTGTCAAGTGCTTTCATTTATTTTTTGATTGCACAAATGAGATTTAATTGGGGCTTAATTACTACTAAGTCATTTGTGTATACATATGCATATGCATATACATATATATTAGTGTGAATTTGAACTAATAAATACATAATATTTGACGGGGGTGATCCTATAAATAATACCCGTGCACTTTTTTTATCCTCTTGGTTAGTTTTTCCTGCAAGAGTATAGATCATTAGATCCGAATAAATTATGTTCTATTGTCTTAAGGGAGTGTTCGAATTAACGCTTTGAACTGTTAGCATCTGTAAGTTTTACGTGCACAAAATTTATTTTTTACGATAACTAATCTAGTGATAGTTGCATATATGTAATTCTGATTCTTCCTTGTATTAGAAATTTATATTGTTTATGATTTGTTCAAAATATTAATTGCAGAGTGCTTACATTATGTGTGCTGAGATTAAAAAATGTGGTTCACTTTTCCTCAAAAGTGCTTGTCGAGTCCATAGACATTTTATCGTACTATCTCTTCATTTTTAGATTTAATTGAAAATGAAATCAATAATATTAGAAATGAATAATGTTTTGTGCTTAATTGTGCAAACTCTATATACACATACAAAATGTAGCTTACACTACAACTGTC
Source organism: Juncus effusus (assembly GCA_027726005.1). Taxonomy (NCBI): domain Eukaryota; kingdom Viridiplantae; phylum Streptophyta; class Magnoliopsida; order Poales; family Juncaceae; genus Juncus; species Juncus effusus. Next base: position 5,137,496 of record CM050910.1, on the reverse strand, counting down.
CCATTTGAACGGTAAACGTCATCCAAAATAAACCATCCGAACTAATAAATAAATCCCTACGGTCCCACCCAAGGAGAAAAAAATGGCGAACATTTCTAATTCGGACGGGCCTGTCAGTTAAATTCCTATCCGGATGGCAACAATCCGGCCGTATTTAATAATTCAGACGATATATAAATTTTTTAATTCAGCCTGACCCCTCTATCCGGACATGCACATATTGTTTTTCTTAATTCAATCAACCCCTCTATTATTTCTATTTAATAATCCGGTCATACTCTCTCTCTCTCTCTCTCTCTCTCTCTCTCTCTTTGCGAAGCACTACTTTTTCTCTCTCATCGCCTCCACCTCCCTCTTTTTATATGATCAGTCAAATTCGTATTTAGATTTTAGACCGTCATTATATCTCCTTGTCTTACTTTTAATACTTTTAATATGTTTTTACATCTATTTTGTTAGAATTTTCGATAGTGCTTATGTTTGTCGTCATTTGCAAGAAATAAGCAATTCAGAGTCAAATGAAGCTAAAATGGAGCCTTTGAAACTACATGGAAGGAGAACCAGAAGATGAAGCTTGGACTAGGATCACCGGGCCCTGGTCTGCCATGTCACGACCACGACAAATGAGCTGCCATGACTGCGGAATGGGGACTTCCCGTGAAACATTAGTAAAATCGAGTGAATTAGATGATATTTTTTGTAAAGTTCGGTAACTTTCCGTAAAATATTAATTAAGTTTAGTGACTTAGATAAAAGTTCAACGACTTCCTGTGATTTTATTGAATTTGAGATGATTATTTGGATTTTAAAGTTAGCGATGACGTGGATTACTTATGTCATCGATGATTTGGATGTCACTTGTCGTTTCGTTAAGTAATAAATGAAAAATTAACATAGTGTCTTAATTTGGACAATTTTAAAGTTAAGTATAGCCTATTTGCTCAAAATATAAAGTTGAACGATTTATGGTAAAATTTACGATTTATTTTTCAAAATGGCACTGTTCACGGAAATAATTAAACAGATAGCACTCGTTTGGAAACAATTTAGAAACTAGCACTTCCGCCATCACTGTTGGCGGAACCGAAGTGGTTCCGCCATCAGCGATGGCGGAACCCAGTATACCCCTGTTTGGCGCTCTAAAACCCCATTAATTAGCTAATTAACGGGTTCCGCCATCACTGATGGCGGAACCAATGTGGCATTTTCGCAAATAACGCTAGGGTTTAGCAGTTTATTAGCAAGGGAAAAAAAAAAAAAACACTGGTTCCGCCATCAGTGATGGCGGAACCAGTGCCAGTATGTTAAAAACGCAAACGCGGTCGCTCGTTAAAAAAACGATTTCAAAACTGCGGAACCCGTATTGGGCGATTTTTGTGGCGATTTTTAGAGCGATTTCGGTAGAATAAGTCGGATTTTGACAAATCGAAAGAAGGCAAAGAAGAAATTAGGAAGAAAAAGAAGAATAAGGTATGATATTATTTGATTTTGAGTTATGATTTGGGATTTTTTCTTGATTGATTAGAACGAAAATTGGGTTGAAATTAGTTTCAATTGAGTGAAATTAGTATGAATTGAACGAAATTAGTAGTACGTGATTGATTTTAGTGGATGAAAAATTACTTTTCTTGATTTTTAGTTATGATTTAGAATTTTTTCTTGATTGATTAGAACGAAAATTGGGTTGAAAATTGCGATAATGGAAATTACTCGGAATTTAAGGTTTAGTTGTTTAGAGAAGAAGGGGGTTTGTTTATTTATTTATTTATTTATAAAGATGGTAAGAAGTCGAGGCGCATCTAGTAGCCAGGGCGGCCGGGATAAGGGAAAGATACCTATGGTCGAAGAAGAACCTCCGCGATATCCTCCGCTGAATGAATTTCAGGACGAACACAGGACGAGATGCTTCAGCGAACTGGACAATGAGACGGCTATTTCACAGAGGGGTTTTCGATACAGGCAGTATGGATCCAGGCAGCATGAACTTGATGTATTGTAATTTAAATTTTCTTCTAAATATGTATTTATTTATTGATGGAAAAAATTTATTTATTTTTTGTGGTATTACAGGTGAGATGGGATGATCGGTTCGAGCCTTTTTTCATACATGCGTCATTGTTACAAGCGAACCGGATCGGTCATATACCGATTAACGGTCTACTGATAACCGCCATGCAGGAACGGTGGAGAAAAGAGACGCATACATTCCATATGCCTCACGGCGAGATGACAATAACCTTGGAGGATGTTTTGTGCATAATGGGGATGCGGGTGGATGGTGAGCCCCTGTGCAAAAATAATTCGGTTATTGACTGGGCGGATAAAGCTGAACATCTACTCGGGAAAAGACCCCCGGAAGAGATGTTCAGAGGAACCGAGAAGAAGAGGAGTAAAATTTTGGTGAGAAAGAAATGGTTCAAGGCGAATTTCAATGATTTGGGTGAATGTGAACCGGATGAACGGATCGAGCAATACTGCAGGGCTTATATGCTTGCATTTTTCACGGACGTATTGTTTACGGATCCGAACGGAGATTGTTATTCGCTCATGCCCTTGCTACTTCTGGAGAACATGCAAGAATTGGACAAATGGTCGTTTGGGAGTGGGGTGCTTGCATACCTCTACAGAGAGTTGTGCAAGAGTGTAGACGTCGGCCGAAAAAATATGGGAGGATGTGTTCTCTTATTACAACTGTGGGTATGGCATCATTTCTCGACCGGACGACCGACTGTTTCGTTAGCGGTAGATAGGCTGACAACGAACGCTAATTTTCCCGACCGCAACGATACGGTCGGCATGTTGTGGGCGAACGTGACGCAGAAAGATTTCAAAAAGCCTGAGACAAACCTGTGGGCGAATCGCGATATGCTCGACAGTCAGCCACCCACTGACGTGTTTTGGACACCGTACGAGATATATCGCGAGAGATTACCGCCTATTTGTAATCATGAACGAGGTATGTCCCGACTCCGCCAACCCCTAATATATTTTTGGATCGTCGAGCGTTATCGCCCCGATAGGGTTAGACGACAGTTCGGATTTCGGCAGGTAATACCCCCGGAAATAACTGAGGCCGAAAAAAAGTACGACAAAGAATTGCATAAAAAACTAAACGGTCGGGGTGATAATTGGCCTAGGGTTCATGAAATCCCGCTTCAAAAATGGAGAAATAGATTACATGATGCTGAACCGGAAGTGACGGAGCCGTTTAATCCGAACGATGTTGAACGATATATGAGATGGTATTGGCGGAATTCTGACCCATTGGTGCAGACAACCATTCCGCACGGATCAAGCCTATACCGACCTACGGTTCCCGACAAAAGATTAGCCGTAAGTTTTCCAATTTAATTGTATTATTTTTCAAATTAATTTTGTGTACTTATTTTATTAATTTTATTATTTAAGGCAAAAACATCGATGGAGGGAGCTCGCATCGGATTCAGACTGCTCAGAGAGTACGGTGCGAGCATGCGGAAGGACGTCAAGGACGGTATACGCAAATGGTTAAGCTGCAGTAAAATGAATACGATGCAGCTTAATGAGTATCCCGGCGATGAAGCGTGGGATAATCTGGACCAACTAACGGGGGAGGAAGATGGGGGAGGAGAGGCAGAAGAAGAGGAAGGCGTCACTCAGGTCCCTCAGACTCGGGCGCAGACTCGACCCGTGCGGAAGAGAGGACGAGGAAGTGGCAGTAGTACTCGGCCTGGATGGCGTTAGAGTTTATGGCTATGTGTATTTTTTTTTTTTGAACCTTAAGTTTGGTTTGTGTTACTTATTTAATTTGTGTTATTTGTGTTATATTTTTTTTTTGTTTGAATTATGTTTGGTTTGAATTAAACAATACTTTAACTGAATTAGCAAGGAAGAAAATAAATTGGTTAAAGAAATAAATTTCTAATTACTAATTTAACAAAATAAATCCGTAATTAACAAATTCTGTGCACTTCAGTACTTCACGGTTGATTGTAACGATCTCCACCAACTTCTGTGCACCTTCTTTTTGTGTGGCCTGGTAATTTGCAAACGCTGCAATTCTTTGTACGCCTCTCTTTGTGCATTGTGTCCATGCTGTTATGGATTCGCACCTCAGGCCTTCTCCCACGCTTCATCCGACCGTGTGCATTTTTCCTTATAAGTTTATCACCAGGAAACAACTTGAAATTACAAACTTCCTCGCGTTTCCTCCATTGTGATCTTTCTCTTACAGGATAGAAACTATTTTCGTACGAACGTTTCAGATATTCAATGCTATAACATGGATGAATAAAAGGCTCGTGCGATATACCTCTGTGAATGCAGACTGCTATGATGTGCGAACACGGTATATGATATATCATAGGTTTCTGGCACTCGCATTGACCTTCGATGATATTTACTCCCCAGGTTTTTCTCGGAATTCCTATACCTTTCCTCGAACGCCGAGCTTGTGTAACCACCTAGTAATTACCTTGGTCTAAATTGAACAAAGTGACGGTATGTGTACGTGCCTTAGTGTGTCTACGTTCCAATGTTTCCATCACTTTATCCGTCCACTTATTTTCCCTCAACTCAGCAGCCGCCCGATATCTCACGTGATAACTATTTAGCTTGTAAAATGTCGCCTCCACAATTGCCGTAACAGGCAGCTTTCTTATACCTTTGAAAACATAATTCATAACTTCGGCATTATTGCTAGTTGATATGCCCCACCGATGACCTCCTATATCGTACGAAATCGCCCAATTTGTTCTGTTTCCATTGTTTACCTTGTCTAACCACACGGTCCCCGCTGCACATTTTCCTGCCATTTTATCCCAAATCTTACCGAATTTATATTTATTGTGCGCGCAAACTAATTTTTGAACCATGTGACCAACTGTTTTGTCTGCTACTCCGCTGTTGAAATTTGCCATAAGATGCCGCATGCAGTAACGATGATAACCGTAAGGTGGCTGCCATCTCTCGCCTCTCATTGCACTAAGTATGCCAGCATGCCTATCGGAAATAATACAGTAACTATTATTTCCGATAGCATTACGCAAACATTCAAAGAACCATACCCATGTTTCATTCTTCTCGCTCTCAACCAAAGCAAAAGCTAAAGGAAATAACTGGTCATTTGCGTCGGAAGCAATCGCCGTCAGTAATGTTCCTTTGTACTTTCCGGTTAGAAATGTTCCATCTACTGTTATGACAGGTTTGCAGAACTGAAAACCGTGAAGTGATGGCCCAAATGCCCAAAAAAATCCTTCGAACTCCAACTCGCCTTCACGGTTGGGAGCACCAGTTTTAAATTGATACAGAGTCCCAGGATTTGTTGATAGTATTGCCGCCATCAGTTCAGGGAGCAAATTATAAGCCTCCCTCAAACCCCCAAATAGGAATCGGAACGCGTGTTGCTTTGCGTGCCAAGCCTTCCAATACGATATGGTATATCCCACTTTCAATTTAACGGCTTCTATTATTATTATGGGTTTAACACATAAATCCGCTCTAACCATATCTATAATTAGCCCCCCAACAACCGCACTTGTTAATTGCTTGTGATCTTTTCTAGGTGTTTGATTAATACATACGTGTGGTTGTTTGAATGTTTTAATCTCCCATAAATTATTTCTAGGATTAATCGAAGCGTGTAACCTCCAGCTACATTCTCTATTACCGTTCTCTTTAAGCTTGCAGGCCACAATATATCTCGTTTTATTTGAGTTCGTTACTACTATTTCTCGGTGATTCTTGACACTGTATGCTCTTGTAACCGATTGCAATTCTGATTTTGTTTCAAATGTACGTCCCTTGTACAAGATTTTATCATCGTTTTCACTCAAATTCATACCCGATATTACATCATTTTTTGCATATTCCCACATTGAACTATCTTCGAACTCCGCCGCCGGCGCATTGCCGAATGTCCCCGCACTAACCATCTCACCCTCTTCCGTATATATAAATCCCGTCTGATGGTTCACTGTCTCCCTTTCTTCTTCACCATCTCCATATATTTCTTCCTCGTCTTCTGACCCCATATCTGGTTCGTCATCTAATTCATTTTCATCATTATCTATTTCTGGATCTACAGTATTGCTCACACGTGCCAAATCAAATGTCGCACAGAGGTCCTCAACCTCATGTTCGCAATATACTTCATTCAGTACGGGTTCTACTATCTCATTCTCGGATGCATCTGCAATTACATTTGATCTACTATTAGTTCCTATATGAGATTCTTTACTTTGGACGCGATCAACATATATTTCTAATTCCTCGAACCCAACATTTATGACGCGCTCCGCAAAATTATACAATTGTTCATCATTCATAATTTTTATTGACCTATAATGCCAAACGCCTTTCTTAAGGGATGGAAGCCGACCTCGGATTAAAAGAATATCATTGTACGACCAACCGAGATTCGTATAAATTTCGTCACACAGTTTGGCGTAATCTCTATTTCTAATTGTATTTTCTGGAATATAAGCCGGTTCATCCAGATCGTAACGGCATCCGTTCGTCGGTTCGATAACAACAACACCATTGTAATATACAAAAATTGGAGAGTTATGTGCTATTTTCTTCTTCCTAATTGTAATATAATTTCAATAACTTAACAACAAATCTATAATAAAATAAACTAATTATTTAAAAAGCCAAAATAAAACTATAATATAATACCTATAATTTTCTTCGTTTTCTTCAACTTGCTTCCTTTTTTTCCGTAATTTATCTCTATTTATTTCACTCAAAATCACCTAAAAAATCGTCAGATCTCTTTTTTTTCTTTGTTTTCGCGTTAATACAGAATGAGGGAGAGAGAGAGAAAGAACCGTCATTTTTTTTTGTAGGGGTCCAATAATTGAGATGGTTCCGCCATCGGTGATGGCGGAACCAGTGTTTTTCTTTTTTTTATAAATTTTTTTATACGCAAAACTGCCGAACCCTAGAAATTTTTGCGAAATTGCCACGCTGGTTCCGCCATCGGTGATGGCGGAACCAATGTCAGTAACTGAACAATGTCAGTTTGGCGTAATTTTTGCGTTTTTAACATACTGGCACTGGTTCCGCCATCACTGATGGCGGAACCAGTGTTTTTTTTTTTTTTTTTTCCCTTGCTAATAAACTGCTAAACCCTAGCGTTATTTGCGAAAATGCCACATTGGTTCCGCCATCAGTGATGGCGGAACCCGTTAATTAGCTAATTAATGGGGTTTTAGAGCGCCAAACAGGGGTATACTGGGTTCCGCCATCGCTGATGGCGGAACCACTTCGGTTCCGCCAACAGTGATGGCGGAAGTGCTAGTTTCCAAATTGTTTCCAAACGAGTGCTATCTGTTTAATTATTTCTGTGAACAGTGCCATTTTGAAAAATAAATCAAAATTTACCTATAAAGCTAATAGTGCAGGTGCGTATAGTAAATTAACAAAAACAAAAGCTCGCATATGAGAAATCTATTGTTATTTTGACTGGAACAGAAAAGATCCATTAATTTTTACTATATGCTCAACTGTTGAAATCAACTTTTGAAATAAACTTAAATAGTACTCGATACGATAGGACACATGTCCAAATTGAAAAGCAACATGCGAACTTTAGTTATATTATATTATAATATGATGGAGTTATATTTAAATTTGGACAAAATACCCTTTATAATTATATGTTTTCTATTTTTCATGTTTAATTTTATTAAACTGAAAAAAATAAATCCAAAACCAAAACATAAATAAAGGGGAAAATTAATCATTTATAATTATATGTTTTCTATTTTTCTATTTTGCTCAAGTTATATTGAAAAACAATTATATAAGAGTCAAAATATCAAAAAAGAAAAATTAATACTTTATCGTATATGATTATATCATAAAATCTTTTTTAACATCTTGATTTTTCGTTATTTGTTATTTTCAATTGGACAAAATCAAATATGAAATTTTTTAACTCATATAATAGGTAGGGATGTTTTGGTCCAAAATTAAATACAACTCGATCATATATTAAACTTAACATCATATGAGTTAAAAAAATCCATTCCACATTTGAGGTGGTTTTTGAATGAATCTAAAAAGTTGGGAGGTTTTTTATAATATTCATAAAATTATGAATTTCCTCACGAACACCTCCTTCTGCTTAAATTGCGAGTCACTGCCTTGATTTCCTCTAGTTCGGGCTGTCATTGGGCGGCTCGCTCTCTCACAGAAAACCATCCCTCAAAGCGCTAGAGAAGTCTACCATAACCTCTTGCCGCGACTTAAAGCTCCAAACCGTTATTTTATCTCTAAATTTTTTTTTGTCTCCTTAAGTTCTTTTGTGACATTTTTAATTTGCTGATTTTATAGGGTTGTTTTAGAATTAAAAAAAAATTTGGGTTAAAAGTGATGATTTGATTTTTTTTTAGGGGTCTATTTGAAAAAACCCGAATAAAATGAGGGGGAGAAAAGAAGAGAGAAAGAGTGCACGATAGAGGAGAGAGAAAGTGTGGGGAGGTAATTGGAGATCTCCATTTACCCTTATATTTATATTGAGATTTTTTGCTGGAATGACTATTTTGCCCTTCATTTATTTGAAGCGCAGGAGCTTTTTCAGAGGGTATTTTGGTAATTTCGTATGCACCGGATTTTTCAGAAGGTATTTTGGTCATTTCGCATGCACCGGATTTTTGGAGTGATAATTGAGAAAAAATCCTCAGTATCCGAGCTTCGAACCTTGAACCTCTGGAGTCAATACAACACTCTGAACCACTAAACCAACTTGATTTTTGTGATTCAACTCAACTAAACATATATAAATCATTTTATTAGAGAGGACACATGTCAACTTGAGGTTAAACCTGAATTTCCTCGCCTCGGAAAAATCATACTTCTAATTTTAATATTTTATGTAGATTTTTTCCGTAGTATTTTTCCTATATAGATTCAACTAACTATTAATTTTATAAAGATGTAGATAATATTATGATACTTTTGGATTTTTTTTTTAATAGTAGGGATATATATGAATTAATGTATTAACAAGTAGTTTTAAATTAATGACTTTGATGCACATCCTTGGTAATTTAATTTGTTGATACCATTTTTGCAGAATTTTATAATATAGTATGTAATATATTATTTTATTATATCATTCTATATTACTTAAAATAATGTTTTTTTATTTTATAAAAATACTATTTTATCTAAATAAAATATAATTTCACTTTATTTTTTGTATGATCTTTATACATAGTTTAAAATCTTTTATTTTATAAACCCATCTGATTATTTAACAAAATGGTTAATTGTTTAAATTTATTTTATAAGTAAGCAACATGTACTAATTAAATCAACAATTGGACCAAATAACCGATTTTTCTTTTTAATGAAATATTTAAAAACAATTCCTCCTATTTATATGTATTTATAAAGTGTATGTATTTACAAATATTAAAATACATATTTATCATACATATTTATAAATATAAATAATGAATAAAATTATTAGTATAAATAAAAAGTAAAATACATAATTTGTATGTGTTTATAAATATTAAAATACATAACTAACATATGTATTTATAAATATAAATAAAGAATAAAAATGTTTATATGTATTTATATAAATAAATAGTTAAATACATAATTCATATGTATTTGTAAATATAAATATAAATAAAGATTGAAATATTTATATGTATTTATATAAATAAATAGTAAAATATATAATTTATATGTGTTTGTAAATAAAGAATAAGAATATAAAAGTATAAAATTCATATTTCTACTAATCATCTGTAAATAGTAATATAAAGCATGACAAAAATTGATATGCAATGACATTTTTGAAAAAAAAAAAAAATTAAAGAGTAGAAACAATTTTTAGACAAAAGAACCCAAGAAAATTAGGATGTAACTTACAGGTCCAACATAATAAGCAATTAACATTTTTTTGGGATGTGTATGATACTTTTAGATATTACATGATAGATGCAAAGTTTGATGTTATTAAAGAAAAATACATGTTATAATTTCTAATTATATAGGTACATGATAACTTTAGATCTTTTAGGGGTATGTATTTAAATCATACTACACACTCACGTGATGAAACATATATATGTTTTAAGTATGCCTGGTTCATGTGAACCGTATTTTACATCAACTTGGGTGTACATAGACCCTATCTATTTAATGTTTGGAGCAAACAAATGCATCAAACTTTTCAGGTTTTGTCGGAAAAAGCTATGGAAAGATATTTTATTTGTTACATGAAATGAATCATTGTTGGTGTAAATAAAATTCAAAAATGACCCATCACATTATATACCACACATATTTGACTAACATATTTTATGAGGCTGGTTTTTTTTCTGTGATTATTTATGGCTTTCTTTTTAGAAAGAAATTCAAACAGGTTTCTAATAAACATAATCTTGACCCATTATACTAAATATCACAAAGATGTGAGCATCATTTTTTTATCAAATTAGTTTTCTTCTTGATTCTTTATGGCAGATTCATGATATAAAAAACATCTATAGGTTCCATTTAAACTAAACTTAGCTTTTAACTGACTCACTATACATAATAGATATCACAAAAAAGATTAAAAAATATACGTGTCATCAAGTTAGGGAAATTGAAGAATTGTATATTGGGGGAATACGAAGAATGTATGAATGTTTTTTCACACAACTAATATATCGGTTCCCCTAATATATCGGTGCCCCTAATATATCAAATAATAAAAATACAAGCCCAACCCAACAACAAACAAAGTAACCGCCATCCTCATCCCGTAACTCCCGTTTCCTTTTTCCAACCTAAAACTCCTCTCTCAGTGCGTTTCCGTTTCACACTTCACTTCACTCCACTCACCACTGAGCAGAGACTGCGCTGAGAGAAGGGAAGAAGAGAAGGGAAGAAGAGAAGAGAAGTGAGCCTCAAGATGATAGAGGGAGAAGAGGGAAGAAGAACAACAAGAAGCAACAGCAGCAGTATTACCAACACGAAGGGAAAAGAAGCAGTGTTAACATGGCGACCCATCTCCTTCATCCCTTCTTCTTCTGCTGCTTCGCCACCTTCCTTCGCTTCCCTTTCTATCGAGGAGGAGCGAGGTAAATCGAGAAAACCATTCCGACCTACAGCAGAGCAGCTGATTAAACACCCTTTGGCCTTGCTCGCGTTAGTTCCGAACAGCGTCGCTCTTTTCTCCGCCGGAGCACTCGCCGGCGCCGCCGCCAAGACCGTCACTGCTCCGCTTGATCGCGTCAAGCTCCTCATGCAGGCAAGATAATTAGATGACTAACTCGTTTTTTATAAATGGTTGGTCTTTTTGGGTTCTTTTTGTTTTATAAATGGTTTTATTGATTCTTTGATTTTGAATTTCAGACTCACAGTGTGAGAGCAATTGAAGGTGCGGGAAAGAAAGGAATTGGGTTTATTGAGGTGAATTTTCAGTTTGCAGAAATGATTATTAAACGATTTTTCTTATTAATTTATCAATTATCAAAAAAGAAACAAAATTTCTTGTATATTCTTTCACACACTAATAATTTGGTATTTTATTTTGCATGTAAATTATTTTCAGGCAATTTCAAGAATTGGAAAGGAGGAAGGAATTAAAGGCTATTGGAAGGGAAATCTCCCTCAGGTTTTATTTTATTTTTTCTATTTTTTATTGTTTTTTTGGATTTAAAAAATTGGCTTTAAAATAAATAAATGATTTAAATATATTTTTATTATCTAGGTTATACGCATAATTCCATATAGTGCGGTTCAGCTATTCTCATATGAAGTCTACAAGGTACCCATTTGATTTCCCTCTGTTATAAATACATTTATCCAATTTCTTTCTCTCTAATTATTCGATTTTTTATTTATTATTTACAGAAATTATTCAAGAAAAAAGACGGAGATCTCTCTGTTTTAGGCAGGCTTTTAGCTGGAGCTTGTGCTGGCATGACTTCTACTCTTGTTAGTACATTTTATAAAAGAAAATGAAATTTCATGAAAATATAAGAATTGAATAATAATATTATTAAAATAATGTGAAAAATAAACAGGTGACATATCCATTGGATGTGTTGAGACTTAGACTGGCTGTTGAGCCTGGATGCAGAACCATGTCTCAGGTTCCAATTATTTTATCTTTTTAATTTTATATATTATATATTTTTAATTAATTAATAATTAATTATTATTAATTTAAAAGGTGGCATTAAATATGATTAGAGAAGAAGGGTTGGCTTCTTTCTATGGTGGACTCGGTCCATCTCTTATCGGAATTGCTCCTTATATTGCTGTTAATTTCTGCATTTTTGACATGTAATTTTGCTTATTCTACTGTTTACTACTTTTAATAATAATAACAACAAAAATAGTAATAACTAATAATAATAATAACAATAATAATAATATTTATTATTATTATTGTTATTGTTATTTATTACTATTTCTTGTTATTAATATTATTATTTATTTATTTATTTATTATTATTTATTGCTATTTATTGTTGTTATTACTATTATATTACTAAACCTAATTTTCAATATAAATAAATAATTCCATAAATATTATATTGCTGAACCTAATTTGTTGTTATTATTATTGTTATTATATTACTAAACCTAATTTTTTATATAAATAAATAATGTCAAAATAAAATAAAATCCTTTAAACAAATATCCAATCACTATTACAATACCAATTCAAACTAATTACATTTCTTTTTTATATATTTTTATTATTTTATTAAAGAATGAAGAAATCGGTGCCGGAAAAGTACAAAAAACGTCCAGAAACATCTCTCGTGACAGCTCTACTTTCCGCGACTCTCGCAACATTGATGTGTTATCCTCTCGACACGGTGAGGAGGCAGATGCAGATGAGGGGCTCGCCCTACAATACCGTCCTCGACGCAATTCCAGGTACAATTGTTAAATTCGTTGTTTATTTAGGATTGGAGAGTTGATTGCGGGGGATGGATTGCAGGGATCGTGGAGCGGGATGGGTTGGTTGGGCTGTACAGAGGGTTCGTGCCTAATGCATTAAAAAGTCTGCCCAATAGCAGGTCTTACTGATTACTCTTTTTTCTCTTTTTTGGTTCTTTTTTATTTTTGTATACTTTATTATGAAGGTTGACTGAAATATTTAGCCAAGTATTTAGCACTTGCTACTTATAGCTTTTTACCATTGGATTTGCCGCGGGATTCGTGTTTTTCATGATGAGCATAAACTTTGAGGTGAGATTTTATTAAAAGTTGTGTTTATCATGAAAAGCACGAATCCCAAATTATATCCAATGGTTATAAAAGGTCTAAGTAGCAAGTGCTAAATATTTGGTTGAGTATTTTAGTCATCATCCTATATTATGTATATGCATATCTATGTGTGTATTGAATTGACGTGTGATTTTTTTGTAGTATTAAATTGACGTGTTTTGACACGGTAAAGGGATTGATGGCGGCAGGACAGAAAGAGCTCGAGAAATTAACACAGGAGGGCGAGGAGAAAGTAGATTAAAATGAACAAGTAGCGATATGGAAGTTTAGAGAAGCTAGAAAGTTGAGTGCCGGTTTATTTTATGTAGTGATTTGAAATTGGTTTGTAGTTTCTGAGTTGGTTTATCTGACAAGGCATGGCTGGAGCCTTGCAAATTTTGTATGGGAGATTGAATGATTTTTGTTTTTTTAACTTTTAATCATGTATCTTGTTTGCATTCTAGTGTTAGGTCGTCTATCATGCTGCTCTTTTTGACTTTTTATACTTTTTTAATTTCTATATATTTTTTGGTATCATCCTGTAATAGTTATTCCCTACATGTACTTTTTCTCGCATCTTTTTTAAATTATTACATAATTTTATAAAATAATAAATAAATATATATTGCATATAGCTTACACAAGATTATATAAATTCAAAAAAAATATATATTTATTACAAAAAGGTAGTATTTAAGTGATATACAATAGTACCAGCAATAACAAAATATACATCTCTACAGATAATTCTGTCGGTACAATTTTTTCCTTGAAATACTAAAAAAATAAGAAAATAGTACAAGGAAAGAAATAATGCATGAATTACTAACTTATTGGACTAAAAGCCCTTTTTTTTTGTACCGTTTTGTTCAAAAATAAATTAGTAAATACCAATCATTTCAAAATAATGGAGTATTTATCATTTCCGTCACTACTCAACATGTGGATTTTATAATTTTTCAAAAATGAGATTAAGTAGTGAAAAAACGTGTTCCGTCACTGCCACTGGCGGAATAGGAAAAAAAATAATTTTTTCTCAGAAAAAAAGGCAAAAAAATTAATTTTTTTCATGTTCCGCCGCTACAGTATTTTTTACACTAATTAATATTGTTTAGCCAGCCAAATGGGGATTTTTTGAAAAAATTGAAAATTCACATATTCCGCCACGGAAATGGTAGATACCTCATTATTTTGAAATAAGTGGTATTTGTTGAATTATTTTTGAACGGTGTGGTATATACAAAAAAAAAATCCTAAAAGCCGCACCAAAGGTCCAGACCAGAATGAATCAGAACATGACCTGACCGAACCCAAACGAGTCTTTCTCTTCTCTCGCTCGCTCGCCTGCCTTTGTTTGTGCTGTCACGTTTTTTTCTCTGATTCATCGAATTGAACTGAACGAACCCTCACATCCTTTCTTCTTTATTCACTCTCTCCGCCCCCTTTTTTTTTTTCTCAATCCCTAATCTAACAACAACACCAACAACAAGTCTCTAATTCGACCTGTTTCTACACGTCTGTCTGTCACGCTTCCCTCCATTACAGTACAGGTTCGTTCTTTTCTCTCTCAATTCCATTGCCAGCGAATGAATCGATTAAGAAAGTAGGAATAGATACCCCTGTTGTTTATGATCTGGTTCCATATTTAGGTGCACATTCCTATGTACATAGTTGACATGTTTAACGTGCAAAGTGCAGAGCTCGTTACTTTTTTGTCAATGGCGCCTCTGAATCTGTGAATTGTAATAACAAATAACTTGTGGGGTGGATTGGGAATTGAGTTGACAACAATTTGGTTTGTTTTCGTGTGGAGTATGGTCTGATTGGATTCCTAACTTGAGATTTCAGTTAAAGTTCACAAATTTGTAACACGAGTTTAATTGACTAGTTGAGTTGAAAAGGAACACAAAGATCTCTTCTTTTTTTTAATTGTGCCCTAATTTGTAAGGTCATTCAACCAATTTGTCATGTAATAATTAGTTATTAGTTAAGTAATTAATTAGTTATTTATTTTTAGTTTGTTTGGTCAGGATGCAAGCTTAGATATAACAAACAACATGATGGATCAATTGCAACAAGATAATGGCAATTCTCTGATGGATGAAAAAGATAAAGAAAAAGGAAATGAAAATGATATTAAAGAAAAAGAAAAAGGAAAACAATTAGCTGAAGATAATAATAATGTAACAAAAGTTGAGATCTCCTCTAAGCCAATTATAACAACAAAAGACAAGATTTCTTCCTCTAACTCGCCTTGTGATGATGACATGGCAATAGATGAAGAAGAAGGAGACGAGTCTGACGATAATAAAAATAATGATAATAATAATATTACTACTACTAATAATAATGCTGACGATCAGCATTGTACTCTCCAAGATCTATCTGAGCTCGCATGCAAGATCGAGTCTGACCAAAAGGATAATGGTCATGTGGCTACTTGTGTAACGGGTCACGTAACGGGTCATGCTCAAGGTTCTGCTTCTGATGATGATAATACTCCTCTTCCTCTTTGGGTCAAGGTATCTTATTTATCCCTCTATATTTTTCTAAAAAAATACGTTTGGTTTTTATTATTTGAAAAATAGTGGAGGGGGAAAATGTACATGATACTTGTATTTTGTTATTATTTATTTTTGAAAAATGTTTTTTATTTAATTTAATTAAATTTTTATTTTTGTAAATAGTGAAATTTAAAAGCCTCTCCATTATGTTTAAATTCCAAAAAAAAAAAAAACCTGTATTAGTGAAAAAGAAATTAAACCAAACCACAATCTTCCCTGTATGATATTGATTAATATATATTTCTTACAACTTTTTATTTTTTTAATAGAACAAAACAACGGAAAGGGAAATCGCGTACTGTTTTTTGTTTTATATAATTTTTCCAAACCCTAAATCTTTTCAAGAATGCATGGGCCTTTTTTTTTTTGCAATTTTCAATAGCACAGGGGCTCTTTTGCAATTTTCTACAACTGATGATCTTTGTTCCAAATTTCCCATATATTCCTCACAATTATTTAATATTATTTTGAGAAAACATTCGCATCACTCGCTTAAACATCACCCACCATATATTATACCTCTTCAGTTGTCCATCGTAGCTTTGTACAGAACTATTATGTCTTTTCACATGCCCATTATACCTTTTTTAATATTAAAAGTTTCGACATGAATGACAAATATATATTCTTATTTTCACACATCATATTTTTTCATATGTCCATTCTACCGTTTCACATATCAATATATCTTTAATATTTCCGTTATACCTTTTTGAATTTCGGCGATCCCTGTGATAAATAATATTAATTCTTTATTTGCTGATGATATGCCGGTGATGCGTATTAGGTCCTTTTTTTGCAATTTCCCATATATTTCTCATAATTATTTATTTAATTTTTAATAATAATTATTTTTAAATAATATCTTGTTATTATTTAGTCTTTATTTATTTAAAAAAATAATTTATTTTATTTTATTTTTTTTAAAAAGTGAAATTTAAAAGCCTCTCCGTTATGTCTAAATTGCCAAAAAAAGGCCCTGACACGCACCACCGGCTTATTTGTCACCGGCATCGCCGAAATTCAGAAAAATATAACAGAATTACAAAAAGATATATTGCTATACTACAAAAAAGGTAGAATGAACATATAAAAAGGCATATTGATATTCAAAAGGTATTCTTTTTCAATTACTTCTATACAAAAGTATCATGACGCACTGAAAATGCATAAAATTATGATACGGTGATGTTTTAGCGGGTGACGCAATGTTTTCATAAAAACAAACCTATATTAGTGTAAAAGAAATCAATCCAAACCACAACTTCCCTTGTATGATATTGATTAACACATATTCCTCACAATTATTTATTTATTTTTTAATAATAATTATTTTTCAAAAATAATAAATATTTTTTAAATACTACCTTGTTATTGTTTAATTTTTATTTATTTTTTAAAACAATTTTAATATTTTATTTATTTATATTTTATTTTTTAAATAGTGTAATTTAAAATTGCAAAAAATTAAAATTTAAAATTTAAAATCCTCTCCATTATATTTAAATTGCAAAAAAAAAAAAAACCTGTATTAATGTAAAAGAATCAAACCAAACCACAACTTCCCTTGTATGATATTGATTAACACATATTCCTCACAATTATTTATTTAATTTCTAATAATAATAATTTTATCATCTTTCCAACAGTGGAGAGGCAAATGGCAGACGGGAATCCGCTGCCCCTCCCAAGACTGCCCGTCGTCCACGCTCAAAGCGAAGCCCACTCACGAGATGAAGTCCTACGTGCCCGTCTTCTTCCCGCGGTCCAAAGCCTACTGCTGGATCAGCACCTTACACTCCAAGCCGATAACAGAGGCCCCGGAGCCGCTGAAGAACGGGACCCACGCCAAGTGGCGAAAGATGGTCAGGGAGTATTTAGAGGTGACCAGGTGTCATGCGGTGGGGAAGTTGGCGCTGGCCATGATGAGTCTGACGGATCAGTTGCACGTGAAGGTATTGATGGATGGGAAATTTGCAAAAAAATAAAATAAAATAAAAAATAAAACTAAATTATATCTAAATTGTAAAAAAGCCCCCTGCATTATTGGAAATTGCAAAAAAGTCCCTACGTTCTTGTTAAGAGTCCATACAAATGGAAATGTAGGGTCTTTTTTGCAATTTTCAATTATGCAGGGGCTTTTCTGCAATTTAGCCATAACGCAGGGGCTTTGTTGCATATTTCCCTTTGTTTATTTACACATGAGTGAGTAGAGAAAAGGGGGGGGGGATTTTTAGTGGGTGCGAAATTTAGAAAAAAAGAGGGGTAATTTAGGAAAAAAACCCAATTAGCGAGTCCCCTGAGACGCCGAAGAATGGGACCCACGCCAAGTGGCGCAAGATGGTGAGGGAGTATTTAGAGGTGACCAGGTGTTATGCGGTTGGGAAACTCGCGTTGGCGATGATGAGTGACGGATCATTTACACGTAAAGGTAATTAAGCAAAAGAGCCCCTGCGTTATGGCTAAATTGCAAAAGAGCCCCTGCATTATTGGAAATTGCAAAAAAGTCCTTATATTATTGTAAATTACAAGCCCCTATATTAACTGATGTTAGGGTTTTTTTTGCAATTTTGGCGAGAATGTAGGGGCTTTTTTGCAGTTTACAATAATGCAGGGGCTTTTCTGCAATTTCGGCATAATGTAGGGGCCTTGTTGCATATTCCCCTTTGTTTAGTTATACATGAATTAAGTTAGAAAGAGGAAAGAGGGGTTGGGGGGGGGGGGGGGTAGATGTGAAATTCCGCAAAATTAACATGTTTTGTGTGTTTTATGATTTTAGTTTGTTTTTTATTTTTATTTGATTAGGCTGTAATTGAGGAGGCAACAAAGGGGGAGATATGGAAAGAATTTGCATTGGAGGCTTCGAAATGTAAAGAATATTCTGATCTTGGAAGTATGCTTGTAAAGCTTCGAAATGTAAGTTTTAAAAAATATATAAAAAGTTATATTAAATAAATGGGAAAATATTCCCATCTCCTGCTTAAACACATCCTACACCGCCCACCATATTCTTATACATTTTTAGTTATCCATTATACCTTTGTATAAAACTATTATGTCTTTTCAGTTTTGTATGCCCATTATACGTTTTTTAAATATTATGAATTTTCAAGTCGATGACAATATACATTCTTATTTTACACATCATACTTTTTTGTATGTTTATTATACCTTTTTGGACATCAATATACCTTTTTGTAATTTTGTTATATCTTTTTGAATTCTGGCGGTGCGGGCGGCAAATAAGCATATAAGGTCCCTAAATAAATATACTAGCGATTAACTAAGTTTTTTGTTAATTGAATTGTAGATGATTCTGTCTGATTACATAAGCAGCGATTGGTTAAAAACTAAGTTTGATTCGTGGGTCAAAAACTGCCAAAATGCACAAAATGCCGAGTCACTTGAACATCTCACAGAGGTACTTTTTTTAATCAATTAATAAATTAATCCTAAATCTTTAATTGTTAATTTTGTTGCTTTTTTTAATCAGGAGTTGGTGCAGAATATTCTTTGGAAAAGGATAGAGGAGCTGTGGACCAGGTCCACCACGCACCCTGATCCGAATCCCGAGTGGAAAACCCTAAAACAAGACATGACCAAATTATTCATCACGTCTCGCGAAAAACCTAAACGCCCAATCACAAACCCTCACGACCCGTTTGACCCGTCTGGAAACTCAGAAACCCCTCAACAGATCATCGCAAAACGGCCCAAGTTAGAAATACGCAGACCAGGACAAGAAACCAATCTCACGGATAATAACAAACCGCTTCAAATTTCCGACCCGTTTGACCCGCTTCAATCCACTCCAAACAAAAGCAGTTACACGTACCGTCAATGCGTGGCTTTTATCGAATCGAAAGGAAGACAATGTGAACGTTGGGCGAATGATAAGGACATTTATTGTTGTGTCCATTTACACGCGAGCAGTAACGGGTCAGACAAACGGGTCGGGTTCGCCAACCCGTCTGACCCGTTGAGCGCCTCGAAAGGTTATACTTATCGCCAATGCACGGCTTTTATAGAGTCGAAAGGAAGGCAATGTGAACGGTGGGCTAGCGATAGTGAAATTTACTGTTGCGTGCATTTAAACTCTAATAATAACAGTTCGGATAAACGGGTCGGGTTCGGTACTCCATCCGACCCATTAAGAACTCCGAATCCAAATCCTCAATCGAAAAGCGGTTATACTTACCGCCAATGCGCGGCTTTTATAGAATCGAAAGGACGACAGTGCGAGAGGTGGGCGAGCGAGAATGAAATTCACTGTTGCGTGCATTTACACGCTAGCGGTACGAGTTCTGACAAACGGGTCGGGTTTGTTTCCACCAACCCACCCGACCCGTTAAGCCAAACTCCGTCTAAAAGCGGGTACACGTACCGTCAGTGCGGCGCGTTTATCGAGGCGAAAGGGAGACAGTGTGAACGGTGGGCGAATGATAATGATTTGTATTGTTGTGTGCATTTGAACGTGAGAGTTGACCCGGTTGACCGGCGGGCCCCGCTCGATTCGCCGCTCTGTCGCGGTACGACCACTAACGGTACGAACTGCAAGCACAGAGCTAAACCCGGATCGGATTATTGTAAGAAGCATCGTGTTGACTTGGTCAACCATGTGAGTGGAAATGTTGGCAGTAGTAATGTTAAGAGTGAGAGTGGAATGAGAGTTATTAGTTTCGGTACCGAGTCGATGGGGAGTCAGAGCGGTCAGATATCGTTCGTACCGACTCCGGTGCCGATTACCGTACCGGTATTTTTCGAGAATAAACCGGAAATTCGTAATAATAATATTATGAATAAAAATAATATTAATTATGATAATAAAAATGATGTTTATACCCCAAATTTGGCGAGTACAAGTGGTGACATGAATATTTCTGAGTTGCGGTGCATCGGTGAGCGTGCGAATGCGAACGAGAACTTTAGTCAGTGCTTTGAGTATGCTAAAAAATACGAATTATATTGTCAAAATCACATTCCGAAATTTCTGAAAAGAGCTAGAGACGGTAGAAGCAGGCCGATTACAAAAGAGGTGATTTTGAGTCTGTTGAAAACTTGCCCGTCAAGAAAAGAGAAATTGTTGCTGCACAGAGCGTGCGAGCTTCTGTACGGTTTCTTGAAGAGCAAGTTGCTTGTGAGAAAACCTAAGTTTGATATGTCGGATAAATCGGAAATTTTATTTAATTTGGTGAGTAAAGATCCTGAATTGGGGGAGTATTTGGTCAAGTTGATTTCACACGAGAGAGAGAAACTCTCTTCCGTTTGGGGTTTATCAACCAATAATAATAATAATGTTAATAATAATAATAATTTGAGAAATAATAATAATAATATTAACAATTTCGGAGGGGTGAAATGCAAATTTTGTTTTGAAGGCTTTTCTGACGACCAAGCTTTAACTTTGCACTGGACGCAAGAGCATAAAAAAGAGGCCAGGTGGCTTTTCAGAGGGTATGCATGTAAATTGTGCAGTGAGGGTTTTAATAACAGAAAATTGCTCGAGTCTCATATAGTGAATAAACATGGCGCATCGGAATCCGTGCAGGGCTCGACTCTTTTCAGGTGTATTTGTTGCGATTCGCGATTTCCGAGCCCGGATCCGCTGTGGCAGCACGTTCTTGCCTTTCACGTTGCTGAATTCAGACTTTCAGAAAATAATAATAATAATGTTGGAAATAATAACGTTAGTAATAATGTTGGTAATAATGTTAATGGTTTGGAAAATGTGAATAATGATGGTAATAATGGGAGTTTTACAGCGCATAGAAGAGGGAAATACCAGCTGAACCGGTTCAAATTCAAGAAGAGTAATAACAATAATAATCAGAATAATTTGAAAAATATGGTTAAATTAGCGTCCAATATGGTGAATAATAATATTAATAACAATAATAACGCAATAATTCTTCGAGAAATGGGGGAAAATGAAAACGTGGGTTTAGGTGCATTAACGGATTCGGATTGTGCTGACGTGGCACGGGTTTTATTTTCCGAGATCCGAAAATCGAACCCGCATCCGAGTAATTTGGAGATTCTCTCTTTGGCTCGCGAGGCTTGCTGTAGAACGGGTCTACGCAAGAAATTGGAAGAGAAATTCGGAATTTTACAGAATGAAAATGTATACTTGAAAGCCGCTAAGCTTTGTAGCGAGGCTGATGTGGCGATCGAGTGGTTTAAAGATGGGTTTGTTTGTCTTAACGGGTGTGGAAATGTAAGGGATTCACAACCCGTTTTGGACCCATTAAGTGGGAGTGTTCTTCTAGAAGGTTCTTGTGATGGATTTAATGAATTTGAAGGGGAGGATTATCATGTTGTGCTTGATTCGAAGCGATTTGAGGAGTTGAATTGGGAGGGGAGAGTGAAAGAGGAGGAATTAGGGTTAGGGTTAGGGTTTGTTTTGTTGTGTGAGGATTTGAGTTTCGGCAAGGAAAAATTTGCGATTCCTTGTTTTGTAGATGATCAAATTAGGGTTTCGGTACAAATGCCTTGGAAGGACTTTACTTATGTGACCGAACGAGTGATTAATCCGCCGATTGACCAACCCACAAATGTAATTAAATTATTTCATTTATTTTTGTAATAATTAAAAGTTATGAAGATTTGATTTAATTTTGAATTGAATGTATTTTGTAGGATGAAGAATTGGGATGTGGATGTTCTAATGAAGGATGTAGCGCTGATAAATGTGATCATGCTTATTTATTTGAAAATGACTATGAAAATGCGATTGATATAAATGGCGAATCCATGCACGGAAAGTTTGCTTATGATCAAATTGGCCGAGTTATCCTTCAAGTAATATTTACATAATTCTATTTAATGTTGATATTATTTTGTTAAAATAAAAACATGATGTTATTTTTATTACTCTAAATGTAGGAGGGGTTTCCGATGTATGAATGCAATTCTTCATGCAAATGTGACGCATCTTGTCAAAATAGAGTGGTTCAAAATGGTGTTCATGTCAAGTTGGAGGTTTTTAGATCCAAGTCTAAGGTAGTATGAAAATATAAATCAATTTTGTATAATATATTCAACGAAAAGTATATTATGCTAGACAAATAACAATAATTGGGAAATTTGCAAAAAAAAAAAAATGCATTATCACAAGTTGCAAAAAAGTCATGACATATTGCAAAAAGCCTTTCTTAATAATATAGGGTATTTTTAGCAATTTTCAATGATTTAGAGGCTTTTTGCAAATTTCCCTAATAACTATAATATTAACAACTTATCATAATTTATTTATTTATTATTATTTTCCTGATAGGGTTGGGCAGTTAGGGCGGGAGAAGCAATCACGCGTGGCACATTTATATGTGAGATTATCGGAGAAGTTGTAAACAATGATGAAGCAACTCAAAGAAGAGACAGGTTTCTTTAGTATTCTTTTTCATTAGCCAATATACTGTTTTATATGGCATTAGACTTCTTATTTTTATTTGTTTTTTAAATAGGCAGCGAAAAGATGGGTGCGATTATTTATGCGAGATTGAAGCTCATATGGGCCATGCAAAAGGCATGATGAGTGAGGAAACTTTGCCTTATGTTATTGACTCATTTAAATTCGGCAATATTTCGCGATTTATTAATCATAGGTACTAATTTGAATATCTTATATTTTTCGAAAGAAAAGATAGATTTTTGAATAAATATTTCATCATGCTCTATTGATTTAATGATTAATGACAGTTGTTTCCCAAATTTGTCGAGTTACGTTGTGCTGTCTGAAAGCATGGACTGCCAGCTGGCACATGTCGCCCTTTTTGCCAATCGCGACGTAAGTTCTTAATTTCATTTTACCATCTTTCCAAATTTTATCAAGTTTTAATAATATTTTCTACTTTTTTTCCAGATTAATACGGGGGAGGAATTGGGATATGACTATCGGTATAAGATTATTGATGGTTTTGATGGAGAGAAATGCAATTGTGGGGCCCAAAATTGTAGGGGTCGGATTTATTAAATTATTATTTTTGTGGCAAATTTATTTATTTATTTTTCTTTGGTGAGAGGGACTGACTTGTAAATTAGTAGGGTGAGAGACAAGTAGGAGGAAATCATAGCAAGAATTTGTTATGTATAACATTTGATTGATTGTAATTTTTTTAAAAGTTTAATTTGACTAACAAATTTTAAATGTGGCTTGCTATTATGCATTATAATTTTGTCCAATCTTCTTTATGTTCTCTTTTTGTTACGAGAATTATAAATTGGTAATCTTTTTGATGTAAAACTTCATTAGTGCTGATGAGACTTCAAAAAATTATTGCAAAGAATGTCGAACGTACAATAGTATTGATCAATGGAAATCTACATAATTGTTGAAACTACAAACGTTCACAATTTTTTTTCCGGAATTATTTGACTTCGGAGACAATAAATCTTCACTCGTGCTAGATATGCATCTCCCTGAGGTGGAAGCGCTTTTTCCTGCAAACATAGAAGCAATGAATGAAATTCATTAAACACCTCATTTTATATCATTTTTATTTCTCATGAGGAAGTATGTATTAAAAACTAAGCACATCAAACTCGAAAGAAAAAAAAAATCCTCTCCTCACAACAGTATTTCGATCTATATTTTAAATGATAAGTTACAAAAAAATATTGTACACAACCTAATGGAAAAAAGGCTTGCCTATAAGTTATAAGCTCATGAATGTCTTCGCAAAACACCCTCGCTGTGAGTTGGCTGGACTTTCGAAATGGTTAACGCTTTCCTTGCAACTGCAAGAAAACTTATTTCTTTTGCTAGCAATCCACTCAATTTTTTTTAGCTTCCACCAATATCTCATTTTTTTTATGACAAATAATTTCTTTCTTAAGAATTAATATCATTCAAATAATTGTGCCATAATAAAATAAAAATATAACTGCTCTAGCAAAATTAGTGAAATATATATATTGAAAGAGGATGCACTTCATACTATTCGGATGCTTGGAGAGTAAATATATCATGTTATGTCATGTTAGATGAATGAATATCATATATCTATGACTTGATTAGATCACAAAATGTGTGCCAGTCCGGGAGATCTAAATTTAGTCCCCATCGAACGTATTCAAACCATATTTAGAACGAATTCAAACCATATTCAGTCTGTCCGAGAAGAACACAAGATTTTACGTGTTTCAACCAATAAATGCATACATTAATGGACTTCTACTATATCAGCAAGATTATAATAAGGGATTATTTTTCCACTTGTACACAATCTTTGAATTGAAATGACAAGAAATTTTGACTAACAAAAGTTAAATGTTGCTTGCTATTATGCACTACATCTGTGCGCAATCTTTTCTACATTATTTTTGTTAGATAATTATGAGTTGTGACTTTATGAATATGCATGACAGGAATAATCAAGATTATGAAAATATCGTATTCAATGTCAGCACGACCTGTGATTATGAACCCTACTTTATATACAGACATTACAAACAGGTTACCATGTCTTGTCTGCATTATATATTTTATTACTTGCATAACCCTCTCTCTAACTAGCTAATCCATTATATCTTAAGCATATGAAATGAAATGAGATGAACAATTTTACAACAGTGTAAAGGATAAAGGCATGAGTCTGCAAATCCGTCCATATTTACTCTACTCTACTATGCTATACCGCACACAACAATCATCTTCAATTCACTGATTATTACTTTACCAAAGGCAATAATTGTCCATACTGCAATTTTCATATGCGAAATTATTACAACAAATTTTTTTTTTACTCTACTATACTATACTGCACACAACAATCATCTTCAATTCACTGATTATTACTTTACCAAAGGCAATAATTGTCCATACTGCAATTTTCATATACGAAATTACTACAACAATTTTTTTTTTTACTCTACTATACTATACTGCACACAACAATCATCTTCAATTCACTGATTATTACTTTACCAAAGGCAATAATTGTCCATACTGCAATTTTCATATAATAAATTACTACAACAATTTTTTTTACTCTACTATACTATACTGCACACAACAATCATCTTCAATTCACTGATTATTACTTTACCAAAGGCAATAATTGTCCATACTGCAATTTTCATATACTAAATTACTACAACAATATGCATACAATTGAATAGTCCTTGGACCTAGTTTTCCATATGATATGATATGGTGGTTTAATTTGATTGATCCCATTATCTGCGTGAGACCATGACCAGGCAATAAACATAATGGGAACAAGATTGTCTATAAAAGAGGGAGCAAGCCAACAATTTGATTCTGTTTGTGTTAAAATATTATAAGATAAGATTATACATGATAATGGTATGCAAATGCAATTTAAGTGTGGACTTAGAATGGACAATCGAATTGAAATTGAAAGAGGAAGGGCAAGGGCAAGGCCAAGAAGGTTAGGTGGGTTGTCCAAATCGGAAGGAACATAGATTGATAGATTGATGAATTGTTACTTAATAATATGATCGGCCTTGTTTATGTCTGCTTGTACTCTATTACCTTAAAATACTAGGCAAGGCACTGCACTGCAACAACTTTGGCCTGTCATGTCTCCATATATAACTCTTCCTTTAAGTTCTCATTCATTACTCTCATGATCTAGTCCTCTCCTCTATGCATTTTTTTACTCATCTTTTGAAAAAATATACTCTTTTTTACTCTCTAATCTAATATAATCTACTATTCTTAATACTTCTTTTTTACCTTTACTATTCTTAATCTTATCTAATCCATCGGAGAGGTAATTTTGACAAAAATACCCTCTCTTAATTGAAAGGTCAAGATTGAATCCATCAGTATACAAGCCAGGCCCTTTTCCTGGCCGGCCAAGTGACTAACTTGATAATCGCCTTTTTTCTCTGAACATCAACCCAAGTAACATTTTTACGAGGCGAAAATAAAAACGGTACTTGAGATGCTATGAGGTTCTGAATCAACTCACCACACTCACTCGGGTCAAAACTATTGTTTCTGAATGGATGAGGATTTGCTGATTCGTGGCTTGTAAATATACATTCCATGTGATTATTCAGTTCACCTGTCAAAGTTTCTAAGATTTTAGGTTTTTGACACATGTATTCAGTACAACTAAGTTTTCAAAGATTTTAGGTTTTGACACCGGGATATTTTATTACTCAAATTTTTTTAGTGTGGTGTATAATAATTTTTTATTTCCGAAAAAGTGTCATGTTGTCTCTGTCAAAATTTACTGACATGTAAGAAGTGAGCGAAATCAATAGTTGATATGAATCAATAAAAAAAGTTGAGGACAAAAAAATGCATCTTCGCTTGAATTTTCTTCACACAAATGTACGAACGTTCCAGTCTAAATAATTTATACAACGTGCTTGAGTTCAAAATAAGACATTGACGGAATTGGCAAGCATCTTAACGAAAGGAAAACTATAACTCGCACCCTCATTTATGCACAAAAACATCATATATATATATATATATATATATATATATATATATATATATATATATATATATATATATATATATATTATTATTAAATCTTATGATATCATAATTTTTGTATTTATACATCTCTATGATGTCATAATTTTTGTATTTATATCCCTGTAATATCATGTTTTTTATATTTATATTTTTATAATATTATGGTGATTTATACGGGGCACTTGTGGGAAAATAAGGGGGATCATATAAGTCCTCTTAACGAAATATCGACTCTGACTTGAGAGGAGATTGTACAGTGTGTGTAGGTCACCATGTGGTAGGTGTGTAATTAGTAATTATGCTATACAGTTTAAATGCAAACTTGATGGTCAAAGCTGAGAACGGTAATTAATTGCATTTTCAACTGTGTACTGAAAACTTCACCATTAAAGCCTTTTAATTATCTTCTTCGTGTTTATAATTCCTGCGTATAGTTTATATATTTAACATTCGACTAATATTAGTATACATCAAAAGAGAGAAATTTTATTAAGTAATATTAAAATTTTAAAGTTTAATTAATATTATTTGTAAAAAAAATACAACAAAGATTCTAGAATCATATGTGTATAGCTCCATGAGGACAAAATCATTATTGGGACATTATTTTATTCGCAATTTCTGAAGGCACTCAATATATAGTTTCTTCTAAATTTAGACTGCTGGAGTTTTAATTGGCTTATTAATGAAAAATGTGATTTCTATGCAGTACACTACAAACTAAAAAGTACAAACCAACAATTGAGTGCTTGTTAGTTGAGAGATTATTGGAGTAAATAAGATTAGTTTAACACCTATGGGCGTTGAATTACAGAAATGAAGAGATTTGGTAAAGCCTCATCGAAGAAAATATATATTTCAATTAATTATTTTCTCTTAGTTTATTGATAATATATGGTGTGAAATTATAAAACGGACAGTGAAGCTGTATGCAACTAGCTAGCCGTACTCCTAAAATAAGGCCAGTCTATATTATTGACTTCATGCTGGCATCTTATCAGATTAGTTTGTTTTACTCGTATCGATGGGACCTAATTACTATTTACATTAATTAAAGGCAACAGTAAACAGCCAAATTATAGAGAGATAAGATATGGATTCCTCTCTCTTACCGTGTTGTGTCAATTAATCTTGATATGATGCTTCTTGGTTATTGCTCACTCAAAAAATTCTTCTTGTTGTTTATTCAGTTAAAAGAAATTATGAGATTATTATACCTGATAAATGGCAATTGGCATGCATGGGGATGAGAGAAATAAGAGGATGAGTGTTCGGGATTATAATCTTAATAGTTAAGCTATGACATATTTCTTATTTGTTTTTAGGTAAAATTGAGATTGCACTTTCACATTACAAAGTGCAGAGACTTGGGTAAAAAAATTAAAGGGTTGACCTAGGGATTAGAATCAGATTATTAAATTTTTGCATGTATAATGCATGTATGGCGTCGAGACCGGATCTCAAAGTCATAATAATTAAGATCATTTATATAATATAATATGGCAAGAGGAGGAGAAATGAAAGAAGAACGAAAATCCAAATTCAAATCGATCCACCCATCATGTCATTTAATAATAATAATATCATATTGAAAAAGAAATATGATATTAAATGGGGGTTGAAAATGGAGTAAAAGGCCTACGGTTTAAATGTGTATGGGCTATTCTACTCTGGTTGACTACCCTATCCTGTTCATATTTCTTTTGGTTTTATTACTTTGTGTCTGAGAGATAAAAAGTAAAGAAATATTTAACAATACAATATTACATGGTCTATAGATCAAGGTCAACAATTTAACCTTTTCTTTTTTTTTGAAGGAAACAATTTAACTTCACGTTTATTTGGCCACCACATCACGGCTTGTTAGTTTAAAGTTTCCTTTTTTTTCTTTTCTGGTGCCAACGATAGAAATAGAATACATAGTTATTTTATTCATGCAATACAGAAATAAATTTAATAACAAAATACAAGATCCTCTTGCCCTAACATGATTGATAACTAGTTTTGATTTTAGCGGTTTGTCTGCCCTTAACGATATTTTTTCCTATATTTGTGTCCAACCGCCCCACTTTCTACTTGTATTATTATAAAGTATATATTGTAATATTATATAGTAATAACATTGAGTAAAAGGAACAGAAAAAGGGAAGTAAAATGGCGTCCAGCTTCGTGCAGTAGGGACAAGGATGGTGGCGTGAAGCAATTCCTGAAATCCCGGCAGCACAGCATCTGCCTTCATTTGTCTTCTTCACTCAGCCGAGCCGAGCCGAGCTTTTCTTTTCTTTGCCTTCTTTCTTTCATTTCATTCAATGAGCTGCCTTTCCTGTTCTGACTTCTTTTCATTTACTTGAATAATAAATATATCTACTCAAAAGGACAAAATCTACTGAGAAAAGCAACTCATCATTAATGCTACAAAAGGAGGTCAGACCGCACAAGTGCAGAGAGAGAAAGAGAGAGAGAGAAGAGAGAGGAGTGAGGTGAGCTGAGAGAGAAAGAAAGAAGAACAAGGAGAAGAAATGGGAAGAGGATGGAGAACTATTATTTTTGGAAAGCAAGCTCAAAAGGCGGCCTCTGAGCATAACATTGACACCAGCAGTGTTTCTAGTAGCCCAAAAGGCAGAGATGCTCCTCCCTTGAGTAAGAGTAACAAGAGTAGTAAAAATGGCAGCAAGCTCACCCTCTTCTCTGCTTTTAGAGCCAACTCCAACCATGATATTCATACCAACAAAATTGTATCATCCCATTTACGGCCACCGAGCAAAAGTGAGGTGGACAAGGAGGAGATACTGCTGCAATGGGAGGCACCATCACCGTCGCCGGTCAGCCGGTCGTGCACCCCTCCTCCATTAAGCAAACTCAAGAAGAATCTCAGTTCTCTCTTTCAATCTTCTTCTGCTAGTACTCCCTCGTCTCCGAGGCCCAGATCGCCTTCCCCTTTCTCCTTCTTCAAGTCTTCTTTCCTCTCCACTCAGGTACTCTAATGGTTCAATGCTTTTGAAAAATTGAACTATTGTGCCTGTTATTTATTTTATTTCATTGGCCTGGAGTTTCTGTCATTTTGTACTCATTTACTTTGAAAAGAAACCTTGGTTAGTTCAATAATTGAAAAGAAGCAATTTACTCATTTTATCTTTCACTTGCTCACCAAGTGGAACCCTGTTTTATTTTTTTCCACACTGTCTAATCAATAATTTTTAAAGGCACTCCTGTTTTTCATGAAATTAGTTAATTTGCATGCTTTAGTTATATAGTCTATCAAATTTGTAGTACAAGGAAATAATGGGTGTGTGTTGATTATGACAGAATCGATGCGGAATATGCGGAGAGAGCATGAAAAGAGTTGAGGGAGAGAGAGAAAGCGTGGGAAGTGTGAGGGGAGGTGTGTTCACAGCTGACTGCTCTCATTCCTTCCATTCTCACTGCATCTTAACTCATCTCCATCAACAAAGAGATGAGGACGGTGGGTCTCTTTCGACGTGCCCTTTGTGCTCTGTTCCATGGAGCCAGCCTCCGTTCATGGCTACAACATCTTCCTTTGAGAAGCCCATCAAACCCCAAGCGGTGGCGCCGAGCAACACTCAGCGACCGGTCAATCACAAGGCCTATAATGATGATGAGCCGTTATTCTTCTCAACAACCCCTTTGAATTCTCACAGCCCAAGTGGCACCGGTCGAGGATTCAACCCCATTCCAGAGGCCGAAGAGGAAGAAGTCGAAACTAACACCACTTCAGAGGAAGAAGGCCACGATGAGTATGAATGTAGCACAACACCAAATGGAAGAGGCCAGACAAGTAGTAATAGTATTGTTGCAAGTGTGAGGCGAGAGGTGGCTTTGGTCTCCTCAGGACGGAGACACGTAAGCTATGTGGTGGCCGTGAGAGTGAAGGCTCCACCTATCAGGTCCATTACGGCAACACAACGAGCACCCATGGATTTGGTGACCGTACTTGAACTCGGTCAAATGATAGACAAGATGCAAACTCTAAAGCAGGCGATCCGACCCATCATTGCATCCATGGGTCCTGCCGATCGACTCTCCATTGTAGCATTTTCCGGCAGCACGACCAAGAGACTTATGCCGCTACGCCGCATGACAAAGCAGGGCCAACGCTCCGCCCGACAAATTGTGGACCGGCTGGTCATCTGTTCCAACATGCAGCAAGGTCATGCGGCACCGATCAGTGCTAACGATGCCCTCAAGAAAGCAAAAAGAGTGTTAGAAGACCGGCGTGAGTTCAACCCGGTTGCCACCATCATGCTTCTCTCAGAAAACAACCTCCAACAACAAGCAAACATGCAATCCCATAACAAGCACGGGAAAAAAGAAACAGACCGCAACCAACATGAAACCAACCGCTTTGCGCATGTAGAGTTCCCGTTGGGCTCGGAAGTAGCAGAGGAAGAAGATACTCTAAAGAAATGCATGGGCGGGCTTGGCGGTGTGGTAATGCAGGACGTGAGACTGCAGTTTGTGCTGCCGTGCAGTGAAGGGGAGGTGACAGCTGTCTACTGTTACTCCTCTGACGGATCCGGTGCCTTCTCTGGAACTGGTGGTGCCGGGCCGTCGATCCGTTTGGGAGACCTATACGCCGAGCAAGAGATCGAGCTGCTCTTAGAACTGAGAGTACCGTTAAATCGTCGCAATCCTCTCTCATTTTGCATCAAGTCCACCTATCGTGACCCGGTTACGTTGGCCGTGTCGAGTGGTGTAGAGCAGCCTCCCCTTCTCTTGCCACCTGCGCCGGTTCTCAATTCATCTTTGCATCTACGAAACCTATTCGTGACGTGCCGTGCTGTGACAGAGTCAAGGCGGCTTGTGGGGCTTAATGACTTGGCCACAGCTCTCCACTTGCTCTACTCCGCTCGATCGTTGTTACTACAGTGCCCACCATCCACAGTTCAACATTTGATCCCCAATATAGAGGCAGAATTGGTCGAAATCCAAAGGAGGCGGGGGCAACAACACCACCACCAACAACAACAAATGTTGAGAAGACGGCAGGAAGTGACATCATCATCGGCGGTGGAGGGAGGGAGTCATCCGCTGACGCCGACATCGGCTTGGCGGGCGGCTGAGCAGCTCGCAAAGGTCGCCATCATGAGAAAGTCGCAAAATCGTGTCAGTGATCTTCACGGTTTTGAGAATGCGCGCTTCTGATTGGCCCGTGTGGTATTATTGACTTGAGAGAGCTTAATATTAGGCAAAATTCAATTTCAGATGGATGATAAGTGGGTTTTACGAGGAAAATATCTTGGGACCCCTTTCTTTCCAGTAGATTTTTCCTTTGTTATATTTTTGTCTCTTTCTATGCTGTTCCTTGTTTCTTCATCTTTTCCTTAATTAATTATAGACATTGAGAAATGCTCTTTGGAATTTATAGTGATATAAATAAAGAAAAACGGTAAAGAATTGTATTTTTTTTTTGTGTTGGTTTATTATGCTGCAGATCTTGAATCAAACATACTGTTCGGAGTCTCAGATTGATTAAATTGACACCTGGATAACATTTCCTGCCTCCCCCATGCGCATGAGTAGTGCATGTTAGTTGATTCAATCCTAATCTATCTAAATCATAATCAAGCTATTGCCCCCAATATACAATTCTTCCATTTTGCTACATAGCTAACACGTGTATTTTTTGAATGTTGTTTGTGAATTTTATTATAACCTCATGTGTAACAAATCATGTAATGAGTGAGCTATTACAACTCATTAGATAATTGACAATAGATAATAATTTTGCTAAAAGACTGTACTAATAAGATTTTTTGCAAGCTTTTGTGTGATCATTTGTTATATAAAGCAAAGAAATATTGATTTCATGATGTACAAGATCCTATGGTTCAACTTTTTCTTCTAATAAAAACAAATTGTGGGGCTCCTTAATATATTTGTGCACCCGTTATTGTTATGAGAAATATTAGATGGAACCGGTTCATATATTAAATGCATAATCTACTTGAAGATGTCCCATATCTATTAAAATTTAAAATGAGTATACTTTCTATTTATTGGTTGAATCCATGAATTAAACATGGATCATTTTCATCTAATTTTTTAATTTTGTCAATGCCATTATTGTCTGTTTCAATTTGGAAGTAATTATTACAAGAAGATCCTTTAATAAGAAAATATTTATTACCTAAATAATTTTATAATTGTTATAAAATAAAGAATAATAAAAGAGAGAATTGGAAGGAGAGAATTATGTATTGAATTGTGGATTGATAATACAATAGTCACTGCCCTCTTTATATAGTAAAGGGTGAGTGCTGGCTAAGAAATCTCTTGCCTGATTTAGAATTACAATAAAGGAAATAATCTAACCTAAATACAATAGAATATACAGTAATAAATATCCTGTCATGACTCCTTCCATTCTTATAAGCATTTCATAATTTATCTTTGCTTAGGGCCAAGTAATGGACATCCACATTAATTATATTCATAACAATAATCTAAATACTTTCACTCATATAATTATTAGCTCTCATAATTCGTTTTACTAACAACTTGCTAATACAAATGTTTGTCATGTAAAATATTTCTGAAGTAAACTTCTACTTTTTTTCTTTTGTAAAAATTGTTTGTTAGTATTTGTATTATTTATGTTGTACATAGAATACAAATATATTAGAAATCTATCAAGTATATTAATTTTATAAAATAAAAAATTAACAAAATATAAAACACATTGCATAACTATGATATATATTACAGGTCAGTTTATCAAATGGTGATCAATGTATCCATTTATTTTATTTAATTTTTTTTGCTAGAAAGGCCCCCAGGATTTATTTAATTTAAATAGTAATTTATTTATAGTCAACTATTTTAAGCACAATTTCAATCTAATCATTTTATTTTGATACTATTGCAGTTCCATGATAAGTTTATTTATAATCTATGTTGCACCGATACGGATACGCGTGTCGTATCCGATACGATACGGACACGGCGATACGGTAATTTCAAAAAATCTGTGGACACGATACGTCTAATATATATATTATTATATTATTAATTATATATCTAAATATTTTAAAAATATAAAAAATAACTAAATATGATAAAGAAAACGACAAAAAAAGAATGAGAGTGAGAAATCAGAAAAAAAAAATCATTTTTTTAAATAAAGAAGAGATATATTATCGTCTTTTAGTTATGTTTCTCATGAGTTATTTTCATTAATAAAAAAAGAAAAAAATAATATAGAAAAAAATAGGCTTTAAAAAAGATCATTTTTAACAAAATAAATAAATAAATAAGCGAAAATGGAATTATAGAAAAAAAATAAAAATTAAATTGGGATTTAAAACATTGGGCCGTGTCCTGCCGTATCGGTGCCGTATCGGAGCCGTGTCCTGCCGTATCGGAGCCGTGTCCGAAAGTCAAAATATATTAAAATATTCGGATACGCCACGTGGCGTGTCCGAAACGTATCGGTGCCGTATCCGTGTCCGATACGTATCCGATACGCATACGGCTGATTTTTTGAAGTATCCGCGTAACATAGTTTATAATCATCATTGAATAAATAGATCAACAATAAAATAATAACATAATTGGTACCTAAAATATAATTTTAAATATATATAATTTTTGTTAGCATAGATAGATAATATTCGAGTTGAAATTTTGTCAGCGTACAATTTGGGAAGGTAAACTGCAAATTAGGACACCATTGAATGGGTGAAAAGTTCTTATTCAATCGGAATTCAAGTAATTTAAATTATAAACGGGTCAGTTGAGTTCAAATTGTAAACTAGGATTATATAAACTATTAATCTCCAAAAGAATAAGTTATTCAAAAATATATATTAGTTTATAAAAACTGTAAATCATATATGAACTCTTAAAGAACTTAAAACATTATATATTAATCACTTGCAAGTTATTCAGTGTTAAGAAAATTTAAAATTTGTTAATCAGGATAATAAATTAATTTATCCACTCTAAATTAATTTATCCGAAGCGAAGCGATGATAACCACTCTGCTTCATTTAAGTTCGTATAGACATTACTAAAACTTGAGGAACAGTGGTCAAACAATCATCATAACATAACACATAACAAACAAATGCATTCATTCCATCATCAAAGAAAAGAAACCACACACACACCCAATACATTAGAGGTCAATAATTCATAGAAAGCCCCTCCCATCAGAGTTCACAGCATACCAAATAACAAAACAAACATATCTACACGACAAAAAAAGCCCAAACATCAAATATTATACACAAAAAAAGCCGGCTGAGTCGAAACCCCACCCACTCAAATCACTCTCACATCATTTTGATGTTACACACCACGCATAAATAAAACGAAAGCGAAAACATATATAAATAAATCTCAAGTCGGCCTCTCACCAGGGGGATTTGAAGGCGACCCGCCCTCACTCTGCCCCTTCTTCTTATGAAAAATCGCGCTAAGCGTAGGAAGCAACGACTTCTTATTCCCCATCTTACTCTTACTCTTCTGATCCACTGGCGGCCTCGCCTTTGGCTGCAACACCACATCCGTATTATTAACTCTTTCTTGCTCTTCTTGCGAGTCCGCCAAAATCCTCGCGGCGGCCTCAGCAGTTTTCTTCTGCTCTTTATCCCTCCACCTTTTCAATTCTCCCTCAACAGCTTTCTTAGCCGCTTCCGCCATCTCGGCCTTCTTAACCGCCTCCTCAGTGGCAGCCTCCATTTCTTCCATCTCCTTTCTCGCCGCCTCGAGTTTATTTATCGCTTCGTTCTCGCTCGCTTTGACCGCCTCGATCTGCGCCATCGCCGCCGCGACCTTCATGTCGCTCAGCTTCTCGGATTCCTCCACTTTTCGACTCAGCGTCTCGAATTCTTCCTTTGAGATCGTGATTTTGTTGGCGGATTCTGAGGATGTGGAGGCGCGCGCCAAGTGGGTACGTTCCGAGAGTTCCTTGATTTGGTTGAGTGCGGTTGATTCTGCGGCCTTGTGTTAAGAGTAGAGCATTGTATAAGAGAATTGTGTAGAATGTATTAGGGACAAATTGTGTAGAATTGTATAGGGGTAGAATAGTTAAGGATGAGAGTCCACTCCTGTAAACAGGAGTTCGCCCTTTTGTAATTAATCAATGATCAATAGAATAAAATCTTTTGCATATCTTGAATCACACATTTCATTACCTTGGCTTCTTCTGCGTCTTTGAGAGCTTGTTCGAGTCTTTTCTCTGCGTCTTTTAAGGCGGTTTGTGCTGCTTCTGCTTCCTTTGTTAAATCTTCCGCGCTTTTCTTCATCACTTCTGCTTCCTGTTAGAATAATATATCAGTTTAAAATTATTTATTTAAATGCCTTTTTGAAATAAGGGGAATATTAATGTCCCTTTATAGAATTCCTCATTTTGTTAGTGTATGCTCAGATAACTTTTGGCCATGAAATTACCACTACGGAAAAATTATTAAATAATTCAAATAAAATCTGATTTTTATAAGAGAATTTATAGTAATATATCACTTTCAAATTATTTATTTAGGCCAAATTTCACATGAATCCCTGCAAAACCTCGTAATTTCACGTATACCCTTGTAAAACGTGAAATATCATCAATAACCTACAAAACCACTGAAATACCATGAATGCCCCTATGATCAATAAAATACCATGAATGCCCCTATGATCAATCTTATTGACGATATATTAGAAATTTTGTAGGGGTATTAGTGATATTTTACATTTTACAGGGTTATACGTGAATTTGTGAGATTTTGCAATTTTACAGGGTAATATTTCACAATTTACAGGGTTATTTGGCCATTTATTATTAGTCAAAGGTGCCTAAACATATCAGCCCCTAATTCAGTTAAGGTCTCCTCAACATATATCACCATTAACCTAATAGAGCTATGGTTTTCTGAGAAATATGAAGGAGAATCATGTATGTTACATACCCCTTTGAAGTAAGGAGAATATTATTGTCGCTTTATAGAATTTCTCATTTTGTTAGTGTATGCTTAGATAACTTTTTTGCCATGAAATTACCACTACGGAAAAATGAGTAAATAATTTGAATATAATGTGATTATAAGAGAATTAATAATAAATCATATTTTTGAAAGAAGTCTATTTATGATGAAATTTTATCAATTCACAGAAAAAAATATTAATGCCCTTTAATTTATTCAAAAACCAACACGCTGCACCTAGTCATTATTGATATTAATTTACTTTACTTTTGAATATTAATTAAGAATATTAGTATAGTATTTTTATTGTGGTCTAATCAAAACAAGGGTCTATTGAACAGGGAGACATATAACTCTCTGAAAGTAAAAAAAAAAAAAAAAAAAATCATTGATCTTCAAGAATCGGAATATTATATCATTGCCATCATATATCATCACAAAATCACATATATATATATATATATATATATATATATATATATATATATATATATATATATATATATTATACATATTTTGATGATATATGATGGCAATGATATAATATTCTGATTCTTGTGAAAATTAATCTACAACATATTCAAAACATATATATTCCATCCGTACGGTTGAAATTTGAATTTTTGATGATTTAATACGTATTTTGGACCGTATGTTTTTCACCCCAAAAACATACGTATGTTTTTTAGCCACACTCATATATATATATATATATATATAGGAGTATGGCTAAACAACATACGTAAGCAAAATGAAAATTTTGCTTATGGTCCAAAAAATTACACGTATCATCAAAAATTCAAATTTCAACCATACGGATGGAATATATACGTTTTGAATATGTTGTAGATTAATTTTCACAAGAATCGGAATATTATATCAT
The DNA here is from genome assembly GCA_027726005.1 of Juncus effusus. NCBI lineage: Eukaryota > Viridiplantae > Streptophyta > Magnoliopsida > Poales > Juncaceae > Juncus > Juncus effusus. Next base: position 5,099,441 of record CM050910.1, on the reverse strand, counting down.
TGCCATCATGTATCATCAAGCAAAATTTCCATTTTGCTTACATATACTATTTAGCATCTCCCTATTTATATATATATATATAAAATAAACCCTTAATATTTATTGTACTACAAAATGTATTTCATATGAAACTGGTGCGACGAAGGGGCAAGTATGATTCCAGTATCAAACTATAATCAAACAATCTTCATAAGACCAACAAAGTAACATACTTTATAGAGTTCATACTTGCTTTGATTTTGAATATACTGCTTGAAATAAAATAAAAAAATTTAATTCCCCCAAATTTTGTATAACAAAATTATTAAAAACATGCAACTCAATGACAAACCTATATAACATTTTCGGAAATTAATAATAAATAAACTCTCACATCGAATTTGCTCCTATTTAAATGACACTAAACACGACGTTCCCACCTTTTGGTCCCACCTTTTAGACTCAATCTAAATATTTTACTATCGGGTTTTTTTGAAGAATCTAAAAAGTTGGGGCTTTTGATAATTTTCATAAAAGTCAGGGGTTTGTGCAGAATTTTCACAAAACAGAAGAAAATATTAAGTACCTGTAAGGCCGTATTAGATTCAGAAGAGAGTTGCTGTAATGCAACCGCCAGCTCATCAGATGACTCGCTCACTTTCCTCTCAGCTTCATCAGCAGCCGCCAGCTCATCCTTGCATTTCTGCAGCTTCAACTGAAGCTCTCCAATCACCGCCTCGGTTTCCGCGTCCTTCTCCTTCATCTCCTCGTGCTCTTTCCTCACCTTTTCCAACTCCTCTTTCAACAACTCGACCACTTGTTTAAGAGACTTTTCTTCCTCTCCAACTTTACTCAGCATTTCCTTTGCTTCCTCTAATTCTCTGTTGATTGTTGTGATTGACTCTAGATCGGCTGCTCGTGCCGATTCGATTTTGTTTTGCACGGATAATATTTCGGCCGTTGCTTCGGCGAGTTTTCCTTCTAAACCCTCGCACGTTGAAGGATCGAAATCCTTTTTTAAATCTTCGATTCTGTTGATTGTTTCTTCTGTTTTTTGTTTGTAAGTCTGTCTCGCCGAGTTTTTCTCTGAAAGGATCTTGGATTCCTCTTGCTTGGCTTGCTCGGTCGCGGATTTCACATGACCGAGCGATTCTTGAGCCGACGCGATTTCCTGCGCCAGCTCAGCGGCTCTCTGAGCATTCGTCTCTGACAGCTCTCTCGCGTCGGATTCCTGTTTTACAGCAGAAAGTTTCGCTTCTAGCGAGCTCTCAAAATCTTTTTTTAGGTTTCTGAGCTCCTGTTTGGCTAAGTCCAGGTCAGCGAGAGCCGCCACGTACTGCTCTCTCGCGGCCTCCATTTCCTGCTGGAGCGAGCTGTCAGTTCCAGCACTGGACATCTCCAGTTGGGCCGTCTGACTTTTCGCTTCTTCAGTCGCTTTGAGCGCGAGCTCTTTCGATTTGTTAATCTCGTTTAAACGGAGCGTTAATTCCTCGACGGCTGTCTTGGCCTTGTCCAGCTCAGCAAGAGCCTGTACGCGAGTCGTTTCCGCATTGTCGAGCTGTTCTTTGTACTTGTTCAGCTCCTTTTGCGCGAGGTGAAGTTCGGTTTCTTTGGCGAGTACTCTCTCTGTTTGCGGAGCCGTTTTGGGCTTTCGGATGGATGATGAGGATCGGTCGGATGAGAACGCCACCTCACCGAAGAGACTCACGGCGGCCTTGACGGACTCGAACGGAGCCCGCGTGTCGATCTCGCCCACCTCGGCTTTCGGCGAATCCGTTCCGGTCGTCTGACGCACTTTCGTCCCCATTTTCTTCCTTTTCCTGTTATAATTGAAATCAGAATTACTTGTACAGATAAATAAAAAATGAAGGGTTTGGAAAGTGGAATTCGCTGGTCTAGTAGAACCATTCAATTTTGGTAGGTATTAAAGTCGATTGAGGATGAACTGAATAGATAATGATGAATCAAGTTTTTAGGGAGATAAATGCAAACGCAAGAAATTGGTCGTCGAGAAGTGTATCTACGCAAAAGAGGAAGATGGTCTGAGAGAGGGACGAGTCTAAAGAGGAAAGAAAGCGAATAAAGCGAGAAAAGAGGGTTTTACCAAATGTGATCGGAAGCAACAATAATGAAAATTGGGGGAGAGAAAAGGAAGAGGCGTACCGCACGAATTGCAGCACGAGAGAAGAGCGACGAGGAATGAGGATGGATAGAGACGGTGCGTCTTCTGCGTTTTTCGGCTTTGTCAATCGAGAGGAAAAGGAAGGCGAGAGAGAGAGAGGAGAGGGGGTTGGAGAGGGAGGGTGGCGATCGACGAGAGAAAAGGAGAAAGGAGAAAGGGGTTGTGATGTGTGTTGTTGTTGTGTTGGGATGCTCGTCAACGGGTGCGACAGAGACAAAGACAGAGACAAAGACAAACTGTTGAAATGGGAATAGAAATACTGGAATATTAATATAGATAGATAGCTCCTATTTTTCATTTTTCTTTCTAATATTATTGTTTTTTATTTTTTATTTTTCCAAAGCCCCTAGGTTAGGCAACTTGAGGCTAATTCTTCTCTGGCCAAATAAGCCATGCATCCGGCAGTCATACAATCAACGTTATTTATCATATGGGTCCCGCATTTCATCAAGGATGATGAGTAGTTCTAATTGCATGGCTGCCGGCTACATTGCCCATTTGACCACAAAAGAATCGGACTCAGGCAAATTCATTTTAAGGATATCATTACATCATTCTATCTTGCTCGGTTCAAAGACCGAGAAAACCAAATATTATTCTCATAATCAAATATTATTTAGTTAGTTGTTAAAATGATACGGATTATGCATCACATATATATTTTTTTAAATCCGTAATACATTAAGTAATATAATTTAGTTTTTAATATTCTAAAAGTTTATTTGATATGATAATTCTCACGTAATTAGAGATATACTGATCATGTGATATTGTGCTAATAGTTTAAATGAAAAGCTAAGATTTGAAAAAAAAAAAAAATTGATCCGACGGCCAAGATAAAATTGATGATAGGTGTAAAATCCTGTAAAAAAAAACAAATTCTCACAACGGAATATTCCGTTCAAAACGGAATATCGCTGGCAATTTTCGCTAGAAATGTTGTTTATTCCGTTCTGAACGGAATAATAGAAATTCTGAGTGTTTCTAAGAGTAATTATTCCGTTCTGAACGGAATAATTCCGTTCAGAACAGAATAGCCGGTCAAAAAGGCTCTCTTGGGCTTAAGTTGGTTCATTTTGATTTTCATTTCTCTCCCTCTCTCTTCAACTCTTCCTTCTCCTTCGAGCTTCCGCTCTTGAAGCGGGTTTTGGAGGGTGCTTCCAAAACAAATGTGAGATTTCCTTCTCTTATTTTGAGTAATCAATTTGTGGGGTCTATTCTTCTCATATTTGTTCGGAATAGGATGGGGTCCTCCCGTCTATTCTTCTCGTAATTGTTCGGAATAGGACGGGGTCCTCCCGTCTATTCTTCTCGTATTTGTTCGGAATAGGATGGGGTCCTCCCGTCTATTCTTCTCATATTTGTTCGGAATAGGACGGGGTCCTCCCGTCTATTCTTCTCGTATTTGTTCGGAATAGGACGGGGTCCTCCCGTCTATTCTTCTCGTATTTGTTCAGAATAGGACGGGGTCCTCCCGTCTATTTGGCACTGATGTTGAATATCTTCTCGCTTAGTCACCCCGTGACTAACCGCTCATTTTCTCTTCATGTTTATTTATGTTTTGGGGCTAGGCATGGAGGCCGGAGCAGCAAGTAGGCGTGTGTAGGCGTGGTGAGGTCGTTAGATAAGATCACAAAATTAAGTCGGCGCCCCTTTTCATGGTTTTGTTTTTGTGTATTTGTATTTTAAGATTTTATTTATAAAGGGTTGTAATATTTAAGTTCTGTGGCTTTTATTTATTTTGTATTGGAATTCTTATTTTTGTTATGATATTTGTTTAAGCCTCAACATAACCTCGGTACGCGGCGGGTTGTCGCACTTATTTTCGTTTGGCGTGTGACAGTAGATCTCTTGAGAATGCTCAAAGAGAGATGAAAAATAAGATGTGAGTTAATAATCATTTCTTTTTTTATTTTAATTAATGATCATATTATTTTTGTACATGGTCTCTTATATAGTCTATATTCACATATTTTAGCAAGAAAAATAAATAAATTGGAACCATAACAATATGAAACTCAAAATAAAGAGAAAATTCCAACAAATTTATATTTGATGATTTTAACATGAAAAATAAAATATTTCGTAAAGAATTACAATTTTTTAAAGAAGAAAGAAAAAATTATTTATATTTTAATAAGTGAACTCTTCATTAACTATCGATATTAGTAATTGAATATAACTTTGAACTATGATTAATTGAAACCATCTAATAAAGATCTGATAGTCAGAAATAAATTCAACGGTTCTCACTAAATCGGGAATGGAACACAAAATATCAATTCACTCAATTATATGATTATTTTTTAATAATCACATAAATGTTACCATAAAATATCAATAAATTTGAGAAATTGAATGGTTAAGATTTGACAAAAAATTTGATTGAACGGCCGAGATAAAAGTGATGATGTAGCCTTTTGAGAAAGCTCAAAAGTAGTTGAAAAATAAGGGGTTGGGTTTACTTGAAAGTATTGTAACATGTTGGGTCTCGGACGTGCATAACGCAGCGGAAAAAATAAAAATTTCGTCCAAAACCCATCCCGAGGATCCGTGCGTATCGGTTAAATCAAAAAAATAAATCTTAAAGATACCTTTCGGATTACGCTTAATCCGTGACGCTCAAACCATGTGTGTTGTCCAAGCGCCTCTAAACCGGTTACCGTCCTAACCGATTTTCCGTCCGTCTAGGCCGTCTAGGTCGGATCATGCGGAAGTCATCTACCGCACACACAATCGGTCTCCACCGAAACTCTCAACAAACCGTTCTCATCTTCTTAGGCCGAATAGATCACAAGCGCCGAAAGTACGAACGCCTCTACCGGTATCCACACGAACAAACTTCTTAAAACGGGAAGAAGAACAATATATATGCTAGTAGCTTGTTCTTCTCTTGCACAAGAAAACTCTTTTTCTTCTTCTTATTTTGTCTCACAAAAGATGTATAATTCTCTCATATAATTGCACCCTTTCATTTTGTCATATAAAAGGAAAACACCCTTTAGTAATTTTGTCACACAAATGAGAAAGGATATTTTCTCTCTTTTTGTCTCACAAAAGAGAATGAGAAAAAATGAGAGAGAGAATCATTTGGTACAATGAATTTGGAGCCCTCTATGTCCTTATATAGAGGTGAAGAGTCATGTCTATTCACACTAAAAGATGTGTATGACATCACTCATCATTATCCACATATCATCATCTAGACTCTTCTAGATTACATGATCTTGTGTGCTCATAGTCTTTATATACATATATATCACATCTTATCACATAAGATGACAATATCTTTTGTGTCATTATTATGCAACTCATCATATAAGTCGCTAGGATTTTCTGCACCCGTTTCAGTTTGCTCTTTGTGTGTGACCCTGTAGGTTCACTTAATGTTGGCAATAGACTTAACAGTATATAAATCATGAGCGGACTCTAGCAAGCCATCATGACTACCCAATTTAAGTGAATATCGGTGATCCGATTTACCTAATCAACAATCATGTATTTAGTCCCTTTGTCACACGATATCTATATCGATCATAAGGCATGTAATACGTCATCCTTATATTAATCGAATTAATATTTCTTGATCCCAAATTAAACTGAACAAGAACAAATGACATTAATAACTCTTATTAATTCATTTGAGTATGGCCATACATTTCTTCAGTTCAATTCATCAAGAGGCCTAAAGATATATCTCTCATTTATGAGAGGAACAAATCCCGTCTTGATTGCACTCATCCCTCTACATGATTCATTGTATACCCAATCATAACCGTTATGACCACCCGGTTAAAGGCAGTGTTAGATTATATTAAAGTATAAAATTACTCATGTTGGAAACCGAGACAATCTCAGGTCAAAGGACCATAAATACTTTATGTTATAAGAATCGCTAATGACGTAAAACATGTAGCATTCTTATGGCGGGTCAGTCCAGTATATGGTCTCTAACATATACCTATATTAATGACTTGATAACTATTTATCCATGATCAGTAAAACATGATCATCAGTCAACTAATATACTGGTGTACATTTATAGCTTGTATATAAATATATATATTTATTTATATCTACAAATATATTTGTCTCCACAAATATCCTATAAATGACCAGGGACGATTTAGAATAACATTCATAATACTTTATAGTTTTACTATCAAAGTCACGCACTTTGATGATATAAAGCTGAATTGCATATTCATGGTCTATTTTAATTATATTAAAATAACTTATATGCACATATTATATGAAATAACTTAGAATAAATATTATGTTTGTTATTACAATCCAGCATCTAGGTCACAAACACTTTGGCCTAGGGCATAACACCATCATAACATTGTTTCATGAACCAGACGGTGCATGAAGTGTGTTAAGATGTGAAAAAATATTTAACTTATTTAAATAGTCATTCCATATTATTCATGTACTTTCAATTTATATCTTTTATCTTATTATGCTTCTCAATAAATCGATGAAAAAAATGGACTCATTTTTCATTTCTTATATATTTTTTCTCCTATATATAATATTGTATTTCTTCTTTAAACATCATGTTAAATATTAATTTTATTAATATTTACTATTTTTTAATTAAATCTATTTTAAATCCGAAATAAATTATCTTGAATTTTCTTATTTTTCGAGTTTCATCTTAACCTAATTATGACATATATTTTTCTCTTAATATAGTATGTCAAGAGACAATAACATATATAATTAAAAGAATAAGTGAAGAGATGATTTTTTTTATCTTAAAATTATTGATCCATACTTAAAAACTGTGATCATAAATTAATTATCAGTGGTCAAATTATTTACTGAATTTATTAAATAATTTGTTTTATTATTCTTTTCATAGAGTTACTATTCGAATTATTTACATCGAGTTATATATGCTTACAAATTAGATGTGCTATAAATATATTTCTTAACTAATTGATTATAGATAAAATATATAATATAATTGAAAATTATAATAAACATAGTCAACTTTACATAATTATTCTATTTATGAACCATAAATAACTTTCAATTTTATTTTGGTTTTTATATTATAATTTTATGCATTTTTTTATATTATAATTTTATGCATTTTATATCAAAATAAATAATAAAATTAAAATATTCGCAGTTGAGATGGTGATTTGAAGGTTGTTAATTGAATGTTTGTTAACTGTGTGGTTCATGGTTGATTGTTAAGTATTTTGTTTAATACATGGTATGAAAGAATGTAAGATTGAAATTTGCTATTTTCTTGTGAGGTGGTTATTTTTATTATGCTTCTTGATTTGCCTATTTTGTTGATTTTCCAGAATTTTCAATCTTTGAAATGCATAATTTGTAAGTTCAATATTTTTAGTACTGCAAATCCTTATTCAACTATATATTTTTTTGTGAAGGGATATGAACATTCTCAATTTTCTTTTTAGTAAACTTTTTGTGTAACATAATTGAGGTGTAGTGCATATCCACACCCCTGAATTGCCGATTCTTGTGTTTTCTATCAAATATGACTTGCATGATCCATGCCTTCTTTTTAACTTTGTGTATGATAACATAATGAGCTTGTTGTGATCTCAATCATATCTGTTCTGTCTAGAATACTTTTTATGTAATCTCTATTATATGCAGGCATGGAATTGGGCTGAATTTACTGGGGCTGAAAAAATTTCTGCCTACTAATTAACACTGTATAAAAATTTGAGAGGGGGGAAGGGGGAGGAAGGGCAAATGCATAGAAATACATATATTTCAATTTTTTTCCACTAAATTACTACTAATATATACTACTCCGTCAAAATCTTAGAGAGTCATGGCCCCTCCCGGTCCCTATGAAGTTCCGCCCCTGATTATATGCACTGAGTATGCTTATGAAATCAAACATGGATGCAACATAACTCTACTTTGATATTCTCTTTTTTTCCTCTTTAGCATGCATTCAACGTTAATGAGCAAAAATAATATTTCTGATATTGAGATATTGGATGGAATCAAAAGGAAATGGTGCCGCACACTTATTATGTGATCTCTATTATGCACTGAGTATGCATATGAAATTGAACATGGATGCAACATAACTCTACTTTCATATTCTCTTTTTTTCCTCTTTAGCATGCATTCAACGTTAATGAGCAAAAATAATATTTCTGATATTGAGATGTTGGACGGAATCAAAAGGAAATGGTGCTGCAAATTGAGGTACCGGCTAACTCCGATCCAGATTACTAAAAATTCATGAGGTCATCAGTGACCATAATTGAGGCACCGGCTGTCTCCAATCCAATTTACAAGAAATTCATCAAACTCCGTCCTGATACATGTACCAACCAACACGACTTGAACTGCTCGAGGAAAGAACTGAGCTTTCTTTTACCACCCCTTCCATCATCCCTTGCAACGTGACGATCATTCCAGGATGTAGTATGGGTTTTGGATTCATATTTGGATCCGTAATCTGGATTTGGATCCGTAATCTGGATCCGAAACTCCAATCTATGTTTTGTAAAAGATGAGTGTATTTAGATCTACTTCATCTTCTAGTGGTGGTGGTAAAACCACCCCTTCAAATGGATTCCAGAGTTTTGGTGGAGCACATAATGATAATTTCTGTTTTGTTCTGTGGTCAATAGGCTCTGAATTGATTATTATTTTTATACTTTGCTTATCCTTACTTGTAGTTCTTGATTTAGTGATTTATGTATTCATTTATTATTCTTTTTATAATTTTCGATTTAGTTTGATTATTGTTCCTCCTCACAAAACTTGTTCATTTAATTTTATGTAATATATTAGGGGGAATTTCAGGTTTACCCTCCTAAAGCTCAATATATTATTTCATGTCCTTTCAATTAGTTTGTGATGCATTTATTCATTCAATCTTTGCGACATATATTTGTATTCTCCAAGGTTTTTGTGCAATTCCCATTTTGAATTGTGTCAACTTAGTCTAACAGAGTTCTCCTGTAGTTGTGCCTGATGCAGATGGTAATTTAGTGGAGGATATTGAAATTTGATGTTAAGTCTAAGAGAACCAGTGAGGTAGTTGGAATAAGCAGCCAAGTTCTTGCTACGCCTATTTCAAATTATAGCATTGTTTGAATTGTATGCATTTTTTTTGTTGAGATATTTTTCCAGTGTATTTATGGTAGTTGATGAGATTCATATCTAAAAAAAATATCATCACTGTTTTCATCTTCAATATTCTCACTCAAAAGAATAAAACTCTGAACTGTTGGGTGTGTGATATGACATGATTAATTAAACTCAATACTAACTCTTTAAAACAGTAGCATTGTTGAACAAGGCAAGGTTACTTGATCCATGGTGAACAAATTAATTGGACACAGACTTAGTCACTCGAAATTTTCATGAAGAAATGTAACACTGGTTTATGACCTTTTTTCCAGTCCATACTTTGAGCTGCTCGGCCTGAAAGCCGTTTTATTAAAGGAAAATTGGAAAACACGCCGTAGGTACTGTAGCAACTTTGTAGCGATGAATTGAAATTATATATTGTTTTCTCACGTTCCTATATACGTTATATACCGTTTTTATTTTTTTTAAATATATACTGTTTAACGAATGAATTTTTATATGCTGTTTATTTTCAGTTTATATGTTTGTATATACTGTTTTCATTTTTTTTTAGATATATATTGTTTTATAGAATAAATTTTTATATATTGTTTGCTTTCAATTCATATGTTTGTATATACTATTTTCATATATTATCGCTACAGTAACGTCGTATAGTATCAACTCCCTTTATTAAATTACAATTGGGTTGTTAGCCCATGAATAAAACAAACAAATAAAATATATATCCAACGGACAGCCTCCTATTATAAACTTATTCGCCATTTAACCCTTCATAGTTCATATCATATCTCCCCCAAATCGACTAAGCTCAGCTCAGGTTCCATTTCAATTTCAAAACCCTAAACCTCAGTCCGATGTACGGATCGTTCGAAATTGGGCCGCGAGAAATGGCGCAAAATCGGCCCGTTGTACTCCCAATTTGGCGACTTTTTTTTTTATATACCACTCTATTAAAAAATAATTCAGCAAATACCATTCATTTCAAAATAATGGAGTATCTACCGTTTTCGCCACTACTAGTGACGGAACAGATGTTATTCCGTGGCGGTATATGTGGATTTTTAGTTTTTTCAAAAATTTCTCATTTGGCTGGTTAAACAAGGTTAATTAGTGTAAAAAAAATACTATTCCGCCATAGGTAGTGGCGAACATGAAAAAAATTTATTTTTTCGTCCTTTTTTTCTTGAGAAAAAATATTTTTTCTTCTGTTCCGTCAGTGGCAGTGGCGAAACATATTTTTTTCACTAATTAACCCCATCTTTAAAAAATTATAAAATTTATATGTTCTGTCTGTTCCGCCATTAGTAGTGACGGAAATGATAGATATCCTATTATTTTGAAACCACTGGTATTTACGATTTATTTTTTGAACAGATTGGTAAAAAGAATCCAATTTGGCGCCGACCCACCTATATAAACCCTTCGCGAGCTTTCTTCCTCTCTCCACACAAACAAACTCCTCCTAAGCACTTTCTCTCGTACGAGTTCTCTCTTTGCTCGCTGTTGTTTTCTGCGACCAAGCTACTGCGATGGCGTCTCGATCTGTGAGGAAGGCGATCAGATGTGGGATGATGAGGGAGGATTCTCCGCCTTCTGTTCGAGTGGAGGTCCCTTCATTCCAAACGGAGCAGCGTCAGGTAACCATTGCTTCTGTCTTTTCTTCTTTTCTTTTTGAAGGTTTTCTTTGTTTCACTCTTTTTTAATCTTTTCTTAATCAAGACTGAACAGGAAATGAAGTCTTGATTTGAATTCTTGGTTTTTCTTTCTCGTTCAGTCTTAATTTTTCACTCTTTTCTATCAAGATTTTTTTCATTCTTTTCGTTACTTTAATCTTTTTCGTTCTTTTCTAATTTCTTTTTCCTGTTCCGTCTTAATTTTCTTGCTCAGTTTAATCTTTTTAATTCTTGATCAATCTTTTTGAATCATTGTTCTTGACATTCTTGATGTTTTTTTTGTTTATTAAGGGAAAGAAAGTGCAAATTGAAGCACTTGAGCGTGCCAAGGAAGCAAAGCTCCTGATGGATCAGGACGAAGAAGAAAGAAGGATCAAGAGGGAAAAAATCAAGGCAAGGATTGAAAAGAGAGAGAGAGACAGGGAAGAAAAGAGGAAGCAAGAGGAAAAGAAGAAGAAGAAGAAGAAGAAGGAAGAGGAGAAGAAGCTGAGCAGAGAGATGAAGAAATTGAGCAGGGATTTGAAGAAAGTGAGCAAGGATTTGAAGAAAGTGACTAAGGATTTGAAGAAGCCAGCACCCTCTACAGTTATTGAGGCAATTGTTCCAGTTTCTGAAGGTAAAATTTATCTCATCAAAACCATTTTGTTTTTCCAAAAAGCAGTAATTTTTACTTAAAACCCAATTTGTAGCTTTTAGATTGTGAACTGGTACAATTTAGTGAATAATAATATTTCATTGAATTCTTGTGAATATTAGGTGGTGAGAGTTCTGAACTCAAAGAGGCAGCTGTCCCTCTAGTCAAGACCGATTGTCAGGTATGTGAAGTATTTTTGTAAAGTTTTTTTTGTTATTTGATTAACTGTAGAGATTTGGCTAGTTAATGTAGTGCTTTCATTCTTCTTCCTTTTAATTTTCTGAAATTTCTGATGTGTTATTAGGGAAAAGAAGTGAGAAACATTAGTGCAGCAAAGATTTTGAATGCAAATAAAGGGAAAGGAAAGAAAGAGAAGGAAAAGAAAGATGATAAGTTGAGCAAAGATTATGAATCTGTTTCTAGAGTTCTCCACTTGTAAAGACCAGGCATTGTTCCATCTGCCTCATCACCTATACGCTTCAATTAATAAGAGAAACACAACAATTTTAAGAGATAACTAGAAACTTTCAAATTGCTATATACAGGACCAGTGTGGTACCAGTTGACCCCGATTTCATTTATCTATTAATCTTTCTTCTTAGTTGCTCAACTGAGTCTATGTGAGAGCTCAAACGTAGATTACAAACCAAGAGAAAATCTGGTATTGTGTGTATTCCTTGGTGAAGTTCATTCCCTAATTATTTGCTCGTTATTTAATTGGGTGTGTGATGAAACAAAAGTAGTCTTCCACTTATCTCAATTTCTGCCTAATCAATCTTCTCTTCTTCTATCTTACTACACACATGCTTCATCTCTCATGCTTGAGCAGGTATTTTTCCGTTGAAATTTCGTTTTGTTTTTCTGCTTCTCTTTTTTCTAGAAATGACTGAACCTTTCTTTTGTTTTTTCTTTTGTTGAAGGTTCGAATTTTGGATTTTTCAGCGTACTACACTTGTAGTTTTTTGTTGACGATGCAAGACTTTGAAGAGGTATGTATCATTTTTTTTTTAATCTTTTTTTCATATCTTCCCTCTTGTTAAATTGAAGTAAACCTCCAGGACCTAACACTTGATTAAAATATAGTTTTTTTAAGAGAATTTTCTTAATCTAATCTCTCTATTTCTCTCTCTGTGAAGTTCTATCTTGAGGAGGCAAAAGCTGAAGAAATTAGGGTTGGACGTATTAATTCAAATGAATTTGAAGATTATTCAGCTCTTGATGAATTACTTGACAGTTTTGACGCTCCCCAATTTGTTGATCTGTCCAATTTGAACGATGAATCAGCCCATTTTGATGATGATTTTGGGTTTTTCTGCAGAGCCGGTATTATTCTCTGCATTAATTATCAATTATCTTTAATTTATGATTTTTCTTGTTTGTTTTAGGACAGAGCATACTGTAAATGAAGGTAATAATATTTCATGGAATTGATCCTATAAATGCAGGTTGTGAGGGTGAGAGTTCTGAACTCAAAGAGGACTTAGTCTCTGTCTCAGCTCCTTCTCTTGTTTCACAGCACTTTGAGTCCTCTTTCATTCACACAGATTTTCTTCAGGTTTGTTAAATATTTTTGTACAGAAGTTCTGTTATATCTAGTTAATGTAATGCTTTCATTCTTCTTCCTTCTAATTTTTTGAAATTTCTGATGTATTATTAGGGAAAAGAAGAGAGAAATGTTAGGGCAGTTGAGATTGCAAAGAAGGACATAAATGCAAAGAAAGGGAAAGGAAAGAAAGAGAGGAAAGGAGAAAAGAATGAACAAATCACTGTCATCATTTATCAGGAGTTGGATATTTCTGCGGTTCAGACTGATCAGGTATGTTAAGTCTTTTTTGAAGATTTTTTGTTATTTGATTAATTATAGAAATTTGGCTAGTTATAATAATGTTTTTATTCATCTTCCTTCCTATTAATGTATTGAAATTTCTGATGTGTTATTAGGGAAAAGAAGTGAAAAACAGTATTGCAAATGAGCTTGCTTGGAAAGATGTGAGACCAAAGAAAGAGAAAGGAAAGAAAGAGAGGAAAGACGAAGAAAAGAAGGGAAAGAAAGATAATAAGTTGAGCAAAGAGTTCAAATCTGTTTCTATAGTTTCTGAGTTGCCTCATCAGGTACTTTCCCTCGTTTTGTTCTGTTGGAGGTACATTTTCTTTTGCTTCTCTTTTTTCTATAAATCACTGAACCGTTTTTTTTAATTTTTTTTTTAAGGTTCGCGTACTTGACTTTGGCGAGTACTATACCAGAAGTTTTATGTTGACGATGGAAGATTCAGAGAAGGTATGCATCAATTCTAATCTTATATATATTATTTCTTCCTATTAAATTGAAGCAGAGCTCTCTGAATAGAAATACTTGAATAAATTCTGATTTTAAGCTAATCTCTATTTTTCTCTGTGTGTGAAGATTTATCTTGAGGAGGCAAAAGCTGAAGAAATTAGGGTTGAACGTAATAATTCAAATGAATTTGATGATTATTCAGCACTTGATGAAATACTGGACAGTTTTGATGCCCCTCAATATGTTGATCTGTCCAATTTGAATGAAGAATCGGCCTATTTTGTTGATGATTTTGGATTTTTCTGCCGAGCTGGTATTATTCTATTTCTATCCATTAATTAATTTATCAATTATATTTAATTCATAATTTTCTTTGTGGTTTTAACAATTTATTTGGTTTTTCTTTTGTGCAGATTGTAGTCATTCTCAAGACTTTTCGCATTAGGACAGACCTTAATGGTCAGGATTTAAGCGTAGGAGTTTTTTTTTTGTCTTAGTAGTATTTGTGATTCATAGAGTTATTTTGTGATTCAAATTATTTCATTTAATTTTTGTTTTATTTCATCTTATGGAGTAGTATTTGTGATATTTTGTTCTATTTTATTTTCACATTGAGTATTATTTGTATTTTGTGATTCATTTTATTACCAAGTTATAGTATTAGCTGTAACTTAAGATTTATTTTATTTTTAGCTCTTGCATTTAATGATTTCTGCATTATGGATTGATACCAATGTCTACAAGGATTTATATTATATGTTTTGTTTTGATTTGATGCACTGCCTTTAGGGTCAGATTGAAATTTACATTTACAATTAACAAAAAGAGAAAGCAAAGAAAATTGGGAAGTCTTTGAGCAGAATGCCTAAAGGCCATTAAGTTTAATATTTTATTACATTAGATTGTAGATTTTTCAGAAAACAAATATTGCAAAATCATATGAATTTTAACACAATTTTCAACCAAATTAAATTAGAAAATTCAGGATCATTTGAAGTTTCCTAATGTATTTGTGAGAGTTTAATTTTAAGAAAAATCTTGCAAAATAACACGAATTGTAAAACAAATTTTCAGCTAGTTAAAACTTTCAACATAATGTCGAAATTTCCTCAAGAAAAATCTATAATCACATGAATTTTAACACAAAATTTCAACCAAATCAAATTAAAATAACCAAGATCATGTTGAATTTTGTCTTATATTCATAAGATTGTAAATTTCAGGAAAAAATATTGAAAAATCATATGAATATTAACACAAATTTCCAATCAAACTAAAATAATGTTGATTTTAGGAAAAAAAATCACATAAATATACTACTTATTTTGTGACTATTCATTGTATTTTCCAAAAATCTTGCAAAATTCACATAAATTTATGGAAAACAAATTGCAAAATCACATAAATTTCAGGAATTTTTTTATGCAAAATCAACACATTTTTTATGATATATAAAAAAATATAATAGTAATACAATATATTTGTACCAGTTTAGTAGCAAAAAAAGATCTTGATTCGTATCCATATCCGAAAAATATTTCAATTTTAATATTTATTTTAATCTATAATGTATAAATTGCAATTATGAAAATTCAAAATAAAAGTTTGAAATGAATTCATAGTATATAAGTAATATATAATAATGATGTTAAGTAAGTTACCTTTGTTTAAAATCATTTTGAATTTCATTATAAGATATTCTATCAATTTATTATTCATTCAAAAATATTTTCTATATCACATCTAATTTTGTAAGGACGGATTCTATACAAATAAATTTACATATAAGAAATAAAATAACATAAACGATAAGTTCATAAAAAAACAAAAACAAAAATATCCCATTAAAGAATTTAGATAATTAATTTATGGTCTCAATTTATGTTTGCATTAAGATTTCGAAGATTAAAATGTCATTATTTTTTATTCTCTTTGGTTTTCTATTGCCGTTATTTCTTGACATATTATATTAGAAAAAAATCAAGTTTTAATCATGATTAGAGGAGATCAGAAAAAAATAAAAAGGAAAGATAATTTATTTTATAGATTTTAGTTGAAACTACATAACATTTAATTATAGATGATTAACTTTAAAAAATATATAAAATAATAATTATATTTAAGATGATGTTTAAAAGGAAAATATGATATTATATATATGGAAAAAGTATATATTAATATTATACACAAGAAAATGTAACATGACTCAAAAAATTGTTACCACTATTTTTCTTATATATTTTTATATTTTTTTAGCTGTTAAAATGATATGGATTATGTATAAATTGATCACATATATTTTTTAACTCATAATACACTAAATAATATAATATAATTTTCAATACTTTGAATTTTTTTTAAATATGATAGTTCTCACGTAAGTGGAGATATAACACGAAACATTAATCTAACTGATCATATAATATTCCGGTAATAATTTAAATGAAAAGCGAAGATTAATAAATTTTTTGATCCTACTGTCGAGAGAAAATTGATGATAACTCCCTTGAGAATGCTTAAAAATGGATGAAAGATAAGGTAGGAGTTAATACGTATATCATTTTTTACATTTTTTTTATAGTCTATATTCATATATTTTAGAAAGAAAAAAAATTTAGTTGGAACCATAACAATATGGAATTCAAAATAAAGAAAAAATTTCAACAAATTTATATTTGACGATTTAACATGAGAAATAAAATATTTCATTAAGAATTATTATTTTTTAGAGAAGAAAAAAAAATTTATATTATTGAGTGAACTCTTCATATTTTATTTGTTTTAATATTTGAATATAACTTTCGATTTTGTCATTTTGATTCATTGAAACAATCAGATTAAGATCTGATGGCCATAAACAAATTCAACTGTTCTAATTAATAGGGATGTAATACAAAACAAATTCAACCAATTATATGATTATATTTTAATACTCACACACATGTTGCCATAAAATATCAATAAATTTGAGAAATTAAAATATCAAGATTTGACAAATTTTTTGATCGAACGGTCGAGATAAAAATAATGATGCAGCTCAATAAGAGAGATCAAAAGGAGGTGAAAAATAAGGGGTCGGGTTAGTTACTCAAAAAAATATTTGAAATCCCAAGTTTGGGCACAATCCGAGATTTGAAATCATACTTGCAGCCAAAACAAGGATTCAAAATCAGGGAAAATAATACACACTCTCTCCATCTCCATCGTGTTTAAGCGCGGCCTTAAACCCTTGAAATTGAAAGCAAACAAGCAAGCAAAGGAAACACGATGTTTTCTCCGGCGACGAGGAAGCTCCGCCGCAAATCCGCCCAAGCGAAAGACCAAAACAGAGACGACACTCCCTCTACGCCTCCTCTCCCCTCCTCCTCCTCCTCCCCTTCCGTCCGCCCCATCACCGGCACGCCCGCGCCCTGGTCCTCTCGCCTCTCCATTCCTTCTAGGTCATCAAATCATCCTTTGGAAGTAGTACTTTTTATGCTGCTCTGTTAGATTCTGGTGCTGATGTTGGGCAGTTTTGTTTTCTTTGTTTGGACAGATTGCCTGCAGTGAAGAAAGAAGAAAAGGGGGATGATGGAGTAGATCAAACCCGGCCCGTGTTTGTCGGAGAGTTCCCTCAAGTCGTTCGCAATGCACAAGCAAATCTCTTACAAACAAATATTTCCAGCGGTATGGTTCCTTATGTCTCTCGTCGTATTCTGTACTATTACATTACAGTCAGTTTTTAGTACTGTATTGCTAAATAGTGAATACTTTTGTTGTGTTTGTTGCAGAAAGAAGAGTGGTTAAAGGGGGAATTGACAAGGGAACGAGCCTTGCATGGATGATTTGTGGAGCTGAACTCTACATTTGGAGCTACGCTTCATCTTCTGTCTCAAAGAACTGTGTGGTTCTTCAAGTTCCATCTCAACTCTTTTCGAGTCTCAAAGAAAGCAATTGGGCAGTTTGTATGCTCGCATGGGACAAACCTAAAGCGAGAAGAGAATTGGCCATGTTAGAACAGCAACACACTTCTCTTGGAATCATACTCTGTAACCAGACCACACGAGCTGTCGCATACTGGCCTGATATTTACTCAAAACAGGGGATTAACAACGACCCAATTATCGATCTTCTTCCAAAGAGCGATGAATCAGAATCAGAACGTTCTAGCTTTAACTCCATTATAGCTGCTCCAGTTCCAGGCAGTTGTAACGAGTGTATCGCCATTGCTTGCCAGCCAAACGCCACACTCACTCTGTTCCAACTTTCTGAAAATAATGTTCATCGTAAAAAGTTTTCTGACGAAAGTTGTGAATACATGAGATCGCTCGTTTGGCAACCAAAGCGTGATTCTTCTGATTTGAGCTTCTTACTGCTCACAAATCACGAGATCCAGTGTTGGAGCGTCATTTTTTCACCCACATTAAGCGTTAAAAAAGTGTGGGCTCATTTAATATTGGGAAATGACGGCGATTTGGGAATAAAGAAAGATTTGGCCGGTCAGAAACACGTGTGGCTTCTCGATTTACAAATCGACGAAAGAGGCAGAGAGATTATCATTTTAGTCGCCACCTTTTGCAAGGATCGCAACAGCAGTTCGAACTACTTCCAATACTCTCTTCTCACCATGCAATACAACAGCAGATCATTAATTTCATCTCA
Organism: Juncus effusus; assembly: GCA_027726005.1. Classification (NCBI taxonomy): domain Eukaryota; kingdom Viridiplantae; phylum Streptophyta; class Magnoliopsida; order Poales; family Juncaceae; genus Juncus; species Juncus effusus. The sequence goes on along the minus strand of CM050910.1, from coordinate 5,080,947 downwards.
ACAACAAACCGAAAAGGTGTTAGAAAAAAAAGCTCCTCTCCAAGTGATAATCCCCAAAGCTCGATTCGAAGATGAAGAGACACTATTCTCAATGAGATTAAAAATCGGCGGAAAGCCTTCCGGTTCTGTAACAATCCTTTCAGAAGACGGTACGGCCACTGTGGCCAACAACTGGAGAGGATCCATGCGACTTTATCAATTCGACTTGCCTTGGGACGCAAGTAAAGTACTGGACGCCTCCATTTTAGCAACATGTGAGGATGAAATGGAGAGTGAAGGTGGAGCGTGGGTCGTTTTGACGGAAAACGCAGGAGTTTGGGCGATTCCTGAAAAAGCGGTTGTTGTTGGTGGAGTTGAACCGCCTGAGAGAAGCTTATCTCGTAAAGGCAGTACAAATGAAGGGCAAAATGATAGTAAGAGAGTCCAGTTAAGGAAGAGCAGGTCTGAGGCTTGGAGAAACAGCTCTGTGAATAAGGCGCCTGTGTTTGCTCAGAGAGGAGGAGAAAGAGGGAGCGATGAGGAGTTAGAGGCGTTGTTGTTCCGTGCATTTCATGATTTTGTTTTGTCAGGTGGAATTGAAGCGGATTTGGGGGAGAAATTGAGGGAAAAAGGGGCGTTTGAAAAGGAAGGGGAAACGAACGTGTTGGCTCGTGTTAGTAGATCGATTGTGGACACGCTGGCCAAGCATTGGACGACGAATCGAGGGGCCGATTTTGCGGCGACAGCTGTCGTTTCGTCTCTTCTGTTTGATAAGAAGGAGAAGCACGAGAAGTTCCTTCAGTTTCTCGCGTTGACCAAGTGCCATGACCAACTCTCTTCAAAGCAAAGTAAATAAATGCTCTTTTTTTATTTATTTTTTCTCTCTTTTTTGTTTGTGTTTTAGGGTAATAAATGAATGAAATGGTTGTAGGGAACTCGATGCTGAACATAATGGAACACGGAGAGAAGCTATCGAGTCTGATCCATTTGAGAGAGCTCCAAAGCATGCTGCTGAGTCAGCAACAAGAGAGCATTAATGGTAGTGGCTCTCTTTGGAAATTAATTCAATTAGTTGGTGAGAAAGCTCGCAGAAACAACGTGATTCTTATGGATCGCGACAATGTCGAAGTGTTCTACAGCAAAGTCTCAGACTTGGAGGAATTCTTCTCTTGCCTCTCTCATTACCTTCACCACATAATCACAGACACTGATAATGCAAACCAGTCCGTGTTTCTTCAACAAATACACCACGCGTTTGAACTATCAAACGCGTGCATAACTCTCATTCAAACCGCTGTTTATTACAAACAGGAACATTTAACATGGTACCCTTCTTTAGAGGGTTTAACGCCTTGGATAAGCCAGCCTGTCGTGAGGTCAGGTTTGTGGGCCCTCTCTTCTTTTCTCATCGAGCTCTCCAAAGAGGCAAGTACAGTTGGAATGGAAATTAAAGAGGAAATGTTAGCACAAATGCAAGGTTTGACAGATGGTTTATTGGAAGCGTATAATGCTTGTATTGTTGCGAAAGATGAAAGAGGGGAGGAAACTAAAGGGCTTTCGCAAGAATATCATTCAAGGACCGATCAACTTGTTGGATGTCTGTATCAGTTTGCAAAAATGGTTGCACAAACTAAGTATCAGGTCTGGTTTATGGTTTTGATTTGGGAAATTTAAAAAAAAACCCCTAAGTTTTCTGAATGTTACAAAAAAAACCCCGAGTTTTCTGATTTCAGAAAAAAACCTATGATAAGCATTTCATTTTTGAAAAAAAAAAAACTCCTACTTTTCCATCTAAAAGTTAGTTAAATTTTTTGAAATTCCAAATTTACCCCCCTATGATAAAATATTTTTCTACAAAAAATTTCTTAAAAGATATTTTTCTGAAAACTCAGGGTTTGTTCTGTAATATTCAGAAGCGTTAAGTTTTTTTTTTTAATTTCCCTTTTAATTTCCACTATATTCACTTCACATAACAAAAGTTGTTGATTGATTCCGTAACGAAAATTTATCTATTATTTTTTTTATTTTTTTTAGGAAGCCAAAGAAGGTGGTGAGGATCAAGAGTTGAAAGAATCGATAATGAGAGACATTTACTCGTCAATAATGCTGACAGCAATGCGGCACGGAGCTCACCAAACATTATGGGACATCTGTTATGACCTCAGCGACGCATCACTCCTCCGAAACCTCATGGTACTTGTCACCTCACCTTGTCTTGTCTTTATTTAATAAAAAGATAAGGGATAAATGCATGTTTAGTGCCTGTACTTTAATTAGTTGCACGTTTAGTCCTTGTACTTTAAATAGTTACACATTTACTCTCTGTACTTTAATGAGTTGCACGTTTGGTCCTTGTACTTTAATTAGTTGCACGTTTTGTCCCTGTACTTTAATTAATTGCACGTTTAGTCTGTGTAATTTAATTAGTTGCATGTTTAGTCCCTGTACTTTTGATTTAGATTTTTTGGTCCTTGTACTTTATAAATTGTGCACGTTTACCCCTCACTTAACGGTAACAACTAATTTTCTTTTAATAAACTATAATAGTTTTACAAAACGTGCACAATTTCTGAAGTACAGGGACCGAAAAGTCTAAATCAAAAGTACAGGGATTAAATGTGCATTTATCCCATAAAAATAAATGAAAAAAAAACTTACTAGTTGTGTGACGATATGATATGATTTACGCAGCACGATTGTGTGGGATTCAGCGAGTTTGCGTTCAAGCAGTTCATAAAGAGAGGAGAGTACAGCAAGCTGCTGAGGCTCGGCGAAGAATTCGGCGATGAGCTGGCGTGTTTCTTGAAAGACAGGATCGATCTTCTGTGGCTCCACAATATTTTCATCAAGAACTTCTCTTCTGCTTCTGAGACTCTTCATGCCTTGGCTCTTGATGATAACTCTTCTTCTTGTTATTCTGTCCGTGAAAGAAGGTGGTTTCTTTACCTCTCTAAGATTGCCGCGCTTGCAGGTAAACACACATATTTAATTTGCAAAAAAGCCCCTACATTGTGCGTAAATTGCAAAAATGCCACTACATTATAAAAAATTGTGAAAAAGCCCCTGCATTATTTGAAAAAGTATAATATAGTCTGCCATTATTTCGAGTTTAACGGTATTTGGTAGTTCGTTCTTGACAAGATGGAAAAGGTCATCCTTTTGTCCTTTGGTTCTTATTGATTTCTTTGAGACAGAGGCGTAAAAGTTGTATGTTTTTTGAAAATTTTTGAGTAAAATGGCTTTACAATGTCATCTGTTATTTTAATCGAATTCTAGAGGCCTTTCGTGTCGTAATGTTTGAGTGACTTCAATGTATTTGATGAAATGCCTACTTGGGGCAATATTGAAATTGATACCAATTTCCACTTTTAGTGACATTCTTGTATAATAGATCTTTCCTGGACTTGGTTGCACAATAATACAGGGACATGGGTTATTATGGCAGAGAGAGAGACTATAAATTAATCATGATTAAATGAAACTGTGTTAAAAGAGACTAACGGTAGAGACTATATTTTGATTTTTTTTTTTAAAAGAATGCAGGGGCTTTTTTGCAATTTATACATAATGTAGGGGCTTTTTGCAAATTTCACTATTTTATATGGTACATCTTTCTTCTTTTTTTATGAAATGATGCCCTTCTGGAGTTACTGACGATTCAGCAAAACAGTATTAAAAGCATGCAAGCAAAAATAATGTGGCACCTGGCTCTAAATTATTAGACATATTAGCTGATCGATTTCATCTCATTTTTATGTTAATAGGAAAAGAAGATGGATTTGAGCTGAAGATTGGACGCATTGAAGCTGATTTGCGTATTCTCAAATTACAGGTATCCATCCATACTTGTTTTATTCTATTTATGTACTGACAAAATTTCTATATTTTATATCCGTACAAAAGTTGCTTAATTTAACCAAGTGGTATTAATTGCTATTTTAATTCTGCAGGAAGAGATAGTAGGAAAAGGAGAGGAGAAGAAGCGAGAGCTTATCGGTCCAGTCGATCTCATAAAAATATGCTTAAACAAGCGAGACAGAAATCTCGCCCTAAAAGCATTTGAAGTGTTTGCATTTACGAGCGCCTCTTTCCGTTCCTCAAACAAAACTCTCTTAGAAGAATGTTGGTCCAATGCTGTTGACCAAGACGACTGGCCGGCTCTCTACCAATCGTCAATCTCACAAGGCTGGACTGATGACATCATCATTCGATCGTTAAGCCAAACGGTTCTTTATGAGGCTTGTAATAGATGTTATGGGTGTGATGCTCAGGTGTTTGAAGGCGGTTTTGAGGAGGTGTTGAGTCTATCATCTGTTGAGAAAGTGGTTATGGGGCATAGTTATTTTGCTGATGCTGGAAAGTTGATGTTGACGGCTCTTGCGTTGGGTAAAGAAGATAGGAAATCTGTAGATGATGTTATGGAATCGTGATTTGTCGTTCTAAAGCTGGCGAGTGTTTAGTTGTAGTTGATCATTTGATGTGATGACAAGTGTATTTGCTTTAGGTTTTTTCTTTTGTTTTTTTATTTATTTTGTTTTTGCTTCTGCTTGATTTTCATTGGAGCCCTTCAGAACTCAGCAGAACTCTTGGTTATGAGAAGTATTTCATGTCTTGATGATAGTTTCTTGATTGAAAAAGATAATGCCACAAGATATCTGTGTATTCTGCATAGATATTGCTTCTGTGTATTCTGCATAGATGTTGCATGATATGATCAGGATAAAGAACTTACCAAATCAAACCAAATTCACTAAAATTAATAGTAATTTACCTTTGTGTTTAGAATTAGTCACAACAACACATCATCAAATAGTTCAAGAAAACAAGATAAAAAAACAAAGAAATAAAGGTTAAAAAACCCTAATATTATGAAGTAGCACTGTGATGCTCGAACTCTCTAACATGAGCCGAGAGTAGATGGTTAGATATGAAATTGCCTATATTTCAGCTAAAATTAAAACCATTCCGTTTTAAGAGCAGATAACAGGTCTCAAGGTGTTTATCGTCACCATTCCTATAATTTTAATCTAATGGCTCACAAGCGCAAAACACAGACTTGAATGTTTTGCGAGAAACACACAACCCTAACCCCTTATAAAGAAGTCCAATTTTGGTGGTAAACATTACATTTCAGATATCTATGATGATCACTTTTTCCTTTTATCATTTACTAAATGATGCTTTCTGGTTGTGCATTCGAATGAGATGGCTAAAACTAAAATAATAAAAGCATGGTTGATGGGACAAATATTCTTGGCAATTAGATTGTTTTATACAATTTCTGTAAGTTTTCTTTCTTCCAATCATAAGAACAAAAATATTTTAGCAGTCACAACTAAATAGTAACAATACTACAAAAGAGAAGAATCACATAACATAATCGTAGCATTCATGAGTCCAGATATAGCAACAGGTGGCATATGTTTGCAATTTATCAATAAATAATCCCACACAAAACACAGATTATACAAGACTTAGTACAAACAGTAGAAAAACAAACTGGACCCAGCACAAACAGCCATACAAACACCAATCCAATTAGCAACTACAAACTGTGGTCTAGAAAAACTAACAAGAGCAGCATCTCAAAACACAATCAAACACACCAACAATAAGTTTATTTTTCACTCCTCAACCTGTTCTTCCTCTTCTTGTAGAAGATTCTCTCTGTTATCATGGGCCCAAAACCCACGCACATCTATAAGCATACTAGCAATCGTACCGCCTTGCTTGCAACCCAAAAGATCATTTAATGTGATTCGTAACGGGTCAACGGGTTTGACCATGTCCCAGATTTCGTCTCTCACATCCTCTATGCACAGTTCGTAATTACCCCCTTCGATCCATTTCTGATGTACGTCTCTGTAAAGATAAGAAGAAAGAAAAATGTTAAGATTCGGCACTTACATTTATTCAAAAGGTAATCTTTTTAGGGATGCACGGCTAGTCCTTGTACTTTAATTGGTTGCACGTTCAGTCCCTATATTTCTGATTTAAACTTTTTGGTCCCTGTACTTTATAAATTGTGCACGTTTAGTCCCTCTCGTAACGGAATAGTTAACATCGTTAATTTTTTTTTGGTAAATGACTATTTTACCCTATCAATCCTTAAAAAAATTGTTTTTATCAAGAAAATAAATCTACAAAATAATAATAAATGCAAATGTATTTTTTTACTATTTTGAATTTGTATAAATCATTGTATTTTATATCATTAAAAGGGGTAAAATGGTCATAACATCAAAAAAGTTAACGGTGTAACTAGTTCCATCAAGTGAAGTACTAAACATGCACAATTTAGGACTAAACGCGCAAGTAATTAAAGTACAGGGACCAAAAAGTCTAAATCAACAGTACGGGGACTAAACGTGCAACCAATTAAAGAACAGGGACTGAAGGTCCATTTATCCCATCTTTTCAAGGTGTACCTAAAAAGACTCTATATATCAGCTGTGGTATGTTAGGTGAGGGTCTAAGCATGCACAATTTATAAAGTAAACGGACCACAAAGTCTAAATCAACAATACGGGGACTAAACATGCAACCAATTAAAGTACAAGGACTAAAGTAAGAGGTTTAACCTAAAAAGGCTGTGTATATCGGCTGTGGTGAGAAAGCCCCTTCCGTTTAAGTCGAGGCATCTGAAGAGGTACGTGAGGCCTTCGGGCGTGTCCTTGTTTTCCAAGGCCAAAACAAAGTCCAAAAAGCTCTCGAAATCCATCTCACGCGCGTTACCTCCTCCCACCTTGCCTCTCCTCACATGCTCGTCATAAACTGAAAATAAAAGTACAGATTAGTCTCTTCAGAATGTTAAAATATCACGTATACACGTGTAGAATGGGAAATATCGCCGATAATACCGCTATAAAACAAACGAAATGTTATTTCACATTTTGTAAGGGCTCACATGATATTTTTGAGCAACAAACCTCTCTCAATGAAGATTTCGGTCAATGTTCCATCAGCGTATTCTTTAAGCTCTTGCTTGCTGAGAGTGCCGTTCGTGTCTTTATCTAGCGCAAGAAACATATCTGAAATCCAAAAGACGATATATATTTCAGTAGAAAAATAGAGAGAGAAAATAGTTGATATTTGACCAAGAGAAAAATAGGGTTTACCGCAAATTCGCTGTGCAGAAGTGAGAGAGAACCAATTCTCTGCCTGTTCAGTATCGGTCACCTCTTCCTCACTTTCCTACAAATATTTCAAAAATGCCTTCCTTCAGTAAAAAAAAGTTCATATTCATATCAAGATCAAAAAAAAAAGTAAAAACGGAAAATGGTTGGTTAAAATAGGTTTAGATATGGAACAAAATTAGGACCTGGTGCAGTTCCATAAGCTCTTGGAGACAGTTGCTAAGCAACACCTTCTTTATGCATGCTTTCCCTATCAATCAATATTCAAACAAATCAACCAATCATATTTTTTCTAGTGTCAACATAAATTTGTTGGAGAAAAACTAATAATTTGGACATTTACCTCTTCTGTGAGGATCGCAAAAGAAAAAGAACTTGCGTGCAGCGATACGGCAATACATCTGTACAAATTGTGAAGGCATATCTCTTAACTGGGCCAGATTAGGGATAAGGCCTCTTATGTATGATTCCATTTCCTGCAAATATAAAACACCCACAAAGTTCAAACTATTTCACATCCATATGTAATATCAATTATATTAAAAAGAATAATTAAAAAGAACAATTTTCTTACATGGGGTTGGAGAAATCCGTCAGAATCCTCATCAAGTTCACTCATATCAATTCTTGCTTGCGTAAGAGACACCTGTAATACGTGATCAATCATAAAATATCATATAATTAATTCATGTTTCTACTAATGTTTTGATATATAATGCACACTGGATGAGAAATGGAGAGTGGATATCATACTGTTCTCATAACGTAGAGATAGAAAGGCAGAATAGCAATTCTTCCTGATTCATCCTTCTCAAATTTCATAAAGTTTGAAGGGCTAAAGAAACGCTTGCATTTCTGTCCAATTTGATCTGTGCATACAGATGCTATGTGGCAGAAATCTTCATAATTCATCTGCATTTAATGAAGCAATTAAATTGACAACTGAATTAAGGACAAATTGAGTCCTAACTAGTAAATAATCTATAATTTGCACAATTGAGGCTGATTTATGCAAATTGAAAAACAAATGCAACTTAATTGCACATTGAATATCAACTCAGCCTGAAATGAGGCTTTGTTGCATGGTAATTGGTGTTAATATGAGCAAAATTACAAATTAGGTAAACTAAGAAAATATTAATAATTAAAAAAAATATACAATAGAGATAAATAATAAACCTTTTCAGCGCCAGTAGCATCATCAATAACGCAATTTTCCCTCAAGCAAACCCACATCGCATCCAAATCATCAGCGTTTAGTAATAGCTCTGATTGTTTCTGCACAATTATCAACCAAAAAGTAAATTGATAATGAATAACTAAGGAAAAGAATTTGCAAATGAGCCCCTATAATACAGCACATTGCAGAAAAGCCCCTCACTTTCGAATATCACGATCATTTTTTAATATTCTTATACTATAACCAATTTTACGTGCAGAAACTGACTAAAGCTATGAACTCTTTTCTGTTTGCATTTCTTTCAACAATATTAGTTTACTGCCAGTATTGAAAAGAATGGAGGTTTTGTAATTTCTGAATGATGCACATTTTACTAAATTTCTCATAGAAAAAATAGCCTTGCTATACAAATATGCTTTCCAAGCATGTCTATTAGAATAGTAAACTTTTAATTGTTGTACGTACCTTTAAGAATCGGTATTTTGCCAGCCTTTGAACCCTATGACTGATTGATCCATCTTCAGGTTTCTATGAAAAAAAAGAAAACTGTATTTAAAGAAATTTTAAAAAAATAAAAATAAAAATAACTTCTCTGAATATTTTATAAGAACCCTGAGTTTAAATAATTTTTATATTTGTATCATACCTTTTTATAGAAGCTAGGGATGGATCCAGCTTCTGCGCTCTTCTGCTGCCTTTCCTTGAATATTTCGAGCAAAATCCTCTTTGTCTCTAGCTCTGAAAAAGTTTGCATATTTAATGAAGATAATGCAAAAATCAAGGTTTTTAGAACTAAATTGCCCCCTTTAATGTTCCATTTATCAGTTTTCTTTATTGTTTAGATGCATGATTGAGGAGAACTAACACAATGTTTGGTCTTAACTGAGGGAAAATTGCATAATTAGGCAAAATTTTGCAGAACTGAGGACTAATTGAGTCTTAACTTCACAATGGGTCTAACTTGGACTTAGTTGGAAAAGTGAACTGACTGATATTCTTCCAACATCCCAAAATTCTCAATGATTACTATAAAACCAGAATTAATACTACTGAAAATGCAATGATATTACCCAGCCTCCACAATTATCTAGAAAACCCTAATTAATAACAGCAGTAAGGCCTCCATTATTGTTTGATTTGGGTTATTAGGTGAGAACTTGTGATAGCAGTAAAAATGAGCTTGTCCATACATTGCAAAAGACTCTACACAATTACTAGAACCTTTATAAACAACACCTGTAATGCAACGAATAGAATGGAAGAAAGAGAAAACTGACTGACTGACCCATGAGAGCTTCAGATCCGAGGCTGGCGCCGGATCCGACGAAGCGACGGAGGTTCCGCACCCACGGCATCGACCCCGCCGCGGGGATTTTCTTCCCTGCCGCCGCCGCTTCTCCGCCGTCGGCGCTCATTTTGCAGAAGCTCAGGGTTTGGGCTTGGATCGGAGTGATTGTTTCAGGTCGGGTTCGTGATTCTGACGGATCTGTTATTTCCTCAACATTCTTCCTTTGAATTTTTCCGATGGGAAATGTTAAAATACCGCGCACTGGAGCACGACTCGACCACGCAGATAGATATACTCTTTTGCTTCATTTTATATACTTTTTTTTTCTCGTTTTATATACTGATATTTATTTCTTATGTATTTCTTATTTTTTTTATTTTTATATACTGTCTTCCTATTTTATATATTATTTTTTCTATTTTTATATACTGTTTTCACTTTTTATGTATATATTGTTATTAGAAAATAAATTATATATATTGTTATTAGAAAATAAATTATATATACTGTTATTGGATCTCGTCGTGAACAGTCGTGCTACAGTGCGCCGTGATGTAGCAGGTCGCTTTTCCAATAACCTCCCAACTTTGCTGAATAGGGTAAATTTCGGCTAGTTCACTCAACTTTTATAAAATGACCAAATATATCACCCAACTTTCAATTATTCCCAATAGATCACTCAACTTTTGATTTGTCCAAATTAGATCATTCAGTTAATTTTTCATCCATTAATTGACGAAATTGATACATGTATGACACGTCATCGCTAATGTAAACAATCCATATCATCACCGACTTATAACTCAAATAATCATCTCAAATTTATCAAAATCACGGAAGGTCATCCAACATTACAATTATTTCACTTCAGCTCACTCAACTTAAAAAATATATCACGGGAGGTCACTCAACTTTACAAATATATCACAGTGGGTCACTCAACTTTAAAAATATTTCACCAGAGGTGTTACAGTTCATGTGAGACTTATTTTTTTCTTTAAATATTAATTACATGATTTTAGCAAAAATGAGATATTTATAAAATATCATTTTTATAAAATACAGAACAATATTTTTCCAAAAATACTTTACAGAAATATTTTATATCATTTTTTAAAAAAATATAAAAATATTTAGAAAAATATTTTTAGAAAAGAATATTTTTTCAACGAAATATTTTTCATTTTTAAAAAATTACATTTCAAAAAATATTTTATAAAAGTTTTTTAAAAATGAAAGTATTTTATAAAATACTTTTATTACAAGTATTTGTTTATAAAAAAAATTTGAAACATAATTTTTTTTAAAATGAAAACTATTTTTTTCAAAAATATTTTTTCTGAATATAGTTTTTGGAAAAGTGTTTTCTAACTTTTTTTATAATTTTTTTTAAAATGATATAATTTTTTTATAATTATTTTGTAGTTTTTTTTATATTTCATAAAAATGATATTTTATAACTATTTTTCTTTTGCTAAATTTAAAGAAAAAATAAGTTTCACATGAACTATAATCATCTCAATAAATTAAACCAACATATAATTAAAGGAGTTGTGTGACCTATTGTGATATATTTGTAAAGTTAAGTGACCTATTGTGATATATTTGTAAAGTTGAGTGATCTCCTATGATATATTTTTAAAGTTGAGTGACCTCCCGTGATATATTTTTAAAATTGAGTGATCTTCCGTGATATATTTTTAAAGTTGAGTAACCTCCCGAGTGACCTTCCGTAATATATTTTTAAAGTTGAGTGGCATTTGGTGATAATTTTTCAAAGTTGAGTGACATGCGGTGAAATAATTGTAAAAATGGATGACCTCTCGTGATTTTGGTATACTTGAGATGATTATATTGAGTTATAAGTCGTTGATAACGTGGATTGCTTAAATTAGCGATGATGTGTCATACACGTGTCAATTCCGTCAATAAATGGATGGAAAATTAACCGGGTGACCTAATTTGTACAAATCAAAAGTTGAGTGACCTATTGGGAAAAATTGAAAGTTTGGTGACCTATTTGATTTTAAATATTAAAAATTTACCCATATGAATTAAAGATAATAATGCTTGGAGATAATAATCTTTGGTATTACATTTTCCTAACGACCAAAACATCCTTCCATTTAGGGTAAATTTCACCCTAAATCATTTAACTTTACATTTTGATCAAATAGGTCATCTAACTTTCAACTGTCTCCTCCAAGTCACTAAACTTCAAAATTGTCCTAGACCATTCCGTTAATTTTCCATTCATTTCTTAACGGAAATGATACGTGCACTAGCTTTAATAGCAAAATAATTATCTCGAATTCAATAAAATCACGGGAAGTCGCTAAACTTTATAAAAGTATTATCTAAATCACTCAGTCTCATCTTAGTAATGTTTATTGGGAAGTCAATAAACTTATAGAATATATCATCTAAATCACTCAATTTCACTAATGTTCTATAGAAGTTACCAAATTTTACAAAATATATTAATTAAGTCATTCAATATTAATAATGTTTCACGGAAAGTCGCTGAGTTTTATTTTTCTCACAGTCAGGGCAGACTTTGAGCAATGCAATTCAATCCAAAGCATGGCCTCAACCTCAATATTTGAAGGCCTCACAATTATAAACAACGTACATTTTGATATGCATTCAACAAGGAAATTTCCGCAGTCAACAAGGAAACTAAAGAATTGCTAACTTTGTCTTGTCTAGCTTGGAAATTGAGTCATTGTTGCCACATTTTTTTGTTTCCTTACAAATATAATGTATTTCCTATAAAATATTATTGATATATTGCATAGAACATTCAACTGAATCAAAAACAAATTAACAAAAAAAGAAGTAATTATTTTTGAACTCAAAATAAATAATTGTTGATTTTTATGTTGCAAATTATTTTTATTTAATTTGTCACAATATTAATTTTATGTATGAAGAGGCTTCAAATAATTACCGATTCCGCCTATGATAGCACAGGCCCGGTCTTGCTCATAGTAGGTCATCCAACTTAAAAAATAATCCATTCTAGGTCACTTAATTTTATTATTGTATTATGATAGATCAGTAAACTTTAACATTATATCACACAAGATCATTGAACTTCAAATTTGCATTACTTTTTTTTAAATAGAAAATTTATATTCTTTTTAAATATCAAGGCACATTTAATTATTTTAGGCCCAAATTTTCTTGGGTCCTAGACAAATGTCACATTTAATTGATTCTACCGTGATTCTATCAAAATAAGATTCTGAGTGAGAGTCAAATCGTTTTCTCAACTCAAAGTTGTAGAATCAAAGTCGTAGAATCGTAAGATTTTACGAGTTGAATCGAGATTTTAACAACCATAAATCTTACACGACCAGACAAAAATATATGAAATATTAAAAACACCAATCATTACTAGACCACGTTAGCATTAGAGACAAAAATATTACAAAAATTCATAATTTGTGAAAAATTCAATTATTTGAATTAAACTGTATTATTTAATCTAAGTTAAAAAAACAAATAAGGTAATGTGATATCAGCCCAATAAAAATGAAATATAAGGTAGGTTCATTATAATCGGATAAGGTAATGTGATATCAGCCCAATAAAAATGAAATATAAGGTAGGTTAATTATAATTGGATAAGGTAATATGATATCAGCCCAATAAAAATGAAATATAAGGTAGGTTCATTATAATTGGATAAGGCAATGTGATATCAGCCCAATAAAAATGAAATATAAGGTAGGTTCATTATAATTGGATTGGTAAATTAGGGGCTACTCAATTTTGGCAAGCACCAAGTCGGTGATTCATTGTTTCCTTCATTGGCCCTGCTAATAATTCTATATATCAAATATCATCTCATCAATCACCAACTAATCTAAAATAAATCAATCCCTACTTTTATTATTCATCTCTTTAAAACATCCCAAAGAAAAAAAAGTTAACGCGACTCTTCTCTTCTCTTTCCTCCTCGCCGTCGTCCGATCTTCTCCTCTAGGTTTAGGGTTACGGCAAGGAAACCCTAGAAGGTAAGCTAAATTTGCATCTTCTTATTGCTTAGATCGATCTCCTTTGAGTCGTGATTTGCTTGTTTTCTTCTTTTTAGTTTTTACCCTAACAACTCATGTACTGGATCTTATTTATTTGAGACGAAATAATTTTTAGGGTTGCGTTGTTCAATAACAATGTCTATTTGGGGTCTATTTTAGGAATTAAGTAATTTGGTATTCTTTTAGTGTAAATTGATCTGATGTAGATTCGGCATGAGGTTCTTTAATTAATCTTGTTTTGTGTTGCAGGGTTTCAGGTTGGAGAAATGGCAATGCATGAGAGGAAGACGATAGACCTCGAACAAGGATGGGAGTTCATGCAGAAGGGCATCACAAAGCTGAAGAACCTTCTAGAAGGTAATTCCGATAACCAGTTCAGCTCTGAGGACTACATGATGCTCTACACGTATGTTTTCTAACCCAATTTTTCCATCCGTTATGTATTTAACCTTGATTAACTCTTGCCAAATACTGAATTATTTATTCTTTTTGTTGTGGTTGTATAGAACCATCTACAATATGTGTACGCAGAAACCGCCACACGACTACTCTCAGCAGCTCTACGACAAATACAAGTCATCCTTCGAAGAATACATCCATTCAATGGTATAATTCCTAAATCTTACCAAAAAAAAAGAATGTCTCAACTCATATGATTACACGATAAAATAGAACACATTTGTTTGTTCTTTTTCAATCATCAGGTGTTGCCTTCTTTGAGAGAAAAGCACGATGAGTTCATGCTGAGAGAGCTCGTGAGAAGGTGGACGAATCATAAAGTTATGGTGAGGTGGCTTTCTCGTTTCTTCTTTTATCTCGACCGATATTTCATCGCGAGAAGGTCGCTCCCGCCTTTGAATGAAGTTGGCCTCACTTGTTTCCGCGATCTGGTAATTTGTTGTTCTTTTTTTATTTACTTTTTTGTGCTGATGTCAGCAAAACCAAAATGGTTATAGCACTTCACTATCTGTTATTTATAGTTTCTAATGTAATTTTCTTTTCAGGTTTTTCAAGAGATGAAAGGCAAAGTAAAGGATGCTGTTATATCCTTGGTAAGCTCAGCATCTTTTTTTTCATATCTTGTGTTTGGTTTTCTAATTGTAAATAGTGTTGTAATGCTAAATGTTTATTGTATTTTTTTTAACAGATTGACCAAGAGAGAGAGGGAGAGCAGATAGACCGAGCTCTTTTGAAGAACATAGTGGACATATTTGTTGAAATAGGCCTTGGAAATATGGACTGTTATGAACTGGACTTTGAGAAGTTCTTGCTTGAAGACACGGCCTCTTACTATTCAAGAAAGGCTACCAACTGGATTGTAGAAGATTCTTGTCCTGACTACATGTTAAAGGTATTTTACTTTTCTATATCATATGTTAAATCATTTTCATGTGGTTAAATCATTATTATTATTATTATTATTTAATTTCTTGAAAAATGGTTCATTTTGAAAGGCTGAAGAATGTTTGAGGAGGGAGAAAGACAGAGTTAGTCATTACTTACACTCCAGCAGTGAAAGCAAGCTCTTGGAGGTTTGTATGTTCATTTTTATTAGATTATTTCTGTCAAAGGCAGATATTATATTCTGTGTATTTTTTACCAACATATCTATTTTTCTTTTGTGATGCTCGTAGAAAGTGCAACATGAGTTGCTCGCTGTATACGCAAGCCAACTTCTTGAAAAGGAGCACTCTGGATGCTACGTCTTGCTTCGCGATGACAAGGTCAGTTCTAAACCCTGAACCCTAATAGATTTCAAATCTCGAGTTATATACAATCCGAGATTCAAGTCTCAGAAATCTTGATTTTATTTGAAATCTTGCTTGTGTAATATGACGTTTCAAGTCTCTAAATATTTGGCCACATGATTTATGATTCCTTTTGTTTTATGCAATTTTAGACGGAGGATTTGTCAAGGATGTACCGTCTTTTCTCCAAAATCAGCAAGGGACTTGATCCAATCTCTCAGATGTTTAAGCAGGTACCTTATATTATTGGCATTTTTGCCTATTTGATGAAAAAATTTGGCGGATTTATTAGATTTCTGAAAATTTTGTTTTGGTGCAGCATGTAACTTCTGAAGGTACAGCTCTAGTGAAGCAGGCAGAAGATGCGGCCAGTAACAAGAAGGTAAACACCATTTTAATTAAAAATAGACCACATTTTTATTTTTATCTATGATTTTTTTTAAATTTTTTTTTATATATGAAGTCTTATAATTAATTACATTATTGGCCCTGCAGGCAGAGAAGAGGGACACAGTTGGCATGCAAGAGCAGGTCAGTACTTGAATTGAATTGATTGTGTATATTTCATCATCCTGTATTTATTTATTTATTTATTTTATTTTTAACCTAATAATACCTTTCTTTTAAATCTCAGATTTTTGTAAGGAAAATAATCGAGCTTCACGACAAGTACTTGGCTTACGTCACCGAATGCTTTCAGGACCACTCTCTCTTCCACAAGGTATAATCTTGTAAAACATTCGCCTTTTTTTTTCTTTATATTAGTATTATATTTTGATTTGCATCTCTGTGTGTGTGTGTGAAGGCTTTGAAGGAGGCTTTTGAGGTGTTCTGCAATAAAGGGGTTGGTGGAAGCACAAGTGCTGAGTTACTCGCTACTTTTTGCGATAATATTTTAAAGAAGGGCGGCAGTGAAAAACTCAGCGATGAAGCCATCGAGGAAACACTCGAAAAGGTTTATTATATTATTATTCACTTCTTTATTTGTCAGAATTTAAAAGAATTTAGAATTTAGAATTGAAAATTGTTAATTTTGTTTTTGGATTTTGCAGGTGGTGAAGCTGCTCGCTTATATAAGCGATAAGGATCTTTTTGCAGAGTTTCACAGGTATTCTATCTGGTCTTATTTCTCTTTGCCCTTATACTTGTGAAATGTAATTTGATCTTTTTTCTAATAAAAATGTGATTTGATTTTCAGGAAGAAGCTGGCAAGGAGGCTGCTGTTTGATAAGAGTGCAAATGATGATCATGAGAGGAGTATCTTATCAAAGCTCAAGCAGCAATGTGGTGGTCAGTTCACCTCTAAGATGGAAGGAATGGTATATATTCCTTTTCCTTTGTCAATTATTATTATTTTGTTTTTTATATAATTAATATACAAACACTTTGTATCAGGTTAAGGATCTGGCTCTGGCAAGAGAGCACCAAACTAACTTTGAAGAGTACCTCAAGTCAAACTCACAAGTGAATGCTGGTTTAGATTTGTCGGTCACTGTTCTCACAACAGGATTCTGGCCGAGTTACAAATCCTTTGATCTCAACCTTCCTTCTGAAATGGTATTATATTATTATCATCACTTGTCCTTTTATAATATTAAAGGTAAGATTGATTCATGATTTATTTTTTGAAATGTTATTTCAGGTTAGGTGTGTGGAGGTCTTCAAGGAGTTTTATGAGGGAAAGACCAAGCACAGGAAGCTCACGTGGATATATTCTTTGGGTACTTGTAATATAAATGCCAAGTTTGAGGCCAAAAATATTGAGTTGATTGTGACCACTTACCAGGTTCTTTTCCAATAATTTATTTTCCCTTTCTTTCGTGTTTGCTCTTCTACAAGAATAAAATTCTGTAACCCTAAACCGTAATAATTTATTTCATTTTGTTGTTTGTAATAGGCGGCTACATTGCTGTTGTTCAACGCGTCAGAGAGGCTGAGCTATTCTGAAATAATGAGCCAGCTGAACCTGACAGACGATGATGTCATCAGGCTGCTTCACTCTCTCTCTTGCGCCAAGTACAAGATCCTCAGCAAAGAGCCCAACACCAAAACTATCTCTCCAAATGATGTCTTCGAGTTCAATTCCAAGTTCACCGACAGAATGCGCAGAATCAAGGTACAAATATTACCTATAGCAATGTAATTATACGACCTTAAATGTTCTGTTCAATCAAGCAATTTCTGTTAACTTTTGCAGATCCCATTACCGCCAGTTGATGAGAAGAAAAAGGTGATTGAAGATGTGGACAAAGACAGGCGATACGCCATTGATGCCTCGATTGTACGCATCATGAAGAGTCGCAAAATACTCGGCCACCAACAGCTTGTCATGGAGTGTGTTGAGCAACTCGGTCGCATGTTCAAGGTATTCTACCATTTCATTTCATTAACTCGTCATGTTTTATTGTTGGATTGATTGGCGCTACCATTTCATTTCATTAACTAGTCATGTTTTATTGTTCGATTGATTGGCGTTTCTAATTGGATGAATTGCATGATATGACAGCCTGACTTCAAGGCGATCAAGAAGAGGATTGAGGATTTGATCACACGCGACTATCTTGAGAGGGACAAGGATAACCCTAACATGTACCGCTACCTTGCCTAAGAAGGATGATTTGTTCTTGGTATATCTTCTCTATTTTTGATCGATCACTGGAAGTGAGCAGAAGAGGGCTTGAGTTGTTTGGAATGAAAGATGGTTTTATTGGGTTGTGATTGTATGTTTTGTATATGCAGCTGTTCTGATGGCAAGGGAATGAATGAAAGATGGTCTGGTTGATTTTATTATAGATGTTACGACTTGGGCGTTAATCTGTTTACTTTATTTTCCATGTTGCTATGTAGAATTATTTCAGAGTCGACAACTTATAAATGCATATTATAATTTTTGTCATCCACCTTGCTACCATGTGAATATCTATGTTGGGTCCAAGCAGAGATGATTGACCTGTTTGTAGATGTGGCAAATATGACCCGAACAAGAAAAATCTGCCTGGAAGAATTTTAGAATCAAATGACGTGAACTCGCCTAATTCGAACCCAAACCCGAAATCACTTGTTGTTTGATGTTACCCAAACCTGACCTGGCCCGCTCTTGAAATGACTTGTTGTATCTTACCCAAACCCGACCCAAACCTGACTTGTCCAAACCTGATACAACTTGAGACCCGAGAACCTAAAACCCGATAGAGCTGAAACCAAAACCCGAATAAGAGTGCCGTAAGAAATTTAGGGCATAAATCTGATGCTATCAACATAATTGCTTCTGAACAAGGAATACCATAAGATTCTGATTTATACAATCGTGGTGTGATATAAAGTTGTGTACCGAATGGGTGTTAGCATTAAGCTGAAGAAGATTTACTTTAGGAAAAGTTATTTGCCCCCTCATAGGTGGGAGATTTAGTCTTCCGTATCTATGTTAAACGAACTCCAACTAACACAAATATTAAGGGGGACAAAATCCCCCATTAAATGGGGGACGAGTATATGAGCCCTTTACTAAATGTACAAGATAACGACACAAGCACTTTGTTTCACTAGCAAATCAAACATATGCACGCTTCATGTCAGAACACATTGAAAATAATGTAATGATCTTTCTCTTGCTTTACGAAATATAATAGTAGATAATGAACATATCTTTCATGTAAAACAAAATACTTTACCGGCGAAATCTGAAATACCCGAGACCCGAATGACTCGAGACTCTAACCTGAATGATCCGTAATCCGAATCCAAATGACCCGGTCGACTACCCGAACCTGAATGAGCTCAACTTGCATATAATGAATGAGAATGGTCACGAAATCGTTGTTGTTATCCTATGATATATTGTTTTGTAATATCTTATTCTATTTTCATAATGTCAATATACTATTTAAAAAAATTATATATAGTTTCTATTGGTTTCTAAGACACAAATATAATTTAACAATTTTATAGACTATGAAATAATAATCAAGCATGTTTTGATCCAATTTAGACTAACGACTAATTAGCATGACATAATAATTATTATTATCCAAAATGACTCGAAAGTAAAACATAAATTCATATAACTAGATGCACTGACACGATTGACCCGAAATATTAATCTGATTGACCTAAAACACATCAATAATCCAATATACAAATCAGAATAATTAGAAACACTAACCTAAAATACCAAAAACTTAATGACATGTAACCAAATTGAACACATACCCGCGCTACCCAAAACTTGGATCTGAATGTTCCGTAACTAGATTGTAGACATACCCGAATTACCCGAAAGACCTTTAAATTTATAATCTAATCTGTATAATTATGTGTTGGTACACATGACATTTGCATGAAAACATACAACTTGACAATATGATATCTCTTCGATATTAATTCTCTCATTTTTTTTCATTTGATCTTGTAAATAATTTCTATCCAATTTCAAGTGAATTTCCTTTTCACACAATTCAATTACACAAGAAATTTTAAAACCGCAGCTAAGCGCGGGTAATTTTCCTAGTACAATGAATTCTTGGGAGCTGTTGTTGGCTCATCTTTCCTATCCCATATCAGCTTGGATATAATTTGTTGTTTTCTTGAATAATGGCGGAGCTTCCGACAACTAACCAATTTGTTAAGTAAACGGGTACGACCATCAAATATAACAAACAAAAATTTGCAAATCAAAAACAAAAAAACTAATAAAATACTACAAAGAGGAGAAAGTCCGTTCAATCCAATCGCCCAGTCGGCGCATTTTAGCAGCCATCCCTGCGTTTCTTCCAAAGTACGACTCTGCATTAGAGAGCATAACTGATGCATCATGCTTCACAGACTCAATAGTACGGTAGTAGTTGTTCTCAAGTCTCCTCTTTATCACCTCAACCGAAAACTGAACTGGGAACCTATCATAGAACAAAAACCAACATAAGACGACTTCCTTTGCTTTTCAATACCACAATCCGATCATAAAACAAATATTACCTGTTTATAAACTCCGGCTTCTGAGCTGCCAAAGTAAGTTTCTGAATGCCATAGCTATCCTGCAAACGCCCCCAAAAAAAACTATCAATAAACTCCATCCAACCACAAAAGAGAAAGAAACCCTAAACCCTAAGCATGAATGAGAAGTTCATTCTGAATCACCTGATTTCTATTGTTGGTGTGCTCTAACTTGGAAATGGAGGACAAAAGCTTATCGCGAGTCCTGTTGTCGATATGAGGATGGTACCACTGCCCATCAAGATCATGCAGCTCCCACGGGCTGTGGGAGTGCAGTTCTGATGCATCGTTCTTGTATTGTATCACATACCTGTTACCATAAATATATTTTAGATTTCTATCTGAATGCAAAAAAATACTTTTAACAATTTTCGGAATAAACATATAAAAGCAAAGAGAAATTGCACAATAGTGCCTGAATTGTGATGAAATTGCAAAAAAGCCCTTGCGTTATTGTAAATTGCAAAAAAAAAACCTACATTATAGCCAAAATTGCGAAAACGCCCGTAGGTTAGTTACAAAATTAGCACCGTTTGTTTCCTATTCTAACTATTTGAAAAAAAAATTTACTCATAATGTTTAATAATCTTTCTTTCTTAAAATTTAAATAGAATCCCTCTAATCAAACCCCTCTCTTAAAGTTAATCTCTCTCTCTCTCTCTCTCTTTTTCAAATGAGTTAGGTGTCTGTTTGTAACTAGCATTAGGGACTTTTTTGCAATTTGGACAGCAACATAGGGGTGTTTTTGCAATTTTCAATAATGCAGGTTTTTTTCTTGAAATTTGGGAATAATGCACGGAATTTTTTAATTTTTTTTTTTTTTTTTTTTTTTGCAAATTTCCCAACAGATAAGGAATCATCTATGTAGAAACCGAAGGATCTTACTTCTCCCAAGGACTATCAGGAAACTCTGACGATTTAGGCTTAACACCCGTAATCCTCCCCTCCCACCAACTCCCCCCATCCCCATCCTCGCTCCTCCACCACACCTAATAATAACAACAACATCATCACCACCACCACCAACAACAACAACAACAATAATAATAATAACAATAAATTAATCAATTAATCACTCACTCACCTGACACTTATCCCTGACCGCCCACCCCCGCTCCATCGACCCCTCGAACCTCGCCCTCTCCACCAAGAAGTCCGGGAACCCGACCAGCTCCGGCAGCGTTATCCTAAACTCCTTGTTAAACCCAACGGAACCCGGGTCCGAGAAGAAGAGGGTCAGCTTGCAGCAGCCCTCGCCCGACCCGCTGAACGTCGAGTAGTTTAGGGCTTTTACTTTGCACCACTCTACGGATTTGAGGTTGCGGAGGGTTTTGTACGGAAGGGGCTCGGGGTTGGATCGGGGAGAGCCCTTGATGTATTCCTCATGCCCCTGGAATGTAAGATGAGTGAGTCCTGATGTTTGTGATTTTTGGTCTTTTATGGGAGATTTTTGGAAAATACGTTAACTTTTCTGAATGTTATCGAAAGTTTAGGGGGTTTTGATAATATTCAGAAAGTTAGGGGGGTTATGAAAAATTCCCCTTCTTATATTTATTAATCTTTCTAGTTAGTAGTTAGTATGAAAAAGAGGAGGTGTTTATTACCTGTCTCAAATAGGCGACCTCGTCACCCATCTGAGGAATGTACCGGTAACTCTCCTCGTGCTCTAGCAACATCAACCAAGAGAGCTTTCGTACCGGTAGATTTCTCCTTCTCTCGATCTGTCTCGCCTCACCATAACTCAAAGCCTCTCTCCTATTCTCTCTCCTATTATTATGCCTTGATCTTGAGCTACGCTCTCTGATGCCCATTACAAGACGAGAGTCATCCTCGTCAGCAGCCGCATCGTAATCCGCGTCCATATCTCTACTGTTCGAAGTACTCTCGTCGTTGTAATTCGTATCACTGTCCATTTCTTTCCTTTTCTTGCCTGGCTTGTTGGATCTCGTGTAGACCACGCGAACCTTTTCTTTCCTTTTCTGCGAACTCGGATCCGTACCAGTTTCTACTTCTCGCCCGTTATACCGCTCGGTATTGTTGGCGGTACGTTGACTAACATAAACTTCATCTTCTTCACTCTTATTGGTCACAAGCTTTGGCTTTTCATTTGCTAGCCCGCTTGATTTGATCCTCAGTCTCTTATACGTAACAGGCTCCGTTTGTCTCGTACCACTCGTACCGGCTTGTGCCACGTCATTTGGCTCGCTAGTTCCAGCCACAGCTCTAGATTCATCCACACATGTTGAAAGTTCAACCCTCGTGTTATCATCAAGCTCAGGAGATTTCATGTTATTAACAGGCGGTTTATAATCATCACTGGGCCCAGCTTCATCAGCCAATTTCGGTCTCTTAGCGGATCTCTGCTTGACCTCGCCCCATCGTATCGTACCACTTGAAACTGGTACTGGTTCAGCTTCATCCTTCTTCTCCGTACCACTTGAAACCGGTACCGGTTCAGGTCTCGGCTCGGATTCCAATTGAGGTTCAGGTTCAGTTTCTTGCTTGGGCGCAGAAACAGTAGCTTGTTTGGAGGATGATTCTGCTTTCACGGTTTCCGAGGCAGCAAAGAGAACCGTAGGATCGCGCCGCGGCAGCTTAAGGATCAATCTCCTCCTTTCGGTCTGAGAAGGCGCTGGAACAAACTGAGAAGGACCAGAACCGTCTCTCTCTTGCATCCGTTCACTCGGTTCGACAGATTCCTTCGATTGCATCATCACGGCATCATCATCATCATCATAATCTTCAGAAGAGCTGCTGTACTCTGATTCCTGTTCTTCTTCTTCCTCCAATTCGTCCTCTTCTTCTTCACCGTCACTGGAGGCTCCATTTATCTTGGAGAAAAGACTGAGAGCGTTGCGAGCAGCACGTCTTTGTGGACGTAAAGCCGTCTTAGATTTAGGCAATTTTTTACGACCCGTGTGTTTCGCTTTTCGTCCTTTATGAGGCCTTGACGGGCCCTCTGCCACCTGTCCGTTATCTTCTTCCATGTTTCTTCTCTTAACTCGTCTTCCAGATGAAGTTACCAGCTCAGCCTACAAAGCAAAAAAAAAAAAAAAAATCCAATAAAATTACCACAAGGGAATTCTTTTTACACAAAGTAGAAATGTAGATAATATATATGTTACCGCATGTTTATGTTTCTTCCTCTTGGACCGCCTCAAGCCAGCCTTACCAGCTCTCGCACGATCAGCGTCCATCACGCTGACATCAGCATCACGCTCCGATTCGCCAGACTCACTGACACTAATAACCTCCTGCTCCTCGCCCTCGCTCGAGCACTCATCCGTGAGATTAAACTCCGAGTCGCTCAGATCCTCGTCCGTCTGATTATCGTTATTATCCTGCTGCTCCCAGTCGATCATGTCGGCGTTGAACTCCGGCAAGGGCTCGGCCCAGATGTCGAGGTCGATCACCGGAAGGTTCTGGAACTCGCCGGTGGTCGCGTTGTAGGCGGGCCCCACGGCGAATTTGACCGACGGAGGCCGCCACTCGATGCCCAGCGTGCCGAGCCGACGCCGCTGGTACATGCTCTGGTACGGCTCTGGATACGGTATCATCGCTGGAAATGGAAAATGAATAATGTGTTATGTAAGTAATTTATTTAATAAGTGATTTATTTTCAGAAGGAATTTAGGAACTCCGTATGCACCGAAATGAACAAATTATAGGCAGTTTTCTTTCTTTCTTAAAATAATTCCTCACTTGAGGGACTTAAAAAAAAAAATTAGGAACTCACTTGAATCACACAAGAAATCCTGCATATTCCTTCGGTAAGGTTGGAGTTGGGTTTCCTGCATAAATGACAAAACGTTGATGATTTCACTTTTATATTAGGGTCTTGTCAACTTGCATATTCAAACTCCAAAGTATTTCAAAAGAAATATCCTATTTGTTTTGTGAAACCTGATCGAGAACATTTCCATTAGCATCTCTGGCAAGAGGCCGGTAGTCCCCGAGGAAGAACTATAAGCAGAGATAAATATATGTTAGAAAGAGAAAAACAAGGGATAATTAAAGCAAATTATACGAGCTGATAATACAAACGTCTCTCTACCTGATCATATCTCGCATCCTTTTGAGATTCGCCCTGGCCAGTGGATATGATAAATATTTGCCCCACTTCATCAGAGAGAATAATTGATGTCCCATCCCTAAATCAATCAAAAAAAGAAACCCATTAAGTTCTGAGCCTCAATCAATAGAGCAAACAAAGAGCACAAAAATGAAAGTCATCAAGTAAACTTACGGAGAGAACTTCCCATCAACGAGCTTAAATTGGCCAGTTTCGTAAATCTGCACCGGCTTCCCCTCCCATATCTATATTTTACGGTAAAAGAATTAATTCACGATGAACATGGTGTACATCAAAACTTCAAAATTACAAAGGAATATGATTTTAGCAGTTTATTTATTTTGATAAAGAGTATATGAGTATGAGTTTATCATAACAGCAGACTGAAAGGAGGAAAAGAAAAGATCAAGAAAACTCACATCCCAAATGATTGTCTGTCCATCATATCCAGCACTCATAGCAATCCGAGGGTTGAATGGATGAACATCTAGAACAAATGTCTGTCAAGGAACAAACAATACACATATCAAGGACAAAAACAATAAAAACAACGAGCAATAATTTCATACATACTACACTTACCGATGCCTTGTGGCCGATCAACGAATGAACCAAGCTACCATCAGACGCATTCCACACACATATCCTGCAATCTAGTACAACAACCACCCGCTAAGAATACTTAACTAAGGAATACCCTTGCAAAAATTGGAAATACAGCACGTGGTGTGATAAAATTGTGAAATTTAAAGGCTACAAAGACAAGGGTCGTCATTTCAAATTTAGAAAAGATACCCATGATAGCAGCAAGGACGAAACGGTTATCGAGGCTCCAAACAATCATGTTGACGCCGCGAGGAGTCGGTTGGAATCTCTGACGCGGGCCGCCACGTGTCGGTTGTGGGGCCATCGGAGGAGGAGGCACTTTTAGATGGTATGCTCTTGTCCATCGCCCGACTTTTCCCTAAAATATCAAATCAGAAATATCAATAAGTAATTATAACGACACTGCATAGAGAGAGAGAGAGAGAGAGAGAGAGAGAGAGAGAGAGAGAGAGAGAGAGAGAGAGAGTATTACATGAGAGCGTCGGGATCGTGGGACCCAGATGATCGCGCTGCCGTCACGTGAGCACGTGACTATGTTGTCATGAGTGAACCTACAAAATTTCATTTCTTAGTTAGTTCTATTGTAATTGTAATAATGACAAGTTAGTAATTAAAAAGATATTATTGCATGTTCTACCATGAGTTTTTGAATTTCGGGATATTATCTTCCTTGGGGATATCTCCGAACGAAGATCTCGACGGAACCGCACAACCACTGCATTTGACAGAAATCAAGCACGGTCAAACTTTAATATTGATTGAAGTATCATAATTCAAAAAAGAAAAAGACAAAAAAAGGAGCATCGACAAATGAACCTGAACTGAACGTAGTTCACGTCGTTTTCATGACCAGACAACAGATCCATCTCATGAATCGGTTCGTTAGATTCTTCAGCACTGAATCTACAAGCGTTCCACACCTGGAAGAACCAAAAAAAATACAATCATGATGTTAAAAGTTACACAATTATAACAACAGGAGAGTATTAATAAGAACAATGAACATACTCTTGCAAACGTGTCAGAGCTTCCAGTGACAAACACAGTGCCGTTAGCATTAAATGCACAACACAAGATCTGATGTGGCGGTTGTACAGCAGGAGCAGTTGTACTAGTAGAAGGCTCACCAGTTCTCCCTGTAAATCATTATATGTGATAAATAATTTCTCCTTGACTCGAATAATAATTCCTAATAAATTATAGAATAAAAAAATAAAAATCTGACCAGCTGGGTTCTCAACAGGTTTTGGAACATACACACGCAAGCTCTGCTGTGAATGCCTTGCATCCCAAATACGACAAGTTCCATCATCTGAACTCCTGTTTCAAAAAGAATTCAGTAAGCAAATAAACATGAAATTAGAAAAGGAAAGTTAGAAATAAGTTAAAAGGGGAACTCACGATAAAAGCTGGTAAACAGCGCTCGGCCTTGGACTAAATGTGATAGCTGTCACAGCCAAAGTGTGCCCCTTAAGTACTGAAATGGGCAGCCCATCTGGTATGCGCCACTGCATAAATCACAAAATGTTTATAATATAAACAATTAAAATTTGAAAAAAAATTATTGCGTTGTAGTAAAAAGGAATAATGAACTTACAACTCGGATGATGAAATCATTTGAGGAGGAAGCAACCAGAGCATTATTCGAGCTCACTGCTAGGTCAGTGATGTCACCCTTCAAAGGGATGAATACATTCCACAGTTATTAACATTTCAGATTTCAAAGAATTAAGCAACAAAAACAAGTCATAAACATTTCATATTTCAAAGAAACAAGAAACACAAACAAGTCATACTCACTTCATGACCTCTGCAGCTAGCAAGACAAAACGCAGTCTCCATCGACCAGATCTTGACCAAACGGTCGTCAGACCCCGTTATCACAAACCGGCCTGATCTATCAAACGTAGCTGACAAAAAAACATATATAAATACATATGACTACCTGTGTTTATTTCCTGCTAATCAAATACAACAGAAATCTTCAAATAACCCCTAACTTTTCTGAGTATTATAAATTTTCAAAAAAAACCTATGATAAGCATTTCCTTTTCAAAAAGAAAACCTCCATCTACTTATCATAAGTTCTCTTTGAAAATCTTAAAACTCAGGGTTTGTTTTTTTTTTGTAATATTCAGAAAAGTTAGGGGGTAACTTGAAAATTTCCCTAAATACAAACAGATAGAAACATACCACAGTAAACAGCGTTCTGATGGCCGCGTAATTTCTTAATGATCTGCATTTTCTGCACGAGAGTCGAGGGTTTCGCGATCGCATAGCACGCGGCCCGAACGGACGGGGCCCGGTGGTGTTTGCTGAACCCGCCGCCGATTTCTCGTAGACCGAGTCCACGCACCTGGTCCGCATGCATGTGGGGCCACCGCAGGTGACCTGGCAGTTTGGTCCGAGATCCGTCTGAGCTGTTGCTGTACCTGTCAGCTGGTTCAATGATTTCAGATCTTAGTATCGCGAGGATGGATGAAATAGTTTGGAAAGTAGATGTGAGTTCATACTTTGGATGAGAGAGTCCGTTGGATATGCATCGCGATTCGTGCTGAGTAATAAGAAGAATGGTTCTCTCTGATTGACACGAATCGCGATGCATATCTGATGGATGAGAGAGTCTAAAGTGTGAAATCACATATACTTTCTAAAGTATTTAAATAGTATTAGCTGGTCTCATGTTTTCTTGTCTTAGTATGATGATACAGTATAAGCTGGTTTCATGCCTTCTTGCCTTAGTATGATATAATACAGAATTATTAATTAAGCTAAACAATTTAGCGAATAATAGAATGTTTGGTTCAAAGTAGTATATACAAGACATACAGGAAAGAAGAGAGAAGGAGCCGGAGCCAAGAAGAGTGGGTACATCAGCAGCACGACAAGTGCTCGCTGCAAGCAATCCGCCATTCAATTGGGGCGAAGAACTCTGAATCAACTGTTTTAGTAATCTCACCAAATGGTCTTTTCCTACATGAGGGTACCTAAAACAAAGGATTATCATTATCACCATAACCGTCCTCAGAGTACATGATGAATAACATTTATTATTACCTCTCGATTAAGTTAGAATAACACAAAGGAAGAGAAGTCCCATCATCGTCTTCAACCCCGCTCGACGTACCAGATCTGGAATGCCACGCGTGGTACCGTCTCGGCAAAAGCCGATTCTCCAGTAACTCGTTCCACAATTGTGTGTACGTTTGTTTGCACAGGCCTGACGAGAGGAAGTGCATGATCAGGAAGTAGACTTCCCTCGTGTCGATATCTGGATCGGGTTCTACAGGATTCGGATCTCGACCCGGAACCCGAATGGGAATCTTGAAGTTCAAAGGATTCATGTTTAACGAGGGTTTTGTTAACTGTTTTCCGTCCGGGTCAGGGTTGTGCTTTCTGAGAGCCATACGGCGTCGATTTGCCTGCAAATTTTGAAAACGGAAGCAAATTATTAGCAAAGTAAATCTCCAATTTAAACTAAAGTGGATACTACCAGAAGATATTCCCACATTAATTAACCCTATGTCTCTATTAACATACACTTCCATATATCATCATTACATGTAGGGACTTGCATTTGCGATATCTTAATTTTAAACCCTATGTTTCTATTATCTGCCAAAAGAAATACCTGTCCCAAATCAATTTTCTTCAGACTTCCAGAGTTTCACTCTCTGAATTCGAACCATAGTTTCCATGCAAAAGAAGACAACAACCCCAATGTCCCAAACCCCGAATTCAGTCTCTCTCGAATCTGCCCGCTGCTCAACTGGCGGATTATTCAAGCGGAGGAGAGACCACTGTTGGCGGCCAAACGGGCGAGATGGAGAAGCGGCGGATCAGCTGCGAGAGTTGATTGAGCTGGATTGGATGCGGTCAGGCGATCTCACGCTTGCTTCGGGGTGCGAAAGAAGAAGGGAAGGAAAGGAAAGGGTTCGTTCGTTCGTTCGTTCGTTCTATTCTAGGTTGTGAGGATGGGGGTGTTAATTCAATAAAGATAAAGATAAAGGGGGTCAAGTGAAAAAATGCATGGTAGTATAAAGTTTTTTTTCAAAAAAAAGATTTTTGTTTTTTTTTTCAATTATATTTAAAAATATTTTTGCATTTTAGATATAATACAGAGTTTTTGTGCAAATTTCTTATATTTTTTGTAGGATTATGATTGTATTGTCATTTTACTCCAAATTATATTTAAAAAATATTCAAATTAATTTGTTTTATTTTTTTATATATTTTTGTGAAATATATAATTTTTTCAATATAAATTGGAATATTGAGAATAATTATATCTCTTAAAAAATAAAAAAAATAAAACTATACTAAAATGAGAGGGGTAAAATTATCATTTTAAAAATATAATAAATGAGAGGGGATTATTGATAATTTTCAAAAAAGTTAGGGGGGTTTTGAAGAAGACTTAAAAGATAGGGGGTTTTTGATAATATTCAGAAAAGTTAGGGGGTTTGAAAAATTTCCCCAAAAAAAATAACATGGTCTGCTTAATTTATTATAATGGGCTTATATTTTGTGGGCTTGTTTTAGTGAGTTCGAGAGATTGGACTTTTTTTTTTTGATATCATTATTTCCCAAAATAAATCAATACTTGTCACTGTTTTGAAAATAATGTGGTAACTACCATTTCCGCCACTATCAGTGGCGGAACACATCTGTTCCGCCACTACTAGTGGCGGAACATGTGAATTTTCAGTTTTTTCAAAAATTTCTCATTTGACTGACTAAACATGATTAATTAGTGCAAATGAACAGTGTTCCGCCACTGGTAGTGGCGGAACAGGAAAATTTTTTTTTTTTTTTTGTTTTTGAGAAAAAATTAATTTTTTTTCTGTTCCGCCAGTGGAAGTGGCGGAACAGGTAAATTTTTCCCCTGTTCCGCCAGTGGCAGTGGCGGAACACGTTTCACTAATTAATCCTGTTTTTGAAAAATTATAAAATCCACATGTTCCGCCACTACTAGTGGCGGAATAACATCTGTTCCGCCACTAATAGTGGCGGAAATGGTAGTTACCACATTATTTTCAAAACAGTGGCAAATATTGATTTATTTTGGGAAATAATGGTATCAAAAAAAAAAAGTCGAGAGATTGATGATGAGATTTAATACAATGGGCTTATATTTTGTGGGCTGATTTTAATGAGAATAGTTTTGGAGAGATTGATGAAATGATGAAGTGGAGAGCGTCTGAAGTTTATAAGTTGTTGTTTCCATGAGCTGCTGAAGAAATGGTGCTACTACTTTTTTTTTTTGGGTATTTTTTTCTTTTCTTTGATTAATTTCCAAATTTATATTTTAAATTTAGTTAGGTATTGTGGGAAATAAATAAAAAAGCCTATAATGAAGCGGTCCGTCTATTTTATGAAAATGCAATATTTACGGATTCGAATCTCGAGGTGGATTCATGATTGTTTGGTAAATCAATCAAATTTAACGCGAGTCATCTTTGTAAATGGTTCGGCCTCATTCACAAAAATGATCTTGAATGCTTTTTTACCTCCAACGAAATGATTGGCCCCCAACGACACCTATATCTCTGACTCGCCCAAACGATTCTACCAGTTCTTGATGTTGGATGACAACGAAGACAAGATAGAGGTAGAAGGAGATGCTATTATGACTTAACGCACCCGTATTTTCGGGACCCTCGGCCAAACTCATGGGACCCGCGCCCCGAAGCCGATGAAATAGAGTACGATAATACAGTCAATTACAACTATACAGATGGTACCGATTCAGAGGTCGCCCGATCTTGTTTTTGCCGATCAACCCATTACTATGAGACTATCTCTGATCGCCGGGATGAATTACAGATGGAGGTCAATAACTTCTGTACACGGCTTGACACATTTCTTCAATACGTTGATACTCGTATCAACTCACTTACCGGATATAAGTATAACGATGCTCAATTCCAGTCATTGTGTCAAGACCTTCGTCATCTGTTTCCTTCCTCCTCTTCTGCCAATCTCGACCACCCCGACCTAGCTGCCTATAGTCACCTACCTCTATCCCATGTTCCTTTGCCGCTTTATTTAGGGATTTTCGGCATATCCTTAATTCACTTACCTCTTTTTTTATGTATTTTTATTTTGTTTTTAAGTCAAGACAATCGATGGATAGAACTCTTTTTTTTGTTTTCTTATTATGACTATAATTATCATTTGATTGATCATAATTCGTATCAATTTACAATTCCAAACATTGGTTACGTACTAAAGGGTCTTACTCAGGTTCATATTTCATAAAAAAAATATAGAAATATGTTTATTTATTATTTCACCAAAGTTACTGATAAATTACATAATTAAAATGAGACAGAAAATACATGAAGAAAACATTAGAAATAATATATAGTTGATATTTAGAAATAGGGTAAATTTTATCGTAGGTCACTCAAATTTTATAAAATGATTAAATATGTCACTTAACTTTCAATTGTCATCAATAGATCACTCAACTTTTGATTTGTCCAAATTAGATCACCAGATTAATTTTCCATCAATTTATTGACGGAATTGATACGTATATGACACGTCATTGTTGACGTAAGCAGTCAACATCATCATTAATTTATAACTCAAATAATCATCTCAAATTTATTAAAATCACGAGAGATCATCCAACATTACAATTATTTCACCGCAGGTCACTCAATTTTGAAAATTCATCACCGCAGGTCACTCAACTTTGAAAATTCATCATCAAAGATCACTCAACTTACAATGATTTTAATCCCGTCAATAAATGGATGAAAATTAATTGGATGATCTAATTTGGATAAATTAAAAATTAAGTAATTTATTAGAATCAATTAAAAAGTTGGATGACATTGTTTGATATCATTAAGAAAGTTAGCACCTATCGTGAAATTTAACCTTAGAAATAATATACAGTTCCTTCTCTCTTCGCTCCTCACTCCTTTTTCTCGCTCACTCTTCTCAAAGAAATGGAAGACATCCCGCCAGGCTTTACCTCGCTCACTTCCTTCCTGTTACAAAGGGTTCAAAATCAAGACTGCTGCGCTGATGATTCCATCAATGAACAAATTGATGATCCTATGGAGAAATTCAGAAGCTCGCTTCGCCGTAAACCTTGGGTCAATTACCGCAAGTTCGATGAGGAAGGAGAAGATTCTCGCCCTGATCAGGTTTCTGTTCTTTTATTTGATTTGATTCGATTCTCAACCGTTTCCAGAACTGATTTCTTGTTTTCGTTAATCTACTCAATGAATTGAATCCATTGATAATATGTAAATAATTGTATGTAAATAATCCTTGGATAATTTGTTATGTTTATTTTTTGTAACAGAGACCGAGTTCTATTTGTCTACCAAAAGGAATCGTCAGGGGCTGCTCTGAATGCCCCAACTGTCAAAAGGTTGTTATTTATTCTTCTCCAATTTCATTTCCTTTTTTTCTTTCAAATATTGAGAATTCAATTCATGTTATTTTTTAATTTTTTTCTTGAATAATTGTTGAAAAAGGTTGTGGCGAGATGGAGACCTGGCGAATCACGCAAGCCGGTTCTTGACGAAGCTCCCGTGTTTTACCCCACTGAAGAGGTTCTGTACTTAAACCCTAAACCCTATTTTCCGGTGCTTATGTTGGCGTAAATGCATGTTTTTTAATAAAGCGGCATAAATGAATGTTTTTTACGACCCGAGATGTTTACAATCTTACTTAGTTCAACATGTATATTTTACTTATCATTAAGAATTTAAAGAAGATGATGTTCTGTATTTTACTTTAAAACCCTAAACCTTAAACAATGGGAGAATTATAATCTCCGTTAGTTGAATATGTCTGTTTTACTTTTTTCATCAGGAATTTAAAGACAGTCTGAATTACATAGAAAGCATACGTATTCATGCCGAAAAATACGGCATATGTCGTATAATTCCTCCTTCTTCATGGAAACCTCCAAAAGCACAAAACAAGTGGGGAAATTCTCAATTTGTGACTCGAGTACAACAAATCGACAAGCTCCAAAACCGTGAAGCTGCTCCTAAAAGAACACGTCAGACTGCTGATGTCACTGATGACGTCATCATTGAACCGAATCAGGCCGTTGAAAGATTTGGGTTTTTACGCGGCCCGACTTTTAACCTAGAGATGTTTCAGAAATACGCTGATTCTTTCAAAGAGCAGTATTTCCAGTCTGATGAGAAAAAAGGGAATATTTTGAATATTTCTGTCGATGATGTGGA
This sequence comes from Juncus effusus, assembly GCA_027726005.1. NCBI lineage: Eukaryota > Viridiplantae > Streptophyta > Magnoliopsida > Poales > Juncaceae > Juncus > Juncus effusus. The sequence continues at coordinate 5,047,684 of CM050910.1, read as the reverse complement.
AGGAGAGTATTGGCGGATCGTCGAGAAGCCAACTGAATCGATTGAGGTATTAATATAATGCACCTAAATCAAAATAATTTTTTTTTCAAAAAACTCCCTACTTTTCTGAATATTTAAAAAAAAACCTCACAATTTAGATTCTCTCAAAAAATCCTTATAATGCGGATCGGATTTTTTTTATACTTTACGTTCCACACATTAATTCAATCCACTTTATCATGGGTTTTAACTTTTTAGGGAATCTAGAAAAGTGATAGCTTTTTAACATTCAGAAAAGTTAGGGGGGGTTACAAAAAATTCCCAATAAAATTGTGTTTTGTCTGTTTAGGTCCTTTACGGTGCTGACTTAGACACGGCATCTTTCGGCAGCGGATTCCCAAAACGACCCTCACCAAACAACCCAAACAACGATAAATACATTCACTCAAACTTAAAAAACCCAAAGGACGATAAATACATTCATTCAAACTTAAACAACCCAAATGACGATAAATGCATTCACTCAAACTTAAACAACCCAAAGGATGATAAATACATTCACTCGGACTGGAACTTAAACAACGTGCGGAGACTAAATGGATCGGTATTACGTTTCGAGAGCGGGACGATACCGGGGGTGCAGGTACCGTGGCTCTATTCACGCATGTTATAAAAATAATAAAAATAAAAATAAAAATATGACCTAAATAGAATATTCAAAATTCGGAAGGACCTTTCTGACCTAAATAGAATATTCAAAAATCGGAAGGACCTTTCTGCATAATCGGTATCACTTAAGCCACTTGTGCTTGCAACCGTCCCCTGTAGCTATGTTAAAAATAAAAACAGAAAAGGAAATTTTAAAAAAATAAAAAATATATATAATTAGGTGCGATACGTGGGGTGCGGGTACCGTAGCTTTATATAGGCATGTTATAACAATAAAAAAATAAAAATATGACCTAAATAGAATATTCAAAAAACAGAAGGACCTTTCTGCATAATCATTATCACTTTAGCCACTTGCCCTTGCAACCGTCCCATAGCTACGTTAAAAATAAAAATAGAAAAGGAAATTAAATATATATATATATATATATATATATATATATATATATAATTAGGTGCGATACACAGGTACCGTGGCTTTATATAGGAATGTGTTTTTCGTCATTTTGTTGGCATGTTGAGGACCACCATTTGTACTCCTTAAATTATCATCATTTTGGGGACCCGAAAGTTTGGTACGGCGTACCGGGTTTTGAGGCTTTTAAATTAGAGCGTGCAATGAAGAAACATTTGCCGCATTTGTTCGAGGAGCAACCGGACTTACTTCACAACCTAGTAAGTACGCTCATAATTTATTCACTTTTTGGGATTTTTTTTTAAAAAAAAACCGTAACTCTTGTGAATAGTAAAAAAAGGGAGATTTTTCAAAACCCCTATTTTTTATGAATGTTATCTGAACCTCTCTCACTTTTAGATTTCTCCCAAACCCCCTATAAAAAATAACATTTTCCGACATGATATTTTGTGACCATACTTAATTCAAGAAATTAATAATATTCAGAAAAGTTATTTTTTATAGGGGATTGTTGAAGAAATCTAAAAAGTGAATGGGGTTTTGTGAAAAAGTTCCCTAATTAGAATATCTTTTTAGATTTTCTTGAAACCGCCTGTAAAGTGGATTGAATTATTTTTTACCTCTGTGTTAGTGTTATCTTTGGCATTCCAAAAAGAGAAAAATGTGGATGCAGGAGATTCAATCCACTTTGTAGGTTTTTTCTAGGGAATATGAAACGTGAGGTGATTTCTTAAAATATTCAGAAAAGCCAAGGTTTTGTTCTTGCCTTATTACGCTATGTTTCGCTGATTTGAAGTTGGTTAGAGCGGAGCAAAATCAAATCAATCCTTTTATTTATTACAGTGTGAAGTTATCCTCTTTACTTTGTTTGTAGGTGACTCAATTATCTCCGAGTTTGCTGAAGCAAGAGGGAATCTCAGTTTACAAATGCATCCAACACGAAGGTGAGTTTGTGCTGACTTTTCCACGCGCATATCATTCCGGTTTCAACACCGGTTTCAATTGCGCTGAAGCCGTCAACGTGGCGCCTTGTGATTGGCTGCCTCACGGCCAGACAGCTGTCGAGTTGTACCGCGAGCAGAAACGTAATATTACACTGTCTCACGATAAGCTGCTTCTTGGTGCGGCCAACGATGCCGTCAGAGCTCAGTGGGAGATATTCTTCTTGAAGATTAATACGTTGAATAATTTACGGTGGAAACGGCTGTCAGGATTTGATGGAATTCTGACAAAAACGTTGTACGCGCGTAATAAAGTGGAGCAGATGAGAAGGAAGTACTTGTGCGTGCCGTCTAGATGTAAGAAAATGGATAAAGAGTTTGATGCCATAGAGAGAGAGTGTGTGGTGTGTCATTTCGACTTATATCTTGCTGCGGCGTGTTGTGAAACTTGTGAGAGTAAATTTGCGTGTTTGATTCACGCGAAGGAGTTGTGTGAGTGTGAGTGGAGTAGAAAGTATTTTATGTTTCGGTACGATGAGGCAGAGTTGAGTCTGCTTTTTGATGCTTTGGGAGGAAAGCCGAGCGCCATTCATAAGTGGGGTGTCTCGTATCTCGGTCTCAATTTGAGGTCTAAACGCTAAACACTGAATCCTAAACCCACCCAACAAAGGATAGAACTGAACAAACTTTTCTTTGAAGAAATCAAGTTATGCCATTGCAAAAAATAAGTTGAGGTTTCTCAATTTGTTTGGTTGCTCCATAGATGAGCTGTTATTATCATGTAATTTGATCGGGTTGGTATAGATATGAGATGTGTTTTTACTAATTTTGTTTTAAAAGCTGTTTTTTGTTTTCATATTTTGCTTGCTATTGTGATGAAGGCGGTTGTTTCGGGAGCACATTAGCAACTCAACTTGTAATTATGTTGTGTCGTTGACTTTTGGTTTGTTGAAATCAGGACATTTTGTCAAATTTTTAATTATTTGAAGAAATAACATGACATTAAAATTATCAGAGCTGCTAACTCGAATTACTTAAAAAAAATCAGCAATAGGAGTGTGACACGTGACAAAGAAATAGTGGAGGGTGTGTGCCGGGCATGCAGTTTGAAGAAGAAAACGCATTTTGACTGGATGCGTTTTGTTGGGAAACCCGTAGCCATGTACGTTACAAGGGCAGCGGAACCTACGGGTTAACCCTCACTAGGATCATCGTAAAGGAAATAAAGGTACGAGATTAATGCTCAACCATTTGGGTAGAAACACTTTCCAATTGCATCATATGCAACTCTTGCCTTTTATGGAATGAGTATTTTATACTCGGTGTATTATCCCATCTTGTGCCCTGAGCCCAAGTCCGACTTGCTTGCCCAGTTAAGTTTAACCATGTATGAATATCGGCAAAGTAGTTTCTAGCACACTCAGCTCAGGCATGACCTGTGCTAGTTACTGCTTCCCGCGTGTCCCTTTCCAAAGACAATCCCCCACACACTCAGCTCCGGCATGACCCATGTGGAAAACTGTCTGAGTACTGAGGGTTACAGTGACATGGGGGGCACTTCCTTACTTAACATTCTGAAGGATTTTATTTTATAATTATAAATATAAACATCACAGAAACTAAGTTAAATATGGTATGAGCCTAATCCTCACGAGCGATCATGAGATTCCTAATTCTAGATCTATCTCTAGATTGCAGAAGTAATCTTCAACGAACCCTTCGTTGTGTGTGCGAAGATCCAATGCCATCTTCCGAAGATTGCGCCAAGATCTCTTGCCTTGAAGTCTTGAAATAATATCTATCCTAACAACTATCCTATTGCTAGAAAAGGTAATTTACAAGTTTGTACAACTCACTGGTTGCCATAGGTATTAAATAAAATTACAAGCATTCATACACAAGATTACATCACAAAACAATCACAGATCTAAAGCTCATACCATATTTGTATATTTAAATTCCATGTATAACAAAAATTAGGGTTTCTCGCAAAATCAGCATTATTCCGTTGGGAACGGAACTATTCCGTTCTTAACAGACTATTCTATTCGCAACGGACTATTCCGTTCTCAACGGATTTTTCCGTTCTCAACGGAGACGTGCTGGAAATTCGTTTTTACTTTAGTTTTAGTTCCGTTTCCAAAACGGATTTCGAAAAACTATTTTTCGAAACTCTAGAAAATCATAATATCCAATATTATATTTCTAGAAACTATTTCCGTGATGTTTTGAAATAATATTTTCAAAACCCTAAAATTTATTATACTTGAATTTACTAAATTTTAAATATAATCGACGATTATTTCCTTAACGAACGCTCTGATGCCACTATTGGGAAACCCGTAGCCATGTACGTTACATGCGCAGCGGAACCTACGAGTTAACCCTCACTAGGATCATCGTAAACGAAATAAAGGTACGAGATTATGCTATTAAAATTTATACCTCGGACTATAGACTGATGTCATGACTACCCATGTTAAATGAAATGATCAGCGATTATAAACCTATCTGAATAGACGTTTGCTTATTCCTTTTGTTCTACGATATATGTCTTGATCACAAGGCATGGAAATATGTCATCCTTGAGTTTGATCAAAATCTCTTTCCTGATCGATAATTAGACTGAGTAAATACAAAATGATATTAACAACACATGTTAATCCATTTTGAGCATGGCCATGCATTTCCTTCAGTCCTAGTTCATCAGGGGGCCCAGAGATATCTCCCTCTTAACGAGAGGAACAAATCCCATCTTGGTCACTCACATTCCTCGTCATGATTCAGTGCATAACTAATGATAACCCTAATGATCATCCCATTACGGATGACGTAAGATCATATTAAAGTATGCAGTTCCTCATTCTTGGTTGATATAAGATATACATTCACAGCCCATACACACAGATATATAAGAAACAACCTTTATTAAATAAATAATAACGTCTTAATACATAATCCATTTCCTAGCACAAATACATTTGGCCTAGGACACTAATCCTACACGTTTTGACTGGGAAACGCGAAATTTAATGGTCATTGTACAAAATTTCTGAAAGGGTATATTCTTATTGTTAAAATGGTGAATTATTTCTTAACAAAAGATGAATTCTTCCTAAATAAGAGTATTTTTTTACCGTTAAAAGGGTATATTCTTACTGTTATAAGAGTGAATTCTTCCTATCGAGACCCGTGCGTGGAAACGGAAGAGGATTTTCTAGAAGATACGAGCCTGTAAACAGAAACAACGCTAGAAACAAAGAATTCTGCACTGAAGTAAGGAAGCTGACGTCATTGATTTTGTGCGCGTGGAAGATGCGTAGAACTGGACATATCCAGTGCCTAATTTTTTTTTATTCTCCAAACATGATTCTCCTTAGAATTTCCCTAAAATTATTAGTCAATTGATTATCATTTTGGTATTAAAATTTTTGGATATATTTCCATAATTACTTTAATATGTTCACAAAATAATTGAAATAGTTCTTCCAAATTAGATATGCCAACATGATCATAACCATTAATACCAATTTCAATAAATATCAATAATCTTCCCTACAAACTCTTCATTCAGTTCTTCCGAATCTTCCCTCAGCTCGAATGATATGCCAACATGATCATAACCATTAATGCCAATTGTTAGGGTTGTCAATGTTAAAGCTCCCTGTATGTTTTGGTCCAAAAGCAGGCATTCAAAATTAGATGTTCTGTTGATTTTTTGAAGAAATAAATTGCACCTTTAATTTTTCATATCACGAGCTAACATTTCTCAATGTCCAAGTCATTTAAAAATTAACTTAAGAATGTATACAACAAGAAAAGAAGTTCCAACCTTGATTCACTCGATGAATTTCATGTATACTGGCAGATTGATAGTATCTGGGTTCTTCTCGTGGCGGTTGAAAAGGAACATAAAACAGGACGAACAATGCAAAACGATTTAGCCAACGATATCAATGGAATCCTTTTCAGCTAGACGAAGGATTTTGACATAAAAAATCTCATAAGGACTATCCCAATAAAAATCCCTGATGGGAGAGTGAGAAAGATCTTCTTTTGCTTCGCTACGACAACCGTGCCAATTTTAGATGTAGCCCTACAATCTGATTTGATCTGATTTGTTGAGGCGCCAAAGGGTAGAGAAGGATGAGGGCTTAGCTCCTATTCTTGATCATGTTTTCTTTTTCTTTTTTTTCTTTTTTTGTTTTCTTTTTATGGTTGTGGTTATGGCTACTGCCTACTATTCTTGGTTATTCTTTTGTATGGTTATTATGACTTCAGGAGATGCAATTTCTGAGACCATAGCATTCGTTAAGACTTAAGCCTGATGAATTGAATCACATCTTTTCTCTCCAACGATATTGACATTTTTAATTGCCAACACAGTACATTTAAACCGCAGTAACTCGTACATTTTAAATCGTACTATACTTGCAACCAGAATACTAAATCTTTATTAGTGGCTAGTGGGGGATCAAATCAAAGTTCGTGAGACTACATGCATTTAAAAGTAATAACAGAGCACTAAATTCATTCCAATTAAACTAAAATTTCTGCTTCTATTAGAAAACAAATCACATACACCATAAGTCAAGATCAAAGAATGAACTACAATTTAGAATCGTCTCGTGTCAAACAACATATAAAACTTCTACATGAACAATCAATTAATAGAAGAAAATATGGTCCCTCATGAGTACTTGAAATCTTCTCAAAATCTCGTTTGCACTTTTTTAAAGGTTCAACGAATCAATAAAATGGAAGCTTGCATCTACAAACAGAATGAGTTCTCCCAAAGCTGACAGATGGAGAAAAAGGAGGAGGTTTTAGGGTTTCAGGATCGTACTTTACACTCATCAAGCACAAACCATGAGGCGGGGTTTGAAAAGTGAACTTGGCCAGAGCTTTTCGGTCTCTTGCTGCCAATATTTTTGGTACAATATCAGGCGGCAATGCCTCTTTTCCCACTTGGATCAACAATGCCACCATGTTTCTCACTTGTCTATAAAGGAAGCCTGAACCTTCCACCTCAAGCTCCAAAATAGCATCCTAAAAAAAGCAACTATTTCAATAATCCACAAACTTTGAAAAACAAATCAAAATAACGAGCTGTTCAAATACTAGCCCAAACAAAGGCCATTTATTTCCTTTAGTCGATAAGATAAACAAACATTGGAAAAAAAATCAAGTACATCTAAAGATAAATAACACAACGTACCGATTCATTAATGTCAAATCGGAAAATGTCCTTGACGGTGCATGGCGTACCATCATTACGAGACGGTACATTACCAAAGGATAAAAAATCATGCTTGCCCACAAAAAAGGCAGCAGCCTCCCTCATAGCCTGAGGATTCAATCTATACGTACTATGATACGCATATAATCTATGAAAAGGATCCATTACTGGCTCATTGTATATCTTGTACCGATAAACCTTGCTCTTAGTAGAGAATCGTGCGTGGAATTCCGGCCGGGCCGCGCTGATTTCTCTAATTTGGATGTCTTTTGGTAAGAGTCCGTTCATCGCTGAGTGAAGGCCGTGTAGAGAGTCGTAGTTGAATGTCGTCGTAAAATGTGCTACCTGAATTTGTTTAAGAAAGAAGAAGTGGGATTAGTAATTAAAACAAGGCAATTTTGCAAAAAAGCCCCTACATTATGCCTAAATTGCAAAAAAGCCCCTGTATTATTGGAAATTGCAAAAAAGCCCCTGCATTAGTATTTAAAAAATAAATTTGAAGTGATTGAACTACTAAAACTAACGGTGATAGCTTCAATCTAACGGTATGCCCTTTTTTGCAATTTTAACAATAATCCAGGGTTTTGTTTTGTAATTTCCAATAACGCAGGGGCTTTTTTGCAATTTAGGCATAATGTAGGAGCTTTTTGTGCAAATTTCCCTTAAAACAACAAGTTTTATTTAAAGAAAGAAAGAAAGAGTGACCTGAGCGGAAGCATGGACACCGGTATCGGTGCGACTGGAACCGACCAAAGCAAGCTGTTTTCTGTCTTGCCTCGTGATTCTCAACAGTGCATCCTCTATGTGCCATTGTACTGTTGGAATTCCAGCTGGTTGGTACTGCCATCCTGCATCACATCATTTATTTATTTATTCATTTATTAATTAAGTAATTAATTAATTAATTAATTTATTTATTTAATTACTTAATTAATTACTTAATTAATTAACTTATTTATTTTGTAATAAAGAATAACATTACAATCTGAGAGACAGCAAGTGGGAGGGAACCTTTAAAGTTTGTGCCATCATATGCAATAACCAGTCTCCACTTGTAAAGACCAGGCATTGTTCCATCTGCCTCATCACCTATACGCTTCAATTAATAAGAGAAATACAACAATTTTAAGAGATAACTAGAAACTTTCAAATTGCTATATACAGGACCAGTGTGGTACCAGTTGACCCTGATTTCATTTATCTATTAATCTTTCTTCTTAGTTGCTTAACTGAGTCTATGTGAGAGCTCAAACGTGGATTACAAACCAAGAGAAAATCTGGTATTGTGTGTATTCCTTGGTGAAGTTCATTCCCTAATTAGTTGCTCGTTATTTAATTGGGTGTGTGATGAAACAAAAGTAGTTTTCCACTTATCTCAATTTCTGCCTAATCAATCTTCTCTTCTTCTATCTTACTACACACACAGAGAGAGAGAGAGAGAGAGAGAGAGAGAGAGAGAGTAAAGATGAACCTGAGAGAGGAGAGGCGAGGGTAGAGAGAGGAGAGGAGGAGAGAAGCAAAGAGGCGCTAAGACCATCAGCTCGATTCGAGGGGCAGTCAGTCCTCTCCTCTTACAATACAAAAAAAGGTGAAGTGCCAAGTTACAGAAACTAGGGATAATTTCATGCCACTACAAAAACTCGAAATATCATATTTGCCATTAGAAAAACTTAAATATCATATTTGCCATCATAAAAACTTAAAAATATCATATATGTCATTACAAAACCTAAAATATCATATTTGCCATTACAAAAACTTAATATATCAAATTTGCCATTAAATGTACTCAAAACTTAACACCATCTATTTTTTCTATTAAAATTAACGGTCCAATCTTATAATTACCATTATATCCCTAAATTCATTTCATGAATTAGATTCATATTAAACACCTCTCTCTCTCTCTCTCTCTCTCTCTCTCTCTCTCTTCATGATTTAGATTCATATATAAGCAAAAAAAATTCTTTCTTTTAATTTGAAGTCAAAAGAATTTGATATGAGAGAAATAAATTGATTATTTTTTTTAATAATTTTTTCTCTCATGTCAAATTATTTTGACTAACAAATTGAAGTGAAGATTATTTTTGTTTATATATGAATTTCAATCATGAAGAGAGAAGAGAGATCATCAAATGAATGTTTAATATGAAATCTAATTCATTAACTAAATTTAGGGGTATAATGGTAATTATAAGATTGGACCGTTAATTTTAACGGAAAAAATGGATGATTTTAAGTTTTGAGTAAATTTGATGGCAAATATGATATATTAAGTTTTTGTAATGGCAAATATGATATTTAAGATTTTGTAATGGCATATATGATATTTTTAAGTTTTTACAATGGCAAATATGATATTTAAGTTTTTGTAATGGCAAATATGATATTTCGAGTTTTTGTAGTGGCATATATGAAATTATCCCCAGAAACTACAATGCGGTGGTGTGTTAGCTGAATTAAAAGATATATATATTATTTCCTGAGGCTGTCAGTAACATAAAATAAGAGTGAAAGAGTGACAGAAAGTGGAAGAAATCTACTTATTCCGCCAAACAAGAGTACAAGAAAATGGAATAAAGAGGTAAAAGAATAATTGAACTTTATTCTATAGGGGTGAAAGAGTGGAAGAAAGATGAAATAAGAAAAAATTTCTTCTGTCTCTCTCCTTTTTCCAAATTAAATAAATATTGTATTAATTATTTATTTCACTATTCCACTTATTTATTGTGTCAAATAGGCAAACACCCTTAAAATAAAATGAAAGAGACACTCTTTCATTCTTTCACTCTTCCGTTATTTCATTTTTCGCCGAACGCCACCTAAATGAAATGGACAGATTAATAAAAGATAACAAACAGGGTTAAAATCCTCGTTCTTTTTTCAGAGTGGCAAGTAACACTCCGTTTAACTCCCGTTTCTTTTTAAAATGGATTTTGTAATCCCAAATTCTACTTGTCTACTCCAAAGTCCAAGACTTTTTTTTTTGTAAGACTCTGTTCAAAAATAAATCAGCAAATACCATTCATTTCAAAATAATGTGGTATCTATCATTTCCGTCATTAATAGTGGCAAAACAGATGTGACTTTTATAATTTTTCAAAAATGGGTTAATTAGTGAAAAACGTGTTCTGCCACTGTCACTGGCGGAGCATGAGAAAAAATTAATTTTTTTTTCTGTTCCGCCACTACCTGTGACGGAACAGTGCTTTTTTACACTAATTAATCCTGTTTAGCCAGCCAAATGAGGAATTTTTGAAAAAACTGAAAATTCACATGTTCCGTCACTAGTCATCTGTTTCGCTACTGTTTCGCCACTAACAGTAACGGAAATGGTAGATACCTCATTATTTTGAAATGAGCGGAATTATTTCTGACTGATATATATTAAAAAAAAAAAAAAAAGGTCAAGGTCCAAACGGGCTTTCCTTCCTCTACAAATCAAATCAAGCTTTCTAATTCTCTCAGCCCACTCACTCGCCCAGCACATCAAATCAAATCAAATCAAACCCCTTCTTCTTCTTCTTCTTCTTCCCTCATACTCGTCGGAGCTAGCTTCTCCAGCCTCCGCCAAATACAGACTCGTTCCTCTCAGCAGCCGGCGAGATTGATCACAAGTACCGATAGATAGTTCAGTTCCGGAAGGGCACTCACTCGTACTGTTTCACACATTGTACACACACCAATGGAGGTCTCAAAGGATCAGATGTCTCTGCTTCTTGACAACGGCCTCTTCGACTCTGCTCAAATGCTTGTATGCTTTTTCTTCTTCTTTTCCAATTGCAAATTTTCCATATAATATGAGATTAATTTCTGTTCAGAGCATCTAAAGTTTGTCTTTCTTACTCCAATCTTCTTAATTATGACATTGTGAACTCAGACCATAACCATTGTGAAGTACATTATCTCAATCCTTGGACAAATTATCTATTATGAAATATCATTAAATAATTTGTAATATGAAGAGTACCTTTTGAATTTATTTTATAGGGATGCTTTCTTGTGTCGTCAGCTGCTTCAAATGCTGAACCAAACCCCTATATTAAAGCCGAGCACTATGTAAGCAATATATATATTTGAACTTTTGCTCTAAATCTTTTGCTTAATTTTGATGTTTAACTAGTTTTATGATTCTAATCAAGGTGCTTCAAGGTGACGCTTTTTATGGAGGAAACGAATATAGAAGGGCACTGGTAATACTTTATTTTATTCTTGCAATAAGTGATTAAACAACAACTTAATCTCTGAAATGTTACACCTAATCAGTTTTGTAAATCAATCCGAAATAAATAAAGTTCAAATTTGTTTCTTTTATTTAATCTTTAATATGGCATCAAAGCAGTTTTAGAGCGTTAGACTAAGCTCGGTTCTTTCTGACAAATCCATCCTCAAATCTCATAATTCTCCTCCAATTATTCCTACATACACCCATAAGTCAGGTATCTAATTCAATTTACACAGCTTCTTCTTTTGAAATTTGATGGTTCCAATTTATGCAAAACTAGGGAAAGTGCAATCACGACGGTTAAATCACTCCTATTCCACTCTAGTAGGGGTCAAAACACAAAATTTATAAAATAAAACCTTGAATTGCCAAGATCCATCTCATAATGGGTTTTCTCATGTCTTCATTATCTAAATGCATACTTATCATATAGTCGATGTCTCCTATTCCCATGATATATGGAAAGCCCTAATATGCTTTTCAAAAACCCCATACGTTGCTCAAATCCTCAAATTCAGACAGAAACTTGAAAATACCAAGAAAAACAACCTCACAATAATTTGAAATTGTGGAGTGGTCCTCTATCAAGTGATGGACGAGTTTTTTATGATATTTAGATTTTCTGTAATAGTCATTTGTATAGTATTAGTTTTGGACCATTAATTTGCAACTGCTTCTCGAGGTTATAAATAGGGAGCGTAATCAGTTTGGTAGATCAATCCAAAGTCAATAAAATACATCTTTATGATATCCAGTATCTGTTCTAAATTTGAAATGTTGTTTTGCCTTATTGTGATATCTAAGCACGAATTGAGCTGACAATAGACTTAATTAAGATTCAAACAAGCATTTAAAATACAAAACATCAAGAAAATAATTAAACAAATTAAATTGGGATCTGTTGTTTTAAACAAAATTATACCAGTATGGTAGTGAATATGATGTACAAATGTTATGCTACAAAATACTTCCCTTTTATAAATTTAATTTAAGTGTGTCTTGTACTTATTTTTGACAGGCCATGTACAAACAAGCATTGCTGTGCTGCAAAAATAGACAAATTGGAAGTAGCACTAGGACTTCAATATCTGCTACAAACCGGTCTCCTTCTCCAAGTTCAATTAATCCCCAAGCCATTAATGAGAATGAGGTACACTTCTTGTATAAGTTAATAATTTCATATTGGTACACATATTGGATAAGTTAATTTCATATTGGATAAGTTATCAAACTTGTGTTGGTACCAGTACTAGACCCTGATGAAATTGCGAAACTGGTACTTACAAGTCCTGGTTGATGTAATTATGTATTATTTTAAAAGGAAGATACTTCTATTGACCTTAATGTTTTTGAATGTTTATTGTTCTTTTCCAGGTGAAATTCAAGATTGCTTTGTGCCATTCAGCTCTAAATGAGCATCGTTCTGCCCTTCTTGAGGTCAGTTTTCTTTATTTCTTATATATTTTCCCTTCTGTTTTGTATAATTTTTACTGTGGACCAAAGGCCCTAGTGCTGTATAACAGTTTCTACTTTATTGTTAGTTACTATTATAACAATAATATTATATATAATTATTATTATGGTGGAAATTTCATTTATACCCTTCAATTAGATGACATTTCAATGATTTTTTTTGGGGACATATCAGATATTTCTTAATTAACTATTGTTGCTATTACTACTAATAGCACTACTGATCTTACCATCATTATTATTTCCAGTTATCTTTTTCCGTATTGATTTTTTTTTTTTCTGTAGATGGAAGGAATTCCATCTAAACTGAGAAGTATAAGAATGAATCTGGCAATGGGGAAGCTATACCGCATAGCAAGAAACAACCGTGCTGCCTCCTCTTGCTATAAAGAATGTTTAAGGTTAACAGAAATTTAAATTACTTTGAATTTATTTTCATTTTTAACCAATGGATTTTCGTATAATCAAGTGTGCAATTAAACGGGCATCGTACTAATTGAAAAAGATGCAAAGAAAGAATGGGCTAGAAGTTGGTCAAATTGGTACTGGTCTCATACACGCTGGTGCATGAAGTTTCAAAATCTTGTGAATACTTTATTTTTGTTATTATGATTTAAATTAAATCTTGCGAATATTTATTTGGCACAGGCAGTTGCCTTATGTGTTGGAAGCAGTTAATGCACTAGCAGAGTTAGGTGTTTCTTCAAAAGAAATTTTATTGTTATTTTCTCAGGTAAGCATCTGTCTCTTTCCTTCTTTTTATCTTTTTGGAGATCTTCTGTTTTTTCTTCCATTCTGTTATTTGTGTCTAATGAGCTTTTTGTCATTTATTATTCCAGACACCTGCAAAAGCAGGAAGGTTTTCTAGTGAGCAATCAGATTCTCAACGTTGGTTAACTGTGAGTTTATTGGCCTCGTTGATTATAATTTCTCTAAATCGAACCTAAATGGAAAGTTTTCATATAGATCCCTGGAGAATGAGAAATATCATGTATCTCGTGTACTTTGAGAAGACAAGAGAAACTTCTCATGTGCACTACAGTTCTCTCGGAGGTTCCTATAAGAAATTGTATATGAGCATGCATGATATTTGCAAGTTCTTCCAGGTGTGTACGAGAAAATTTTCCTTCTTTTGTAATAAAATAGAAATTATGAAATAACAGAATATGCTCTTCTTTTTGCCAATGTAGCGTTATGTTGAGGCGCAATGTTGCATTGCTTCAAACGATTATAAAGGTAATATAGCGTCCTTTAAGTTTTAGGGCTTCCTGTGTTATATCCTCAAGATTTTGCTATTTAAATCCTTGTCTTTATCTTTTGATATACCTTCATTATATTTTCCTTTGTTAAGTGAGCTAAATGATCGTGAAATAATCTTGCGAGCAAATGATGAATTTATTTTGGACTAACGTTTGTTGCATATTTTTTAGGTGGCCTGGATATTTTTGCTGAATTATTGTCAAGATTTCCTAATAATGTACACATCTTACTGGAAATGGCAAAGGTTAGATAACACTAAAGAATGATGAGCATTGATCTTCTCGGTTCTCTATACAGTATTTGATAAACTAAACATTCAATTCACATATCCAAGATGCAACATAATTGCTTATTTCAAAATTGCTACGTTTCATTTACTTCCACATGTAAATTTGCAGTCCAAAGTCCAAACTTTATACAATTACTTGAGTAATGAATCGTTTAGACAAAAACTAGCCAGTGCTGAATTCAGTCTTTATAAAATGTTCTCTGTAAATCGGCTGATCTTTGCTTCCTTTTTTGAAGGTTGAAACAATAATAGGAAGGAATGAAGAAGCAATCCTCTACTTTGAAAAGGTTCGGTTTACAAAGCAAAACTATCTGTGTTCACAGCAAGTATATATCAAAACTGTTTTGTTTAGGGTTTACAAAGCAAAAGTATCGTGTTTCAATACTGTTTTGTTTAAGCCGGGTGTTGTATGATCCAGCCGGTATTACATCAATATTTTGACCGCCTAAACTTTTTTATACCTTTTTTTTCTTCATTTTATTTCTCAGCTGTGTTTAATTTCACAAGTTAGGGTAGATTCAGGCAAAATTGGCTTAAATTAAGATTTAAATGAGTAATAGTGGCACAACTACCGTGTGAATTTGAACAGTATATACTGATGTGTGTTAATTTGAATAATTAACTAACAGGTAAGGATGATAGATCCACATGTGATGACCTACATGGACGAGTACGCAATTCTTCTAAAATCAAAACCGGACCAATCAAAGCTGAACAAACTGGTGCACGACATGCTGAGCACCGAACCTGGCCGGCCGGAAACGCTCGTTGCCATGGCAGCTCATTGGGAACGAAAAGATGCAAAGCGAGCCTTCGCCTATGCTGACAAGGTAAAAAAGATTAGATGTTAAACAAAGGTGTTGAATAAACAAGGGAAATTTGCAAAAAAGGCCCTGCATTATTAGAAAATTGCAAAAAAGCCCCTGCATTATTAGAAATTGCAAAAAGCCCCTGCATTATTGCTAAAATTGCAAAATTTTCAAGTGTAGGGGGTTTTTGCAATTTCCAATAATGCAGGGACTTTTTTGCAATTTCCAACAAACTGGCGCACGACATGATGAGCACCGATCCGGGCCGACTGGAAACGCTCCTCGCCATGGCAGCTCACTGGGAGAGAAAGGACGGAAAGCGAGCCTTCGCCTATGCTGACAAGGTAGATATAAAACGTTAGATATTAAACGGAGGTGTTAGAGAAACAAGGGAAATTTGCCAAAAAAAAAAAAAAACCCTACATTATGCC
The DNA here is from genome assembly GCA_027726005.1 of Juncus effusus. Classification (NCBI taxonomy): domain Eukaryota; kingdom Viridiplantae; phylum Streptophyta; class Magnoliopsida; order Poales; family Juncaceae; genus Juncus; species Juncus effusus. Next base: position 5,031,954 of record CM050910.1, on the reverse strand, counting down.
TAAATTGCAAAAAAGCCCCTGCATTATTAGAAATTGCAAAAGCCCTTTGCCAAAATTGCAAAATTTTCAAGTGTAGGGGCTTTTTTGCAATTTCCAATAATGCAGGGGCTTTTTGCAATTTCCAATGATGCAGGGGCTTTTTCGCAAATTTCCCAATAAACAAAATTGAAGCCTGCTAGTGATATTAAGCCCAAACGGATGTGTTATGTTGAGTGGTGGATTTACGTGATGATGCTAGATGTTCAGTGTTATTGTGTGAGTAGTGTTTGATAGATTCGTTTGTTCTGTTACAGTGTGTCAAGATTGATGAGAGACACATAGCGGGGCATATTATGAAGGTACGTTATTCATTTTTTCTGTATTTCAGTTTGGTTTTGTTAGAAATTGAAGTGAAGAATCCTATGAGGCATTTCCTATTTTTCTTGGAATAAACTTATTTTTCTGAAAACCTATTTGTATGATGATTTGGCAAAAAACCTATTTTTATTATGAGGTGGCGCTGATGAGCTGGCTAAAAAACTGTTTTTGATGAGAATTATATTTTTCTGAAAAATATTTTTTTTCCAAATTGTTTTTGAATTTTGTTTCAAGAATTTTTTTTTTCAAGAAAATATCTTTTTTGCAAAAGAAATATATTTTCTCTGAATTAAAAAAAAAATCTAAAAATAATTTCCAAAATAAATTCAGGAATTTTTTCCCCCCAAAAATATTTCTTAAAACTATTTTTCAAAACGTTTTCTTCTGCCACCTCGTCATAAAAAAAAAGTTTGTTTGCCCCTCTCTCTCTCTCTCTAAAAAAAAAAAGAAAAAGAAACAATTTGTTATTTTTGGTCAGGGAAACCTATATATGTCACTGAACCGTCCAGATTGTGCTGTGGTAGAATATAAGACTGCTCAAGACTTGCGAGCGGACCTACGTTCATACCAAGGTTTTTGTTTCTCTTGCCTTCTTTTTCTGTCTTATAAATACGTTATTTAGATTTTATTATGCCCTCCAAACACCATTTTCTTCTGCCAACAACCCTACGCAGCCTCAACTTACCTAGCAAGATGCTAATATATTTAAAATAAAGATTATAATTGGCGAAATTGGTATAAGTACCATAATGACTGCATACTGAATGTGAATTGTGAAGTATGAATGCTCAACATTTCCATTGTAATCTATTTATCGTTAATTTACCCCTCAAGTTGTGCAAAACCCACACAGGCCAATAAAATATTAAAACAAAAGATAAGTTTAAATTGTTCAAAACTTACATGTTGAACAATTGATAGGTTTGGTACGTGCATACCTAGCATTTTCAAAACCAAAAGAGGCTCTTTTCAATGCACGCGAAGCAATGAAGGCCATGCAGCAGTCCGCCAAAGCCCTAAAATTGGTCGGCGATGTGCATGCCATTAGCACTAACGGTAGAGAGAAGGTTTTCTTCTCATCCTGTTTATTTTTTTTTTAAAATAATTTTTATAAGAAAATATTTTCTGAAACAAAAAAATTAATTGATATTTAAAAAATATTTTTCAAGTGATTAAACTATTGAAACTAACGGTGTTAGCTTCAATCTAACGGTAGGAGCTTTTTTGCAATTTTAGCAATAATACAAGGGCTTTTTTGCAATTTCCAATAATGCAGGGGCTATTTTTGCAATTTCCAATAATGCAGGGGCATTTTTGCAAATTTCCCTTATAATAATTTCATTGCTGATGTTTCTCATGTATCCTCAGGCCAGGAAGTTTTACGAATCAGCCCTCCGCCTAGAACCAGGTTTTCTCGGAGCAGCCTTAGCATTGGCAGACTTACATGTTGCAGAAGGCCGGAACAAGGAAGCCGTATCGTTACTAGAGAAGTATCTCAAAAACTGGGCAGATGATTCTCTACACATTAAACTGGCTCAAGTGTTTGCTGCTACAAATATGTTGTCAGATGCTCTTTCGCATTATCAAGCTGCATTAAGGTACCTTTCGTTTTTAATATGCAAAAAACCTTGCAACATTGGAATTCACACTTAATATCTGTACTGTTTCAGGATAAACCCCGGCAATGAAGCTGCAAAAAAGGGCTTGGAACGCTTGGAGAAGCAAATGAAGGTATTTGTTTTTTTTTCTTTTTGGAAAAATGGTGGTATGGTGACAACTTATCCTTTTTGCCTTTTTTGTATAGGGAATGGATCCTGATGCACCAGAAGAGGAAGAGGATAACGAAGCGGACGATGGTGAAGGTGACCAAGAGGAGGCTGACCTTCTTTAATTTGTTTTAAATAATCTTACTTTTGAGGGATATATATCTAAAAAATGTGCCGCTTAAGCTTCGTACTATGTATTTTTAGATTGATGAATCCAACTTTTGATGTAACATTTGTGAATTGTAAAATCAAGTACGATTAATTAATCCCACAATCAATACATTAACATATGATTATCATTTAAATATAGTAGTTAGCAGGTGAAAGATGTGCTCGTTTGCAAGCACAATTAAAAGCCTTCGTGTGACATGCACGTCCAGCAATCAAAATATTTGTGTGAGACAATTCATGGCCAAAAGACCTCTCAGAAAGACCTTCTTTCCTTTGAAAAAGGAACACTATATGTTCCTTCAAGAGGTCACAGCACATGATACGTGTGCTTAGCTTTACTCCTTTTTGAGTTTTGTTAATCTGTTTTCCTTCTTCCAGGGCCTTTTTTGAAATAATTTTGCTTACCTTGTTTCATTGCCCTTTTTTTTTATTGGTTTATTTCTTTCTAGAGAAGGCGATGCAAGTACAAAGCCGGAAAATAAATTGCAGAATCTAATTATATGATGAATTAGACCCACAATCAAAGGTTAAGATAGATGATTAGTTTTCTAATTTTAAGGGTTAGTGACCAAAAGACGGGCTCCCGTTCAGCATGTGCGACACACACGTGTAGCTACTCAAATGAATGCTCAATCTGTTGGTGCCCTCTTAGTTTGAAGCACATGATATGTGTGCTACGAATAGTGTGTTATTTACAAGAAATTCAGAAAAAAAAAATTTGGTGATCTTTATATGACCTAAGCTTTATCTCTTAAAGTTAGAATGTAAAAATCCAACTTGTGGCTTGTTTTCTATTTTTGAAATACTTCTTTTTGACATATACAAAATGTTACATGCTGATATATAAAAATTAATTATATATATTAAATATAATACATTATTCATAAAAAATATTTACTGGGGATATTTAGTGTGATACTTATGTGATCTAAGGTAAATAATTTAGTTTAGATCATCTAAATTAAATCTATAGACATTTTGTATAACTTATGAATCTATTTCTTTTCTTTGCATTTCCTATATACAGATATAAAATACCAAATGTTACACCGGCTTGTAACATAATCTGTATATCTTAACAAAAATATAAGTCCAACCAAGCAAAAGCCCATTCATGAAATAACAAAAAGAAGGCCCAAACTAAAGATCAGTAAGAAATCATCAGCCGGAACAATCCCATTCGTTCTGAGTGTTTATTAATTTGTTTACTTTTCAACTTTCCCATTAGTCCCACAAGGTAATTCTATATTTAAACCGAGTGATTAGATACAGATCTTGGTGAGGAAGGGATATGCCGTTGAAGGCATACAAACTTATTCCGTTGTGTGAAATGCACATGATAGAAATCTAATCATTTCGAATGCTTGCATATGACTCATGTGAGTCCTGTTGTGTCTAGCTGATTATCTCATCACACATGATATGTGTGTGTATAGCAAATTCCCTTTTTTATTTTTCAGAAATATTAGATATTTAAGTTTATTTCAATTTAAAGTTTGAACTGAGTAGATCCTGCATATGTAATGTTTTATTTTAGATTACATCTGGAAGAGGGATGAACAGGTCCTCTCCAAATTTTCTAAAAAAAAAAAAAATACGGGGTTTGAATAAAAAAAAGTTCTTAATTTAGGATTGTCTAATTCCTTTTATCTGAAAGATTATCTAATTTAGTAACATGGCAATTGTTTCAAAAATATCAGATAAATAGATTTTTCTTTTTAATTTAATGTTTGATATGAGCTGTAAAGACCAACCTATGACATAGATTCTGCAAAATGTCATATTGACTAAAAATATAAAAAATATTTTTTATATATTATCTATATTTATTAATATTTATATGGCATGAACTTTATTTCTTAATTTTCGAATGTCTAATTTCTGAATTTCGACTCTTTTGTCCAGAATACAAAATATATACGCTAACAAATAAATCTAGTAATGACAAACTCTTTTAAGTCCAAAAATTATATTGAAATCATTTTGAGATACTAAACCGGAAAGGCAAATTGCAAAACTCATATATGATTAATCCCACAACCACTAATTAAGGTGCTAATAGCTTGCTAAATATGATGGTTTGCATAACAAAGATGTGCTCGTATGCAAGCACAACAATGGACGCCTGAGAAGGCTCCACAGGCACGTGTGATACGCACGTGTAGCTATTCTAAATCCAAATTGATCAAAGGATTGTTTGCCTGTTTGCCATCTTAGTTGGAAGCACATGTCACGCGTGCTTAGCTCTTTTTTCTTTTCTTTTTTGATGTTTTTTTAGACAACTTATGATTGATTAATGAGTTATTAGATGCGTTAAATATTGAGCTAAATGTCCCTCATCGTGATTTAATCTTGAATCTCTTTCAAATTTGGCGAATTGACGTACCACTTGAGCTTAGCTCTTTTTTCATATATTTTATTTTGTTTTTTTTATTGATTATTTGAATCAACGGAGATGAGCTTTGATTATGAAATTGGTATGCCTTGTGTCAATATATAGTTTGACCTAAATACTTTTTTATTTTAAAAAAATTCTCACACATATAGACTTGTGGTGTACTTTAGTATGACAATAATACCATAAAAATGCAACTGTGTCAACAAAATGCATGACTTCAATAATAAAATTATAAAATGTATTACTGTTATTCTAAATTCACCTTAATCATTTCAGATTGTAGAAATAAATAATGAATTTACACTAACATGTTATTTAACTGATGATCACTTTTTGAAAGTGAAGTGTAGAAATATTTTATAAAGAAATAAAGAGAAAATCAAGTCGGATTTGCTCAAACTATAGCCTCCAATATAGAAAATCATAAAACCCAAAAGTATCAACAATTATGGTTTACAATATCACGTTTTTATTACATCACATTTACGACTTCTTTCTAATTTCTATCTTATCTCCGAACCTTTTCAAAATAACATTATTTCGAAACCTAAAGAATTTAATAAACACAAACAGAATAATTCAAACATTTGGATCAAATTTTCAAATGCCAGCTCGCGGATCGCCGGACCCAGCAGCTATAACTCCCATTCCGCTCCCCTATCCTGATTTTACAGAAAATACATTTCCCAAATTTTCTTTTTCTGAAATATTAGATAAATTCACTGTTTCTTCAATCTCTTTCGCCAGCTCATCGATTTTGCGAAACTGAAAAGGCCATCTTGAGTTGTACAAAAACTGCCTCAGATCAAACCTATTATCTTCCGGCGAATAACTCTACAAAAATAAAAAAACAGTTACCAATTTATTAATATTTTTACTTTTTCAATTTTTCACTTTTTATTTTTTTTACCTTGGCATGGTAAGATGGGGTCAAAACAGTCATTTTGTGGCGATTTATGGAGTAATATTTGAAGAAATGCTTCACTTTTTCAGCAATTTCTGATGGACTCAACCTCCCACCCCATTTATGACATAGATTCTGCAAATACACCAATTTATCACAACAACAAAAAAACAATTTTAATATTTAAAATTTAAAAATGAGTTTGAACAAAACCTGGTACATAGAAACAGGACCGCATCTAAATATCTTCCTTAGCCTTCCATAAATAGACAGCTCCTCATAAGTCATTCCCATATCCACCTCATCCAACTGAAACCAAAAAATATTATTAAAATCAACATAAAGTTATTTAATAAAATTATTATTTCTTAAAACCTGATTATAATCAGAACGGATGGGTTCTAATTCGGCGGTAGGAGGAGCAGTTTCGATTTCAGCCAAAGAAGGAAATTGGAGATGAATAGCAGCCCATTTTAGGAACGATCTTAAATCCTGCTTGCTTATGCTTCCTATTGGGTTTATATTCGCTGAACTACAGTCATACTTTAATAAAAAAATAAATTAATAAAAAAAGTAAAATTTTGTGCTTAGTTATTGTTGTTTGTAATTTTGTACCTTTGTTAAGTAACCACAGAGGCCTTCGTCTACATTTGAGATGCCTAAGACGAGATAAAATCCAGGCTTTTCATGATATTTGTTCAGGATTTCATTATTATTAGATAATTTACATTATTTAAGTAATAATAAATAATAATTTACGATTAATAAAAGGATGAGAGAGTACCAAGGCATGAAAAGGACGAGCATATAAGCAAGAATCATTCTGACTCGCGCTTGAATGTTCTGTAACCCTAAATTCTCTGTATTAGATCCCCCATCTACCTGCGAAAACGGTATATTCAAATCAACAAACAGAATATTGAGCCCTCTGTTTTACGATTTAATTAAAAAATATTAAATCTAAAAATAAAAAGTATACTTTGTATTTGGGACGTTTGCCTGTGAGTCTCAAAAACAGAAAGAATAGATGAGACGACTCCATCAATTGGTACATTCAGGTTATACGAACCAATTTCATCTGACAGTAATTTAGCTCTCGATCTAGTTTCTTCCGAACTAAAATAAAATAAAACACATTTTCACTAACTTCTTAGTTTAGTATTTATCATAAAATATATATTTTTTTATTTTTTGACCTGTTTTCAGATCCCATGAAAACAGTATAAAAGATCCTTTTTGCGAACTCTTGGCTATTTGTGGGGACCTCTCCGTTTTTATAGTGACCGATTCTCAAAGCGTCAGCTTTCACTTGCTCATCACCTTCCTCTATATCTGCACATTTCACAAATACCCCCTACTATTTGTCAAAATCAGAACCACACTGAAACAAAACCACTAAACCCGATAAATAAAATTCAACAAAACCTTTCGTTCACAGACTTAGTTAAAAATAATCAGTTAAAAATAGTCATCTAGCTAATCTTGATTTTATTAGATTAATTCAAACTATTCCTCTAAAAAGACGATTTTTCATTCCTAGATAAAACAATTGCAAAAGCGCCCTTCAAGAAGATAGAATAAGTGTTCTTCTCCTCCCAACTGGTTTTCCTCTTAAAAAAATCTCAAAAAAATATTTTAGAGGAAATTCATTTGGGAGGAGAAGAACACTTATTCTATCTTCTTAAAGGACCTTTTTTTCAATTATCTTCTCCAGGAATAAAAAACATGGCCTTTTTAGAGGAAAATCAGCCGAAGGAGATTCTTCAAAAACAAGGGGTGTTTGTGCGAAAGTGAACCTTACTATCCATCAAATCACAAACTACACCAACACAAAACATCAAAACAAAACTCCAAACAAACCCATTCGTCTACGTCACTGCAGGCTCGCATAGCTAAACATACATTTTAATCAGTTGAATCCATCTACCCTAAGGAGGCCTTTTTCCTAATTTCTTCAAAACCAAGGGGTGTATTTGAAAAACTTGACCTTTGAAGACGAGTTGCGCCATGCAGTCAGAAACCTGACGCTCCGCTTCTTCTTAAATAATCCCACAGCCAGCAGCTCGGCCCGAAGGCTATTTCCTCTTCCGCCCTATGATACTTTATCTGTTCAAAGATAATATTAAAATTAAAAAAAAAAAATTTAGAATTGAGAAAAGTCCAATTTTGCCCTCTCGAGATTGAAGTAGTTCATTTTTTTGTCACTCAACTTTTTATGTGTCAAGTTTGACGGACACATAATAAGCATTTAATGACGGATGGAAGAACCAAAAATGCATTTATTGAGTAGTTGAGGGACTAAAACTATACCAATAAAAAGTTCAGGGACCAAAAATGAGCCACTTCAATAGTTGAGGGAGGCAAAATTGGACTTTTTTCTTTAAAATTATAGAATCAAAAGAACTTCAAAGAATTATGTAAGGAAGAGAGAAGATTGACTAACCTCGACGGGAGGAGTAGGAAAAGTTCCGAAACGAAAGGGTTGACAAAGTGTGTTGGAAACGTTTATATAAGGAATTAATGTTTTTATTCGGCTTCCTTGCTCTCTGAAACTGGCTATTGATCCTCTATGACTCGACACCTCACAAAAGAATTGGAAAGTTGTTATATTTAGGAAAAATAAAATAAAGGGTTCATTTGTTCATTGAGTTAACTTACAGCGTCTAAATCTACCAAAGCAATTGATACTTCTACGTCCTTTAACGAAAACTGAGAGCCTAGCGCGACCACATCACCGTTCACAGCTATGCAACAACATCCATCTGTCACAAAGAATTTAATAATTAAATAACTATATCACACAAACAAATACCACTCATCTAATTCCAAATTTCTCAAATCTACAATTACAAAACGGGTTGACTTCACACTCTCACATTCACCCCTAAAAAACCAAAAATGTCAAATTTCCTCAAAACTACAGCAAACCCACCCTTCAAAAACTGCAAATTTCAAATTTCACCCTCCTAAAACCCTAATTCTATTTTTAAATTATTATTTTAATTTCTTTACCGTAATAGAGGCGGCCGCCGTCGCAGCCCTGCTGATTGGCGTACAAATAAACTACCCCAAGAGACCGAGTCGCATTTTTAATACAGTCGATCCTCAAATTGAGTTTTCTCAACTGGTGGTGGGACCCGCTCGCGTTTAGAAACACTTCAACTCCGTTCAGCGCCAGCTTGACTCTCGGCGGGCTCGCTGTGAATAGCTCCTCGCATGTTTCTGCCGCCACGGATCTGATCACAACATAACAGAAAGATTAGTTTAAAATATCTCAAGTAATATTGATGAATGATATGCTCTTATACGATTGTTGCAAGCTTGCGTGCTTGTCGTGGTAATTGCATTCTTATATTGTTCTTGATATGTATGATCTAACATGGTACACTACATTTCATTAATATAAGACACATGAAGAGCACCATATCCATTCCTTATATTGTTTTTTCGAGAGTTTCATTATATTGTTTTTTCGATTAATCGGATCTAGGCGGATTTGAATTTTTAAATATTTTATATATATAATTTTATTGTTAATATTTTATATATATATTTAAATGCAGAATTACTAACAAAACTGAGAATAATTAAAAAAACTAGGGGCTATTTTAAAATAATAATTGCTAAAAGTCTTTGTTGTAAAATATAGGGGTGATCTTAAAAATGAGGCCCACTTTTTTTCCTTCCTAATCTTTTCCTCTGGTGATACCGTAAAAGCTACAAGATGTATTCGATTTTGTGCGGCTAGAATTACATATCACTCTTTATAAAATATAAAATATACTTATAGAAAGAAGACACATGAAAATGAAAAGCACCATATCCATTCCTTTCTTCTTCAAATCGAATTTTCTCCATTAACGGAGCTCAAACTCTTGAAAAAAAATCGAAAAAACAAGAAAAAATCATGCTGACAAAATTAAGCATTAATCGGGCCGAGACGGGTATTAAGCGGATCTAGGCGGAAGTCCGCCTAGATACACCAATTAGCACGTTTTCTGGACGGCGGAGCACTGCCTAGCCCCTAGGCGCCGATTAATCGGCCGCCTAGGCCGATTTTTACAACCTTGACTATAATTGATTAATTACATAAAATAAATTCAATAATAATTATTAACTATAACTGATTAATTACATTTGAGGAAAAAAAACATGTCACAAAAGAGAAAAAAATAAAAGAAAGTTTTATCTTTCAAATCTTCTCTCAAAATCCTCAGTGTTGAAATCCAAATCTCGTCAACACCTCGGTCTTGAACTGGTACCATAAACACCGAGTATTTTAGGGTTATTTATATATTATTATCTACAAAACTGTTACAGAATATTTCTTCACGCGATTTAGTACTGCTGCATATTGAAAGGAAAAGAAAAAAAAATCAGAATTTGTCTCAAAATTAAAGTTTGCTAGAAATGAAGAGAGAATTGTTGATATTTATTGTTCAATGTTTCATTAAAGACTAGTTTTTACATACCTGCTCTTCGACTTCATACAAGTCCGGTGTTATTTTGGATAATCTCATCCCAGGAAATACGTCCTGCCAAACAAAAATCGAATAATAGAAATTAGAAAAAAAAATGAGGAATAGGAAAAAGGAAAAGAAATTGATAAAAGCCCATTTCGCTCATTTTTTTTTGAAGGAATAACAGAGATTGCCTGTTCTAATCTTTATATTAAATAAAATAAAAGGTTTTGTTACAAAGTTGATGGAATGGAACATAGAGTTTTTGTTACATAATGTGCTCGTTCATTTCAATTTCACTTTTTTTTGAAAGAAAAGAGAATTTCATTTTTTTGGATTATAATTTGCTTACGTCAATCTGTTGCTGGATCCTCTTTGCTCGTTTCTTAGGCCTTCTTGCCGGTTTCTTCCCCGCCATTGCCAAAAAATCGGCCTCAATCTCCTTGGCCGTGAGCCTAATCGTGAGCTCCATCTTTCTCTCCCCCGAATCCTCATTTGCTTGCGAACCCAATTTCAACACCTCATCATTGTTCTGATTCTCATTCTGACTCTCTCTTCTCCTTCTCAAGTTCAACACCTCATCATTGTTCTGTTTCTCATTCTGATTCTCTCTTCTCCTCCTCAAGTTCCAAGGCAATGCTTCCTCCTCCTTGCCCTTATCCTGCTCCGGCGAGGCTGTCTTTGAACGAGGCGGGGGAGGAGGCATTTCCCCTGTTTTGGAGGAAACAGGGGGGATGAAGCGAAGGATGCGTTGGCCGTTCCAGGCAAGAGAGGTGGGGAAGGTGAAACTGTGAAGCTTTTGGGGATCGATCGGCTTAGGAATTACGTCCTTCAATTCGGCTAGCATTCGCTCCTTAGCTGCCTTGTTCATTTTAGATGACTTGTTGGGCGCCATTGTTGATCCGAGCTCGAAAAATTCCTTCTTCTTTTTTTGCATAAAATCAGAGCTGGGAATTGGGAGGAAGAGAAATGCGGGGAGAGAGGAAGAGGGAAAGGAGGTTTGAATGGAGGGTTACTCCGAAGTTAGATGAAATGGAGAATCTAGTAAGTATATAGATAGGCAAAGAAAAGCAGTGGAGATGTCCAGTAGAGTATTTTCAGGGAGAGAGAGCTAAAAATAGATGGATTAAATTTAGCAAATTGAGAAATGGACTTGTCATGATGAATTTATCATTAGTATTATTTGTTTTCCTTGTTGTGGATTTTGCATGTTAATTTTGGACATGCCGATTTTCGGTGTGTAGTATTTTGGTTTGTAGATTAAAATGTTATACATGTACATTTTTTTTAACTTGTAAATATATTCTTGGATTTGCGTGTAGTAATATTTATTGAATTTGTATCTATAATTTATATATTATGATTTTATATAGAATATTCATTTGCATTTTAACTGCATGCCATGCATCGTATCGAAATGAACTCAGGTCAGACCGGAATGAATTCGGATTTCATTATTTCTTTTAAAATAGCCCCCCCCCCCCCCCCCCCCAAAACACACACACACACAAAAAGTGAGAGTTTTCTGCATAATTTATATATATATTCTCGTAGGGATCTAAAAATATACAATTAAATTAAGTCCATCTAACGATACCGTCTAATTTTCTAAAAAGAAAGAAATACATTAATACATTTGAATTTTGAAATAGTAAAAAAAATGGAAAAATCTTTCCTCCATTTCAAACTAACTAAGAAAACAAATTTCACCAACAACCAGTATGATAAGCGCTATAAAATATGTTATCTTCGTCTCGGCCTGCTGCAATGCATCACAATTGCAACCAAGCATGTAAACAAAATAAGAACTCCAAATTCTATGATTGCTGGCATTTCATCTTTCTTACCGGATTTTGATTCCTTGATTTTCCATGGACATCTACAACACCCCATATATGCCATTTTCCCTTCTTTTTCTTTCTTCCTCCTTTTTTTTGGTTTTTAGGGTTCGAAGGAAGGAAAAAAAAAGTCAAGCTCCTTCTATCGATCAATAATTTGCCCAAAGTTATGACAGTGTCTAAACTTCACAAAAAAGGAATGTTATGCAAAGTCTATGATCTTTAAATCTTTTTAAAACCAATTGATATCAGTAGAGTAAATTATCTTGACAAAGCAATAATAAATTAATAATTTGTGTAAGCAATATTTTTTTGGTATCTAGATTGATATGTTATGCATATACTATTTCTTCACTTTGTATAAATTATAGTATTGTTGTGTGTGTGTATATATATATATATATATATATATATATATATATATATATATATATATATATATATTATTTATTGAATTTGTATTTATATATTATGTTATTGTATATAAAATTCATTTGGGCTTGAACCACATTTCAATGTCTCAAGGTGAACTTGGGTCGGATATGGATGAGAATGGGGTTTTTCGAGTAATTATTCTGTATTAGAATTTTCGTTTTTGCCTTCTTTTTTAATAAAAATCCCAAAATAGGAATTTATATATGTTTTATTGAAACATACTAATGACAATATAACATGATTACATCATATTTTTCGATAAATGAAAATATAAACAATTAAGTCCGGTCGACGGATTCGGCCTAATTTTCCCAAAAAAACAAACAAACATATATACAAATACATTCGAATTTCGAAGTACTTATTTTTTCGAATAACATGAGAACATAAAGAAATGAAAACAAAACATAAATAATTCCCCAAAAGAAGAAATTGGTGTTGAAAAAAATTCAAATTCCTACCAACAGCCAGTATGATTTTGGTAAGGCCTAAAAACGCGCACTCTCGGTTTGCTGCAATGCACCACAAGTGCAACCAAGAATGTGATCAAAACAATAACTCCAAGTCCTACAAATGCTTCAATCGTATCGTTTTTCTTTTCGCATTTCGATTCGACGAATATCCATGGAATTGGAGATGGACATCCACAACCACCACATCCCATATTACCACCACATCCCATATTACCACCACACCGCATATTACATGCCATGATTTTCTTTCTTTATAGTTTCTTTCTAGAGTTTTTTTTAGGCTCTTGTCTTTACAGATTGAAGGAGAGAGACAAATGAAAGCTCTTTCGTTTTTATAGATGGTAATTTGACCCAGTTTTGACGGTGCCAAAGCTTCACTAAAAAAGAAAATTATTACATTTTTGAATTTTTATTACTTTTTCAAACCAAATGATATTAGTAGAGTGATTTCCTGGATAAAGCAATAATAAATTACTAATTTGTGTAGGTCATTTTGTTTCTATTTTTATATTTTGAGAAGTTCATATATCTTCATTGCTTGCACTCAAATATTTATTAAATAAAATTCCACATAAATAATATTTTTGAATAATTCCACATACATAACATTGAAATTGACATACGAATTTCCTCAGAAAAAAAGGAAAAGAAACTGACATAACAAAAAAAAAGAGAAATTGCAGAATTAACCTCTTTCTTTATCAATATTTGCCAAAAAACACATGCATCATCCAACATTGATATTTAACAATAAAGGAGTAAGATGCAAATCACAGTCGAGAGTTTTTTTCCCCTAATTCTTCAATAATAAAAAAGGAGGATTTTATTTGAAAATTCTTCAGTGATGATTTGATTCAGCCCAAGGCCCTGTAAGGAAATTCATTTCCTGATTTATTAAAACCCGGAATAAAACTCCCGCTATTTCATAACACTCGGAATTGAAATCCCGGTTCTTCTTCCAATGGAGTGATCAGAGCTTTGATACGGAATCAGCTTCCATCGAAGAAGGCATTCGGATTCAATCAATCCTTGTATAGTTTCAGCTAGATAAATCTGCTGGTTTGCAATCTGTAAATCAAATTTGATTGCGAATGGAGGGAGGAGATGATCTGCTTGTACAATTGGAGACAGTTTTAGAGAGTGATGATCTAATGTAAGCTTACTTAAACCCTTATTTAGCTGTTAAATTGTATAATTTTCTGTCATGTAAGATGCATGAACAGTTACGGGTAAATTGATGCAAAATTGAATTAATTGAGACTAAATTGCGTAATTGAATCTTTTTATGTGTTGGAACTTCAGTTTACATACCAAAATTGATCTTTTGATATGTTGAATAAATATTCTTATGTTGTTTTTTATGCAGAGATGAGATAGGCTTCATACATCCGACTCAATTCGAGTCTCTCGATTCGAATTCAGACTCAAATCATTCCCAATTCAGCAATGAACATTTTTGGAATAAAGCTCACAAATTGGCAATCTCTTCTCAAATTCTCTCTCGCCTCTATAAATCCGCCATTAAAGCACACTCAAATGCTAGAAAAAGCTTTAAGATTCGTGCAGAGTCATCAATTAGAGAAAAGTATTCTTCTGTTGAAAAATATGATTCTGACGAGTCGATTGAAAAGGATTTACTGAGGCATAGTAAATCACTTGTGATTCTTAGTCCTAATTTTCTCACAGCTTGGAACTCAAGGTAATTTCTCTCTTTTTTTTCTCAGAATTAAATTAATATTTTTTTGTCAATATATTTATTGTTTATCTTTTTTAGTGCAGAAAGTTAGTATTATCAAAAGAAGACAATATAAATCTATGCATTAATGAACTTAGGCCATCTAATTTAGTTCTTTCATATGCGCCAAAAAGTGAATCTGCATGGAGTCACAGGTAATAATTCTCTTTTATTAAATTAATTGATTAATGAAGTTCATATTTCTTTTTTATATTTTTTTTATATTATTTTTAGGAGATGGGTGATAAAATTTATTGCAGATAAATTTCAAAATCTTGAGGAAATCATAACTAATGAATCTGAACTTGTGAAGAATATTTGTGAGGTTCATAATTTATCTCTAATTCAAAAAATAATTTTTCCAATATATATATTTTTTTAATTTTTTTTAATTGCAGAAATTTAAAATGAATTATCGCGCATGGAATCACCGCTGTTGGCTTGTTAACTACATGACAAAACAACAGGTTTATATTTTTCGTTTATTTTTTTAAATCTTCTTCGTTTATTTTTTAATATAGCTATTTAATTTTAAGGCCTTTTTGTTGTTTCTTCCCACAATTAGAATGATTAAATGATTTTCTTTGTTTTATTTTTATGGTATTTTTTTCATAAAGGTCCTTGAGGAGCTGAATAAATCAAGAAAATGGGCTGAAATGCATATTTCCGACAATAGCTGCTTCCATTTTCGGACAGTTAGTTTTTTTAACTATTTTACATTTCTGCCCTTAAGTTCTTAATAATCTCGCAAATATTTCGTATTTATTTATTTATATACTTACTATGCAGTGCTTGCTAAAATATTGGAAATTAGTGATGATTCTGATGTTTGGTTCTTATGGGAGGTAAGATTACTCAACTTTTCAAAACAATAAATAAATAAATACATTTTTTAAAGGTTTGTGAAGATGAAATAATTTTGGCAGGATGAGCTTAAATGGAATGAATTGCTTATAACACGCTATATTGGCAGAGAGGTTGGTTCTTTTACCTAATCAACCCTTTTATTTGTTTTTCTTACAAATAAGCCCCTTGCTTATTCATAAACTTTCTAATAACAGATCAGGAGATTATCCTTTTACTTACAGTATTTAACCATCGAATTTTTCATTCTGAATAATAAGATGAACAAATTGAGCTGGCTTCCTCCCTGGCAGAGATATCGCACATCTCAACACGATTTGCTAAGAACGTTGAAAAGGCAGATTTGGCCAATTGTAGCATTTGCATGTTTCGCTTTTTGCAAAAGTTTGCTCAGCTCCTTCGCTACTACCAGTCAGTAAAAGAAGCATCTACAGTGACGTTTGAGGGTGATATTAGGTGTGTTTGGGGACCTTCTTTGCTGCTGCTACGAGGCCTGTTCGGATCCGTGAAAGGGGGCCGATTCAGTTCAATTTTGGAACGTTTTGGGGCTGTTTTTGATTTTGCAGTGGCTATTTTGGGCTGCTTTAATTCAGTTTTGAACTGAAATTTGTTGCTGGTACGGGGCCCATTAGAGGCTGATTTGATGCCGCTTCGGAGGCTGGTACATGTCAGGTACATACGGGGTTGTGAAAAGGGTTGGTACCGCTGAATTTGGCGTGTATATTAGCTGAGAAAGGGGGCCGAATTTGAACTGATCTTGAGACTTAACTTTTGGTTTGTTGGCTGATTTTTGGAGCTGCATTGGCCACAATTTCGGACAGCAAGATAACACACGAATTTGCAATAATTTGAGTGTTTAGCAAATACTTTGAGCACGGATTTTAGCACGCATTTTATTGCACAGATTCGATCATAATTGTTTTGCACAAGCTTTGAGCAATTATTTAAAACTTAATCCTATGTTTTAGCATGAATTTTGAGCAACTAGTTATAATTTAACCCTTGTGGCACCCATCACGGCTATCAGATCTTCCTTCTCCAATTTCGCACATCTCCTCACACCAAAATAGTAGCACCAAGGAATACCTTCTCGACTCTCTGAAGGGAAGAGATCAACGGTGGCGTCACGACCCTTCTACATCCGAGACATGCACGAAGCTAAAGCAAATTGGGCATATCTTAGTACTTTTTATTATTTTGTCAATTAGGAGTAGCATTTGTCTTTTAAGGAATGTTATTTGTAATTTCTAACTTATAGCAACTCTTTATTTCTTTAATGAAAGTCTACAACTCTTTTTGAATTGTAGTCTTTTCGGCTATAATTCAAAAAAAAAAAAATATATTGGATTTATTCACTTTGGTCCCTAAATTTTGTTTTTGTTCACATAATTCCTTGACTTTTAGATTGCTCAAAGTTTCTGTACCATCCATTAATTGCTGACATGGATATTTGATTTGATTATGTGGTTGCCAAAAGGTTGATGACATGACATGACTGATTTTCAAATTACTTAAAAACACTTAAATAGTTTGCCAGAATTATATACTTATATATGTATCCTATTTTCTTTTGATAGTCATGGATCTGAACAAGTTCGGATATTCGTTACGGATCAATTTTATGAGGATAATTAGAAAAGATATTTAATACATAAATATATGGTTCATAACTCCCACAATATCATGATCGAATTTTTCAACTTTTAGTATTCAATACATATCTCATATTTAATAAATGATCTAGAATAATAATATGACAGAATTAGTTCAACTTCTAGCATTCTCTGTTCTCTCCTACTTATTGTAGTTTTAGATTTTAGTTTCTTTGTGATCCGTACTTAATTGATGTCATATTTAAATATTTAATTGATGGTGTAGAATTGAATTGATTTAACCTTTGGTCCTTTAGTATTCTATTTTGTATTGTACTTCAAATTTTTTATGGATACTTCTGGAAAATATGAATTTCTTGAAGGGAAAAACATATAAATAAGAAAGTGTGGATTTAAAAGAGTTGTGATTTTGATTTTGCTTGTTAACTTTTTTCCTTCAAAACTATTTTGATTTTATCGGTAAATTTGCAGGTTGCTCATGCATTGTTTTTGTAGCAGTGACGTTATTTTTTGTTCCATTATTTGAGCAAAAGTTCAACTTGCCCCCCTCAACTATTTGTTTAGCATTTTTTTTGCCCCTCCAACTTTTGTATTTAAACATTTTTGTCCCCTCCATCGCCAAGTGCACAGTTAACAGTTAACTGATGACGTAGCGCTGATGACGTGGCAAAATAAAGTTTTTAAATGGATAATTTGGAATTTATTTAAAAAGAAAATTAAAAAATTAAATCACCCCCGTTCTCTTCTTTCTTTCCCTGTCGTGAGTTCCCCTTTCTCTTCTTTCCCCTCTCCGTCCGACTCACCCCCACCTTCGCCCAACTGCCCCGGCCAGCCAACTCTTGCCAAGCTCAACCTCGACCCTCCTTTGGAATTTAGGAGAAATGGAAGGGTGAAGAATCAAAACTGACAAGAAATTCAAAGATTTAGGTTTTGGTACCGGTGTACCGGACATTTTTTTATTGGTTTTTTTTAAAGGAATTTCCTCTTGATATTGCATTTGTAATAGTGAAAAGTAGAATTATTATAGTAATTTTTTCTTGTATTGCATTTTATAATTTAACATTAATTTATTTTTGTACTATTTATTATGAATTTTAAAATTTATTTTTCATTTCTGTAGGGAAATGATTATTACTATTAGGTAAGCCCATAATGGTATTCCTTCATGCCCTCTCATCTTTTTTTAGCATTCCCTTCAGGCCCTCTCATCAGTAAATTGTTTATTGGATACAAAACTAATGCTCAAAATAATACGTAGAAAAATTACTAGGACCGGAAAAATTTCTTTTCAATCCGTAGTTTAGAAAAAAGGAAACTCAAACTCTCCCTCTAGTTTATTACAACGTGAAAGAGCCTAATGGTAATGGCTCCATGTCAAAATTACGATTTACTGTACATAATACATGCTACGTGTATTCCCTCGTGTTAGCAATTACATCTAGACCCAAATGGCTCCGGCATTACGGAGCATTGGAACGAGATTGCCGCATAAGTGGAGTGACATAATTTTATCAGTGGATCCTACCAACCTTCCTCCGATAAAAACAGCCGGAACCGCAGGGTTACGCCCCAAAAGATTACTAAGTGCTATTTCCATCTCTCTTCCCCTTGGATCCTGATCCAACTTATAAACTGTAGGGTTAACACCAAGGTCAACGAATAGACTCATGACAGTGTGAGACATGCAACAAGAGTTCGTGCCAAAGATCACTACCGCATTTTGAGATGCCAGCCTTGACACCCTATCCATTAGTTGAGGAAATTGCACAAGTTAAATTGTTGTGTTGGAAATTTACTTGAGTTGAGATGTCGAATTAAAATAGGTCAGAACTTGCTTTATATAAGAGAAGGAAGAGAGGAACCCGTTGATAAAATAGATTCTGCCACTGTGCCATTACTGCCCACATAAATGCATTCGAATAAAGTAGGGGGGAAACGGATAATGTCTAAAATTTATTTTTTAGACACAGCACATAGACGCCGAATAATATAGGATAGGGTGATAATAAGATGCATCAACATCTACCAAAGGCTTCTTGATGTTTTTTGGTTACAAAGGCATTTCTGTAACATAAGTATCATATTTACTCATTAGTCAACTCTTAAAAATCCCCGTAACAATTTTAATACGACTTTGATATAGCCTAATTATCATAACAGGTCTGTGCGATTACTCATACTCCACAAAATGATTCGTTAGGACAATGTAACTGTATGTAATTAGGATATTCTACGGTCATGCAATTTGCATGACACCTGGAGAAATCAGTATGTCAGCAGGAATCGTATCAAATCCTTCTTTCTTTTATCCTTATCTCATTCTTTTTCATGGAATCAAAATAAAAATCGCAGAGGCAATTGATATGTCCACATCTTTCCCACATCATATTAAGTCATGCGATGCTACTAGCCGAAATAGCTTTCATTTTTTCTCCATTGTATGGAGGCCTTCACTCCTACAACTTATTCCTAGTACACTCGATTTTTTCTCTTTTTTCTAAAGTGAAACATTATATAGAATGGAAAGTATATGAAAAACATATGTAGTATATTTTTTAAAAACAATACATATAAAAAAATACAAAACATTACATAGAACAGAAAAACGACATATAAAACCACAAAACAAAACAATACATAAGAATAGAATAGCAATATATAAAAATAAATAAATAATAAAATATAACAACCTTCAAAACAATATATATCAAATAAAATTTAAAAATAATAGATAAAACACAACGTGCAACCGGTCATAGATTAACCATCAACCGGAGTGATATAAGAGTGTTATTTAACAGTCATTATTTTATTTTATTTTTATTTTTGGTTGAAATCCGTAGGCATTACATGTTGAAAGATAAAAATTCGATTACATAGTTCAAAAAAACATAACCCACCCTTACTAAAGAACAACACTTTAAACTAAAAAAACATAAACTAACCAAAAGACAAAAGTAAAAACTACTTGAAACTATTAGCCACAAAAAATGATGCCCCAATATCAGAGATCACTGAACAAACATACAATTATCCAAATGAACACATTGATGAATCCAAATAAGAAATATTCAAGATTCTTGATAGTTTCCCCAAGTAATCAACTTCTGTGTTAAGAGGTCGATCCAAATGCACAAATGTCGGATCTTTAATCCTTCTCTTCCATAACAAGCATTCTCTAGCGTCTTGAATAACTAATCAGGACGAAAGCATCAAATTATTATCAAAATCAATCGAGTTTAGAGTTGCGCCACCTCTAAATTATCCGTCATAAAAATTCTCTTTTTATCATGTAATACCAAAGCTATCTTTGTCATTGCTCTCCTCACGGCTCTAACTCCCCTTGTAGAATATTTTGAACATCAAACATATTTAACAGTCGTTATTACCCATTTCCCCCAATAAGATCAATTTAAAAAAGGTCCTAAAAAGTTTCCATTCTCAAAAATTTCTCAAAGAGTCTTTCACTTTCATTACAAAAGTACATAATACATAATATCAATCTCAATACTATATCATAATTTTTATATAGGACGTACTCAATTCTAAAAAATATATATATATATAGGACGTGCTCGGGCTCAGGGACCTTGCTTCTAGCGAAGCAGGAAGCTCCCTGCTTTGCTCTTATGAGCCGTTTGATATATGAGCCTGATTTATAGCCCATCAATGTGTCAACATGGGTGAATAATGGAGTTAATATTATATTAGAACGCTAATTAACTTGTTTGCCTTTTTTTTAATGATTACTATGTCACAGATTATGTATAATCTATACTATAGTGAGCTATGTTAGGTGAACACTTCAAAAAATCAGTTGTATCTGTGTCAGACACCTATTAGACATGGATACGCCTCAGACACGACATGAACATGTGTCGGACACGTCACGTGACGTATCAAGACAAGGTTGAGAACGCGGCATAATATTTTTAATCCCAATTTAATTTATATTTATTGTTAAAATATCAATCTTTTCTCTTTTTCTAAAGTATTTATATTTAAGTAAAAAAAATTCTTTTTTTATTAACGACGCTAACTCCTGATAACCACACGGCAGGATTGGGTATTGAAATATTTCCACTTGAAAAATTGAAAATTAGTCTATCTAATGGACTGAAAGAATTGGCTGTACTGAGATTCATTCAACCCTGTTTCAAAAATCGAGGTTCAGCAGAAAAAACTTAGTATAATCACAATTTGCTAAATAAAACTCACTTATTGACATTAATACAGAAAGCATCTTCTTTCCTAATAAAATTATAAAAATGTTCATTTTTTAATGGGATTTCACACGAATCCCATTTTTTTTCCAAAGATGACTAATCCATATCAATTCTTATATTTATTATGGATAATTACACCTGAGCATGAACCCAATATCTCCAGGTTTTAATGATCGGGGTTTACTTTTTAAGTTTTTTGCTCTGTTTTCATTTCCGTTTTAGGTCCAAATTGATTGAAGACCCCAGATTTGGTTGGATGTTTGGTTCCTTCTTTTCTTTAGCATGTTACTATGTTAGGTCCTTTTTAGAATGTCCAGTCCCCTCTTTGTGAGTAATTCTTCAGAATTTTCTTTGTATACCCAATATTAAAAATAGTAGAAGAAGTACAATATAGTCAAAAATTATAACCAGAACACAGATATATGAGGCATAAAGTTCATTTGCAGAAAAGATAACTTATTCTTGTTTGGTTTGTCTTGCACCAAATATAGTTGATCCAATCCTTACATTTGTGCTTCCCATTTCAATCTGGAAAAAAAAAACAGTATCAATCAGTTTTTTTTAAAACTTAAATAAATGCATGAATTAAGTACAAATTACCCACCACTAGTAAAATTGACCTTGTCTTGTAAGCTTAAGGTTACAAAACCAAAACAATTCAAGTTCATGCATAAAGTTCATTTGCAGAAAAACATGTAAAACATGCATCAAACTTATAGTTCTGTGCCATAAACTTTGTTTCCCTAGAAAGTACAATCTGAACTTAATAAAACTGAAAAGCTACTCCTTATGAGGAGAAGTAAATATCAGTTTACGGTAGTCAAATGCGGATATCTACTAATGTATATTAAAATATATATTATTACTTAATTAAAATACAATTAGATAAATATACTCATTACAGTATCAAGAAACTTACAGCTTGTTCAAAGTCAGCGGACATGCCCATGGACAGCTCGCATTCTTCTTCTTCGAGTCCTAGCTCGGCACATACCTCTTTCCGGCAATCAAGTAATGCCTGATTTCAAACAAAAATATAAAATATAAAATAATTATTATTTTAGTTGGAACATGTGAATAAAAGAAAACTCATATAAAGAAATTCCTACAAATTTACTAATTTGCATCCAAACACAACATTTTGCATACTTCCTAAAATCTGTAATCCTCTAGGATTTGGATTTTGCAAATCCTAATCCCTAAAAATATCCTAATACTATCCTAGAAAATTTTACACATCCAAACAAGCCCATAGTATGTATTTAATTCCTTCTTGAACCAATTTATGTTTAATTGCTTGATTGATATTTAACCGAGGCATCTTGACGCAATATCAGAACTCAGTTGAGAATTAACCATCAGCGATGATAAAATAATATTAAACTACAAAAGAATATAAGCTAAAGGCA
Source organism: Juncus effusus (assembly GCA_027726005.1). Taxonomy (NCBI): domain Eukaryota; kingdom Viridiplantae; phylum Streptophyta; class Magnoliopsida; order Poales; family Juncaceae; genus Juncus; species Juncus effusus. Next base: position 5,009,305 of record CM050910.1, on the reverse strand, counting down.
CAATAATAAATAAAATAAAGGCACAACAATATATAATTTTCTTCTATTAGCATATGTTAAAGTCAGGTCTCTACATTTTGGTTTGGTTTGGTTTGGTGTGCTTGTGCAATTACGCCACAAAAATTAACCCTAAATTTAGCCTTACATCATCAATTATGCAATTAACACCAATCAAGCCAACAAAAAAGCACAAACGGCAAAAAATATTGTGTAGAAAACATGAATAAAAAAGAACCTGGAAATTTTTTGGAGTAGAAGAATAATCAAGCATGCCAATTGTCATTAGGCCAGAAAAGACAAGGTTTGGACAGCCCAATTTCACATGCTTTGCAAGCTCCACACAGCCTGATGGCTCTACTCCAAATTTAGCTAGAAAATAATACATGTAAAAACATTAATGGTTTTCAATCTTCAAAACAAAAAACATGTAAATTCATATATTTCAGCGTTTCTACGGTAAGAGAAAAACTAACATGTACACAGCATAAATGGAAAATATCCTAGTTTCTACAAGTTAATTTTCCGATATAGATTTCGATGTCACGAAGGAAATTTGAGGTAAAAATGAATTTTCAGACCACTATAGAAATTGAGATTCTAAACTTTACATTTATATCGCTTTATGAAGTGACATGTAAACAGAAAATAAAATATATATGTAAGTTCCACAGAGCTTGATGAGTCCACAATAGAATTAGCACAGGATTAAAATAAAAAGTCTGAAACCACTATAGAAATAACCATCTTGATCAAAATTCTAACAAAGAAAAAGATGAAAGATTTGATTAGTTAAACCTAAACCATCAGTCTCGTCAGGTATAAATATTTCGGGTCTCTACTCTCAAGAGATCAAAATATCATTCCATATATCCACAATTTATTAAATGCTTTGATGCATTAATAAGGTCTACATCCTAAATATATCTATATGTATTTCTTATTTTGGCCCCCTTATAAATATTTTTATATTATCATTCTTCATTGAACACAAACGAAGAGAACATAGTATTCCATGTTCTTTTATTCCAACAACTTCGTTCACTAATATGATACATATTTTAATTAATTTGGAGATACTTTTAGCAAATCCTAGTTCACCATATGGCCCACAACAAAGACCTAACAGCCAGAAGACTCCAAACAAATTTGTTTGAAAAGAAAGCCATGTAAATGTATAAATAAATACTCACATTGTTCTCCACTTGTATTTACTTGCACCAAAACTTTTAGAGGTTTCCTTCCCAAGCTTCCAACTGCACGTTCAAGATAATTGGCTATCTGTGTATTAAAAAAATAATCAACAAAATAACATGATGTTAAATTTACTGTGCTTACAACACCAATCTTAAACATGGTAATCTTTCATTTGATATTAAAATTGAATGTCCACCTTTTTATCATCCACACTTTCAACCATGTAAAGATTTGGTACTCCAGCTGCAAATAAATTGCCAATTTGGATAAGTAGAGAGAAAGTGAGCAATATAGAGAAAAAAAAAACTTTGGTGAAAAGCAGATTTTATCTTTTACCATTCGTATCAAGAGAGAGCAACCTTATGCAAATAATGTAACACGAACTATCATGGTAATTAAAAGAATTGTGTAATTATTTAATTTAGCTACGAATAACCATTCCAAAACGATGTGAAACACAGAGGCACACAATCTTTTTTGCAAGAGAACAATTAACAAAACTAATACTCGAACTTTACCAAAACTCCAATAAATTCCCAAGCAGGAGATTAGGGAAATGGTACCAAAAATGACTAATATGATCTTTGGCTTTAAAAGAGAGATAAATGTACATTAAAGACGCACCTAATAAGGATTTCACTTTGTTGCTTTGGAGGTTTCCAATAAAATGCCATTCAATATCCTCAGGAAGCTGGAAATAACAAAATGAAAAACATATTAGTCATCTATAATACAAAAAGTAATGTTTTACGTAACGTGTACCGGTAGCATAGTGGTTCATGGGATGAATTAATACTTCTATCTATATTATAAGCTATTATATAAATACAAGCTATCATTAAAATACCTTTTCTTTTACTACAATTTTCTTTTATTTCTGGTCCAACTTCTATTTACGAGCGAGAAATCGCTATAAAGTATTATACGATCAATTGGATGCAAATTTGGGTAATGATATCGACCGGAAATAGTTTTACTTGTAACATGAAAAACTTTAAAATGAAAACTTTACCCCGAATTGATTATCATATATATTATTGAAAGAAAAAAAATAATACATTTGAGAACCCTAGCTCCTTAAGGTAGAGTTAAGGAATTGCAAGAACTATGTTGAATTTAAAAAAAAAAATGATAAATCTATCTCTTTCTTGTTTCTTCTCCAATTTCTATCTTCTTAAATCTCAACATTTCCCTTTAATTCCGTTAAATTCTCGTTAAATCAGGAATTCTCATGACATATGTAATTGATATATTGTTTAACTTCAACGATTCATGGAAACTAAAAGTAGTAAAATAGAACAACGGACATGTAATTTTGGAGTACCTGAGGGGCTTTTTCGAGTAATTCCTGGACATAATTCTCGCCGAAGGATCTATGACCCGTGGAATCATACACGGCCTTTATGAGAGACACGGGCTTGGTCTTGCTCACGGCCACGACTCGGACCTGCGCCGGCGAGCGGCCGGACCGCTCCGCCGCCTGGTGCACCCGCGCCATCACCGCCGTCATCGCCGCCGTCACACCCGCTGCTCCCTCCAGCGACGCCGATGTCGACATGGTTGGAGGTTTTTGTTTCCTGCGGGTTGGTGGATTCGCACAGAAAATATGGATGGCTTGACTTCAGTATAGAACTAGGAGGTAGGAACTGAGAGTTTTATTTCGTTTGGAAGAGGATAGGATGGGTATAATTTTATAAAAATTTATAAAAGAACAAAAACTTAAATATCATGCTTTATTTCGTTTGAGATTTGAGTAAATTTAACGGCAAATATGATATATTAAGTTTTTGTAATGATAAATATGATATTTTAGTTTTTGTAATAATATATATGATATTTTTAAATTTTTACAATGATAAATATGATATTTAAGTTTTTATAATGGCAATATGATATTTCGAGTTTTTGTTGTGATATATATCCCAAATTTATAAAAGAATCCTATTTTTTATGAATACTATAAAAAACTTTCTATATTTTTATATTTATAAAAAAAATATAATATGATAAACTTTTTTTTCGATTACATAGCCCGTAAACACACACACCTAATTAATTATGCCCCTCAAGTTTCGAATCTTTACCTCCATTGAAAGGGGAGCCTGATGCCAAACCAACTGCGCCATAGCAGTGGTGTGGTGGCCTAATATAATAAATTTTTCATTTTCAAAAAACTTCTCAATCTACTTTTCCATTTAATTATTGGTTAACTTTTTCAAAATTTTCATTTTACCCCTTATAATAATATGTTTTTCAAAAAATAATCTTAACAAATATTTTTTATTTTTTACAGAAAAGTTTATAACAGTTTTTTTTTTATCTGAAAAAATAGGAAATTTTTTGTAATATTCAGAAAAGTTAGGAATTTTCTTGTAAATTTCCCTAATTTTATCTACCCACAGGCTCCGTGGGAGGAAGATAAGGTGGAGATAACTTTTGGTACAGATAACAAGTTATCCAAATTTAGAGATAAAGATCAAGATGCTGTTGAATTAAAAAAAATAGTATAAATTGTAAATGACAATAATACCAATGTTGGATGATAAAAAAATTGTTATTAGATTAGAACATAGAATTTAGCATCTTTTACATAAAGAACTTTGAATTATTCAAACATGAATATATACCACGGTACAACTACATTTTTCCCCCAATTCTTTCTCCATTTTCATTTCACAATTTTCATTGACTTTCTTGCATTCACCATTATTCCACTATTCTTCACTCCATTCAACATGAATATAATTATTCTCTCTCGATTTTGCTCATAACCTAGTTTATTCCTCATAATAATTTCAGTGTTTGCAAAAAATAAGGATGATAAATGAACTTATCCTGCTACCAAATACGAGGACCATAAGGTTAAAAGAGTGCTAAATAAAAAAATATATATGTGACTCTCGCTTTGCTTCGGCTTGGGTGTTCAAACGACACACTTCGTCCTGATCTTACTCTGAAGTGATAAGAGATTGAATAAATAACTAGGATAATACTCGCTCTACTTTGTGAATATTTAAACTTTTGTATTTATTTCGATGTAAATGTATAAAATAGCAATTATAAAATTTGAGAAAAAAATTTGAAATTAATTCATAGTATGTAAACAATATATAATAATCATGTGGGATAAGTAAGATATTTCTAAAAATTATTTTGAATTAAATCATATAAGATAATTTATTCATTTATCATTTATTAAAATAAAAAAAATTCCATCTCAAATCTAATTTTACAAAGACCAATAACTTTATGCAAATAAATTTACATATGAGAAATAAAATACATAATGATAAATTATAATAAAACAAAACAATAATAACCCACTGAATAATTCGGATAATTAATTTATGATCTCACATTAAGTTTGCATTAATATTTCTAAGATTAGAAAAAAATCACTTTTCATTTTCTCTTTGGTTTCCTTATATAATTATCTCTTGACGTATTATATTACGAAAAAAGTTCAAGCCTTAATCTGGTTTAGATAAGGAAATAAAAAAAAATGAAAATACAAGATAATATATTTTAATAATTTTAGTAGAAACTATAGAAGATTGATTACAGATGAATAATTTTAAAAAATAAAATAAATAATGGTTATATTTAACATGATGTTTAAAAAATTAATATGATATTATATATAAGGGGAAAATAATGTATATTATACATAGAAAAATGTAATGTAACTCATTTGTTTGAAAATGTCGTCACCACTAATTTTCTTATTCTTAATTTTTTTTTCTAACTGTTAAAATGATGTGGATTATATATACGTTATGAATAAATCAACCACATAAATTATTTTGAAACCCGTAATACATTAATTAATATAATATAATTCTTAATACTATGATAAATATTTTGATGTGATAGTTTTCACTAATCAGAGATGTAACGGGAAATATTAATCCAACTAATTATATAATTTTGTACTAATAATTTAAATGAAATACTAAGATTTGAGAAAAAATTTGATTGGACGGTCGAGAAAAAATTGATGATAGGTCTTTTGATAATGCTCAAAGAGAGCTGAATATAAGGTAAAGATTAATGAGCTTATTATTTTTTTCACATGTTTTCTTATATAGTTTATCTTCACATATTTTAACAAAAAAAAAAAACTTAGAATTATTTATTACAGGCTATGATAACATTTTAATCAAACATAATAAATTATAGTACCAAAGATATAAGATAGCAAGTTACATTTTTTTCGAGCCCAATATATCCTTGGCACATAAATACCAGCAAATTTTCTTCTAAAGCAAGTAATCATAATTAATACCCTAAAATATTTGAAATAAAATTGTAATTGGTAATTAAGCATAAATCATAAATTAAATTAAAAACATAAATTAAATGGTTAAAGTTTCATACCAAAATCTAGCTGATTATTTGAGACTCAACAAACAAACTTGTCAGGGAGTTGATATTCATACTTGTCTTAACACAAGTTCCAATAATTAAAACCTTTATCCAAGCAAAATTAGCACAAACCAAATGAAAATTCCTGATGAAGCCTAGTATTTAAAAACAATTTTTTTTTAACAATTTATGCAAAAAAACAAACTTTAAGTTAAAATCAAATATGCTCCAAATCCGAGAGATTGTTGGGGCAATAGAAGCAAATCATGAATCAAAATCCAAACTTTTTCATAACATTTGTATCGTGTATCATGTATGTATCAACATTCTTATTTTCAGTATAACAATTGTGTTACATCCCGGATCCATTTTTGGCCCGAGATGTAACGGCTGTATGCCTTCAACTTATATTAAAGATATACGACTCTAAAATCGTATTAAAGCAATGGAAAATAAAAGAATTAAGTATCTATATATTATAAAAATCAAGTATCTATAAATATTTATTACATTAAATCTCTCGAAATTATGACGTTGCTCAACCCGATGCCCCGCCTAATAACTGAACCTGAAATATGAGTAAATGGAAAGGGGGTGAGTCGAAACTCAGTAAGGGTATGTTTCACATACGTTAAAATCATATTAATTTTAGTAAATAAATATTTGAATAATCATAATAAATATAAATATATTTAAAATTCTTTTTTTATTGGGATATCGATTTCTCATTCCACTTTCACACACACACATTAGATCATGCTCCGTGGCATCGAGTACGCGCACAGATACAAGTCTTTCTGAGCTCGTTATTTGGTGATTCGGCGGCCATAGCTTCCACATACTAAGTACGGCCTATCACCTATCACAAATCAGCGACCTTGGTTTCCACCTACCAAGTACGGCTGTAATGACCTTAACTATATTTCACTTATCTCACAAATCAAATCATATCCCATAAAATATATATTTCTCAAAATATTTTATATAATCCATAAAAATATTTTATATTTTCTCAAAACTATTATATATTATTCACAATTATTCTATTTTCATAAATAATAAAATATTTATTACGAGCAATAACAACTCTAATAAAATATAATTTATATTATTAATATATATATATATATATATATATAGATATATATAGATATATCAAAATAATTTTACAACCGTAAACGTATTTGAGAGCATAAATCCTTACCTTGAAAGAAACACGACATGACTAATGACGCTTCAAAACTTCCGATCATAATTATCATCTTGAATTAACTCGCATCATTGATACTAATATCTCATATTCTTGTTGTTGGAATTTGATTATTTATTTATTTTATTGGAGAAATTAGAGAGGGAGAAAGTTGGGAGATAGATATCAAAAACCAAATTTTATGTTTTGTTTCAATGGAGACCAAAGAAAATAGAGAGGGAGAGAAGAAAAATGAAATGAATGAAGGAATGAGAGGAGAGAGAATAAGAGGTAAGGGTAGTTATATACATATCCTATTTGCACTTTTTCATTATACAATCTTATCTTATCTTCTATTTGCACCCATTCATTTTAGAATCTTATCTTATTTTCTACTTGCAACCATTCATTTTAAAATCTTATTTTATCTACTACTTGCACCCATTCATTTTATAATCTTTTTATTTTATTTTTTATATTTTTTATTATACATCCTTTACATATAACTACACACAATTTTTCACATATAACTACATATAACTAATTAATTAAATATTAATTTTTATTACTTTAACAAAACTAATTTTTAGTATTTGTAATTTAACCCCTAATTTCTAAATTATTATGAAAATACTCTCAATAAAAATTCGGGTTATAACAAATTGCGAATTGAATCGTGTTGAATGAATTGAATAAAAGATGGTGGCGGGAGTCCAAAATCTTGGCGGGAAGAGAACCAATATATCAGGCGCCAGTGGCAATGGCTAGATCTAAATAGTGCCATTACAGTAGCAATGCTAACATTACCTTGATATATACCCAAATAGTTTTTTACATGAAGTACTTTATCATAGAAACAGAAATTAACATAGAAACGGAAATTAACATAGAAATTAGTTATGTATAATCAAAGAATTAAATCCACTCTGTTTTCTAAGAATTATTACACTGAAATAATAATTTGTTCCTAACATTTTTGTCTTAAATTTTTTTATTCGATTATATACTTTTAAGCATCTACTTTTGTTTATTATTTATATTTCAGTTTTATATTATTTCAAAGTAGTTATTGAATTGCCTTAGGGGACTTAGATCTTACTATTAAATGAATATATTTTTTATGGCTGTTTATTATATCATTATTACTATATTCTACCAAAACAAATAAAAATGCGTCTTTTTCATTACTTCAGTTAAATGAATATGTTTTCTATATTTGTTTATTGTATAACTAGATATAGTGTAAAAAAGTTCCAAAGTTTTTGTTAAATGCTATTGTGCTAACACATTTATTTGGGGTTTTCAAAGTTGAAATTTTTTATATTAAATATTCAAAAGAATATGAAAATAAATTTTTTTGGGGGAAAAAATCTATATTTGTTTTGTATATATTTCAATTTAAGCTTTCTTAAGTGAGAAAATTTGTCGGACAAACAAACAAAAAAAAACAATCTATCTAATAGGTATCTATGAGATATGAATATTTGTTCTCTTGGATATTAATTATTAACTAAAATACTCAAGCTCAACATAAAGCTTTCAATTATTTTCTTTATTAATCGAAGTTTCAATTATTTTCTCTTATCACTTAAATTACAATTTCCCGAAACCAATTCACATTATCATATTTCCGTCAATAATGTAACGTAATAATAACAATTTATTAGTGCAAACTGGCCCATGATCTAGTAGTTGAATGTAAAACACAACAAGACATAGATCATGAGTTCAATACTCATTTACATTAAATAATAGATGCAGGATAAAGATTTTCTCCATTATAACATAATAAAATTTATTAGTCAAGTTAACACCCCTAGAAGTTGTATCATTAATTAAATTAACTCAGAGTAACCTAGAGAGGTGTTCATTTTAATTATGAAAAATTAATTTGAATTAATTCGGGGTTGTAGTTATGCATCATTTCAATTTAGTTAATCATATATGACCATTAAGGTGTTAAACGTAATGAACTGACCGATCACTTTACTGTTGTGTTATTATTCTATCATATTTATCTTTTTCCAAATAACTTAATTTAAATAAATAAACTTAGTAGGCATAATATAAGAGAACAATTAATTTTCATTAACAGATTTAAATATTGAAATGAAGTCTTTTTAATTTTTATTCAATAATTCTAAGAACACAAAAACGAGTCACAAACCTTACAGTTACACCGAAATTAAAATATGAAAAATTTACCTTCCTTATTCTCACTATTTCATTCCTGATTTAATTCTTCCATGTTAGCTTTTGTGGGTTTGTAGCATTTTTACTTTTTATTGGGGATAAGCATAATGTATTTATAACGGGTATGGATAAAACATCCGCCCGCTTCGACTCCTTAAATTGCCCAATTATTTAAGAACTTTACTCTTCTTCATAATTTCATTTCTCTCCCAAATTATTGAATCCCGAATTCTTCTCATTTCTCACAATAATTTCTCGAGTGTTCGGACATGGCTAGAGGACCGAAGTACGAATTACCACCTTCTTCGGAGGAGGAGGAGGAAGAAGAGGAACAACCCTCCGACGCGGGGGATGTAGGATCGTCGGAGGGGACGCCGTTGGACGGCGAGGGAGCGGGAGACACGGTGATGGATGAGGAGGTTGATGAGGAGGAGATCGAGGCTGTTGCCAGGTCGGCGGGGTCCGGAGATGAGGAGGCCGGGGAGGAACAGGATGGGGGGGACTCACAGGCTACGGAGGATGATGAAGATGCGGCTGATGAAGAAGGGGTAAGGGTTTGTTTCTTTTTAAGATTTCAGTGTTTGGTAGTTTGGTGTTTGCGAGTGTTGTATATTTTTTGGGAACTTAGGGTTTAATTAGTGAGTGTTTTATTGGGGTTTGTATTGCTGGACTGGATTATTTCTAGGGGTAGGGTTTCTATGTTGTTTCTTTTTTAAGATTTCAGTGTTTTCTCTTTGGTAGTTTGGTGTTTGTATTTGCGAGTATTGTATATTTTTTGGGGATTTAGGGTTTAATTAATGAGTGTTTTAGGGTTTGTGTTTGGGTTTTTTGAAAGCATGTTTCTATTTAGTTGTGCGGTTGGTACCAGGATGAAAGGATAAAGACCTTTATTTTCTCTTGTAGGAGTTTTAGGTTTCATCAAATTGTTTGTTGCTGCTATTTTGGTTTTGTGCTGCAGCGGTGTTTTTAGGGTTCTTTTTATCTTTTTCACATGTTCAATCTTTGATTATGTTTCTTTGTAGTACTTACGTGCTTTGAAATGCTGCATCAATTTTGTTTTGAAACATCAAAATTCTAAACGTAATTTCTAACTATGTGATATTTTCCTGTATTGCAGGCTGAGGATCATACGGCAGGCACAGAAGTTGGGAGGCGAGAGAAAGCCAGGCTCAGAGAGCTCCAAAAGATAAAGAAGCAAAAGATTCAAGAAATTTTGGATGCTCAAAATGCCTCAATTGATGCTGACATGGTTAGTTGTACTGTACTGTTGAGAGGGTTTAGGGCTTCTTGTTTCTCAAAACAATATTTTCAGACTGGTGTCAGCTAGTATTCTTTGGATAAGATATAAACATTTTTTGTTGCCCTTTTGGTTAATTTTTTTGGGCTTTTTTCAGTTTTTGGTCCTTGATTCCACAGTTGAGGTGAAATTGAGTCTGATTTAGGATTTAGGCTCAGTGATTATATGTACTTACGGGAATTTGGGTTTATCAATGTTATTTCCTTTTAATAAATACAATCATGTTTGCAGAATAATAAAGGGAAGGGAAGACTCAAATATCTCCTGCAACAGACTGAAATATTCTCTCATTTTGCTAAGGGGAGTCAATCTGCTGAGAAGAAGACTCATGGTGGAAGGTATGAATAATTAATATTTTTTTAATTTATTGTGCTAGTAGTTTACAGTACTGGATCTTAATATTGTACCAATCAGATATCATACTGGCATTGCTAGGTCACAAAATTGTCAGCTTTTCATTTTTGTTTTTTTGGGTTTTCTTGTCTTCTGCTTTGAGCAGGCACAAAGCCTTAATTGAAGCTTCCACATGAATTCCAAGTCAAATGACACAAAATTAATAGTCTGAAATGTTGGCCTGATGAAAAGATTGCAAATTGGCTCTATCTAGAAGTTTTATATTACTACTAAAAATTACAGTACTGTTATGGCATCTTACCTACTTTATGCATTTTTAATTTCATCTGGAAAACTCGAATCTCACTGCAAATCCAATGGATGAAACCCTCAAAGTAGAAGACCTCATACTCAGCTAAGTATTTTAGTCATCCTCATTATAACATTATTATTATATCTTTCAATACAGAGGGAGGCACGCGTCAGAAGTAACGGAAGAGGAGGAAGACGAGGAGTATTTGAAGGAGGAAGAGGATGCATTGACTGGCGCAGGCGGGACCCGCTTGCTCACACAACCATCCTGTGAGTGAGCCCCATTCTGTTGTTCTATTTCTCGATAAAAATTATGATGAAAAGTTTGTAACTGAGATCAAATTTGCATGCACTTGTGATAAACAGGCATAAAAGGGAAGATGAGGGACTACCAACTAGCCGGACTCAACTGGCTCATCCGTCTGTACGAGAACGGCATCAACGGAATTTTGGCCGATGAGATGGTACTTTCGCTACATTTGCTTTCTTTTTTATTATAATTTATAATTTTAGAGTTCTTATATTAACGGAATTTTGGCGGATGAGATGGTACTTTTGCTGCATTTGCTTTCTTTCTTTTTTAATTTATGATTTTGGAGTTGTTACGAAGCTTCTGATTTTGTAACAGGGTCTTGGGAAGACTCTACAGACCATCTCCTTGCTGGGATACCTGCAAGAGTTCAGAGGAATCACTGGGCCGCACATGGTTGTCGCTCCCAAATCCACTCTTGGCAACTGGATGAAGGAAATCAAGCGTTTCTGCCCCGTTTTACGCGCTGTCAAGTTTCTAGGAAATCCCGAAGAAAGAGTAAGCCACCACCCCACCTGTCAACTTCCTAGGAAATCCTTGTTTTTCTTTGGGAAATTTACAAATAACCCCCTAAATTTTCTGAATATTACAAAAATCCCCTATTTTCAGATTTTCAAAAAAAAAAAAACCTATGATAAACTTTACATCTTCAAAAAATCCCCTCCGGGTTTTGTTTTAAAAATCTGAAAATATAGGTTTTTTTTGTAATATTCAGAAAAGTTAGTAGGGGGTTATTTGTAAATTTCCTTTTCCTTTTCATCTTTTTTTATTTATTTTTTTTGAATTTTTTTTGTGGTTTGCAGGCGCATATAAGAGACAACCTGCTGGTTGCAGGGAAGTTTGACGTGTGCGTGACCAGTTTTGAAATGGCGATCAAAGAAAAGACTTGCTTGAGGAAATTCAGCTGGCGCTATGTTATTATAGACGAGGCGCACCGTATCAAGAACGAGAACTCTCTACTGTCCAAAACGATGCGACTCTACCATACGAACTATCGCTTGCTGATTACCGGCACCCCTCTTCAGGTCCGTTTATTCAATGTTCTTTCTTGTCTATTGCTCATCTTGACCGTCTTATAGTCTCACTATGTTATCAACCGGTGTTTCTGTGCGAGTTATTTTTTTGGTTACTTAAGTTTCACCATTAAAAGGTCTAATTACCAAAAAAAAGCTAAGATATATTACCAATCCAGTCTCTATGGTTATCTAGACTTACCTTTCATTCATCATTTTGGACGCCATATTAGGCAATCTGAAATTAACCAACTGACTTTGTTTTTCAGAACAATCTTCACGAGCTATGGTCGCTTCTCAACTTCTTATTACCCGAGATATTCAGCTCAGCCGAGACATTCGACGAATGGTTTCAAATCTCTGGCGAAAATGACCAACAGGAGGTCGTCCAGCAGCTTCACAAGGTAAACAACAACAAGAATAACAACAATAATCAACCACTACATCTCCTAGCTTTCAACCTTTAAATAATACTATCCAACCTTTATCTTTCCGACCAAGGTGCTCCGCCCGTTTCTTCTAACAAGACCCTTTTTTGTCTCAAACCAAGATAGTTTAACTTACTCAATTTTTTTGTTTTTTACTGAAAATTTATCTGAAACCCCCCAAGAAAATAATAACAATGATCAACCAGAACACGGTCATAATAATAATCAACAATTTGAAATGTTATTTGTTTGAAGGTGCTGCGCCCGTTTCTTCTTCGGAGGCTGAAGTCCGACGTGGAGAAGGGTCTGCCGCCGAAGAAAGAAACGATCCTCAAAGTGGGCCTGTCGCAGATGCAGAAGCAGTATTACCGCGCCCTGTTACAGAAGGATCTGGAAGTTATTAATGCAGGTGGGGAGCGAAAGCGGTTGTTGAATATCGCCATGCAGTTGAGGAAGTGCTGTAATCATCCGTATCTGTTTCAGGGCGCCGAGCCCGGCCCGCCTTACTCTACTGGCGACCATCTCATTACCAATGCAGGTAAGGGATCTCTCTCTCTCTCTCTCTCTCTCTCTCTGTAGGTTGATTGAAATACTTGAATGAGTATTTAAGGTCATGTACTTAGAATGTTTCATCCAATAAATAAGATATTTATCTCTCTTGAAAGTTAGTGAAATCAATTATTTTATTGAATAGCACGATATCTCAATGCATGTCCAATGGATGAAACATTTTAAGTACAAGACCTGAAATTTATTCAAGTATTTTAGTCAACCTCTTTCTCTCTCCATATCTCTATATCTATATATGTGTATGTGTGTGTGTGCGCGCGCATACTACCATTTGCTGTTTTGATTTGAAGTTGAGTGATAGAGTCAAACCTCAAAAAAGACAAAATAATCATATACGGAAACCAAAAAGCAAAGGAAGAAGCACTAATGTCAGTAGATTGACATCTGTTGATAGTATGCTTTATTGTTCTGTTAAGAGTTAACTTCTTCTGCGGTCATATGGGTTGTCGATAAGTTTATGGGGTATATTCAAAAAGGAAAAATAATTTGACTGTTGCATGTTTTTAATGTTGAAATGGTGATTTTTCTTTGCAGGAAAAATGGTTCTTCTAGATAAACTTCTTCCAAAGCTAAAGGACCGCGACTCGAGAGTGCTGATATTCTCACAGGTTCTTATATTGTTCCGTTACTCCTACAAGTAGTTAATGTAGTTTCCTTATCTAAGTCCATATAACTTACGATGACCATTCTGCATTTGTTCTACTATCATGGCTGGTTTATTTGTTTCTATTGTTTCACTTACTAACAATGATTTCAATTGTCGGCGGTTATAATCCTATATATTGGTACTATATTTGACTCTTACGGTTACCTATCTGATTTGAGCTGTGAGTCCCAAAACTTTCTATAAACCTTTTAAACCTTAATTGTGCATGCAACACTCAATTAATCCTTGATATGCAATTGGATTCTCAATTATTGTCAAATTTGCAATAAAAGGCAATTCAATTAGATTCTCAATTATTGCCAATTTTGCAATGAAAAGACAATTCAATTGGGCTCTCAATTATTGTCAATTTTGCAATTAAAAGGCAATTCAATTGGGTTCTCAATTATTGTCAATTTTACAACTAAAACCCAATTTTTTCTTTCTTTTCTTTTCTCAGATGACCAGGCTGCTTGACATTTTGGAAGACTATCTAATGTACCGAGGGTACAAGTACTGCCGAATCGACGGCAACACCGGCGGAGAGGAGCGAGACGCCTCCATCGAGGATTTCAACAAGCCCGGGAGCGAGAAGTTCATTTTCCTTCTCTCCACCCGTGCTGGAGGCCTCGGTATTAATCTCGCCACCGCTGATGTCGTCATTCTTTACGATAGTGACTGGTGAGTGAGTCCTTGTAAATTTCATATGTACCCCTGCAAAACCTCATAATTTCACATGTAACCTTATAAAAAGTGAAATATCATCAATACCCTTACAAAATCAGTCAAATATCATGGATACCCCTACGAAACCACACGTATATTATGAATATCCCCCTACAAAATTCTTAAAATATTACTGATACCCTTATTGTTAATATTCAGTCAAAATTTGCCAAAAGAACATAAAACCACTCAATATAAATCCTTATCATATTTACATAGAGGAAGAAATGGAAAAGCAAAAATATAACGATAATCTTAACAGTAAATATATCATAGGGGTATATTCATGATATTTGAGTGATTTTGTAGGGGTATTGGTGATATTTCACTTTTTGTAGGGGTATACATGAAATTATGATGTTTTGTAGGGGTACACGTGAAATTTAGCCTATTTTTTAACTTTGCTTTATCTTGTATGTTGTTCTCTATTGAACTTGAACCTATTGTTTCTGTGTGTTTTTATAGGAACCCACAGGTTGACCTGCAGGCGCAGGATCGTGCTCATAGAATCGGCCAGAAGAAAGAGGTTCAGGTGTTCCGGTTTTGCACTGAGGTTAGTTGTGATTCTGCTTGTCAATAATTTTTTATTTGTCTGAAACTTAGTTTTTATGCCTTTTCTGTACCTGAGTGCGATTTTGGCCCTGCATGAACATAAACACGAAAATAAAATTAGAATCGTGGAGGCTAGTTGTGAAATTGACTATCTAGGTTGTTACTTTGTTGGTGCATTGTTTCTATATCTGACAGTGTGCAACTGTTTCTGTATCTGACAATGTATGTCTCTTTTACTTTTATTCTGATTATGTGCTACTCTTTCGAACATTATTTCAGTACACTATTGAAGAGAAAGTGATAGAGAGGGCGTATAAGAAGCTTGCCTTGGATGCTCTTGTTATTCAGCAAGGCCGTCTGGCTGAACAGAAAAGTACCTTTTGACAATATTTACCTTTTAGATTTTTTGATGGCTATAGTCATTTGATTCAACCTAGTCTTTAGGTTATGTAAGAGGATACAGAAAATTCTATACATGTTACAAGATACAGCGTGAAAACAGAACCAAAGGACTTGTGTTACTACCTAATTAGCCCTAATTAGATTGGTTCAACTAAAAGAATAGTGACCAGCCAGTTCATATATGGTAATATAATTCCATAACAAAAGAAGTTGATCTAAATGGACAATCCAGAAAACAAAAAAATGAAGATAAAAAAGAGATGTTAGTAACTTTAAAGAATGTACTGATTTGATCTCATTCATTCACCTTTTTTACAACTAGCTGTTCAGTTCTTACTTGTCCAATCCTGGCAATATTTTCTTATTTTCTTATTGTTAATATTTAACTGCAGCTGTAAACAAAGATGAGCTGTTGCAAATGGTAAGATTTGGCGCTGAAATGGTGTTCAGTTCTAAAGACAGCACTATAACTGATGAGGATATAGACCGGATCATTGCGAAAGGTGAAGAAGCTACAGCTGAGCTGGATGTCAAGATGAAGAAATTTACTGAAGATGCCATCAAATTTAAAATGGATGACAGTATAACCCCCTCTCTCTCTCTCATCTTATGTTTGAAAACTTAAAATTTCAGCTTGTGGTACTGAAAACCGAACTTTTGTTTTGAGAAAATACTGAAAACCCCAATTAGGGAATGGAGTCTTAATTTATCAAGCCTCAATAAACATTTAGATGCAAAACTCATGAAGCGAAAACAGAAAGAAAGCTAAAGGGGAAAGAAAATTTGGCAAATCAAAAGTCTAGTTTACTATCTTAGATTTCTTGTACCAAAACTGGAGATTCTATCCATTTTATACTTTTTTATGACTTTGTTTTGGTACTGATGATGTCGTTTATGTTTTTTGCAGCTGCCGAGTTGTACGATTTTGATGATGAGAAGGTAAAATAGAATCACTATTATTGAAGGATGATATTGAATTTTCAAATGCTATATTTTATTGCTGTGTGAATTAACTCTGTATCTGTATTATTGAAGGATGATAAGGTCGATTTTAAGAAAATTGTGAGTGACAACTGGATTGAGCCTCCCAGGAGGGAAAGAAAGAGAAAGTATGTTATTTCACTATATTCTGTACGACCTTTTTTATGAACTATTCTCTCTTATGGAAACTAATTTTCTTTCTTACTATTATTATTTTAGTTATTCTGAGTCTGAATATTTCAAGCAAGCTTTACGCCAGGGCGCACCGGCCAAGCCAAGGGAACCAAGAATACCTAGGATGCCTCATTTGTAAGCTCTTATTTTTGTTTCTATTATTTCCCCAAGGTTAGAATTTCAGTACCAGACTGTCAATTCCTGTACAAGTGTTACAGTTATTGTTTTAGTAACTTATTTAGTCCTCTGTCTAGTCTTTTCTTATATTATCTGGTTTTATGAGGTCTTTTACTGCTTAAATCCTGAAAGGTGCATTTTATCTGTGGGCTTTACTTTTCAGGCACGACTTCCAGTTCTTTAACAGCCAGAGACTCAATGAATTATATGAGAAAGAGGTTAAATATCTTATGGTATGCATCTCAATCTCTTCCTTAGTTTATTCATTCAGTTACTTCGTTTCATAATCATTCTATATATACTTGAATTAATCTTTTGACTCATTTTTATTTCGTAGTTCATCTATATATTTTTGCTAATGTTTCTTTGTCCCTATCTGCAGCAAGCACATCAAAAGAATAAGGATAAAGACACAATTGGCGATGCAGATGACCAAGAAGGTATTCTCATACTTTACTAGTAGGATTTCATAATAATTTCTGGCTTTTATGCAATGCGTTGCTGTACTTGTAAAATGAACATTCTTCTTCAGAAATGAACACAACAGTTGTAGAATTAAGAAAAAAAACGAAGAAAACTGAAACTTGGTACTGTGCAAGTACTGTAAGGTTCACTCTTTTATGAAGCTAATATTCATTTTTTTTTATATGTTGCAGAAGATATAGAACCATTGACTGCTGAGGAGCAGGAAGAAAAGGAACAGTTGTTAGAGGAGGTGAGACAGTGACTTATTTTGCATTTAATTCCTAACTTGACCTAACTTCACCTTAATTTAATCATACAATTAAACATCAATAAACCTTTAATTAACCCACATCAGCCTCAATTTACACCAAACTGGTCAAGAAAAGCGACATCAATAAAGAGCAAATCCAAATCCTTCCAGACAGTACACAAGTTCATATCACTACTTGACCTAATTGAACCCCACTCCCACAATTATATATCTTTAGCAAGACCATATACATGCTACTCTTTGCCATTTCCTTTTTCTTAATATATATCTACTATAAATCCTGGAAATTTTAGGGTTTCTCTACATGGACAAGGAGGGACTTCAACACATTCATCAGGGCATGCGAGAAGTACGGCCGCAACGACATCAAAAGCATAGCAGCTGAAATCGAGGGCAAAACCGAGGAGGAAGTAGAGCGATATTCCGCTGCTTTTATGGACAGATACAAGGAATTGAACGGTACGTCCCGTCATTTATATTTCGGTTAAAATTCATCATTTGGGTATTATTTTAGCCGTGTTGATTATTTGCGTGTAATAGATTGGGACCGCATAATCAAGACCATAGAGAGAGGCGAGGCGAGGATCTCCAGGAAGGATGAGATAATGAGAGCGATAAGTAAGAAGCTCGACAGGTACAAGAACCCTTGGCTCGAGCTCAAGGTCCAGTACGGCCAGAACAAGGGAAAGCTGTACAATGAAGAATGTGACCGCTTCATGGTACTGTTATATTTTCATTATTTTTGTTTTCCTTGTTTCTTAAGTTTGTGGTTTTGTTTCCGATTTATCGTTCGCCTGTGCTTCACAGAGTTTCTCTTTTTACATTGGATTATGTAGAGTGTCTTGATCTTTATTTATCCAAGGAAGCCTTATATAAACACTTAAATTTCTCTTTTTTTGCTGTTTTAAATTTCAGTTGTGCATGGTGCACAAGCTCGGATACGGGAACTGGGACGAGCTGAAAGCGGCCTTCCGCATGTCGCCGCTCTTCAGATTCGACTGGTTTGTGAAATCTCGCACGACTCAGGAATTACAAAGGCGGTGTGACACGCTCATTCGCCTTGTTGAGAAGGAAAATCAAGAGCATGAGGAACGTGAGAGACAGGCTCGCAAGGACAAGAAGAACGCTGCCAAGGTAGTTGTAACTGAATGCCTCAGAATTTGTGTTGTCTAGAGTTAGTTAGATCGATGCTGCGTTAGATACGTTTGGTGATGATTCTATTGGTTACATAAATCACAAATGAGGCTTGCATGCTATTTTATCTGCACGACCTTTAAATGACATAAATCACATTTGAAGCATTGGTTGCTTTTTACAATTCCATTTCCTGGCGAGTTTCTATGTTGTCAAAAACATGTTCGAACTTGGACAATATTCCAATATGAGCTGTTAAGAGTTAGATCAAAGATGCATTAGATACGTATACGTTTAGTGATGATTATTCTAGTTGTTAATTAATTAATGGGGATCGTTTGGTCCTGATTGGAGTTTGGTTGGGAAAGTTAGGTAGATCACTTGGATAATTGACCAATATATCAAACTAAGTTGGTCTTAATGAAAGTCTCTTCTTTCTTGCTTTATTTTTCTTTATTTACGGCCAAACTTCTTTTAGGAAATATTGTGACTGCAAAATCATGGTTGTGATTACTTTTATTTCTCTAAAACCTTAACTTCACACAAACTGGCATAATTCTGTTGTTGCTTTAATCAGGAAGTGATGTAGACATGAGGGTCTTTTAAATGCTGTTACTTACTAAAAATAAATTGGCAACACAATTTACAAAAGCTGTTAAATATGGAAGTCATGTTTTCAAACAAAATGATGAATTTAAAAAGATCGCATGCTATTTTATGTGCATGACCTTTAGATGACATAAGTCGCATTTGAAGCGTTGGTTTTAGTTATAAAATTCCATTTCTTGGCGAGTTTCTATGTTGTCAAAAACAGGTTCGAACTTTGGACAATATCCAAATATTGTTTCTATCTGTAATCCTAATACTAGTTTGATTACAACTTTTTTTGCATCACAAACATCAGCTCCTTTTTGCAAGGTAGAGAAGAAAAATATTGTAGTAGAATGTGTTCTCACGAGACATATTGCTATTACATAATAAAATGATATGAACGGCTACTAGCATGCTAATCGGTTACTTTCTTGAAAAATCACCATCCTTAATTATGCATTTAGTTGTGCTAATATGCAAATTAGGTTATTCATCAAGGTGTCAAATAAGTTAGGTTAAGCTTAGTACATGCTTGTTTCGCAATTTTTGTTCGCGAATCTTTAGTTGGAGTTTTTGTTTCCAAATTTGCACCTGTTATAAAATCTTCTCATGAAGAAATAATTTTTTTTAGAAACCCCTGTTATAAATTCAACATGCTACCTTTGCATGCAGTGTTTCCTCTACTTATATAAGAAATGCAGGTTGTCGAACCATATCTTCAAGTAGATAATGTCAATATTTTAAGACACGGAACTTTTATTCATTTAGAAATAATAATTAACTTGAATTTTCAAAGTTTAATTTACTTTGTCTTGCCCTTTTTGGTACAATTTTTTATGTTGGGGTTATTCCAAAAGAGGATTATGGACCACCATTCTTTTGTAATATTCTCATATTTTAGGTTGTATATTTCACATTTAATTTTCTTGGTCTCACCTGTTCTTTTTAATTAACGGTGGTCCAAAGTAACCAACAATTAGGCCTAATAATTATGACTGAACAATTAAAAACAATTAAAATCCAAAACGGAGTCAGTATATCACAGAAATTCTTGCGATAAGAATAGATAGTTTTGCACTTTGTTTTTTTATGCAGTTTTTTATTCGTCGCCTCTTAATTTTCAATACCGAACTAAAGTCGATTTTTTGTTATAGTTTCTTTTATTACGATTGTGATATTCCTTTTTGGGAGTATCAATGGTTTCTTGTATTAAAAATTGAACTTGGAATTAGTTATCTCCAAAACTGTAATACTCGATAACTTAATTAGTGCTACTAGTACATATTACCTTTTGTGGTAAACAAATATAATTGGGGAATAAGGTTTTGCTGTACATGCATTAATTATGTTGGTACCAGTTTCGGTTAATTCCAGTTTAATTTCTTTTATTCTGATTACCTACCTAAGTGAGGTTAAACTTTTATTCTGATTTCCTACTAATTGAGGTTAAATGATGCTGTTCGATACCTCAACATGGCTCCAACATCAGCATATGATTTAAATACTATTTAAAGAAGTAACCTATAATTTTTGCTTCACAGTTTATGCTTGTCAAATTATAGCAGCCTATTTACTAATTTATGTTATATTTTATCCCTTTTCAGAATATGACGCCATCAAAGAGGGCCAAACAAACATCCATGGATGACTATGTCAGCCCGGTAAGTTTAACTTTGAAGTTTTTTTTTTTTGGGAAAATTTTCAATAGAACCCTGCAAAACCTCAATTTTTATTTCAATCCCTTTTAAGTCGAGCTTTTCTCTTTGACACTACCTATAAAGGATGGGGAATATGCTCACTATCCTTCTTAAAATTTCATAATTTTTTTTAAGAGAGCATTTTTTACGGTAGTGTTGTTATCTTCTGAAGTAAATAAATGGAAAGAAAACTTGCTTTTTAGGGGTAGATCTAATATATCTATGTTTTGTGGATGTTCAATGGTGGTTCTATGGAAGTGCTCCTATATCTTTCTGATAAATACTATTGTTTTTAGATGGGTACTATTTCACTATTTTGATTCCTTCACAATTGTCACTTCTTGTATGCATGGTTGATGAATGTTACTTCTGATTTGTATTACGGGCATAATTTTTCTGTTTTGATAAGAGCGAAAGGGTTATATACCATTTTCATGTGTATCTGAGATATTTTTGTTTTTTAAATAGATTTATCACCCCATAAAAACTTCTTTTTATCAACCAAAATACTAAAGAAAGTTTGTATCATTGCAGGGAAGGCGAAGGAGGTAAACATGAGATGCGCTCTAGCTGAGTATCACAGCAATATGTATTGCACTAAATGATATTCAAAGCAGTTTAGAAGTAGATGATGTTGGCTATTATATTTAAATTCAGTGATAGAATGGTGTACCTTTTGCTTTTGCTAATTCGTACATGATACTGATTTCTTGCTTATGCTATTGGCAAATAGTTTTTTGCTGCCAGTGTTATTTTTACTAGCTTTGGTGCCTTGTTCGTTTAGGACTTATTGATGCTTAAGACTATCTTTGGATTGAAGGTTCAACAATTTTCGATAACCTATACCTGTTAGGCTCTAGTATCCTCTTTTTTTCGCTTATTCATTGCAAAGATTTTGAACTTGGGGTCTGATAAGAATGACCTTAGTTATTTCTGCTCGTCTGCAGGGAGATGGTGAAATGGTTCAAATGTGGATTGATCGAAAAATCAAATGTTTTATCTATTTAGTCTTTAATATAAAATTGCACACAAACATATTTTGAATAACCTGCCTGGGGAAATAAGAATTTGATAGGATCATACAGATACAGCACTATAATTTTCCTGGAATTGTAAAATGAACATTTGATAGAACCTGTCTGTTGAAAAATCATTCTCCTAATTTTGTAAATTTGTGTTCCGGACAAGGTGAAACAAAAGAATGGCAAGAGAAGGTAGTTTTTTTGCCTTACAATTGTGTTTAAAAAAAATATGACGTGAACGAAGGATGATAAGGATGATAAATGAGTTTAAAAAATTTGTTAAATCTTATCAGCTGTTCACTTTAAAATTAAGGGTAAAAAGCTAGCTTCTATTTACTTTCTGTCCCCTCTCTCTGCGAGTAATTAAATTTCGTTTATTCTGAATGCACATTTGTATAGTAAGTCTATCCAGTATGACAATAAATTTTAGCTGCTAGATCACGATCATTGCAGTTGAGGACATAGTTACATGAAGTACCTACCAAGTTGCATGCATTTCAATTTAGGCACAAATGTTGGGACTTTTCATGGAGTCTTGATGGAGAAATGGAATAAACATGGTTACATGAAGTACCAACCAAGTTGCATACATGATGAGCGATCAGCTGAAAGCTTAAAATGGGTGACATTACGAAATGAAAATAATTTGAATTTGACTCTAAAATCATCACTAACAGCATAAATTAATCATACTAATTTTTGGTTACCTCAAATATTCAAATCAACACCACAAACTCAACCCGATTTAACACATATGCAAGGGATAAATCACACAAAGCAAAAAGACACAAATAATAAGGAAAACTTCTTTATATTATTCACTTCGGTACCGTACCGGTTACAAACACAATAAAGAATAAAAACCTTCATCTAGAGTTTCCAATCAAACTCTAGGTTAACCATCACCTTGCGTTGGATCACACGCGTGAAGAACAAAGAAAAAGACTACCGAGCTAGAGAACTAGAGAGAACTTTTACCATACTGTACCAACCGGCAACACGAGATAACTTACAAGGACTGAATCCGATCTCTTCCCATTCTTTCTCTCTCTTTCCTCCCATTTCTTTTTCTTTTTCTTCATTTTGGCCGAACCAAAAATGGCTGCCGCTCACCCCCCTCTAACTTTTGTATTTTACGAAAGTGGAATAAAAGCCCAAAATGAGCCCAAATACTTTTGGCATGAGAAGTAATATCCAACAAAAAGTTCATTTAGATGAATGCATTTTTAATGATTTTTAAAAGTTTATTTAAAACAACTCAAATTCAGAACTTCGTAAGACAACCAAATGAATTTATCCATCTAGCTATAAAAATTGTTTTCATTATTTCAATCTGCTTATATAGAAGTAAAAGTGATATTCACAAAATAAACTTAATTTAGTATATTACGATACTGATCAAGCGCAACTTACAATATTAGTACATTAAACAAATCAATTCATTGGACAAAACAAAACAAAGTAATATTTATCTTGTATGTACTTAAATTGATTGACTCGACATCAGCCAGTGTGGTTATTTCACCTGAGGTATTATAGACCTCCCGGTCTTAATAAAAATCCCTCCCTGAATTATAGAGTAAAATCGAAATATAAAAGAAAGCAATGTAAAAACATAATGGATAAGATCAATGAAATTATGTTTTTCTTCTATATTCATTTTGCTTAATTTCTTTCTTTTTTTTGAAAAAATCTAAATAACAAGAGGAAAACTGTTTTGCATCATCAATTTAGTAGTTAGTACCATTGTACCAAATCTCATCCTAAACCATCACATCATCCATTTATCCCATCTTCCAACCATTACCACAACCACACATCAAACCACAGATCCAGTCACCAAAACCATATAACCTGAATCTCATTCAAACTTACCTGTTACAAAGAATCAGGTTGCAACAGTGCCAGATCTGGTGTGCTTATTGAATGAAGCCACCTCCAAGCGCAAGGGAGATGAGAGGGTTAAAAGATGGACATTTGAGACTACTCATTGGTCTTGTTTAACCACCTTCAAACCCTCCCATTCACTTGCGCGTGGAAATGGCATCTTTTGGGTGTAACACTGGATCAGAGTTAGCTCATGCTTCAATGAATCCACTAGCATTTGTATTTACCTCACCCCTCTCTCTCTCTCTCTCTCTCTCTCTCATTTGGAGGCGATAGATCTGGAAATGGATGTAGGGTGCTTTAATAAAGGAAATGGATATGTAGTGCAAGACAAGTTGCCAAGTTGCTCATTAATATCACATGGGAGAACCAAAAAAGTATTTTGCTCAAGGATCTGATATGTCCCGATGAAAGGTAGGACGTCGAAGTCGAAATCATGACAACAACATATAGTATATATAATTTTTTTTTTTTGTAACAATATATACATAAATATTATATAAAAAATAAAATAGTATTAATAATATTTACAAATTTCAAAAATAAAATTACATAAACAATAAAAACACTATATAGAAAAAAATAATATAATGAAAAGTGAAAGAATAATATATATACTCATCGTTATGATTCGGCGTGCTACAATACTGTCGTGATATCAGATTTTCTTTTGCTTAATTCCCAACGCAATTTGTCGGCGCTTAAGAATTTTCATAATTGGAAAAAATGAGTTATTATGGTAAATATGTGCACTAGCTTCATAATTAAATCACCAATAGAAAAGAAATGCAAATGAAATGAATCAAAACTTAGAATTCAGTCTTATTGCCGCTTTATTTGTCTCAATAACGTTTGATAGAGGTTTTGGTCAAAATAAAATGCAGTATCATAATAAAAGCATGTTTGATTTTTTATTGGAAAATTTATCAAAAACCTCCTAACTATTATGAATATTATCAAAAAACCCCTCATTTGTTAGATTCCTTCAAAACCCCCTATAAAATTAGTTGAATTTTTTTTTACCCCCTATGCTCACTTTTCCATTCGATGTAATGAATGTTAGTGTTAAAAATGACCAATTTATCCTTCATATTAAAATAACAATCAGATTATGATATTTTTTTTTATTATCATATACAAATGTACAAAATATTTTATTTGATAATTTTTAATAATTTATTTAAAAAAAGTACAATGAAAAAAAATAAAAATTACCCGAAATAAAAAATTGTAAAAGATATTTAAATTAATTTTATGGTAAAAGATATATTTTTGGTTATTTATTTATTTAACTTTTAGGAAAAATAAATTGTTAAAATATTTTTAGATAGTAAAATATTTCATACATTTAAAATAAATTTTGTCTCATTTATGAATTATGTTCAAATTTATTAAAGATATACATTATTTTTCATTACATCATGAGGTTAAAATAGTAATAATAAAAAGTTAACATGAATGAAGTTAACTTTAGATGAAAAAGTGGATGTAGGGGATAAAAATAAAATTCAATCAACTTTATAGGGTTTTTTGAAGAATCAAAAAGGTTAAGAGGGTTTTTGATAATATTCAGAAAAGTTAGGGGGTTTTTGAATTTTTTTTCTTTTTTTATTTCATATACAAATTGTCAAGTCTCATATGAACTTGACCAATCGAATGCGAAATTTAAATTTCATATACAAATTGTCAAGTCTCATATGAACTTGACCAATCGAATGCGAAATTTAAAGAATAATTGAAGGAAACTAGGATAGTATTTGTTTGGCCTTTTTAGAGTGTATTAGGAGTTTATAAAATGAGTTTTATAAATTTATTGTACCTATATATATATATAATTTATTTAAAAAACATTCAACTTGAAAGGCATAACTTTACCTATCTGACTTTGAATTTTTGCATTTCAAACTATGCACAAAAATGAATATAATTTATTTAAAAAAAAATACACAAAAAAATACTATACATACAAATGAATACAATTTATTTAAAAAAAATACACAAAAATAAAGTAGCGCTTCCTTCCAAAAGCCCCTCAATCTGTGTATGAGCCATTCAATGAAATATAATTCTTAGCCATAATCAACTAATTCTATCATAAATAAAACATTTAAGAAGCCTCTTCATCTCTGTGTGAGCCTCTCCCATCTTTCTATCCTCACTTGAAATCAATTCAAAAATCAAAATAAAAAATAGTACTCAAAATAATAAAACTTGAAAATGAATATTTTTACTTTAATTTTTCTTGCAAATTGTATGTTCTTTTTGCAGTTAATCAAATTTGAAAATGAATTTTTTTGCTGAAGAAAACCTGAATATCAATTCCAAAAAACCAATTAAAAAATTGTTAATCAAAAAACAGATTTGTGATAAGAATTGTGTGGTGTAGTACGAGTTCTGAAAATCAATAAAAAAGTTCTGCTAATCAAATCTGAAAATCAATTAAAAAAATTATTATTATTTCTGCTAATTGTGTTCTTTTTTTTTTTATACTGAAAGATTCTTCTATTTGACAAGCTGAAAATTAGAAATATTTCGTTTTGAGGGAAGTAAAATAGGGATATTCAAAATATAATTGCGAAGGTAAAAATGCAAGATCTTGCCCAATGAGGAAATAAATCAAACACTTAATGCAAGAAAAATAGAGATTATTACAAGGCTGATTCAAACAGAGTGAGAAGCTAGTGAGAAACTACACAATTTAAGCAGCTAAAAACATCAAAAGTTCTTAAAATTATTGTAAAATAATTAAACACAGCTCCAAATTTCGATCTAGTTTGAGTAGAAACAATACCTATTAAGAGAGGGGACTAGATCATGTTAAAATATAAAGATGCATTTGTATGTTATGAATACAGTCAATAAATTAGGAAAGATGTTTCTTGAAAAATAAGATTTCTTGACAAGGAGGTTTGGTATTACCATGAATAAAGTTTTTTGACAAGGAGGTTTGGTATTACCATGAATAAGATTTCTTGACAAGAAGGTTTAGTATTTCCATGTATTAGGTGTTAATTGGGGCAGTAATTCTTTGGGTTATTTCCTTATATTAGATATGACTATCCTATAAATAGAGGAGTAAGGGTAGAGTTTTATTCATTCCAACAACAACAATATTTTGTATCTCTTTCTTTCTCTTATAATAAGAAGTTTATCTTATTTTTCAAGTTCCATTGCTCAATCCTTTCTTCTTCTATTATTGTTCTTTCTTGGGTTAGTGTGAGCTTATTGCTGCACTATTATTTCCGCTGCTGATAACCATAAGGTCGCTGCTGATTTAGTGCTGCCGTGTTCAGGAATGGCCCTGACATTTTGGTTGCCCCAGCCCGAGATATTACCGATCCTAATAAATTGGCCTCTGCCCTAAATATGAAATTGAAAAGAAAAGAAAACAAATTTAAAGAAACATACTTTTTTTTTCCCTCTCTTAGTAAATTCATCGAATATTTTGTGTGCAATAAAAAGAAATAATTTAGATAGCATATAGAATTTTTTTTTTATTTACATAACAGGTTAAAAATAGGTCAATAAGATTTTTAGTTCTCTAAAGATTGAATTGATAAGACTATTGTTTACTTCTCAAGCACCCATTCAAAAAAAAAAGACTATTGCTTACTTTATTGGAGCTATGATCATTTATCTTCCATTTCTTTTCTTTTTGAAAGAAAATGCTTCAATACGAGAGAATAATTCACCAGAGAAAATTTCATTTTTTATAGCATCAAATCTTGGTCATTGCAAATTTAGCATTGAAATGGTTTAACGCTTTAATTCAACGAATCCAAAGAGAGAAAAGATAGGGGTAAGAAAAGTGAAATATTAAAATGTCTACTTACCTGGATATAGGAAGAGTAAAATAATCTGGGAGATAATGAAAAAGAAAATGAGTGAATTAATTATTAGTGGAAATTAGAGAAAGAGCGAAAGAGGAAAAGGCAAAATGAATATGACTGAAACTAATTTGAAACTTGCTTTCTTTTTTATTTCCTTTTGATCTTTTTTTTTTTGTGGACTATTCATTTATAATTAATATGCTGTAGATATTTTTACTTAATAAAATTATTACGTTAGACATTTTTTATAAAGGTTTTCTTTATCTTCAATTCAGAATGTCTCTCTCTATATTAATCCAGAATATCTCTCTAGTAATCTTTATTCTCTCCAATTTGTACGAGCCTCCATTCTTCTAGACCAAAATAGAGGAGTCTCTCGTTGAAAAAAAATGGAGATGAATGAAATAAAGAGGAGGCTGAAGGGACTCAAAAGAATATGCCCAAAAAATTACTAATTTTATTTCATTCATGGGCTCAGCCCAGCTATTTTTTCACAATCAAATAATCAAACATTTTCTTCTTTTTTTAAGGCCCAAAAGTTATCATACTAAAAACTAGAACTATAGTAAATAAAATTATATGGATGCCCCGGCCCAGTGGCTGCCCCAACCCACGGGCTTGCTGGGCTTGCCCCTGGGCCGGACCTAACCATGTTACTGCACAGTCACGGCTGTTTTATTTTTCTGTTAGCGACGCGGTTATCTGGTTCAGTTCCTGTGTGACTGTCTGGTTTCTTTACAGCTCAGGCATAAAGAAGATATGCACTAGGCAGAGGAGAAAAGAGTTCGAGTGGTTCAAGCATGGAGAAGAGAGGCTTCATGGTCGAGAGGGAGAAGAAGGAAGAGGCGAGTGGAGAGACTCGACTGAAGAAGGGGCGAGTGGGGAACTCGACTGGAGAAGAGGCGAGGAAGGTTCTGGCCTCGCGTGGAGAGTGAAAGGTTCTGAGGGGTAGGATTGGAATTTAAAAAAAAATATTAATCTTTAACAAAATAGTTGTGTTTGGGTAAATTTGATATAAAATGTATTTTGAGAGGGAAAATTTGATATTTGCAAGTTTAGAGGAGTAAATTTGATATTTGCAAGTTTAGAGGGGTAATTTGATATTTAGGATTTTTGGAAGGGTATACGTGATATTACACTTTTTAAATAATTTCTCATCTAAATGAGATCTCTAATATTTTGAAAAAAGGCCCTCAGTTTGTTCCTAATTAGCAATTAAAATTCCTTTCGTTTCCTATTCCCATTCATACATACGTTCACAGGCCTTTCATCGAGATTACAGATCTCAAAACACACAAATCAGCGCTGTTCCTTCCACAGCACCCAACGCTCAATGGTAGTCGTTGGAATCTCTGCTGCTTCAATTAAGCTGCCTCTCGTTCCCAGAAAAAGACCTCATCTCCCTTTCTCTTCCTCTTTTGCTCTCCCCTTGACTCAACCCTCCCGCTTCTCTATGGCTTTCTCATCTTCTTCTTCTTCGTCTCCTCTTCCTCATGCCAGTAATCATTCACATTTCACATGGGTTTTTTGTAGTTACAGTAAAACTTTTTTTGCTTGTTTTTTCATAGTAAACATGGGTTTTTTGTAGTTCCAGTAAAACTTTTTTTTTTTTGCTTGTTTTTTCATTGTCAACTGTTGGACTTCTGAATTGGGCAGACCCTGTTGTTCAATTAAGCACTTAAAATTTAGATTAGAGAAATTAAGGAGCATTCTGTTAATATTTGACAGTTTGGGTTATGTAAGGATTTTTACAAAAATGAAAGTTGCAGATTTAAATTAAGGAGCACTTCTTCATAATATATTTAAAAGGAAAATTGAGATTTTTTGAACATGCATATGGGTCAGAGACTCAAATGCACACATACACTCTCTAGTATGTTCCATAATTTGTTCTTTTGTAGTTTTTTATTCCTTTTTTTTTTAATTTGATGTGTTCAGAAACTTCAAATGATTCAAGTGTGAAGGTACCGTCTTCAAGTTTAATTGGGCAGAATGATCTGTTGATTGTGGGACCAGGAGTGCTTGGCCGAATAATAGCTGACATGTGGAAGCAGGTATTACACATATATGTTTCATTTGTGCAACTGAATTATTGATCAAATCTTCAACTAGATTACTTGGAATATTTTCTATACTGTTACCAGGTCTTACCGGTATGGTTTATAACTAGCATGGTTACCTCTCCCTAAAATTAGCCTCATTTAATTCTCCACAAATTTAATTTTTATGATTAGATTTAAAATTTTTGTTTGTATATGACCGTATTTCTTCTACCTAATGTGAATGGTTTAATTGTTTTTTTGCTTTATAAAATAAGGAATATTCTTACTTTATTTCATTTTACAGGAATTCCCAGGTTGCAAAATTTATGGTCAGACGATGAGCACAGATCACCATAATGAACTAGCTGAGATTGGCATTTTACCTTCACTGAAGGGTTCTTTAATTTCAGATAAAGTTCCTTATGTTATTTTCTGTGCTCCTCCGTCTCGTAGTGAAGATTATACTGCTGATGTCAGGTAGCAAAAAATATTTAATTAATTTTTTTTTTCACTTGGCTTGTATTGTGTGTAATTGCAAAATTGACAGAATGTTGGAGCTAGTATGTAATGCCATGAGAATCGACTCAATATTGAGTAAAATTGTGGCTTATTTGCATAATTGGGGGTTAATTGGGGATTAATTTGTGCTTACTTGGAAATGCCATGAGAATCGACTCAATATTGAGTAAAATTGTGGCTTATTTGCATAATTGGGGGTTAATTGGGGATTAATTTGTGCTTACTTGGAAGATATTCCTTATTTATTATTTTTTGATTATAAAATTGCAGAGTTGTAACATCAAACTGGAATGGAGGAGGTTCTTTTCTATTCACATCTAGCTCTGCTCCTTATGACCGAAATGATAATGGCCCATGCGATGAGGTGTAATTTTTAAATCTAATATCTTAACCAATTATTAAGAAAAAATGAAAAGAATTAAATACAAAGAAACTGTATTGGTACTTGGTACCAATCTGGTATACACAGTGCAGATATAACAGTTGGTATCATAAATTGGAATTTTTTAGTGCTGGTAATTGCATACGTATGATACCGTAAGGTTTATCGAAAAAAAATGAAGAGAACTGACAACATAAAAATTTTGTAATTTGCATAATGATATTTGTTTTGTGTAATTATCTTGAATTTTTAGTGAATATTTTGTACAGGATTCTCCCGTAGTGCCTCTTGGTAGAAGCCCTCGTACTGACATACTACTAAATGCAGAAAAAGTTGTTCTGGAAGCTGGAGGTTGTGTTGTGAGGCTTGCTGGACTTTATATATCCTTTAAATCATATCAACTTTTTTTGTCTTCTTTAAATCATATTTACTTAAAAAAAGAACAGCTCGCCATAGGATTGAAACGGCATTTCTTTTTTAGACTAAAAAATTCAAATTGCATTATGCTTTTCTGGACCTGCTGGAAGGCCATACTATATTTGACTCCCCTAAATTGTTTTTTCCCTTCTTGTCTTTCTGAGGCATCATCTATTAGATTTATGTAAAAATGGAATTAGTTTCCTTAACTGGATTGTCTGTACAAAGAAGATAGAGGGGCTCATACATACTGGCTGTCAAAAGGTACAGTTGATGCACGCCCTGATCATGTGCTCAATCTTATACATTATGAGGTAATATAGAACCATTTTACAATTTAAATTATAATATGACCAATTTGATTTGTGTCCCTGCAAAAGCTCAAAAATATCATGTATGCCCTCAAAGTAAGAAATATCATGGATACATTTACAAAATATAGGAAATGTCATGTATACTGCTCTAGATCATAAGAAATAATCATTTGTATGATCCCCAATTTCCATATTTCATTCAAAAGATTCTCAAACTACGTGTGCTTCTTTGTATTGTATTTATATATGCAAAAATGAGAAGAATGGGTATTTTAGGCATTTTATGAAAATAATAGGAGAGCAGGGTATTGGTGACATTTCTAATCTTTTTTAGGGGTACCTATGATATATCACATTTTATGGTGGTAGATGTAGATATGATATTTTGAGGGTTTTGTAGGGCCAAATGTGAAATTCCACCTTCAAAACAATATCCGAGAGTAGAAAGAGGGAGATAAAATATATTCACAATATCCTACAGGTGATATAAAACCCATTATTATATTATACCTCCAACTAACCATTAATTGTGCAATCGGTTAATTTTATTGTAAAGTTCTTGAAATGAATAATGGTCTAATTCAATGGGGCTTGCAGGATGCTGCTTCTCTCTCTATAGCAATTATGAAAAAGAAGTTCCGTTCTCGAATCTTTCTTGGATGTGATAACCATCCTCTTTCTAGGTCTGCCCTAATTTCATTTTTATCTATAATTCTTATACAAAAATTTAAATAAAAGGTTAAATTTCGTTTTCACTTGCCCCAAAAGCATTGTTTACCCTCAATTACGCCTCAATTAACCTAAATATGGAACTGAAGCTTCATGTAAACCTGATTGTCTCAATTTACTCCCAGTTTAGCCAAGTTAGGTTCAATTTAGTATTTACCATCAATTCTGAAAGATGAGTTACAATATGCAAGCCTATATAATTATGATTTTCTGTCATTAGGCAAGAAATTATGGATTGTGTGAATCAAAGCGGTAAATTCAACAAGAAATTTGAGGCTTTTACAGGCAAGTTTTTGGAATTTTTTTCTTTATTACATTAATTATCAAGAAATTTGCATTCTACTACTTTTGTCATGTCTTTAAATGGCATTTGCTAACTCATATGGAATGACTGACTATGTTTTCCTGTTTTAAGACATTATCTGGTGTTAAAATTGAATTTTTATGAACTAAACTATGAGATGTGAATTAAAATATTTGCAGGGGAAGATGGTCCTCTAGGGAAAAGGATGAATAATTCGAAAACGAGAGCTGAGATTGGATGGGAGCCAAAATATTCAAGCTTCCCAGCATTTCTTGGGCTAAAAGAATAAAACAGGCACAGAAATATATAATTGTTTTTTTCTTCTTATATGAAGAAACTCAGTTCTTTCCATCTGATTATGAGTGATTTTTTTTTGTAATAAAATATTACCAATGAGATGAAGAAAAAGAAAAATGTTCATTGGTGGATACATTTATATATTCTTATTGGTTCAATAAGTTTATCAATGAATTACTCGCTGTTCTTTATATATTTATAATTATTTGTCGTTAATTTGGAAGTCAAAATGTGCAAAATAGTAACTGTAGTAAAAGAAAAAAGAAAGGGGAAAGTAAACGAGTATCCGTTAGTAGTATTGGCTCTTTTACAGGTTTGCAGTAAAAGATTTCAACGAAAAATGAGCATTTTACACAAGGAAAAATAAACGAGCATTATACACAACAATTTTTAATTTAATTGGGGATTCAAAACAAATTCACTTTCCATTAGATAAGCTATGTTGAAAGCAGATCCAAATAGAAAATACCAATCTTGTGGATATATTGGATAATGCATAATTACATGGTGCTAATCAAAGAAATGTCAAGCATAACATTTCTTTCCCTGTTTTCTTTTCACTAGTTTTGCGAACTAGACATACATTATCAATTTATATCTATTAGGGTAATACTACGCCATGCTGTAACTATTTTTTTTCTTCTTTTGAATTAGTAGGCGGTTGCTTACTTTAGACTTTCATTAAATTTAAAATAAAAGTTTTGTACATTGGGTTAGCATATGGCTAGTACTTTCAGATGCATTGGTTCTGCACAAAGAGTAGGCGTCCGAGTCTATCCATATTTGCTTTGCTTTGGTATTAACGCATGGTGGTGCTTAATTTTCCAAAGATGTTTTTACAGATGGTATTTACAACCGGGGTTGCTAAAGAAAGCATAGACAGACTTTACAGAGAATTCTTTCCATTTGTGCTATGACTCCATATCATTATGTCCACTTTTATCAGATAGGATCACATTTTGTGAAGTTGCTGTCAGTTGCCTTCTGGTTGCCATTAGACAAGAGTTTAGTGCTCGATCCCATTGTAGGTTATCGATGTTCGATATAATATCGTGTACTGAGAAGTATTTCAAATATCTTCGTAGCGGATAATATCATAATTATCCTTTTTTGAAGTCATTAAGTGAGGAATATTTTGTGAAGACATATGAACCCATAATTTCAACCTAGATACTCAACCATTAGGCTAGAGTACCACTTGCAACAATGACGGATCTTAAATAGGGAGTAGGGGTAGCTGCTTCCCCCTAAATTTCGAAGTACAGATATAGTTATACTACTGTATTTCATGATAAAATTAGAAACTAAAATGAGCAACTTCTTGTTTCGATATCAACAACTCATGTATTATCTTCATGCGTCACTTCTGCTCTTAATTTCAAACACTTCTTCACGCGATAGCTCCTTATCTCCTTCTTAAATTTCTTTAAATACCGCATCACTCGAGGTACCAATGGATCTTTCCATGTTAATCCTAATTTACGCCTTTTAAATAAACCCACCATCATTTTTTAATGAAATCCATCCACAAGGTTGAAGATAGTGAGATGTCTAACATCGAGTATCTCGCTATTAAATGACTCAGCATAATTATTGGTATAATGGTTGTATTTTATATCATGGTTATATGAAGAGCTTTTCCAGCACAGCCTTCACCATTCCTCATAAACCAATTATATCTCTCGAATGTTTTTTCCTCCATTACTTTTAACTTTTTTCAACCGGAATAGGAGCAAATATTTTTACTAATATTCCAAAATTTACTTTCAAGTTCTGGACCCCAATTTTTTCATGTAGTTCCTAAGCATATGTTGTAAACAAAACCTATGCTCCCCCCAAGGAAAAACTCTCTTAGAGTGCCCTTTCCAAACCCTTTTGACCATCTGACATTATGGCAAGACGAGGAATATCTTCAATAGCTTCTTTTAATCTCAAAAAATCATTGCCATGCCTCACTATTTAATGCTACCGGAAAAAGTCCGTTATTTGCATCTAATGCTATAGCAGTGAGCAAACAATCATGATATTCCGCTAAATGACAACCATCAACTCCTAAAAAAAGTCGACAACCACTTAAAACCCTCTCCTACAACTATCAAAACACTCAAAGAGACGCTCATAGCAATTATCAACCAAGCGTTTTAATTTGATCAAACTCCCGGGATTTGAGGCAAGCAATGCCTCCGCATAATTGGGGATTAGATTATATGCCTTTTCATGAGAACCATTGAATGATTCCATTGCAATCTCCCGTGCTCTCCAAGCCTTTTGATAAGGGATCTCCACTCCTTGATCATCTCTAAGTTTATCAATATTATTAACGTTTCTCTTTCGATCGTGGCGCAACCAATTTTGTATCATGCTAGCCACCAAGTCCGATGTTGCCATTCGAGCATCATCATGGCCTTTTCCGGTACAAGAATATTCAACATTAAGTGTTTTAATCTGAAATATTATACCATCTTGCATTCTAGAAGCATGTATACACCACGGGCACCCGACATCACTACATTTTGCCGTTACTCTATTGCTTTCATTTTTCACAAAAATTGTCTCAAATCTTTTTGCTATAGCATAATGCCTTAAAGCTAAACGAAAATCATCTACATCCTTAAAATCTTGATCAACCATAAGCCTAGGATCTCTTTCGCGTGTAAAGAACGGTACTTCTTCATCCGAGAAGATTTCCTCCTCCTTATCCAACTCCTCATCTACCGGTTGGGACTCCGCATCGGTATCTACTTCCTCCAATACAACATCCGTTCCATTATCAAATAAGCCTTCGTCATCTATCCCTAACATCCTCTCATTTTGGCGTTCATTTGAAATAAAAATACTTGATACAAAAATTTGAATAGGCGATGTTAATTGCCCAACAATCATCATCACAAGTTAAAAGCCGTTTATTCTCTTCACCTCCAACATTGTATGATAATTCACAATCTTTAGAAACCTTCAATCTGCAACCATCTTCAATATCTCGATTAAATATGACAAATGACACTCGATCGGGATCTAGAAATACTGTCTTGCTCTCTCCCCCATTGTGAATAATTATCTCCACTTCTATATTCATCTATAAAAAATTGAACAATTTCATAATTATTATCAAACCATCAATTAATAATTCGTATCAATAATTGATATATTGTATGATTTGTTAATTAAATTCTCTAATTTTTGTTCAAAAGTTTCTAGATAATTATATTTTTGCACCCATTAAGATATTAAGTAGTATAAAAAGTTTTAAGTATTATAAAATAATCAAATAAAGATTGTAAACATTATTACAAACACTTAGAATGCATGCATAATCGAACATCAAAACTAAGCTATCATTAACCACAAAAATCACAATAATAAATTAGACAATCTTAGTATTTTCTTAGAGCAAGCATCATCATTGCGGCAAAATAAAAGCTTGATTTGTTTCTTCTTTATGTTAAATACCATAAAATAAAAAAAAGACAAACCATTTTCTTAGAGTGGAAACTACAATGAATGAAAAGCGAGACCTACAGATAGGCAAATAGCGAGCTACATGACTCAATCAAGTTGAGGAGAGGCTTAATTGGAGAGAATCACTGCTTGAGACCAGCCTGGGGAAATGATTTGAGAACTCCACTCGTTTCTTGGGTTTAATCGTGGAGATGACATATTTGGGAGGGATGAGTTTATTTGACAAAAAATGTATGGATAAATTTGGACGAGGGTGTTAAAGAAGGGGTATTTTGGGGTTTGTAAAAATTATAATAATGGATTAGACGGAAATGAGACGATAAGGGGTTATTTGAAAATAAAATATTTTTGACAAGAAATTATTTATAAATTTTAATACACAGGGGGTTATCTTCAATTTTCAGAGAAGTTAGGATTTTTTTTTTGTAAATTCTCTCTTTTATTATCCATGAATTATATTTTTTATAATAATGTTCACTTTGACATATGATTTAGTTTTGAGTGTGACAATCTATATGGTATCAGAGCATAAGAAAAAAAATATAATTTTATGATTATAATTGATTCATGTAGATACAAATTATTAAAAAAATGGTAAACTAATATAATCTCCGTTTTGCTACCTCTTTTTTTTTTTTTTGAGAATTCTTGGTTTTATTTCTTTGATTTTCTTTATTTCAATCGAACTGAATACAAAATTGACAATTTGACTACTAAAAAATTCTGTCCAACAATTTTGGGCCAAAGCGTCTGCATAATCCACTGTAAACCTAGCTGTAACCCATACGTGTCAGTACCAATACCCTAAAAAATCTCCATTAATGATCTTTAAATCTTGATTTTCAGGTTATATCGCCACAGTGCTCAATTATACAGGGCTAGTGTATGTGTTATTTTTTCTTTTTAATTTAGAATGCAATTGTTATTATAAATATATGTATGTAATATCTTTTTCACTGAAATTAAATGACAGCATTACACCTACACATAGAAAGCAAGAATACAGCCCGACTCAAATAATTTTCATTAATTTGATAAATGGGGCGGGATTTATGACAGTATATTTGTCGATTACTGAACTCAAGCTAAGTGATTCAAGTTTAATGGACATCCTAAACTACTTGGGAATTATCTTTTACGCTACTTATTTCTTCCAGTTCAGAAAATTTTGTGGGGGATGGATTTTAAGCATTTATAAGGTAGTGTAACTACTTTGCCGAACTTTGTCAACGGATCTAGTGTTCGGTATTCTCGTTATTTTCTAATATCTTTATTTACTTTTATTATTATTATTTGATTTAATACAACCATCCATCTTAAAAGTCAATCAAACTAAAAGTGACAAAATCCTAAAAGTCAAATCCACACTTCGCAAGAATTTAGACCTATTCAACCCCCAATAGACCGCAATCGAACAACAATTCCATCCTATGACCATTGATTTGTTCTCTTCACCAAAATTGTGTGGTAATGTTCTTGCAATGGAGATATTAATAAATTTTAAAACTGGTTCGCATCTAACTCTTTCACCTATAGTAATAGTTAATATTACTAACCATTACTCTCACTTAATCATTTTCCTTGTGGGTGCCAGACTCCTCTTATGCATTTTGAGACTTTGAAAATTTCTGAAAAAAAAAATTATATCTTCGATTGAAGTAAAAGGAAACACGCCAACTTTGACAAATATTTTCATTATGTTTTCACTATTAAATTTGATCTAATCTTCATCGTAATTCTTTCACCGCTACAATGTATATAGTATCTCTCTGTAACAACACTATATGAATGTATGACACTCGTAGCTTAACTTAACTTTCACAAATGTATCTTCAAAATTCACGTGGGTTATATAAGGCTCTAGAGAATAAATTTACATGTTTAATTTTATGATTTATATTTAATAGGAGTTATTGCTTAAAAAATATTTTAAAATTTTCAAGACATTTTTGAATTTATATTGTATTTTAGTATGATTATAGAAGTGATAGAAGTTAGTTAAATATGAAGGGATGTACATAAAATTATATGTACATTTCATTCTTTTCCTTTTGGAACAACAGATGACAAAATAATATGATGAGGACAGGGTTTCAACACCATACCTCTGATATGATAATCAATGATAACATAATTTCTCTAAACTTCACATGTAATACATCTAACTAAAATATTAAAATTATCATCTATGAATCAAAATATTAAAATAAACATTAAGATAATCATCCTTAAATTTTTGAAACATTTGATGAAAGACTCATGGGGCTATTCCTGGCGCTATATTTCCGAATTGAACCGAAGATACATATATTATGTGTTTAGTTCTACTTCTATTTTCAAAACTACTATGAAAATTTTTAACCAAATGAGTGTGGTCGATATTTGGCATTTTATTAAGGTCGTCAATAGTGAAATCTAATCATTTCGAAAGTCGTGTAATTTTTTAAAAGGACTAGAATATTTTCAAGTAAAATCTTACAAACAAAATGAGAAATTCTAAGATAAATGCACATTAAGATAAATAACCAAATTACTCAAGGGTGTTCATTCAAATATTATTTTTTTTTTATTTCAATTGCAACATATTAGTATATCAGGCAGTATCTTTTTCCATAAAAAGGCTAAAATTAGCTAATTATATCATTACCATTTTTTAATAATTTTTATCTAAATGAATCAATTATAACCATAAAATTATTTTTTTCCTTATGCTCTGATACCAGTGCTCTGATACCACATAGGTTGTCACACTCAAGACTAAATCATACTTTAAATCCAGAATGCGGAAATATGCGACATACTTGTCAGTGCATCAAGGTGAACATGATTAAAAAATGATAATTCATGGATAAAAAAAGGGAGAATTTTCAAAAAAAAAAAATCCTAACTTTTCTGAAAATTATAGGTAACCCACTATGTATTAAAATTTACAAATAATCCCTTGTCAAAAATATTTTATTTTCAAATAACCCCCTATTGTCTCATTTCTGTAGAATCCTCCTACGAGCATAATCAACCCGATCAGATCCAACCGGGTGGCGCCCGGTAAATTACTTATACATCCAAGAGGCACTGGTAATGGCCGCGACTCTGACGCTGCAGGAGGACAGGAACCCAGAGACGGCAACGAACACGATCGGAACCAAGATCAGGCTCGTCAGTCGGAGTTAGGAAGATCAGAGCAGTGACAGTGCCAGTTAGGATTATGCCGGTGAGGAGAAGGACGACTAGGTCTAGGAATCCGACAAGGCTGGATTGACGAGTGGATCGTGCGATTGGAGATTGGAGGGAAGCTGAAATTTTGGGAGAGAAGAGAAGAGTTACGTGGGTAGATTTTGGGTTTGTGAGGGCAAAAAATGGGTCTCTGCATTAAGATCCCAAAAGAAAAGTGAAAAGAGGGAAAGCCAATATGTAAGAGTTTAGTGGATTGATGAATGGAATGGTAAGTGGCTGTAGCATTACTCTTTGCATTTCTATCCGCAATTATTGCTTCAATTTCTTCTAATTTCTTAACCTAAAAAAAATATTATAATAAAAAATAAAATTCTGATGATATGTTCAAATAAAAAAAATAGGTTAATATTGTAAATTAAGTACCTCATTAATAATTGACTCCGCTTTTCTTTCTCTCAGTTTAAGACAATTTAATTTTCATTGAATTTCACATTTCAAAGCATTTATTTTTCTATTCCCTTCAAAAATTTCATCATCTTTTTCTATTTCAGACGCCTTTAACCTCTCATCAGCTTAGTCTCGTCCATGAATCAAAACATTAAATTGTAATACATCTAACTAAAATATTAAAATAATCATCTATGAATTAATCATCCTTAAATTTTTGAAATATTTGACGAAAGATTCATGGGGCTAGTCCTGGCGTAATATCTCCAAATTGAACCAAAAATACATATATTCTGTGTTTAGTTGTACTTTTATTTTCAAAAATACTATGAAAAATTCTAAAAGGAACGTGAAAAGGTGTAAGCATGAGATGCTATAAATAGATGAAGGGTTCATCTAATTAGGTCAGAAGATTCAGACCACACCTTAGCCGTCTATTGAGAGAGAGAGAGAGAAAGAGAAATCGGATATAGTAATCTCCTTTTCTCCGCCAACGAGTCAGTCGCGTGTGGATACATGTAGAGGCAGTGCCGGAGTCGTAGCGCCTTTCGTGATCAGATCCGCAAGAGACGCAGGGAGATCGTTTGGAGACGAATCACGAAGCTCTACAAACCGGATTAGCCGAATACGAGGAATAAATAATTATTTTTCTGATTTGAATGATAATACACGGATCCTCGGTTAGGAAACAGGTAAAATTTTATTCCGCTGTGCCTTTGATGATTACGCATTTCCTTTCACCAGCATCTCCAGATGACATGTAGTATATCTCGAAATGTTCTTGTAGATCTTCTCGCCATTAATATTGATTGAACCTTGATTGCTTCTTGCCCGATCTGCTCCTTCTTGAGCGCGTCTGCCTGATGTTGCCAGATCTCCTCTTGAATGCCAATCAATCAGTCCGTGATTCCAGCTCTCTGTGTTTCTTTCCTAATTTGGATGCCTTGCTCCTCTCGAGTCGCAATTCCTTGTGATCCGTGCTACCGGGTCAAGTGATACCACGCCCGCGGGTGAGACCGCGGCGCGATTACTGCTCCAATCGCTTCCTAGACTCCTTGCGCCTCTTTTCGCTATAATTCCTGTAATTACTTACGATTCTAGCAGTAACTTGATTCTTGGGTAAAAATATAAATAAAATACTAAAGTACTAACTAAAGTACAAAAAAATAAGATACAAGATAGTGGGTAAACATCTATATGAATTACTTCTATCATATGCTGAAGGGGAAGGGAAGGGAGGAGAAGAGAAGGAGGGAGGGGATGGGAAGAGAATGGAAGATAGAAAATATTTGTTGCTTGTAATCTGTATTTTTATATACATTTTCAGGGTTTTTATCATATAAAATTCACCCTTAAATCACATAAAATATATGAAAAATGTTGAAAATTAATAAAAAATTATTTTTGAAACTCTTAATACACTTTTGTGTGATTTTTCAGGTAAAAAGACCAAGAAAAGAATATTTGGAGGATTACGCAAAAAGTCAACTCCAAATGACGAGCCGATCTGCAAATCTTGGGCCAAAGATGGCCGAATTCTCCACAAATCTCCGTGAAAACCCTACACACGCTTCTCCAATTCTCTCACAACCCTTATCCACCAAACATCCAAGCCAAAACCTACAAAATCCACAAAAAGACGAAAACTCAAACCTGAGAAATCGCCCAGTTGACCAAAAGTCAACTATCCCAAAGTGGTCAAACTGGGTACTAAATCGAAGAGTTCGACGAGATGAATCCAACGGTACAAACCTCGCAAAAAAAGACCATATAGAACTCTTGGAAAATACAATACAAAATTTGGTCAACTTTGGTCAAAGTCAACCTTTCACCAGGTCAAATTTCTACTTCAACAATTAGAATGCAACACATCAGAATTCGACAACTCCTATGAAACAAAAAAATAACAAGATTGAATAATGGACGAATTACAAAATGACACGTGGCGGTTTTTTCCTCAGAAATGACAAAATCTGGAATCGAGACTCGTATGAATTGTACGACACATATCATAACGTGTTAGAAAAAGAATGGTTGCTTCATTCCCCTCCGGTTGACGGTAAACTGGACAACTCCGTTTACGTAATAACACATGATGAGAGAAAGAATGGACGGTTCAGTAGATGGAAATTGAGGCGAGGATCACGGCATTTCTGAGTCTCATGCAACAGCTCAGTACGATGATTCGAACCGAGCTAACCACGCCGTGACACGTATGGAAAACGCGTTCCCCTTCTGCCACCAGATGCTCAACGCGTTTTCTCAGGTATCACCCCTCCAATTACAAGGCCACTGCACGCCTCCAATTTTTCTATGACATATGTTTACGCGAAAACTGGATCCTCCGGTTAGATTAAATGGAGAATTGCCTTGACACGGTTTCTGCCGTAACTGACAAAGGTCATACGAGGTTCAGTACTAGGATAATTTATGGCCACTCGACTGTTGACACGTGTTAAGCTTTTTCAATAGAATCAAGGAAGGTAACGCGTGGCAGTTTCTTATTTGCTGAATTTAAATGCCTGGATTTTATTCCAGCCAGTATGGGTTGCCACGTGTTCTAGCTGAGATATTTTGAAGGAATTGTGATGAATTGCTAAAGAACACCCAAATTGTGTACCCAGCCTGAAATTGAATAGGAAAATGAAGGTGGAAAAGGTTAAAAATCCCCCAAATTACCACCTAATATCAGAACCGGATTTGCACATTTCTTTAGTCCCACAACCCCATTTCAAAACCTTTTCAAGCCAAAAATCCTCTATAAATTAAAACCTTCTTACACCATTATCTCATCCATTCTTACATCCATTCTCTCTTCTCTAAACCATTGTAAATACCAGTCTTCTTCTTCCTCTTTCTTTTTCTCCATGGATGACCTTCTTTAAGGTTGTCCAAAAACCTAATTTTTTTTTGGTGCCTTGAGATAAAAGGGAGCCAAGCTTCAAGAAGGAAGTCTTGTTCTAGAAGGAGCGGGATTCGAAGGAAGATTCAGATCGACCAAGAGGAGGATCTAGCTTGACTCTCCATCTATTTGGTTTGATTAATTTTTCTTTTTCCTTATTTTTTTCTCTCTTTTGTTGAATTAATAATTTGTCAAGTATGCGTGTGAATATTGTTTGTGTGTGCATGCTTGAGTAGTTTTGTATAGGGAAAGACCTTTTGTAAAATTTGTGATGAAATCTTGTGTTTGACTTGGGCATTTTTTGTGGTTTAAGAAGATTATCTTAAGAACACTTAAATTGTTGAGTTGAATTATTTGGAAGGATATATTTGTTTCAAAACTTAAATAATAAATTAATTCTAATTGGAAGATTAGTCTTGATTTAAATTGTGACGTGTTTAGAAGTTATTTGATCATTTGAACACTTGGAAGAGGTTTTTGTGATTAAATTAGGTTTTAAATCGAGTTTATGAAAGCTTGAAAGTGGAAGTTTTTGAGTTGAACTTAATCTTTGATTTATTAATTGATTCATTTTTGGAAAAGAAAATTCATCAAACCTTGCTTTTTGAACCATTTAAATAAATTGATATTTGTTATGGTTAATGATTTACATGTT
Organism: Juncus effusus; assembly: GCA_027726005.1. Taxonomy (NCBI): domain Eukaryota; kingdom Viridiplantae; phylum Streptophyta; class Magnoliopsida; order Poales; family Juncaceae; genus Juncus; species Juncus effusus. The sequence continues at coordinate 4,965,905 of CM050910.1, read as the reverse complement.
ATATGAATTGTCATAATTTCCCTACAATTTTATTAACTTTTAAAATAAAAAAAAACAAAAATATTTACTTTCTATTATTATTTTCTTGCACATGTTTCTATCATCTTGAACAATTCTTCATACACACTTTTCTTGCGCTTAAATCACAACCCTTGGAATTTGCATAAACACTTAACACTTGAAATTGATTTGTGAATCTGTTTTACTTAAGGCCAGTCTCTCTGTGGATCGACCCCTAACTCAAATACCACTTATACACTATTTGGTTGAATTAGGATAAAATATAAATTATTTTGTTAACACGTGATTACACCACGACACATTTTCACGGCTAGTTACATTGCTCCAATGATTTTTAGAAGGCTAATGGAGGGCACAAGGTTATTATTGGTATTTTAGTAGTGGGGTTCACTTATGATAGAATAAATATAATATGGATATTTTGAGTATTCATTCTTTCAATATTCTGTCTCCTCCATTACCCCCCAATTTGGAAGGAGACAAAATTTAAAAATATTCTTCCTTGAAGGAGAAGATTTGTCCCTTCCATCCATTCACCTCCTCTAAAACTAAACATTGGAGCACAGTAAAAATTTATCTTCCCTTCTCTTGTCTTCCCCTCCCCTCCCCTCCTTTACCTCCCACTATAGCACACCCTTAGGGTGTGCTAAGGGAGGAGAGAAAATGTACCCCCCAATTTGGAGGGAGACAAAACTTAGAAATTTTTTCATTTGAAGGAGAAGATTTGTCCCCTCCCCTCCATTCACCTCCTCCAAAATAAAATATTGGAGCAAGGAAAAGTTTCTCTTCCCCTCCCCTCCCTTTCTTTACCCTCTTCTTGGAGCACACCCTTAGAAAAGATTTATTTTCCCTCGTTTAGGTTAGCCCGTCCCTCTTTTATAAGGACGAGTCCTAGGACCGGCCAAGGTGTCGCGGTCGTTTCATTTCATAAAAGAAACTTGTGTATTGATAAAAGAAATGGGATGCTTAGGATGCGCCAACAAATTCTTCAGTATTAGGAGCAGCAACCTTGGCATAACACCAATTGTGCCGCACCTAGAGATGGGCTTTTTGTTGGGACATACTTGACTATAGCTGCTTTGATGGGTCAGGTTTTGAGTGGAAGATGATTTCATACTTTCTATTTACGACTCTGTAGAACCAAATCGGCTTTTTTTTTTCAAAGAAGTTTCTTTGGATCGAGTACGTGGATCGGTTGCTTCCGTACTATACATTGTCAAAAAGGACTTCCGGTAGAAAACAAGGATGTATTTTTATGAAATAATTTTATTTGTATTGCGATTTAGTTATGAATTGTAACTAAACTCTATCTAGGATAGAATTTAAGTAATAGATTCGATGCCTCTTTATTTTATCTTGTGTGTCTTGTATAAATCTTGTAGCATTTTGTTACTGTGTTTTATTTTATCTCGAGGTAAAACTCGAGTATACAGGTTCTTAGGTGTTGAACCGAGAGCTGAAACCTAATTATTAGGCATTGGATTGAGAGGTGAAACCTAATCATTAGGCGTTGGACCGAGAGGTGAAACCTACCAACCCGATCGACACAATGAGCAGCCAAATTTATATCTATATTTCATACATCATTTTATCCCTTTGTATCTTACTTTCAATACCTTTTATATTTATTTTGTTAGAATTCCAATTACTGCTTATGTTTGTGTACAATTATAGAAAAAAGCGATTTGAAGCTAAATGGAGTTAAAATTGAGCCTTTGGAGCTACGCAGAAGGGGAGCCTAAAGATGAAGCTCGGACAAGAGCCACTAGGCCTTGGTCTGCCTTACCGCGACCGCGGCAAGGAGCTGTATCGATCGAGGTTTGGGACTGGCGGCTGATCCTTCTAGACCGGTGCATGTTAGCATTTTTTAAATTGTCAAAATCAAGCCACTCTGTTAGTTTTCTATCTATTTTAACGATTAGTTGATCTGGAATGCCACATCATTAGTTAAACAATTATTTTTCTAAAATATTTTGTAGAAAATATTTAAAAAAATGAATTTTTTAAAACATATTCACCGAAAATAAAAAAATTTCGAAAAATATGTTAATAAACATATAACTTTTTGAAGAATATTTTTATGAAAAAAGTAAATTTTGTTTAATAGATAATGTGGACATGCCCACATTAGCTAAGCGTTAACAAATAGATGAAAAATTAATTAAATAACTAGATTTGGGTAATTTAGAAATTTAATGAAATTTAGAAATTTAATGACTTGTAGGAAATAATTAAAAGTTGGATAATATATTTGACCATTTTAAATGGTTGTTCTTTGGTAAAATTTACCCTTGATTTATTTATTCAAATCAACTCTACATGTGAAAGTTTGCACTTTCTACAAGAGAGGCCGGCGGGAATAGGACAAAATGGCCTAAATGCAAACTCGATCACACCAAAATTAAGAATTTGAACTTTTTTTCTTTTCTTTTTGAAGGTAAGAATTTGAGTTTCTTGAAATTAATTAAGTTTGGTCGGTGATTAATCTATTAGAAGTTACATAGTCACTCCCAAATTTCGGATTATGGGGGTGCCATGTAGCGTCTGGAAGTGTATTAACTCAAGACCCGAGTGATCTGTCTAGCAGGGTTATCAATCTCCACATGTTTTAAGTCGTATAGTTAGATACCACTTCAAAATTTTATTTTTCTTTGAAGTATGAAAAATTGCTAACAACTGTTCTCCTAATTTGTTGAAGGTAGAGAAATTTTTTGTCTTTAAATTTGTAAATTGCCTTGTTTATATAGAGCTGATTATCAATAGGAAAATTTAGAGGCATACATCATGTTATCCTTGCCATGCTAAATTAGTGTCATAGTTCTAAAGGTTTCTCTGTTGTAATCACAGGCTCCTTAATTTGTAGTTCTTGAACTTCATTCTCGCGTCATGTCACCTTTTCAATCATAAGAGTTTTTCTTTCCATACAAAAAAGTCCGTACATGACTATTATAAGACAGTGGCAATGAGTAAAAAAGTTTAAGAGCTTGATCCTAGCTTTTTTTTTTTTTCAACAATAGACAAATCAATGACAATCCGATTTAGCACGTTCATGTCATCATGCATATTCTTGGCTCCTTTCATCCTAAACACATACGTACAATGTTTAATCAAGGGTCAGTTTGATGCAATTTTCTCCGTATACAAGTTTCCAAGTTTTCCATAGACCAACTGTCATGGTTTCATTCATGATTGAGAAATGGGAAATCACGATGAGATACTGTAGCGACTTTGTAGAGATGGATTGAAATTATATACTATTTCTCGCGTTTCTATATAAGCTATATACTGTTTTCATTTTTTAAAATATATATTGTTTACCGAATTAATTTTTATATACTGTTTGTTTTCAGTTTATATGTTTTTATATACTGTTTTTATTTTTTAAAATATATACTATTTTACCGAATGAATTTTTTATATACTGTTTGTTTTCAATTTATATATTTTTTTCAGTTTTTATATACCATCGCTATAATACCCGTCGCGCAATATCAGCTCCCTTCATGATTTATCTTAAAACATCTCTGATAAGGACGGTTGAATCACTCGTAATAGTTTTGATCAAGCTCATCTTTCTCATCTTTATTTATTGTGTTTGGAAAGCGTTTTCATTTTTTCCTTCCAAGGATCAATGTTTCTTATGTTATCAAACTTTATAATCTCATATTTTGCAATCATTACTTGTCTACAATGATCAAATACACCTCCAAACTCTGATATAACTCGGTATAGAGAACAAGATTTCTTAGAAACAATCAGCGGAACAGTTATGTGGCTTATATATTTTTTTTTGATAAATATTGTGTGGTTTACTTAAGAACATTTATATGTTAATGACACAACAAGCTTCCTCCAACAACAATCAAATAAGAGAATAAGTAATTAAGAAATCAATCAACACAAAGAACACATAACATTTTACATGGTTCGAATTTTTTTTCCTACATCTACAGGCGGAAGAGTCGACTCAATAAATTACCTTCATAACTTGGGTTATTAGAGTGTTTTCTTTTCACTCACACAATATAGAGATCTTGGTGGAACACTCTCACAATCTTTGAAACTCACACTCAAATCCTCGGATAAGATCTTTTGTCCTAGCTCTCTTTTTCTCTCAAGAAAAGTTTCTCAAAACCTTTTTTTCTTTTCAATATTTTATAGCCACTATTATACTTTTACTCCATTTGAAGCACTTTTGAAACTCATTCCTCCCACAATAGGTTTTTACCATAATCTAACAACTTTGACTACAATTGGTACAAATTGTCAGTTTAAATAAGTCAAAAAGCTACAAATGGGCCTAGTTTAAAATTTAAATATGGCTCAAAACTTAAGCTACAAATGGGCAATTTATAGCACAATGCAAATGTTGCATTGTTTAATTGTCATGTAACTATGTTGTACAAAATTTCGCAGTCTGCTAGTTTTTAATATAACATTTCAATATTTTAGCTTATCACAGCCCGCCTTCCAGGAATTGAGATTTCCAAAATAGAAAGAAAAAAAATCCAAATGTAGAGTGCGAATATTTTGGCATCTTACTTATAAATCAAATTTAAGAAGTTCACTCAGAAAAAAAAAGAATACCTTCAAATTTTCAAAGAAACCAAACTGTATTAAAGAGAGTACATATTATGATTCCTCCACCAGCTTTTATTATATCTACAACCTTCAACGCTAGGCGTTATCTTAGAAAATAACTAAGAAAAATCACAGGTACAAAGCAAAGGGACAAATTGTTTACCCACAAAAAATAAAAAATATAACAGTAATTTAGGGGCATAAGAAAGCTGAATATACACTGTCAATAATTGCAAGGATAAACTGCAAAGGTGCCTCGTCGGGGAACAGGTCTGATACAAAGCATGAAAAGAACAAGAGCTATGAGAAATGCCGTGAAGAGGCCCATCATGTTTATACCTCCATTTGCTTCTCTATTTCCTTGGTCTGATGCCTCTGGGCAGCAGCATGAGCCCATGCTTAATTTCTGTTGTATGTGTGCTGTGCCTGTGTGTGCAAGGAGAGAGAGAGAGGCCTTGAGAATAGAAATAAGAAAGAAGAGGTGACAAAGTGGCGGTATATTGAAGCATCACTTTCTCGTATCACGATTTTTCATCACGCTCTTTTTTTTTTTTAAATTGTCACCATCACGCTTTACAAGTAAGATTTTTATTATGGAGTGCTGCTATATGATTCCCAATCAAGAGAAACAATTATTAACCTTGTAATTAAAAAAAAATCAATATCTATATCAGAATCAATCCAAATCCTTTAGCACTCCTTTCTTTTTTTTTTTCTTTTTTTTTTGTATCTCAAGTAGACGATCTATTGAGTTGCTTTTTTACGAAATCGGTTTCGTCGAGTTTCGAACCCACAACCTTTTGAGTTGATGAAATGATACCTCACCATTTTACTAGAGATGGATTGGCATCAAGGTTATTAAGCTGCTATTTAACTGTATAACTGTATATCAAGGTTATTAACTTAATAGTTAGGAGATTTTTATTGTTTTTTGGCTAGGTGCTGCTGGTAAATGTGAGGGCTGGTAGTAGTAGTAGTAGTAAGAGAGAATTATATTGGAATTAATGTAGGCCAACTCCGTCCCTTTGAACTTAACAATATTCAGTGAAATATATAGAAAAATGATTTTGATTAACTCATTTCTGTTCACAACAATTGCCGACTTTATTAAAGCAAAAAATATTTGATTCATTTATATCTTTTATGAAATTAAGGGAAAACAGTAACCAACAATTATCATGCAATTTCACTCTCTCACAACTAGGGATCAAATGCTGGAATTTGTGTCTTGGGCCCCCACACCGCCTGGAACACAGATCTTGTAAAAATGTTTCTATACGCATCTTCCTCTCTTTTCTTCAATAAATATGAAATCATGCTCTCAACCTCTGATTTTACATGAAAATAGAGATCACTGGCAGCTTTTCTATCCCTTACCACATGTTTCTTGTCTCTTGTGGTAATCGGTTTTCCAAATAGATAGTAGAACCGACCTGGTATCTTTGGTACCACTCCAGGGAAGAATACCTCAATATCATCATTTTCCCTGAAATAAATCAGTTAATAGTCCTGATATTTAACCCTTTCAAATGAATAATACATTTTTATGGGTTGAGGCGTTGAGCTAATTACCTTAACTTCAGATGTTGGCTATATGCCTTGATCATCTCCTTGCCAAAAGGGAGTCCCATTAGGTCTTCAAAATTTAAAAGCAACTATAAGCAGCAACATTTCAAAGATTAATGCCAAAAAGGAGAATATATAATAAGCTGATAAAAAGGAATATTATTTTTTGGATAAAGCAAGATGTGGAAGATAGCCTTATACATATAAGATTACTTGGGCTAATAGGTACAGATGGTATCAGTTCTCTCAAAGGGTTCTAATACACCCTAGACTTCACATAACTTAATTTTGCATGACCAGCCATAATTGTGCACTTATTCATGAATCAAGCCTTAACATAAATCATTTCAGCCAAATGTATGGACTTAAGGTTAGTTATATGGTAGTCAAACTGGTATAGTATTATAACCTAATGCCACTAGTAAATTGCTTGCTCACATCTATTAAATCATCTTCTCCCACAGCACCAAATGGGACAATTGTAGCTCCAAGTTGGGTCGCCATTCTAACAAATTCAGGTTGACTTGACCATTGCAACTTGTACTCTTCACCCTGTAGTCATATAAAAGAAAGATAATAGTAACCAATCAATCTTCAACTTGAGACTCACTATACCATTCAATAAAAAAAATTGGAGGACAGGATATATTATTTGTTTTTCTGTCATCCTAATCCTTTGTGGATTACAATCTATGTTCTAGGTACTCGTTTACTCACATTCCATCAATGCATGAACAGGTCCTAAAAAGATGATCTATTTTTTTTCTTTAGTTGGTCGGTGTTTAATTGGACAATTCCCATGCGGCCCAAGAACTGTTACACATACATGATACCATTCAATCTCCTCACCAATCAAGCAATAGTTACTTCAAGAAAGCTTTCGAACAATATTCTGTTGTCATCTATTCTCATTTCATCTTCTTATTGCATTTAGGAATATACATCTCTACTATTGAATCATGAACTGACCTTTCGATGAATAGCCTCTTTATGACCGCCAGGATAGAGAAGCACAAACTCCCCATCAGCCAACAGCCTGTACACATTCTTGTCCGTCAACGGTACCGCACCGCACAAATTCATAACATCGAAAAACTCCCGCCCCTTCGTCGAACTCTCAGCCTGGCACGGAAAGAGTCTCGGATGACCGATTCCACGTATCATGGCTTTCTTGTCTCGCAAGAAACGCGGTGCGAGCGGTATCATTTCGAAACCGAGCAGCATGTGGTTGCCGACCAGTAGAACAGGTCCTTCGTTTGGCACTCCGGAAAGGTTGGGAATGACGGATCCGTCGGATAATGTGGAGAACATTACGGGACTGGTTGCTAGATGGAAGTCTCTGTGTGTAAAAATCGTTGTTAGAAAATTATTGACCAATGTGCAGCTTGCTTGGGTATATTGACAAAGCGGATTTTCTATATGCAGATATATCCCTGAGTGACCATACCCCAGAAAGGAAGGGGTACCAAAAGGTACCGAAATTTTGTGCTCATATAGTAATATTATATGCAAGTTACTTGTAAAATGCGGATTACAGAAATAGAATTATTTACTTGGAAGATTTCTCAAGTTCGATTAGTTCTGTGATTGAAGGTGGTATGTAGTCTGATATGCGCTCAAACTTATTTGAATGCCGGTACATGCTAGTACATTTAATAATAGTGGGCAAATGAACGTCATATTCCTGAAATTATTGTCAAATCATTTGATGAAGTTCTAAATCCATGTTATTCATAATATATACTTACATACCAGCTATATATAAGATAATATATGGATATATGGTTCTCACCCACAAATAAACATTTGTTTCTGTACATACCATTAAAAGGTTGTGACCGTGATCCTCAAAATAGTGGACCTTGCAATTAATTAACAACTTCTGAAGCCTCTGAGCTTCACTTTTGCTTGGAAATAAATTGTCAAGACAACTGTACATATTAAAAATCAATTAGGCCAACAGAAAAAAAAATCAACAAATTGAGACATTAGTTTCTTACAAGTTCAGAACTTATCATGCCTAATTTACTTTGCCATTATTTATCAGAAGGACACAAAGTAGCTTAACTCATTTCAGTTTTATGAATTGAAAAGATGCAGTAGAAAGTTCAAATTAACCTGGCTAGCACAAGGACTTGAGCTTTTATTTTGTGCATGCGAGAATTACAATAATATGCTGCTTCCTTGAGAAGATCCACTTTCCATAAAAATGTATCTTTGGGTAGCTTATCTAATATATGCTGCATTATATTCAAATGACTTCTTGAGTGAATACTTCATAAAATGGATTGGCCACTTTACACTAATACTGTATTCTAAAAATTGGACATGGCCTTAATTGTGCAATTATGCTTCAATTAAGGCACAAGTTATTAATTAACCTTCATTTTGCTATTAACACTAAAATCAATGAAAAAACATAAAGAAAATTAAAGAGGTCAAATTGATGGACAAAGAGTCGATAAATTCAGTATGACATTCGTTGCAATAGTATTTCCTATATAGTATCTCAAAATGTTCAAATCACTTCTTGTTAGTTGGACTCACTCGCTCTAAAAAGGAAAAGAAATACACACACACACACACACACACACACCAGAGTATCTTATCATACGAAGAGAAGAAAAGGAATCTTAACTGAAACTTGTAAGGGCATAGATAAATCTTTTGATATTGTACTTAGTGCCTCTAATGGATGGCACCCACCTTCCAAGCTACTCATCGCCATCTTAATTTCGTTATCTGGATCCATGCAACAAAAATCAGAGATGCGCTCAAATCCAATAGTTAAAAATGGGGACTATTGCTGCATAACTATAGTTAAAAATGATGCATTTTGTGTATAGTACACCATTGCCTTTATATAACTCAATATATCATTTGGTTTACTGTTTTGTATCGTATACATAATACATATAAGGTAAAGTAGGCAGTAAGTGACCAAAAACATAAAAAAAGGATAACCGGTTCAATGGATGGTTATGTGGTGGTTAATAAGGTGAATCAATTATCTACCGTGGTAAAATAATGATCCTCTGAATAAATTGGAACTATGCTATGTGTATCCTCATCAAGTTTTACTAAGAAGTACCTGATTTACCCAAATCAAGAAGAAATCATTGACAATAAACACATTTATGGAGAAAATGAGTGTACCCGAATTGATGTCAAGAAAATGAGTCATTGAGATGCACTGCTGGTTAGAGAAAATATTAGAAAGTGGAGACAAGCTTTGGAGCTGAGACCTCTCAAAAGATGTTCCTGAGGAAACAAAAGAAAGAAAAATTATGATTAAATTATGCTCTAATGATTTTTCAATTTTTCCAGCATACCACGGTAAGAACTATAAATTGATTTTAGGTGAATGATTAAATACACGAGTTTTTACATACGCTCCTCGATGCTTGAAATATGAATCCCTCTATTTGCAGTTTTGCACTGAGATTTCAACATTTTCATGGATTGTGAAAGTACCATATGCAGTAATCCATACAATTTTCCAAGCCATTTCAGTTGGCCAAGTCAGTTCTTAATTAGACTGCCAATTGATTAATATTATTTTAAGGTACAGCAGGAACCATAAAAGTGTTGCTATATAAGTTAATTTATTACCTGGATTTATCAGCACCAGAATTAAGTCCAAATGGGGATTACGGGCAGCAACGGCAAGTGCTAAGCAAGCTCCAAATGAGTTTCCCAACAAATAAATTGGTTTTTGCGGGGAAATTAAGTGTTCATGCTTCAATTCATCTTCTACAAATTTTACAAGTCCTTGCAGAGAAAATTAAATATTGTAAGAATAAAAGATGAAGAAAATGAATTAAGTATTTTACCTCAAAAAAAGAGAAATAAATCAGTTCAAGTATTTTACCTTCAAATGATGTTCTATCATGGAAAGGGATGTGCATGCACCTAAGTTCAAAGATCCTGCAATTCAATGAGAAATATGACTTTCAATTAATATTGGAATCCATATGATCAGGTGGTTCATACTTGTACAAGTTCAAGCTAAAAAATACAATTTCATGTCTTAATTGGCTTAATAACATTCAGGTCCATTCAACCCCTGAATTTGCTCGATTAATCATAGCTAAACACATATGACCTATATGAGTCGAACAAGAGAAACCCCTAATAATTCATCTAAACTAATCTAATGTGCACTAGCCATATGCCCTTACCTTGAAAAGGATTAATTGCCTTCCTTTATTTCATGGTATCTATTAAATCCGCATCTTTACATGAAATCATCATAACTATAATAATGCTTTACATGCTAGCAGGAGAAGTAGCCATCACCAATTCAACAGAGCAATCAGTTGAGCATTTCAACAAACATTTGGTGTGCACACAAAACCATTTCATTTATCATTCTCCCCTAACAAGAAGAACTGACGTTCTGGTCCAATCCAGGTCCTTGCACAAATTTTCACTCGTAATTATTTGGAAGCTTATATTGACCAAAAGATCAAAACATAAATATGTCCCGTCGTTCTTCATCAAAGAACTACTCTCACTATCCCTACTTTTTGAATCTTCCATTACTTACAAACTTAAAAATGGATTACTAACCGACTTTTGGAACAATATATGGCTTGAAGACATGCGCCTAAAATATCTCTTTCCAGAAATGTTCATCAAACCAAGTTAGTGTTCATCAAGTCGTTAACCAGAGACTTCCGTTGCATCTCTACATCCATACCAACAATGCAACCCTGGCCAAACAAGCCTCTGAACTCTCTCTCATTATTCAATCTATATCTCTCTCGCAAGGCAGTGACTCTCCAACATGGAGATGGTCGGCAGATGGAGCATTCAACTCTAAATCTCTCTACTCAATGCTTCACAACACCAATGTAGATTTCTCTTGGGCGCCGCTATTATGGAAAATAAAAAGTCCTCTAAAAGTGTGTTTCTTTGGTTGGTTGTTAGCACACAATAGAATTCTTACTCAACAAAACCTTATGAAAAGAGGATGGCCCTATTTCCCTTCCTGTGTCTGATGTTCTCTTCCAATCATAGAATGTATAGATCACTTATTCCTTGATTGCCAATTCACTAAGGAAATTTGGTGACGATTGCAAGTCTGCACACAAAATGCGGACTCTGCAATCAATCTGTGGTCGCTTAGACGGTTTACTCTCTCAAAGGAACAAATGAAAGGTTGGGACGCCAAATGGCTAGCTACTTGTTGGGCGATCTGGAAAACGAGGAATAGGACAATTTTCCAAAACGTTACCCCTGCCATTTCTCGGACGATGGAAGCTGCTCACAACGACATCAGGCTATGGAGCAATTTCTAGTTCGGTCATTCCTCTCTTTTTGGCTTCCATTGTCAGTACTGATTGTCTTAGAGAAACCTTAGGATTGGACGCTGCATCGTTGGTTCGGAGTGGCTGTTGTGGTTGTTCTGTTTTGTTGGTGTTGGTATTATATTTTATTTTGCTCTTATGTCTCTGGGCATAATTTATTCTAAATAACTTGTATTTCGAATATTTTAATTTTTAATGGTACCTTAGTAAGCAATCACCTACTGAAACTTCAAAAAAAAAAATGTCCCGTAGAGGCTGTTTTGTACGGATCATTCCATTCAAGGACGTAATAAAATACTTTGAACAGGGGCATTGGAATTTTGAACATATATATCTTATGGATTTAGAATCATTTTACGTTTACTCTTTGTGTCTATAACAAAGTGTTAAGAGAAATCTGGTTTAACATTTGATGTGTGAAATGAGATTTTTTTTAACACGTGACATTTGCACAAAGGGGCAACTCAGGTAAATGTTTTAGGCCAAATTTTATATGTACTCCTACAAAACATCATAATTTCATGTATATCCCCACAAAAGGTGAATATTATCAATATTCCTGCAAAATCACTTAAATATCATGTATGCCCCTATGATATATATATTTAATATTAAAGAATAGAGTCATTTATGTTATTTTTAGTTTATAAATTTATATATGGTAGGTTCATGATGAATATGTTTAAGAGAAAAACTAATAATTATATAAAAGAAATTAATAAATATAAAAAATAGTATATAATAGTTATTTTATATTTTTAATAAATTAATTAATAATAATGCAATCACTATAAATGTTATTTGACTGACCGATTTTGACGGAATATTACCGCCAAGGGTATTAATGATATTTTAAAATTTTTGTAGGGGTATTAATGATATATGAGTGGTTTTGTAGGGTTATCCATGATATTTGAGTGATTTTGTAGGGATATTAGTGATATTTCAATTTTTGTAGGGATATACGTGAAATTATGAGGCTTTGCAGGGGTGCACATGAAATTTGGCCTTTTTTTTATTTATTTTATTGAAAACATGTGGGTATTGCATTACTAACGAATTTTTTTTACAAAATAAAGAAACAAAATGAAGCAACTCAGTTTACCCTAATTAAACCTGAAATCTAAACATAACATAATAAAAACCTAGAAAAGAAAATAAACTCCATCTATCAGAAATTGTTCTGTGATGAGATTAACAGCTAGAAGTGTGGCATGATGCAATCTTCAAAATTACATCTCACACCTCGTCGGGTGATTTTGAGGAAAACATTGTATCATGGTTCTTATTAAATTATAGGGAAACTAATAAATCGTTATACCTTCCGAGTGCCTTGTGATGCATGAATAGTCCCAATCCAATGCCATCCATCCCTGGTCACAAAATTGAAAAAACAAACGTGATTGAGAGGATTGAATCATCTCCATTTAGTCATGAATATCCTTTTGGGAGAGTAATGAAATGAATCATGTATATCATAAAAATGAAATGAATCATAAAAATGAAATGAATCATTGTATAATGCATTTGAGGCCCGATCATTGTTGGAACTGAATTTAAGTTTTTAATTGTGTAAATCAAAAGTGATCTAAAATCATATATAGAAAGTAATAAATCGGATAGACAGACGGGGTGTCCTGGGTGTCGTCATATGTCCTCATACCACCTTGATTCTAGTATTATTACTTGATTTAAATACATTCTCCAGTTCAACTAAGTGGCATACAAGTATTTAAAAGAGAATGATATATATAAATTAATCACAACTCAACTAGTGTGTATCGTGACTAAAATATTATGTAGTTATTTAAAATAATGTATATATACTACATAGGAAATGTTTCTATATATGAAATTTATATACTATGCACTTGCTGGTAGAAAAATGTATCCTTTTAATGACCTGATGATATTAACTCTGAGTCTATGATGACCATAAACTTGTATGATGTTTCATTTTACCAGGCAAGTAGAGGAGGATAGGTGCATCTTTAATTGGGGTGCCACCGTCAAGTGGGCAAAACCATCTCGGGTGTCCACTGTCAGAGCTGGTTGCAAATTCCCGCACTATGTGTAAATATTCAGTCTTCTCTTTGGGATTCTGATACCCATCATCATATAACACCTCAACGCCTTTATATCTTTTTCCTGCAACCCTCAATCTTGTCTCGCTATTGCTAATTCTTGAGATGTTTATCGGTGAGTGGTTGTTAATGGGCAGAGAGAGAAAAGGGTGGGCAGGTAGAAAGAGGATGGCCATGGAGGTTAGGTCTTTCCGTATGGGAGCTCCTACTTAGAATTTAGCCCCTTTATCTCACTTGAGAACAGTAAATAATGGCGGGGGCAAAGAGTGTGATAAAAGTAGTCGTGTATGGCACTGTATTTCAAATGATTTTCCTTTGCTCCAAGGTCCAAGCAGCCATGTGAAATTCTAAGATATGTTGTGTGCCTCAATTAATTCAGAAATATTTTTGAGAAATACATATACAAGTTAAGTAAAGCCTTTATTTGTTTTCTAAAATAAAAATTATATAGTAAAATTCATAATTATTTTTGTTTTACATTATCTTTAACAAAGCTCTTATGATATGAGAATTTTAATGCAAGGATGTAACTGAAATATGTTGTTACTATTTTCTTACTAAAAAAGTCATTAAGTGACTACATAATTGAGGGGCCAAAAATAAATTTTTATCTATTTTGTAACAATAAAGTTGTAAATTGTTATTAGGGACCGACTAATTACCTCTCGCAATATGTGGCTCCCTAGCTCCCGTACAATGAAAAGACACCCGCATGTACATAAAATTGGGAGCCATTTAAATTCAATTGGAGCTCCCAATTTTATGTACTCCCGAGCTCCCATATTTAACTGACAAGATTAGGAGCTCCAAATAACTCCCATAAAATTCAACTTTTTGTTGTTTTCTTTAGTAGCTCCCTGCGGCTCCCATTGAATTTCTCATTTTAAGGTATATTATTGGGAATATAAAGATATAATATTTAGAACCTAAAGTGTATTGTTTTGATATAAAGGTATATTCTCTATTTTTGGCGGAGAAATATCTTAACTAGTCTCATCCTCTAAGTTTGGGTTGACATCTTGTAATGTGTATTTTTATACACATTTTTAGGGTTTCTATTATATAAATTTCACCCTTAAATCACATAAAATATTGAAAAAGTATTTAAAATTAATAAAAATTAATTCTGAAACCTTTAATACACTTTTGTGTGATTTTTCAGGTAAAAAGACCAAGAAGGGGATATTTGGATGACTTGGTGAAAAGTCAACTCCAAGTTAAAGGGCCGATCTGCAAATTTTGGTTCAAGGATGGCCGAATTCTTGACAAATCTCCACAAAAACCCTACACATGTCTCTCCAATTCTATTATAACCCTTACCCGCCAACCATCCAAGCCAAAACCTAAAAATCCACAAAAAGACGAAAAGTCAAACCCGGGAAATCACCTAGTTGACCAAAAGTCAACTGTTCCAAAAGGGGTCAAACTGGACACCAAATCAAAGAGCTCGACGAGACGAATCCAACGGTACAAACCTCACGAAAAAAGGCCTCATAGAACTCCCAGAAACCGTGATGAAGATCTTGTCAACCCTAGTCAAAGTCAACATTTGACCAGGTTAACTTAAGTTTCCACCAATCCAGAGACGCACGTATCACCCCTTCCTTCCTTAATATTTCCTAAACGCATTGTTGACCTGTACCAAATTTCTTATGCTCCAATCCGTTGCTGCCATGTGGCAAAGCAGTTGATTTTTCCTCCAGTCACAAAATGACATGTGGCTGCATGCTATTGGGGAGCATTTGCCAGTGGTCAGTACCAGTTGCCAGTACGATAAAACTGATCACCCAATACCGTGACTACACATGGCACGCGCTACGCAGTAGGAGTTACGGCCGATACACATGGCGAGTTCTCGTTCGTTGGATTCATTCGCAGCATTGGATTCAGCGGAGCTCTTCTGACTTCTTTGCTGTATGAGAATTCATGCCCCCCCCCCCCCCACGCACCGATTGACACGTGGCAAAACGCGTTAGGGGAAAACGCGTTATTCCTTAGTCGGGTGAATTTCACCTCCGTACAACTCTAGACTGGACACCTCCGATCGGGTTACAACACACGTTTGAGAAAGCAATGGACCGTCCGGTGTTTTGAAACAGAGAGCATATTTCACGCACTTTCTACACTCTGGCGCGCTGCAGGAGTTAATCAGTACGAGAATCTTTCATATCACCATTTATTTTTTGAATGGAAGCCTCCGTGTTATTATGAACAAAGGTTTGAGTGGGTAATGGACCAGCCGGTGGAAAGAAATGGAGACCATGCGGAACGCGGTTTCTGCAGCTGTCAGTAGCGTTGTACGAGTTGATCAGTACGAGATTAGCATCTAGCCAATAAGAACGTGACACGTGGTGGAGTCGGTACGAGGATTCTGTTTTTTCTCAATCGCTGAATGCCACGTGGCAACACGTTTTGACAGATTCTTTTGATCAGGGACGCGTGGCATGTTTTGGATCGTTGGATTAGATTTCAGGAATTTAGATGGTCCAACCAGGGGGCACCATGTGTGCACTCTGGGGTTTGAAATAGCAAATGCTAGATAACTCCCAAAAGTTACCCAAGCAGATTTTGAATAAGAAAGAAGGAACAAGAGTGCTAAATATCTCCCAAGTTACTACCCCAAAACAAATCCGGATCAAGCTAAATTTTTAGTCCTACAACCCTATATTGAAATCTTTTCTAGGTCAAATTTCTCTATAAAATGACTACTCTTTCTCTCTCTAATGGATCCCATTCATACATCCACTCTCATATCACACTCATTTCTTCATCCATTTTCCACCATTCTTTTTTTTTTTTCTTCTTCTTCTCTTTTCCACCATTAATGTCTACAAAGCTTCAAGCTTGATTTCACGAGTAAAAAGAGAGTGAGATTTTCAAAGAGAGAGAGTGCTTAATCTAGAAGGAGCAAGTGCTAGATCAACCAAGAAGAGGGGAAAATTTGAGAATGATTGTCATCTTTTAGGGGTTTGATCTATTTTCTCTTTATTTTCTTCATTTTTTTTTTGATGAATAATATGATTCAAGAACTTATAAATTTGGTTATTGTGGACATGAGTGAGTAGATTTATAGTAGGGAAAGACTTTTCATGTGACATATGTTAATAAAATCTTAAGTGAAGTTTTTCATTTATTATGATATTTAAAAAATTAAATTTTGACACTTTTTCATGAGATCTAAAGTTAAGTTGTTTGGAAGAATGATTTAAATTGAAATATTTGTAAGAAGTGTTAAGATTTGTTTGAGTAAAAATAACTTGGAAATGTTGTTCTTTTATTTAAATAAGGTTTTAAATCGAGCATTTGTGAAACTCGAAAATAGAAGTTTTTGAGAAAATTGAATTATCGATTTGTTTGTTGATTATTCTTTTGGAAAAAAAAATATAATCAAGCCTTGCTTTTAAATCTTAATAATAAATTACTATTTATTGTGATGAATATTAACATGTCACATGAATCGTCGATATTTCCCTACTTCCTTTTTTTTTAACTTTAAGAAAAGAGAAATTTTTTTAATTTTTTTTAATTTTTTTCTCACATCCTTTCTTATTAAAACAACAACAACAACCTTTCAAACCACAACACTAAAATAAAAGTGAGATTTAAACGTTAATCATTTAAGGCCTTGCCTCTTTTTGGATCAACACCCTAAACTCAAACTCCACGTATACACTTGTGAAAACATTTGGGGGACTTATAAATATTTTTGTTAAGTTGTGAATTAAAACGACAAATTCACATTCTTACACATCTTATCACACAAAAAATCATAATGTCTGATAAAAGATATATTGTTGTGAATATAAAAGTATAATGCTTAGAACATAAGGTATATTGTTGAGAATATAAAGGTACAATATTTAGAATCCAAGATATATTAGGTATAATAGAATCCAAAATAAAACTACGAAACTTTAGGCTGAAAGATATGGGAGCTCGGGAGCCAATAATATGGGCTGGTTGAAACTTTGAGTTGAAATATATTGGAGCCACTAGATATTAATAAAAAAAATTCAAGTGCATATATTGACTCCCATTTTTGGCTCCTATCGTATTGGGAGTCAATAGGAACTAAATAAGATAGGAAGTCTAAATATTTTTCCTTATTATTAATAGAAACAAGTCAGCAAACACATGCTTGTAAGTATTTCACTGAACTAGATGCGATACGCACAGGATGTTCCCCAATTTATTATTTGCCAATTCTTTTAGAACTTATTTGAATAATTTTTGTTTTCCGTACTTATCTTTCATGCGTTTATTTTCTTGTTCTTGTTTCCAAATTAACCAATTGTAATATAAAATTGTAATAAATTTATAACTCTTGTTACAGGATATATTCATATGCACACTATAAGAGATGCTAATTTTAATTAAAACATGTCTTCTCAAATGTAAAATAAAACATGCTCAAATTAAGTACAATAATTTTATGCAAACCTTCTCACTTTCCAGTTTCAAAAGCTTTAACATTTAGATAGAAAAAAGCGATTCGTAAAACTCATGTCTTTACCTTATATAGAAAAGAACAAATTAAACCATGACGTAACACTAAAAATGTAGCAACACATAAGGTAACTAAGTTCAAAATTTTTGTTATTATGTGAGAGATTGAGTTCTAGCAACTAACAAGTAAAAAGTAGCGAATAGTCTCTTAGTTTAGTGGTCGAATATCTTCCTTGAGATATGGTAGATTAGGGGTTCAAACCCAACCAATTGCATTGGAGTAATTTCTCATTCCCTTGATTAGGAACTTCAAAAAAACAATTAAAAAGTAGTTTTATTTTTTTAGTTTTATTTAAGTCTGTCTTTTATAATTACAAAACCATTATGCTAATATTTTAAGCAAACTTAATTGCCCATAAATCACAAACGTGCTTAAAATAAATTAAATATAATAGTCAGACTATTGCCATTTTTTCCATTTCTAAAACTAATAAAGGCCATCGGCTTTAGCCGGGGTTCCTCCATTAAGGCACCTGCATTTACACAAAATATAAAGCATATGTACATTTTAGGATACCGATTTATTAAAATATGTTTAAATACTATATAAAAATTACAAGGATGTATGAGGGAAAAATTACTTAAGATAGACGTCCCAAAATGTCGCACATATTTCAACAATCCGCGCACATGTGGTTCTTCCTATATATAAGCTAGACCCCCTCAAGACTATTTTTTTTTGAAGCTTCGGGAGACGATAGTCTTTCTGAGATTTCAGTAAAATTAAAAATAAAAAAGTTTGTTTTAAATTACAAAGAAGAGAATATATACAGTCCAACGAGAAATAAAAAAAAAGAAAAAATAGAAATCCCTATAAATCCTTCTATGTTAGGGATATAAATCTCTAACAGTACATTTTCTAATTTTCAGTCTGTTGAGCTATCTCCGTCAGAATATTTTATCGGTTTGGCCTGCTTTGTCTGAAAATTTGTTGGTTGCGTGCCTTCCAGATGCTCCAGCACGTGCTTAACCATTCCGTTCCCCATGCGTTGCGCTCCAGCTTATTCTTCCAAATTCTTTGCTCTCTCCTGGAATCCCCGATGTTGTTTGCCGTATCCGTGTCAATTCATTTCTGTCTTCAAATCCGGAATGCAAAATTACAATGAAGGAATAAGTGGTTTGTCTCAAGACTATTTTTATTTTATTAAAACACGAAAGTTTTGATTCCCTCTGGTATTTCATGGTCGTACTAATTTCGAATGGAGTATTTTTTTTTATCATAGTCATACTAATTTGGAATGATGTATTTACTTGTCACTTCTAACTCATTTTGAAAATATAATGTATTTTTTATGTTTAAGAAGAAGAATAGATAATTTATTTTGCTTACCTAAAGTGTGATATATATGTACACTCGCACTTACTATTGTGTGAACAAAAAATATAACCACATGAATTAGAGCACACCACCTGAATGGGCTTACGTCACCTGCATGACTTAACTTCTAAATACATGAGTTTTGTTGTTTTATATTAGTAAGTAGGTAACAAGGTATTACAATACTAAATAGTAAATACACATAATATTTTGTTAAAATTTGTCTCTATTAATATCCATTACTGTACATGCATCAAAATTTAGCAAGAAAAATATTTTGTCAAGCCCCTAATATTCCAAGATAATGTTCGACACACTTAATCTTAATAACAAGAGCTCCGCTTCTATATTATTTGAACTTCTATTCAATGGATTAAAAAAAAATAGAAAATCAATATAAACAGATAATGCATATTAAGATAAAAAACAAATGTTAACTTACATTAAATTAACTAATTTTTGTGAATTTACAAAATTAGCAAGTAGAAAAAGATAATGAAAGTACAATGCAAAAAACATGAATCATATTTCTTTTCCAATTCATAGTTCTCAAATTTGATTTTAGAATAATTTGGTGAATTATTTACTTCTGATGCACAACTTTCTCATCGAATTAACTATATATTCCAATAGAATTATAAAAATATCGGAAACACATGGTTATGATTACATTTGTACGTCAAGTTATTATATTTACTTTCTTGATTAAACGGCTGCGTATTTGATTTTAGTAACAATTAACTACTAATCTGATTAAAAAATTACATTAGTCTTTAATAACAAAAGTAAATAATTTAATTAGATAAGAGCTCTAGAAAGTATTATATTTACATACTTTTTCTAGGTCATGTATTAGTTTAGATATACTAAAGAATATAAGAGGTTTTCTGTTATTTAAATAGATACATAAATTATGTTTTGTCTAGCCCTGGAAAAATATCTCAAATCATCATTATCTTTTTTGGATCTTGTATTTGATGTTTTGATACATTGCGTGTGCAACATGATTACTTATCAATATAATCTTCTCTAAATATGTCATGTTACACGAATCAGTACATGGAAGTTACATCTTTGTAATGTTTGCAAATTCTACCGACTTTATAAATGAAGATAAGTGGGACCCACGCAACAATCTAGACCCGTTATGTTGAACTCAAAAGTGGCCCGTTTATCTAAGAAAATTGACTCGTTACATATTAGTCAGCAAAAATGTAATAACAGAAAATCATGAAATTGAATTCAAAAATGAGGATCTCGTATTTGATGTTTTGATACATTGATTACTTATCAATATAATCTTCCCTAAATATGTCGTGTTACACGAATCAATACATGAAAGTTATATTTTTCTAATGTTTGCAAATTCCACCGACTTTATAAATGAAGATAAGCGGGGGCGTGCAAAAACCTAGACCCTTATGTCGACCTCAAAAATAACATGTTTAACTAAGAAAATTGACTCGTTAGATATTAGTCAGCAAAAATATAATTACAAAAATCATGAAATTGAGTTCCAAAATGACCCGTTTAACTAAAAAATTGATCCGTTACATATTACCTAGCAAAATTATAGTTAGTAAACATCATTAAACGAGACACGCGTCCAAAGAACCACAAAATACAAACTTTGTGTATTAGAAAAAAAAAATTCATTCAGATCTATTAATCAATTTAGGGAGAATTTCATATTTGCCATTACAAAAACTTGAAATTTCATATTTGCCTTTGTGAAAACTTAAATATCATATTTTCCATTATAAAAACTTATAAATATCATATATGCCATTATAAAAATTTAAAATATCATATTTGCCATTACAAAAACTTAATATGTCATATTTGCCATTAAATTTACTTAAAACTTCAAACATCCATTTTTTCAATTAAAATTAACGGTCAAATCATTGTATTACCATTATACCCCTATATTTCATATTAAATATTCATTTGATAGTGTCTTCCTATATTTTCTTTTCACTTCTCTCTCTCTCTCTCTCTCTCTCTCTCTCTCTCTATATATATATATAGAACCAAGTAACTTTTTTAATTTGATATCAAAAAAATTTAATTTGAGAGTAAATTTTATGTGAAAGAACAATTAATTCATTACGATTCCAATGTATTTTTGGATTAATTATTTCTGCAGAGGAAAAAAAGGCATGTAGACAAAATTATCTCCATAGGTAAGGTAATCTTATGAAAGAGACAGTACGGCAAAATGAGAGAAGAGTTTAGGTTGAAAGAAGAATAATATATACGGCAAATCTCAAAAATTTTAGGATACGGATACATATATATATATATATATATATATATTTTATTATTATTATATTTATATAATATAATAATAAAAAATAAAAAATAAAAAATAAATAAAAAATAAATTAATAATTAATAATTAAAATTACAAATTTAATATCAAAATATATGAATGAAATTAAACACATACTTGATACTTCAATGTTCGTAAAATTCAAAAATTGATTTAATGAAAGTCTGGGATTTCTTACTTTAATGGAAATTATTTTTTATTTATTTTAATTATTTTTATAATTATAAAACGCAAATAGGTCTTTTGTTGGTTTAAATGTAGGTCAAAATTTGATTTAAGAAAAAAAAAAGTTAAAAAAAAATATAATGGACCAAAATATATAGTAGAAATATTCTAGAATTATCCTGACAGAAGTATTCCAACTGTATCCTAAACGTATCCCTGCCGTATCCTGAACATATCCGAAATTTTTTATTATTAAAATAATCGGATACGCGTACTTGGTGTATCCGATAGGTATCGGATATTCGTATCCTCAGGATACTTCCCAATTTTTGGAGTATCCGCGTAATATAGCAAGTAAAGGAATAATAAGGGTATTTTCGTCATATTAAATGATACAGAAAGTTTAATGGTTTTGGATGTATTTGATATTTTTTAATTTTTAGAAGGATAAAATTGATATATATTTTTTTTATTCTGAACTAGGCCTACTCTATTAGAAGTGGTTGACAAATTTGATATTTTTTATGTTTTATAATGACATATGATATTTTAACCTTTCGTAATGGCAAATATGATATTTTGAGTTTCTCTAATGGCAAATATGATATTTTGAGTTTTTCTAATGGCAAATATGATATTTCGAGTTGTTGTAGTGGTAAATATGTATCTCTCCGTCCCATCTTCTCTCGCTGTTCTTTTTCCACTCTCAACCCTTTTTTGTTCAACCCACTGTTACTGTTTAAGGCACCTTCGAAACGCCACCAAATCTAAGGATCTCTCTCGCTCGCACAATCACTGCCCGAAAGAAAATTTCGCCTCCGAATCAGTTTCTCCCCCCAAATCGATATCAGGTACTAATTTTTCTTTATGAATCTCTGTATGGCTTGATTGATTTTCACTTTTCTGGTATTGGGATTTTGATAAATTTAAACATTTTTCCCTGTTTGGTTCTAATTTGTTGCAATTGATTTGTTGAGACAAGCAATCCTTATTCTTCCCTTTAATCAATTTCAGCTGTTTTTTTTTTTTGAAAGAATTTAATGTTATTTTTTAGTAAAAACATTGACTGTTCTAAAATAGAGCTACCCACCCCCCCCCCCCCCCCCACCCACAACCCACCCCACACACACACACACACAAACACACAAATCCAGAACCCTATATTTTGAACTGAATAATTCATTTTATACAGTTTGTTAATCCTAGAAAGATAAAGAGAAACAATTTTTGAGCTGAATTCAACGATTCGCATATTTTCTAAGTGTAAATCTAATTTGGAAATTTTCTCGACTAATTTCGTAAACATCATTATCAACATAAGTGTTATTATCAAGTAGTTGATTTCTGTTACTCCCTTAAAATTGTTTAATCTGCAGGCATTGTTGCCTCCCTTTTTTACCATTAATATACATGAAAACATATCTATTACTACTAGCTTGTTATACATATGTGCTTATATTAGGTATTATTTGAATATTTCATTATGTTTGGATATAGTGGTGCGATAAGGTACCGGCACCCCCAATCATTCTCAATTTAACCTTTTATGGTTCAAATTAAGCCTCAAATAAATACAAATTTGTTCAATTTAACCCTTCATGGTGCAAATTTTGTGGCTAGGAAAGGCACTGTGGGCCGAGTGATTGATGGGGACGTCAGCGATGATGGTGTACCATGGAGATGTGTGCCTTGGGGAGGTCGACGTGTTCTCTTTCCCTTCCTCTTCTTCTCCTTTTCCTTTTCCGTCGGAGAGAGAGAAGGAGAAAGGGGAGATCCGGATCAGCCATCTGTCCCCTCCGAGCGAGAGGTGCCCTCCCCTCGCCGTCCTTCAGACCATCTCACCTTTCTGCGTGCGCTGCAAACTCCAGGCCAAGTCCATCACCACCCACCCCCACCTTCACCACCTCTACCTCACCTGCTTCCAAGAATTCAAGGTCTCTTCCTACTCTTTTCTCTTGATCCAATTTGAAGATAATAGTTGATAATAATTGATAAGAGGTTGACTAAAATACTTAGCTAAGTATTTGAGGTTCTACTTAGAAGGTTTGATCCATTGGATTTGCATTGAGATTCATGTTTTCACGACTTTTTATGAATCTTATCTCAAATTTTGTGCATGTCATGAAAACACGAATCTCAATGCAAATCTAATGGATGAAACCTTCTAAGTAGAAAACCTCAAATACTTAGCTAATTATTTTAATCATCCTCGAATTGATAATATTGATAATGATAATGATGTTGGAATGGACAGAGCGCGGTGGTGGTGGTAGGAGACGGAACAGAGGAGGTGCATCTGGTGGCGATGCCGAGTAAGGTGGAAAAGGTGTCTTGCTTCTGGTGCTGCTCCGTTAAAGCAGGCCTCTACGCGTCCTGCATGGCCATGCTCAACCTGCGGTGCCTCTCCATCGTGTTTGACTTAGACGAGACTCTGATCGTGGCCAACACCATGAAGTCCTTCGACGACCGCATCGACGCCCTTTCCCGCAAGATCGACGCTGAGGACGACCCCTTCCGGCTCTCCGGCATGTCATCAGAAATCAAGCGCTACATCGAAGATCGCGACCTCCTGAGACACTTTGTCGACTCCGATTCCGTCCCAGCTGATAACACCGGCAGACTTCTCACCGTTCAGAACGAAGAGGTGGTCACGGCCAATAATAATGACGGAAAGGTTATATATCGCCCGGTCATCCGGCTGCCGGAAAAAAATGTGGTTCTCACCCGCATAATCCCGGACAACCGTGACACGAGCGTGTTTGTGCGGCTGCGTCCCGCATGGGAGGATTTGCGGAGCTACTTGACCGCCAAGGGGAGAAAGCGCTTCGAGGTGTACGTGTGTACCATGGCGGAGCGAGACTACGCTCTGGAGATGTGGAGGCTTCTCGACCCGGAATTTAACCTCATAAGCAGCAAGCAGTTGTCCGCGCGCGTGGTGTGCGTAAAGGCGGGGTCGAAGAAGTCGTTGCAGAATGTGTTTGAAGAAGGAGGATGCCATCCTAAGATGGCGATGGTGATAGATGACAGGCTGGCGGTGTGGGAGGACAAGGACCAGCCGCGCGTGCATGTGGTGCCGGCCTTCACGCCTTATTATGCTCCGCAAGCGGAGACTGCCAATGCTCTTCCTGTTCTGTGCGTCGCCAGAAACGTCGCCTGTAATGTCAGAGGCGGCTTTTTCAAGGAGTTTGATGAGAACCTGCTCAGGAAGGTTTTTGAGGTCTGTTACGAGAATGACGTTGTCGATCTGCCCTATTCTCCTGATGTCAGCGATTACTTGCTCTCTGAGGTGCCTTCTAATAATACTGCTACTAATGCTGTTCTTCCACCTCCTTTAGCCCACGAGGGCATTTATGGAGCGGAGGTAGAGCGTGTCTTGAATGGACCGCCTGATGATCGCCAAACCCCGTCAACTCGCCCCCCAGGTCTCTTTTATTTTGTCAAGTTAATTTCAACAGTCTAGTCCTTTAAGTATTGAGTTTGTTTAATATTTTTGTTTGTTTGTTTGTTGCAGAGGATGAAACAGGAGTGAACCGAGCACCAGCTGGCAATAGAAATGGGCAATTTGACGGACCAACTCTATATATCTCTGTCGTACAAGAAATTGCCCGCCGTTGTGAATCTAAGGTTATTTTCTTTACATGACATTTTTTTATTTCTGTATTCGTTTATTTTATACTTAAAAGTTAAGATTTGTATTTGTCATAGGTGGAGTTCAGGTCAACAGTTAAAAATCTGCACTTTTCGGTGGAGGTATTATTGAGCACAGAAAAGGTGGGGATAGGGATGGGGAGAACAAGGGAAGAAGCTCAACTCCAAGCTGCTGAAAACGCTCTTCGCAATCTGGCCAGTTAGTATTAGAATTAATAAAAAGCAAGCTCTGCATGATCCTGAAACAAATGAATGAATACTAATAGTGTGAGATGTGAAATGCAGGCAGTTATGTGGCCTTTGTTGACCCCATTACCGGAGCTGGAGGTGGAGGTGGAGGGCTCACCAACAATGGAACAAATGACAACGGCTTTCTTGATGATGCAGTTGCTGATGCGCCCTCTTCCTTCCATCAATAGCTTTCAAGGATATCTTTTCTACTCTTATGATTATTGTTCTTGCTAATATTTGGGAGCAAAGATCAGATCACATGTATTTCAGATGCAATACCAGGGTCTTTTCCCCATGCAAGTTTTTACCTTGCTAAATGGTGAAAGATCCAATAAGGAATGGGCCTTCTTCAATAGCTATCTCAGCAAAAGATAGATAAGATGAGGTGTCATCTAGGTGGTTTTGTTCTTGCGTTTGTTTTAGCTTGAATTTTTTTCTTTTTACTTTTGTTAACACTAAATATCTCAATGATTACTGTGAGAAAGGAATAGCTAACTAGTGTCAATCTGACTTTATGCCTGTCATAATTAAGACAATAATGGTTACAAGGCTAAAATGTGTTCAATATACAACAAGAGCATCCTGATTTTTTGCACAAAATATAGGTGATAGTCTATGAATGAACATCATGATCTACTTTTCTCCAGAATTGAAACCCAAATTTGAGAGGAAATTCTGTAGTGCTCTTTTGCCCCATAGTACATCACTAGTCTTAAACACGTGTACGTGGTAACCCACAATTAACGGCATAGTTGATTACATTAGTTAATTCAGCATCTTCTTTTCATTTTTTTTTGTCTAAAAAGATAAATACTTTTTCATGTTTAATTCTTGTTTCTAAATTAATTATTTTATTTTAGAATGATAATGTGAATATGTATTTTAAAGTGCCAATATGAACTGGTGTATAATGTTGGTTTACTTTCTAGTGTATTGATACATATTTTTCGTTTCAAGCAGAGTCCTTTCATTGGCTGAGTTATTTTTCGTCCTAAAATACTATCTCAAGTATTTGGTTTGCCAAGAGAATGATAACTTTGAAGCTGTGTAAATATACAATAGATAATTCCCCAGATTAGAACACAAGTTGAACATTATTTTCTGTTACATTTTTTGTTTTTATGAATTTTTTTGTAATAATAATATGCTGACTGTTGCAACTTAAATAAATAAAGAAATAAAAGCAGCTTAGCCACGGGCTATATTCGGGTAATGGAAGCCAGGACAGCAGTTAAAGACTGTCATGCATCACACCTACGAACGACATCAACATGAATGGCGTGAATGCCCTTCGAGTTACTGCCTAGGTATGCTGTAATGGTTTGAATCCAGTATTTTCCTTATACATTTATGTGGTTTTACCAATGTTTTAAATAGCGATATAGCGCTCCGTAGCGGATTGCGGTAGCGGACGCTATCGCGGCGCTATGGCCTTATAGCGGACGTGCAATATAATTTATAATTTACGTAAAATTTGCAAAAATATTAATGATAAAAATATGATCATAACAAAAATTTTATATAAAAAACAAAAAATCCAAAGACTATAATTATTAAATAAAATAATATAATTATTTATCATAAATTACCATACAAAATTCATTATTCATAACTAAACATATCACATAATTATCCAAAATAAACACACAAATATTAATTATCCAAAATAAGCAAAAAAAAAAAAATACAAAACTAACACTTTAAATGCTATAGCGGCCGCTATTTGAACGCTATTTGTCCGATATAGCGGCGCTATAACGCTCGTAGCGCTCAAAACACTATTTTAGCTATATTTTCATTGCGTATTGCGTTTTATGGTTGAAACCTGCTATTGCGCGCAATTACGGCGCTATAGCGCCGCTATTTAAAACACTGGGTTTTACAGATAAGGAATAGCACAATTACAGAACTACTAGAGAAAGAACTCTAAAACATCACTTTCTTTGTGCCATAACATAGTTCTGTATGATTCATACTTCAATACATATAAAAAATAGAACATATTATTTTCCCTTCCCCAGAAAAAGCAACTGATCTTGAGTTTGTTGAACCAAAAGCCTTATGTTCTCATAAGATGATCCACCTTCTTTCATGGATTTTTTGGCCTTCTGACTGAGATCCTTAATTCTGACCCTAATTTCCTCTATTCCTCCATCCATTAATTTAGAAATGGCCGCATGCACATCATCTCTTTCTACCGACGCCTTATTTTCTCTTGCTGCCCAGTGTGCTGCATGATTTATGCCAATTCTTACCCCGATTTGCAGTACTTCCACTATTAGTATTTCGTTTAAAAACTGCTCTGCAAAGTGTGGCCATGTAATCATGGGTACACCAGTTGATATGCTTTCTAATACTGAGTTCCACCCGCAGTGTGTCAGAAACCCTCCAACTGCTGGATGAGACATGATCATCATCTGAGGTGCCCAACCTCTTATTATGAGGGCCCTATCTTTAGTTCTATCCTCGAAACCATTTGAAAGCCACTCCTCCATATCGGGATATCTGTCGGCCTTAACAACCCAAATAAAGGGCCTATTTGAAGCTTCTAATCCTAGCCCTAACTCAATAAGTTGTGCAGGTACAGTGTTAGCAAGACTACCAAAACATGCATAAATCACAGATCCCGATTCCCTAGAGTCAAGCCAGGATCGGCACGCTTGCTCATCTATTGCTATTTTATTTCCTCTTGCTCCAATCTCGTTTATCTCTTTGTTACACAATAACATCGGCCCTACAGCCCAAATCTTTTGCCCTATATAATTTCCATAAGAATCGATGTACAGCCCCTCAAGATCATGAAAACTATTTACCACAACACCATCGGCTCTCTTTTCTTCTTCTAGTATCTTCTCTCTAATCCATTCCATGCCTGGCCAACAAAAATTCCCGGGTGCCTTATCCTTTGTTATATCTAATTTGTGCGGAAACCCCGGCAAGGAAACAGGCTTGTTACTGTCGTCTATCATATCAAATATCTTATTGTGATGAATTATGTAGCGACAAAAGTTAGAGAAACCACACGATCCGTTGAACATGAGCCTTGGTACTCCAAACTCTCTCGCAACATCAGCCATCCACATGTGACTCAAATCCGCTATTATGCAACTAGGTGGGGGCATTTGTTTCCTGAGATGGGAAATTAAGGGTTCTTTTAGCATCATGCATGCCTCAAGAAAGGGCTTTATTTGATCCTTTCCAGGAAGCATGTCAATGTTTTCAGTGCCTTCAGGAAGACTAACTTCCGCACAAGGGAAGTAGAGTTGTACGAAATGAATTGGGATGTCAGATTTGATGATTGTATCAATAGCAGTTTTCATGCGTCTGAAGTTGACAGGAGTGGTGATGAAACTGATGACTGCACCATGCTCAGCTAAGAGACGGGCCATGTCGATCATGGGGATGGTATGTCCTTGGGCCATTAACGGGACTAGAACAAAGTGGGGCTTTGTGTCACTTTTTAGACTGTTCATGGTTAATTGGTTATCTTGGCAAATGGCGGTGGTTATGTTAGGATTAGGAAGAAGATAAGGGTGCTGGAGATTGTAATAAGATGGTAATAAGAAACCTAGTTAGTTGTCCTTAAACTAACAAAATATGATGTAATCGTTTGGAAATTTAATGTAAATTAAAACAAGCGGGGACTATTGTATGGATATTACGCAAAGAATGACGCTTGTTGATGGTCTCTGTTTGAAATATTAATGTAAAAATAAATTAAAGCAAATGATGATTAATTTATGGATATTAGGTAAAGAAGGATGGTGATGGTGATATTTTGAGCAGAACTTTTCAAATATTGAGAGCCCCCACGAGAATAATTTCCCACATCTACCCATTTTCCGCCCAATTAATGTTTTCTGCAATTAATCAATTTTTTTTTGAGATAATACGGAGAGCTTAAACATCTCTCGCGTAATTTCCATTAATCAATTTCAAGTACAATACTATCATTGACAGTAGGAGATTTTAGTAAAAATAAAAAGGAAAAAAGAAGCTTGATAGCTCGTACACTAAAAAGACGGTTGCTTCGATTGCTCCTATATCCAAAAGAGAAAAGGACTAAATAGGATTACAACCCCGCATTATTACATAGATTCAAATATAATTGGAGCTAGGAAAGAGATGATAATGGGAAAGTCGTGATATTTGTAGGATGTGTTGCTCCGATGCACAAAAAGTGAACACCGTGGAGCTTAACATACCCCTCTCCTTCCTGCTATCTTTTCCTCCTCTGCAGTTTTGTATCACTCCCGTATTTTGCATTTCTGCCAGCTCGTGAACTCGTCAGTTCCTCTTTGCAACACCATTACCGCCGTTTGTTCCTCATCTTGGAATATTCGGTTGCACCTTTCACTCCAAATTGCAAAATTTATAAATAATTGGAAGCTTGTTGTTGCATTTTGGTTCCTTGCTTGGATGAGTGTGTTGAGGTCCGAGCATTGGTGTCCTCCTGTTTGGATGTTGCGTAGCCAGATTCGATGCGAACTCACATGAATTGAATAGGTGCTGCCTTGTTTCCTCGGAATTTTTACACAAGGGGCAGCCATTGACAGTGACGATATCTCTTCTTTGTAGGTTGTCTAATGTTGGGAGTATGTTCTTGATGGATTTCCACGCAAATAGTTTGAGTTTAGGCGGCAGTTTTAGCCTCCACAATGATTCCATTAGGGGGTTTGACTCATCGGCAAGTGTTAGGATTTTGTATGCCGATTTAGTTGTGAACGAGCCGTGTGCATCCCATCTCCATTGTATTGCATCTAGCTGATTTTGGTTTAGGTTGATCCCTTGCATAAGTTGTAGTAGTTCGGTTAATTGAGTAGCTGCGGTATGGGACAATGGTGCCCTAAATGGCACCTCCGCGAGGGACGGTATTTGGGATGCTAATATTGTGTTTGTGCTCTCAGCGAATGAGTAGAGTTCAGGGAATTTATACATCAGGGATGTACCTATCCAGTTGTTTTCCCAAAAGAGAGTGTTGTTTCCATCGCCCACATGGAATCTGAATGACACTGAGATTAGCGGTGCAAGTTCTTTAAGTTGTTGCACCAGAGGGGAGTTATGACTTGAGTTGGTGTGCGGTTGTAGTAGGTATTTCGGCCTTTCGTAGAAGAGGGTAGTCGCCTCTTTCCACAAGCTGTCGGAATGCGCAAAAAGCTTTCCAAACCCACTTTGAAAGTAGTGCTAGGTTGTCTAAAAACCCCAAACCTCCTTGATTTTTCAGTTGTGCTATAGACCGCCAGTTCAGGATGTGTTCCGTTGGCTGTCCCCTCCACGCCAGAAGAAATTTCGTTGTTTTTTGTCGATTTTTTTGATAACCCAATTTAGAAGTTTGATGACGGACATGTAGTAGATAGGTGTGCTTTCTATTACCGATTTTATCAATACTGCTCGTCCTGCAGGGGTAAGTAGTTTTCTAGCCCAACCAGTTAGTCGGTTTTGTATCTTTCCTAGCAGAGGTAGATAGCTGCTTTCCTTAATTTTGAGTGGTACAGTGGTGGTAGGCCAAGATAGTTATTTGGGAAGGCGCCTCTCTGGCAGGTAAGGATTTGTGAAATCACGTCAGATGTTTCTTGGTTGGTGGACAGGATGACACAGAAGGATTTTTCATAACTACTGTGCATGCCGGATACTTGAGAGAGGTTATTTAACGTCTCTATGATGATTTGAGTCTGTTGCATGGTCAGTTTAAGGAAGAAAATCGAGTCGTCCATATATAAGAGACAAGGTCTAAGGCCCGGCACTGGCGCTTGCAGAATTTGAAGTTGTTGCATTTTCCTGAAGGTTGCCATGAAGGCATCCATCATCAGGATGAAAATTAGAGGTGAGACTTGGTCCCCCTGTCTTACCCCTCATTTTAGATGTATCGTCTTACCCGGTACCCCGTTGAGCAACACTTTAGATGAGCCATTTGTTGCTTTTATAATAAGAGCAATGTCTGACTGATGGAACCCTTTTACGAGCATTACTCACACAATAAAGTCCCAGCTGATCGTGTCGGATGCCTTAAAGACATCAGCATTGAAGGTTGTTAGCGGGTTTTTTTTGTTGTTGCAAAAATCCAGCGTTTTAGAGGCGTACAAGTAATTTTCAGTGATTTGCCGGCCTTTTAGGAATGCCGCTAAGTCGACCCTTTGTAACACAATCGTCTATAATCTTGTAGTGATATTTTGATTAGTATTCGTTATACGCCATGGATCACACTAATGGACCGAAATTCAGTTATGAACTGAGGGTTTGCCTTTTTCGGCACCAGAGTTATAAATGTTGGGGAATCCATAGCCATGTACGTTACATGGGTAGCGGAACCTATGGATTCAACTCGCCCTAGGATCATCGTTAAGGGAATAAAAGTACGAGATTAACTATTAAAATTTATACCTCGGATCTTCTTGATCCGCGAGACGAAGAACGGATGTAGGTCTGAAATTTTCAGACGTGCAACCTTCTCCTTCCTGAAGCTCGACTCCGCGAACCTTTTTGCTTTTCCTAGGGATGAAGAATGATCCCTCGCAAGTTCTCAAGATAGAGAACCTCTACTCGTATCCACACGAACTTCAGACGCACGGAATAACCGGACTCGGCTAGACGAGTCCGGAAATACTTTCCGAAAATAGCTCAAAACTCTCTCTCTCTCTCTCTCTCTCTCTCTCTCTCTCTATGTATGACGGCTTCTAAAGCTTGAGAATTGTGTCTATAATAGAGAGGCGCTGTCCTTCTATTTATACTAGAGAGAGAGGCGAACGATTGCTCAGTTACCATAACTAAAAACCCTAACCTGCGCCTATTCCGTTGCCAACGGAATAGGTATTTCCTTAACAGAATACTTGGCGGCTAAGATTGTTACAGTTTCCATATCTATTCCGTTGGGAACTTCCGTTGCCAACGGAATGATGCTGTTTTGTTCAATCAATTATTCAATAATTGATTATTTCATTCACCAATTTATACATCATATATATAACTGTTTTTGAGGTATTTTCATCCCGTACGAATGGAGTTCATTGTGTGACCGGGTAGGTTCCATTTAACGCTGGCAACGATCTTCTAAAAATCGTAAGTCATGAGTAACCTCTAGACTGATGTCATGACTACCCATATTAAATGAAATGATCAGCGATCATAAACCTATCTGAATAGACAATTGCTTATTCCTTTTGTTCTACGATATATGTCTTGATCACAAGGCACGGTAACATGTCATCCTTGAGTTTGATCAAAGTCTCTTTCCTGATCGAGAATTAGACTGAGTAAATACAAAATGATATTAACAAAACATGTTAATCCATTTTGAGCATGGCCATGCATTTCCTTTAGTCCTAGTTCATCAGGGGGCCCAGAGATATCTCCCTCTTGACGAGAGGAACAAATCCCATCTTGGTCACTCACATTCCTCGTCATGATTCAGTACATACCTAATGATGACCCCAATGATCATCCCATTACGGATGAAGTAGGATCATATTAAAGTATGCAGTTCCACATACATGAATCTATGGTGAACTCAGGTCGTAGGAACAAACACACTATTCATATGAGAATCACTAATGACATATATTGGTATGACAGTATAAATAAATAAATTAAAAAAAAAAATAATAATAATAGTGAAAATTTGCAAGGTCAAAGAGCAGCTTGCCTTTGAGCAGCTTGTGAATGCTAGTGATTGGACCCTTTTCACGCTATGAGATATTCATCCAAATATTCATTTCGTTTATTGTTTTTAATGGGCCAGTGAAGTTATAAACGGTGCCCATTTCTTTATATTATTTGGATATAAATCTCACACAAGATAACTCAAAAAAAAAATTTATATTTTCCCTTCTCTCTCGATAGGAAGAGAGAAAGGCAGAGAGAGGGAGAAGACTCGCAACAGGAGGGAGCGCGCGAGTAGCGGTGAGTCGAGCAGAGGGTTCGGGGCAACGGGCGGCATCACCGGAATTCACGCACCGAAGAAAGACGAGTCGCTAAAATCATAAAGCTTGAGCTTTTTGAGGTATATGTTTGAATTTGTATCAAATATCGGTATTACGTCGATTACTACCATTAAAAATCGAGTATAACTCGGAATAATAAAAACCCTAGCTTTTGGGGATGAATGAAAATTGAGTACAGAGAAGGGGAATGGGATTTTTGAGTAGAGATATGAAATGGGGGTGGTTCGGGCGTCTGATTGGTGGCGTTCCGACCATCTATTGGCTCACTTTCATGAGAGAGGAGAGAGCTTGAGAGAAGCTCTGTTTAGAGAGCAAGAAATGAAGGAGAGGAAGGAGAGAGAAAAGAGC
Organism: Juncus effusus; assembly: GCA_027726005.1. Taxonomy (NCBI): domain Eukaryota; kingdom Viridiplantae; phylum Streptophyta; class Magnoliopsida; order Poales; family Juncaceae; genus Juncus; species Juncus effusus. The sequence continues at coordinate 4,931,853 of CM050910.1, read as the reverse complement.
TACTTAAGTTATTGGGTCGGGTTCAAGTTTAAACGGGTCGGATTTTGGGTTTGGGTTTAATCTCCATTAAACAAATATCCAATAAGTGTTAATTGAAATCTGATGGGCCGAAAATTATTGTGGGCTGATTAATATGAGTTTGGGCTGAGTAATAAATGAATTTGAATTGAGTATTTATTGGAGTTGGGCCATGTTTAATTAAATTAAAATGGAATAGGCCTTCTACTTATAATGATCCAATTAATTAATAGTTGGATTAATAAGCTTTTAGGCCAAGATAAAAACATGGCTGAGTATTTGAGTATTTGAGTATTTGAGTATCTGAGTACTTAGTTATTTTATTTTATTCAGTAGGTAGTTGTAGGTGCTATTAGTAGAATTAGATCAGTTTTAGACTAACGTGTCTGATCAGTAGAATTGAATTCAGTAAAATATTCATAACTTCTCCATTCAATATCCGTTTTCAGTGTTCTTGTAGTCGATAGAAAATTTATTCCGAGATCGTTTTAATGGTAGTAATTAAAAGATCTTATTATTTAATTATTTATTTATTTACTTACTTATTTATTTATTTATTTTTCAATATATTATATAAATGTAGTTATTTTCAGTAGAATATGTAGTCAGTGGTAAATCTTGTGGTATAACTGGTAGTGGTAAAAAATTATTATTTTTATACACGTGGATGAGGAAGACACATGTACGGACATTTTGAGTGGGCCTGGTACCAGAGAGCAATTTTTGGGTCGCTCCCGAAACTTACAAACTGTTAGACGTGACAGTACGGTCTCCTCGGGTGGTTAGAGGGGGCGTGTTTCCACTGTGGCAAAGTTGGAGACACCACTCTCGTGTGGTTGAGAGTGCAGCACACTGACTTATCTCAAGTAGATCCGAGATTGCAGTCTATGAGTGGGTCCCGTGTGGTTGCCAACCCTATCGTAGTTTTTAAAGATACTTATATGTATATTTTCAGTAGTACCACTTATAATATTATAAAGTAGTAATTTTTGTAGCAAGTGGTAGTTCTTATAAGTGGTGGCAGTGTTTCGTAGAAGTGTAGTATTTATCATTCCAGTAGGGTAGTAGCTGTAGTAGTGGATAATATTTTATTATCTGACTTTTCTGACGCTCAGCCAAAATTCCCAGGTAGCGCTTGAGGCAGGAGGTGGTGGCATATGTAGATTCTTTTGAGAGCGTAACAGAGAGCGCCAGCACTAGTGTATATTTTTATCTGTAGTCGTAGTTGTATTTATAGCTTGTAGATCTTGTTTTTAGTTTTACGTGGTGAGAGCTGGTTTGTATTGTTTTGACTCTGCTATTGCTATATATATATATATATATATATATATATATATGTTGTGCATGATGATTTTTGGGTCGTGACAACTCTTTTGGTATCAGAGTGGTTCTATTGGACTTGCGGATGTCTTAACATTCAACCGTAGAAATCTTTCTAATTAAGTCTTAATTGACTTTAGGTAGTGAAAATGCCACCGAAGCAGAAATTGAAGAAGGTTGCTTCAATTGGCGCAGGAAGTTCGGGAAATCCTGGAAATGAGAAGGCTGTAGGTGGTTGAGATGAAGTACTTGGGTCCCGTCTTGAGTCGGATTTGTTTCAGGAGATACTAGAGCAGCAGTAGAGAACTAATGAGACATTAGTTCAGTAAGTTTGTTACCTTTATGTTAGAAGGAAATGTGGATCATTGGTGGTCTATGAAGCAGCAATCATTGGGTGATATTGTTGATTGGAAGGGTTTTAAAGGTGCATTTTTTGAGCAGTATTATCCATATTCGCTTCAGGAGAAAAAGGCGCAGGAGTTTGCTAATTTGGCACAGGATGATATGTCTGTGTTGGTGTATGAGCGGAGGTTTACTGAGTTGTCCCAGTTTGCACCACATGATGTTAGTAATGAAGCACAGAAGGTGTCGAAATTTGTTCGCGGGCTACGTCCTGACTTAAAAGGGAGAGTGCACGCTTTTCAGTGCACCAGTTACGCGAGTGCAGTGGACAAGTCGGTTTTGGCAGAGTGTGATGTTGATGAGATTAGGCAGTATGAGGGAAGGTTGGAGAGGGGGAAGTATGAGATGAGAGCGCCACGTGTATAGTTCAAGTCACCTGGTAGGAGCTTCAAGAAGCAGAAGCCTCTTCCACCAAAGAGGGATGACGTGGTCAAGCCACGACCTGATAGTCTAGTTGTCATTTCTGTGGTAGGACCGGCCATTGGTCCAAGACATGTCCTTTTGGACAACCGGTGTGTTATTATTGTTATCGTCCAGGACACCTTGCAGTTAATTGTCAGAAGAGGAAACAGCAACAGAAGTCTGTTTCCGCACGCACCTTTGCCCTCAATAATCAGGATGCTCAGGCTTCAGGTTCGATTATCCATACTGTAGTTAATATTTGCGATATTCCTGCTAGTGTGTTGATAGACCCTGGTTCGACGCATTCTTTTATGTCTATTTTGTTTGTGGCGAAGTTGGGTAGGAGTCCATAACCTTTAGATAGTAGTCTTTTAGTAGGCACTCCTATGGGAGATTCTTTGTTAGCGGAGTTAGTGTTTAGAGGTTGCGTGGTGAAAATTAGGGAACAAGAATTGCTAGTCGATTTAGTCATCCTAGATTTTCAGGATTTCGATGCCATACTCGGTATGGATTGGTTATCCTCTTATCATGCCACAGTAGATTGCTTTCGAAAAGTCGTTACATTCAATCCAGTAGGGCAGCCACCATTTCAGCTTGCAGCGGCAGGAGAAACTGAACGCGCAGTTTTGTCAGCAATTCACAATACGCACTTATCCGACAAGAGTGCTCAACACCAATTGGTAGTAAGATGGATAAATCGGAAGAACCAGCAATTGAAGAGATACTAGTTGTTCGTGATTTTCCTGATGTATTTCCGGATGATTTAGTCGGTTTACCACCGGATAGGAAAATCGAGTTTACAATCGAGTTAATGCCTGGCACGACACCCATTTCGAAGCAACCATATCGCATGGTGCCAAAGGAGTTAGAAGAATTAAAGAAGCAATTGCAAGATTTGCTCGATAAAGGTTTTATTCGCCCGAGTTTGTCACCTTGGGGAGCACCCGTATTATTCGTGAAAAAGAAAGATGGTTCATTGCGACTTTGTGTTGATTACCGACAACTTAACCAAGTTACGGTAAAGAATAAATACCCACTTCCGCGAATCGACGATTTGTTTGATCAACTTCAAGGCTCGACAATTTACTCGAAGATTGATCTTCGGTCAGGTTATCACCAATTAAAAATTAGGAAGGAGGATATTACTAAGACAGCTTTTCGGACGAGATACGGTCATTATGAATATTTGGTGATGTCGTTTGGTTTAACGAATGCTCCTGCAGCTTTTATGGATTTAATGAATCGTGTTTTTCACGAGTATTTAGATCGGTTTGTTATTGTCTTTATTGATGATATTTTGATTTACTCGAAGAGTCGAGAGGAGCACGCAGTGCATTTAAGACTTGTGTTGGAGGTTTTGAGAAAGGAGAAGTTGTATGCGAAATTAAGTAAATGTGAATTTTGGATTAATGAGGTATCTTTTCTTGGACATGTAATATCGGGTGATGGTATCTCTGTGGATCCAAAGAAAGTAGAAACGGTTCTCAACTGTAAGCGGCCTAGTAGTGTGACAGAAATACGTAGTTTTCTTGGTCTCGAGGGTTACTACAGAAGATTTGTGGAAGGTTTTTCGAAAATTGCGTTACCGCTGACACGCTTGACTCAAAAGAAGGTGAAATTTATTTGGGATGAAAATTGTGAAAGCAGTTTTGCAGAATTAAAGGCGAGATTAACTAGCGTACCAGTGTTAGTTATTCCTTCTGGTGGAGATGGTTTCGTAGTTTATATTGATGCTTCGTATTGCGGTTTAGGATGCGTACTCATGCAAAATGGTAAAGTAGTAGCGTATGCGTCGCGACAATTAAAGGAGCATGAAAAGAATTATCCGACGCACGATTTAGAATTAGCTGCTGTTATTTTTGCGTTAAAAATTTGGAGGCATTATCTATATGGTCAGAAATTTGAGATTTTTACTGATCACAAGAGTTTGAAATATTTATTTACGCAAAAAGAGTTGAATATGCGGCAAAGGCGTTGGATGGATTTCTTGAAGGATTATGATTGCAGTATTAATTATCATCCCGGAAAGGCAAATGTAGTAGCAGACGCGTTAAGTAGAAATGTAGTAAGTTATAGCGCGCATATTTCAGTACGTATATGGAATTTGATTTCAACTCTTGGTGATTTAGGATTGAAAATTTTACCTGGGCAATCGCATGGATTTTTATCCGTTATATGGGCGCAATCCGAGTTGGTAACAAGGATCAAAGATGCGCAGCTGAATGATCCTTATGTGCAATCAGTGCGTGATGACTTGGCTCATAAAGAGAAGTCAAAATTTCAGATCGCAAATAACGATACGGTTAGGATTCGCGGGCGATTGTGTGTAACTGATAATCATGAGCTGAGACAAGAATTACTCAATGAAGCTCATAGGTCAAAGTTTGCGATTCATCCCGGAAGTAATAAAATGTATCGGGATTTGCGTCAGCATTACTGGTGGAAAGGAATGAAAAGAGATATAGCTGAATTTGTTTCTAAATGTTTAGAATGTCAACAAATAAAGGCGGAACATAAACGACCTGCAGGGTTATTACAGAATCTGGAGATACCAGAGTGGAAATGGGATCATATCACCATGGATTTTGTGACGGGGTTGCCAAGAGCGAGAAATGGCTACGATGTAATTTGGGTGATAGTCGATCGTTTGACAAAGTCGGCTCATTTTATCGCAATCAAGCAAACCGACAAGCTCGATAAATTGGCGGAATTGTATGAGAAAGAGATCTTGAGATTACATGGAGTACCTGTTTCGATCATTTCTAATCGGGATTCTCGATTTACTTCCACATTTTGGAAAAGTTTGCACAAGGTACTTTGTACGCGTTTGCATTTTAGTTCAGCTTATCATCCTCAGACAGATGGTCAGTATGAGAGAACCATTCAGACGTTAGAAGATTTATTGCGAGCTTGCGTGTTAGATTTTGGGGGTAGTTGGGATTCATATCTACACTTAGCGGAATTCGTTTATAATAATAGCTATCACTCGAGTATAGGAACGGCTCCTTACGAGGCGCTTTATGGAAGGAAGTGTAGATCACCAGTAAATTGGTATGAGATGGGCGAGAAGAAATTTCTTGGACCGGATATGGTACAAGAAGAGGAGAAGAGGGTGCAGTTAATTCGTCAGAGATTATTAACCGCACAAAGTAGGCAGAAAAGTTATGCGGATAAGAAGCGTCGACAAATTAAATTTGAGGAGGGAGAACATGTGTTTTTGCGAGTATCACATACAAAAGGAGTTGTGCGTTTTGGAAAGAAAGGCAAGTTATCGCCTAGATATATAGGTCCTTTCCAAATACTGGAGAAGATTGGACCGGTAGCGTTCAGGCTTGCTTTACCTCCAGCTTTGGCGAGCGTGCACAATGTTTTTCATATTTCAATGTTAAAGAAATATGTACCGGATGCGTCGCATGTACTTGCGCCACCAGTGTTTGAGTTGAGAGAAGATGCGAGATAAGAAACAACCTTTATTGAATAGATAATATCTTAATACATAATCCATTTCCTGGCACAAATACATTTGGCCTAGGGCACTAATCCTACACATTCGTTGGTTCACAGTTCTACTATCAGAATCACATATTCTGATGACGTGAATCCAAAGTGTCATTCATGGTTGATATAAGATATGTCAACGTACATTCACAACCCATACATACAGATATATAAGAAACAATCTTTATTGAATAAATAATAATGTCTTAATATATAATTCATTTCCTAACACAAATACATTTGGTCTAGGGCACTAATCTTACAATAAAGTAGGCTGAGAGTGGACCAAGCTCTTTGTATGATTGAGTGACTGAGTTAAGAACCTCAATTACCCAAGTTTTTAGGATACTCCAAAATTTTTTGTAAAATTCGCCCATGAATCCATCTGGGCCGGGTGATTTGTTTGACGACCATTCGTTGATAGCTTGATCTGCTTGTTTAGTCGAGATGGGCAATAAAAGTGTCGGGGGTAACGGGGAAACTGGCCCGAATATTTGATCGAGGTGGAGTATGTCAAAGGCGGCGAATGGTTTCCCGATTAATTGTACAAAGTGGGAGAAGATAGCTTGGCTTTTGAGGCGTGCGATCTAACCTCTCCCTGGTCGGTTTGAAGAGATTGGATTGTGTTTTGTCGCTTCCTGGCTGATGCAACCACGTGGAAGTATTTGGTGTTACGGTCTCCCTCCTAGAGCCACTTAGTTTTTGCGCGTTGAAACCACCAATCCTCTTCTATTTCGCATAGCTCCCACATTCTTTCTTTCGCCCATGTTTTTAGGTTTTTCTCTTGTAGCGTGACTTTGCGTATCTCCTCGGCTTTGTCTAGCCATTCTATTATTTGTTTGCAATTATTATTTTGCATTTTCATTTCGCCAACAGAGGATTTATACCACAATTTTATGGCCCTTGCAAGCTATTTTAGCTTTCCGTTTAGGCTTTGTGGATCGTGTGCAGGTGGCAATGAAGTCCATGTTTCAGTTACAAGTTCATTAAATTCCGGCTTCTTAAGCCATGGAATATTCCGCCTGTAAGATAAGCGGATGAACACTGGCAAATAATCGGATAGTGGTCCGATGTCGTGTTCGGTTTGGAGGTTTGGACGAAATTCGGAAATATTTCGGTCCAAGAGTTTGAGATCCGAAAGCGGTCTAGTCTGGCCACTGACGGGTTCTCCCTGTTGTTAGACCAGGTGAAAGACCGCCCATTTAGCGGTAAGTTGATTAGGCGGATCTCGGATAGGAATTCATTGAATCTGACATCTGGGTGCCTATTGTGTGTGGGATTATTTCGTCCCTCGGCTGACATAGTTACGTTGAAGTCCCCCATTAGTATCCACGGCAATGTTCCGAGATTGGCTGAAGTCTCCCATTAATCAATTCTCACCAAATTGTCCTGCCTTCTATGATTCTCGCACCCATTAGAATAGTATTAGTAAATCTCATAGGTGTTTCCTATGTTCTAAACTACTATTTCATATTTATAGTAGTTAGAAAGAATCAAATCAATAACTGCGCATAGCGCGGATGGTAATTGTGCATGTCCTCACTCCAGATAACGCGAATTTGAGCCGCGCTCTCCTCACCTTTTTTGTTAATTTCCTCAAATCAATAACTGTATTTAGCGACAGTTGGTAATTGTGCATGCACTTACTCCAGATGACGCGAGTTCGAACTAACTGTCCGAAACAATTAGTTAGAATTATTAGAAAGTGTGTCATATCACAAAATGTGGTTGGCTTTGTGGGCACTCAATTGTCTACAAATTGAATTGACCGTCCAAACCCGGCTGGACTCAGTTTTCTTATTTTTTTATGCATTCTTTTCAACATACTTTTCTTTTTTACATCAACTCTTTAGCCAATTTCTTCTCATTTTTTCATATGCTTGCCTAAATTATAAAAAAAAAAATATCAATTCTTTATTCTTTATTTTCCTAAACATCACAAAGAATAATTTTCGTGTATAACCTTGCAAGCCTTAGATTATAATGTATGACCTACAAAATGGGAAATAAAACATAGTAAGTTTATATAACTAATAAGAAAGTATACTTTACAAAATGAGAAATAGATTGATTATCAGAGAAATAATACTACGTCAAAATGGGAAATGAAGCATAACCATATATACAAGAGGTAATTTTATATCATGTATCAAAGTTTAAATATATATACAATTATTATATCTTTTCATATGTATATTATATATATTGTTGACATTATAAATTACAAAATGAATAACAACATAGATTTTTATTTTAGCGCATCATAATTCGTACATTTTTTATATGTTTATTGCCTTTTTTGGATATAAATATACTTTTTAGCACCTTTAACTCCCTATATTTTCCTAAAAATGTTAGAGATGTCAGCTACGCAAAGCCGAAGCAGAGCGAGATAACATCTAGTTTATTCAAGAGTCGAGACATTTTCATCTCCCACCGCCCTTCAGAGGGACTCTTAATGTCCTTGTTTCTTTGGCTTCACCTATTTTTTTTTCAACATCTCAGTTAGACTTAGAGCTAGCAAAATCTGACCCAAAAAATCTACCTGACATGATCCGAAAATATTGACAAGTTAACGACCCGAAATTCGATATGTGCTGAACCCAAATGATCTGATACCCGAATGGCCTGGAACCCGAATAACCTGAAACCTGAAATATCTTAGACCCGAACGCCCTGAACCCAATCCGTGACCCGAACCCGAATGGCCTGCTCGATTACCCGAACCTGAATGACCTGAACTTGCATATAATGAGTGCATGGTCATTAGTACCTATAGTATTTTGTGATTCGGTGGATTGCCTAAAGAAACTTTTGACGATACTCTTGGATTCAAATCTAGCTCTGAAATGACCCGAACTCTTTGTTAGCAAAGACGCCCAAATACAACACCAAATGAGAAAGTTAATAAATGTATTAATTTTTTTTTTTTTGAGAAGTGATAAATGTATTATTAAAAATAAGGTAAAATAATTGGTGCAATTTGTAATCAATTTTTCATTTTAAGCAACTAAAATTGTTACTTTTTAATAAGCTGTAAACTTAATATAACTAATTCGTAACAAAAATGTAGAACATATACATATTATGGTTCAAAAGTCGGAATTTGAGTTGACAGGCCCCACGTAGACTGAAATAAAGCACGTTGTGCAATACTCCTATAAGGGTCTTCTTCTCTCTTCCTCTTCAAATATGCAATTATGCTCTCAATTTCTGATTTAATTTGCATATACACCCTCATTGCATTGTTTCTGTCCTTCAAAATGTCTTTTCCCACTGTTTCAATCGGTTTCCCAAAAAGGTAGTAAAATCGGCCGGGAACCTTTGGTAGAAGACCTGGTATGTATAGGTCTTGCTGTGAAAGTTCTCCATCTACGTTTGACCTAAAACAAAGAATAAAAAAGATGGAAAAATAGAACAAAGCAAATTAAACCTGGTTTTATTAAAAACATTTCTGCCAAGTATAAAACAAGCTTTACATTTAGACAGCATGATAATGTACATACAAAATTGTAATATTTCATAGGTTTTCTTATTTCCACATGATTGCTGTCGTGATATGGTAGAACTTAATTAAGGTTTAAAATATGTTTTGGTCCAAACTTAGATAGAAAAGGAGCAAAGAAATTTTCATCTCAATTCACCCCGAATCTCTAACTATATATTACGACTACATTAGTATTATATTGTAAACAAAGGTATAGTAACCTCCGCCCTTGGGTAAGAAAATAGTTACCTTATATTTGCAATTTTTTTATTTTGTTCTTCAATCCATTCTCTCACGAAAGGTATCTTCTTCTGATCATCATAATCTAGAACCAACTGCAAGGGAAAGAGAAACAAAAAGATCGTTACACAATCTAAACATTAAAAATGCTTCAAGGTACTCCCCCACCAAGCACAAAAACCATGATTCACAACCACTGCAAATGGAAAAATAATACCTCCCAGCTTCTCCAAGACACAAAAAAGAAGTTCTTACCTAAAAACTCGTTTGAGTTATTGTGGGTTTAGACTTTATTTATTTGGAAATTCTTTAACAAAACTAAAACATAGTGAAAAACTAGAAAATACAAAGACACAAGGGAAATTTCTATCTTCGAAACATGATAAACGGGCAGTCCTCCATGCAAAAAGGACTGTCCATTTATCAAAGACACAAGGGAAATCCAACAATTTCAAGGAGCAAGCGTCATCCATGTAAAAAGGACCTAGCAGTCCAAAGAGGAGCCCCTTATCCCCTCTCCTATAACAAATCCTTGAACAAAGGAAATTCAACTTCAACGACAAATTCTTTATGTTTATCCTCTTTCCATTTTCGAGTCGACTGTAGAGAACCCGTCTAGTGTATTATCTTCCCTTGATCATACATAATGGCCTTCCCCACAAACTCAATGACCACCAATATGTAAATGAGAATTTTACCTGGCATGGTTGACATGGTCTAAAATTTTGGCGACTGGTCTGCAAAAGCTTTTACGTGCCATGGTTGACATTACACAGTCGGCACTATAAATTGAGATTTCATGAACTTCTAATCGCAAGCTAAAGGATTCATGGGGGATCATACATCTCATGTGGCATCAGTACTTACTGGATCATCCCGATACTCCTCGCATATCGGGAAAATCAATCCAGTGAAGTAGGGTGTTAGAAAGGGAGAGACATGTCATCATATTCTTTATTTTGGCTTGCAGTATACCTTATATAACTATATTGCATAGATGCACAATGACTTTTGAACCATGTTTTCAAGTCCTATTGTGGCCCCAAAGCGTGAATTTAGAAGGCATGGGCAAATCCAATTTCTACTAGTACAAAAATAACATAAATTAGAGTGAGAAAGTCAAGCACCTCAGTCAAGTCATCCTCTCCAACAACACCAAATGGCACTATTGTAGCCCCAAAGCGTGCAGCCATTCTCACAAATTCAGGTTGCTTGGGCCAAAACAACTTGTACTCCTCTCCCTATCACCCAAAAAGTTTTGGTAATCAATGTTAGGAAAATTAAAACAAGAGTCTCAAAAGAAAAAAATAATTAAAAAAACAATCGGAAGATAAAATTCACTAAACAATACACATGCTCATTAGAAATGTTGCTGAAATTGAAATTGATATTAATCATTACCTTTCTATGCAAAGCTTCACGTGCTCCACCAGGGTAAAGAAGCACGAACTCTCCTCTCTCAAAGAGCCGGTACATGTTAATTGGATTGACCGGTACGGCTCCATAAAGACTCGTCAAATCAGATTGTGAAGACTCTTGACGTGAAGTCTCATTACGGGAGTTAAACAGAAGAGGATGTGCCATGCCTCTTATGATCACCTTTTTCTCCTCAAGGAAGGCTCTGTAAAGAGCGCTCAGTTCAAGACCCATTAACATGTGGTAGCCCACGAATAATACTGGGCCTGAAATGGGTACACCTTTGAGACCCCTGACTATTTCTCCGTTTGGTTGAGTCGAGAGAGTAACTGGGCTTGTTGCGAGCTGAAGCAATCTAAAAGTTGTGAATTAAAATGTCAATAAGTAGTCAGTAAGAAAAAGAAACATTTTGGTTAGTCCAAATTGCAATAAGCTTCAATTAACCATGAGTGAGTTCTTAACTTAAGCTTCCATCAATCATAATAGTGCCATCCTCAATTCTACAAATAAGTCTCGTGCAATAAATATATATATATTTTTTTTTTTCATTTTCCTTCCTGTTGTTCATGAACTAATTTACGGTTACACTAGTTTGGTTAGACATGGAATAAGGTGAGTAGATTTAACATAATTGTGCAACAAAGTATTAATTGGGTCAAAATTTGGTTCAACCATGCTCAACTACAACCGAGATAAAATAATGCAGAATTGAGGGCAAACTTATAGAGGTGTGCAGAATTTGGTCATTGCAGGTTTCACTCATTCAGTTTCGGGTCAATTTGGGTTTCAATCACTGGGGTACAGGTTTTGGGTTATTCGGGTATGTATGGGTTATGGGTCAATTGATTTTAGTTATCAGGTCAAGGTCACATATCATATAGGTTTGAGTTCTGGTCATTCGGATAGGTATTTCAGATGATCTTGATCACATTTTGAGCTACCCAGGTCGGTATTTTGACGTCAATTCCATGAGGAAATCATAAAATCTGCCAAATATCAACTCATTTCAGGTCATATATGGCGGATCAGTTCACTTCAGGTTTCTAGTCATAAAGGTTTCGGATCATTTGGATTTGGGTCGAGTACGTTTTCAAATTGTTGGCTTGTCAAGAAATTCGGGTCGGTCAGAGTCCAGTCTGGCGATTAGGTTTGGATTCAGGGCAGGTTGGATGGGTTTTTCGGGTTTGTATTTTGCTAGCTCAACAAATTGACGCAAAATTAAATTAGGAATGATTAGAGAAAAATAATTTTAATTAACAGGTAACTGAAATTTAATTGAAGATTGACTTAGTTAAGGCATACTTGCAATTAAAATTAATTGAAGGTTTGCTTAATTAAGGTATAACTATAAAAACAGTGCCATGGTGGTGGGGTGGAATCTTTATTTTAGAGTTTAAAATCTTAAAAGGTAAGAGTATATTAACCTCAAATCTTGATGAAATGTTTTGTTGAATTCACTAGCTGTAGGGGGGAGGTAATCTTTGATGACATCATGCTGACTTGAGCGACGGTACATGCCTGTCCCCTTTATTACTGAAAATAGATTTATACCATCTTCCTGAAAAAATTATAATTTGCGAATTGTAATAATAAAATAAAATCAACGATTAAGCATGTACTTGCTTGATCATAACAGACAGATCTCAAGAATTTGCATTTTAGATTTTTTTCCATCTTTGATGCTTATAAAATAAACAAGAAAAATAAACAAATTACTGAACTGAATTATACATTGCAATCAACAAATATGGAAAATCATGATCATTAATATTAATATTAATTATTAATGCGCATAAATAGAAAAAAAAATCATTGTATTAGTACCAAAAGTAAGGTGTGACCATTGTCCTTAAAGTAGCGAACTCTGCAATTCTTCAAGGTTGAAAAAAGTCGATCTGCTTCAGCTCCGCTTGGCAGTAAATTATCCTTACCACTAGATCAAAATTATCATCTTTGTAATGGTATGAATGATAATTAGAGGTTTGATACGGGTATTATGAAATTTAACTAAAATAATGAGTACCTGGCGAGCAGAAGAACAGGAGAGTTGACAGCATGGAGGCGAGAATTAGTATAAGCATCCCCTGATTTAAGTAGCTTCAACTTCCATAATAGTGTTTCCCTTGGTATTATATCTGCTAGCTCCTATTTTATAAACAAAGTACATGAATTTTCAGACATTAATACTTACTACATAGTGATAGTGCTGAACTGACTCTCGTACCTGGTACCTAAACCAAATTATATTAAGGTTTTCGATTTTCTTTTTAAAATTTGAGTTCTACCAAGTTATATATAAATTGTCCAGAAATTGTCACATTAACAACACTAAACCCAACTGAAGGAATACAGTCAGGAGACTCAGGACCAATTTGAATAAAATGTACTATCAAAATTTTGCAAATTGACCTTGAAAAAAGGCTTAATTGAACAAATCCTAGAGCTTGATTGTAAAAAGAAAGACAAAATTAAGAGTCATGTTGAATAAAATGCGAAAGTTCAGATGTTGAATTGTTTCAAGTATTTTATGTACTTATATCACAATAAGTTCAAAGTAAATACCGAGAGAAGAGGAAGCATTGAAGTGAGTGTATTAGACAACTTTTCAAGTAATTGAGGAGAAGGAAGGTCGCCTCCTATTCCAACCATCGCCATCTTCAAAGGATCTCCTATATATTTCATATTAAAAAATATTTTAAGAAAAGGTCATTCTTCCTTAGTTAACTTTAAATATTGTGTCTATTCTTTTTAACAGATGACACAAACCAAACGGGGTGCAGAATCAAAGATATAGATTTTGCAGGACGAATTGAACATGTAATAACTTAACAAATCAGAATGTGCACATGTATCTAGAAAAAAAAATATAACTTGCCCATGACAGAGCTTAGAATGTAAGGAACAGCAACATGAAGCTCTGCCGGTAAATTCTCCAAAAGAGGAAATATAGGCTGTAGAGGTGATTTATTGAATGAAGTAGCTGCAATAAAAATAATAAATAATTAGAGAAATAAAATGAAAAATCAGGAAACATTATCTGCAAGCTGGCAATTGGACAATGCTATCATAGGGCTTCGACGAGTTTATCTTTGTGCCTATAGGCTATAAAACCTAAGAATAACTTTACTAAAAAAACCTCAGAATAACTTGAATTTGCATGAATGCTATCTAAATCAAGGAAATTAGTCAGGATTCGTATTAAACAAGTCTAGTACTGGTACCTAGTGAGTCATACCAATCAATACTGGTATAGAACACAGAATTTCATGTTCACAAGAGAAATTACTGCTTTTACAACATGAACTCTAACAATGGTTAATTTGCACATCATAACTTTGAAAGAAATTAAGTCCAAATCCAAACTTTACACATACAAATTATGAAAAGCTTCAAATAGATCTAAATTAATACAACCTAAATGAGATATAGAAGATTTTCACCTGCCTGGATTGACTAATATGAGCACCAAATCAATGGTTGGATTTCGAGCTGCAACGGAAAGTGCTAAGCATCCCCCAAATGAATCCCCAATAAGGTATATTGGTCTATTTGGTGATATAGAATGCTCATACTTTATACATTCCTCCACTACATTAATCAAACCTAGAAGGAGAAAAAAAACAACAAACCTATTTAGCCTGGAATAGTAAAAATTTGTTAGCTTTCATTTTATTCTAATGAGTAAAAAGGGATGTAAAGACAAACCTTCAAATGGGGTCCGGTCCTTTACAGGGATATGTAAACATCTTACTTCAAATGCCCTAGAAATCAAAGCAAATTGAAAGAATAAAAACAAAAAAGAAGACCAATAGAAAGCAGGCAAAAAGTAACTTAACAATGAGGCAACAGTAACTACCTCAAGCAAATTCACCAAGAAGATCAAGGATTAAAAGTCTGTTTTGTAAAAAAGCTATAACATTGTATGAAATTGGTATCTCTGGTGCTAACAATTTAACAACTATCTTCATAATTGTATTTGTAATAGTTCAACTTTAGAATTTTATATAGGTATATGCCAAGAGAGACTTATGAGGAGGCTACTAGGAAACATTAGTTGTGGGTGTGGTAGGCCCTTGTCTATTAATACTTGTAATAGGTTTGAGCTATAAGTCTATAACGCTTATTAAATGAGCATGAATACTTGTAATAGGTTTGAGCTATAAGTCTATAACGCTTATCCTTATAAAAAACCGTGATAAGTGAACTTACTTTCCAAGAGATTTGTGATGCATAATAAGACCTAATCCCACGCCATCAGATCCTACAAAGAAGAACAAAACCCAACATATATATTATAATTCATAAACCAAATTAGACAATAAAATATTTAATTAAAAACCAGAGCAAGCAAATATGAACCCCCTCAAATAACTCATAGAGATTGCGCGAACCAAAACCTGACCATGACCATTCAAAATTTCCAAACCTATTCTGATTTGATCCAACCTAAAACTTGGTCAAAACCACTAATAAATCTTCCCTATCCCACTATCCCATAACCTTATCCTGATAAACCAACCCAAACAAAAATTAGATATCAGCCAACAAAGATGACCAGCAACTAAAGAAACTGTAACTTTTTCACTTAAACCGGCCATCAAACATCTATTGAGCAAGTCAACAAACTAACCAGGTAAGAACAATAGCAAAGGAGCGTTATGTATTGGCCGGCCACACTCTATTGGAGAAAACCACCGAGGTGGGCCTCCATCATCCTTAATTATTCCTTTTGCAGCCTGAAAGTAGTCCTTTACAGTAACGCCACCGAACCCATCGTCATAAAGCACCTCCAATTCTTCAAACTTTTGAACCCTTTTTTTCTCTACCTTTTTCTCTATGTGAACTTCTCTTTTATCTGGTTGCGAAGTCTCTACGCTTGAAATGTAGTTTAGCGCATTTGTGCGTTGAGTACACCGCGAGGAGAAACTACAAATTGGGCTTCTCTGATAGACCGGAGAGATAAAAGGAAATGTTAAAGACATGGTGAAGAACAGAGATTTCAAATGGTAAAAAATGTGGAAAAATAAGGTATAATTGAAGCAAGTCCAAACAATGGGCAATGTTTAAAAGTGGAGACTATTTGACGCTTTTAGCTTATAAAGTTCTATCAATGGGAACAAAGTGAGAGATGAAAACGATTGGAAAAGGTTGAAAGAACTCAAAAGGGAATTGGGGGTTATGTGGTTCAGTCGTTCAGACTAAGATTGGAAGCAGAGAGTGAGTGACAAAAAAAAAGAGTAGGCTCCATAATGAACAGGGAAGCAAGCAAAACGTAAAAGAAATGGTGAAAAGATTGGCCACGAGGGGAGGCCAAATGGGACCAAACAAGAGGTTGGCGACAAGGATGGAGAAGTAGATGGTTGCAATAGTATCCACGATGAGACACAAGATTATTTTTGGGTGCTATTTTTGCCGTTTCTTTCAAGTAAAACTAGCGGTAATCCCTGCTGTTATAAATGATTTATTTTTTTGAAGTTTTTAGAAATTGCAGTTACAAATCAAAATTTATGATGTTATTTATCAATTACAAAAAGATAACTCAAATAAATTTAAACATATTTAAAAAAATATTTTATATTTCATTAGTTTTCGCTGAAATACACATTGTCAACAAATTTCATAATTCATTCTAACGTAATAAATAAATAGAACTTTTTTAACATAAAATTCTACGATATTATTGTTATGATATTTTATGGCACAATTTGCATTGCATTTTACACTATTAAGTTATGTTACAGAAATATTATTTTTTTTATTTTATGTAAATTATTATTTATTTTTATTTATTTATACAATTAATTTATATTTTAATTATCTTCTTTAGTTTTATGTAAAACATTATTTCTTTATTTATTCAAATAATTTAACTTGAACAAAGTAAAATATTAAAAAAAATTGATCCAAATACAAATTAATTGAATGGAATGATGTAAAAAATAGCTCAAGTAGGAATTAAACAACTTTTATTATTATATCAAATGTCAAAAATTGAAACATTACTTCCAAAAAGATTTTTCTTAAGAAATTATATTTATAAATATTTTAAAAGTATTTCCAAGAAAAGAATAATTTTCTAAATGACATTTTTATAATAATATTCTTAAGAATTTTTTTAAATGTTCTTTTCCAAAACATTTTTGAATAAGAATTTTTCTAAAATAAGTTTGTTTCAAAAATATTTTTTATAAAATATCTTTAAAAACAATATATTGAAACAGTAATTATTATTATTATTATTATTATTATTATTATCTAATTTAAGTACTAATTATTATCCCATCTGAAAGTAATAATGCTCTAACCCAAACCGTTTTGTCATGTGGGAAACAGATTATCTATCAGATATTATATTTTTGTATTAGATATTTTATTTTATAAAGTTTTTCATATAATAATTGTGCATAAAGGTTGTTAAATAACTATATTATTAATTGACCATGTCTTTTTTACGTCTTTAGAATATGTGATTCTGATAGTAAAATTATAAAACAAAGTGAATACAATTATAAAAGTATCTCTAATCATATATAAGATGTTTGTGTAGACAAACTATACTTAAAGGATTAAGTCATATGTGTACACTAGTATGTTAGTTGATTGATGATTACATTTTACTAATCATTGATATCGGATATGAAGTTATTATCGGATATATGTTAGACAAAACATAAATTGGATCAACCCACTATGAGAATATACATAGTATATGCTATTAGTATTTTCTCATCATCTAATGTATGAGTAGTTCGTTGACTTAAGGTTATCATGGATTCATGTACTGATATCTTCATACTTTGACATAATCAAATATTGTTTTTACCCGGATAATTATAAAAGCTACAATCGGATATATTAGTTGATTGATGATTACACATTTTACTAATCATTGATATCGGATATGAAGTCATTATCGGATATGTGTTAGACAAAACATACATTGGATCAACCCACTATAAAAATATACATTGTATATGTCATTAGCGTTTTATCATGGATTCATATACTGATATCTTCATACTTTGATATATTCAAATATTGTTTTTATCCGAATAATTATAAAAGCTACGATCGGATATGTAGTAAACCTTGTTACTTTTTGAAATCTCTCTCTCTAAGTCTAAGTGTACAAGAAAACAGAGTATATATACTGACCTCAATTATTCCCTCGATGTATCATTTGTGTCATGCTGGCGTCGTGGTGGCAGCTGTGGTTTTGAATCTTTTGATTGAAAACTAATTTTGATGGAACATGAAATGGCCCGGAATTAACAGTTCCAAAAAAGAGTTTATTTCGGGCCTCACAACTGAAATTTCGTACAAATTTTTGCTTAAAACTTTTTAATCTTTTTCAAAATTTGGGCTGACCCAAATATATTATTTCATTCCAAAACAACAACAAAAATGTACTAATTAACTAAGAGAAAAAAAGAACAGAAAAACAGAAAAAAAAATAAAACAATAGTCATTTGGTGTTTTTTATTTAGGGAGCTGATATGTCACGATATACTCTAGTACGCTGAAATCATGACGACAATATATACAGCTAATAAACAGTGTATAAAATTGGAAAAACAGTATATATAATTCATTTGTTGTAACAATATATATGTAAATAGTGAAAATAATATATAAAAAGCAAAATGATATATTAAACAATATATACAAATTTCAAAAGTAAATGATGCATAAAAAATAAAAATATATCTAAAACAGGTAAAACAGTATATAGAAAAAAATAATATATTGAAAAGTGAAAAACAGTATATATAGAGCCCTCGTGATTTGGTCGTGCTACAGTGCGTCATGATATCAGATTTTTCTTTTATATAAGTTTTACTTTTGGATGGTAATTTTCCAATATGGATGAAATATAATTTATAGTTATGATAATTTCCAATATAGATAAAATATAATTTATAGTTCCAACTATTCAAAGGAAAATAATTTATAGTTCCAAATAGGGAACAAAATATGGATGCTAACATAACAAATGCATTAATAGAAAGTTTTTGATATTTTTTTTGTAGTTAGCGGCGGATCTTTATAGGAACTGGAGGAGTCATGACTCCCAAAATTTTTGCCAGAGTATATTAGTAGTGCATCAATGAGAAAAAAATTGAAATTTATATATTTCTTTTTATTTCAACTTTTTTGCAGTATTAACTAGCAGGGGGGGATTTTTTGGCCCTCCAGTATTTGCCGTAAGCTCCGCTACTGTTTGTAGTATTAATGATAAATAAATGGAAAAGAAAAGTTTTGTAGTGGTAATTTGATAAATGAGATATGACAAATCAGCACTTATTCAGCCGTGTTTTGAAACAAAACTAACAGTGTTACTGATTCCACTATGCAGCCCTTAGTTTTTTAAGAATGAGCTAAATTACCAGATGACATAATCAGCATACTGGTAGCGAAATTTGGAGGTGAGGAAAAATTTCCCATAAAGGAATTCACAATAACAAATCTTTTTTTTGTCATAAACAGTGCTTTTAAGCTCAAGTTTAATTACCACTAAAGTTCAACATAGCACCTAATACAACCCCAACTTACTAATTGATAAAAAGTTACTGTTCTCATATTAAATTATAGATTTTATCCATTATCTCAGTTCAGGGGCGGAACCAGTGGGGAGTTTAAAGCGACCATGGCCCCCCTATAAAATAAAAATTGCTATGTATCCCCCATTTGCACCATGCAAATTTCATAAAAAAATTAAATTTGATTCCCCTTATTAGTTCATTATATATTTTTGGCCATTCCTATTTATCCATTCTAATTCCGCCCCGTCTCAGTTTGCACTTTGGAAGCATCAACAGAAGGTTACTTTTCTAGAAATCAATTAATTTCATTTCTTTTCTCGAAACCTTTTTGCAAGGCCCGGAATTCTTTTCCTAAACTTAAATCAGCGGGCTTAAAGGCTCAATGATACAAATGCAGACCATACATATTGTTGACAATAATTCATCTAATATCTAATCCTATCAATATATGCATGAAAGGTCAAATAAAATAAATATAAATACTAACTTGATTGATTTTATATGGGTCATATTTCCGTTCCACGGAGTGAACATGTGTCACAACAGGAAAGTATCTATAGTATAATTACAAAATGCATGTAACGTGTCAGTGATTAGATTATTAGTTAGTTAAAAATGAAAAATCAAAGTAAACATAAATCAAATTAACCATAAAAGGGAACAAGCCACAGATCCTAAAATAGTTCGACTCAAAAGCTAACACGTTTAAGTTGTACATATCGGGCATGTTTGATGTGGGGGATTATGGAGATCCTGTATTTACAAATCCGGTACATTTTGACAAAATCTTTTGTTTGGTTTGAACAATATTCTGTATTTGAGTCACTAGGTACGGGATTTTGTCATCCATTCAAATCGGCTGGATGACAAAATACACTATCAACTTTATGACTAATCTTTTCTTAATTTCTTCACTTTTTATCTATCCATTTGTCTCTCTTTCAAACTTTTCTCTTTCCCTTCACCACTACCATACCCAAATGTTTTCATTTTCATTCAATTAAAACAATTAAGACAATTAAAACATCTCTCTCATGTGAAAATATTAGAATTACTCCGGTGATAATATAATCTATTAAATAAATAACCACTTGAAGCCTCTTTGATTTTTATATTTAGCTTGTTTTCTATAATTTCGTTTCTCAACTTTTTTGTGAATTTTGCTGATAAAATATCAAATTTTGCTTGAATTTCTAAGACCAGTGTATCATTTTCGATAATACAAGCCATAAAAGATTTTAATAATTGAGATGCTACTTTTTATAATCAGTGTATAACCAAAAGAATTCAACTTCAAATATCATTATTTTGAGAGAGAAATTGGCATGACTTTACTCTGTTTATTATTAAAGTTTTGACTGCACATAATTTTAAATTGATATAATACTAATTTAAGAATTTTTGGTGTTAATTAATAATAATCATGTATTTAAACAATAAGATATGTGATACTTGTTTTTGGACTACTTCAAATCAAACAAGCAGCATGGATTTGCTATATCCATATATACTTAAGATACTGGATTTTATAAATACAGGATCAATGTTATCCCCAAATCAAACATGCCCATCATGAGAGACAAAATTGATATGTACATTTCTTCATAGAAGAGACAAATGCAGTGATTAGTCAATACAATTAAATGTGTACTGTACTCGAAATCTTGAGTCAGGACAACCAGGTCAGGGACCCCACATCACTTAATATGAGGAGACATAAGCTCCCATTGAGATCCAAATCAATACTTCGATTAAAATTAAAAATTAACTTTCCTTCTAGGGCGACCCTCGAATAAAAAATAACTTTCCTTCAATAAATAAAACTAGGGTGATGTTCGCTGTGCTTCGGATGCACTGAAAATAATTTTATATTTCAATAAAATGATATTGAATATGATTTGTGATTATAATTTTTTTTTATTAACAACATACAAATATGACTGAAATATGAGAGGAAATATTAGCCGGGATTTTTAGAGTATCAATGTTAAATTCGACTTGGAAATAATAATAATAATAATAATAATAATAATAATGATAATGATAAGTATTTGAGGTCTTGTATATATATATAAGAGAGAGAGGGGTAAGTAGGTAGATTCTTTTGACAACTGGTTTATTCGGCCAACACATGATTCATTAAGGACTTTGGTACGTAGTTGGTTATAAGATCATAAAGACTTAATTACTCGGTCAATAAATTTCATGAACAATAACCGAACAGAGATTCACTACTCATGTGTCTAATTTATACAAATGAATATTTGTCTATGTAAGGTTGATTCCATGTATTATAATTCATAATATTTGACTGAAGGCTTAGTCTTACAAAGATAATTAGCTCTATGTTCAATGAATGTCATCTAGCATTAAATTGAGAAATAATATCTTTACGTTATAAATGTTTACGTACTAACGGTTCTATATTACCAGCTAAATTGACAAATAAATGCTAGCATGAATGGCTTACCTCATGTATGTAACATAATGGAAATTCTGAAAATATTTTAGTGTTCGACTATGTTATCCTCAATGTTTTCAACGTGGTGATTAGATAATAGGTCCGTGTAGTAATTTATGTTTTATATAAATATAAATATAAATATTAATATTAGTATAAATGTAAAAGAAACAAGCCTGGATGTTGTTATCGACTCTAGCTTGAACGAGATTGAAAGAATTATATGTCCAATTTCCATCATCATCTCATGAAGATTTGATCCGCCATAATAGTGTTGTTGGGTCTCATATTTTCTAGTATCTAGTTGGATCCGAGAGTGAAGGGTGCCTTTGGTTCATTCTTTGGTAGTATTAAATGTCCTCTTGATTTTCCTTTTCCATTCTTTATTTTGATCTTACAAGAACCTGCAAAGGTAACAAACTCCCAAAAGCAGTACATATATATAAGATGATAAAAGTAATTGCATTCAAATTATTTTACTAAAAGATCTAATGATCAAAATAATAACAGATATGGATCTATTACACTTTAGAGTAATAGTTTGTTATTTACTATTGATTATCTTTTCTCTCTACTTCTCTCTGATTGTATCTATTGGAGTCCTTCTGGTGGTATATATATAATAAGAATATTGGTAGTGGCTTGTGCGTTTTGAATTTAGGGAAGTAATTACAATATTAATGACAAAATGTTACACAAGCCTTGCATGGACAATTAATAGGTTTAATCATGTATAGGTTACAAAACCGTGACAGCCAATCCAAGTAATGCAAATAACTTATGAATTATTTAATACTAATTTTGAGTTTTCAATATATGCTCCAACAAGTATCTCAATCTTTATGGCGAGCAAAATCTTGAAAAATTTGGTTTTCTTTTCTCCCCCTCTTTCCCAATTTGAAGACGTGCGTTTGTTTCACAATAACCAAAGGTGTTATCGAACTTAATATAGACTGGTCTCAAGGGATCATCAGTCATTACCCTGGCCAATATGTTGATAAAAGAGCTCACTTTCCGCTACCCAATTCACTATTTCGGCCCAAAACTCCGTCCCATTTGAGTTTGTCACGTTGTTTTTTTCCCCGATCATTCGATTTCTCAAATTTTGTCCGTCTGAATTCCTTCTCTCTTGAATACTTCTGGATCTATGAAGAAATGTTGGCAAACATATTAGAATTTTGTGTTTCACTCGATAAACTCAGTCTTTAGAATTGTACGTTTGTAAGTGGTGGAGTTCATATGGTCAAATTTGTTGGAAAAAAATTCGATGCTTAAAAAATTGGCAATGAAGGAATGTCGCGATATATACGAAATAAAATTATAAACTGGAATCGTTTTTATTTTATGGTGATGTAGCTTTCGATCATTGTTTTGGTAATGTATCAAAATTAAATGACATATATTTCTGCTCAGTCAGATTAAATAGTTTTTTTGATAGTCAGATGTTATATGAGGTTTTACCGAATTTCGCACATGTCAGTGTCTTGACTTCATGTTTCGTACGCCTAATGGTATTAGAGCAAATGGTCCTCGGACAATCTGTATGGTGCTTTGTTCGTGTTATTGGAGTGTGTGCAGTGAAAGCGTGTAAATTTTCTATATATACAACTTATTTCTAATTTTAGGGGGCTAAAATAGAAATTTCAGATTTTGAAGTGTTTATATATATAACTATTATTCAATGTATTTTGATTATTTTGAAAAATACAATGATATGAGATTCCAGTACCTTAAATGATTGCGAAAATATTTATACAACTCATTTGCCATAAACTTTATTAGGTTATTCACTTACTAATTTAAAAGTAAGTTTCCGTTCCAAAATATACGAATGAAAGTGAGTAATATGACTAAATTCTAGCTTTGAAAGAGAATAATAAGACTAAGAATATACTCATTTATCCCATTAATTAATAAATTAATTAATTGGGATTTAACTATGAAAGAATAATATGATTAAATTCTAGCTAAACTATTTTTATGGTTAAGAATTTATGAATTAAAAAAAGAACAAAATAAATAATCACAACTCAGCAATGATCTCAATTTCATATTTCACTGCACTCCATATTTATGCAATGTTGCAATTAAGTACAATTAACCCTCAATCATGTAGTTAAGACTCGATTAAAAATCAGTTCAACAGAATTATTTTTATATATTTTATTTTTGAAAGTCAACATTATGCAATATTACTAAACTATATTTAGATCTTTGAGTTGCATTTTGTTTAAGTTGAAAGGTGTTTTTATCAGGTATAAGCTGAATGGTTTTCTCTAATAGATATGCTGAAAGGTTGAGAAGAGCATCATAACTTTGAAGCTGTGTAAATATACAATGTGACATTTTTAGGTTTTATAACAATATTTTCTAATAATAATATGCTGATTGTTACATCTTAAATAGATAAAGAAATAAAAAACTCAGCTAAGCCACGGGCTGTATTCTGGTAATGGAAGCAATGACAGCAGTTAAAGACTGTTGTACATCACGCCTACGAACGGCATCAATACGAATGGCAGGAATGCCCTTGGAGGTAATAGGTATGTTTTAATGGTTGGAATTCAGTATTTTCCTTATACATATATGTGGTTTTACAGATAAATTAAAGCACAATTACAGAACTACTTGAGAAAGAATAATACATCACTTTCCTTTGTGCCCAATACATAGTTTTGTATGATTCATACTTCAATACATATAAAGAATAGCACATACTATTTTCCCTTCCCCACAAAAAGCAACTGATCTTGAGTTTGTTGAACCAAAAGCCTTATGTTCTCATAAGATGATCCGCCTTCTTTCATGGAATTTTTGGCCTTCTGACTGAGATCCTTAATTCTGACTCTAATTTCCTCTATTCCTCCATCCATTAATTTAGAAATGGCCGCATGCACATCATCTCTTTCTACCGATGCCTTATTTTCTCTTGCTGCCCAGTGTGTTGCATGATTTACGCCAATTCTTACCCCGATTTGCAGTACTTCCACTATTAGTATTTCGTTCAAAAACTGCTCTGCAAAGTGTGGCCATGTAATCATGGGTACACCAGTTGATATGCTTTCTAATACTGAGTTCCATCCGCAGTGTGTCAGAAACCCTCCAACTGCTGGATGAGACATGATCATCATCTGAGGTGCCCAACCTCTTATTATGAGGGCCCTATCTTTTGTTCTATCCTCGAAACCATTTGAAAGCCACTCCTCCATATCGGGATATCTGTCGGCCTTAACAACCCAAATAAAGGGCCTATTTGAGGCTTCTAATCCCAGCCCTAACTCAATAAGTTGTGCAGGCACGCTGTTAGCAAGACTACCAAAACATGCATAAATCACAGATCCCGATTCCCTAGAGTCAAGCCAGGATTGGCACGCTTGCTCATCTATTGCTATTTTATTTCCTCTTGCTCCAATCTCGTTTGTCTCTTTGTTACACAATAACATCGGCCCTACAGCCCAAATCTTTTGCCCTATATAATTTCCATAAGAATTGATATACAGCCCCTCAAGATCATGAAAACTATTCACCACAACACCATCGGCTCCCCTTTCTTCTTCTAGTATTTTCTCTCTAATCCACTCCATGCCCGGCCAACCAAAATTCCCAGGTGCTTTTTCCTTTGTTTTATGTAATTTGTGTGGAACCCCGTTAAGGAAACAGGCTTGTTATTATCGTCTATCTTATCAAATATCTTATTGTGATGAATTATATAGCGACAAAAGTTAGAGAAACCACACGATCCGTTGAACATGAGCCTTGGTACTCCAAACTCTCTCGCAACATCAGCCATCCACATGTGACTCAAATCTGCTATTAGGCAACTAGGTGGGGGCATTTGTTTCCTGAGATGGGAAATTAAGGGTTCTTTTAGCATCATGCATGCCTCAAGAAAGGGCTTTATTTGATCCTTTCCAGGAAGCATATCAATGCTTTCAGTGCCTTCAGGAAGACCGACTTCCGCACAGGGGAAGTAGAGTTGCACGAAATGAATTGGGATGTCAGATTTGATGATTGTATCGATAGCAGTTTTAATGCGCCTGAAGTTGAGGGGAGTGGTGATGAAACTGATGACTGCACCATGCTCAGCTAAGAGACGGGCCATGTCGATCATGGGGATGGTATGTCCTTGGGCCATTAACGGGACTAGAACAAAGTGGGGCTTTGTGTCACTTTTTGGACTGTTCATGGTTAATTGGTTATCTTGGCAAATGGCAATGGTTATGTTAGGAAGAAGATAAGGGTGCTGGAGATTGTGATAAGAAACCTGGTTAGTTGTCCTTAAACTAACAAAATCTGATGTGATCGTTGGAAAATTTAATGTAAATTAAAGCAAGTGGAGACTAATGTGTATGGATATTAGGTAAATAAGGATGGTGATGGTGATATTTTGAGCGCAACTTTTCAAATATTGAGGGCCACAACAATACTTTCCCACATCCACGAATTTCCGCCCAATTAATGTTTCCTGCAATCAATCAATTATCACCAAATTGTCCTGCGTTCTTTGGTTCTAGAACCCATCTATTCAAGAGTTGAGACATTTTCATCTTCCACGGCCCTTTCAATGGGACTGTTAATGTCCTTGTTTCATTGGCCCTTCACCTATTTTTTGTTACGATCGAACGATTCGAGATCTGAACAACCTGAGACATGAACGGCCCATAACCCAAATAACTCGTTATCTGAAGTGACCCGATCCGAAGTCGACCTAACCTGCCCATTTGTCACCTCTAAATTTTTACTCTCAAAATATTCTTTCTTTTTGCCCTCAATTATTCAAAAAATAATTGAGGGATTCACCGGGGAATTATATATATAAGTATGGATTATTCAAAATAAACCCCTGCAAATAATCATATAAAAGTGCCTCAAAAATCATAATTCATATTTTAGTCGAATTTACATATTTTTTAAAATACGTTGTGTTACAAATACGATCCGGACATGACAATACGACAATCTTAAAAAAATCTCAAGACACAATATGCCTTATATATACTATTTTTAATATTTTTTGTAATTAATTATATATCTAAAAACTTTAAAATATAATAAATAACTAAATATGACAAAGAGAATGCCAAAAAGAGAATGAGAGTAAGAATTGAGAATGAATTTTCTGTTATACAAAGAAAAGATGGTGATATCACCTCTTGTTATGGTTCTCATCTCACAAGTTAGTGTCACTAATAAAAAGGAAAAAATATACTTGAAATTAAATAGTTTTAAAAAAAAGAGTTTTAAGAAAAAAAAATAAAGAGAGAGAAAATGAGATTATAGCGGAAAATAAGAATTAAATTTGGAGTAAAAACATTGGGCCATATCCTCAGCCATGTCCCTCCCGTGTCCACGCATGTTCCGCCGTGTCTGGACCGTCTCCGAAAGTCAACAAATATTAAAATATTCAGACAAGCCACGTAGCATGTCCGACACGTGTCCATATCATGTTCGAGCGGTGTCCGTGTCCCATACGTATCCGACAAGTATACAGATGATTTTTTTGAAGTGTTCGTATAACATAGACGGCAATATAGGAAGAGCAGAAACAACTTAGTTTAGGAAAGGTACCATTTTATTTGCAAAAGAAGATAATTAGTTCATAATCATAAATTTACTTGCGTGGTGATTTGAGCAGAAAATAATTTGATAGGAACAGGAAATTGTTTAGGAAAATGATATTTTTATCCTTGTATGTAATGTCCAATTTTATGAGTTAAAAAGGAAGTGATAATCCCAATAATAAATGTACTAATGATAAGAAAATCTCTCTAATTTATTGATAGCATCATTTTTGCTTATTTCCATATTTGTTTTGTCTCTTCAATTCAATCTCATTCATCCAGATCCTACTATTTCAAAAAAAATTCAATCACTACATTTTTTTTTTGTAGAAGAAAGATATTTTTTTTTCAAAATTATCAATTATGTCATCTATTTTAATTATTTATTATTTGAATATATTATTTTTTTTTTCAAATAGCATTTGGAATTTTGGACACTTGATATGTCAATGGCATTTGCGTTTATTGAATTTAAATTTAGAAAGTACGTAATAAGACTTTTTTTATAAATAAAAAAATATTAATTACTCATATTACCTTTTAATTTACTTGTCATCAACTACGAATTCATGAAATTGCATAATAATGAAAATTTATTTTTTTATTCTTGTATACCTTTGTAAGTATGTAGCTTATATTTCCTAAAACATTATTTGAATAAGCACATTAATATTAATATATCTAAAGATTTCATGAACAAGAATAATTAATATTGAAAAGATAATAACATATTTATAAAATTGAAATTTAATCCAATAAAAAAATTTGGTTATTTTAATAAATAGCAATAGATTTGAGGGTTTTGATGATGTTTATGTCGAAAAGAGAAATAATCAGCAATAAAGAGTAATATACTCTTTTCTTTTTTAACTCAATTAATTGACATTAATAAAGAAGAGTAAAGATGTCTTTTTGTTAGAATTTTTCCTGCTCATATCAAAACCTTTTATGCCCATATCATTTCCCAATTTACTTAGGGAAATTTTCAGAAAACCCCTAACTTTTGACAATATTTTTAAAAAACCCTCTCACTTCTTGGATTCTAAAAAAACTATACGTGAAATTATGATGTTTTGTAGGGGTACACGTGAAATTTGGCATAAAATATAATATATTCATAACTTATCAATAAAAGAATCAAATTGTTTCTAACAGAATATAAAATCATACTGGTGAAAAATATAATGAGTCTTTATATTTGACTACAGCATGAAGCTATATTTTAATAAATTTGAGTTCTTTTAATTATGTTTGTATCTCCATATTGCAGCTGTAAATTATAAAGTTTTCATTAATTGTTTTATAAATTAATATGAAATTTTATTTTAGATAAATTATAACTAATAGCATTAATTGTGAATTATGGAAATAGAAATTAAGAATATAATATACCATATAATTTGATGTGGAAAGGGAATATAAGCTAGAATATAATTTTATCAAGTGTCGGCATGCACGGCTTAAGTTGGGTTTTAAAATCCAAATCCATAACTTAATTAACAAATAAGAATTTTCAGAATTCAAAACTGGGACGGCCCAGCGTCATCATATAACCCGCAAAAAAAAGCTGGCTCGGGTTGTGTTGGACAGATTGGGCGGGTTTAAAATCATTTGTATGTTCCTGGATGAAAGTTCTAGTTCTGCAAATAAAGTTGTTCAAGTACTATTTTCTAAATAAAGCTTTTTAGCCGTTAGTTTAAAAAAGTCTCAATAATGGTAGTTGTTTTTTATAATTTCTTAGATCGTGTTGAATTTGATGTAACATGTTTCAGTTATTATTGAGGAAAAAATGGTAGATATATTAGAGGGGGTCGTTTAAAATTTTCTCATCAATTTTCCTAAAAGAAGATTGCCATCACTTACTCTTTCACACAGACTTAAAAAAAGTAGCTGGCTCAGCAGGTCACCGCCTGGGGCTTACTGAAAACCACGGTTTGCATTAATAGTAAGAGATGATCGACAGAATGAAGTTGAATACAAGTTCAGATACATAATCGAAACTCAGAAACTTAGTAAGAGAAGTTGACAACAATATAATTCTATGTCTGGCCAAACCACCTCCAGTAGAGTGATGAGCCACCATCTCACTAACTCAAAAATTATGGGTTCAATACTTGGCAAAAGTCAAATTTCTTTAAATATAGATAAGGGACATGTCAGCCCTCTCTATAAAATCAAAAAATAATTCTATTTCTGTATTGAAGCTTGAGAAAAAAAATTTGGTCCCATTTTCATTATTTTTACGCCAAAAAAGTTCAAATTCATATTATAAGATTATTATGGAAAATACTCAACTAACTCATGATTCCATTGACTATATCTGTAGAAAAATTCAAATCCAATCATCAAATTAAATGTCATTTGTACTCTTATTAGTAAGTAAACACATTTTCATTTATAGAGCGAATATGCATGTCCAGTTAGACACCAGTCCAAACTGGGTCCTACAGAATTGGATCAGCACCACTGTCCCCTATCGGCCCTGGAGATGTAGCTCCAACCTACCAAGCGGTGCAACTATTAATTTCTGTTTCACACTTCACCATAAATACACATGAATACACACATACCCTTTGACTCTCTCTCTCTCTCTCTCTCTCTCTCTCTCTCACACACACACACACACACACACGCACACACCCCACCTTAATGGAGTCAAGAGTGAAACCTGGTTTGAATGGAGTTGAGAGTCAAAATGATGAGGCTGAGAGGGCAGGGAATTCCACAAGACTATTTGGGGAAATTCCGATACGTGCATTTGCAGTTGCGGCTACTCTGGTCGCAGCTCTAGTGATGGGTCTGGACAGCCAAACAACAACCATACCGTTTAAGATCACACCAACACTGCCACCTCTTCCGGTCGCGGTCACTGCCAAGTGGTTCCACTCCACCGCATTCATGTAACTTCTCTCACATCACCTTTCTGTGAAGTTATGGTAATTGCTTGATGGTGAGAGTGAGAAAAAGCCCCAACGAGAGAGTAGAACTAAAATAGTGTCATTTCCAGCACTTATCAGAGATTCATTAGAAACGTATATTTCAATGTTTGTTAAACAAATATATTAATAATTATTTTCCGAATTGCAGATATCATGTAATCATCAACGCAGTTGCATGCCTATATGCTGCCATGTCGCTCGTCGTCTCACTTCTAAGAGGATCAAGCAAGAAATGCCTAACTCTGGCAGTCACCTTAGGTGACCTAGTCATGGTTGCTCTTCTCTTCTCGAATATTGGTGCAGCTACGGATTTTGGTTTATTAGGATTACGGGGCAACTCGCATGTTCGTTGGAACAAGGTCTGTGGTGTGTATGGAAAGTTTTGTCACAAGGGAGCATTTGCTGTCGCATTTTCCTTCCTCGGTGCACAGGCTTTCTTGATCTTAGTCATTATCTCAATTGTTGCCATGCACAGGAGGTCCAAGTAGAACTTATATTACTGTTGAAACTGTTATATATGTATTATTTGTGTAGGTTGTGGTTGGATTTCTCTTTCCCTTTTCATGGAACTTAGGATTTGGGTCGATGTTAATTTGCTTGTTTTACCTTTCTATCATACAACTAAATTATTAAATCCCATAGGCTATGATTAAATGGTCTCCCTTGCCTGATATTGTCATTTTCTTTGTGTAAGCTGTGATTTGATCTCTCTACCCTTTCTGGATCTAAAATTCTTTCAATTGTCAAGCATACATGCTGGTGTTGATACTGTATGTTGATATTGTCATGTATGAGTTCTTTGTGTACGACATGGTCTGGTAATTGATTCAGAAAAACTGAGCTCAGAAATCGGACGCAAATTCATAACATTTGGATAAAAATCCATATGAAATACTGCATCTTACTTTGCATTAAGGTTGTTTCGATTTTGAAACCGGAAATTTTAAAAACTTCACATTTGCAATCTAAATTATGTACCAGAAATGATATTTACGTCAATTTTAAACCTATATTTCATTACATCATCACTGTGACCTTAGAAGACCAAAATTGCTCAAATTACCCGGTCTGGCGTGTTACACAGCTTAAGTCCCTAGAACCAAAAAAATCTCACAATAAAAGAAACAATGGCCAAAATTACACACCTACCCAACCCCGAACAAACAAAAATGAAAAAAAAAAATGAAATAAATACATAAACTACATTTGTCATTGCAACTTGGCTGATTTGTAGTTTGAATCACAAAATCGGGTTAGGTGGCGACTGGATGATTTCCTCTAGTTTTACTTGGCGGCATACCAATTCTGTGCACACTTGGCATCCACTGAGAGGCCAACATTCAAGAAATTGGCACCATAAAAGGGCTTGGACATGCACTCTACTACTATCGACTTGGCCAGCTCAGCAGACTCTGTGGGCCCTTCCAATATTACCTCATCATGAACCTGGCACACACAACACCCATTTCTCATTTTTTTAAACTTCATCATATTGAGAAATAACATTATAAAAAGGTAGTCTTAAATATGTACAGACCTGTAATAAGAGTCTCCAGCCTAACTCCTTGAGGCGTTGATTCCTGTCTATCTCAATCATGGCGCACATAGCAACATCTGCTGCGCTACCCTGTAGTTAAACAAATATTAAGTCTAAATAATATTTTCACAAAGCTCCTTAATATTTGCTTAACATCAAATGCACTGCCAAATTAGTCCTATAGCACGCATTACATACTTACCATACGCATAGTAGGGAGACCTAACACTAGTTGTTTCACTTCACACCATTATTTTATACCACACCATTATTTTATACCATAACTGTGATTATAATATATAAATAAGAAAGGTGGTATGGGTACCTGAACATACATAAACATATATATAATATATAAATAAGAAAGCTGGTATGGGTACCTGAACAGGAGTATTAATGGCTGCACGTTCGATGTGACCACGGTGAGCTGGACTGCATTGGGCCAAAGAGGGAAAGCGGCGGGCCCGGCCCAAAAGAGTATACACGCATCGCTCTTGTCCAGCCTGTCTCTTTCGCTGCTCTTGCCAGCGCAGAACTTCCTGTCTTTCCTTGTACCAAAGCTTCACCGTTTCCTTTGCTTCCTTTAGAGAAACCTAAGAATAGTAGGGGGAAAACCAAAAATATATATTTACAAAAACATGAAGGGGATAAACTAGACATTCAGAACTCACTAACTCTAAATGGTTTTGCATTTGGAAGATACCATCTTATAAAAAAGGAGTAAAGATATTAATTAGTATACAAAACAATAAAGTACCTTCCAGTCCCGAGCAAGTCCAATAGGTGTTTTTCCATAAGCAATAGAAAAATTGAGCATTTTTGCCTTTCTTCTCTCGGAGCCAAAAGCATCCTGGAACCATAAAAAAAAAAAGGAATGTTAAACTTGTAATCAAATTCTAAATTTCTATGTGTTAAAACTAAAAAGTAAAAACTGCTATTAACAGGGTAAAACTAGCATAGAAAGAAGGATTTTTCATTTGGAATCTGCTCTTTTTTCTCTATATACGTATGGAAGGTTGTTTACCGTTAATAAGTTTAATATGATAAGGATGTGCCATTATATCAACTGGGCAAAAAAAAATCCATAAGTCACCTAGAACTGAAACATACCTTTCAGCAGAAAGTATACCATTTGTCTAAAACAAAAAACAAAAAAAACCTTTTTTTCTACAAATCATGCTATTTTAGTTGCACGACAGCCGTAACTTGAATACCTTCAAATCAAGAGGCACGATACATGTCATGGCTACCCAGTTTTCATTCTTCAGTTAAATAGCAAAATGGTATATTACGAGACAAAATGAAATATCATAAGCACCTTCAACAGAGGAACTGGAGGTTTCTCCTGTCCGGGCTGAGGATGCCACTCAAGAATTACTTTTTCCTCCTCAACTGCTTTACGGATGTGATCGTACATATTCATGGCTGTCCTTGAATGGAAATCGCCACCAGCCTTGAATGCGTCCAACATGCTCTTGCAGTTCGCAAGGTGAGCTAATATCCTAAGCTCAAGCTATAAATATAAATTAAATAATAACATGTGAGATAACAAACGTGATGCATAAATGATGGGCAAAAAGAGGGGTCACTTGGGTGCTCTTGAGGAAAGTAAAGGAGGGTTGCAGACGACATATCGCGTGATTTTCTAGTTTCATGGATGTACAAATGATGTTTTGATGTTTGTACGGATGGATATACATGAAATTATTCGTCAAAAGATAAAAATAAAATAAAATAAATTTACCTGCCCATAGTCAGCAACAATGAGAGACTTCCCTGGTGCAGCAATAAAAGCCTGCCGAATTTTATATCTATCCTTCTCCAGTGCAGGTTGATTCTGAAAAGAAAAAAAGAAATATTAACCAATGAACGGACGCAGACTCAAAGAATTACTTGAATTCACAAGTATGAATGATATGTAAAATGAAGGAAGATAAAGAGGAATATTTTCAACAAAAAAAAGTGGAATCATGATATTGCAGAATATCTCTTTCTTTTCATTGTTCGTAAAAATAGTAATGAACATTCTACTATATATAGGGTGCTAGGATACGGTCTAGCGAAGTGACAAAAATACCTTAATTGAATAGATTTATCATCCATCCCTTAAAATAATATAATAATAAATTACAATTTTATTTTAAGAATAAAGTAGGGGCATTGAAACAAAGAATGAAAAGGAAGGAGCTTTCAGTAACTTCTTAACAATGAAAAGGCCTTTTTATAAATTTTCACAAAAAAAAAAGTAAAAGTGTTTTTAGAACCTGCAAATTTGGGGCCCTTGCTGATAAGCGTCCTGTTTCAGTGTTGATGTTCAGCGAGCAGTGTATCCGCCCTTTATCACATGATATATGATTTCCCTTTAAACAAACACAAATAGAATATCAGAATACAAATTTTAGATTGATCATATAACTTATACTTACAAATCAAATATTACAACTACAGGTAAAGAAATATGGTAAAACTAATTAAGCAAACAAATGTAGGCGCAACAACTTCCTACACACTTTCTACAAAATCCAATTATATTGGTTCACTTGAAAATTTACTATTTTTTTTTATGTTTTGCATACATGTACTAAATTGTCTAAACATGACAGACAAAAATTAACAGAAATCTGTGCATTACCTGTAAAGGAAGAATGAAATTAGAAATCAAAGAATCAATGGAGCAAACTTCACAAAGAGCAGCAATCGCATGACACGCGTCCCTCCCCTTCTTTCCTCCTCCAAATGCCCGATACGCATTCCCATACATCTTATCAATTGAATCTCCTTCAAACCCACAATCTTCTTCTTCTTCTTCATCCTCTCCATTTGTGTATATCAACTCAGTCGGGATTTTACCGGCGAGCGATTTCAAAGCGCTGCCGCTCACCGAAGGCCATCCACTCGCGGTGTACGACTCGGGCTGCATGTTCTCCACGAGGTTGTTCAGAGTGATATTTCGGAATTTTGCAGGGGCTTTCTTGCCGTTTTCGATCAGTTTGTCAGTGTTTGGGATTTTGAATGTTCTGCTTCGCGGCAGTGTCTCCTCTGGGTCTTTGCTGTCAGAACGAAATTATAAATTAAGAAAAAATAATAATGGTTATTTCGAGTGGGATTAAGTGCAGTTGAGTTTCGGGTTGGGACTGGTAGTCTTGTTTACTTTTCTTTTTTGGTCTATATGGATTGAAATGTATAATTCTGTAACATTTTGGTAATATTTTGAATGATGTTCTACCTTGCTCAAAAAGTTTGCACTTCAATCTTTAGAATACATAAACATGATAAATAACATTACGCACACATGCACATCTTAACTGATTCTAAGACTCTTTTAGAGAAACTTTCGATTCAACTGGATTCATAGTTCACCAAAGATTTCTATGATTCACAATTCACACAAAAGGGATTTCAATTCATAAGTCAAAATAACTACAAGTACTAGCAAAAGAGTCATTTGGAGGTTGTTGTAGGGCTTGTTGTTCTTGTCAGATTGCCACAAGTGGCACAAAGTAAAAGCCAATACAATTGAACTTCCGAAAATGAAGTGACAAAAAAAAAATAGCAACTTTTTCTGATGCACAAACTAAATCATTTACGTACTTGTTTCTGATGCCACCAAAGAAGAGCTGGCGGATTTGTGCATCACTCCCCACATTCATATACTTAGCATCTTCACAATACTCAGAAGCCCATCCCTTAAACTTCTCAGCTGCCAATTTCTGCTCCTTAATAGCGACTTTTTCTATCTCTGACAAGTACATCCTATCAACCAACATCCCTTCGGTCTCCATTTTAACAAGAATTTCCCCAAAAGGGCACCAATATTCCCTATAAAAATCATACATCGTTCCCTTGATAGACCCTTCAAGCACCCATCTCATCTTTTCGAGCTTCGCTTTCAAGCTTAAATAAAGCCTCAAAGTACTTATTGAATCCAAGGCCGAGTAGCTTATCCAAAGCTCTCTCTCTTCCCTTTGTAGAGTTTCAACTGAGTCGATGGTAATAAGTTTACCCTCAGATCCGTCCTTTTTGAGCTTTTTCTTGCCGAATATGGACTTCATTGATATTTTACCAATGTTTAGGGCTGATTTAGGGCATGAATGAGTGCTTGAGATCACTCTTGGGTCGCCACTAAGTGCCTCAAGAGAATATCCTCCATCTAGCCTTCTAGAAGAATCCCAGAGGCGAGCAAGATGCATTGTATCGGCATGAAAACCTTTGAGTTTTATCCCGTAATTCTCTATTATATGGCTGTCAAAACTGTAGTTATGCCAAACCTGAAAATAAGAACATAAATGTTTAGCTTTCTTTTGTGATCGACGATAGAAAAAATGACGTCTCTCATGTTTTAAAAGGGGTATCCATGGTATTTCTCATTTTGTTTAGTCGAACATGCAATTATTCCAAATATAATAAGCAAGATGAAAGTGAAACCTACCTTTTTAATTGATGGGTCTTCAAAGAAAGGAATGAATTCATTGAGAATATCTCTTTCACCGTCAAGTATATCCACCCAAATACAAGACTTTCCATTTCCAAAATCAGCTTGCATGCCAGAATTGCAGGAATAAATACTAAAGCATATGAGCTCACCATGATTAACAGGCGTCTCTTGCTTAACATCAATCTTAGCAACCTGCAATAATTATAAGATTAGCGTCTATGCTAGTAGACACAATTAACAGAAGAAATAAACCAATAAAGTTTCCGAAATTGACTTTCTTTAGTAGCAAAATTAATTTAAATTTTACCAAAATTGACTGAAAATACAAACATTTTACCTACAGAGTGCCTGATAAGGACCATTTTTTACTTTTATTTCATCCATGTCACTAGTTACGTTTGTAAATTAAATGGAAATTTTTTTTTACTCTAAACCAACTTATAAGTAAAGAAAGCATATATAATGAATGACTTGCCTCTGTATCACATCCATGGATGAATTCTTTGTACTTTGTTGTGAGCAAGCCAACAACTCTCTTTGCTTCCTTGACATTATCAACCACCAAAACCTCATTATAAACACGGCCAAGTCTCTCTCTGACGTCCTCCTCTTGCTTATTATTCACATTGCTCAAATTGAATTGCTTCTCAAGTGCGTCTCTCGGTTTATCAAATGGTTCAGCCACTAATCCCTTTGTAATTTCACACTCTTTCACTGACCCATTAAAAACCTTTGCTATTTCACACTCTTTTACTGACCCATTAACCTTATTTATCGCAGACTCTTTCACTGACCCATTAATACCCTTATTAAAACCTTGAAGTTCTGGAGTCCTTTCCTTCTCCAATTCTTCAATGCTCGTGTTCTTGATTTGATTACCATTGAACTTTAACCACTTGAGTTTATTGTTCTCCTCGAACCAACGTTTCTTCGTCGCAACACTTCCATTTCCATGATTAGGAGATGTTCCCAAATTTATTTGCTGTCTCCTTGAACCAGAGCAGCTTCTGTTTTATACACGACCCCAAAATGGAAATGGAAAGGAAAAATTAGAGAAAAAGAAGCGAAATTAAAGAACAAGAGATGCAAACCAAGTCAAGATAAAAGGCGAACTTACATGAGAAAGCGGCCGGGTGCAGAAGCCCGTTGTAACGCCATGGAGAGTAATTTCTTCTCTTCTTCCTAGGGTTTTTCGTCTGTTATTTCATTTCGAGAGGAGAGAAGGGAAGGGAAGATTAAAACAAATAGTTTTGTAAGATAAGATTTTGCAAGCATCCCATCAAATTTTAGTTTAGTGCGTCGGATTGAAATCGGGCTGTAAAATTTTTAAACGGACTACACAGTCCAGTATCCACTACCACTACCACTACCACTACCACTACTACTATGAACTATAACAGTATCACGGCTGTCTACTGATTCCGTGGAGAATGGAGGAGGTAAAACTAGGCTTGTCAACGGATCGAATTAAACCCGGACCTGACGAATATCTAACTGAACGGATCGGGTTTTATCTGATAAGAAAACTCACGGATCGTGTTGTGAATTGGGTTGGGTTCGGATTTAGTTATATCCAATTTGCGGGTAATCTAAACTCGAACCTGAAGTAAAATTATAAATATATTCTTAATCACAATCATTAATTTTGTGTTTTTTATTTACTATTTGAATATTTTATGAACGTTATATAATTTGAACTATTTTATAATTTAAATGCCTTAATCGATTATTTGCTTAAAAATTATTTTATAATTTTAATTTTATATGGATTATTTCAAAATTTGAAAAAGTGAAAAATTAAATCTGAGTTCGAGTTTTACCTGCAGGTTCGGGTTTATCCATGAGTTCGGGTTCGGAAAAAAAGCATAATGGTTTTGGATTCAAGTTCGAAAAAACCATAATGGTTTTGGATTCGGGTTCGTGTCAAATCCGAAAAGTTTGGGTCGGATTTCGGTTCGGACAAAACCACTACCACTACTACTATGAACTATAACAGTATCACGGCTGTCTACTGATTCCGTGGAGAATGGAGGAGGTAAAACTAGGCTTGTCAACGGATCGAATTAAACCCGGACCTGACGAATATCTAACTGAACGGATCGGGTTTTATCTGATAAGAAAATTCGCGGATCGTGTTGTGAATTGGGTTGGGTTCGGATTTAGTTATATCCAATTTGCGGGTAATCTAAACTCGAACCTGAAGTAAAATTATAAATATATTCTTAATCACAATCATTAATTTTGTGTTTTTTATTTACTATTTGAATATTTTATGAACGTTATATAATTTGAACTATTTTATAATTTAAATGCCTTAATCGATTATTTGCTTAAAAATTATTTTATAATTTTAATTTTATATGGATTATTTCAAAATTTGAAAAAGTGAAAAATTAAATCTGAGTTCGAGTTTTACCTGCAGGTTCGGGTTTATCCATGAGTTCGGGTTCGGAAAAAAAGCATAATGGTTTTGGATTCAAGTTCGAAAAAACCATAATGGTTTTGGATTCGGGTTCGTGTCAAATCCGAAAAGTTTGGGTCGGATTTCGGTTCGGACAAAATCACAACGTTCCGATCAAAACCAGTTATCATGGGAAATAGAAAAAAAAAAGAATGCAAGAAACAAAAACAAGAGAGATGAATGAAAAATGGAAGACATAAATAAAATCAAGTAGACTAAAAAAAATCTATTTCACACCGTTCAATATAAAAGAAAGAAATTTTCAAAAAAATGTCAAACTTTTCTGAATATATCAAAAATCTCCCTCATTTTTTAGATTCTTCGAAAAAAAAAGCTCTAAGGCTTTACTTGGTTTTAGGATAAAGTGAGGAAAGATAAGGAAAGGAAAAGAGTTATTCATGTTTGTTTTGAGAGTAAGTTGGAGGAAGGAGAGGGAAATAAAGAAAAAGATATCAAATGGATATGTCACGTATGGTATGAAATAAAATAGAAAGAAAAATAAGAAAATTATTGTGTTTCATTTTCTTCACTTAAATTAGCATATATATTTCTTCTAAAATTTGAATCTAACATTCATATCATCAATTATATGCAGTCTAAATTGATATATACCAAATATATTATATTTTATCTTCTAAAATTTTAGAATCATATTAAAATTTATTTTTCCAATAATTAATTAAAAGTTTTTGGATTAGTATGTTATATTAAAAATTGAGAATATTTATATTAGAAAATTTAATTGAGTACCACTACAACAAAATTACATATCAGTCACGGGCTGTGGCTATTGATCTGATCAACAACAACAGGCCGTTGCTAATAAGAAAACCCGTGGCTATTGGGTCTATCAATAGCAACGGTCCTGTGGCTATGGGGAAAACCTTGGCTAGTGATCTCAATAGCCACGGTTTAACCCAATAGCAACAGAGTCTACCGTGGCTATTGAGGCACGAATTTTAAAACACCGATACAGCCTCTCTTTCTTTCTTTCTCTCTGTCTCGTGCCGAAGGAAAGAAGGGAAGAAAGAATAGAAGGAAGAAAGAACGAAAGAAAAGAAAGAAAGGAAGGAAAGGAGTTAGGGTAGGCCGGCCGTCTCTCTCCGGCCTCTCTTTGTCTCGTGCTCAACCCGAAGGGAAGAAAGAAACGAAGGAAGAAAGGAGAAGGAAAGAAAGAAAAGCAAGGGAAGAAAGGGAAGAAAGGCGTCACCTCTTGCCAGCCTCCTCCTCCTCTGCCGTTCGCCGGCCTCTCTTTCCCAAGCTCTCACATGGTCCAAACCCCAACCCCGATTTCTCTCTTTCTCTAACCCTAACCCTAACCCTTAACCCGATCCGCCGGCCCTCTTCTTTCTTTCTCAAGATCTGTCGTCCTCCTCGTTGTGCTGCCGCCGTGCTCCATACTTAATTAGATTTAGGTACGTAATTATGAATTTGGGGGTAAAATTAGTGATTATTTGTTTAAATTAGTTATTAATTTATGGTTGTTTTGGTTAATTAGATTTAGGGTTAGTTTATGTATTTCTTATATTTGTGTTAATTCGGTTGATTAGGGTTTATTTGTGTTAATTTGTGTATTTCTTATATTACTTATGTAATTAATAATTTGTTTAATTGTGTTGTGAAATAGGTTTGAAAATACGTCACGTTCAAATCTCGGATTTCTTGGTGAATAATTCTCTCTCGAAGCCGAATTTCTTCTATTGGTTAGGTAATAATTATATGATTTTTGGTTGTGCTTTTTAGGGTTAATTAGATTTTTTAATATTGTATTTCAATGACTTAGGATTAACTATGTTAAGATTTAGGTAGTTTTGTTTTGTAAATTAGGATTAAGTAGGTAATATTTTTTTATTTATTTAATTTTAAAAATTATATTTATTTGAACATATGGTTGATTTAGGTTTTTTTTTTATTTGTTTTATTTAATTTTAAAAATTTGTTCTATTTGTTTTATTGCTAATTTGTTTTATTTAATTATAAAAAAAATATTTGTTTTATTTAATTTTAAAATTTGATTTATGGTTAATTTGTTTTATTTAATTTTAAAAATTATATATTTGTTTTATGGTTAAGTTGTTTTATTTAAGTTTAAAAATTATATATTTATTTAAGGGGTATGTTTAGGATTATATGATTAGTATTAGGGTTAGGTTTATGTTTATGGTTAGGGTTAGATTTAGGATTAAGTTTAGTGTTATGGTCAAGGTTTCATCTAGGGTTTAGGTTATGTAAATTTCACGTCATATCTTAAATTAATTGAATTCCTATCTCTTCTCAAATAATTATACATATCTTCAATTAATTGAATTCCTATCTCTTTTCAAATAATAGTTAGAACATCCAACCCTATTAATTATAAATAATAAAAAAGAATTCTTCGAACTATTTGTATGCTAACAGATCTTTAAAATATATAAATCAAGAATGGCGGACGATCGGAGTTGGATGTATGATCCGGTTATGAATAGAAAAAGTATGGAAATATTTTTTGAAGGTGTCGTCAGATGTATCGATTTTGCATTCTCGAAACCTGAGAATATTGAAAGAAATAGGAACAATCTGAAATGTGTACGGTACCCATGCGCCCAGTGTCAAAATGTCATTCCATCCTCGAAATACTATATCCACACACTTGTGTAAATATGGTTTCTTTTCTCATTACTTTATTTGGGATGCTCATGGAAAGTCGGTTGAAACTCGAGACCCTATCACATCGCCGTGATAATATGACGGTTGCATGCAAATGGAAGAGATGGTGCACGCTGAAGCAGTCCCGATTTTAATTGAGACGTACCTGCAAGTCGTGACGATAACCCGAACCCGCGACAGCTGCAAACTTTTTTGAAATATTGAAAGCCGCGCGTGTGCAATTATGGGATGGCTCGGGAGTCTCAAAAGAGACGCTCTTATCGGTCGTTAGTATGTTATTAACTCTTAAATCAGATTACGAAATGACGAAAGATTATTTCGATAAGATGATTTATATTATCAAGCACAAACTCCTTCCCGAAGGTAATAAACTACTCGAGAATTTTTACGAGTCCAAAAAGCTCGTTAAAGGGTTGGTGTTAAAGTATGAGAAAATCGATGTTTGCCCAGGTAATTGCATGTATTCTACGGGTAAAATAGCACTAAAGTAGAATGCGACAAGTGCCGGAAACCCCATAATTACAAACCACAGGACCAAGGAAAAAAGGACAA
Source organism: Juncus effusus (assembly GCA_027726005.1). Taxonomy (NCBI): domain Eukaryota; kingdom Viridiplantae; phylum Streptophyta; class Magnoliopsida; order Poales; family Juncaceae; genus Juncus; species Juncus effusus. The sequence continues at coordinate 4,889,932 of CM050910.1, read as the reverse complement.
ACATGTTCCGATGAAGGTATTGTGCTACCTTCCGATAACTTTGAGATTGTAGAGATTATATATATCCAAACATGTCGCTAGACATATGACGTGGCACGACGGACCTCGGGATAAACCGGACGTAATGATTCATCCCTCGGATGGTGAATCGTGTAAGCATTTTGATTTAACGTATCCGGATTTCGCCGTTGAGCCTCGGATAACCATAAAAGTAAATTGCATTTTTTTTTTACCCCAATATGGTCTAAGAGTTAACAATAATGGGGTTAAAAATTGTTTGACCAAAATACCATTTCTTTTAATGTTTAATTTTAAGAACCCCTCTAATGTTTTTTTAATATTAAAAAATCCTAAATATTTAATAATAACTAATACATATACTAACAAAACAAACAATTTATAATTACACAATTAAATATGATTTTTAAATATTAAAAATATATAAATATTTACAATAATAATTAACATATAATTAGTAAAATAATCAATTTGTAGTAATTACATAGTATTTTGTTGCATTATATGTACATTGTATTTTATATTAAATATATATTGATTATGTACTGATTTATTAATTAATTATATATTTATCTATGTTGTTAAATATTATTTTAAACATTTATGTTTCTTTAATATACAAAAATACTTGGGATAAAAAAATTATTGTTTGTTGTGTTAAATATTATCTTTTAAATACTAAAAAATATTAATGGGTTCATTAAAATTATATATACAAAGAACAAAGCATTTTGGAAAAGCATTTAACCTCATGATTGTTAACTTTAACACCATAGAGGTGTAAAAAATTCAATTTATTTTTAGGGGGTTTTTGAGAAATTTGAAAAGTGGGAGGTTCTAAGTTAGGATTTTTTTTAGTTTCCCTGTAAAAAAAATAAAACAAGCATTAGAATGCAATATTTATTTTAAGCTAGATTAAAATGAAAATGTCAAATTCTTTGTATCTATTTCAAGAGTGTCACTTCAAATGAAATTACTTCCTATCAAGAAAGGGAAATCTGAAAGTGCGACAGGTTTGAGCATGTCCAAAACGCGACGGCATACAGTTTTGTCCGTTTTTTACTACATTTTTTTGTTTTCTATACATTGTTTTCATTATTTTACTTATATATTATTTTATTGCCTCTAAAAATGAATCTTATATATTGTTTGTTTAATTTTATATACTATTTACTGTCTCTATATACTATTTTTTTCACGTAATACTCATTGCGCGCGTGAAGTATAAGCTGTCATGTATAAGTATCCGAAAACGTATCCAAAACGAAGGGGATCGATTGTGTTGCGTCAACAATCCGATGCCCGTCGCTCTCAATGAAAGAAGCATCTAACAATATCAAATTTCAAATGAATTATGAAATAAATATAACACAATAAAATAATTAAATATATTTGTTACAAAATAAAGTAATTAAAGCGCTTACCGTAGCGATATGTCTGCTAAACTTATGCAGCGGCGAACCGCCGGCCATCTGGCTCAAAGGGATCGATCCCGTCATATTCTTTGATAGGTTGACCTCCCGGCGCATATGATTTCGGAAAGATTCCAATGAAATCGATTTGTCCCCCTTCTTTTTTTACCAAACCCAACAACGAAACAATAGCTGGATAATAAAAAAAGTAATAATATTATTAATAAAAATTATTATAATTATAATAACAATAAAGATAGATAAAGCAAGGGATACCTTGAATCAGTTGAGACGGATGATAATTCGCACCAAGGTGACATGGAGATGGATTCTCCAGCACAAATCGCGCACAAGAGAGAACCCATTAGGTGGATGGCATACCATGGGTTCTATAGCGCAAATCACACATAGGAGAGAGCCCATCGGTTTTAGTGTAACATAATTGGTCTTACTCATCTTTTAAGTAGTTGAGACTAGATGAGTTTGAGGGGAAATTTTTCAGAATAACTTACTTAGTGAAGAAAATTAAATTATTATTACAATATTGTAAAATAAAAATAAAAAAGAATAATTGAAGAAGAATAGAAAAAAGAGAGATAACGAGAGAATTAAATTATTATTACATCCCCCGTTAATAACTTAATATTATAATACTAGTAGTCTGGTCTATTATTAAGCCATGATACATTAATTTCTACCTAATAAAAATAAAAAGAAATAGTTAATTTAACTTATTAATAAAATAAATTAAGAAAAAAATGTTCTTAATAGCATAGAGATGAGCAGTCCAAATCTTATTGCATATATGGAAGATAAAAACAGATGCTAAATAGTGTAGAGTATGCAGAAGACAAAATCATATGCGAAATATTGTTAAAATATTACCAAGTCTCATGCTAAGTATTTAATTAGTAATAATTTTCTTAATCATGAAAAGAACGGTAATATGTATTAAGAGGACACCCAGATAGGTTCTTCCGCGCAAATCGCGCACAAGAGAGGACGCATGAGGGGGATGGAATATCAAGGATATTACATTTCATACTCGCCATATCCTTCATCAGTACGAGGGGGAGGTCTTCAATACCTACCTCACCACGACATTGAATGGTATCAAGCATGTTCTTAATTCCTGTCCAATCGATATTCGCTATCCCCGTCAAAAACCGATATTGTATCTCGAAAATTTCCCTCTCTTCGGGCTTCATTTTAGGGTCAGGCAGGACGAGAGCCTGGGGGAGAGGTATCACGACAGGGGATGGATGGACTGGCCAGGGGGGATGACACGGTGACAAACCAGGCCAGAAGAAGAGACCGAGCCATGGTGGCCACCAACCACACCAGCAAGAGAGTGCGAGCCAGGTGGGACCTAATAAAACCTAGATAAGAAAATTAAATTAAGCTAAGAAATATAAGACAAACAAAATTAGAATAAAATGAACCGTACCATCAAGACAGCTTAATTATAATAATAATTATTATAATAAAAAATGTATGTCTTCAACATATGCAATGATATTTTACATATGTCTTCTTCTTCCGCATATGCAATAACATTTTACATATTTACAAATTGCATATACCAATAGCTCTGTTTTCTTCGTTTTATTCATTTATTTATTTGATATTACATTTCATACCTTGCCATATCCTCATCAGTAGGAGGGCGAGGTCTTCAATACCTGTCTCACCACGATGTTGAATGGTATCAAGTATGTCCTTAATTCCCATCCAATCGATATTCTCCATCCCGTCAAAACCTGTATAGTATCTCGAACATTTCCCTCTTTTTCAGGCTTCATTTTAGGGTCAGTTGTCTTTTGTTGAAGCATAGGACGACCATTGATTTTTAATGAGTAGTTCAATCATAGCCGTTGATTTTCTAATTAGGAGCTTTCAAAACACATTAAATCATTCAATCTTAATCAATGAACCAATCCAAAACAAACCAAAACACATCACATATTTCTCAATCCAACACAAATAACAAATCCACTAAACCAATCCAACACAAAACAAAAAAAATACAAATAATAAAACACACTACACCTCCAACTGGAAAAAAATAGCGGCATGTTCATGGTTACCTACAAACTCCTCATGGTATTTGACAATACGCTCCTGCAACCAGTCGTCCAAAGCTGCCCACGTTCGAGTTTGAATGCGTGTTTAACACAGCAAAATAAAATTAATAATAATAATAATAATAATAATAATAATAATAATAAAGAGAGATGGAGATAGTGATACCTGGAATCAGTGCGGCGGGAGGTAATTCACAACAATTGGACACATGACAGATGGGTTGGTCACGATTTCCGTGAAGCATAATCAAACTGTGCAGTGGAACGCCACCGCATGCGGAAGAGCATCGCCATGCCAACGCTAGAACCATGGCATTGTCGTGGCATTAAATTCCTCCTTGTCGACCACAGCGTCCAGTTGATTCTTAAATTTCTAAACTCGCGACAATCGCCGCGAGGTGGTTGCTAAACGTACTATCGTATGATATTATTCGATTATTTAGATGTTTATATTATAGACTTATTTTAGATGTGACAATGGGTACCTTTTGGTAATTAATAATGCAATCCTAGGAAAAAGTCATTAATGAACGTCATACAAAACGCTGCATAAATGTATAGAAACAATCTATAAGTTAGATAAATTTGAATTTCAATTAACGTTTGTTAGATGAACAGGACTTTTTTTTTGAAGTGGCCAAAAAAAAAATAATAATTAAGGGAATAGCCTAATTTTGAAAATATTTGTAAAAGTGGCCGTTTCGCCCAGTGACGGGGCGAAACACAGTTTCGCTTAGTGAATGGGCGAAACTGACACTGTTTACACTGTTTCGCCCAGCCACTGGGCGAAACATGCACTGTTCATAATGTTTCGCCCAACCACTGGGCGAAACAGGTACTGTTCATCCCAATAAAAAAAAAATTCTTTTTTTTTTTTTGCCAATTTCCAGTTCCGTTCAGTGAATTTTTTTTATTCCAAATATTTTATTTATATTACCAAAGAAACAATTAGAGATGTACTCATATTATTTTTTCTAGAATTTTACATATATAATAATGACATTTAGGCCATTAAAAACTCATAATCCAACTAATTGAGTATATTTGTTAATTGAAGAATTGTAATCTCAAATTACATTTAGGCCATTAAATTTTTTTTACTGGGATGAACAGTACCTGTTAACAGTGCATGTTTCGCCCAGTGGCTGGGCGAAACAGTGTAAACAGTGTCAGTTTCGCCCATTCACTAAGCGAAACTGTGTTTCGCTCCGTCACTGGGCGAAACGGCCACTTTTACAAATATTTTCAAAATTAGACTATTCCCTTAATTATTATTTTTTTTTTGGTCACTTCAAAAAAAAAGGCGATGAACAGGCCATCCATCCATTTGTTAATTCGAAATGTGGGCCCTTAACAGCGACCTAAAGCATTGAGCTCTCTTCACTTACCTTTCTTCATTTCTCTCTCCACTCTCCAACGACCTAAAGCTTCGCTCTTCACAGCACCTTTCCAATTTCCCTTTCCGCGAGTCCAAGAGTTCAGTTCACTCGAAAGCGAGAAGAAGACGTCCCTGACACATTACAATTTATTCAATATAATGACAATTATTAATTCGATAATTAAATGTGTCATGACATTATTTAATTGGTCTGCCATAACACTGCACCCATTTAAAATAAATAAATAAATAAATAAATACAACACTGAAATATACTAACCAAGAATAGCAAGTTGCTGACTTGGCGGTGGACTCTAAAGAGACAGACTAGTCACCCTTGCCTAAGTCAACGACGAAGAATCTCCTAAGATTCCCCTTTGAATAATTATAATAAAAATAATAAATTAATAATAATAATAATAATTATTATTATTGACTTATTATTTTTATTATTATAATAATAATTATTATTATAATTATAATAAATGTAAGTCTTCAACATATTCAACAATATTTTACATATGTCATCCTCTTCCGCATATGCAACAACATTTTACATATGTCTTCCTCTTCTGCATATGTAAGACATTTTACATATGTACAAATTGCATATACCAATAACTCTCTACTTTCTTTTATTTATTTATTTATTTATTTATTTGAATTATTTATTCTTTCTAGGATTAATATTAATAAAAAGAAAGATAAATTCGCAAGAGCGGATCCTCCTGAAATATTTACAATATTTTTGTAATGTTTTTTATTGTGAACATCTTTTTCAAAAATAGAAATAAATAAAAAGAATAGAGTCATACTGATATCTCATTGTGGTCAAGCCATTGTTTGACACATCACAAGTCAAGTTATATGAATTATAAAATGTAAGTTTTCTTACCTCTTTACTAACTTTCAAATTCATTACTATTTTGTGGTAGATATTTCGTAGTATATTTCTGATTTCGTGACAACCGCCACATCATAGTATTTTCAGAAAAAATACAATATATTACTTAATGTATTTTGGATTCAACAATAACATATATGATCCATTACTCAATATAATAACACTCACCGCACATCATGTTGACAACAAAAAAAAATCAATAACGAGAAAATTAGCATTGATAATATTTTAAGAAAAATAAGTCATGTCATATTTTCCTATGTATATACTCTACATCATTTTACCCCTATATATAATATCATGTTTATTTTTCAAGTATAATGCTTCTTAAATATAATTATTATTCTACTCTTTTTAAAATAAAGGTGAATTATCTTTAATTAAATCTTATGTTACTTCTATTAAAATCCTCAAAATAAATTACCGTGCATTTCTCTTCTTTTTAGTTTTATCTTAGCTTGATTAAGAGTTGGATTTTCTCTTGATATATTATGTCAAGAGCCAACAACATAAATAAGAGAATCAGTGAAGAAACGATCTTTTGATTTTTAAAAATTCTGATGTAAACTTGAATTGAGATCATATATTAATTACGTTTAGTCAAATTATTCAGTGGTTATTAAAAACATTTTTGGGCTCTTTTCATGAAATTATCATTTATATTATTTTATTTCTCATACCAAAATTTATTTGCATATAGATGCCCTTACAAAATTTAATGTGATCTATAAAATATATTTAAAATGGACAATAATAGTTGTAGGTAAAAAAACCTTATGATATAATGCAAATATATAAGTATAAAAAGTAATCATCCTACATAATTATTATATATTATTTATATACTAAAAATTATTTTTAAATTTTATCTTGAGTTTTCATAATTATAGTTTTATGTATTTTTTATATTGAAATAAATAATACAAAATATTTACAGTGTAGAGAGTATTATACTGATCATACTTTATTAGAGAATGTCACAAAATGAAATCACATTAAATTAAATTATGTTACACTTTTTTTAATGCAACTTGGAACTTTGCTATACAAACCTTCAATAAAAAGAGAAGAAATTCTGACATTTGCACAGCACCATGAAAGCTCATGTGCCTAAATGATTGCTTTAGAAGAATCAATCAAATTATGAAATATTAATTATGAGGAAGTGACAAAACATTGTACCATAAGTTGTCAATTTTTAACGTTGTTTGTTGGTATTATATACTTTTCATTGGTTACATAATTGCATATAATTGACTTTAATGTTTTCAATCATAGATATCTAAATATCTATGTTATGCGAATACTTTAAAAATCCAATTGTATTATATCAGATACCTATATCCGTATTGAAAACTCAAATGTTGCATATTTTAATATTATATTCCAAATAATAACGATACTTCACAGATAATTTTCGTATCCGCATCAGATACTTCTGACAAAAGAACATATATACTTAAAATACGAAATAACAAAAATAAATCAATAAAATAAAATTAAGACACCTAATTATATAAATAAAGATAACAACAAATATTTTGCATTAAAATATTTCTGCAATAACAATTTTTTTAGTATCTTCTACATCAAAAAGTTACATCCAAATATGTAGAAAATAATTAAATATATAAAATATAGTTCGCAAAATGATGAAATAATATATAAAATAGACGTATTGTATCCTGAGTTTTTCTAAAATTGTTGTATCGCCGTATCCATATCATTTTGGATACGATATTCGTATCTGTATCGTATCGGTAACGATACCCGTATCTGTGGAACACTAAACAATAATGACCAGGGGCTCGGGAGGCTGAGTCCCCAATATAAATTTGATAATTATGTATTAGTCCTTATGAATTTTAATTTTAGCCCTTGATGAATAACATTTAACTCCCTCTATACGTATGATAAAAGATATTGAGTAAATAGCACAAAATAGGGTCTTTTAATTAAAATTAAAATTAAAAGTGAAAAAATTAAATATAGCAATGATGGTATGTTCTTGTATCGTACTCATGTTTATATATATATATATATATATATATATATATATATATATATATATATATATATATATATATATGTATATTAGAATAGTAACCGATTAAATAAGATCAATATTCTTAAAAAAGATAAATATTTGAGTTTTACATGTTACTTTATAATAATACACTTATGTACATAAAAAAAAAAGTAATTATATGAACATATAACTATTCTTCTAATTCATAATATATAAATAAATCTCATAACAACCCCCCCCCCCCCCCCCCCTCCCTCCTCTCTTCTTTCAAACCTGGCTTCGCCCCTGGTAATGATGGTATAATACATTACAACAATTATTATCGTTAAACTACAATTTCTTTTAGTTGAAATTTCTTTTTCTATTGATTTAACACACTTATCTGAACAGGCATGTTAAGTTGCGATGTACTTTAATAGTTAGAAATAATATATTCACATTCAATGATTCAATAAAACATATTGATGCAATGTAATTTTTTTATGGATTGTATAATATAATAAGGAAAATTCTTCAAAAACTCCCTAACTTCTCCGGAATTTATCAAAAAAACCCTCACTTTTCAATTTTCTTCAAAACCCACCTGTAAAGTGGGTTGAATTATATTTTAGCCCTCTATAGAGTTGGAATTAAATCTAACTTTTCCATCCACTCAAATTTTTAATAGACCAAAATGGTTCTCATTTATTTATTTCATATTATATTTTATTCAATAAAAATAATAAATGAATGAAAAAATTTAATATAATATTTCATGATATTATTTTTACGATATTTTATGGTATTATTTTGTAATATAATACTTTTTATTATATTATATTATATTAAAAAATATTTTTTTATCATATTAAAAATTATAGTTTTGACTATATTAGTTTCATGACATTTTATTGTATTATCTTATGATATATTACTTTTTATTTTATGATATTATATAACACAATTTTTTTTTATTCTATATTTAAATTATAATTTTATTTTACATAAAATATAATTTTATCCTTTATTATTTATTACGATTTTGTTTATAATTAGTTCACAATTATTTATATTTGATGTAAAAATATATATATTTTTTATTTTTAATTAAATATGAAAATAATTATATGAGCGCATTTTGATCCATTAAATAGATAATTGAATGGAGAAGTTAAAGTTAACCCTATAGGGAGGGTTAAAACAAATTCTACCGATTTTATAAGGGATTTTTGAAGAATTTGAAAAGGCAGGGGGGTTTTAATAAATTACAATAAAGTTAGAGGGCTTTTGAAGAATTTCCCGATCATGGATTTCAATCAATCTAAGATTCCAAACGTCTAAGCATACAAGTTAGATGCATGGTCAAGGTCATTTATAAAGAACAATTCTACAGTATATTTTCATTAAAGATGTCACAAAATAAAATAAAAAGTGGGAGAGCTCCTTATCAAAAAAAAAAAAAAAAAAAGGCCTCGCATGTAACTTCATATCTTTACTAATACAAGTAAATACAAAACTTATTATAAACATCTAAACATATGCCTATAAAAGCACCAAATCATAAGATATTTTATCCAAAAACACAAAATTATGAAGTTAAATTTACATAAACCGAAATTAAACCATAATTAAGATAATATATAACACTAATATATAGTAAAATAATCTCAAACTTATATAAATTAAGTATATATAATATAATCTTAGTTATGTTTTCCTTGAGTATAGATATAATCTGTGTGAGCAACTAGAGTTCTCCTCACCAAGCATTCTTCCTCTTCAATCCCTTCACAACTATACATATTCTCTGATATCTCTGTTTCAGAACCCTAATTTTTCAAATTCACACGAATTTAGTATCATTTCAAAATAAAATAATCACAATTATATGTGTTGGAGATGGAAATATATGATTTAATCTACTTACCTCAGTTGAGCTTGAGTAGGGTTCAAATGGTTGAGTTCTTGAAGATTTAGTTAAGGATACAAAGAGGAGGAAAGAGAAGAACAGTACAGCTATTTTTTTAGACATGTTTAATTTTAGTTTGGTTAAATTGATTTTGTATATCTAAATTAGGTGGTGTTTGAGTTGGTTAATGAAGTGTTTAAATATATAAGGAGGACGGTGGGGATGATCATGACTCATGAGGTTGTTTGGATTCTTTATATATTGTACAATTTGTGTGGTATAATTATTTGTGCTTGAATATTATTCCAGTTAGTCAACAGGAATATATGATTATTCTTTTTAAAGGTATATTATTTCGTTTGTCCAATTTTTGAGTTATTTTGCCTACAGGCTCCAAAGCAAAAAAAAAAAAAAAAATATATATATATATATATATATATATATATATATACATATATATATATATACATATATATATATATATACATATATATATATATATATATATAAATAATGAGTAATTTCTTATCTAAAAGGACTATATGCCGGGATTTGACTTTTTTATTTAAGACCAAAATTTGATCACCAAATATGAAATGAACAATAATTCCTTTATTTAGGTTGGAAGTGTCCGGAAAAACTTCACAGAAAAGGCCATTTGGATCTACCAAAAACCCTAATTTTGCGGTGTGTGAAATGAGATTTGTGTCCTGTTTCAATTCATGAAAAATCTCAAGTGTCTAGATTCTATATATAGTGTAAATAATATATACAAATCATCCTAGATTTGAGGTTGTTTGGATCTAAAAATGAAGAAATTAGAGAATCAATATTCTTGTTCTTTTCCCATTTCTTTTTGACCAAAGAAAACTAAGTTTGTCTAAATTTTTTTCCATTTTCGTTCTAGGGTTTAGAGTTTAATTATGTAATTATGGTTCAGGTGAAGCTACTATTAATGAGAATAACGTGATTGATTGGAGTTTTTGTGTTCACATTTCAGGGTCAAAAAGTTAGAATGTCTTTTAGTTCATGTGTCATGATAGATACTTGGGGTCAATTTCTTTCTCGGTTCTAGAAATTCCCTTTTTCTATATTTTGATTGGCCAAATTTCATGTTTACCCATGGAAAATCCCATAATTTCATGTATACCCCTAGAAAACCTAAAATCTCACCAATACTAGAGGTGGCAAATGCGCGGGTTCGGTCAGATTCGAGTTGGGTCATTCGGTTTACGGGTTATTCAGGTCTCGGATCATTCGGGTTTTGGGTCATTCGGGTTTCAGGTTTCGGGTTGTTCGGTCTCGGGTCGTTCGAGTTTCAGGTAGTCCGAGTCTCGGATCGATCGGGTCGATCAGGTCTCGGGTTATTCGGGTCTCGCGTTGTTCGTGTCTAGGGTCTTTCGGGTTGCGGATCGGGCGGGTTCGGGTTACGGGACAATCGGATTACGTGTCATTCAGGTCTAAGTTTCAGGTAATTCGGGTCTAATTTTTGGGTAATTAGGGTTTGCGGTCAATTTGGTTACGGGCCATTCAATTCTAACTTTTGAATATTTAGGGTTAGTGTTTATGATTGTTCTGGTTTGAATTATGGATTAAGAAGTATTTTAGATCAATAAAATCATTATTACGGATCAATCAGGTCTTTTCGTCTAGTTAGCCAAATTTGGATTTTTCTTTTCGATCATTTTAGGTTGTATGACATGCTAATTAGTCGTCATTAGTCTTGACTTATCTATGTTTATAAACAGTTATACTTTATTTGAGTCTTAAAAAATAATATTATACATGAATATTATAAAATAATATATTACTATCTAAAATAGTATAATGACATTATAAAAAACATAATAAGATATTATAAATAATATATAATATTAGCATATAATAGTGAAATCAACAGTTACATGACCATTTATTCAGTACATTCAAACTCAAGTCATTCGGGTTCGGGTAATCAAGCGGGTTATTTGGGTTCGGGTCTAGGATATTTCGGGTCGGGTCGGGTTGAGTATGGGTTCAGGTTGGACGGGCAGGTTTTTCGGGTCAGGTCAGATTTTGACAGCTCTACCAATATCCCTACAAAATCACTCATATATCACCAATATCCCTACAAAACAACTCATATATCATGAAATCTCTACGAAATTCTTAAACATTATTAATGACCTTACCGTTAATTTTCTATCAAGATTCATTAGCCAAATAATATCTTCGATAATTTTATGATTGTTAATTAAATTATTAAAAGTATAAAATGATTATTATATCCTTATTTTTTATGATTCCATTGATTTTTCCCCCCAAAATTACAAGTTCTTCACTCAAACACCTTCATCTTGAACCTATTATATATAAATATAAAGACTAAAAAAATATAAGATGGTTCAGTATAAAATTCTTACCTCATTTACAAAATTCTTACCAAATTGACCATAAGGGTATTTATGATATATGTGATCTTGTATGGCCTTTGGTGATATTTCATATTTTGCAGGGCTATACGTGAAATACAAAGTTTTGTAGGGTTTCATTTTGTTTTAAAACTACTGTTTTATTTTCAAATTTGCAATGCAGGCAGGCTGAAATGACCTGCATGTGAGACCCATAAGGTTTAGTTTTGTCTCCATTTACTGATAGTTAACCACCTTTTTATTTTTCAATTCATTTTGAGCATCCTCCAAAGGTCATATAATCTCAACTATTCAGATTTGAATCATTGATTAATGTGTCATTTGTTTAGAGCTTTCACATTTGTGTGGTCATTTAAGTGTTTATTATTTTACAAGTAGTTTGGAACAATTTTAGCATATCACCTCACTCTTAATAACTTTTATTTTAGACGTTACAAATCAAACGACTTGAGATTATTTTACTATGTCATTTCATCTACCCTTGGTATTTATTCTTTTATATTGCAAAAATCAAGTAAAAAAAAACATGTATCATATTTATTGATCTAATTTCTATTTTAATTACTCACTTCTGTCCCTGTTTCCTTAAATCAGGTGAATGCCATTGTTTCATTGTGTAAAACTAAAATATAATATTTTCATATTGTAGCGACTATTTTGTAATTTTTCTAAAACATAATTAGATGATAATTCTTGAGTTAGCAGCATACATTTCCTAATTTTCAGTTCATTATTTAAAAAATAAAACAATCATAACCCCATATTGGTATCTTTTCTAAATTCAAAAGAAGAGGTGTGTCTCTGAGCCAATCCGAACATGCCAAGTGTCCCTCCTGTGTGAAGCATCAACACTTTTGTATCCTTAGATTCATCTAATGAGAGAGAAACAGTCTCATCCCATGCTGCCAATGTGTAAATTGGATCCAAAAGAATTCCTGTTTGCTGTGCTATCTGTCTACATCTCTCTATTTCCCCATCTAACACCTTCCCAAATCTGAAATTTCAAATTTGGGTAAGCAAACTAGAGAGAACAGCTTCAACCAAACGAAATTCATTCGCAATTAGCTATTGGAGATACAACTACCAATTAGCTGTCTATAAAATTCAAACTTCTAATTGATGTTGGGTTAACATGCAAATCACAAGTTTTTCAAGGTTATGCATGCAAAAGTATCAATTTGGCAAATAACTGAAGCAGAAAATTTAACTTACTTTCTTGGTTGAGATCGCTCCACCCAACTCAAAATCTCCTCTAAACCATAACTAGATGTCGGTACCGGTAAATCTAATTGGTACGCTTTCTCAAACTCTGAAATCAGGGAATTTTCTCTTTCCTTGTATGATTCGATCTTGTCAGCCAGCATGACAGCTGTAACCTTCCATGGGAGTCTGCAAAAAATAGAAAATAAACGAGACAAAATAAGAACCTAAAAATTGAAAAAATAAGAAAAGAAATAACAGACCCCAAAAGAAAGATTCCAAGTGCTAAACCAACAGCTGTCGTACCGGTACCTGCATCCACTATGATATGAACTCGGCACCAGTTTCCAAATAGAGGAGATTCAGACAAAAAATTCACCAGACGAATAACACCTAAAAAATTCACAACAGTATACATTATTAAGATGGGGAAACTTTCATGTTTACCCCTGCAAAATCTCAAATTATCATGTATGCCCCTAGAAAATGAGAAATATAATAAATACCCTAGAAACCAAAGAAAATATCATGTATACTCTAGAAAGCACAATAAAATATCATGCATATCATTCTTTTCCATTTTTATTTTCAAAAGATCTCCAATTACTCTTGCTTTATTATCTTTTGTTTATATTTGAATAAATGAGAAAAAACAGAAATTTAAGAATCTTTTTTTAAAATTAGAGGAGAGGTACTGTACTAATGATATATCTTATGTTACGTAGATGTATCTATGATATTTCTTATGTTTTGTAGCGGTATGCATGATATTTCACATTTTTTTTTAGAATAGATGATATTTCACATTTTGGATGGGTATACACGATATTTTGAGGCTTTGTGCGGGTACACATGAAATTTCACCTATTCAGAAATATCAAGCAGCTCTGAAAAGTTCAAGATTTTGTACCAACCTAGCAATGCTAAAACAGAAGAAGCACCTTCATTGACAATAACAACCCTTCTAGAATCATTGGACACCTCCATTTCTCTCAAGTCAAAATCCTCTCCAAAAATTTCATCAGCCCACATGACTGAGCCGTTAGCCCCAGCCACTCTCACTGCGTGATTATAAAGCATCTCTTTTCTCTGAGCATACACAGACCTTGAATTATACGTCACATTACCAAACATAAGGGAGACTAAGTTATATCCAGTTGGTATTTTGGGTTGCTCTCCCCTTAGTAACAGATGTGGTTTTATGCCTAGCTCCGCACAATAAACAGCTGTAGCACAATAAACCTTTGATTTAACAAACCATTAGGAGTCCTTCATGAAATTAATTACCGAAATTAGACAAAAGTAAATTAGAACTTTGAATAAAAATCATACCTAGAGCTGCAGTGTGCGCACTCTGACAACCTCCACAAGTCACCTATCAAAATTATTCACACCAAGAAACTGTATTATACACCAAAAATAATGCCAATTGAAGCGCAAATTATGAGTTCATTATACGGCTACCATTAACAAAGGATTAATGAATAACTTTACTAATGAATAAACTAATCAGTACCAAAAACCCATTCTGATATAAAACACTTACAACATCAGTAGCCGAGCATTGTCTTAAAATGGGAAGCAAAGCATCAAGCTTACGCGACTTATTCCCATTCGCCAGAGGATGCAACAAATCATCCCTTACTACATGAAAGCACGACCCAACTGGTGATTCTTTTCCATCTCCTTCTAGAACCTTCGAGAAGGACAAGTGAGGGGACACAGAGACTGTGTGGATTTGGGTGGACGGGGATGGCAGAAACCAGTCGGTATTTGAGAGTAGTTCAGAGATAGAAGAGAAATGGATACGGCGAATGAATTTGAACGGGGATGGAGCTGGGTTGATGAGGCGGAATGACATTGCGAGCTCGCTCTGTTGTTTCTGAAAGAGGATTGGCTAAATCTTGTGAATAAACATGTAATGTAATTCGACTTTTTTTTTTTATGTACCATTCTTCCCAAAAATAATTCAATATTTGACCACTGTTATGAAAAAAAAAATAGTGGCGGATTGACGGAATATGTAGATTTTCAGTTTTTTTTTTTAATGTCCCATTTAGCTGGCTAAATAGAGTTATTTAGTGAAAAAAAATTATTCCGCCAAAAGTAGTGGCGGAATAGGGTGAAAATAATTATGTTTTTACTTGTTCCACCAGATGCTCTGGCGGTCTGACGGAACATGTTTTTTCCACTAATTAATCCAGTTTTAGTCCACCAAATTGCTTCATTTTAAAAAATTACAGAATCCACATGTTCCACCACTTCACCGGCGGATCAATATCTGATCTGTTATTAGGAGTGACGGAAATGATAGATATTCCCATTATATTAAAATGAGTGGTATTTACTGATTTATTTTTGAATAAAGTGGTAAATAAATAAAAAACAAAAGTCATGTAATTCTCTTGTGAGTGAACAAACAGCCCAAAATAAAATGATTTCTCTGGTGACAGGCCCAAAACAATATCCACGTCCATCTATTCAGACTGAATCACACTCGGCCATTATTTCATTTTCACTCGCCCATCTGACTAATTTCAAGTTCGATCTACTCTCTGCTCTTCGTCCTCTGACTCTTAATTAACACTTGAAATCGAGAGAGAAATACCATGTTGAGAATCGCCGGACAACAAGCTTAGCTTCCCGGTGAGAATCGCCCGATCTGATCACTTTCTGCGTCTATATCTCGTTTGGTTTGGTTTACTGAATCAAGTAAGAAGTTGGATAATTTAGGATTCAAATTAATGTAAGTTCTGTGATTGGATTGGATATTGATTGAACTGCTTGCCAGTTCTTATTTTCAGAAGAAAAACTACCAATTTCCTTTTAGTAATTTCCATACAGTTTGAACAAATTATAGATCACAATCTTATTCCAGCAATGACTGACCACAAATCTGGCATGCATTTCAGAAGTTAATTTGCCATCGTGATGGGGGCCTCCAGTAAAATCAGCTCCAGTCTTCTGTCACTCAAAACCCTGAAGCTGAAGACGAAGCAGCAAGAGATTCTGATCCGTGTGTCGGCTTTGGCCCTGATCTACGTCCTCGCCTTTGTGGTGAGGCTGTTCAGTGTTCTCAGGTATGAGTCGATGATTCACGAGTTCGATCCCTACTTCAATTACAGAACCACGCTTTATCTGGTGAAGAATGGTTTCATGGAGTTCTGGAATTGGTTTGACTATGAGAGCTGGTAAGTACTATTCACTTACTGTTTCACACGGTTAAGCCTATATATTATCTCTCTAACTAAACTACCTAAACATGCATTCACCATGTAAACAATTAATTTTAGGTATCCACTTGGGCGTATTGTGGGCGGGACCCTGTATCCAGGTCTCATGGTAACAGCTGCTTTAATGTACCGCATATTACGTTTCTTCACATTCGCGATTCACATCAGAGAAGTATGCGTGTTAACGGCACCATTTTTTGCCTCAAACACAACACTAGTGGCGTATTTCTTCGGAAAGGAAATCTGGGACTCTGGAGCCGGCCTCGTAGCAGCGGCCCTCATCGCAATTTGCCCTGGTTATATCTCTCGCTCAGTGGCCGGATCGTACGACAACGAAGCCATCGCCATTTTCGCTCTTTTATTAACTTTCTACCTTTTTGTTAAGGCGGTTAATACTGGGTCTTTGTCTTGGTCTTTAGCCTCGGCATTTGGCTACTTCTACATGGTTTCTGCATGGGGAGGATACGTGTTCATTATAAATCTGATTCCTTTGTACGTGTTGGTGTTGTTGGTAACTGGGCGGTATTCTATGAGGTTGTATGTGGCGTATAATTGCATGTACGCGTTGGGAATGCTTTTGGCCATGCAAATTCGGTTTGTGGGATTTCAACATGTACAGTCTGGTGAACACATGGCTGCCTTGGGGGTCTTTTTCCTCTTGCAGGTAATAAATATTAAATCATTTCTCTATTTCTTTTTTCTCTACTGTTATTTCAATAAATAGTTCAATATAAACATTAAATAATTTCTCTAGTCCTCTAATTTCAACATTTACTGTTATTTCAATAAATAGTTAAATATAAATATTAAATAATTTCTCTAAATAGTTATGTTTTCCCTCTGCTAATCAACATATACAAATTAAATAATTTATCAATTTCCTTTTTCTCTTGGGGTGTTATTTCAATAAATAGTGAAATATAAATATTAAATAATTTCTCTAAATAGTTATCTTTTCCCTCTTCTAATTTTTTCAACATTTAAATATTAAATAATTTCTCAATTTTCTTTTTCTCTTGGGGGTGTCATTTCAACAAATATATACTTAAATGTTGTCTTCTCTCCCAGGTGTTCTACTTCGTACAGTGGGTGAAATACATCCTAAACGACCCCAAAAAGTTCCACGCATTCCTCCGAATCACACTAACCCTCGCGATCTCCGTCGGCACGCTCGCTCTGATAATCGGGACGGCCTCAGGCTACATTTCTCCCTGGACCGGGCGTTTCTACTCCCTCCTGGACCCAACCTACGCCAAGGACCACATCCCCATCATTGCCTCAGTTTCCGAGCACCAGCCCACCGCCTGGTCCTCCTTCATGTTCGACTTCCACATCCTCCTCTTCCTCTTCCCCGCCGGGCTCTACTTCTGCTTCAAACGGCTCTCTGACGCGACTATTTTTGTCGTGATGTACGGTCTGACGAGCATGTACTTTGCGGGCGTTATGGTCAGGCTTATATTGGTTGCCGCCCCTGCTATGTGTCTTGTCAGCAGCATTGCGGTATCAGCTACTGTCAAGAATTTGAGCTTGTTGGTTCGTGAGAAGAGTAAGAGTGAGACTGGGGGCAAACCCTTGACTGGGTCAAAGGCTGCTGCTAAGGTTAGTTAGTTGATTGGTTCTCTTTACTACTTATATATATCGAGCAAGGCCAAAGTACTTTTTTATTAATGGACTAAAGTAAAGACATATATACTCAATAATTAGACACAACCATGACTCATGTATTTAATTGTAGAATAAATGAGGGTTTTTTGTGAAGAAATAAAAATTGGTTTTTTTTAGTATTTGTGAAAAACAAATCTACGTTTTGGCATGTTAAAAAGTTTTTCTTACTGCTTTTTTTCTATTTCTTTTTTTAAATTACTACTCCCAATGACCCATCCCATTTAATCAATCAACACACCAGGCATCAGCAGACCAATCCCTCCCGTTCCAGCGAAACGTGGCGACAGCCCTCCTGGTAGGCTTCTTCTATCTGCTGAGTCGTTACGCGATCCACTGCACGTGGGTGACCTCGGAGGCATACTCGTCGCCCTCGATCGTGCTGGCCGCGCGGGGAGCCGGGGGCGGAAGGGTCATCTTCGACGACTACCGGGAGGCCTACTACTGGCTTCGTCAGAACACGCCCTCCGATGCCAAGATCATGTCATGGTGGGATTACGGCTATCAGATCACCGCCATGGGGAACCGCACCGTGATTGTGGATAATAATACGTGGAATAACACGCATATTGCGACGGTCGGGAGGGCCATGTCGAGTTACGAGCATGAGGCGTATGAGATTATGCAAGAGCTTGATGTCGATTATGTGCTTGTCGTCTTTGGGGGCGTTAGCGGCTATTCTTCCGATGATATTAATAAGTATGTTCAGTTCACACTCTTTTTTTAATTTCCCAATATCTATCTATCCGAATAGGAATAATAGATAAGTCTGCTTTTCAGGTTCTTGTGGATGGTGAGGATTGGTGGTGGGGTGTTTCCAGTAATAAAGGAGCCTGATTATCTTGTCAATGGCGAGTTCCGTGTTGACAAGGGCGCTGCACCAAAAATGCTCAACTGTCTCATGTAAGTTTCACTTATTAGTGCCATCTAAATATATTACCATTCTTCTTTGCTACTTGTTGACTCCTGACTTCTACCAAGTATTACTGATGTCCCAACTTTCAACTAATTATATTTGGATATTCGAGGCGTGTATGATCTTTTGTATGTTGGCTGAGCAGGTACAAGCTTTGTTATTATCGCTTTGGGGAGACAACCACTGAATATGGAAAGCCACCAGGGTAAGATCACTCTTTTGTAATCATTCTTCCAAGGGGGAATTTCATATTTAGCCTTCTAAAAATCTGAAATATCATATTTTCTTTTTTCATACTTAATCCTTGCGTTTATGCCTTGTGGCCTATCCACAAAAAAGAAAAAAAATATATAAGAGACACCTTATGCTAGTATAAGAAGTAATCTCTTTTTCTGTACAGTGTTAAATTTATTTGCATGATTTTCTTTCTATTTGGGCAATATTTCCTTTTTATGGTCCTTGGGCTACAAGAAAAGTTGCAAAGATCATTTAGGGGATGTCCATTCTTCACCTCTATTCTTCTCAGGAAGAAAGAGGAAATTGATAAGAGTGAAAAGCTAGATATTAACATGGGAAAAATAAATGGGATGGAAAAAGTGAGAGATGTGGAAAAACAATGAGGGAAGTTCTAAATTCTAATGTCTAATAAGGAGCATTTTTATCTTTAAAATTAAATGTATTATCTGACTTCATGATCAGTTAACATGCTTAACGGCAATTAAATGAGTTTGGATAAATATGGTATTTTATATGTTTTAGATGGGTAAATTTGAAATTTTTGAATTTTGAGAGGCTAAATATGATATTTCTAGTTTTAGAAGGGTAAATATGATATAATGAGTTTTTGGAAAGGTAAATATGAAATTCCTCCTAGAATTAATTGTATTGTTTTTAAGATCATTTTGTTTAGACATCATGCCAAATATATATTGATTGGGTCTTTTTCTATGTTTTACTTCTAGGTATGATCGAGCAAGAGGTGTGGAGATTGGGAACAAAGATATCAAACTTGAATATTTGGAAGAAGCATTCACAACTTCCAACTGGATAGTGCGGATTTACAAAGTGAAACCGCCGAAAAATAGGTGGTGAATGAATATCTTCTTTTAGAAAGAAGATAACTCGAGTTTTGAGAAGAAATGTGTTTTAGCAAAATGAGACTTTCGGGATTAGCTTGTAGACTTAGCTTATGTTTATTTGTCTTATCTTATTTTATCATTTTTGCCTGTTCATTTTCTTTGTTTAGGACGTGCTCTTGCAGACAGTTTTTGGGACGGAAAATTTTTGGTTCTTTTGTTTTTCAGTAATAGCAAATTTTCTTATGTGACTAGTACTTGCATGAATTTGACAAGTTTTTGTAGTAACTAGCATAACCATTGGATTCTTTAGAATTATCAAGAATTTGCTTTGTGACGATAACTAATGCTTCAAATGAAAAGTGGCTCATTTATTCTTAATTGTCTAGATAAGAAAAATTAAAGTAAAAACACCAAAACCTTTCGCATACCTTGATAGTAGACAATTGAGTCGTGTACCACCCCGACCATCCAACTCTTCAATTTGTCTTTTACATCTCCTCAATAGATGCTCAGTCCATACAAAATTTCTGGTTTTTCACATTTCTTTTGAATTTGGAGGGAACAACAAATCTAATCCTCTCTGATCTTTCTGTGTCCTCTTGTTCTGCTCAAAGAAATTCTTTCACAGGATTCACACCATTATGCAGGGTCAGACCCATTATTTTAGTTGTCCTAACCTGATTAGTAACGAGCTTTAAAATATTGTCCTAAAATGTTGCCCCCATAATGAAAATGCAAAAAGAAAAAATAAGAGTAAAAATTAATTTTTAATATAGTTTCTAACAAAAACAATATAATATTTTGTTTTGTTCTCAACATACTTCTACATCACTCTCAAAATAAATAAAAAACATGCTTCTACACCATTCTCAAAATAAAAAAGAATATACTTCAAAAAAACATACATCTATTCTCAACAAAAAAATCAGTTCAAAGAAAAATACTTCTCCTTGCATTTTTCAAAGCAATTTTTTCAATCAAGTCATCATACTCTAAATTATCTAAAAATACTTTTTCAATTGAGATCATAGCCAAACCATTTAATCTCTCATGTGACATGGTGGTCCGAAGGTATGTTTTAATTAACTTTATAACTTAGAAAAGCTCCTCTCCGCGGAAGCAACCGTGACGGGTATAGTAAATAAAATTCGATAGGTCACCCATATTGTTTGTAAACATCCATCTTTCAAATAAGACCTTATAAAATTAAGAATATCAACTGATTTTGTTATTTCTTCTGGCAATATTACTTTTCGATATAAGAGCTCTTGAAATAATTAATCTCCATAAATATCACACGGTGCTCTTCATACTCCAAAAAGTTTTAATGCAATTCTCTTTTAATTCCTTTTCATAAATACTTTTGAATTTCGCATTACACAAAAACCCAAAATTTTCTTCATATTGTTAAAATTGCTCAAACTGATTCTTAAGTGAGGTAAAAGCTTTATCTAAGATAAAGATAAAAAAAATTAACTTTAAATTTATCCGCCGGTGATTCACTTTCAATTTATTTTCCGCATCCTCATCAAATTACTTCTTTCTACGAACAATTCTTCTTTTTTCAAATCCTGGGTCAGTACTGACTTCAAGTGCAATTTTGTCTAAGATTTTATACCAAATACATAAGTTAATTAAAAATTCGAAATTCTCTATAGCATTCCAACACAAACCTTTAGCATCCACAACATCATCATCTTTAGAAATATTTGCAATTTCAATTAACGCTACTCTGAAATTCGGTGCTTGGTTTCTTATTACTCACACTCTCAAAATGACTTCCCTAACGAGTTGCCGACAATAGTTTTGGTGTCAATCCCTTCACATAATGATTAGGCATTGGACTTAGTCGTTAACATGTAAAACTCAAGTACACAGATTAACAGGTAATCACCGGGAGAAACCAAGTCACCAGGCGTTAGATCGAAGAGGAGAAACCTAGTGCCTAGAACTGACAGCCCCTTGATTTAGGAGAAAGAAGTACGACGATCACGAGGAGTGGGTGCAGAAGGACTTCCACAAGACCCAAGGTATTCCTACTTTAAGGTGACATGGGGCCAGGTGAGGGACCTTCGTGCGTTTGGAGATGGAAGCACAGCGGATCACAAATCTGTCTACTAAAAGAAAGTACCCCTGCTAATGCAAGACAAGAACAACACCGGCAAGACGGCGATTAGACGGAGGTTACGAAAGAGCTCAACCCCTAGAATCTTCTCTACTAGAAACCTTTATCTACAATTTACTGCGGACAAGGACCTATGACAACCGTCTCTGCGGCATCATAAACGACCACTTTTTTTTTCTTTTCTTTTTACTTTATTTTATTTCAATTCAAAACAAAACTCAAAAATTCCATCTGAACTACGTATAAGAAACTTAAATCAACTGCACCTCCATGTGGATTCGACCCCCCAAATACTACACGTAGATCGTGTGTTTGCGATCGAAACTAAGTATAAAAGGTTATTTGGAAAGGATATCAAACATAACACATCAAGCTTTTATGGCACCGTTGCTGGGGATGCAACCCAGTTAATTTTAGTTTCTTGTGGGATCGGACATTTTATTTTATTTTTTTCATTTATTTTTTCTTTTCTCTTTATTTTTAGGATAAAAGAACGCTAGCCGAATCCGCTCATCGATATCCATTGAGGAATAAGAAAAACAACCATCAAGTGTCCAGAACCTAACCGCGGACACGATAACAGAAATCTCGACATCGGTAACCCAAACCGCGACCGAGGAAGACATAACCCCGACTCCGGTAATCCAAACCGCGACCGAGGAAGACATAACCCCACCCGCGGTAACCTAAACCGCGACCGAGAAGATCCCAACAGCAACAATGGTACAGACAAAGATGGCCAGCACTGGCGATAAAACAACAGAGTTCAAGCACCATCCCCGCGAGCGAAGACTATGAGAGAACATGCAGCCCCCGATGGCTCGATGGTCCGATCAGCCATCCAGACGCCGGCCATCACTGCAAACAATTTCAAGTTAAAACCAGCTCTTCTCAGCATGGTTCAACAGAGCCAATTCGGAGGTGCAGCACTGGATGACCTGGGGCTATATCCTTCAATCATTTAAGATTATTGTGATACACTCCAAATCAATGGTGTATCTGAAGACGCGATCAGACTCAGACTATTCCCGTGATTACCTATTTTAGGATTGTACTTATATATCTATATATACATATTTGTGCTTATAACAATCCAAAGTTAGTATTTAAATATAGTGTTAGCAACTAACTTTACTAGATGGTATTTCTAATTTGTAGATTGATGATATATGTGTTTTGATTAATTAAGTACCATCTATGTAATGATATTATTTTTTTACTGTAAATATTGTATTGCCGAAATTATCATTATATATTTTACATCATTGCAAATATTGTATTGATTGAATCGTCACAAAACAAATTCTTGATAATTCTAAAGAATCTTGGGCATGGTTCCGTTAGTTACTAAGAAAATCTTGTCAAATTCATACAAGTACTAGTCACATAAGAAAATTTGCTATTACTGAAAAAGAGAACCAAAATTTTTCCGTCCCAAAATCTGTCTACATGAGCATGTCCTAAACAAAGAAAATGAACAGGCAAAAATGATGAAGTATGATAAGACAAAAAAACAAAAGCTAAGTCTACAAGCTATTCCCGAAAGTCTCATTTTGCTAAAACACATTTCTTCTCAAAGACTCGAGTTATCTTCTAAAAGAAGATATTATTCACCACCTATTTTTCGGCAGTTTCACTTTGTAAATCCGCACTATCCAGTTGGAAGTTGTGAATGCTTCTTCCAAATATTCAAGTTTGATATCTTTGTTCCCAATCTCCACGCCCCTTGCTCGATCATACCTAGAAGTGAAACATAGAAAAAGACTCAATCAATATATAATTGGGATGATGTCTAAACAAAATGATCTTAAAAACAATACATTTACAAGGGGGGAATTTCATATTTACCCTTCCAAAAACTCATAATATCATATTCACCCATCTAAAATTAGAAATATCACATTTACCCTCTCAAAATTCAAAAATATCAAATTTACCCATCTAAAACATCTAAAATATCATATTTATCCAAACTCATTCAATTGCCGTTAAGCATGATATTTTTTCCCCTGTTAATGATTATCCACATCTAGCTTTTCACTCTTGTCCATTTCCTCTTTTTCCTCGAGAAGACAAAATAGAAGTGAAGAATGGACCTCTCCTTTATGATCTTTTGCAACTTTTCTTGTTGCCCAAGGACCATAAAAAGGAAATATTGCCCAGATAGAAAGAAAATCATTCAAATAAACTTAAGAATATTGTACAGAAAGAGAGATTACTTCTTATACTACCATAAGGTGTCTCTTATATATTTTTTTTCTTTTTTATGAATAGGCTAAGGCATAAACGCAAGGATTAAGTATGAAACAAAAAATATTAATATAAAAAATAAAGAAAGAAAGATTGGCAAAAGAAGCTCCAAGTCAAAACAATCAGATTGGTTACAATTTTTTTTGAAAGCACATTGGTTATAATTGAAGAATTCATGCCGTTTTATTCCTTTTTTCTTTAGTCATTGTATTTAGCTCTCCTGTGATAGTAATATTTATGCCATTATGAGAGAATAAAACACTTTATTTTTCTTTTGAGTCATTGTATTTAACTCTCCTGGTGATAGTAATATTTATTCCATTATGAGAGAAGAAAACACTTTAATTTTCTTTTGAGGGGAGCAATATTCATTGTCTGTAAGCAAATTTCTAACCATGCTCAAGGCAATGGAAACCTTGAAAATGATGTGCAGAGAGGGAGAATGCTTGCCATTAGAGAGAAAGGTTTGGGTAAGGGTATTATGGTCATTTTACAAATTAGAGTTAATTTTGACACAAAAATTGAACCGATCTCAACTGATGGGTAAATTTGATATTTTTGAATTTTGAGAGGGTAAATTTGATATTTTTACTTTTGGAAGGGTAAATATGATATTTCAGGTTTTTAGAAGGGTAAATATGATATTTTAACTTTTGGACGGGTAAATATGATATATTTACTTTTGGAAGGGGAAATATGATATTTCAGGTTTTTAGAAGTGTAAATATGAAATTTCCACTTATAAGAATGGTTAGAGAAATAGTGATCTTACCCTGGTGGCTTTCCATATTCAGTGGTTGTCTCCCCAAAGCGATAATAACAAAGCTTGTACCTGCTCAACCAACATACAAAAGATCATAAACTCCTTGAATATCGAAATATAATTAGTTGAAAGTAGGGGCATCAGTAATACTTGGTAGAAGTCAAGAGTTAGACCGCACTAATAAGTGAAACTTACATGAGACAGTTGAGCATTTTTGGTGCAGCGCCCTTGTCAACCCGGAACTCGCCATTGACAAGATAATCAGGCTCTTTTATTACCGGAAACACTCCACCACCAATCCTCACCATCCACAAGAACCTGAAAATCGATGCTTACACATGTTGATTGCATAAAAAGACCTCCCAAATTCTTATTAATATCATCGGAAGAGTGTGAACTGAACATACTTATTAATATCATCGGAAGAATAGCCGGTAACACCCCCAAACACCACGAGCACATACCCCACATCAAGCTCTTGCATAATCTCATACGCCTCGTGCTCATAGCTCGACATGGCCCTCCCGACCGTCGCAATATGCGTGTTATTCCACGTGTTATTATCCACAATCACGGTGCGGTTCCCCATGGCGGTGATCTGATACCCGTAATCCCACCATGACATGATCTTGGCGTCGGAGGGCGTGTTCTGACGCAGCCAGTAGTACGCCTCGCGGTAGTCGTCGAAGATGACCCTTCCGCCCCCGGCTCCCCGCGCGGCCAGCACGATCGAGGGCGACGAGTACGCCTCCGAGGTCACCCACGTGCAGTGGATCGCGTAACGACTCAGCAGGTAGAAGAAGCCCACCAGAAGGGCCGTGGCGCCGTTCTTCTGGAATGGTAGCGTCTGGTCCGCCTGCTTGTTGGTTGATTAAATCATTCATCATTGGTAGTAAGTAATTATTACTTAAAAAAGAAATACAACATATTATAAGTAAGCAGTAGTAAAGAGAGAAGTAAAAAACTGACCTTGGCAGCAGCAGCCGCCTTTGACCCAGTCAAGGGTTTATCACTCTTACTAGTCTTCTCCCGAACTAGCAAGCTCAAATTCTTCAGAGTAGCCGAGACGGCAATGCTACTGACAAGACACATTGCAGGCGCAGCGACCAATATAAGCCTGACCATGACCCCCGCAAAGTACATGCTCGTGAGACCATACATCACGACAAAAATAGTCGCGTCCGAAAGCCTTTTGAAACACAAGTACAGCCCGGCTGGGAAGAGAAACAGAAGGATGTGGAAATCGAACATGAAGGAGGACCAGGCAGTGGGCTGGTGCTCGGAAACCGAGGCGATGATGGGGATGTGGTCCTTGGCGTAGGTTGGGTCCAGGAGGGAGTAAAAACGCCCTGTCCACGGAGAAATGTAGCCTGAGGCTGTCCCGATTATCAGAGCGAGCATGCCGAGGGAGATTGCCACCGTTACTGTGATTCGGAGGAATGACTGGAACTTTTTGGGGTCGTTTAGGATGTATTTCACCCACTCTAACAAGTAGAACACCTAAAAGTAGACACATGCTGAAATTATATAGAAGAGGAAAAAGAAACATAACTACTATTTAGAGAATATTTATTACCTGCAAGAGGAAAAACACCCCCAAGGCAGCCATGTGTTCCCCAGACTGCACATGTTGAAATCCTACAAATCGAATTTGCATGGCCAAAAGCATTCCCAACGCATACATGCAATTATACGCCACATATAACCTCATAGAATACCTCCCAGTTACCAACAACACCAACACATACAAAGGAATTAGATTTATAATGAACACGTATCCTCCCCATGCAGAAACCATGTAGAAGTACCCAAAGGCCGAGGCTAAGGACCAGGATAAAGAACCAGAATTAACTGCCTTAACAAAAAGGTAGAAAGTCAATACAAGGGCAAAAATGGCGACTCCTTCGTTGTCATAAGAGCCAGCTACTGAGCGAGAGATATAACCAGGGCAAATTGCGATAAGGGCCGCTGCTACAAGGCCGGCTCCAGAGTCCCAGATTTCCTTTCCGAAGAAATACGCCACTAATGTTGTGTTTGAGGCGAAAAACGGTGCTGTTAAGACGCATACTTCTCTAATGTGAATAGCGAATGTGAAGAAACGTAATATGCGGTACATTAAAGCAGCTGTCACCATGAGACCTGGATACAAGGTCCCGCCCACAATACGTCCAAGTGGATACCTAAAATTAATTGTTTTAGTGGTGAATGCATGAAGTTTAGTTAGAGAGATAATAAATAGGCTTATTCGTGTGAAATAGTAAGTGAATAGTACTTACCAGCTCTCATAGTCAAACCAATTCCAGAACTCCATGAAACCATTCTTCACCAGATAAAGCGTGGTTCTGTAATTGAAGTAGGGATCAAACTCGTGAATCATGGATTCATACCTCAGAACGCTGAACAGCCTCACCACAAAGGCGAGGACGTAGATCAGGGCCAGAGCCGACACACGGATCAGAATCTCTTGTTGCTTCGTCTTCAGCTTCAGGGTTTTGAGTGACAGAAGATTGGAGCTGATTTTACTGGAGGCCCCCATCACGATGGCAAATTAACTTCTGAAATGCATGCGAGATTTGTGGTCAGTCATTGCAGGAATAACATTGTGATCTATAATTTAAAAGTAAATTGGTAGGTTTTCTTCTGAAAATAAGAATTGGCAAGCAGTTCAATCAATATCCAATCCAATTACAGAACTTATATTAATTTGAATCCTAAATTATCCAACTTCTTACTTGATTCAGTAAACCAAACCAAACGAGATAGAGAGGCAGAAAGAAAGAGATCAGATCGCAAAGCGTAGTCAGCGACTAAGGGCGATTCTCACCGGGAAGCTAAGCTTGTTGTCCGGCGATTCTCAACATGGTATTTCGCTCTCGATTTCAAGTGTTAATTAAGAGTCAGAGAACGAAGAGCAGAGAGTAGATCGAACTTGAAATTAGTCAGATGGATGAGTGAAAAATGAAATAATGGCCGTGCGATGAGTGTGGTTCAGTCTGAATAGATGGACGTACATATTTATTTGGGCTTTCAGTCTGAATAGATGGACATGGATATTTACCTGGGCTCTTTTGTTTTGGGCTGGTTGTTTACTGAGAAGACGGTATATTAGGCTACTGTTTTGATCAATATTTTTGGTTAATTATGCTAAAATGGTCATGAAATCTGATATTTAAATATACTAAGATAATGCTCGCGCTTCGCGGCGAGTATTTCAATTTTAATAGTTATTTCAATCTAATAATGTATAACTTGCAATTATGAAAATTCAAAATTAAAGTTTATGAATCCATAGTACATAAATAATAGGGATCTGATACAGCACGACGGATCCAATAAAAGTATATATAATTTATTTTCTAATAACAATATATACATAACAATATATATAATTTAGTTTCTAATAACAGTATATACACAAAAAGTGAAAACAATATATAAAATAGGGAAACAACATACAAAATGGGAAAACAGTATATAAAAGTAAAAAAAAAAAAAAAATACACAAAGAATAAACAACAGTATATAAAATGGTAAAACAGTATGTAAAAGTGCAAAAACAGTATATCTACAGTGCCGTCGTGAACCGTCGTGCTACAGTGCCGTCGTGATATCACATTTCCCTAAATAATGCATGAGAATTTAAAATTGTTATCTTTGATTTTCTTTTGTCATTATGTCTTGACATATTATAGATGATTAACTTAAAAAATAATTATATTTAATATTATATATATGGAAAAAATATGTATACTACATAGGAAAATATAATATTACTCATTTTCTTTAAAAATTTGTCACCGCTATTTTTCTTATTTTTTTTGATGTTAAAATGGTATAGATTGCATATATGTTATTATGAAACCCGTAATACATTAAGTAATATAATATAGTTTTCAATATTCTGAAATTTTGTTTGAGATGATAGTTCTCACATAACGGAGATATAACACTGAACATTAATCTAACTAATCATGTGATATTATGATAATAATTTAAATTAAAAGCTAAGATTTGATAAAAAATTTAATTCGACGGCGAAGAGAAAATTCATAATAGTTCTCTTGAGAATTTTCAAAGAAGGGTAAAAGAATATGATAAAAGTAAATGAGCTCATCATTTTATTACATGTTCTTTTATATAGTTTATATTCACATATTTTATCAATAAAAAATGAAATTGGAATCATAAAAATATGTCTTTATGTGATATTGTGGTAATAATTTAAATGAAAAGCTAAGATTTCAAAAAAAATTGATCTAATGGCGGAGATAAAATTGACAATAGATCTCTTGAGAATGCTCAAAGAGAGATGAAAAATAAGGTATAAGGTATAAGTTAATAAGCATATTATTTTTTTACATCTTCATTTATATAGTCTATATTCACATATTTTAGTAAGAAAATTTTTTTTGGAACCATAACAATATGGAACTCAAAATAAAGAGAAAATTCCAACAAATTTATATTTGATGATTTTAACATTAGAAATAAAATATTTCATTAAGAATTATAATTTTTTAAAGAAGAAAAGAAAAATTATTTATATTTTAATGAATAAACTCTTCATTAACTATTGGTACATGTAATATTGTAGTAGTAATTTAAATGAAAAACTAAGATTAAAAAAAATATTGATCCAACGGCCGAGATAAAATTGACAATAGGTCTTTTGATAATACTCAAAAAGAAATGAAAAATAAGGTATAAGTTAATGAGCATATCATTTTTGTACATCTTTTTTTATATAGTCTATATCACATATTTTAGCAAGAAAAAAAATTGAAACCATAACAATATGGAACTCAAAATAAACAGAAAATTTCAACAAATTTATATTTGATGATTTTAACATTAGAAATAAAATATTTCATTAAGAATTATAATTTTGTAAAGAAGAAAACAAATTAATTATATTCTAATTAGTGAACTCTTCATTAACTATTGGTATTAATAATTGAACATAACTTTGCACCATGATTCATTGAAACCATCTGATTAAGATCCAATGGTCACAAACAAACTCACAACGGTTCTCACTAAATCGGGTATGAAACACAAAACATCAATTCAACTAATCATATGCTTATGTTTTAATAACCACATAAATATTGCCATAAAATATCAATAAATTTGAGAAAATGAATGGATAAGATTCGACAAAAAAATTGATCGAACGGTTGAGATAAAAATGATGATGTGTCCTTTTGAGGAGACTCAAAAATAGATGAAAAATAAGGGTTGGGATTAATGTTTAGTATTTTTGCTAAAACGTGAGGCTTTTTTGTTAATCACAGTGCATTTGAGCTCATGTCATTTCAAATAACCAATAACTCACGTCATCCGTGATCAAACTTTTATAATTCATCAATTCAAAAAAAAAAAAAACTTTTATAATTCAAAATTTGAATCACTTAAATTTCAAATAAAGAGCTGCATTTTCAGATCTTCCATTTTTCAATTTTCTCAAGTTGGATCAGTATGAATTCCTACCATTCGGAGGTATTTTTCGGATCCAATAAAAAATTGTCTTGTTTTTTTTTTTTTGCTTGAAAGAAACACCCTCTCATCCGAATAGCACCTCTCAGTCACATGTCACCTGACTCACCTCCACGATTCCCATCTACAAAGGTCCCAACCCAAGGCCTTAATTCAATCAATGGGAAAGAGGAAAAAGAGCCCTACATCCGGGTCTCCCGATTGGGATGCAGCTGGTTTCTTAATATTCTAATTCCACTTTTTATCCACTAATTTCGTTTGTTTCCTATAAGAACTCCAAATTACACCCTTATATGCTTAAAAACAGTAACAATTTAATTACTTTTAGTGATTTCAATAAATATTTTGAAGATTGCATTATTTTTGTCTTTCCATCACATAACAAATTGTAAAGTGTCTCATTGTTTTTTATTATCTTCTAGAAATGCCCCTAATCATCGTTTCTAGACGCATTATCCATTAATATAGAAATTAACATAATGAGACTTATCGGTTCTAAAATCTTCACATATATGTAACATTTGAAGACTTATTCGAACAATAGCTATGAGTTGGACGAAAGGTATTATTCATGTAATTTGGCCTATCTATTTTATGTATAATCCAGTTGTCTGGATGTTTTTTCTTCTTTATTTTATAGAGAGAGTCCATATGTCTCATATCTATTTTCAAAGAAAAATTGCTTTATTACCGTACCAGTTATGAGACGGTGCTTTAACAGTATGGAGAGAACCCATAACCTTTGGATTAGTGGGGGCCTAATCACTCGTACTATAGGAGATTTGGTTCAGATGCTGGATGTAATAATTATATAAAAACAATTCTTTCAGCCCCTTATGTCTTTGTATCCTAATGATTTTCAATTGGTCATGTCAGATCGGTTTCTCAATACAATAGATTTTTACCTAAATTTCTGAAGGTTTCACATCCTGTGCAAGTCCCCCCGCCTTTAGTGTATTTCAATAAAATATCTTTAAAGAATCATTATGTTTGTAGTATATAGCAAGAGCTCATGAGTTCAAGTCTCGGCAAACGCAATTATATAACACATATTTAGCAAAGTCTATCAACCTAATGGGTTAAACATAAAAAAAAAAATATTTGTAATCCGATAAATTCTATTCATATTGAATAAAGTGAACTAAAAAAACACCAATGTCTTTTTTTATAGTGAGAAAAAGAAAAAAAAATATGATACAAATGTATATATAAATAGTAGATAAAACCAGAATTCGTATTATTCAGATTGATCTACCGATAATTGCATTTCTCACGATCTAATGTTACAATAAATTCAATTTCTTCTCACTTTATGTTATTTGATATTATTTAAAGCAATCAAGAGTTACACAAGCATTAAGAACCTGAATATTGTGTAACTCTTGCTGGATAAACAAGTTTTTTATATTTTTGAAGAAATTAAATACTTTTGTTTAAAATAAATATTTCAAAACTCTTGTAAAATTGAATAGTTAGTTTATATAACTTAAAAAGAAAGAACCACGAATATTTTGGGTAAACTTGTGTTAAGTTAGCTGTCTAATATTTTCCTCTTTTTGTTTTTTCAACTGCCGTCCCTTTTCGCCTCTCCTTTTCCTCTCTCTCTCTCTCTCTCTCAGAAAGACGAAAAGCCTCATAAATTCTATCAATAAAGCTTAATAGGAGAATAGAAGCAAGTGCAGAAGTAGCGCATTGATTCTCATCCCTTTTGCTTTGGCTTCACTTCTGGACATCTATTATCTGATCAAAGTGCAATGACCTTTACAGGTAATCATTTTCTTTACTTTCTTCTATCAATAAAAGGCAATACTTCATGTGTAACCCTGCAAAATCTCAAATATCAGATATACCACAAAGGTCAACAACATAGGAAATATCATATACCCTTGAAATACATAAAAAATATCATGTTTGCCGCTCCTTTCTATATTTGCTTCAAAACAGTCTCAAATTATCCTTACTTCAATATCTTATAATTCTACATGAAAAGTGAAGATAGAGGATAATTTAGACTTTTTTTCGAAAAATTAGGAAAGTGAAGATATTGATGTTTATTATTTTTGTAAGAGTATCCATGATATTTAACATTTTGGTGGGATATACGTGATATTTTGTGGTTTTTGTAGGGGTACATATGAAAATCCGCCCCAAAAAAATATGATTTTTTACTGCATGCATGGACCCATTTTATTTGTAAGTTATCATTTACCTTAAGTGATGGCAAGTGAATTGTTCAAAAGAGTATGTATCCTGGATTTACATTGTATTCTTGTTGCAATATGAAAATTTATAGGGATGTAGTTGTAAAATCCAAAAGCCCTAGTTCACTTCTTTGTTGTTATGATTAAGCTGATCTGTAAAGAGGAGACTAAATCCAGTGTATATTGCAATGTCTTGGCATGTGGAGCAAAATATCATGTATGCCCCTAAAAAATATGAAAATATCATGAATACGTGTACAAAAAACAATACCCTTCCTCTCTTAGTTAAAAAAATGCTAAATTACCTCTTCTTATGACATGCCTTTGCATAATCAAAGATAATGGAGAAGGGTAATTTCAGGATATTTTAAAATAAACATAGTATGACTAATATGCCTTATGTTATGTAGGGGCAGAAACGAGAGGTATAATGATATTCCTTATGTTTAGGGGCATATGTGATATTTCATATATTTTCTAGGCTTATCCATGATATTTCCATTTTGGAGGAACATACCTGATATTAAGATTTTGCTAGGGTAAACATAAAATTGCCCCTAAATTAGAAGGCTGTCGTCTTAACATCAGTGGTCAGTATGTAAAGGGTGTAAAATTTGTACCATGGTTCTGATTCCGATTCAGCCGATTCAAGTCGGCATTGACAAGCTACGATCCGATTAATACCCGATTCTCACTATTCTATAAAATTATTAGTTTTATTTAAATTGGTCCGATTCTTTATCCAATTCAACCGATTCCAATCCTATTCATCCGATTCTAAATTACTATCCTAAGAGGCCGACTCCGGTTCTGATTACGATTTTCCGAACCTTGATTTG
This sequence comes from Juncus effusus, assembly GCA_027726005.1. Classification (NCBI taxonomy): domain Eukaryota; kingdom Viridiplantae; phylum Streptophyta; class Magnoliopsida; order Poales; family Juncaceae; genus Juncus; species Juncus effusus. The sequence goes on along the minus strand of CM050910.1, from coordinate 4,856,044 downwards.
TACACCTCAGGAATTGGGATTTACCGAAAAGGGGCAAGTTTCTCTTTACATATTATAAAATTAAGATTTGAATTGAAAAGTTAGTTTCTAAGCAAATAAAACATTGGCATTCACGTTTTCTTAAGCATGGTTGCTTTTTGGAATTCTCTACTTGATGTTCAAGTTAAAAAAGGGCCCAATATCAGCCTTTGAGATGAACAGATTGAAATCAAACTGTTTGCATTGAAACCCTCGGAAAATCTGTTTTTACATTTACGGCTTATTTCACATGACACCAAACTTCTTTTACTTGGGTTTAGACCAATCACTGTACAAATTATTCCCCTGGTTTCCAAGGTTTTATGTATAAAACATGTTCTCTCCCAACTAAATTATGTAAGGTATTAATTCAAAAGCACATTATGTAGGGTATATATGTAAAAAAAATCAACATAGGCATGGGTCCAGCTTCTGGGGATTCTCTTACAAGATTTGCATACTTTTTACAGTTGGGTCCCTCGGTTCTTTTTCATGAATGATCTCTTCATGTTCAAGGTTCAAAGTTACCTTTCATATCACTCTCATTTTTTTTTTCTCTTATTATAGTAAATAAAATAAGGAAGCAAAACTAATTGAGAGATGGAAGAAGTATCCGTTGATGAGGAAAGTGAACAAGGGAGGGAATTGAAAATACAATGCCTCCAAGGCAAGTTCTTATTATTTGTTCTTTTCCTTTCTTGTTTGTTTGGATTTTGGTGTTTGCAATTTGCCATTATTTTTTTATTTAATTTTTTTTGCCATTAGTTGGAGTTAGTCTTGAAATTGGTGTTTCTGTTACTGACTTTAGAGGAAATTGCAGAATTAAGATCGACGCGGCAAATTCTAGATGAGAAAAGGCGAGAGGCTCTTGATAAGTTATTAGACATCAAAGGTATGGATGAAATTGATATTTGGTTTTATTATTAAATTCCATTTTTGGACTTTTGACTGAAAATTGCAATTATAATTCATCACATTAAGTGATTAAAGTCAATAAACCTCGTGGCTGAATGTGTATCTATATACACTTACCTTTCAACAAAGATCAAATCACAAGAACAGGGTCCTTGTGGCAACCTCTAAAATTCATTCATTTTTGTTCTATTTTTTGTCTAAGGTGTTTTGATTTTACCCAATGAATTTCTATGACAAAAAGTTTAAGTGTTTCCTCCACAATATCAACTCAGCTAGGTCCAATACTGGAATATTATGAACTTGTTGTAACAGCCAGCATGGTTGGGGCACTGGTTTTCCAATTTTTTCAATTGGATTGAGAATAATTGAGGCTCAATTGAGGTCAATTGATGCTTAATCTGCACTTCGGTAGCATAATTTAGGCTTAATGCAGTCAATCGGAGCCTCAAGTTTGGTACTAACTGCATAATTGTAGGACCAGTCTGGTACCTTATCTGTTAAGTGACATGTACCAGCCAAAATTGAAATTCTTGAGAGCTTTAAAAGTGGAAGTTGTGAAGAGTTGAAATAATAAACGAGCTGATTTTGTTTATCTTTTATTACATTTTGTATGTTGTACTTTTTTTTAATTATAGGAAGTATTAGGGTATTTTGCCGAATTCGGCCATTTACTGCCGCTGAGAGCTGGAGAAAAAGCTCACCTATTTCAACCGAGTCTGAAAAGATCAACATAAATTCTGTTGGAAGCAAGAAGGAATTCATAGTTGATAGGGTATTCACTGAAACAACACCACAAGGTACATTCATTTTTCTTATATTTTATTAGCTTTGTGTAAGATTTTATTTACCAAGTCCACAAGATGTACTGTTTGTGTTGAACATATCTATTGTGCTCATTCATATTATTCAGTCAACTAGGGCTAAAGATCAATTGTCATTTTTTTATGTTTTGATGGTAATTTTTATTATGTTTGTGTACCTGAATATTGGCACTTCGAAGTATAGTGATCCTTGGAATTTACTCTTACACCTATTTAGCTAACTATTTATATTAACAGTGGATGTGTACAAGGAGATAGAACCGATAATAAAATCGGCCTTTGATGGACATAATGTTTGTGTTCTTGCATATGGTCAAACTGGCACCGGAAAAACTTATACTATGGTATGGTAATTCAGTTCAAAGTTATGAATTGAAAAATCCCTTTAAATCTTATTAATTTCGTATTTCTCGTAGTAAAGTGACACTCTTAAAGTGCTATTACAGTATTACTAAAAATTTTAAAAAAACAATTGTCAGGAAAAAAACTTCAAATAAAACTCACAGACCAAAACCTGACCTGAACCAAACAAAACAAAAAAATGAATGTTCCGGGAGTACTGTAAAAGAACTTATAGTCTAAATTTATTTATTTATTTCCATTCATCATGTATGAAGAATTGAATCATAAATTGGAACACTTTATTGTAAAATTTCACTGAAAAAAGCATTGATTGATTTTAAGTAATAACATTTAACTGGTCTCTCTTCAGGAAGGAGTGAGAGGCAATTTAGGGATTGTACCTCGATCCATAGAAGAGTTATTCAACAAAATTTCCCAAGAAAAATCTGAAAATTACACTTTAAATTTGAGCATGTTAGAAGTCTACTTGGGAAATCTAAGGGATTTGTTAGCTCCAAAGCAACATTCTTCACGGTCATTCAACCTTACGCTTAAAAGGCAAGTATTTAATCTTTATACCTAAAACTCTCTTAGTACTTGATTTGAATACAACTATTCTGACTCAATCATCAATGTACAATGCTTCAAGTTAAAATGTTTTCTTAGTCATTAACATAGTTGCAAATAGCACGCTATAGTACGAAACACTATGCGTCGGTGGCTAAACGCTGCACGCTATGGTTTTGTTTCCGCTATATCTTTTTAACTCTAAATAGTCTCTTTTGGGCTATAAAAATAAGATGTTCGAATTTAAAAGCATATTTAATGAAGAAAAAAAATATAATTACGATAGATTTTGATTAAAAATAAGTTAAGAAACCACTTTCCTTTTACAAAAGAATGTATTTTCTCTTTATGATACTTAATAATATCATCCGCTACAATTATAACATACGTTATATCATTCATTGTAAACGGTATTATCTACAAAAAGAACCTGAACGCTACAAACCGCTAAACGCTATTTGCAACCTTGGTCATTAATAATAAGAACTATTCAGTTTCATTGTCTTATGCTAGTGTGACACCTCTAAGATAACTCAACATTAAGAAAAGTAAGCTATAAATACACTCCTTTGATTTTCTATTGTTATATCGACAAACGCAGTTAAACAAAAAATTGCTAGAAGATAAATACAAGATTTTCTTAAGAAATAATAAATGATCACTATTGAAAACTATAATTAAAAAAAATCTCCCCTTTCTAACACGTTAAATGTACTTTTTAGTGACAAAAACATAAATTTAATTGAAAGAAAGAATATTTTGCATTGAGATAACAACCGAAATGCACAAAAAAAATGTACTTGAAGGCTTATATTATAAAGTATGAACTTAGGTTCATAGCCATGTACGTTTTATATGCCTTTGACATTTCCTTAACCTTTGTTATCCTTTTTTGAACTCTTGAAGCAATATTAACATAATGGCGAAGAGTTCTGGTTCTGTAGAAATAGAGGGGCTTACTGATATAGAAATATCAAATTTTAAACAAGCTATCCATTGGTACAACAAGGGAAGGAAGGCTCGGTCTACCTCTTGGACTAATGTCAATGAAACCTCAAGTAGATCTCATTGGTGCGTTTTTTTTATCGTTTTTCACAATTAAATTTGCACCAATCTCCTATATTTGTCAAGAAATTTATAGAAATGCCCTTACATTCTATATATCATTTTCCATAATAATGCACGAAGTAATTAAAAGTAAGTACAACACCTTTAGTATTGCTACAAGGACATGACAAAAAAGGTGGGTACCTATTGTAATAGTTAGATTGGTAACATTGGTTTTATTTGTTCTAGCTTTTTTCTTGCAGCTTGACTAGAATTATAATAAGAGAAGGCACTAAGGGAAAAATTGTTAGTAAGATATGGCTAGTAGATTTGGGAGGGAGTGAAAGATTGCTCAAAACGGGTGCAACTGGTCACACTTTGGATGAAGGAAAATCTATTAATCTCTCGCTATCTGCATTTGGTGATGTCATTTCAGCCCTAAAACAAAAGAGACATCATGTTCCTTATAGGTAACTTATCTTTTACAATGATTTATGCCACAATTAACTAAATTTGGTCTCAATTTTGCAGTCCAAACTCCCTATATTTGACTTCAGTTAGCTCCTTGTACAATTATGCTAATCAATCCAAGAAAAAGGACAAAATCCTAAAATTGAGGCCCTAATAGTGCTTAATTTGGTAGAACTTCAGTTAGTTTGTGATTGATTATGTTTCTTAAGCGAACCAAGTGGATGTTTTAATGGTTTTGTACAACAGTACCATACCGGTATCAGTATCAGCTCATTATTTGATTTATCTAAACAATACTTTGTAAATGATGTACAAGCCTTTTTAGGGTCAAATTTTATGTTTTACTCATTGACCACCACTATACAAAAATTCAATAGAAAAAAATTGAAAATTTCTGGAAATGCATCCAATATTGACATGGATCAACTATCAGGTTTTTTAATTGCTAGTTTTGTTGTCTTGTTTAATATTGTTGTTTTGCTTTTTTTTTGTTTGTGTTTCAGGAACAGCAAGCTCACTCAGGCTCTCAGTGATTCTCTTGGTAAGTAGTCTTAATCAATCATTTCACACACCATAAAACTTCAAGATTTTTTTTATAATGAAATTTTATTAGAGTTATATTTTGACTATGCAATCACTAGTCAGTAGGCCTGCTTTCGAGTCTACTAGCTTACTTTCCCAGGCAATAAATATGTGATAATGAATTAGGCAGGTTTTGAAAATATCAGTTCTCAAAATATGATACAATCTTCTAATGAAACTGAATCTTCTACAATAGTTTGATGCTTTGAAATTCTTATAATAATTGTAGAATTCACCATTAAAAATATAATATTGTAGTATTTCTAATGATATTTTTGGAACTCTTCCTATTTGTAAAAAATAATTAAATGATAAAAAGGAACAATAAAATGATAAAAGTTCTCTAACTTTTGAAAAATTGAATAATTGAATTAGGAGAGGGATCAAGAGTTGTGATGGTTGTGCACGTAAGTCCAAGTCAAAATGATCTATTAGAGACGGTTTGTTCACTGACCTTCGCAAGACGTGTTAGATCCATTGAATCAAACAAAGAGCTCTCAGAGGTAATTACTTGACCTAATTTTTCTTAGAGTTTTGTTTCTTCTTACCGTCAGTACTAAATCAGGTTTGTGTATACCAGTTAAGTCCTGATAGTTATTCTTATTTTTTTCACTCTTTGAAGGAAACAAAAAGAATAAGGCAAAAACATATTGCGGAGCTAGACCAACATATTCAAGAGGCTGAAATGGAGCTTCAGAACCTAAAAATACTAATAGAGAAAACAGAAACTTATCTTCAAGAGAAAAACAAGAAATATTTAACTGAAGGGTCCCCAAGAAGTCCACTGATCCTAGACCATGTGGAATTCACAGAGCCCTCCCAAAATACTGATAAAATTTCCAGAAAATTAGGTCATGAGTCTACCGGCAAAAAGAAGCCTAACTTCATGGCACCAACAGTTTCTAGCAAGCAGAGACGAAATTTAACTGGAGAAAGGGTTCAAAAATTAAAAAATTCAAAATTTGTAAGTGGCAAGAATTTGAATTTCTCAGGATCTCAGATCATTTCTAAGATAACTAGTAATTCGATGGACCGTGATGCAAAAAGGACCTCTAGTTATAATCCTAATTGGAGAAATCCATTGCAACAACATAGAAGAAGAATGACTATATGTTGATACAAGAGTAAAATTGTGTATAGTAAAAGAAATTTCTACATTTGAAGCTCCCGCTCCCCAAATATAACCTTGATTTTTTTTTAACCAAAAATAGTGTTTTCATGAATATTATTCCAACGTGCTGTGTAGGCTTTGAAAATCTGGACCCTTTTTTTCTTGATCCAGAATAAGACCTTTGGCTCCGGACACCATGTTTGGAATAATCTTCTAATCAGTATCATTTCTTGCAAAAAAAAAGTAAAGCTTTATTTCGTAAGCTTCCTAAGGTTTTGCATGAGTGGATTTTTTTTTGTTTGTGAGGCAGTATGAGTGGATTTCTTTTTCTTTTGTTTATTCTTTGTGAGTATTTGGGGTGCAAGATTGACTTGTTGATTGGTGTCTGGATTGAAATTTTGTCTCTTTCTTGTTTTTGTTTGAAACTATGAGTCTTCGAGAACAAAGATTGTATGGAATATGGATTGGTTTGATGAGTTTCGTTTTCTATTCTAACTTCTTGTGTTCATTGCTATTTTCCCTAATATTTGCATTTTCTTTTCATTCTTATTTTTTATTCAATCCATCTTGGAATTTGACTCTTTCTGCAAACTACACTCAAGAGAGTAATTCCAAGATGCTATCTATCATTTCAAGAACGTTATTAGTTAGTGGTCGACAGCGACGCTCATTGCAATTGAGGATATGCTATCATTTCTAGCCTCCCAGAACTATCTCGTGGTGACTGATCATAGAGTAATTCGTAAATGGTAGGTTGAGAAAGACATGATTTTATTTCTAATTTAAGTTTATGCTCAATTTTATTATATAATGTAGTTTATAATTTTTAAATTTATGCTCCAAGTTCATGATTCAATGTAATCAATCGTTTGATTATGAATGAAAAAAGTTTCCGGACATTTAAAAAAAAAAAAAAATTATTGCCTAACCATACCAGCTATGAGAAAACTAAGCCCTACCAACCTTGCATCTACCACAGTAATATATTAGATTACCAGTCACCAGGCAGTACCAATACAACATGCAACATGTGTGTGTGTGTGGGCATGCGTGAGAGATAAACGCGGTATATACATAATAAAAAAATTGAAGTACAACAAATCCAATAGAAGCAACACTTTCCTAAACATCCATTTCTTTTTTATTTTTTCCTAAATTTTGCACAAAACGTACACACACACCCCCCTCAATAAACCAAGATTAGAACCAACAAAAAATAAACACTTCTGCTTCTACCTCCCAATAGTTAGTTGCCTGATCAATATACCAGCAGTGAAATCTTCTCAAAATCAGAAGCCAAAATTCTCCACAAGAAACGCCTCTTATGGTACGATAAATAAACAAATCATCATGTGTTAAGTTATTGCTGCCAATCCAATCACACCTTCATCCTCTGCATTGGGACCCGCATGTTTTGCTGGATTGCGTGTTCTAGCTGAAAAACATTTAACCAAAAGATATAAAGGTTACAATGGAATATTTGGTCCCGTGTTGAGTCAGTAAAAACGCCATATGATATATAAGATTATGACATTATCTTTTGTTTTCCCTAGTTGTTCTGTCAAAAGACAGTAATTATGACCCATGAGGGGAAACTCATTTAGAAAAGGAAATCCCTTTAATCAACCAAAATAAAAGCAAACTAAACGCAAAGAAACAGCTGCAAAAAATCAACTCTACTGAGAATCTGGCTTAAGGTTTTTAACACCATTAGTACCACACTCAATGAATCGATTATAGTCTAACAAAATCACCAAAATGAACTTTATCAAACTAACAAGGACTCAGTTTCTAACTTCTCAATAAAACATGTATTCATACAAATAATGGAAAAGGAGGGAATCTTTTGGCACAATGGAGCTTCTCTTCAACAAAACTCTCAAAATGAAAAAAAACGAAAACCAAATTACCTGTGACATTTGTGATAGTGTTGGTTGCCTTTTGGGCAGCTAGGGCTTTTAACTGGTTTCCAGTCGCCAGCATGAGGAGGCTGCGCATGTGCTGTCTTTGCTCTTTAGGGCTGGCCGTTTTGCTAAGGGCGTCCTCAAAGGCTATTAAATCCTCTTGTTTTATGTGTGGAAGCGATGAAAGAACCTACAATGTAAGTGATATATAGTTAGTTGTTGAGTTTTGGAATCATGTATTTCTGATTTTAGAAAGATTTTCCCTGTTCTATCAATCCATTTATTGTACTTATTTGTGGATCCATTGTATTAACTGCTAGTTGATGATAACTGGGTCACTTCGATGACAGTTAAAAAGCTTAATTGGGGCCTAATTGCAAAAGTGAGGATTGAGTTATGATGATTTGGTTTGAAATGATGCTTAATTGCAAATTCAAAGCACTTGAAATTGAAATCCTTGGTCCCCTAAACATGGATAAGCAACTCCTTACGTGCTAATGAAAAAAAAGAAGATATAAAAGAAGGAATGAAATAAATTTAGGGTTGGTTACCTGGCGAGGCGTGGGATCTCTCTCAACCAAATAAACATAAATCTCGCGACAAATCCCAACCAGCTCGGCGCTAATAACAGCGTTGGACTCGAGAGCAAGCCCCTGTATCACGGCGAGGAAGAGGTCCTTCGTGACGAACTGTCTGAGCTCAGCGTTGTTCGTGGCAACGGCGAGGAGGACGAGAGATTGGCAGAACGGGATGAGTTTGGTCACGGCGTCTCCATCTGTGTAGGTGAGGACGGAGAGTGTGAGTCGTAAGGCGGGGATGGCTTGGTCTTTGTGCAACAGTAGGAATCTGTATGTATGGAAAAAGAAGTGTTATTCATAGTAGAGAAGTGTTCTATGATGGTACATAATCTGGTCATGTGTATATCAACTACAACTTAGCAAGAAAAAATGAGTGATTTCATAAGAGTCACTATGTAATTATAAATTGCAAAAAAAAAAAAAAAAAAAAAAAACCTCCGAAAGGTCCTTGCCATCAATTTCTTCTTAACAGTATTGGATCAACTTCAGAGAATAACTCAAAACATATTTAACACTTTGACTAGTAAAGGGGCTTTTTAGCAATTTCCAACAAACTAAAGATCAACTAACAATGAACAAACATAGCATAACATAAGGGTTCTTAAACATACGCGACAAGAGAGGTTGAAGCGCAGGACTGGAGATCCTTGAGGGACGATTGGTCGCCCCGGTTCGTACCCAGCTGATCCAGAGAAGGGAGGCCGGTGTTTAAGGAGGCTATGGCGGAAAGAAGAGAACAGACTTCGCGGGTCAGGTCGCGGAGCAACTTCTCTTCCATTACCTCCACCTTGAGTTCCAAGCCTGCGGAATGAAATGTGGATTGAATTAGATTGTTGCTTGTGAAATGAATTTGTTAGCGGTAGTGTAATGAGGGTCGGATAAGTGTAAATTATGCAATTAGGGCTCAAAATAAATATGAAATTAACCCAACTTTATTCAAGAAAAGGTTGACAACGAATGATATTAATGGCTTTAATTGAGCAAACATAGTAGCCTTGATACTCACTCCATTGATTTAACATTTTCCATTAAGGTGGTAAAAATTAGCCCACATGATCAATGTAAGCACGATTAACCCTAAATAGCGCAATCAACTCGCCAATTACCTTGTTTTTGCCTCAACTAACCCTAGACTATAGATCATTCATAAAAACCCTAGACTATAGAACTACGTTTGAATTTTGCACCAAATTAACAATTACTAAGACCCCCCAAATAAACTTCAATTCAGTTAAAAATCCAACAACCCTAACCTGAGAGATTCCCAAGATTGTCAGGCAACTTAGCCCGGCCCTCCTGCACAAGCCCGGCCCACGAGCACGAGAGCGCCAGCTGGCAGTGGAGAAACAAAGGGTGGAGTAAACTAACGACCCAAGTCTCCCATAAATCAACAGGGCAGTTCTTTACTATGGGGACCAGCACCAGGTGGATGAGCTGGCGAATGTGTCTGAATTCCATCGATTGGATGTTCTCTGTTAGAGAGAGTGCAAGAGTGGAGGGATCTGCTGAGCGGTAGAAGGGTTCGCCTATTGTCGCTGATAGACCGATCACGTTGTACCTGTAAAACAAAAAAAAGGTTTTCAATTAGGGGTGTTCATTCGGTTCGGTTTATTCGGTTACTGAACTGAACTGGTTGATTTCGGTTAATTCGGTTCGGTTATTGGATCAATTTGGTTCGGTTCGGTTCGGTTTGAAATTTTAGGTTAATCGGCTAATTCGGTTCGGTTCGGTTTGAAATTTTAGGTTAATCGGCTAATTTGGTTCGGTTCGGTTTTGGGTTTGGAAAAAACGAATAAGCCGAACCGACCGAATTATATGTTAAATTGCTAATTTACAATGATTTAATCTTAATATTTAAATTATGTATTTTAATATTAATTAGTATAGTCATTCTTTAGTCTAAAAAATATTAAATTTAAATTAATATTGTTTGTATGTCATTCTAATTCGGTTCAACCGAATAAACCGAAATACAATTTGGTTTATTCGGTTCAATCTTTATTCGGTTCACTTCTAGTTCGGTTTAATTCAGTTTGGCCTTATTAAACCGAACCGACCGAATCAACACCCCTATTTTCAATGGAGTCTAAATTGGACAATGGAAGTGTTAAATTAAGAAATTATTGCAATTTTGGTCCTTTTTTTAGTATCTTATTTACCCACTATCACGTGTGCCTTTTAACCAGTTTCTAATGTCGTTCTCCTTTGACTCGCCTTCGGTATTTATTTTAACACTGCTTTCACCTAATAAGCTTGACTGTTCGACCGAGCTCATGCTCTTGGCCCCTTGCATTTCCTGCGGTAGGGTCTGAGAAACAGGCTGTGACCAAAGCGCGTGTATCGCTCTTATAAGCTGCAATTGACAAATAAAAGATTGCATTAATGTTGACAAATAATAAGTAAATTACGCATAAAGGGTGAATTAAGGCTATTCAGTTTCTAATTAAATTTTAAATTTTAAATGCAAGAGAGAGAGAGAGAGAGAGAGAGAGAGAGAGAGAGAGAGAGAGAGAGAGGATTTACTCTTAAGAGAGGAGGGAGAATCCAAGAAAGATGGGAAGCCATAGGATGCATGCTTTTGGGAACACTAACCAAGGCAGATTTCTTAATTCCGCTTCTTTTGAGGGCCTTTTCGAAAAAAGTCACGTTGTGGTAGATAGACCACATGAACTGGGAGTTGGAAGGCTCGGTGCATAACCGTACCAGGCCAAACTGGTCTGACAGGTACGCGTTTTGCCACTCTAGTGGGGTCCACATTTTGCTGAGTGGTTCCAGTAGCCAAGCCAATACTTCCTGTTGTTGTTGAATCCTAAAAAAAGAAGATAAAAAATAACGGTATAGTAATGCTTAGGACCCAATAAGAAGGTGGAATTTCATGTGTACACCTACGAAACCTCAAAATATTACGTATCTCTGTGAAACATGAACTATCATGGATACCCCTAAAAAACATTGAGAGATATCATCAATTCATCTCTCTCTCGTAATTTTTCAATGCAATGCCCTAAATACCCCTCTTTCTCAATCAGTAATGCATAAATAAAAGCTGATGAAGCAAAAGTACTTTACAAATCTTTCGAAATAAATATTCCCATGAATGATATGCACGATGTTTTTAATGCTTTGTAGGGGTATGCATGATATTTCCTATGTTTTCAAGGGTATCCGTAATACTTCCCATTTTGCAGGGGCATATACTTGATATTTTTTTAGATTTTGCAGGATAAAAGATAAAATCTCCCTCAGGAAAAAAAAAAAAAAGGTTAAGTACATACCCAGCAGAAGAAGACATGACAAGAAAGGCTTCGCAAAGAACATTGTGCTCCCCTCTTTGTAACTTACCCTCCGCTTGTAAATACCCCATTGTATCTGCTATACCCTGTCAATTATTTATTTATTTATTTTATTATTTGGACTAACAAAGAATATTAAATGTTCATCTAATAATAAACTGTAGGTACTCACTAGTAGTGACTAACCTTCATATGAGGAAGGAGGCTTTTGTCTGCTGCTTTGGAGATGCGAATGAAAGAGGTGCATATTTGTAACCTTGCATGCCTAGGTCCATTTACAGAAGAGTCCTATTTAACAAAAAGTATTTAATATCTTTGATTTAAAGAAAACAACAGTAAAAAGATCTAACAAGAAAGTTCAGTAGAGGTCAATTTCATAATGGCACTTACAACAAGGTTGAACGGAACTGATGTCAGCAATTCGAAAAGCTTGTTGACGACACTGGCCACAGAATCAGGAAAGTGCTTTAAATAGGGACCAAATGAGTCCAAATAATGCCCCAAAATCACTGCAAGTGCCGGTTCAGTCCACTTTATCGCAAGCAACTGTTGAAGGATGCCTGTTTTATAACAAACAGTGTTAAACAGTATATTTGTAACCTTGCATGTCTTTTTGGCTTTTTCTCTTCTTTTTTTTTTTTTTGGTCCTATGGTAGTTTAATTGCTTTATTGGTGCCTCATGGACTTAATCTTACTGAGGCTAACAAACCGAGGCTTAGTAATCAAGATAAGGCCAAACAAAGATTAACACTGTAAAAAATATACTCTAATAAGAGGTACAAACCTTCAAAAATAGTACGCAACTGAAACTTGGTTTCTTCGTTAGAATTCAATATTGATTCGGCAGAAGAATCAAAGACAGCAGCAATAACAGTTTCTAGCCCTAGCTGTGCGCCCTCCATTACCGCCATCTCCTGTCCAATTCAAATTTTGAAAATATTACTGTATTGTATAAATTTAGATAATTATATCGTTGTTGTACTGCGATTTGGAAAGAGAAAAGAAGTTCCAAATTTGAACACTTGAACACTTGCTGGCCCTTTTTCTTCAAAATTTTAAGGCTTGTTTTGTGTTTAGTTGCATAATAAAGGGTATACTGAGCTTTAATCAGGCTAATTGCAGGCTTAATTGAGACATAATTGCACGATTGAAGGTTAATCGAGTAAAATTAGGTCAAGTGGAGACCTCCTATATAATTGAGTAGCATAAGAGAAATTTGGGCTAATAACAAGACCATACTCAAGTGTCTAAATTGAATCTATCCATCAAACAATTGAATTAAAATAAACAACAAAAGGTAAATCAATTGACAAGTAAGGCATGAATATTGTTTCTAAGTTCTAACTAACCGGAGTGGATGCGGGTACATGACTGGAACTTCCGAAAATTGTTGCGATTCTCTGTGCAACTCTCTTTGCAGCTATAAGTGGCTTTTGAGAAGAAATGAGTTTAATGATATCCAACTGCAATTTAAAACAAGAGTAAAAGAAGATATCAGTTATAGAAAAGGAATGAAGGCAAAAATATCAAAGTAATTTACAAAAATGAGCCTTTCAAATTTCAGCGTAAGGTACCAAAGAATCAAAAACAAATAAGAAAAAAGAAGTATAAAACAACCAGAGAAAAAATATATTTCCTAGTAATATATTAATAACACAAAATTCCATCTTTTCTTATATAAAATTAATCAAAAACTACATATTTGTGTGCTACAAAGTTTACCAATCACATCTCAATAAACACAATTACTAACAAATCTAAAATAACTTACCAGTCTAGAGCGGTACTGACTAAAGTCACCTTTCCCATCAAGCTCATCATTCCACAGCTCCAAATTATCTCCAGAAAGAGCGCTTTTTTTAAGCATTCTTTGGAGCGTTATGTCTAGAATAGTCGTGCATATTTCCTCCGTAATAAATGCAGATATTCCTTTCTTTTCTTTATCTGTCGAAGAAGAAGAGCTGTCTCCTGAGCCCTGTGCGACAGATTTTGCTTTTGCTGGCTCTCTTAACAAAGCCTGATTAAGTAGTAAAACAAGAAGGATGTGAATTATTTTTCAGGAAAAAATGAGAATTCTGAAAGAAAAAAATGAGTTTATGTTCAACATGAAAATTTTATTTCAAGAGTTAATATTAAGTCAGTCAAGTGCATACCAGCCAAAAGAGCAACGATTGAAAATGAAGAGAGATCCTGTAGTGTTGGTAGTACTCCAGCATCTGATTCAACAAGAAACAAATTATGAAAATGTTGCAAATTAAATATTCTAAAAAAGCAAACAAATTCAATTCATGCAAATGGCTCCTATTAAGCTGGGATTTTATCATAAGCCTCTTTAAATTGACTAAAAAAACTTCCTTCTCTTTATAAAGATATCAAATGTTACGAGATATTATTCACGAAATTTCATGATTTTTTTTTTCCGGAAGAGAGCATTTACTTGTTGAAGAAATTGGGAAGTCATAATAGCATCCCCAATTATGCAAGACATATTTGAAGAGCCCAAAGAAACCATGCTCTCACATATACACTCTGCAAATTCATACTCTGACTCATCAATCGCACTTGAATTCGACCTGGATTTGTTCAGGAAATCTCTCGAAACATTCATCAGTATCTGAAAAATGGCGTTCATGGCTGAATCGAACTCCAGTGCTGTGGCATCAACAGGTCTTTTTCTGAAATTATGTGAAGGTTTATTAAATAAGTGGAAAATTAGAGGAAAGTCGATAAGTTTTTTTGACTTGATGTAGGTTTGATGACAATTTGACTACTTTAATGGTTATTCTTTGCAGGTTTTTGATTGGTCAATTTGGTAGAGAAAGATGAAAAAAAGTATAATTGTTTTTTAGGGTAAATAAAGATGAAGAGAAGTACCTTTGGCATATAAACTTGAAGAACTCACAAGCATGGAGACGGAATTCATTATACGGAAGCAAAGACGAGCATCTACAAAATGCAAATTATGCAAAATGCAAAAAAAAAAATACGTTAAGTTAAACCCTGCTATATCATGAAAGATAAACAAGAAAAGGAAAGTTTCATGTGTACCCTAAAAACATAATTTCTACCATTTTCCAATGAAAGCATTCATTGAACCTCTAAAAACCATCACAAACAATCTTACTTCCCACTCAATCTTACTTCCCACTCGTTCTAACAAACAGCGATAAATCAAAGAAAACAAAGCCCATCTATACAAGATACTTTTCCCACAAAAGCGTAAACTAAAAGTAAACAAGAAAAGTTATCTTATCTTATTTACCCATGAATGAGGCCGTATTTGGCGAGATCAGGAACGGGGGCCCACTCAGCATAGGCATTTACCGCATTTAATGCAGCTGTGACTGTGGCTGCGTGCTGCTTCGCCGAGTCCAGCTTCTGATTCGCGTGCTCGGTCATTGCAGATATAAAATGCCTCTCCAATAACTGAAATAATGTTGTTTCGTTAGATGTGGATAAAAATATAGAGTTTTTGGTCGAGATTTGAGGTTCGAATTTGAACTTACGGAGTATAAGAGAGGTAAAATCTCCGACAAGGATTCGGTTAGGCCTCGCAAAAGCTCCCTTCTTCGGTCCCCTGTCAAGAAAACCAAGAAACAATTGTAAAATATCATAAAATGGCCAATTATAAACTTTTTTGTCATAAAATATTCGTTCTCTCAGTTTTTTTTTTTTTTAATTTGACCTAAGAGCAAAAGGATGGGCAACTGGAGTTTCTTTTTTCTCATATAAAATGCTAGTTAGTTTAAATTTGAAAGAAGAGATAAAACCACTAAGCTAACCTTCTAAGTCCTCATTGTGAACCGTAATATCTTCTGGAAGCCATCTCAATATCATTGCAACTAGTTCGGCCTTAACACAGACAAAATAAAAAAAATATATATTAGAATTTCAAACTAAACAGAGACTCTAGTTTTAGCACCTTAAACAAACTATAATGCATGCTTAGCACAAAATAAGGATTTCAGTTTCCAATTCAAATACCACACATATCAGGTCTAGAACCGGCTGATTGAATTTTTATTTACTTCTTAAATAACTCAGAAATTTTATGGCAACCATAAAGGGTCCAACATTTACTTGATAGTCCAACATAATTCGAAAAATATTATTTGATCTTTACATTTTGAAAATTCCAAACAAGCCAAAAATCTGATAGCTGGTAATAAAGAAATTACCTCAATAGGGCCATTGTTTGATAAAGAAACAATAGAAGGAAAGAGCTCACTCCAAAGGGCTATTCCTTCTCTCCTGATTACCTGAACAAAAGAATATTAGCAAACAAATTAAATTAGAATCAAAAGTATTGTTATTTATTAAGGATTACAATACTAGACCATATTGTACCAATAATGAGTGATTTACATTTGTAAGTATGTACTGGCCAATTAAGTATCATACTTTATTTTGGATATTCATTGTTCACTTGGTTACAACCGCAAAGGGAGAAACAAACGAGGCAGAAAATAGCAATTGGTAATCTTAAACAGATAAACAGAATAAAATAAACTTTATAGAAACAATATTCAGAAGTCCTTTAACGTACTATTTACTTGCATCAGGAAAAACAATCATTCAAAAATAAAAAAAATAAAAAATAAAAGACAAAAGCGAGAGAAGAAAAACCTCAGCAACTAAAGCAGCAGTTTGACTTTTCAAAGCCCATTCCTCGGTGGGACCCACCACTTCTGTGACTAAATTAAACGTGCAATTCGCAAGTTCTCTTCTTTCTGAGGCGCTCAGTTCTTCCCACCTAAATCTCACCAAATGCTTCATGTAAAACAAAAATTGAGTAATCATAAGTTTTCTTTTAAATATATGCAACATTACAAATACCAAATTAGGGTTCCGTGCATGACATTTTAGGTAATGCAAATCCTAAAACCCTACCCTTTTTCCTCTCATCTGTCCTCTCACACTAAACCCTAACATTAGTTGAGTCTAAAAGTTAACTTCCACTTTTGTGATATTGCTTTTGTAGGTAAGATAATAAACAACAATAATCTAAGTTTTGTTATGACAAAGAAAAAGACAAAAAGTTAAATTGAAATGGCACAAACCTGTAACATTTTGAATCCTTGAAGTCGGATTTCAGATGTGCAGTTCTTTTGTACCAAAAGAAGAGATGTGCCAGCTAGAGCTCTTACATCTCCATTTTTAACCTGTGTTATTTTATCAATTAAGGAAAGAGATATTAAAATTTAAAAGGTGGAACTAAAAAATTATGCCTTGATAGAAACGAGTTTAAATACAAAAGACTACTAACAAATGGTAAGAGTGAGGATTATAATATCGGTTTTGATATGAAAGTACAACAATTTCTTAGGTTTTCAAGGTATATTACTAATTTTCTCTTTAGACATCGCCTAAAAACACTTCTCATTTACTGCAAACCTAACTATATCCAGTATCAATACCCTTTTCGAGTATTAATTTACCAAGATTTCTCAATAATAATGGCAGGTTATCTTGCCGAGCCAAGACATGTGAACAAGCAATTAATTAATTTGTCAGCTGTATGAACTAAATTTTTTTTAATAATACGAGATCATAAAGTTCATTCATTAATGACATGCAAATGCATGAGTATACTTACAGCTATTTTACAAGCCTAACAAATTAAGTAAATGAGGAATTATTGAACAAAACCCAACAACTTTAGAAAAGATACACATACAACTTGATTTTCAAATTGAACCAGATCAAGCAAGAGTGAAAATAATTTACTTAAAAAAATCAATCAAGGGTAATAACAAATATACTAGTAACTACAATCTCACTCGGGACTACAAAAAGATACTTCATATTCACACAAAGGACAGAAAATAAATAAGACCAATAATAAAAAAAGCAACGCTCAAGAAGTGAACCTATCAACACTAAACTAAGAAAAACTTAAAAAACAGTAATTGAACCATAAAATTTGCTTACTACTGATTCCAATAACTAAATGATAAAAACAAACCAATAACTAAGAATTGAGGCTTACTACTGATTCCACTTAAACAACCATGAAAATGCAACAATTAGGAATGTTTGAAACAACATATCAGTAATCAAAGCTTACAGATTCTACTAAATGATAAAAACAAATTAATAACTCAAAATTGAGGCTTGCTACTGATTCCACTCAAACAATGAAAATGCAACAATCCGGAAAGTTTAAAAGAACATAAGCTTACGGATTCTAAGTAGGAGACAGCAGCGCGCCTGGCATCAGGCGGAGAGCTCCAATCAAGCGCCGCGGTGATGGCCGCCGCCACATTGGCCGCCGACGCCGCCATGTTACTGTCCTCCATCGATCAGCAAATCAGGGTTAGGGTTTATCAATCGAGGCGTCTCGCATGGATTGGATACAGATTTTTGTGTAGAGAAAGCACTTGATCGAGTGAGTAAGATTATTTTTGTTGGCTTTTTTGTTTGTGGGGGTTTATAAATGGAGAGAGTGAGTAGGGAGCAAGGAATAGAGTTTTTGCAGTTTGCCTTTTTTTTTTTTTTTGTGGTGGTTTTGGATTGTTTATTTGTTTTTGGGACACTTTTTTGAGTTAGATTTTTTTTTTTGTTGCTTTTTTTTTTGTTTGTGGGGGTTTATAAATGGAGAGAGTGAGTAGGAGCAAGGAATAGAGTTTTTGCAGTTTGCCTTTTTTTTTTTGTGGTGGTTTTGGATTGTTTATTTGTTTTTGGGACACTTTTTTGAGTAAGATTTTTTTTTTTTGTTGCTTGTTTTTTTTGTTTGTGGGGGTTTATAAATGGAGAGAGTGAGTAGGGAGCAAGGAATAGAGAGTCTGCAGTTTGGCTTTTTTTTTTATTATTGTGGTTTTGGATTGTTTATTTGCTTTTTGGGACACTTTTTTGAGTAAGATTATTTTTGTTGCTTTTTTTTTTTGTTTAGGGGGGTTTATAAATGGAGAGAGTGAGTAGGGCACGGAGAGTTTGGATTGTATATTTGTTTTTTGGGACACTTTTTTGAGTATTCTTACGGAGGAACTAGAAAGATTGAGGGGCAAGGAAAAAGGACGTCTAGACCGACATAAACGAAGTTTGTCAGATAGGCGGTGATGCTTTGTTAATATTTGGATGAAAAAAGATTTTTTTTCACTTTTGTGTTTGAAAGATTATGTGCTTATTTAAATAGAAGCTGATACCGTGCGACAGTACTGTAGCAATTCTGTAGCGACGGTATATAAAAATTTTTAAAAAAAAAAACATATAAACTGAAAACAAACAAAATATAAAAATTCATTCGGTAAACAGTATATATTTAAAAAAATAAAAACAGTATATAGCGTACATAGAAATGCGAGAAAACAGTATATAATTTCAATCCGTCGTTATAAGATCGCTACAGTACCCGTCGTGATTTTTCATTTTTCCATTTGAATATGTAAAGAGATCTGCTACTAATTACTATCAAGCTTAAACTATTTCAGAATAAATAAAGTGTGAGTCTAAGTGGGTGATGTTGGGACAGTAGTCGTGTTTGGACTCTTACAATAGTTGGAAAAGTTTTGGGGCTAAATTAGCTGATTACAATGCTAAAGTTTGCTTTGACAATGGTAACTGCACATTCAAAAGTAATTATGCAAAATTAGATTTGAAGTTTAATTTCACAAGTAAATCAAACTTAGGAGTTTTAGGACTTAATTGAGGCTAATTAACTTCAACCCTTTATTTTTCATCTCATTTTGAGCTTTTTCATTAAGCCACATCATCATTATTAATAAAAAAAAAATCTCAAATCTTAATTTTTAATTTTCTGAAATTTTATGACAACATGTATGTAGTTATTAACACAAAATCATATAATTAGTTGAATTTGTGTTTTATATTTCATCTCCGATTCAGTGATAATCACTAAATCCTTTGGTTTCTCTTAAAGTGAGAATAAATTCTAAAATGATAATTGTTAGTTTAAATAGAAGAATCTTATAACCCATTTTTTTCAAAATGGTTAAAATACATAAATAATACGATTAACTAAAATATCTTTAAAAGCACTTCAATTTTTTTTTTTTTTAACAGAACTTCAAAAAATTTTAGGATGTAACAGCTTTTAATTGAATAAAAAAGACTCAATATCTCATTTTTCATTATTTACGCTCAATAAAATTTAAATTCATAATCTCTAGTCTGTTGTGCTTACATTTAACCAACTAGATTTATAAATAATTAGCTCACGATCTAACATCTTAACATAATAATTATATTTATTCCTCGTATAATGTAGATAACCAAGAGGGACTACACGAGTCCAGAAGAATGGAAGAAGTGGGCCTGGCGATCCCAGGGCGATCTGTAACAAAATGGGGCGATCTTTGTGCAATTTTGTGACCCAAAAATTAAAAAATTCAAGAGCAAGAAGTTCATCAAGGCTGTCAGGTTCTCTCGTCACAAGGTTGACGCGTTTCAGTGGGGCGCTCAACTGCAGAGGCGGTAGAAAATGCTGATGATTAAGAGTTGTGGGATGAATGAGGTGTAGTTACAGTATGAGAAAAATGATGGTGATGATGCCCCAAGCAGGAATAAGCTTGTTGTTAAATGTTAACAGATCCAATTTTATCTTTTTGGAAAATCTTATTTGATAAAACAATGAATTGTAAATATTTGTTATCCTAAGAAAAAATGATCTTTGTGTTTTGATATGGATGGTGTTACAATATGGTTCGCAGCATTGTGTTCTTTTCAACAAAACGCTTATAATGGGTCTCTGATTTGTCTCCATAATATTTTTGTGTAATCAATCTCTTAACTTCTAAAGTAGGTGAAAATGTATACTATTTATTACTTTTATATACCATACACAATAGGTACGAGCTTTCGGCAATAGCTGTCAACTAGTCCAAAGAGGGCTACTATCGTCAGCTTATTAGTGGGCTTCTTTTTTCTATGGAAATACTGAATCGAATTCAACCTACCATGTGTTAGGATGTTTATATGAGACATAACATTACATAAACAGTATATAACATATAATATATTATCAACATGTGAGATTGATCTGACACCAAGGCACAACAGGAAACAAATTCAATCCAATTTTCCAATAGGGCATTTGGAGAAAGAATTCACCAAAATTAAAAAAATTAAAATTTAAAAACACAAAAATTATTACACCATCCTCATAAATTACAAAAAAAACTCATAATTTATGAGTTTTGCATCGAATTGAGAGCTAAATACCTTCTGTAAGAGCGAAAACTCTGCCAGTAAAAGACGAAGGCATCTTACTTATCGCTTCTTCAATTTCCTAAAATATACCAACAAAATTAAAAAAATATATATAATAAGGTCAAGATAACATGCACACACAGAAGTTCAACAGCAAAATAGGGTCTATATACATTGTTTATCACTTGTATGTATTGTTGAATATTTTTTTCTATACTGTTTTTGTTATATATGCCATTTATTACAACTATATGTCGCATCATTATTAAGGTATTTTTCCAAAGAAAAACCCTATATTTCCCATACTTATTAAAAAAACCCTAAATTTTGGAATATTGGTTAAATCATGATACAAAAATATAAACCAAAAAATGAAATACATACCTCAACGTGGTACCGTGCAGAAAAATGGATCAAAAGAATCGCCTTATTCAAAAATCTTTCAGCAAGACTCGTAATCTGTATATATACATATCTTACAATATTTTCATTCGTATATATTAATATATATTATTATTACTTCTAATAATTTAGTAAAAATTAAACTAACCTCAAATAAATGCATGTGACCGTATTCTCTTGCATGCTCAATCGACATCGCATCATCAACAAATGTACTCTAAATAAAAAATAATGTAAACAAAACAACCAATTTACAACTTAACCCTCCAAATTCTGAAAAATTAAATTACCTCCATTACAAGAATCCGAGATTTGAGTACGTCAGAATTGTTCGGATCCAAAATAAAATCTGACATTGTATCGCCTGTAAATGCAATTTCAGGCGTATTTGTTGTGTTTGTAATCTGTATAAATTATTAAAAAAAAGTACATTAATCGGTAAAAAATTCATATATGACCCTAAAAAGTCTCAAAATATAAGACATTGGAAATATCATCTCATCTATATCCCTCAATTCTAATTTGATTTATCTCAATTATATTGCTTTATTTTATACATGAATTTGCAGAAGAGTCCCTCTTAATTGAGAAATGTAAAAATCCAAGTCCCTACAGCTTTTGAACCTTGAATTTCTTTCTACTATAGGAGGCTTTTTGCAAATCATACAAAGAGAAGGCTATTCTGCAATTTTTCATTTTTATAGGGCCTTCTTGCAAATTTCCCGACAAATAAACTCCTGTATTGTACACAATTATCTAGATTCTAAACCCTATTCTTTTTAAAACCCTAATTTCTTTAATAATTAATGCAAAACGGACCTCCACACCTGATAGCTTCAATTCCTTGATTTCTTCTCCTGATAGACCGATAAATTCTTGTTTCAGCTTTTGTTTCACCGTATATATCAAATAACCCTAATAATAAAAAAATGTTCTAATATATTTTGTTTTCAGTAAGTAAGATAATTTCATGAAGGAAATTGGATAAAAGTTACCTGACTCGGTATTACGTGATAAGTTTTGAACGCTTTTACTTTAAGATCCTTCCTTATTTGGTATTCTTCCCCTATATAAAAAAATATTAACAAATAAATTGAATAAATAAAGATCAATATTTCACAAGAACTGAAACAAAAAGTACCAAAATAACTCAAAGAAAAAGGATACTTTTTCTGTTAAGGGTTTAAAATATGTCTAGTATACACAAGATACCAGAATGTTTAGCCTCAATTAAATTTAATAAATTTGGTGCTGAAAACTCCAATTCAGCCTCAATTAACCCTTAATAACTCAATTTAAAACCAAAACAACCATAAAAAAAGGCATAAATAAAACCAGAAAGGGAAATTAATTTATCGGTACCATAAATCCATTCATATCAGTATAACTCAAAAAAAATAACTGGTAACAAAACCCAACAAAATAATAATTAAATACTTAAATAATTAAAAAAGATTTACCGATATTTAAGCCGATAAGATTGTGCTTCAATTCTGATTGGTCCATGTCACGATGCACCTCAAAAAGTCTTTCTACATGTTGTTTTAAAGAATTTGGTACAAAAATAGTTGGAGGTTTCATGCTGTATAATCCACGTGTCGCTACA
Organism: Juncus effusus; assembly: GCA_027726005.1. Classification (NCBI taxonomy): domain Eukaryota; kingdom Viridiplantae; phylum Streptophyta; class Magnoliopsida; order Poales; family Juncaceae; genus Juncus; species Juncus effusus. The sequence goes on along the minus strand of CM050910.1, from coordinate 4,833,219 downwards.
TACATTGGCAAACCGCCCTAAAATTAAAATAAATAAATAAATAAATGAAAAATTAGATTTTGGATATACTATTGTACAGTAAGGTGTACAATACGTTGCAAATATTTGCTCCACTCTAGAAAACTGGTACCAGTTTGAACCGACCAAATCGATCTACTTTTAAAATAATTAAAACCAACTATATTTGATTGAATTGTATTGTATTTGTCGCTTTTTTTACTCTTTTACTATCCATACTGTTGTTCTTCACAAAATCAGTTCTTCTTGATATTTCAATATTAAAGCAAGTCCCAATAAATCAAATCCTTGATTGCAAAAATGAATTTAAAACATGCTTCATTATAAAGTAAGGTATACACCATATCATCCACTGCAGTTATATCATTTTATAAAAAAATAGTAAAACCAACTCCATTTAATTGTGTTGTGTGTTTCTCATTTTTTGCTCCTGTACTATCTCTAAGACCAACCCAGCCTTAAATTTTCAACATTGAAGCAAGTCCCAACAAATCCATCCCTTAATTACAGAACAAAGTTTATTAAAAAAAAGATAGCGAAACAAATTAAAAGGAGAATTATTTTCTTACGATATGATCCATGTGGCCATGAGAGATGAAGAGAAAATCCTGCGAGATTGCGCGTTGCGGGCATCTACCAATATCGAAAGCCAATTTCAAAGTTGGAAAAATTACACAAGTCTCTTGGCCTCCAATGGAGATTCCTTCAATTGGGTAGCCTTCAATTGAGAGACTCTGTTTCTTTTTCATTTTTTGTGGTGTTTCATTCTTCTTCTTCTCCATTTGGGATGTGCTTGTTGATTCTGAGTCCATTAACAGTAACGGTTTTTTTGAAGATAAGTTTCTGAAAGATTGGAAAAGAGAAACCAAATGAGGAAGATTTGAGTGGGGAATTGGAACTTGGTGATGAATGGGGAATTTTGTGGGGTGGAAGAAAGTTTGGAGTTTATTTAGTAGAGAGTAAATTATCATTGCTTGCCAAGTGAAAATAGCATGCATGCGCAGCAAAAATGAAGAATAATATTGAATAAGCGAGCAAACCTAGAGAGAGAGGCACCTGTTAGGAGGAAGAAAAGAAACTGCAGACTAAGATCAAGGCTTGATGCGAGAGAGACTCCAGAAGAGAGAAGACTGAAGGAGAGAGAAAGAAAGGTAGAGAGGGAGACGGAGAGATGAGAGAGAGGAGTTTGGGCCGGGCCGGGCTGGGTCGAATGTATTCTAATAGAATGGGGCTATTTTGAAGAGCAGATTTTCATCTATTCAAAATAATAATCCCATTAATTAATTTATTAACAATGCTAAACAAGATGACGAAAAAATTCTGACGGTATCTTGACAGGATTTCTTGTGAAAATATTATAGTTAATTATAGAGAGAGTATTTGCATAACAAATCTTATCGGGTTACCGTCGGGACTTTCTATCATATTGTATAGTATTTTTTTTTAAAAAAAATATTAAGCATCTTAATATTAAACACTTCATTAATTCAAATTAATATTGAATATTGATTTTCTTTTAATAACACTAAATAAAAAACATACATCCATAAAAGCGTGAGAATATACAGTTCAATATCCAATTCTGAAACTTTAAAGTCCATGTTGCAGATAATTGAGGGGTAAGCTTTTCCCCAAAAAAAAAGTGTGTAAATTAAGATTGTGCCCATTCTGACGAAATTAGAACAGAACGCATCAACCAGAACCATCTTAAAGAAAGATATAAGGTAAACATGATTTCTTCTTTTGCTAAACTTAATGTTAATTGTCACATAATACAACTATTAATCTAAAAATTCCTCTTTACTCCAATTAGGTTATCCTAATACGATTACCCAATTTTTCTCACTAATTTTCATCATTTTCACTTGCTTCACGTAAATCACGAGATTGTGAAGGAATCCATCTAGTAATAGTCCTTTCATCTACAATCATTTTCTCCAAACAATTCAAAGAACACAAGTCTTTTTCATCAAAACCCCTAATTCCAAGAACCAAAATTGTTTTAGCCACACTATTACAAATCCTAATTGAACCATTCAAATCAGACAAATCCTTGAGTTTCCCCAATATCCTCTCTCCTCTCATCTCCTCCAAATCCACAATCACTGCATATTCTGAGTGTACTAGTGCAGGATGGTGCCGGTACGCTACAAAATCTACTTTATATTGATGTCCAGATCTAACTACCCAATTTTTATTTCTTAAATATGAATATGCTTTATATAATACCGGAAATAATTGATTTTCATTAATCATATAATTCCACAACTCCTCTTCGCTAATTGGTGTTTTATCATCACGGGATATTACATTGATGCATTTTAGTTCGTGATATAAGTAGAAGGTTTCTTCAAGGTCAAATTGGAAATGTTGTTCGTCATTTTTGGGGGAGTTGAAAATTTCTCGACCAAAACAGGCACGGTTTAATAGGTCGGTATGAACTGGTATGGTTTGTAGATAGGAGGTGGTACCATCGAAAGTAACAGTGGTTTTAGCGGATAAGGGAGAGGATTTGAGTTGAGTTATGATTTGAAACATGGGGTTTGAATTGGCGATTTTATCAAAATCTTTGCCTTTCCATCTCGGTCCTGATAATTCCATAACTTCAACTGCATGAAATCAAATATAAGTTATCAATTAGTAATTTTGTGACATAGAATACAAACCCATTTCTATGCCTAAATTGAAACCACAAGATCAGCTGTAGTTGTTTAATTCATTTGTGTGACCAAGATGAGAACCTTATATATTCTAATTATTATTACACCATACACAACTTTTCAAAACAGAAGAAAATAAGAAGAAATAGGAAGAAATTAAGTAGAAACCACTAACAGAGGAAATTCAAGAAGAAATTGAGTGGACAATTGTTCTGGTCTGGCGAAGAGGAGAAGTGGCGTCTTATCTGGTCCGGCGAATAAGTAGAGAAAAGTACCGACTAAACGTGACAACTTTCGTTTTTATTTTTTTGCTATTTTCATGACCCAAACTCAACTTCTCATTCTCGCTATCTCTTCTCAAGATAAGAAGGTAAAAAAACAAACTGATTAAATGCCTGGCCGAAATTGGGCTTATTGGGTCAAGAAAATACAAATTTCTACCATAATCTTTTTTTGGAAATTCTTTAAAAACCCCCTAACTTTTCTGAATATTATAAAAAAAAACCCTCACTTTTTAGATTCTTTCAGAAAAAACCTATAAAGTAAAAGTAATTATTTTTTACCCCCCTATGCAACTTTTTCATCCAATATCAAGTTTATTTGTGTTAAAGTTTTTATTATGACCATTTTACACACATGATAATATGAAATCAATGTGATAAATTTTGATTGTTTTGAACAAAATTTATAGATGTATGAAATAATTTATTTTATAAAAAAAATTTAGCAATTTATTTTTCAATTATCTTTTACTGAAAAATAATAAATAATATATTTTTAACATGAAATAAATACGAATATTTTTTAACAAAATATTCTTTATTTTGAATTTTATTTCTAAAGAACTCTTTTTGCTAAATAACTTGCTAAAAAATTTAAATAAAATATTATGTACTTCTATTAAAAAAAATATTTATGAACCTAATACAAATGTAACCTTTTGATTTTATTTTTTATAGAGGGTAAATTGGACATTTTAAAAAATTTAATACCATCTTCCATCACATTGGATGAAAAAGTGGTCATAGGGGGTAAAAAAATTCAATACACTTTATAGGGGGGTTTTGAAGAAATCTAAAAGGTTGGGAGGCTTTGATGATATCCAGAAAAGTTAGGGCGTTTTTGAGGAATTTTCCGGGATGGAAGAAAGCGTGGAGTCGATTTTAGTAGAGAGTAAATTATCATTGTATGCCTCAGCAATAAGTGAAAATAGCATGCAAGTGCCGAAAAATTGAAGAATAAGATTGAATAAGCGAGCAAAATTAAGAGAGAGGCACCTGTTAGGAGGAAGAAAAATACTGTAGACTAAGATCAAGGCTTGATGCGAGAGAGACTCCAGAAGAGAGAAGACTGAGGGAGAGAGAAAGAAAGGTAGAGAGGGAGACGGAGAGATGAGAGAGAGAGGATTTTGGGCCGGGCCGGGCCGAGAGAGAGAGAGAGAGAGAGGTGCTTCGTGCAGTTGAGCGAGGGAGACGGATAGAGCGTTTTGGGCCGGGCCGGAAATTTGAATTTTAGAATTTTTTTTTGTACCACTCTATTCAGAAATAAAACAACAAATACCACTTATTTCAAAATAATGAAGTATTTACCAATAGTGGCGGAACAAATGTTGTTTCGCCACTAGTAGTGGCGGAACATGTGGATTTTATAATTTTTCAAAAATAGGGTTAATTAGTGAAAAAACGTATTCCGCAACTGCCACTGGCGGAACAGGAAAAAAATTAATTTTTTCTCAGAAAAAACGCAAAAAAATTAATTTTTTTCATGTTCCGCCACTACCTATGGCGGAACAGTATTTTTTTACACTAATTAATCCTGTTTAGCCAGCTAAATGGGGAATTTTTGAAAAAACTGAAAATCTACATGTTCCGCCACTAGCAGTGGCGGAAATGGTAGATACCCCATTATTTGGAAATGAGTGATATTTGCTGAATTATTTTTTAAAAAAGTGGTATATAAAAAAAATTGTAATTTTATGTATTTTATATCTAAATAAATAATAAAATTAAAATATTCCCTAACATAGTGCGAATATTATCTTAATGTTCGTAACGTTTTTTTTTTGAGAATTGCTTAATAAGTAATCGCTTATAAGAAGTAGCAATTACAATATAAAGAAAAAAAAGTAAAATAAAAAATAATAAAAGTAATTGTAAAGAGTTTCTAAGTTTCTAGCCATAACGAGCCTAATTTCCACTTGTGCGTTGTCATGTCAAGAGAAAGAGGAACACTATTTTAATGTTATTTTTTTCAAATTTGGGGGGAAAAATGAAAAATACAATAAAACATGAGTAAAATTTTGGCTGAATTCATCAATTGTTATAATTAATTATTCGAGTCCTGACTAAACTGAGAAAGAAACATAATTATATATGTGGTATATAATATATGGTACCACCACTATGCAAAGTGAACCCAGTTTCTACAAACTTTTGCTATAAATACAGCTTCTACAAACTTTGTTTACTTCACGGTTATGTTATGACGTGGACACTTCAAAAAAAATCAGCCATACGTGTGCGGAACACATATCGGACACAGGCACAACTTAGACAAGACGTGAACACGTGTCTGACATGTCACATGGTTGTCCGAATATTTTAACATTTGTCGACTTTAGAATACATCATGGACACCACCGAACACGGTTAGAACACGGTTGGACACCGCTTGGACACGACCTAATGTTTAAAAGCCCAATTTTTGTTATTTTTTTTGTATAAGCTCATTTTCTTTCTCTCTTTATTTATTTATTTGCTAAAAACTCTTTTTAATATTTTTTTTAGTAGTAAAAGCTCTTTTTCTATAAAAGCCTAATTTTTTTTAATATAAGCTTGAGGAAAAGCCGATTTATTTTGAAATATTTTTTTTTTTACTAATAACGCTAACTCATGAGAATCGCTAGGAGAGATGATATCTCATCTTTAGTTTGTGCAAGAAATGTTTCCTTCTCAATTCTTACTCTTGTTATCTTCTCAGCATTCTTGTTATCATTTAATTATTTTTTATATTTTTAAAACTTTTGGATGTATAATTAGCTACAAAAATATATAAAACGTATCGTGTCCTAAGATGTTCGAGATTGTCGTGTCGTTATGTTCGTATTGTACTGGATACAACACACGTGTTCGTATTCGTGCAACATAGTTTCGCAGTAATATAATATTATCATGATAATCACATTTCTAAGAATATTATTCCTTGGAATCACATTATAATTTTATAGTAATATTTTTATTTATTTGTGTCTTTTGATTTACCGGAAAGTTATAGGTTGTATGACCATTTTATTCTTTGATAACTAATAAACAAATGGAAGGGTATTTTAGGAAATGGATAAAAAAGTTATTTGATTCTTATGGAATATAGCATTATCACAAATTTTGGTGGGAATGTAACATTATCATCAATTTTGATGAGAATATTTTTCTAAAAAATATGCTCACACAGTTTTCCCATATGTATGTGAGATTACGGCTACATAGATATAGATAAATATGATGAAGTGATTCTTATCTTATGACCTAGTTTTTTTTGGCAATGTTTCACTTTCTCGCAAAGTAAACACGCACCTAAAGATATGAAACACAATAAATAAAGTAGAATAATTATGAGAAAAACTTGTGGGAAGCAAAATCATGAAGTCTACATCAGGGGGGAGCAGTACGAACCACTGCCCTAAGCGGTTCTATCTGTAGTTATTGCCATGAAATGTTTAAATAATAAATTTTAGGAACACGTCTCATTCATCACATAAATGTGGATATCAATTTTCACTCACATAATTTGGTTGACCAAACTCATTACTACATGGTTCCCTTACCCTCACTTCGCTTCAGATATGAGAATATACAAAATATCTATCTGTAGTTTTTGCCATGAAATGTTTAAATAATAAATTTTAGGAACACGTCTCATTCATCACATAATTGTGGAAATCAATTTTCAACCGACTAACATAATTTGGTTGACCAAACTCATTACTACATGGTTCCCTTACCCTCACTTCGCTTCAGATATGAGAATATACAAAATATTTATATTTAAACCAGTAGTGGATATTGACTCATATCAATGAGGTTGTAGAAAATACACCGAAAATTACACAAGCAACAATTGGTCGCGGACCCTAAGAAGGAATGGAGGAAGTCATGATAAACGCTATTTGTAATTAGTTTTTATTCAATATATACATTAAATAACGCAAAAATTTATATGTTTAACCTCACTAAATCAATTTAATACAACTTTCTATTACATCATGTATTATGCCTAACAGGGTTGAGTCTAAGACCAAATAGAACTAAAAAGAAATCAAGAATGACAGGCTTTTCCAAATTTCGTTCCTTTCGACGCCAGAAGCAGCCAAATGGGCTTGAAAAGTCAAGTCAAGACCGAAAGCGAAACATGGCTTACTTTTAAACATGGCTTACTTTTCCAATCAATTCTTGTCTTTTGTAGATTATAGTTTTCACAGCACTTACATGTCCAAATTTTGCAAGAGGAACTTATTGCAGTTTTTCTCCAATATCTTATTTTTCAGGGCAATTTTTCTCCATGCATTATCAAACCAAACCTTAAGCTTCCTTCAAGGTACAAATAATAATTACTTTATCTCAAAGCTTTGCTTATTTCACTGTTCTTCCATGTTCAATCGGCAGTGTTGGTTAAGTACCCTATCTCGGTTTCAACCTAATCAGTTCCTGTGGATGGTACCTAATAATTTGTACGGACACGTAAAACTTGAAAACAGTAACAACCTTGTAAGAATTTTCATCGCCAAGGAAACAGATCCTAATATTTTTAGAAAAGAGTTTGTTTCTTGAAAAGAAAAAGAATGATAAAGCCAGATCAAAAGATACTATCCTAGCCATGTTTTATGGGTCAAAAATTTACTCTTCTAGTAGTAGTTCAATATATTCACAGTAACTTTATATTCAAATCCGTTGCATGCCTTAGTAGTCCAACACTTTGCATAATAACTCCAATTCAAATAAAGTTATGAAGAAGAGATTCTAATACTAAATTGAATTTTAGGCCAATTTATTTCAATGGAGAAAATTTCAAACAAGTCGTTCCACAATTGCCACTCCGAGGAAGGCATTGCCAATAATAGGAATCTTGCATCGAACCATGAAATTTCTGAGATGTCAACAACTATAACATTGAGAAACATCAGTAGCATGCTTTTCGAAGAAAACGTTGATGAAAATACTGATGTATTTATAGATAAGGCTACTCTCCAAGCCACGGAGAGATCGTTTTACGATATTCTTGCACAAAAGCATTCATCTTCCCCAAGTGATTTACAACAATCCAATGTCCCACAAATATTTCCTAGTATTAATAACCAAATTCAAAATGAGAGCTTACCAAATTTAGAATTCAAAAGAGGGATAGAAGAAGGAACGAAGTTCCTTCCAAGCATTGATAGCAACAGATCGACAATGGATTTACAAGTTAATAAAATTCGGTTTCACTCGAAAAGGAAGAATGATAGTGATTTAGTTCAAAGGATGGTAAAAGAGGGTGAAGAAGATAGAAATAACATGATACTGAAGTGTAAAAAGCATGCAAATTATGAGGCGTTGTCCCTTGTCGAAGGACAAAAATGTAAAATTAATGTGCTTTATTACAAAAACCGAGATGCGCTACTTGATAAAGTGTTTCTTTTACATGAAGGACATTATGCAAAAGAAGCACTCCGTCTACGTGGAATCATGCAAAATGGAACTAGCTCGTGTAGTAAAATGGGAATACATGAGAATTCAGTTGATTTAAGAACTCTTCTTATCCATTGTTCACAAGCAATAGCTATAAATGATCGAAACGCTGATCCACTATTAAAACAAATAAAAAAACACTCTTCTCCTTATGGAGATGGGGTGCAAAGGATGGCCCACATCTTTGTCAATGGACTCGAAGCTCGTTTGAACGGAACTAGTATGCCTTACGAACCATTGGTGCCAACAATGACTGATTTCTTGAGTTGCTTCCACATGTATCTAGTATCATGCCCGACTATCATGGTTTCACAGTATTTCGCCAACTACACAATTCTTAATGCCACCAGAAAGGCATCAAAATTGCATATCATTAATCTCGGCACCGATTTTGGTTTTAATTGGCCCGTTCTAATTCATGAACTCTCTAAAAGGATAGGTGGACCTCCAAAACTTAGGATAACTAATTTTGAAGGTCTGGTAACAAGCGTTTTGCCAGCTGAGCGAATTGAACTGGTACGACAGAAATTGAAAATATTTTCTAGAAGTTATGATGTTTCTCTTGAATATAGAGGATTAGAAACAAAATGGGATAGAATTTGCATTGAAGATCTCAATATTGAGAAAGATGAAGTGGTTATCGTGAATTGTTATCATGGTTTTGAATATCTACAGGAAGAAACCGATGTGATGAATAGCCCGATAAATAAAGTTCTTGATATTATACGACATATTAGGCCACATGTTTTCATCCAATCAATTATTAATGGATCATTTAGTAGTTCATTTTTTGCTGACCGCTTTAAACAAGTACTTAGTTACACTTCTGCTATGTTTGATTTTTTTGATGCTACTATGCCACGCAACAATAAACAAAGATGGTTCCTAGAAAATTATATATGGGGCCCTGCAGCGATTAATTTGATAGCATATGAAGGGTCAAAAAAGTTTGTAGGGGCAGAGACTTATAAACAATGGCATACTAGAAACTCAAGAGTAGGGCTTGAGCAATTGCCTCTGGATCATACCACATTAAAGAGAATCAAAGATAAGGTGAGAGAAGGTTACCATGAGAACTTTTTTATCGATGATGATAAGGAATGGCTCCTTTTGGGATGGAAGGGAAAGGTCATGAGCGCAGTCTCAACATGGCATTCAAAGCAAAGATGAAATTATATTTGTACTAAAATTATATTTCAACCATTTAAATGTATTTAAGGCAATTTATGTATTCGACATAATTAGTATTCACCCTCTTATCTGCTCTTGTTAGTGTATGGGCGTGTGTGTGCTGTTTGTATTTGATGATTATTATACTTTTGATGTAGATGTATTTGACGATTATTACACTTTTTATGTAGATGTATTTGATGATTCATGTATCTTAAAATGCACCAAATCAAATATGCTCTATGTGGAAAACGATTGTGAAGGTTCTCAAAATATCTGAGTGTCATACCTCTCTCTCACCCTCTCTTGTGTGTGTATGTTGGTGCATAATTGTTTAATTGGCAATATTACTCCATCAACACATGCAAATTATTGAATATACTCGTTCGGATTCAATGCGTTGGTATGAATACATACATTTATATCTATTGGCTCCCTCAACATTTTTTTGAAATCAATTTCAAGCTCCGCCACTGATCCAAGTCATAATGTATTTTTGTCAGATGTTATTACTTAGTATAGTTTAATTCTAAATGTATTGCCCACGAGCAAAACTCCAAAATAAACCTGCTATACGCTATCCACAACCAAAACTCCGTATTAGTTTGCACTAAACTATTTGAAACATTGATTCACAGAATCACATCAAAAAGACATTGCCTGATAGGCCAAATTGTGGCTAACGTTAAACCATTACTAATTCTATGCTCATGTCTTACGTTTCGTGAGCTTTTCAGCCAGCCTCCCTCGCACCGTGCTTGTGTCGTGGTGCCTTCTTTTCCAAAAACTCTTCTCTTTCCGTTTTTCTTTCTGTTTATGTTTTGCTTTCCCGTTTTTTCTAATATCAGCCAGTCTCTGTTTCCGAGTTTCAGGGTCGGCCCAGCCACGGCCCCATTCAGCAAAAGTGGAATAAGATTTCTGATAACCAGACAAGCTGCAAATTACCATGTCTGCATCGGGAAACGTGCAAAGAGTTTGGTTTTGATCTTCTTCAACATATGATTCTAATGCTTGGAAAAATTTTATGCCGTTGTCGGTTAGCTCGGGGTTCCGTATCAAAACACGTGGCTGCATAGATTGTTTTTGTTTTTAATTTTAGTTAGGAAATATATTAATATATCCACTTTGGACCAAAATGATAATAAAATCACGTGTATGTGGGAAAGTAAGTGCATACAGATGAATCTCCTTCTATGATGTAGCCTCTGTTCTCTAAAATCCGTGCAAGGCCTTGCCACCATATTCTATCACTTGTTGCAAAAATTTTGTACTGAAAGAAAGGCAAAGAATGACACTACATTAGTTTCAAATAAAGAGACGGCACCAGCTAGTTTAGCTGTCTTTAGGGTTTAGGGTTTGTCAATAATAAATTTTCGCAAGTAGTGAACCAGTTAGGAAAACACCATTGTGCATCAGTTGCAACCAAGAACTAAATTTTGTTTTATAGTAAGAAAAGTAAATTAAACCAATTTTGTTCAAACCTTCTCTCTTATTCGGCTGACCACCACCTTGAAATTTTGCCTTTCAGACCAATCCTCAATACGGACACTGAAAATATGATGAGTTTATTAGAGTCTTCTTTTTTTCTTTCTTTCTAGATAAATGACACCCAATATTTTACTATATTTGACAATAACACCAACAATTGTCTACAGATAACATTTTTTCCACTACTTGTGAATATTACAATTTTGTGTAATTTACAAATACGAGAAAGTTGAGTGCTATTTTGCAAACATGATAAGATTTTTGGCATAGTTTGCAAAAAAATAATAAATATCCATGAAAAACAATTTTAGAGTATAGTAAGGGAGTATATAAGAAAGGAAGAAAAATATTAGAAATGAATACAGAAGTAAAACTAAGAGATTAACTTTGAGTTCTCTCAAGAAAGCAAGTGCCTCCTCTTTGAAATTTTGCAATTCTGGAGGTCAGTTTTCACAAATGTCACACCTGCATTAGCATAGCAGAGCAACAAATTCTGAACAAGTTAAAAATATTGCAATGGGCTCATTACAAAAACACGATATTTCCATTATTAACCATGTAAAAGCTGAAAATATCTTACTTCTATACAACAAAACATAGGAAATAATTAATATAGAAGACACATACAGGTGACAATCATCAGGACCAAATTCCTCCCCAAAATACTTGACAAGAATTTTGGCTCGACATGTAGCAGTGTTCATTCCATATCTGAACATATGAAAAAAATCAAGAATTAGTGTACAGGTTTATGGTACAAAACCACATTTTTAGCTGGTATTGTACTGGTACCAGTTTGACCATATCTCAAACCATTACTTTGGCCTTATTTTGGTGCTTAAATACACTACAGATAGCCCATTGAGCCTAAACTAAACTAAAATTGAAGCACAATTTAATTAACAGTGGTTTTAGAGGATAAGAGAGAGGATTTGAGTTAAGTTATGATTTGAAACTTTGGGTTTGAATTGGCGATTTTTTCGAAATCCTCGCTTTTCTATCTCGGTCCTGATAATTCCATAACTTAAACTGCATGAAATCAAATATAAGCTATCAATTAGTAATTTTGTGACATGGAGTACAAGCCAGATGGTACAACCAAAACTTGTGAATTCATAAAATAGAAATTGAAAATGTCCAATCACATTTTATGCCTAAATTGAAACCACAAGATCAGCTGTAGTTGTTTAATTCATTTATGAAACCAAGATGAGAACCTTATATATTCTAATTACACCATACTCAATTTTTCAAAACAGAAAAAAAAGATGAAACAGGAAAAAATTAAGTAGAAACCACTAACAGAGGAAATTCAAGAAGAAATTGAGTGGACAAGTGGTCTGGTCAGTTCTGGCGAAGAGGAGAAGTGGCGTCTGATCTGGTCCGGCGAAAAAGTAGAGAAACTTAAGGACTAGCCCAAATTCCGTTTTGTTATTTTCATGACCCAATTCATCTTCTCGCACTCTCTTCTCAAGATGAGAAGGTATTAAACAAACTGGTTAAATGGCCTGGCCCTAATTGGGCTTCTTGCGTCAAGAATTACAAATTTCTGACTAAAATGTTGTAAACTGCTCCCGTTAATGCAAAAATATCAGGCGCACAAAAAGTTGTGTATCTTATGCCAGTGACTCACTACAAAAGACAGAATTAAGAAATGGGACAATTCAATTAATACAGAGTGTATAATTTGTAATGTAATGACCAGTGCCAAAAAACACACCAACATCTATTTACCACATGCCGCTATGCGAAGCATATTTGGAGAGAAGTTGGCACCGGAGCAAACACCAATATACCAACAACCGGCCAATCACCATAAGAAATTCTCCAATTAATGCGCGACAAAAAAAGATAGGAAAACAACAAGAAAGATGATCTTCCTTATGGCTATTAGCATACTGGAATATTTTGGAAGGAGAGAAACGCTAGAATCTTCATAAATTACAGAAGTCCAGCGAGTCACACGTCAACCTTCGTGGACTACAACCACCGGCGATGGCAACAACATCTTACCTAAAAGAATACTACGGCTTTTAATGGATATACAGAATCTTAGTTCTCTTTAGTTTATATAATTGGATAAAACCGGATAGTCCATTTGTTGTATTTTCCACATTCCAATTACTATTTGTAAAATCATGTAAACTTTATCTATTATTAATAAGTCTCTTCGGAGACATCCGTTAAAATTGAAACGATACAGAGAAAATTAGCATGACCTCCGCGCAAGAATGACATACACAAATCTATTATTAATAAATCCTAGTAGGCAATCGCCTAATCTTCCAAAAAAAAAAAAAAAAAAAAAAAAACAGTTCGTTAAAAAACATTCTTCATGGTATTGCGGAGCCTCGACTTGATGATTTTTTAGAGAACAATACGTAAAAGTCTATTAAGAAAAAAGATCTTTGATTTTTTAAGTTCTTACTAGTGCTTGACATAAATCACAAATTGTAGATAGATTCTCCAAATCGGGATTGCTTACAAATCAATTTAGTAATGTTGTAATTGATATCTTAATAGAGCTCTTTCTTGCTTAGTGAAGTCCATAGGGTAAATTTCTCAGCTAACTCACATATAACATACATATAACATTAATAGACTTAAACAAATTTGTTTGGCTCACTGAGTAGGGTAATAAAATAATTAAATTATTATTATTTTGTTGGGAATGGTGGATGGATTTTTGTTTGATAGAAAAGTATAAGTAAGAAAATATTTGTTTTTGATGGACCAAGTATGATGAACCAAACACATAACAACTTATTATTTTCTACTTTATTCGTTAGATCCATATAGAACCACATACACACATATATAATCTACGCACCAATCAATAGGGGGGGTGGGGGAAGAGTTTAGGCCCACCTTGTCCCCCTTCATCCCGTCCATGTCAGTGAGAATTTAGAAACTACTACTGATAATAATAAATCAATATGAATAGCACATTTGGATTTTGGTATGCGAAGAGAAAGCATTAGTCTTGAATCAAGCTCTACGTTGTATGCCAAGTGAAAATAGCATGCATACGCAGCAAGAATAATATTGAATAAGCCAGCAAAATTAAGAGAGGCACCTATTAGAAGGAAGAAACCGTAGACTAAGATCAAGGCTTGCTACGAGAGAGACCCCGGAAGAGAGAACGCGAGAGAGAGAGAGGTGCTTTGTGCTTGAGAGGGAGATAGGAGAGACTCGAGAGAGAGAAGAGAGGGTTTTGGGCCGGGACGGGCTAATATTCCAATGGAATGGTGTTTTTTTTTTTTTTTGAGAAAAAATGCAGAGAGCTTGAATCTCTCTTCAAATGTATATTTCTATAATTTTCTAATATTTACAGAGTTTTTTCCTTTTTACAAGCTGAAAATCAAAAAAGCTATATCCTATTCAAAACTAAACCTACATCTACCATCTAAAAGATTATCTCGGCCTAAAAAATAAAACAAGCCCAAAATAAAAAAGCGGCCCATGAAAGGATTCTCCATAAAGACAAGACCCGCCGTTTCTTAGACCAATGCTGACTGGAATGTACTCCCATTAATTGAGAGTAGATTTTTTTCTATTCAAAATGCTAATCCCATTAATTAATTAACAATAATGCTACACAATATGATAAAAAAATTCGATGGCACCCCGAATAAGATTATTATACAAATATTATAGTTAATTATAGAGACAATATTTGCATAACAGACCTTTTCGGGTTGTCGTTGGAACTTTCCATCATGTTGTTTAGCATTTTTTAAAATTAAGTATCTTAATATTAAACGGTTCATTAATTTAAATTAATATTAAAAATTGATTTCCTTTTAATAATACTAAATCAAAAAATACATACATCCATAAAAGCATGATAATATACAATTCAATATCTAATTGACGAGGAAGACTATCACAAGGAAATGCTCCATTATAGCAATGCAAAACGATATAGGAGCACAACATTCAGGAGCATCGTCAGGATTTAACCTTAGGGGGACCCTGATAGCTGGCTAAGACCGTGAGAAAACAAAAAAAACATATTTAAGGTTGTGAGATTAAGTAAGGCAAAATTAATAGTTTGTGAGATTAAAGCATATGTATCAAATCTCATTTAAAGCACAATTACGGACAACTATTTTTCCGGTTTTATACATATGCTTTAATCTCACGACTATTACCTAAGTTGATGATGATTTTTTGAAGTTCTCTTGTTCCGAGCAATATGAGCATGACTGTACAGGTTTTTTGGGAACTATTACCTAAGTTGAAGATGAATTTTTAAAGTTCTCTTGTTCCGATCAATATGAGCATGATTGTATTGGGATTTTTGAATTATTGGGACAACAAATAAAGGCCTGATGAACACGCCACATGATGTGGCCAATTGTGGTGGGTGACTTGGACTCGAAAGGTAACTTGCCTCATATTGATTTGCAATATAATTGTTACGGAAAATCCTAAAAAAGGACATATGTTAGCCACATAGAGAAGTAGATTTTGTTTATAAGTGTAGTATTATATTACCTAAATTGAAGATGAGTTTTTAAAATTCTCTTGTTCCAATCAATATGAGCATGATTGTATTGGGCTTTCCGAATTATTGGGACAAAAGATAAAGGTCTGATGAACACGCCACATGATGTGGCCAATTGTGGTGGGTGACTTGGACTCGAAAGGTGACTTGCCTCATATTGGTTTGCAATATAATTGTTACGGAAAAATCCTATATTGCATCGCATATTATCATTATTTCTCAACCCTATGGCCAAAAATCTTAGTGAAGAAAAAAGAGTGCATTATCATTCTATATATTACGCAAAAAAGCTATCTCGTTAAAAACCTTGCTAGAAAAATCCATTGGAACAAAAACCATAGACAAGGAAAAAAGAGTCCAGTGCGTATTATTTCTTCCCCTCATATATGCAACTATATGTGAGATGACAAAGTTCAATCTCTGTAATATATGCTTAAGAAGAGATCTGCTGGATCATTATTTGAGGAGATTCGTTAAATATTCATTTCACAATCATCATGCACATGCATGCATGAAAATAACTCACCATCCTTTATTTCAATTGTTAATACATGAAACAAGTTATCTTGATGATCTTAATGGATGCGATTTCTCCACATTATATCATTATAATAGACGGATTATGAAACAATGACTCTTTCAGGAAAAAATTCAATATATAATTCAAGATAATAAATGCCTTAAAGAATTTAATCTTATATTCTTTTGAATAATATGGTAGCTTTTGGAGCTCTTCGAGAGTACCATAAGATTTTAAATCATCAATATATATATCAACATTTAAAAGATAAATATATAGTTTCTTAAACGTAATTTTGATCAATTATATAACATTCATTCAACAAACATTTGTTATAGCAATTTTATCACATATCTCAATATTGCATTAATTAGTACAAAGATCTTTGTAATTTAATAGATTAAATCTCTCGAGAGTTTGAAATGCTTCATGCATTCTAAATCCTTTAGGGATTTTCATTAATATATTACAATCAAATGAGATATGAATAATTTGCTACTACGTTAATAAGTCCATCAGGGACGACAAAATTAGAAATATAATTGCATTTCACAATTTAATTTTCTCATTACATATTCTTAAAACACCCTCTTATAAGTTATATCCGCTTATAAGTTACCGTTATACAACGCCAGGTGTTTGGACTACATGTCCATAATTTTATATTTCACTAGTGAAAATAATGATGCTTTAATCACATCTTTCGATTTGGCCAATACTTTATCTGTCGACATTATACAAATAATTTTAATACTAGATCCTCATTTTCATTTATTATATTAATTTCAATTGCATAAATAAATTTTGATTAATCGTAATTTTATTTCGGTTCCATATTTATTCTAGTAGAGACATAATTTATTGAGATCTCATTATTTTCAATATTGTTAGGTACCTAAAACTCTTCTGGGGTAATTTGCTCGTCATTGTCTTCTACTCATTTATCATCAATATTCTTTTCAGAAGAATTTATTAATTTAGAAGTATTGATAACTTCAAACCAACTTTCTTATCATGTTCTTTCTTCTTCCTTGGATCTTTATCATTGGAACCGATTGGTCGACCATGCTTCTGGCATATATCAAACATAGAATTATCCAAGGGTATTTCAATGAGCACTTAATGCTAGAATATATGATATGATAATTATTTTTGCATCAATATAAATAATATAATTGCATGTTGTTACACATTAAGAAATTTATGAACTTCTAGTTCATATTAACTTGTTAGAGGATCTAAGTGAAAGATATTAATGATACATTCCATATAAGTTATAACTTATATTTTTCAGCTCTTGTTTCTCTCCCCCTAATGTTATCATTAATTATTAATCAAGTTCTTCAGGACTTTCATTGTCTATTATATCTTGAACATATTCATTAATATTTGATTTGTTTCACAACAATCACCTTGGTATTCATTTAATTCTTTCTTCTGGAATTTTGTCGACAAACATCTAACACACTTCAGGTGTATTTTTGGATAATCCTCAAGGGGTATCCATCCGAATTAAGATGTTGTTAAATTACTTTTATGAAAGAACAAATATATCTGATAATAGATTTTCTATATTTTACAAATGAGTTACATCTTAATAGTTCATATATATAAAATCAAGTATCAAAATTAGATAATGATCGAAAATTTATCGCATCAAATTTATATCAATAAATCATACAGTGAATAAGTTTAATGTTATGAAATTCAAGATATCAAATTATGAAGGACAATTTAACTTAACATATATGCCCGACTTTTAATAGGTGACCCATCTTTGTGCATTTTGGCGGAGCTACTGGAACAAATAATACACATCCAAAAATTCTCAAATAATATTTACTTGGCTGCAGGCCAGTCACAAATTATAATAGGGAGTGCTTATGTTAAAATGTTGGCTTTACTCAAATTAGTGCTGCAGCATGTATCATTTCATGGCCTTAATCAGGAGACGAGCTTTGATTTCATTATTAGAGGCCAACGATTAATTATAATCATTTAGCAACATATCATGTTAGTTCATTCTAAGCGCGTGTATGGGCCAATGATCAATTATAATCTCGATCAACGTACAATAGTCATTGAATATTTGGGATGTGACCTACTTGGTCATCATCAAGACAAGTTGTCTTAATTGTACTATCCAAAAATTATTATTTTAAATTGAAATAGTTGAGCAAGCAATCTCGCAAATACAATATTTCGAGATGATAGTAAACATGCATGTGAAAATCTAATAGATGCATCTATTAATACCATAAAATATCTATATGGTCCACATGAAAGAGACCCACACATATTTCGATGGATACGCTCAAGGAAATTGGGTGATTCATTCCCAACCCTGATTTGTGATGTCTAAAAATTAATTTTCCTTGAAAATATGCAGCACATGAAATTCATTTGATAAAAGAATCTTCTGGTTCTTTAATTGATGCACATTTGAATTTCCTATAATTATTTGCATCATTAGTGCTCCGATATTATAAATCATGACATTTCTATTCAAATTAGTGAACTCCTGGTTCATAAAATACTTTTCAAATGAACTTCTAGTTCATGTTTAATGATAAAGTTGCGTTTTAAATTAATGAACCTCTAGTTCAATGTCAAAATCATAAAATTGCTCTTCTAATTAGTGAACTTCTAGTTCATTGTAGTATATGCATTTACTTACGTAGATCATATTTCTTTTATAAGGATACATAATATAACTATTCATTATTGTCTGGTGTATCTGTGAATTAGCAAATATGTATTCTGATAGGTAATGAAAAACAATATCTATTACAAATTTTATTTCTTAAAATAAAAAAATGACTCTTCTGGAGTTCTTAATCATGTTTAGTTGCTCTATCTACTGAGCATACATATATTATGTAAAGTAATAAATATAGTTTGTGGTCCAAAAAAAATCAGTCACATCCAAGTGAGTCATGTTTAAGGCTTTATTGAAGTGATCTTCATTATAAACATAATTGGCCTTCCTTTATTCTTTTGTTTCCTTAAAGAAATATGATTAAATTCAACGAGATATTTTGATGTACAACAGGTACATACAATCAATACCTATCATTTTAATTTTACTCTTGGTTTACTCATTTGCGCGGTTCTCTTATTATGACTTCTGACCATCTCCTCGTCCAATTTTACAACCACTATTACTACAATGAATTCCATATGTGGCATCATTCACTTCAGGGAATTGGGAGGAATTAGTTGAACGAGATTCATAAAAATCCACTATTTTGCTTAGTTAAAAAAAAAGATAGAATGCTAATTCAAAATATTTCTTAAGTCTTGCCTCTTTATATCTCTTCTACTACAGGAGCAAACGATTAAAAGTAAATAATATTTTGTCTACGGATTATCCTTCACTTTTTTCTCATAAAATTTAAATTTTCAAATTCACATATTTACTAACTTATAATCGCGCAACTCTGGTTGCGTTTATTAAAAATAGCATTGCAACTTTATCTCTCTTTATTAATAATATTGAAACTTCAGGTTATCAATAAAAATAATGCTGCAACTTCAGGTGCATCAATAAAAATCAGGTTGAAACTACAAGTGCATTAATGAATAAAAGTGAATGCGCATAAAATAAATGTACAGAAAAATAAATGTGCATAAAAATAAATGTACTTAAAAATAAATGTACTTAAAATAAATATGATAAATTTTGCAGCTTCTGGTACATAAATATAATTCCAACTTCTGGTACATAAATAAAAATAAACATGTTATAAACTTAAATATAATAAGGGCAAAAATTAAAGAAAGAAATTGGAAGAGTGAAAGTTCTCATTCATTTATTATTATTCCCATATAATATAAATTAGTAGAAAAACTCCAGGTTTTTCAAATACATATCTTTCCTAAAATATTTTTCAGATATTCGACAATCACTCACCGTCTGCATATGATATATGTTCCGGCATATATCTTGCTAATTTAAATTTCTTAGAGACCTAGGAAAAACTTATATAATATTTATAATTATATTTTGTCCCCTTTTGTACATTGATATTAGCTCTTCTGAAGCCTTTAATTAAATTGGAGCTACTAAAAATGGTACTTCTGTGTTGTTCATTGTCAGGTGAGAGAAATAGTTTCAGTTTTAGGAATGGTATGCATAATACCACAATCAGTGAGGCACACGTCTTCTTCATTAACATCGTGGCCAATTCAAAGTTTATATTCATGTTCATAGTCTCAATATAACTTCAAGTTAATTTATAATCTTTACACTTCAAGTTGTTTATATTATTCAACTTTAGATTAATTCTTAATTTTTCAACTTCAGGTTAATTTGTAATTCTTCAACTTCGGGTTTATTAATAATTTCACAATTTCTAGTCTCATAATAATCTTACAACTTCAGGTTGATTTGTAAGTTTCAACTCCGGGTTGAATATTTAATTTCATGTCAATTTGTAATATTTTATCTTCTGGTTGATTAGTAATTTCTCAACATCTGGTTGAGTGATAATTTTGCAACTTCAGGTTGCGTCATATAATCTTACAGTTGCAACTTCTGGTGCATCAAAATAAATAAATAAAAAATAATTGCAAAATCATGAAATAAAATAAACCAAAATAAATAAAACAGAATAAATTGAAAATAAAAAAATATTTCCTTTCTCTTTATATCAAATTCCGCTTTATCTTTCTCCGTGTTAGTGCATCTTTAGATTTACATAATGATATCATTATCGGAAGTAAATGTACATCTGTAGACGTATCGAGAGCGATTCGTGCTGATAACGTGTTATAAAATAAAGAACAAGAACAATAGAAAAGAGAGAATTGGAGGAGACAAATTATTTTATTCTATTGTGGGATCCAGAATACAATAGCCACTGCCGCCTTTATATAGTAGAGGGTGAGTGATGGCCAAGAAATCTCTTGCCTGATTTAGAATTATAATAAAGAAAATAATCTAATCTAAATATAATAGAATATACAGTAGTAAATATCCGGCCACAACTTCTTCCATTGTCACAAGCATTTCCTAATTTATCTTTGCTTAGGGTCCAAGTATTGAATATCCATATTAATTATATTCATAACAAATTTGATGTTTCCTCTTTTGTGTTTTCAAATTTTTTTCTATCAGCGGATAGCACACAAGTTGTCTTCTTTGCTTGGAAACAACATATATACAAATTTCTCTCTCTTCTAAGCCATCACAAAAGTTACTATAATTAAAATCACATATATTTCTTTTATATCATATTTGTATATATTTATACATGAGCTTACTTAAGATGAATTTATTTTTATAATAAATTTATTAACATATATTATTGAGTATATTTCCGTGAAATTAGAAACATATATTATTGAATATATTTACAAATGAAATATATATGTTACTACGCCGATCATTAGCAACATATATCAGAGAGGTAGAAAACATTAAAAGGATGAGTATTTTTTTTAATAATGATAATTTATTTTAATAAGGAACTGGGTCTTACCCCAGTGGTCTTACCACTCGTTCACACATGAGAGGTTCCCATATATTATTGAATATATTTACAAACGAAATATATATGCTACTACGTCGATCATTAGCAACATATATCAGAGAGACAGAAAACATTAAAAGGATGAGTATTTTTTTTAATAATGATAATTTATTTTAATAAGGAACTGGGTCTTACCCCAGCAGTCTTACCTCTCGTTCCCACATGGGAGGTTCCCAATTCGAAACCTGGTCCTTCCCCTTCAAAAAAAAAGATAATTTATTCGAGTTAAATTTATGGTTCTATATAATTTGAATTATTACTGTTTTTATTGATTTAATGTTATATACATGTTAAAAGTTACTTTACATTTGTAAAATAAAAATGGTTTTTTGAAAACAAAAATGAAATAACAGAAAATGATTTCTTGTTTTTGAAAAACGAAAAACCTAAAAATGAAAATGATGTCAAACGAGCCCGAAGTTTCGCTTAGTCCAGCGGTACAACTTCTGGCCTCTACCTCACGGTCCTGACTCCTGAGTTGAGTCCGCTCAAGCTCAACTCTTTTTCTTGCCGTTTTATTGAATGATTTTTTAACAATATTTTTAACACATGTCTAATATGTAAAAACGGTGTTTATAATTTTAAAAGCACATAATAATTCTTAAAAGTGCCTTTGGTCCAGCCAGGGCCGGCCCCGATGAATTGGTTGCCCTTGCCCCAAATTATAACTGGCTCTAAAATATTTCCCCCATAAAATGCAAAGTAAATTGTAGCTTTTGATAAAATATTTTAAACATTTTCTTTGCTTCGATAGCTTATAAACAGAATCGGAAACGATTTATTAATTTTTTATATATTTTTTTATTTTTTTGAGCAAACACAACAGGCGAAGAAAATATGGTCCAGCCAATACAAGAGAAATCAAACCAAAAAATCTACATAATTAAGAGAAATGAAAGAAAGCAACAGAACGATTTTTTTTCACATTTTATTTGCTTCATTTTTCTTTTTTAAAATAAAATCTTTACAAAACTGCTTTTCATTTGTCATTGTAATTTGTAATATTATTCTCTCTAGGAAAATTCAATAAAAACGTTTTACGCATCAATTATATTTTTGACAATATTTCATATTAATAAGAAAGAAAAAAGTGAAACATGTTCTCTCCTGAAAAGATATATATGTTCCACGGAAATGACCTAAATTAGATGTGCATGCATGGAGTTCTAGATCATACTTAGTCAATTTAGTTATATTAAGATATTGCTGAAGGAGAAAATATATACATACATACATAACAATCGTAAATCAGAATATATTCATGATATTTCCTCTGTCTACAACTAATTACATTGACTATGTTGTATCTTACTTGCATTTATTAACTAGTTAGATTAGAAAATTGGTAAAAAATGCACTTTGGAAGTTGAAACATGAAAAGAAGTTAGTCCTCCAATTTTCTCCATTGAGCATCTCTTTCCAGTACTATGCATAATGAGAAAATGGAGAGTTTTCAAGTACTTATTTTCTCCATTGTAAATAAAATGGAGGCAAAACTTTCATTTTTTTTTTCTTGACATAGTTCCGTGCAAATAGTATTGGATATTGAACTATTTCTCTCTTGAATGGGCCGAAGTTATTAATGTACAGCCGATGGTTTATTTCAGTATATTTTCAGCCTTTGTTTTTTCTAAAGCCTAATAACAGAAATGATGGTTGCTCTTGGCCCAGGTGCTTGCTCTAGCCCACGGTCTTGCTGGGCTCACCCCTGGGCCGGCCCTGGGTCCAGTCGTCCAACTCTTGACTTACATCTCACAGGTCAAGAGTTCGGATCACACTAACCCCCATTTTTTTTTCATATTATTGAGTTTTATTTTTTTCTCACATTTTCTGTGTTAAAACTTTTTAACATGATCATGAAATGAGTCATTCAACCCGCTATATACAATACTATAATACTAAAGTAGCATATCTTGATGAATTGTTAAAAAGATTCCAAACTCACCATCCTTTTCTCATTCCCAAACCTTAAACGAACTCAAAATATTGACCCTTCCAAATGAGAAAAATATCATTCAATATTTCAAAAAATATAAAAAATGTGAAGTATAAACTTCAAAAATGAAAGTTTCTTTTATCCATAGTCTTTTCTCAAAACGTATTATAGCTATATTTAATACGTA
This sequence comes from Juncus effusus, assembly GCA_027726005.1. Classification (NCBI taxonomy): domain Eukaryota; kingdom Viridiplantae; phylum Streptophyta; class Magnoliopsida; order Poales; family Juncaceae; genus Juncus; species Juncus effusus. Next base: position 4,809,473 of record CM050910.1, on the reverse strand, counting down.
CCATGCACAGAAAATCTCAAATACCAAATTGACTATCAAAATGAGAAAATAATCACCTCTTTGAAAATCTCAAAGAATGAAATTTATATTTTAAATAAAATTACAATTACAAAAGAGTTTTAATCATAATCCATATATAACCATATTTATTATCTAATTATTATGTGTAGTAATCTTATCAAAATATAATAGTTATAATCTGAAGCGGAACAGTCCATATGGACTTGGAAAATCAAGTCAAGACAGAAAGCGAAACATGGCTTACTTTTCCAATCAATTATTCTATCTTTTGAAGATTATAGTTTTCACACCACTTATATGTCCAAATTTTGCAAGTGGAACTTGCTGCAGTTTTTCTCCAATATCTTATTTTTCACGGCAATCTTTCTCCATGCATTATCAAACCAAACCTTAAGCTTCCTTCAAGGTACAAATAATAATTATTTTATCTCAAAGCTTTGCTTATTTCACTGTTCTTCCATGTTCAATCGGCAGTGTTGGTTAAGTACCCTATCTCGGTTTCAACCTAATCAGTTCCTGTGGATGGGACCTAATAATTTGTATGGACACGTTAAACTTGAAAACATTAACAACCTTGTAAGAATTTTCACCGCCAAGGAAACATATCCTAATATTTTTAGAAAAGAGTTAGTTTTTTGAAAAGAAAAAGAATGATAAAGCCAGATCAAAAGATACTATCCTAGCCATGTTTTATGGGTCAAAAATTTACTCTTCTAGTAGTAGTTCAATATATTCACAGTAACTTTATATTCAAATCCGTTGTATGCCTCAGTAGTCCAACACTTGCATAATAACTCCAATTGAAATTATGAAGAAGAGCTGCTAATACTAAATTGAATTTTAGGCCTATTTATTTCAATGGAGAAAATTTCAAACAAGTCGTTCCCCAATTGCCACTCCGAGAAAGGCATTGCCAATAATAGAAATCTTGCATCGAACCATGAAATTTCTGAGATGTCAACAACTATAACATTGAGAAACATAAGTAGCATGCTTTTCGAAGAAAACATTGATGAAAATACTGATGCATTTATAGGTAAGGCTGCTCACCAAGCCACGGAGAGATCGTTTTACGATATTCTTGCACAAATGCATTCATCTTCCCCAAGTGATTTACAACAATCCAATGTCCCACAAATACTTCCTAGTATTAATAACCAAATTCAAAATGAGAGCTTACCAAATTTAGAATTTAAAAAAGGGATGGAAGAAGGAACGAAGTTCCTTCCAAGCATTGATAGCAACAGATCGACAATGGATTTACAAGTTAATAAAATTCGGTTTCACTCGAAAAGGAAGAATGATAGTGATTTAGTTCAAAGGATCGTAAAAGAGGGTGAAGAAGATAGAAATAATATGATATTGAAGGGTAAAAGGCATGCAAATTATGAGGCGTTATCCCTTGTCGAAGGACAAAAATGCAAAATTAATGTGCTTTATTACAAAAACCAAGATGCGCTACTTGATAAAGTGTTTCTTCTACATGAAGAACATTATGCAAAAGAAGCACTCCGTCTACGTGTAATCATGCAAAATGGAACTAGCTCGTGTAGTAAGACGGGAATACATGAGAATTCAGTTGATTTAAGATCTCTTCTTATCCATTGTTCACAAGCAATAGCTATAAATGATCGAAACACTGATCCACTATTAAAACAAATAAAAAAGCACTCTTCTCCTTATGGAGATGGTGTGCAAAGGATGGCCCACATCTTTGTCAATGGACTCGAAGCTCGTTTAAATGGAACTAGTACGCTTTACGAATCATTGGCGCCAACAATGACTGATTTCTTGAGTTGTTTCCACATGTATCTAGTATCATGCCCGACTCTCATGGTTTCACAGTATTTCGTCAACTACACAATTCTTAGTGCCACCAGGAAGGCATCAAAAGTGCATATCATTAATCTCGGCGCTGATTTTGGCTTTAACTGGCCCGTTCTAATTCATGAACTCTCTAAAAGGATAGGTGGACCTCCAAAACTTAGGATAACTAATATTGAAAGTCCGGCATCAAGCTATTTGCCAGCTGAGCGAATTGAACTGGTACGGCAGAAATTGGAAATTTTTTCTCGAAGTTATGATGTTCCTCTTGAATATAGAAGCTTAGAAACAAAATGGGATAGAATTTGCATTGACGATCTCAGTATTGAGAAAGATGAAGTGGTTATTGTGAATTGCTATCATAGTTTTGAACATCTACAGGATGAAATAGATGTGATGAATAGCCCGGCGAATCAAGTTCTCGATATTATACGACAGATTAGGCCACATGTCTTCATCCAATCAATAATTAATGGATCATTAAGTAGTTCATTTTTTGTTGACCGCTTTAAACAAGTACTTATTTACACTTCTGCAATGTTTGATTTTTTTGATGCTACTATGCCACGCAACAATAAACAAAGATGGTTCCTAGAAAATTGTATATGGGGCCCTACAGCGATTAATTTGATAGCATATGAGGGGCCAAAAAAATGTGTAGGGGCAGAGACTTATAAACAATGGCATACTAGAAACTCAAGAGTAGGATTTGTGCAATTGCCTCTGGATCATACCACAGTAAAGAGAATCAAAGATAAGGTGAGAGAAGTTTACCATGAGAACTTTTTTATCGATGATGATAAGGAATGGCTACTTTTGGGATGGAAGGGAAAGGTCATGAGCGCAGTCTCAACATGGCATTCAAAGCAAAGATGAAATTATATTTGTACTAAAATTATATTTCAACCATTTAAATGTATTTAAGGCAATTTATGTATTCGACATAATTAGTATTCACCCTCTTCTCTGCTCTTGTTAGTGTATGGGCGTGTGTATGCTGTTTGTATTTGATGATTATTATACTTTTGATGTAGATGTATGTGATGATTATTACACTTTTTATGTAGATGTATTTGATGATTCATGTATCTTAAAATGCACCATATCAAATATGCTCTATGAGGAAAATGATTATGAAGGGTGTCAAAATATCTGAGTGTCATACCTCTCTCTCACTCTCTCTTGTGTGTGTATGTTGGTGCATATTTGTTTAATTGGCAATATTACTCCAACACATGCAAATTATTGAATACACTCCTTCGGATTCAATGCGTTGGTCTGAACACATACATTTATATCTATCGGCTCCCTCAACATTTTTTGGAAATCAATTTTAAGCTCCACCACCGGTAAAATAAAAAGTAAAATAAAAAATAATAAAAGTAATTGTAAAGAGTTTCTAAGTTTCTAGCCATAACGAGCCTAATTTCCACTTGTGCGTTGTCATGTCAAGAGAAAGAGGAACACTATTTTAATGTTATTTTTTTCAAATTTGGGGGGGAAAATGAAAAATACAATAAAACATGAGTAAAATTTTGGCTGAATTCATCAATTGTTATAATTAATTATTCGAGTCCTGACTAAACTGAGAAAGAAACATAATTATATATGTGGTATATAATATATGGTACCACCAGTATGCAAAGTGAACCCAGTTTCTACAAACTTTTGCTATAAATACAGCTTCTACAAACTTTGTTTACTTCGCAGTTATGTTATGACGTGGACACTTCAAAAAAAATCAGCCATACGTGTGCGGAACACATATCGGACACAGGCACAACTTAGACAAGACGTGAACACGTGTCTGACATGTCACATGGTTGTCCGAATATTTTAACATTTGTCGACTTTAGAATGCATCATGGACACCGCCGAACACGGTTAGAACACGCTTGGATACGGCTTGGACACGACCTAATGTTTAAAAGCCCAATTTTTGTTATTTTTTTTGTATAAGCTCATTTTCTTTCTCTCTTTATTTATTTATTTGCTAAAAACTCTTTTTAATATTTTTTTTAGTAGTAAAAGCTCTTTTTCTATAAAAGCCTAATTTTTTTTAATATAAGCTTGAGGAAAAGCCGACTTATTTTCAAATATTTTTTTTTTTTACTAATAACGCTAACTCATGAGAATCGCTGGGAGAGATGATATCTCATCTTTAGTTTGTGCAAGAAATGTTTCCTTCTCAATTCTTACTCCCGTTATCTTCTCAGCATTCTTATTATCATTTAATTATTTTTTATATTTTTAAAACTTTTGGATGTATAATTAGCTACAAAAATATATAAAACGTATCGTGTCCTAAGATTTTCGAGATTGTCGTGTCGTTATGTTCGTATTGTACTGGATACAACACACGTGTTCGTATTCGTGCAACATAGTTTCGCAGTAATATAATATTATCATGATAATCACATTTCTAAGAATATTATTCCTTGGAATCACATTATAATTTTATAGTAATATTTTTATTTATTTGTGTCTTTTTATTTACCGGAAAGTTATAGGTTGTATGACCATTTTATTCTTTGATAACTAATAAACAAATGGAAAGGTATTTTAGGAAATGGATAAAAAAGTTATTTGATTCTTATGGAATATAGCATTATCACAAATTTTGGTGGGAATGTAACATTATCATCAATTTTGATGAGAATATTTTTCTGAAAAGTATGCTCACACAATTTTCCCACATGTATGTGAGATTACGGCTACATAGATATAGATAAATATGATAAAGTGATTCTTATCTTATGGCCTAGTATTTTTGGCAATGTTTCACTTTCTCGCAAAGTAAATACACACCCTAAAGATATGAAACACAATCAAGAAAGTAGAATAATTGTGAGAAAAACTTGTGGGAAGCAAAATCATGAAGTCTACATCAGGGGGGAGCAGTACGAACCACTGCCCTAAGCGGTTCTATCTGTAGTTATTGCCATGAAATGTTTAAATAATAAATTTTAGGAACACGTCTCATTCATCACATAATTGTGGAAATCAATTTTCAACCGACTAACATAATTTGGTTGACCAAACTCATTACTACATGGTTCCCTTACCCTCACTTCGCTTGAGATATGAGAATATACAAAATATTTATATTTAAACCAGTAGTCGATATTGACTCATATCAATGAGGTTGTCGAAAATACACCGAAAATTACACAAGCAACAATTGGTCGCGGACCCTAAGAAGGAATGGAGGAAGTCATGATAAACGCTATTTGTAATTAGTTTTTATTCAATATATACATTAAATAACGCAAAAATGTATATGTTTAACCTCACTAAATCAATTTAATACAACTTTCTATTACATCATGTATTATGTATTATGCCTAACAGGGTTGAGTCAAGACCAAATAGAACTAAAAAGAAATCAAGAATGGCAGGCTCTTCCAAATTTCGTTCCTCTCCACGCCAGAAGCAGCCAAATGGACTTGAAAAGTCAAGTCAAGACCGAAAGCGAAACATGGCTTACTTTTAAACATAGCTTAATTACTTTTCCAATAAATTTTTCTGTCTTTTGTAATTATAGTTTTCACAGCACTTATATGTCCAAATTTTGAAAGAGGAACTTGTTGCAGTTTTTCTCCAATATCTTATTTTTCAGGGCAATCTTTCTCCATGCATTATCAAACCAAACCTTAAGCTTCCTTCAAGGTACAAATAATAATTACTTTATCTCAAAACTTTGCTTATTTCACTGTTCTTCCATGTTCAATCGGCAGTGTTGGTTAAATACCCTATCTCGGTTTCAACCTAATATGTTCCTGTGGATGGGACATAATAATTTGTATGGACACGTAAAACTTGAAATCATTAACAACCTTGTAAGAATTTTCACCGCCAAGGAAACAGATCCTAATATTTTTAGAAAAGAGTTAGTTTCTTGAAAAGAAAAAGAATGATAAAGCCAAATCAAAAGATACTATCCTAGCCATGTTTTATGGGTCAAAAATTTACTCTTCTAGTAGTAGTTCAATATATTCACAGTAACTTTATATTCAAATCCGTTGTATGCCTCAGTAGTCCAACACTTGCATAATAACTCCAATTGAAATTATGAAGAAGAGCTGCTAATACTAAATTGAATTTTAGGCCTATTTATTTCAATGGAGAAAATTTCAAACAAGTCGTTCCACAATTGCCACTCCGAGAAAGGCATTGCCAATAATAGAAATCTTGCATCGAACCATGAAATTTCTGAGATGTCAACAACTATAACATTGAGAAACATAAGTAGCATGCTTTTCGAAGAAAACATTGATGAAAATACTGATGTATTTATAGATAAGGCTGCTCTCCAAGCCACGGAGAGATCGTTTTACGATATTCTTGCACAAAAGCATTCATCTTCCCCAAGTGATTTACAACAATCCAATGTCCCACAAATATTTCCTAGTATTAATAACCAAATTCAAAATGAGAGCTTACCAAATTTAGAATTCAAAAGAGGGATAGAAGAAGGAACGAAGTTCCTTCCAAGCATTGATAGCAACAGATCGACAATGGATTTACAAGTTAATAAAATTCGGTTTCACTCGAAAAGGAAGAATGATAGTGATTTAGTTCAAAGGATTTTAAAAGAGGGTGAAGAAGATAGAAATAACATGATATTGAAGTGTAAAAGGCATGCAAATTATGAGGCGTTGTCCCTTGTCGAAGGACAAAAATGTAAAATTAATGTGCTTTATTACAAAAACCGAGATGCGCTACTTGATAAAGTGTTTCTTCTACATGAAGGACATTATGCAAAAGAAGCGCTCCGTCTACGTGTAATAATACAAAATGGAACTAGCTCGTGTAGTAAAATGGGAATACATGAGAATTCAGTTGATTTAAGAACTCTTCTTATCCATTGTTCACAAGCAATAGCTATAAATGATCGAAACGTTGATCCACTATTAAAACAAATAAAAAAACACTCTGATCTTTATGGAGATGGGGTGCAAAGGATGGCCCACATCTTTGTCAATGGACTCGAAGCTCGTTTAAATGGAACTAGTACGCTTTACGAAACATTGGTGCCAACAATGACTGATTTCTTGAGTTCTTTCCACATGTATCTAGTATCATGCCCGACTCTCATGGTTTCACAGTATTTCGCCAACTACACAATTCTTAGTGCCACCAGGAAGGCATCAAAAGTGCATATCATTAATCTCGGCGCTGATTTTGGCTTTAACTGGCCTGTTCTAATTCATGAACTCTCTAAAAGGATAGGTGGACCTCCAAAACTTAGGATTACTAATATTGAAAGTCCGGCAACAAGCTTTTTGCCAGCTGAGCGAATTGAACTGGTACGACAGAAAATGGAAATATTTTCTAGAAGTTATGATGTTCCTCTTGAATATAGAGGCATAGAAACAAAATGGGATAGAATTTGCATTGAAGATCTCAATATTGAGAAAGATGAAGTGATTATCGTGAATTGTAATCATGGTTTTGAATATCTACAGGAAGAAACCGATGTGATGAATAGCCCGACAAATAAAGTTCTTGATATTATACGACAGATTAGGCCACATGTTTTCATCCAATCAATTATTAATGGATCATTTAGTAGTTCATTTTTTACTGACCGCTTTAAACAAGTACTTAGTTACACTTCTGCTATGTTTGATTTTTTTGATGCTACTATGCCACGCAACAATAAACAAAGATGGTTCCTAGAAAGTCGTATATGGGGCCCTATAGCGATTAATTTGATAGCATATGAGGGGTCAAAAAAGTTTGTAGGGGCAGAGACTTATAAACAATGGCATACTAGAAACTCTAGAGTAGGATTTGAGCAATTGTCTCTGGATCATGCCACATTAAAGAGAATCAAAGATAAGGTGAGAGAAGTTTACCATGAGAACTTTTTGATCGATGATGATAAGGAATGGCTACTTTTGGGATGGAAGGGAAAGGTCATGAGCGCAGTCTCAACATGGCATTCAAAGCAAAGATGATATTATATTTGTACTAAAATTATATTTCAACCATTTAAATGTATTTAAGGCAATTTATGTATTCGACATAATTAGTATTCACCCTCTTTTCTGCTCTTGTTAGTGTATGGGCGTGTGTGTGCTGTTTGTATTTGATGATTATTATACTTTTGATGTAGATGTATTTGATGATTATTGCACTTTTTATGTAGATGTATTTGATGATTCATGTATCTTAAAATGCACCAAATCAAATATGCTCTATGAGGAAAACGATTATGAAGGTTGTCAAAATATCTGAGTGTCATACCTCTCTCACTCTCTTGTGTGTGTATGTTGGTGTATAGTTGTTTAATTGGCAATATTACTCCATCAACACATGCAAATTATTGAATATACTCGTTCGGATTCGATGCGTTGGTATGAATACATACATTTATATCTATTGGCTCCCTCAACATTTTTTGGAAATCAATTTCAAGCTCCGCCACTGATCCAAGTCATAATGTATTTTTGTCAGATGTTATTACTTAGTATAGTTTAATTCTAAATGTATTGCCCACGAGCAAAGCTCCAAAATAAACCTGCTATACGCTATCCACAACCAAAACTCCAAATTAGTTTGCACTAAACTATTTGAAACATTGATTCACAGAATCACATAGGCCAAATTGTGGCTAACGTTAAACCATTACTAATTCTATGCTCATCTCTTACGTTTCGTGAGCTTTTCAGCCAGCCTCCCTCGCACCGTGCTTGTGTCATGGTGCCTTCTTTTCCAAAAACTCTTCTCTTTCCGTTTTTCTTTCTGTTTACGTTTTGCTTTCCCGTTTTTTCTAATATCAGCCAGTCTCTGTTTCCGAGTTTCAGGGTCGGCCCAGCCACGGCCCCATTCAGCAAAAGTGGAATAAGATTTCTGATAACCAGACGAGCTGCAAATTACCATGTCTGCATCGGGAAACGTGCAAAGAGTTTGGTTTTGATCTTCTTCAACATATGATTCTAATGCTTGGAGAAATTTTATGCCGCTGTCGGTTAGCTCGGGGTTCCGTATCAAAACACGTGGCTGCATAGATTGTTTTTGTTTTTAATTTTAGTAAGGAAATATATCAACGTTGGACTGAAATTGTATTAAAATGAAGTAAATGTGGGAGAGTAAGTGCATACAGATGAATCTCCTTCTTTGATGTAGCCTCTGTTCTCTAAAATCCGTGCAAGGCCTTGCCACCATATTCTATCACTTGTTGCAAAATTTTGGTACTGAAAGAAAGGCAAAAAATGACACGACATTAGTTTCAAACGAGACGGCACCAGCTAGTTTAGTTGTCTTTAGGGTTTAGGGATTGTCAATAATAAATTTGGCAAGTAGTGAACCAGTTAGAAAAGCACCATTGTGCATCAGTTGCAACCAAGAACTAAATTTTGTTTTATAGTAAGAAAAGTAAATTAAACCAATTTTGTTCAAACCTTCTCTCTTATTCGGCTTACCACCACCTTGAAATTTTGCCTTTCAGAGCATTCCCAAATACGACACTGAAAATATGATAAGTTTATTAGAATCTTCTTTTTTTCTTTCTTTTTGGATAAATGACACACAACATTTTACAATATTTGACAATAACACCAACAATTGTCAACAGATAACATTTTTTCCACTACTTGTGAATATTACAATTTTGTGTAATTTACAAATACGAGAAAGTTGAGTGCTATTTTGCAAACATGATAAGATTTTTGGCATAGTTTGCAAAAAAAAATTATAAAATCCATGAAAAACAATTTCATAGTATAGTAAGGGCGTATATAAGAAAGGAAGAAAAATATTAGAAATGAATACAGAAGTAAAACTAAGAGATTAACCTTGAGTTCTCTCAAGAAAGCAAGTGCCTCCTCTTTGAAATTTTGCAATTCTGGAGGTCCCTTTTCACAAATGTCACACCTACATTAACATAGGCAGAGCAACAAATTATAAACAAGTTAAAAATATTTAATGAGCTCATTTAGAAAAACAGGATATTGCCATTACCAACCATGTAAAAGGTGAAAATATCTTACTTATATACTACAAAACATAGGAAATAATTAATATGGAAGAAACATACAGGTGACATCCTTCAGGACCAAATTCCTCCCCAAAATACTTAACAAGAATTTTGGCTCGACATGTAGCAGTGTTCATTCCATATCTGACCATAGGAAAAATCAAGTATTAGTGTATCAGTATATGGTACAAAATACAAATTACAAAACAACAATTTCAGCTGGTATTGTACAGGTACCAGTTTGATCATATTTCAAGCTATTAGTGTGGGCCCTTATTTTGGTGCTTAAATACACCATTGATAGTCAATTGAGCCTAAATTGAATCATAATAAAAAAATTGATGGCTAATTACGGCAAAAAATGGATTGAATTAAGGCTTAGTTACAATAGAGAGGCAATTGAGGCTTAATTTTCCATTCAGGAATCATTAACGTATAAGATGCACCATCCAAAATTTTGTTCTACCACTCAAAATTGAAATCAATAGTCTTACTATAATTTATTCAGCAATAAAAAAGAGGAAAAAAATGGCATGGCATTGGAAACCGTACCGGTAACAATCAGAAAGCATCGTGTAAGATTGTCTTGTCTGTTGTTCACTTCTTTTGCTCGGAAGCAGTGTTGGTGCCCTCAATAAGTTCGCAAATAGAGCTGAAAAGTGTTTTGTTTGTAACAGTCAATTAGAAGAAAAAATAAAAAATAAAAATAAAAGACTAAAATGTATTTACAGATACCCCTACAAATAGTCTACTGTAAAATGAGACATAGTATCAATACCCCTACAAAACATAGGATGTCTCATGGATACTACTACAACGCAAAAGAATTATTAATTAAAAAGGATAATTCAGGCACTTTTTTAAAAATTAAGGAAGGAGAATATCAATGATGTTTCGCATATTTTGCAGGGTTATTCATGATATTTCATGTTTGGAGGGTATATATGATATATTGAGGTTTTATGGTGTTGTACCTAGTGGAAAATAAAATGAAAATGGTAAAATGGACTTAACTGCAATCAGATAATTTTCCATCTCTGCCAGCACGACCAGCTTCTTGATAATAGGCCTCTAAACTCTGCATTTAATTAAAATGAAAAAAAAAAATCATTATTTCTTAAAAACAAAGTTATCAATTTACATAAGTAAGCTTAGTGGAACCATTCTGCAAGGTCCTTTATGGGTACAATTTGGAATATGCATTTAAAGTGCAAAATAATAACAAAAAATAAATAATACAAAAAATGAACAATCAAATAGTATCAGAAAATGTTATTCTAATCCTCGGTAGAGAAGCATATGCCCCTCTAATATAAGAACATGTATAATATTACTAAGAAAAAGATGGATGCAAATTGCAAATGTAATCATGTGAAGGAAAGCATCATATCATTATAAATAATTATTTATATACCTGAGGCCAACCATAGTGAATAATTCGTCTAACACTTGACTTGTCAATTCCCATCCCAAATGCTATTGTTGCCACCACAACCTAACAAATTTGAAAAAAAAAATTGAAAAAAAAAAAATCAAATATAATGTAATGAATGAAAACACACCGTCATCCATTTACAAAGTTAATATAAATTTTAGCTTCAGAGAATGGATGAAATGAAACCAGGATTTATAGAAACTATATCTGGCAATATTTAACTATCATTTGAGTAAACTACATAAATGCCAAAACATATTACATAATTCTATTTTGATCCCTGAACTTAGAATAATCCAGTTTTTGTCCTTGAACAGCATTGAAAAAAGCTAATCCAAGTCGCTAATTTGGCTAACATAACACAAAACTAGAATGGCACAAATAACAATATTTTTAATTCCCAAAATTGGAAATAATTTAGGTAAATTTCTGTGATATTTTTCGGTCATTTATTTCTTCATAATATTGTTTCATTTAAACATTGAGAATTAAAATTATTAATAGTGGAAAGCAACAATTACCTGCAAATTGTTATCATGAAATTCTTGGTGGACGTGTCTCAAATGTGATTTGGGCAACTGCAAATTCAATTTCAACAATTCAATAAATCTAAACGGGATCCAAGATTGATCTGTAGCTCAGATTAATCCATAAACATTATCATCCAATTGAAAATTTTACTAACCTTTGCATTATACGCTTCAGCTTTTACACCAGATTTAGAAAGAAATTGTGCCAATTTAATCGTTTCTTTTCTTGTCGGTACGTAAACAATTGTAGGCCCTTGTTCTAAATTTGCTGAAGAACTAGAACAAGATGCATGCAAAGGGGTTTCAAGGAACTCTCCACATGAAACTACAAAAATAAAAAATAAAAGTCAAATAAATTAAAAGGATTGACATACTGTTTCGGTATGTGAGATCATACCGATTTTGCACCTAGCACATTTTTGTATAAATCAATACATGATGATGGTATATTGACAAAGTATGTAATGAATAAAATAATTCAAAGCCAATGTAGCAAAAAAGGAAAATAAATAAACATAAAAATTATTCTTGGTACCAAGCAGGGTTACTGTGTTGGGATAACCAATCTAAAAACCAATGTAACTTAGGAACCGAAATTAATTAATTAATTAAATAATTACCATCAAAATCATCCACATCGAGTTGTAAATCCAGCTCATCTTCCAGATTATTCTTTACAGAACTATTTTCCAAACTATTACAACCATTATTGCTGCTAATGTGATTTTCCTCCTGTAAATTTTCTTCTTCATCATCCAATGATTCATGGCCAAAAGACGATTCAGAAGAATTGTCAGAATCAGAATCAGCAGTGGCATTTTCGTAATTTTCATAACTTCTTTTACCCAGAGCTCTCGATTCAGTGTATGTTGATATCAATTCAGTAAAGTCCGTTAAGTATGAAGAAGCATTTGTCCTGCTATGCTTCACCTGTAAATATCAAGTAGAATTTGAAAAGCAAGATTAGAAATGAATTACAATATTGCTCAAGAGGAATTAATTCAAAACCAAAGGATATAAAAGAGGATAATTTAGTCAAAATTAGTACCACTTCCATAACTATCTTACCAGTATGCTATTTTTTGCTAATAAATTAGCAATTAAACAGAAGGACATGAATGACTTAAAAAGACTTAATAAAACCCACCGAAAATCGAAGATTTGGCCGGAAAAATGTAGTTAATATGATCTTTGAATCCTTGGCCATTTTCAAAGACTTTAAGATATCATCTCGTACCGGCATTGTAGCCGTAGCAGTTAATGCCATTATTGGAATATTAAATTCCAAAAACTTTAATTTTGAGGTATTGAAGTTTTCTCTTAGTACAGACAATCGCCTGAAAAAGAAAAAAATAATAATCTTAACATGGAGAAATATAGAACAAAAGTAAGAAAATAGATGAAAGCCATCAATGAATAGGACCTAAAGTAAGGATCTAAATATTAATCTAAGTGAAAAAAGCGTACCTATAATGGGGTCTAAAATCATGACCCCATTTGGAAACACAATGCACTTCATCTATAGCAAAAAGGGCGATTCCGGGATTTTGCGCAAGTCTTTTGAGTGGCTCCATAAGCCTAAGAAAGATATTTGTATGAACACCATAATTGAGCATTAATATAAAATGATTTGAATGTAGGTACAATTGCAATATTTCATGACCACATAGCACCTTTTCTTGTTTCATTGACTTTTTGTTTGCAAAATGAGGCAAAATATGGTCAAATTTGAATATTTATCTCTCTCAATGTGCATCTAAGCTTCTATTTAACCCAATTTACACTAATAATTACTCAGGCCTCAATTACACTGCAATCATCTTTAAAATTTACCCAACTTAGACTCAATTTACCCTTATTTCACAATGAAACAAACAATAAGCCTAGAAACACAAAATAAGAAAGACAAAAATTTCATATCAGTACCAACAAATATCATGATAGTGCGTACCTTACTATTGTTTCAGGGCAAACATAAACAATTTTATATGCGCCATTCATAGCTTTTTTCTCAACTTGACTATCTGGTTGACCTGATCCAAGGAAACAGGCTGGTACACCGTGTCTAGCCAACTTTAAACACTGATCATGCATTAAGCTTATTAAAGGTGAAATTACAACAACGACCTTTTCAGTCAATAATGCCGGTAACTGAAAGCATAGAGATTTTCCTGCATATTTATAAAGATTTTTATCAGATGTATAATATAAGAAAATAAAACAAAGGAATGGGGAAAAAGGAAGTACCAGATCCAGTTGCAGCAAGAACGAGGCAATCCTTGTTATTAGACCATGCATTTAAAGCCTCCTTTTGGAAATCTTTCAAAATACCAAACCCAAAATGCTTTTGCAAAATATGTTTGATTTTGTTCTCATTTTCGCAACATTGTGATGCCTCTTGTTGAAGGGTTTCTCTTTCTATAGTATTTCCAACAAAACTGGAAGTACCTTCTAATTTCTTGTTATTAAAGTTTCCCTCTTGACAATATTCTGATTCAGTTTGTAAAAGGGATTCTCTTTCTGAGGCATTTCCACAAACACTTGAACTACCACCAGGTTTTTTATTTTTATCACCAGATCTGGAAATATGATCCCTTATGCTTGGCTGTTTCAGACTGGATGCTCGTCTATTTTTATCACTTTTGGAGGTTTTACAAGAAGGGTTTAGTAAGAACTCGAGTACATTGTCTCTCTGTGTACCGACAGATTCAACGGCATTTGTTATTTCAGTGAACTCAAATCCCATTTCAAGCAACTCAGCAAGCATTTGATCATCAGATAAGTTATTCTCCATTTCACTATTGGATTAAATTCTTTGTTACTAATAACCTAGAAAAAACATGAGTAAGGGTTTTTGAACCAGATTAATTCTCGTTGAAAGTTTCGTGACGGTGTTGGTCCTCAATTGTGAGGGTTTAAGAGTATGGAAAACAGGGGTTTATACTATACGTAATTGAAAATATGAAAACAGATAAAAGATAAACAATGGAAGATGATTCAGATTTTCTTTTTTGGGGAACTGAAGGGGATTTATTCAAGTGTAAAAAAGAAGAATCTAAAATCATAGAGCGAACCAATCGACCTAGTGAATTGGGACGAGAATTGAATGAATGAATGAGAATAAAATTTGTACCAGGTTGCAACGATGAGTCAAATCAAAAGTAAGCTTTGGCGGAAATTTGGATTTTGGTTTAGTCGAGCACGAACTGGAGACGGGAGATGAATATTTGCACTAAAACCCCTCTATCGACATTAATTGCAGAATATTTGCACTAAAACCCCTCTATGGACATTAATTGCAGAATATCATCTTTACCCTTGAAAGATGTAAATATCATATAACCCCTTTTAAAAAGCTAAGATTATCAAATTTGGTCAGTGTTATTCTTATCCAAAGGTTGCGGATCTTATTGGGGCCGGATTGAATATTTTGATATTATGTCTAACTATAATTGGTCGTCACATGTATATTGGGGAATGTTTTACTGAATTTTTTTATATAATCCTAACATCAATTTTATTTCTAAAATATTTTTTTTAAATGAATTTTATTTCTAAAATAGCTTTCGGATGAGTTATTTTGTGAAAATAGCTTTTCGTTAGCATAATCAGCGAATTTATTTTGCCACCCAACTGTCGAAAGATATAAAATTCATTTTTCCACCATAAATATGAGTTAATTTAGGTTTATTTAACTTTTTTATTAAAAATATCAATCCTCTTTCTCTATAATTAAGTTGGCAAAAAAAGATTAATCAATCTTTCTCCAACTCATGAAAAAAAAGGGTTAATGTTCATGGCTTTAGTTTGTCATCTGTGTAACCATTGTGGACTTGACCGGTTTTTATTATAATGATTTGACGGATATTTCCTTATTGCTTTGTTAAATTAGGTACGGTTGAAACTCCACAACTTTCCGGAGCATCATTATTGTTTCGAAAAGGCTGCCTTTCTGGTCGCGAGTTTCGAATCGCTCGTTGAGGTCGACATGTGGAAGATACAAGGCGATCTAAGTACTTTGGATGTAATGGTTGACGTGGAAGATGTTTTGAATATCCCCAAGCTTAAGAAGTATGCGTATGACAACTTAATTTTTACAGAGACGCTCTAACAATAACTGAACAGGAGAGTGTTATGCTTGCTCACAACAGGCATCACATGTTCGTGGATACTAACCTGTTGTGTTGACCAGGGTTCGGCATCTTGGGCAAAAGAGAGTAGGTTCGTCTGTATTTGGAAATATCGGAGGTTGGTTATGAACCAGATAAAACCCAAGCGCTGGGTGAATAGGGGCCCAGTCAGCACACCAAATAAAACGAATCGGATCAAGAGCCTAACAATGAACAAATATAATTTAGTATAAAATCAAGGACAAAATTTTAAAGGTTAAATAACCCATTGGACCTGCATCGTGACTTGACGGGAATGAAGAGGTACTCTCTGATCGCCAACAGCCCGACGCGCTGTAAAGACAAATGGAACATTATCGCCTGGCACGACATTGCCGCCCACATAAGCTTTAGAAAAAAAAATTACCATTTTAGAAAAAATTACCATTTTAGAAAAAAATTACCATTTTAGAAAAAAAAATTACCATTATTAAGGTCAACTCCATTGTACTGAAAAAGATTAAGCAATCTATCGGAAACCTAAATTTAAAATTAAATAATTAATAAAATAATAAATTGATAAATTGGATAAATGGATAGAATCCTAAAACATACAATGCAATAATGCATGTCTAAGTTGTCAGGCGCAAGCGCTTGGTTGACAATAAGATATTATTTGGCAAATTTGATATTTTGCATGTTTCAATTGATATTTTTATATTTGTATAGGGCAAATATGATATTTATAGTTCTAAATATAATATTTTGAGTTTTTAGAGGGTTTAAAAAAGAGGAAATCTCCGAGAAAAACTACACAATCCTAGTTTCTTCATCACTCTCGAGCTCGGTCTGCATCCTCTCTCGAGCCGACGAAAACCTGCAGGACAACGCAATTTCTTCTTCTCTTCTATAGAGAGAGAGACTCCTCTCAAAGTGAAAGAATCTAGGGGAAATGAGGATCGTGGGGCTGACGGGCGGGATTTCCTCCGGGAAGAGTACTGTCTCTAATCTGTTCAAGTCGAGCGGAATTCCAGTCGTTGATGCCGATCTAGTTGCTCGTGTAATCAGTTCTCTTACTAGTAACATTATTTGCTGGGATTATGTATTTTGATTTCTGTTATCTTGACATAAAGAATTGCAAATAGACTTTCATTTTATATATCGTGAACCTTCTTTGTTGGTAAATATACCCTTTTTTTGTATTTTCTGTAATTTTGTTGGGGTTCAATTGCACGAATAATGGTGAATTGAGGCTGAATTTCGGTAATATTGATGCTGAATTGAAGCGTAATTGCAGAGTTAATTGAGCTTCCTAGGCTTATTTTGAGTCTTAACTGTGCAATTATCTCTAAGCTTCAGGTGGTCTTAATTGAGTGTTAATTTTGATTCATTCGAAGTCTTATTTGAGTCGTAATTTCGAGTCTTATTTTGAGTTTCTTCAAATGGTCTAAGCTTCATATGTCATCAATTTTACCCAACTTTAATCTCACATTATCCTTAGTAATAATTAAAATACTAATCAAAAGCAAAAACTGAAGTATGAAGTCCGAATAAAGTTAATTGAAAGTGGGAAAAGTTCATAGTTAACTCTAAAATTTGTTCTTTTTTCAACTGTAGAATGTGGTTCAAAAAGGAACCGGAGGTTGGAAGAAGATTAAGAAAGAATTTGGGGATGAAATTTTACTAGAGAGTGGAGAAATTGATAGGGCGCGCCTTGGTCAGATAGTGTTTTCTGATCCAGAGAAACGCCAGCTTCTTAATCGGTATTTATTCATTCTTACATTTAAAAATAATAAACAAAAAATATAAAACAGAAAAATAAAGCTGTAAAGAGTATACAGGGAAAGAATTTTTTTTCTTGTAAAAATTGTATGTTGGCATGAAAATCACTTTATTGGGAGTTTGGTTTGAGGGGAATCACAACATCCACAAAGTGAGTTTTGTAGAATTTTCATTTTTATTTATATACAATGAAAATGAATGCAAGATACTCATTCAGATCCAATTAAATATTTCTATTTATCACTTGCGCCCTTTAACATAATTGAACTTATCAAGCCAATAACATTAACTGTTGGTGTCTCAGTCTCTCTCATATAAGCAGCTAAACATTATTAATAAACTTCATCTATATCTAATTCTTTTTGGTAATTTTTACATGATACGCCGCAGTCTTTTGGCCCCACATATCTCATCCGGCATTCTATGGGAGGTACTTAAGCTATGGTTAAAAGGATGCAAGGTCATAATACTAGACATCCCTCTTTTATTTGAGACCAAAATGAATCTTTGGACCCGACCCGTTATCGTAATTTGGGTCGACTCTGAAACCCAAATCCAGCGTCTAATTGCACGTGACGGCATTTCAGAGGAACAAGCGAGAAATAGAATAAACTCCCAAATGCCTCTTGATTTGAAAAGGGACAAAGCGGATATTGTTATAGATAATTCGGGCTCAATTGAAGAGACAAAGGAACATTTTGAGAAGGTGCTTGGGAAGATAAATAGCCCTTTGAGCATCAAGGAGCGTGCATTATCTAGAGACGGTGTTCTCTCTGTTTTATTGTCGGTGGTCATTGGTGTGATTGTTGTTAAGAAAAATGTGTTGTGATTTTAAGGAAGTTAGTCACCCCCGCAAAAAATAGTATTCTATTTCTTTATCATGATTTTATCTTGATGTGCTGGTTTTATTTTTCTATACTTCATTTTGGTGCAATATATCAGGTTTGACATTGATATGAAATAGTTTTACTTGGTATATGAAAAGATGATTTAAAATGATAACTTACCCCTATTAATTGATAGTTATAAAATACCTAAAATAAGAGCTAAATTTAAGAAAGAAACTGAGAGAGATAAATTTTGTTCATTTATTATCTTCTCTTTCATATATTACAACTCATATTTTTATAGGGAGAGAGGCCTCTATATTACAAGAATAACTAACTTAAAAGTAAAGTAGTAGAATACAAATAATCAAATAGTAGATATCTTTGAAGGAATTCATGAGTCTAAGAATGTTTTGGAGGAGTTCAAGAGTTTAGGATCATGGATGTCCACATAAAATAATATCAGGACATGGGCACTCCCTTGGATGTCCATTTTGTTAATACGCATTAGAAATTTGCCTTCCTAAAAATTTTGTTAGGAAAACCTAGCTAAAGAAAAAAAAGTCTAGACCGTATTATTTCTCCACTTCATGAATAAAAATATTTTTTAGATTACAAAGTCCATTCTTATAAACCAATTTCTTGGAAGTTGCAGTTGGCAACGATTTGGTGAAGATATCAGCGTGGTTATCACTTGACTTTATTTGTTGGATATTTATCTCACAATTCTTATGTGAAAAATAATTCCTCTAAAATATGCTTTGTTTAGTCACATTTTATGTATCGTTTCTTTAATTGTGCTTTACATTGTGCATTTTCTTTGAATAACAATGTTGCCTTATTATCATCATTATGAAATCCACGATTTTCTCGGATAAAGTGGATCATTTGACGTAAACACACTCTCGGCTTGCTTCATAAATAGCTATAATTTCTGTATGATTTAACGAACAGGGAGGGTTTGTTTTGTAGAATGCCGCCAAAGACATAGTAATACCTCCATATTTATAATTAAGCCCCCCCTTCTTTTGCATACAGCTTTGGGATTTGCTGGGGAGCCACGTCGCGAGTGATTTCTGACTGCCCGATGAAAGGATGTGTTTTTATCTCAGCGGTTAATTTCTTCCGTCTTTGAGTAAATTTGTGTGTGCAACGGGATTTAGTGTGAAATAAGGCCACTTGGTCTCTCACTCCCTTCCACACCCTTCTCTCCCCACGCAGCCCTCTCTCCGCTGACAGCAAGAGGAGAGCACCGCCATGGCCAGAAAAAGAGTGAGATCCGTCGTGCTGTCGTGGCTACTGATTTCATCGAACAATTCTTGCGCGAATGGAGGAGCGCCGGCGGAGCGACTCGCCGGAGCTCACTGCCTTCATCAACTCCGGCGTCTACAATCTCTCCAGCTCCGGCGGCTCCGACGCCGTGTTCTTGGATCCCGTGCGTTTTGTTGTTCTTTCAATCAGGTAATTGATTCAGTTTGGGGGTTGGGTTGATTGAAGGTTAGATGCTGTTGGACAGATCGATTTCAGCTTGGATCCGCCAGCTTCTTTCGTGTATGGGGTACGTACTCACCTTCTCATCTCGATTTCGCTTCCGATTCCACTTCACAAAACCATCAATTTTTTGTTGTAATGGTGGATTTGCAACAGAGCAGAGGTTGTTTAGGCTGCTGCTCCAAATCCACGCCCATCACAGCCGTCGACGAGCCCTCAAAAGGGTTGAAAATCCAGGGCAGAACCGTAAAAAACACGAATAAATCTCGCAAAAATAATAATCCGTGCGAGGATTTGTGGAGCACAACGAGCACTTATGAGATGGATAATAACAGCGCGATGCAATCTCAAAGGAGTATTTCTTCCTTGAGCACTTCTTTGATTCAGAACGATCAGAATAATCATAATCAGGCTGGAAGCAGTAATAGTAGCTCGAATCCGAATGAGTTTGTTCAATTGTAAGTCTGATTATTCTTACTTGATTTATCTGGCACTCACAGTTCTTGATTTTGATGTTTCTCTCATGATAATGGAAAATGAAACTAAAAGTTTGCTCGATTGACATAATTTCTTTCTTTTTTTCTTCATTTTTTTAACTAATTATGAATAAATATTTGGGTTTAAAATATGTAGGGCTTCTGTTGTGGAATCAAACAAGGCAGCAATGGCTTGCGAATAAACGCTGATTCCAAGTCTCAGCAAGTCAAAGAACCCAAATTAAGGTAAATTATGAGTATTTTTAATATTTGTACTTTCATATAGAAAATAATTAGCAAATATTATGCTTGAATTGAAGCATCACATAATAATTTTATGTTCCTTTTTTTGTATTTAGTTGGAGTGCAACATATGAGAGTTTACTTGGAACCAACAAGCAATTTCCTCATCCTATTCCTCTCTCTGTAAGTTGAAACCCTAAACCCTAATTCCCCTCAGTAATTTTGAGCATGTTTGATTTAGTGTATTTAAGTGAATTGTATTTATTTGTAAATACAGGATTTTAAACAAAATCCTTTGTTTGATTTTGTGAAATCCTGGATTTGAGAGCTCAAATCCAGGGATTTTGTGATACACTCAAAATTTTGGTATTACAAAATATGCATATTCATTCATTAATATAAAATTAAATTCAATGTGTATTTTTGATGAATTTAATTTAATCGGTCATAATTAAACATAAAATAAAACTAATCACTCAAGTAAACATAAAATTTATGATTTTTAACCAAAAAAACTAACAATAATATTTGACATCAATGATTTTGATATACACCAAATCAAACAATCAACATGAATTTGATGATCCATGTATATTTTGCAGGAAATGGTAGATTTTCTTGTAGATGTGTGGGAACAAGAGGGTATGTATCACTAAATTTAAAAAAGAAAGCGCGAGTGAAAATTGAAAAGAAAAAAAAAGGATCAAAATGAATTATTATGGTACTAAGAGAGGATGGAAACCCTAATTTATTGAGCGGCATACCTCAATTGAAAATCAATTGTAATAATTGTATCATGAGTGAGTTGTTGTAATTTTTATTTTATTTTTATCCGTGTTGAAATGCTTGTTTGACCTAATTTGTTTATGTGGTTTGCGATATTATGAAACTTTGAGGGGATGTTCGGATATGTTGTATATATGTTTTTTTGAATTGTACTTGTGCTTATTTGATCGACTTTTTTTGATATTTTGGTTCAAAGTTTGAGATTTATTATCGCAAGTTTTTCATTTCAAAAATGTTAACATAACAGCAAGGCCACTCTGCCACTTACAATGCACCGTCGCGTATTTAAGTCGTCTGCAAAAGTGCCATACAGAATCAGCATATTTCATTTCAATATCCTTAAAGAAAAGTAATAATTAGGATGGATCATGAGTAGTTCTTAATCAAATGTTGCATTTTTCTAATAAAACATTTATATATAAATTCATTTTAATTTAATTTTGTTTTAAACTACATGTTGGTATGCATTTTGTTTACTTTTTTTTCTCTCATTTAAGTAGGGCATGCAATTCAATTTGTATTTTGTTCTTCGATTGAGCTCGACATGAAAATCACTCATTCAAATTCAGCTCAAGCTGCAAGCTCAAATCAAAACCGAGCTCTGAACCGTTCAGCTTTGACTTCAAATAGTTTTAAATATAAATCCATAATTCACCCAATGAACTGAACCGGTACAATGAATTGAGCCGAGTTAGCGCGAACAAATTATGAGCCGGACAGCTTCGTTTGATTAAGCTCGGCTTGTTACACTCTTATCTTAATATTTAATATGTGAGGATTACAATTCAAAAAAAAAAAATGTGAGGATTAATTATATAAAATAATATGTAAAGAAAATATAAAAGGCGAGTCTTAATATTCGTTTGATTAGCTTCTTCTCGTGTATCTTCTCCTATTCCAAAGGCGAGTCTCTCTCTCTCTCTCTCTCTCTCTATCTCTATCTCTCTCTCTCTCTGATATGGACTTGTTTGAATCTTTTTCTGCATTTTTGCGGGATCTTTTGAGTCTTTGACTCGAAGGAGTCGAAATTTGAATCTGATGTGGATGTGTATTCATCAATCTCAATTACGTTGCAACACAATTGCTTGAATCATTCGTTGAATTTTAGAGTGTTTAAATATTTGGAAATTTTTTTGGGAAATTTGGGTAGAATTGTTAGTTTGATTAGAGGATCTTAGACTCTGTGATTTTGGGGGCGATTTGAAATGGTCGTTTAGAGGATTAGGAGGCAATTTTTCGTCACTGTTTGATTAATAGAAATAGATCTTTGGAATTTGAATAGATATAAGCTTGATTTTTTGTTTCTTTTTTCCTCAGAGGGAAATTTACTTTCGGTCGAGTTTAAAATTCAAATCGAACTTGAATCTTAATTGAATCTATTTTATCATTTGCGGGTTTCTTTTTGAAGTGTTGTGAGCTCAACAAATCTGCCGGACTCGAAGATTCTGAAAAGTTAGCTAGAAAAACTGTTTGTACATTTTATTTATTCCAAAATTTATGATTTCTTATTTATTTATGTTTTATTTTTTCATTTTCTTTTTTACAAACTTGATTTATGTTTTGTTTGGTTTGTTGGTTAATATTATTGTAGCATGATTTATCAAAGAGAATTTTGTGCATGCATTTACTTATTTTATTTTATTTTTTTGCAATTTTTTTTTGCAAACATGATTATTATACATAACATACCACTTTTCATTACTCAATTTGAACTTCAATTTGGTTATTAAATTTTCTAAATTTGTTCTTTATGTTTTATCATTAAGGCTTAGTTTGGCTATTTGGTTAATATTTTTTTTTCCAAACTCGATTATCATATATAATACAACAGTCTAATTTTACACAATTTAATTTTTGTTTGGGTTTATATTTAATGCAATTAGCGTAAGTGAAATTGAAGCTCTGTACGAACTGTTCAAAAAGATTAGCAGTGCAATAATTGACATTGGTTTAATTAACAAGGTTTGAATCTCATTATATTTTAATATATACATAATATATTGCTACATTTTATCTTATTTAATTAACTTAACTAAATACTATTTTTTTCCAGGAGGAATTCCAGCTGGTGTTGTTTAAAACTAACAAGAAAGAGAGCTTATTGCTGATAGGGTTTGTTTGTTTGTATGTTCATATACAAAATTCATAATTGAAAAGAAGTACAATTTACTTATATAACCTTTGGTTTTTGTATATTTATTTACAGGTGTTTGACTTGTTCGATACAAAGCACAGTGGAATTTTAGGGTTTGAAGAGTTTACGCGTGCCCTTTCTGTTTTTCATCTAGATGCTCCAATTGAAGAAAGAATCGATTGTAACTTGAATAGTTTTTTACTTTATTTTATTTTATTTTTATTTGTTTATTGTGTTTAAGATTTATCTATTGCTATGTGTTTCAGTTTCGTTCCAATTGTATGATTTGAAGCAACGAGGTTTCATAGAAAGACAGGAGGTAATTTAATTTCCCAATTTGAAATTTCAAAAATAATAAATATCAAGCTAACTACCAATTAGAGTTTTTTAATGATAGATAATCAAATGCATATATTTCTATATAATTATTTTCTATGAAAGAATATTTAATTATTTTTTGCCATTTTTCATAAATTTTGCCATTATTAGTTCAGATGAAAAAAATTCTCTTTCTCTGTTTACTTTAATTCTGTTTTCAGAATCAAATAACCATATAAAATTATTTAACTAGGGCTTAATATTTTTATTTTTTATTATTTATTTTAGGTAAAGCAAATGGTAGTGGCAACTCTTTCAGAATCCGGCATGAATCTTGTGAACAAAGTCATCGAAAGCATCATTGACAAGGTTTGCACTCATTCATTCACAAATATTACATTTTACTATTTATTTATGGAAAAGACAAGGACTAATTTGCTTCGAAAACCAATGGTTACTTAATATTATAAATAGTTTTGCGGCTGATTTGGAACTGCTTTATTATCTATTGTATCGAAAGGAGTCATGTTTAAAGAACTTTGCTATCCTTATGGTTTGTAATGTATTGAATTTAGTACTTCATATTATGGTATGCAATGTTATTGCATTTAGTACTTCACAGATCATGTTATGCTGTGTAATGTAAAATAAAAAATATGTTTTGAATCATTAATTTATGTTGGGCAATTAGACCTTTAATATTATTTTGCTCTTAATTTTTGGTCATATGTATTGTTTAAACTCATGTTCAAACTCTCAAAATTATATCGGCTCTGAAAATACCCGCACTCAAATTATATGGGCTCTGAAAATACTCGCAGCAAATACCCGCAGCGTAGCGCGGGTATTCACCTAGTAGATTCAAATCCTTAAAAATTTCAAGCTCTCACAGCCTTCCACGTCTCCTCTTTAATATCATCCGTTGGATGAAAATGTGAATATTTTCTATCCCTTAGATTGATAGATCAAAAATCGGATGGCCATAATTTTACTCAAATTTCTCTCCCATTTTTTAATTTTTTCCCTTCGTTCTCTTTGGACTCTCCGTCAGGCCACCTTCCCCTTTCTCAATCTCTCACCGAGCCCCTCCCCCCCCCCCCCCCCCCCCGGGCGCTCCGCCTTCCTTTTCTCCCCTCCGCTCTCTCCGCCTGGAAGAGATCCGCCGCACCTAAGCCCTACCTCCGCACACCCCTCTCTCCTTAAGACGCGACCCCAAAACCATCTGTCAAATCCTGACGATTGATTCTCTCTCTATGTGATTTGGAATCGCAATTAATCTCAGTCATTTTTGATCCCTTCCCTGCCTGTCTCCTACCACGTCCGTCCATGGCGCTCTTTCCCTCGCTTCAACAAATGAATTCATATTGGATCGATTTTTGGGTGTAATTCACGCACATGCCTCCAAAATTGCCCCAAACAGCTTGATAAAATAGCTTGACGACCCTGCCTGAAATTGCAATTTACTACAATTTAGGTGCTGATTTACAGCAGTGGTAATTCAAAATTAAAACCGGTGAGGCATTGCACAATCAAGTTGAAGCCTTTCTTTGTGAGTTGGCTCCTTGATGAAATCAAATCTGAATGAAGAGTAATCGAGTTGAAGCAGCTCCCAATAGAGTTTAATGGATTGATTGATTGATTCAATAATATCAAAATTGGTAGATTACGGAATTTCGTCATTGAATAATACGAACAATTTTGCTCATGAAATGTATGCAAGAGCAGCGCCTCATAAGAAATCCGAACTAAGTCGAAAGTTTTCTCTTTCATTTAATTCAAAAATTTTGAAATGAGAATTTTTACTTTAGTATAATTTGTTTGTATCCAAAGAGGAAAGAGAAGCAGCTAAATTCATAGAAAACATATGACATACGAGCTTCTAAAAGTAGATGAAAAAAGATCAAATTGTCAATTCAAATCTGTAAGAAAGGAAAAAGCATCTTCAAGCAATAAATGTTTCAAGAAAAAGAGTCAATAGGAAATGATGATAAGGTATATAAATAATTATAAATTTCCTTTTATTTAGTTTCTTGTTTTTTCTTTTAGTGATGTAATTATGTTTCATTTGAATTTTATTGCAGGAGTTACCAATTTAAGAAGCCAAACAAACTGCTAGAAGGCATACAGAACAAAGAGATAAGGATTTTTAGGTAAATAAATCAATATCTCGTTTTGAATGAATATATTTTGATTTTGTGGATACTATAGTTTTGATCCTCAATTTTCAATTATTCAACGAAAGGGGGAAAAGACAGAAAAGAATAAGCGAAATTGCCTCTACATTATGCCTAAATTGAAAAAAAACCTCCATTATATGAAATTGCAAAAAAGCCCCTACATTCTTGAGAAAATTGAGAAAAAGGACCTATCGTCGTAACAGTGTCAATTAAGAAACAATTAAATTTAGGTCTTTAAATGTTTCTTAATTAGGAGTTAGTTTTAACTGTTTCTTTATTAATGGTGTCATAATGGTCAGGTTTTTTTTCTCAATTTTTTTAAAGAATCTAGGGCATTTTTGCAATTACTGATAATGAAGGGGCTTTTTAGCAATTAGGTATAATGTGGAGATTTTTTTGAAATTTCCACAAAAATAAATTAGATGTCTTCTTAGTATTTCTTATTCATTTTTTAATTAATTTTTTAAGTCAGAAAAAAACTTTTAGAAGAGATCAAGAAGAAAGTTCATAAGCCAGAGTTTTAATCAATTTCTATTACTTTTTATATTTTAACTAATACTTTATTTTGTTTTTCATTTATTTCCTAACAGTTGACGGAGCCGAAGTTATAAAAGCAACAGTACAGTACAATTAATTTGAACAATTAGTAAATTGTTGTTGCTAATATAAAATTATATTAGTTACTGTTTAATTTTTTTTGTTAAGAATCAATTTGTAACTCAGCTTTTATGAAACAACAACTGATATTTTAATCGACCTCAACTTCCTTGAATCCAAGCCCCCTCTTAGTTACTGTAATTATGGTAGAAACTAAGGGCACTCCAAAGCCTCTCCAATTCATCTGCTGCTGTCTTTGCCTCCTTGATCAGGTAAGTATCACTTCTTTTTTTTTTTGTGCTATGTTTTAGTGTATTATTATTATTTACTTTATTTTTGCTTTAATCATATGTCGTGGCAGGTTTTGGGGTCAAACATCGAATTGGTGCATCGCTTTTGCATCTTTGTATTGTTGGCCTTCAAGAGGAGGGGCAATTGGTTGGAATTATTCTTCAGTTGAAATTTAGGTATGAAGAATTTTTGTTCAATTTAGGTTTAGTTTATACTTTTCAGTCTAATATATTCTTTTCCTAATTACTATCAAATTTGGTTTAATTGATGTAGGATTCAATATTGAGGTGTAATATTAGTATTTCTATTTTGTGTTAATTGAGACAAATTGGCTGAATTAATAGAGGAGGCAAAATTGGACCTATTTTTTAAAAGGTTATAGCAATGAGAATCAAATGAGTTTGTATAATTACAATATGAATTTTTGAATTTGATGCATAGTATTCAACAGATTTAGAACAATTTTCTCATCTACTTTTTTTCGTATTATTGGTTCCCGAAAAGAAAAGGCAGGCGGTACAGTTTACGCTTCTACTGCACCATATAAGGTATACTTGAATATGATGTTAAATTAGATTAGATTATTTAAGTTCCTATGAGATGTGGAGTTTTTTGTTTAGATTTTCAGTATGTCAAATGGTGCTAATATTTACTCATTTGTTTTTAATTATTTCAGAACGATATAGTGAACAATTGTTAAAGATTAAGCTTTGAACTAATAGAAGAGATGTAACAAGTCTTTTTATGTTCCCATAATGTATTGAATAAGTTGTAATAAATAAACATGTATATTGTATGTGTATGCTATATACTTTGCATAAAATTTGCACTAATTATTATTATAGGAGTTCCAAAATCTCGCGCGGTTCTGCTAGTTTTCTTGAATTCATACAATTCTTAGTTTGTCATAGCTTATTGACACGTGTCCAACTTTTGGACTTTTTGTTATGCATCTCCAAATTGTACACGGATTGTCCAAGTTCTGATTTTTTTGTTTCTCATCTCCAAATTGTACATAATTTATTTAATACTCTATTTTTTACACAAAATATTATGACATTATATAAAATTTTAAACATTTTAAATTAGGAAATCTGCGCGACAGGCTTGAGAACGCCCAAGACACGATGAAATTATGGATATACTTTTATGTCCACTTTTCAATATACTATTTTTTTATATATTGTTTTTACTGTTTTACGTATATATTATTATTATTAAAATGTAAAACCTATGATAATCAAATTTTAATCTAAATTAACACGATGGATTTATATTACCACATTTAGTCATATGTCTTAAAAAAATTTAACAATTTTTTTAACTTTTTTTTTTCCGGAAAATTGTGAAAATATTTTTATGTTTTCTTTTAGATTTTGTTGTGTCATTTGGTGTCATATTAAAAGTTTTTACTTCTCACTTGAGTGTTATTTTTGACACTCATCCAATCAATTTTAGTATGATATAATTATATTATAACTATTATTTTAAAGATATTGTTGTTCGATTGCGACTTATAGGGGGGCTTAAAAGCTTAAATTTGTGCGGAAGTCTGGATTTGTCTTTTAGTTTTTAACGACTTTTATGTCATTAGACTTTAAGACGGATGGTCATAATAATTAAATAATTAAAGAAATGATAAATAAAGAAAAGTAAATAAAAATATCAAACACCAAATCTGTGACGAAGTTGGGCAAGGTAGTTGTTTTTGCTGTAACCACCCGTTCTCACTAGCGGCTCTTACCGCATTCGCTAGCGTCTACTCTCCGGATATGCCTTTCAGCTCCTTGATTGCACTAATCCAAATAGTATTTCTTATACAAGACCACGATCCATCGTTCACCTTACAACAACTCTTGACGAAGCGGTGAAACAAACTTACAACAGATTTCTTTCAATCTTACAGCAACAATCAGTCAACCAAACGCTCACTAAAATTCTCGCTAATCTCACAAGTAATTTAGAGTAATTTTATCAATCACTAGAGAGAGAGTTTTGCTTAAATTTCTCAGAAAATTGACTTAGAAAAGAAGCTTGGGTCAGCCCCTTTTAAAGAGGGAAGGAGAGACCGAACAAAAAAGGAAAAAGCTTGTTCGATCCGTTTAAACGGATGAGACATCCATTTAAATGGACAGAATAAAAAAGGAATGAAATCAATGTAAAATCCAGCTCAAACGGCTATAAAAGACTTCTAATCCGTTTAAACGGATGGACTCATACGTTTACACGGATGAACACTGTCAAAATCAGTGCTGAAAAACTGTCCAATCAGTGTAAACGGACTGAAGTAAATTTAAATCGACCAGCAGTAAAAATATGTGTAAAACTCTATTTTTGGTGATTAAATTAAATACTAAAAAAAAACTCAACTAACTAGAAAACACTCAACTAAAGCTCCAGCACTTGACGCATCTTGAGGTCTTCTAAATAGATTGGGGAACGTTCGCTTTGATTAGGTCTTCACACGTATCATCTTGAACTTAATCTATTCTTATTCATGAAAACTCAAAAGATTAGTAGTTACGGAATAGTTTTAAAAATCATCAAACCGAGAACAACAAATATTTTAGCAATGCAAATAAATTTTAATTATATGATAATTTCAATAAAATATCAATTTTAGTACCATTACTAAGAAAAGTCTTCATAAAATCTTCAATTTTAGTATCATTAAGATTATTTGTCAATAAACTAATATATGTAATTCCGCTCATTCCATTATTTTTTTCAAGCTGCAACAATGCTTTTCTTTTTAAAATATATATTCATTCAATTCTAATGCACCTATTTAAATATTAATATATTACACTTTATTTATTTCATTATATTAGAAAGATTGTATGCTAATATTTTTAGAAAATAATGTTCTTGTGAAAAATCTTCTTACATAATTGTCATCAAATTTATATTATGTTGCACGGATACGGATACGGGTATCGTATCCGATACGATACGAATACGGGGATACGGCAAATCTCAAAAAATTTAGGATACGGATACGGTTATATATATCTATTTTTTAATTATATTTATATAAAATAATAATTATTAAGTAATTGATTAATAAAATAATTAATATTTCAAATTTAATATGTGAATGAAATTAAACACATACTCGATACATAATGTTCGTAAAATTCAAGATTTGATTTAAGAAAAGTCAATTATTTCTGACTTTCTCAGGAATTGATTTTTTAAATTTTTTTTAATTATGTGAGTTGTAAACGAAAAAAAATGTGACTTATAAAATGCAAATAAGTCTTTTATTAGTTTGAATGTGGGTTAAAATTTGATTTATGAAAAAAAAATTGTTACAAAAAGTATAATGGACCAAAATGTATGGTGAAAATATCCCAGAAATATCCTGACAAAAGTATCTCAGCCGTATCCCAGAAGTATCACAGCCGTATCCTGACGTATCCTGTCGTATCCTGAATGTATCCGAATTTTTATATTATTAAAATAATCGGATACGTAGTGGAGTCGTATCTTAGCCGTATCCTCAGGATACTTCTCAATTTTTAAAGTATCCGTGCAACATAGAATTTGTACCACTAGAAATTCAAACCATAATAAGTCACTTCGTAGCAAATTAGATTATGTTTACACCAAAACGGAGCGAGGGTACTCGCTAGTATAAATAAATAGCCAACCTGATCATACTTTGAGAGTTAATTACAAAAACGCATAATAAAATCGAATTCTAATTTCTCTCTCTCTTAATCTCTGTTCTCTCTTGACTCACTATAATAAAAAAAAGTTCATACCAAAACACGTTTTAAATCTAAAGCCTAAAGGTTACACCAAACACGTGGTAGATTTGCATAATTTCCGGCATATTGTATGATCCAATAGTCAATGCAGGCTTGACCAGTGCTATTAATTAGAGACCTAATTCCAATTATATATGCATAATACTTAATAGCCTAAAATTCAAAATACTAAAAAACCTCCTTCACAGAAAATAAAATACTAAAACTCTAATGAACACATTTAGGGATATGTTAATCACCGTCATCTTATGAGCCATCAACACCGACGGAATTCGGAAAAATATAATGTATGTCTTTGTGTATCTACAAAAACATAAAGTGGCGGGAAAAAGATAAAATAAACATATAAAAAGGTATGATGCCTCAAAATAAGAAAGTATATTGTCATTCATTCTTATAATGTCTTTTCATATGTTTATTATACATTTTTTTTTTAACATTATAAATTTTCAAATGCTGACAATATAGTTTCTTATTTTTACGAAAGTAATCATATAATTATAAATAAAACATCTCTTATGATTATTTTTTAGTATAATTTTATATTACATCATAAGAGATATTTATTTATATCATTACTTTCAAATTTATTTTATATATCATATCTAAGTCTGTAAAGGCGAATATCAATATGTAATAATTTTAGCCATGAGAAATAAATAATATAAATATTAACTTCATGAAAGTGCGAAGAAATAGACTTTTTTAATACTCATTCAACTAAACAATTATGCTTGCTTCCAAATGGGCCCCGTAAAAACTATATAGTCCTGCTTCTATTGATCTTATTTTGTTCCGTAAAAACTCAGAATTGTACAGGAATTAAGGAAAACTATTTTTGGCCTCCGGCCAAATCTCCATCCGTCCCCCTCACACGGTCAAATGAGTCGTTTGACACTTTTTTGATTTAATATAATCAAGAAAATAGGTGAGTTCTCTTTGACATTGTCAAACTTGTATGTTGGGGAAGATTTAAAATAAGGACCATGTAAATGAGCTGGTTAACATTATTTGGCTTGGGTTCTGTGCCTACATTGCATTCCAATATTTTGAGAAGTGCCATGGTGCGGTAAAATGAGGGGACAAGGTCCCGGCATCCTTTGTCAGGCAACTCCAATTCTATCATCCAAATAAAGAAATTTTCAATCCAGCAAAAATAAATTCTAATTCCAGTCCAATAGTCCTGCTTCCAAACAGCCTCTAATAACATTGCATAAATTGTTATGGAACATCAATAAATTTAGAAAATAAAGAGATATGATGTTTCTTACAACATAGACACGGAACACAAAATATATAATCATTTATGATGTTGTCCTAATAATACAATCTGTGTTATCGCAACATGTCAATAAATATGAGAAACTAAAGAATTTGATAATTCTTAAGAGTTGGAGATGGAACATAACACAATAATAACGACACACATATATTGTCATAAAATATCATCCAACTTTAGAAAATGAAAAATGAAGAATGAAAGATTTTGTGATTAGACGGCTGAAAAAATTATGATATAGATCAATGAGAAGACTCAAATGTGGTTAAAAATAGAGTGGGGTTAATTATATCTGAAGGTGTGAACCTAGAATTTATTGATAATAGAAATATTAAAATAATTATTATATTATATTTTAAACTTCAAATTATTTAAATATAATTATGCAAAGTATATTTTCTTATATAAGCGTGTTCTCACTCCAAATATATTCTTATATACTCTAATTTTAGGACTATTTAGCAAGAAAAAACAAATTGGAATTGTAACCATATGGAATTTAAAATAAAGAAAAAAATTCAAAAAAAATATATTTTATTATTTTAACAAATGAAATACAATATTTCAATAGGAATTCTTTTTTTTAAAATAAATATTTCCATAGGAATGACTATTTTCTAAAAAAGAATTATGTTTCAATCAGTGAACTTTTTATATGCTATTTGTATAATATTTGAACATAACTATGAATAGTGACTTTTTTGAACCATCCGATTCGGTTCTGAAGACTAAAAAGCTTTTAACTATTCTTAGGTGATAGGATAAAGAATATGGAACACTAAAAAAATCTACTTTTATCAAACATATTAAAATGAGAAATGAACATGCCACAAAAAATTAGAATTAGTGAAAAATATTAATGTAATCATAATGTTTAATCTAAGTGAGGTGGTGTCGACTCTTGAAAGAAGTAAAAAAAAGTGTGAAAAATAAGCTAAGGGATTAATTAAACGAGTGCAATAAGATTATTTTTATTTGTTTTGTTATTAAGAAATTCCACGAGAGAGTTTAGAAACTTATTAGCTCTTTAAATCATAACAAATATTCCATAGCCTAGATGTTTAAAACATTTATATGTATAATAAAATGTTATAAATTCAAGTTTCGGCAGACACAATCATAAAACATATATTTAATAAATTCTCTCAATCTAATACGTTGAGAAAAAATAGATATTTGTCAAATAAAAAAGAAATATTACATGATTCAAAAGGTATAATAATAACACAGCACCCCTCGCAACCATAATTAGTTTTGATTCATATCCACTATCCATTTTTCAAACGCCTGCAGTCTGTACTCATTAAAATGCCCAACGATATGTTTGATTTGAGGAATAAACTTGATGTTGCTGATGATTTTTGCCTCTTACAGCTCTCTTAATTAGTACCATTACGTTTTCTGAAGACATTTTTTCGTACGTATAACCGAACAAAACAATCATGCAAGTGATCCTGGCAAGCTTACTCTCTAAACTATGGAAAAAAAATGACAATGTAATTGTGGTGATTTTGCTAAGCAAAGGAAAAGAAGGGGTATATACTGTATACAAGGTCTTTTTAATGTTTCATAAGGTGGGCGATGATATTTTATTATTTATCCATTTAATTTCTCACTTTTGTAGGCATGTTTTAATTCCAGTACGACAGCTATCATCTCTGTAAATCCTACTTGCCTAACCCATCACATGTGCTTTTTGACCATTTCATGTGCTTTATGATTGGCAGTATTTTAAAAGGGGGATTTCATATCTATCCTCTTTAAATCTAAAACGTCGAATTTATTCTTTGAACATTGCAAATATTTATTATCTGAAATTGTAAGTGTAATTTTGTAATTCACCCGGATGGTAGGCTACCAGCCTCCGCTCGTTCACTAAACCCAAATATATACTGTTCCTAGTGCATGATATATGCTACTTTATTATATTATATATTATAACCGTTTCATAATGCATATAAACTATTTTAATATCTACATACACACACACACACACACACACATATATATATATATATATATATATATATTCTTTTATAATAAACTATTTTATTAATATATATTTTATATACTATCTAAATAATTACCTTAGCGCGCAGAATGCTGGAAAAATTGGCACCAAAAAGTAGATCTTAATGCAAAATATATCATTTTTTCTATTTTCTATATTAATAAAAGCGGATAGGTTAAGATTAATAAAAGAGGATTGGTTAAGATTTTAGGATTTAGAGATAAAGGTTATTTTTTTTTGAGAGAATCCATTGGGTTAGTAGACATTACTAAATATTAAGCTAAATGTGTTTGGCGTGATTCGAACTTGAGTTTCTACCATAGTTGATGATGTGTCTTACCGCTTGAGCTAACAAGATTTGGCTGAGAAAGGTTGTTTTCATGAAAATAAGTTATATAAAACGTTTCTATTTTCATGATTGGTTTAACAATAAAATCCCACGTGATAAAAATGTATTTTTATGGATATCATATATTTCTATGAAGCATTTTTATGGATATCATATATTTCTATGAAGCGTGAGAAAATGGTTCCCCACTATTTTTCTTGAAAAATATTTTTTCATGAATTACAGAAGTAATTCTTTTGGTTAACTAAAACTAATGGGTGATTTAAGTCACTCATTTTTTCTTTTACTAATTCAAGGCAAGACTAATTTCTGTCCTCTCAATTTTATTCCGGGTTGTAATAAATTCCTGCACTGAAATTTCTGATGAAGTTAACAAATGATCCCTCTTATCATATTATACATCTATGCTCACATTTGCATCATATGGTGTACTCGTAGAATTTCCTTGATTCTAGATACATCATAGATTCATACGTACGATAATACTATCAGATTTTTTCTATAATATAATTTTTTAGGGACCAAAGAGCCTAATTCTCTATCAAATGGAGAAGTAAGAAAATTGTATTAGAGGAATTCCCCCCCCCCCCCCCCCCCCCAAAAAAAAATTCTAGCACCCAATAGAGTCCCCAAAAGAGGCCACGTCACCCTCTTTTGGGGACCGTTGGATGGGGCGATGTGGTTCGATATGGACCGTTCGATCGTTTAGAGTTTCTGATATTTTATGGCGGTTTCTGTGTAGTTTCTGTGTAGTTAGATGGTGTCAGAATATGATTGGTCGAAATTCGGTGTTCTGTGTTCTATCCTGATTTAGTATGAAATGTCAAATCAAATATAATTAATTATTTTGAAAACTAAACTGTGTAACTTATGTGTTGTGAGTTATAATATCAATAACCACCGAATACTCGCTACACATAATTCATTCCTAAATAATAATAAAATTTTTTTTAAAAATAATGATTTATCAAAAAAAAAAAATGGGCCCACATGTCATTCTCTTTCTCTCTCTCCCTCAAATAAAAAAAAATAATGATTTCCAAAATAAAAAAAAGGTGGGGCCCTCTTTCTCTCTCTCAAATAATTAAAAAAATAAATAAAGAATTCATTTTCCAAAAAAAAAATGTGGGTTCCATGTGTCTTTCTCTCTCAGGTAATTTTTTTCCAACGTTTTATTTCAGAATATGATTTTTTTAGTAGCTCATTTTTTTTGTGAAAAAATGAAAAATAGAACAATGATGATGAGATCTTTCATTCAGGATCTCAATTGTTATACTTTCGAACGCACCATTATGTTTTCTCACAATGACTATTAAAAATAATTTATATAGATTCTTTATGATTATTAATTCATAAGATAAATTTAATGTATTAATTATTAAACAATAAAAATGATAAAAATCGCAGCGGAGCGCGAAAATTCTCCTAGTAATGCAATAATATAATATACATATATAATGGGTTGTATTCATAGACTTGTGATATTGTAAGCAGGCACGGAGTTGGACTATATTTATTGGGGGGAGGGTCAAAAAAACTTCTTCCTACTGATTAGCATTGTACAAAAATTTTGGACAGGGGCCAAATGCATAAAAATACATGTATTTCAAAAAAAAAATTCAATAAAGCACTACTGATATATACTACTCCGTCAAAATCTTAGAGGGGACCATAGCCCCCCCAATCTCTATTAAGTTCTTATTCTGATTGTAAGCTTTTGTATTTTGAGCTTGTTGCATGTAAAATTATCATGTTTTGGAAGGGCAACACAATAAAGTCCCAAACATTTAAAATATCTTTTTCCCTCAAACTTTTGCGCTGGATCTGGAAGGAGAACGAAAACAGGAATCCAACAAACAGTTTTTTAAAGAGAATTTGGCCCCTTGTGTAAATAATTTACTCTCTACAGACTAGCACATTACCACCCTTCTCTCCCATCACTGTTCTCTCACTCTCATTCTCTCCTCCTCAGGGTTAGTGCCTCTCTCTCTCTCTCTCTCTCTCACTCTCTTTCTCTCTCTGTGGGCATTACTATTGTAGTGATTTTATATTGACACTGTTTTTTAGTTCAATCTGGCCACTAATTTCCTTTTAATCTGAAACCTTTGTGAATATGAAGTTCCTTTTTCTGCTTTTGTTGGCTCCCAATGCAAATAATCGATTTTTGTTCTCATTGGAGATAATGCTCTTGTCCCCAACAGGAAATTGTTAAGGTGTCAAATTTCTAGCGGGTAACTCTTTTGGAACAATTATACTGCTCAGTTGGCCGCCCACAAAAAATTCGAACAGGGAGATATCCCAAGTTCGAGCCCGGCTTGTCGGGGTTTTTTCTGAAAAAATACGTGGGGATGTATGGGCCACCGTATTAAAAAATTCAAAAAAAAAATTATACTGCTCACATGGCCATTAATTTTGTTGTCCTCTTCCTTTTAGTCTCAGTTGAATTACGGAATTTCACATGTTATTTCTGCTATAGCAGATTATATACCTCTGTATTTTAGTTGCATTCTTTTGTTGTTTTGTTTTGAATAGCTATAGTTTGCATATGCATTCTTACTGTTCTGCTCATGATTTGCTTGCCTATTTTTTTTCTTTGTTTGTTCTCAATTATTTGCCTAAAGAATTTGGTATTCGGTCTTTATCAGACTATAGTAATTCACATTTTAGTTGTGCAACATGCTATTACCCCTGGACCAGTGAAATTTCTCCATTGTTTCTCTTTCTTTGACTTTTATTTTTTTGGCTTTTTATATAGTCATATGCAAATAAAAATTGTGCATATCTGCCATAAGAAACTTCCAAATTGCTTACATGTAATAGCAAAATTACCAGATATTATTACCTGGCTGTAATGTGCTAGTACTGGTAACAAGTCCTATCAGTACTAATTGCTCAATCAGGCCTAAATTTCTTAATATTTGTCAATGGTTTAAATTGCGATACAGCGGTCCATAGCGTTTGAGCTTTTTTTGTAGCGGATCGCGGTAGCGGGCGCTATTGCGCCGCTACGACCTCATAGCGAGGAAATGCCATTTTGTATAGTTATAACAAAATTTTCAATATAAAAATCAAAAATCAAAACTACCATAAATAAAGATATTACAATAATCCATAATTAAACATGCACTACACAAAATTCATTGTCCGCATTTAAACATGCGACATAAAATAAACATATGAAAACTTAATTATTTAAAATAAACACACAAATACTTAATTATCCAAAATAAATATTAATACTTTAACTAATTATTTACTCTTCGGATGAAGAGAAATTAACATTCATTATTTCATCATCTTCGGATGAACATGATGAATCAACTTCATCATTTTAGAAATGTAGGGTTTGGGTTTATCATTTTTTTGTCTTTATCATTTTTGTTGCCTTCGTTTGCCTATGGAGAAAGAAATGTGTTTTATTTTTTTGGGTTTGGGTTTATTTACTTATTGGGTTTGGATTTAATTACTTATTGGATTGGATTCGGGTTAATGAATTTCGGGTCTAAATAAAAAAATACTATCCAAATAGCGCGCTATAGCGCCGGTTTTTTCCGCTATTTCAACCGCAATAGCGCCGCTATAGCGCCTGTAGCGGCGAAAATGCTATTGTTGCTATAATTTCATCGCGAGTTGCGTTTATGGGTAATTTCCGCAATTGCGCGCAATTGCGCCGCTATTTAAAACACTGATATTTGTGCATTTGAGCCCCAATTGGTTAATTAATTCTCAATTTAACCCAAGCAAGTCTCAATTTATCCTCAGTGATGCAACTAAGCCTCAATTGAACCCGAATTTACACGTGATTGTTGAATTAAATGCCAATAGCTCAAACCAAAAATCAAAATCAAATGCCAAACCATACTGGTATCACACGAGCTAGAACCCTATTCTAATGACACAAATCCAAAATCTACAATATTACTCCCATCCCTGGTTCTAATTACATTTCTTCCCCCTGTTTATTCATTTATTTCTATGTTCAATTTTGCAGAGTTCTTACAAGATGGAAGAGAGCATACTAAAAAGAGAAGACCACGATACCTCAAGTAGCGGTTATTTCAGTGGGACCTCTGACGAATCAACTATGAGAAACAAAAAAACCACACGATTCAGTGAAGAAGAAGAGGTCATGGAGATTACATTGGATATACGGGACAATAATGCAACAATACAGGTAAATTAAGGAGCTAGAGGGGTATTGGTACATATTGGTATTATTCTGGTTAAACCCCAAAAAAAAGGACACAAAAATAACTAAATCTAAATGGTATGCGATTGTAAACTGACATTTCTTTTGAAGACGACAATGCCTCTTACTGTGTAGTTTTAACTTGTACCAAGTACATAACAATCTTACTATTGCAGTTGCGTGGCATACTGTACACCTTACTCAGTTAAATCAAGAACCCAAATTGTCTGATGACCTAATTACAAAATCTTCAGTCAATATTCAAGCCGAAACTATACCCCACTAAATGCAGGACATCAGAAGCATCGAGGACGACAGCACGGATCTCGAAGGCTCCACACGGAGTGGCGGCAAACTCGTCTCAAAGTTGCGAAAAGTGACCCGACTGGCCGGCCTGCGATCTTCCAGCATTCGGCTGGGCGGACAGACTGCCCCAAAAACCAGGATGAGGCGGCTCGACAGGAGCAAGAGCGCCGCGGCCGGCGCGCTGCAGCGAATGCATTTCGTCACGCAGAACGTGACGGACGGATGGCCGGCGGTCGAGAAGCGGTTTGAGAAGTTGGCAGTTGACGGCGTGCTTATTCGATCCAGGTTCGGGAAGTGCATTGGTGAGTTGGTGAAAGTTGAAATTTTAGTTAATGCTCAAGGTGGGATTTAACTTGTTGAGAGAGGTGAAATTTGATGAGTCAGCTTCATTTGGTGTAAAACTTTGGACATGCGGAAAATCAAACTCTGTCACTTTTGCTGTCTATTTTGAAATTCTCAAAGAATTTGAGCGGTAGTAGATCAACAATTCATTCTTTTTTTAGTTTACTTTTAAATAAAGCTACTGGTGTGAGAAGAAATTGTAGTACCTTTCGATTTATTTGTAAATGCACGTAATGTTGGTTTTTTTAAACATTGCATGCAACGAATTATCGTATATCAAAACTCAAACACCACCAAATGTTTTATAGATGCACATAATTTTTTTTTTAATATTGCGTGCAACAATTTATCATCAAAATCGAAACAACACCCACATTTTTTGTGTAATTTTCAAAGAACCCACAAAATATTTTTTTACATTGCATGCAATAATATATCATATTTAAGAACACAAATAACACCCAATTTTTCATACTTAAATAAAAAGACCCACATTTTTGGGTAATTTTCAAACTACCCCCCAACAATTAAGAAATATAAATGATTAAATCATCTACTTTGTTATGATATGTGATTTCATTTCATTTCAGGGATGGATGGATCTGACGAATTTGCAGTACAGATGTTCGATTCGTTGGCAAGGAGGAGAGGAATAACAAAGCAAGTGCTTACCAAAGAGGAATTCAGAGAGTTTTGGGAGCAATTGTCTGACCAGGAATTCGATTCTCGTCTCCGCACATTCTTCGACATGTATGCATTGATTATAACAATCTTTACAATTATTATTATTTAATGAGGGAAATTTCATGTGTGCCCCTGCAAAATCTCGAAATTTACTTATACCCCCCTACAGAATGAGAAATATCATGGATACCAACACAAAGGAAATATTAATTATACCCCTACAAAAGGCAAAAAAGATCATATATCCCTCTTTCCATATATGTTTGGAGAGATCCCAATTTACCCTATGTTTCATTATCTTTTATTTATACATGAAGAAGGAAAATGGTAAATTAAGAACTTTTGAAAAACTAGGAGCAGAGGGTATTGCTGATATTTCTTATGTTGTTGGGGTGTATATGTAATTTCATATTTAGAGGGGTATAGTGGTACACATGAGATTTCTAGGGTTTGTAGGGGTACATATGTAATTCTACCATTAATTTATTAGAGTTCCACTGTATTTCAAAACTGAATTCTAGGCATAATACGAATTGTTTCGGACCAAAGTTTCCCCAAATATTAGATATTTTGCTTTGGTAAACCAGCTCATGGCAGAATTGTTGATATTCTAGTAAGATAAAACCAAACCAGTATATACCGGCCTATTGCTATGGTGAGTATCAAGTATCAACCATTTTATGATACTGTTTAATTTTTCGCTGAAACACAATGTCTAAAAACTACTGTATCCCTAAATTCCATCATAAACCTCAGGTAATCACAAAGAAAAAATATGAATTATGACTATACAATGAACTTGGTATCATGGTCCTTGAATTAATGAAGAAAACTTAATTATATTTTTGCTTACATTTAAACAGGGTGGATAAGAATGATGATGGACGGATCAGTAAAGAAGAGGTCAAAGAAGTAAGTCTCTATTAATAGAAGTTTATCTACACCAATTACTATTAATAGGAGTTTGGATGCGAAAATAGAATTAAGTGTTAATTAACCCGCAATTGTGCCAGTTCTTGGAAAGGCCAATTAAGTGTGAATTAACCCTCAATTGTGAATAAAAACACCAAAGAAGTCAGAAAAAAAAACCCTAAACAAAAATAGATGTGCTACAAGTACAGGTCAATATGCAGTTGCACTTTACTTTGTGATAGAAAGACAAAGAAATGAGAAAAACTGCCTTTTTTTTCAGATCATAACATTGAGTGCCTCAGCCAACAAGCTATCAAAAATTCTAGACAGGGCGGATGAATACAGTGCATTGATAATGGAAGAATTAGATCCAGACGAGTTAGGCTACATTGAGGTACCTGATAATTAAAAAATAAATAGATTAAAAAATTTGGTCTAACATTTTAATGTAAATTTAATATCTTGACCTTTTAATAAATAAACAGATAGAAGATTTAGAGTCCCTACTGTTACATCCAACGGGCTCAGCAACTGCATCAAACAACACACAAACTCAAAGTTCAAAACTAAGCCGATTACTTAGCCAAAACTTGGTCCCCTCAAAAGACACGAGTTCATTTGGTCGAATTTCTAGAGGCCTCTCTTATTTTATTGAAGATAATTGGAAACGTATGTGGGTAATGGCTCTTTGGGTCTGTATTTGCGCTGGTTTATTTGCTTGGAAATTCGTGCAGTACAAGAACAGAGCTGTGTTTCACATAATGGGGTATTGTGTATGTGTTGCAAAAGGAGGGGCTGAGACTTTGAAATTTAATATGGCCCTTATTTTGCTTCCGGTTTGTAGAAATACCGTGACTTGGATTAGGTCGAAGACTAAACTCGGGGCGATTGTCCCATTTAATGATAATATTAACTTCCACAAGGCAAGTTTCTCATTTTGTACTTGCTCTTTTGATAAAGGAAAAAGCATATGTTAAACTCAAATAGTGATCATCTAACATGGATTCATCCTAATAAATGCTTATTAGTTCTGCGGAATTATGCGTCAACTGTTCAATTAATCTTCCAATCAATTTTGCGTAAATCACCCTCAATATTGTTGGTCCATGATGCATGAATTCTTCTTCAATTTTACTTAACCTGATTAGCTCAGTTTTTCTCAATTATGCATTCACACACGCAAAAGAAGGAACAAAAACAAAATTAAGGGCTCACTCAAACTTGGTCATTCTTGAACTAATTTGTACCTCTATATTTATCTCAAATTCTCAATATTAGGTTATAGCAGCCGGTATAGCCATTGGTGTATTTCTACATGTCGTGACCCACTTAACATGTGATTTCCCTCGATTACTACACGCCACAGCTGAACAATACGAACCAATCAAGAAATTTTTCGGTGACAAAAAACCGCCAAATTACTGGTGGTTTGTGGAGGGCACAGAAGGCTGGACCGGTATTACTATGCTCGTCATAATGATACTGGCTTACATTCTGGCTCAACCTTGGTTCCGCCGGAACAGGTTAAAGAATACGAACCCGCTCAAGAAATGGACTGGTTTTAACGCGTTTTGGTTCACGCATCACCTTTTTGTGGTCGTTTATGCTTTACTTGTGGTGCATGGAGTTTGTCTTTACTTGAGCAAGAAGTGGTACAAGAAAACGGTGAGAATGATTTTTTTTTTCCCTAAAATGTTTGATGTTTTACGTAATAATATGATGTTTTGTTGAACTGTATTGATTTGATTGCTCTCAGACATGGATGTATCTTGCTGTGCCGGTTATGTTATATGCTACTGAGCGCATTATACGAGCCTTTAGGAGTCACGATGCTGTCAAAATTCAGAAGGTATGGTCATTTTGTACTTATATACAACCTTCTTTTAATATTTGTTTTTATACTTTTGACTTATACTGACCGAAATAAATTTGTTCTTGGAATGCCCAAAACTGAAGATATCGCATCTCTGATTTTTTTTTGAATTGTGGTCCATAATTGCAATCTCGGTTTGTCCATTAAGCATTATTGACTATCCTCATTAAATTCTGTTTCGTCTTATTTGCAACTATTAATATTTCTAGAATACTGCCAATTGCAACTTTATCACACTATGAGTTGCTAAGAAGTGTATTTTGTCAACTATTAGATATCATTTAATTCCTGGAAATATTTTGAGAAATATAGAGAAAGAAGTCAATTATTTAAACACTTTTCTTCAACTTTCTTCCATTTAATACTGCTCTCTAACTACATCTGCAACTCCAACAACTTTCGCCTATTAAAAAACTTTCTAGCTTTCTTAATTTCAATAAATTATTTTTAATATATTTCACTGTGTTGTAAGGGGAAATATTGCATGCAAAAAGGTAGCAAGTTAAGGTACAAGGGAAACCTTGCACCTAATTATACAAAATAAACTTACCTTTGCAGCTAATTATAGTCTTACTTTATCAGAGTTTCCTCTAAATGCTACTTGATGCGTATTTCTAACCTTGTTTCAATTAATTGATCTCTTTATGTTCTTAGGTTGCCATGTACAAAGGAGATGTGTTGGCACTTTTCATGTCAAAGCCTCATGGTTTTAGGTATCGTAGCGGCCAGTACATCTTTGTGAACTGCAAATCCGTCTCACCATATGAATGGTACTTTATCTACTTATTTATTAGACTAGTTACATAACCAAGGTATCGGAGGTTAAAAGTTATATATTCCGTCTTTTATGTTTTTTTGTTTGTATCATTTTGGTCCTCTGCTGGTTGCAATGAATGTCATAGTAACATTTGAGGAGTGTGAATCTTGGCAAAAGATTAATTTATAAGACTTCTTTAATGTTTCAAGAACGACCGTTGTTGCTTACTGTCAACCAAAACTTATCGCACAAGCCTTGCCAAACGGGGAGAAAAGGAATATTTACACAAAATTTTCTCTTTGGTAACATAACCCTGGTCCAAAACAAGGATTTACAATGAGAAATTTGTTACATGTCAGGGATCTGTTTATTATACATGGATATTTCATACTAAATATAGAGTATTTTAGTCAGTGCCAGCAGACTATTATTCTCATCCGTAGCAGTAGTGATGCTGAAAAGATATTTAGTAATGAATTTTTTTAATCTTTTATGTAGGCATCCTTTCTCCATTACTTCAGCTCCAGGAGATGATTATCTCAGCGTTCATATCCGTACCAGAGGCGACTGGACTTCTCGCCTTAGAACCATCTTTTCTGAGGTAAAAATATATTAAATGATACACATATTACTGGTTCTGCCTTTTCTTATCCTCCTTTTATGATTTAATATAATTTTGATGGATGTAAGAGTAAGGCTGAACTTCATTTTGTTAAAAAAGAAAATAATATCAATGGACCTCACTGGTACAGTGTTGGCATGATGTGTACCAAGCTAGTTTATCTTGTGTTTATTGGACTGAAGTTAGTGTTTGCATTTCAAGTAACCATTGGTTCTGTTAATACTTAATAGTATAATATAACAAAGACGACTTCTCTATTGGCTTAAGCATTTATAGAAATTGGTAGATCCGATGATTCCACCTAAATTCTTGATTCCTCAATAACTTCAATAAAAAAATAGTCAAGAACAAGTGATAAATGGTGTCACATTTGCAAAGAATCAAGGATGACAATTTCATGCATTTTGCGAAAGGCCTAAAATTTTGAACGGAGAGTGCATCTGTAATCAAGGAACACATTACATGCAACTAAAAGAAAACATACCCTTAGCATAAATATTATTTGGCAGAAACTTGTCATACTCATAATAATTACTGGCATGACAAGTGACAATTTAATAGTTCCCTGCTTGTTTGGGCAAGGCAAATTTGAGTCATATTTTAGGTCATTAGTTC
This sequence comes from Juncus effusus, assembly GCA_027726005.1. Taxonomy (NCBI): domain Eukaryota; kingdom Viridiplantae; phylum Streptophyta; class Magnoliopsida; order Poales; family Juncaceae; genus Juncus; species Juncus effusus. The sequence goes on along the minus strand of CM050910.1, from coordinate 4,764,736 downwards.
ATTATTCAACTCCAACAGGAACTGTCTTCTTTCTAATGAGAAAGAGTCTTTTAATTGCTCAGAATTGAAGGAACTTAAAATCGAATTTTGGACGAAACTGATAATCTTGAATTGAAACAGGCATGCAAGCCTCCAACAGGTGACGAGAGCGGGCTCTTAAGGGCTGACTTCTCGAAAGGGCAAGCGAGCTCAAGGTACCAAATTTAATTATTTCATATTTTACATATTAATTTTATCTTAGTTTTAGTTGTTTTCTTTTATGTACAAGTTGAAATTTGGTTTGCAATATGAGTTTTTTTCTTTTAAAACCCACTTATTTTATAATACGACCATGCAGACTTCTTTGTCTGGAAGCCATTGAAAAAATGATAGTATATAACTAGCATAATTTTAATAAATTGCTACCGTTATTTTTTAGGGTTACTGTACTTACTATGTCTGCACAAACTTGGCGACAAACTGATTTTAAAATTTTAGTTTGGTACACTAATTTAGTCTTTATTTATCAGTAATATGGGGCAGATTTTAAAAATTTATTTTGGTACACAGTAATTCACTCTTGATTTATCATTAATATGGTTCATTTTCACAAATGAACTAAATAAAAATTATACTTATAACATTCACATTGTAAGAGCAATATTTTAAGGTCCATTTTTAGTCTCACAATGCTATATGCAAACTTGCGAACTCATTAATTCTTCTCTCTCTTAAAACTTGACTCTAGTTTCATACATACAGATTCCCTAAACTCTTGATTGACGGTCCATACGGCGCTCCAGCGCAAGACTACTGCGAATACGACGTATTACTTCTAATCGGCCTTGGAATCGGTGCCACTCCGTTAATAAGCATAGTTAAGGACGTGTTAAACCACATTCAGAAAGGCGGCGAGGAGGGAAGCAGTGGTCATAAAAAGCCATTTATGACAAAAAGGGCGTATTTTTATTGGGTCACGAGAGAAGAGGGCTCGTTTGATTGGTTCCGTGGGATTATGAACGAGGTTGCTGAGAAAGACAGGTAGAAAGTTATTTGTTGGCAATCGTTGTTTATTGGTAGATTAATAGATTAAGAGACTAGTTCGTGTGACTCCGTTGAAGTATTTTGAAAGTTTCTGGCCCTTCGAAATTATGTTACTACCTATATCATTTGATATATACAATTTTGGTTGGAGAAATTTGCAAAACAGTCCCTGTGTTATGCCTAAATTGTTAAATAGCCCCTTGCATTATTGAAAATCGCAAAAAGAAAAGCTCTTCTATTCTTAGAAAATTCGAAAGCTAATACATACAGTTAGTTAGAAATTAGTGGGATGTAGCAGGCAGGGGTTTTGTTATGCAAGGTTTTGAATTTTCTATGGACAGTTTTTTTTTTAATTTTCAATAATGCAAGGTCGTTTTTGCAATTTAAACACAACGTAGTTTCTCTTTCGAAAATTTCCCTATATTTTAATACACTTCTAAATAACTTTTATCATTTGACAGAGACGGAGTGATAGAGCTGCACAACCACTGTTCGAGCGTGTATCAGGAAGGAGACGTTCGTTCGGCCCTCATTCTGATGCTTCAGGAACTGCATCACGCGAAGAAGGGAGTCGACGTCGTGTCGGGCACCAGCGTCAAGACCCATTTCGGACGGCCGAATTGGCGTAGCGTGTTCAAACATGTCGCCGTTCATCATCCCGATCAGCGTGTTGGTACGCTCTCTATATCTATCTCTACTTTGGTGTAGTATGTGAGTATAGGGGCCAACTGGCAGTTACGATGATATAATATGGTTATCTTTGTCACAATGACTTTATGACTGTCAATTTGGTACGCTACATCTTGGTTTTCTTACCGCCTTTCAAAAATAATGCTGTGAAAAAAATGCAAAATTTGGTGAGTGAAGTTTAGTAATGGTTCTTTGATACGGTAACTTGCAACAAGTTCTATTGAGATGATAATAGTCTATAGTATCGATAAAACACAAGATGTTATATGCTAAAAATAACTCCCAAAAAAAGAATGTTATGATGGAAATTGTAAAAAAAACAAGAATATGTTATAAAGTAGTTCATGCCTCTTATTTTATTTGGTATAATTGGGTCATTTCATTATTCCAGGGGTTTTCTACTGCGGAGAGCCAGTATTGGTGAAGGAGCTGAGGCAGCAATCTCAGGATTTCACCCACAAGACGAGCACAAAGTTTGAATTCCACAAGGAGAATTTCTAATTCCAGTCAGAAATTATACTGTTGTAAAAAGAATCTTTAAAATGTTTTATGTTGCTTGTAAAGATGATAGTTTTGTTTAAGATGTAATGGAGCTTCCTAAGATTATGTCATTGGCTTACTATTTGGAAACATATTGAATTTAAAAGATTAAGATTAAAGAGAAACGGCTTTCAATATTGTATCATGAGTGGAATGACGAACATCTCTCATGCAAACAGGCGGGCCGGGCTCGGGTCGGTTCAATTCGGGTTATGGATCGTTCAGGTCACAGATCGTTCATGTCACAGGTCGTTCGGATTTCTGATCATTCAGATTACGGATCATTCGGATTATGAGATTCGGATTTCGGGCAATTCGGGTTCGGATAAGTCAGGTTTGGGTCAATTCCTCGGGTTTTGGGTCGTTCCGGTTCGGATCATGGGTCAATTGAGTTCAAGTTCGAAGTTGGGTGACGGTCAAATGTCACTTAGATCATGGACTGCGAGCTATCTAGATAGCATTTTTGGTCTTGTGAAAGCCATAAAATCCTCAATCTCAAAATATTTCGAGTAATATATGTATGCGCAAATGAAAAACTGGACTTCGACCAAGATAGGGTGCACCGATATTGTCGGGCAAGAGTTGAGATTTTTGAAGAAGAGGGAGGCAAGTTCAAAATGAAAAGGGAAAATAGAAATCACACCCTGTTTGGGGACGACCCGCGCGTGACCTATCGTGCAGCGCGACGTGCTTCCTAGCCACCGGCGCCTCCTGTCTTCTTTCCATCGTTTTTTTTCTCCAACGCGACGGGTCTGATATATATTGTTTTGTCAACTTAAATTGTTACATATATATACTATTTTGTCTGAAATAGATCATATTTATATACTGTCATAAAATATATATATTACATCTTACACTATTATATATGCTGTTTTTGTCTGAATTATATATCGCTATATATATACTGTTTTATTTGAATATATACTGTTATATCATATCTATATACTGTTATCTTCTGAATTATATATACTGTTATATCAGAACGTTATAATATATAAACCGTTTTGTCTGAATTATATAATGTTATATCATATCTATATACTGTTTTCATCTGATTTATATATACTGTTTTTATCAGAAAGTATATTATATATATATATATATATATATATATATATATATATATATATATATATATATATATAATATTTTTTTGTCTGATTTACATATTGCTATATATATATACTGTTATATCACCATATATATACGATTTTCGCCGTCACGCCTCTGTTTTCAGATCTAAGCAGCTAGCTCCATCCGTCGTGCTCCCGTCATTGCATGCTCAGATGGAAGACGCCGATTGGAGATCTGTCACGTCGCCGTCGTGCTTGGGCGGACATGGCGCCTGCCATGTTAGCCGTCGTGCACGGGTCGCCTCCAAAACTGACGCGCAATATCAGATATACTGAAGTGTTATGATCTAAATACGTTAGCCGTCGTGCTTTGGCTAACGTATTCTGAAGTGTTTGATCGTATACAAAATGTATCTATAACTTTTTAATATTAAAATAATCAAATATACCATAACATCATATTCAAATCTATAACTTTTTAATACTAAAATAATCAGATATACCATAAAGCATAGTCAATATGTACAACACGCATATACGTACAGGATATCAGTATCGTCGGGATTCTTAAATCTTGATATAGATAAAGCATAACTTGCAACTAAAGATGCAGAGTGCGTAGTTTTTATTGGCTTACTGTAAAAATGCAATTTGTACATACCACAAAAGATTTATACTCATGATTTTTGTTTTTGCCGATGACATGCATATACGCATTTGCAGCTAGTTATGCTTGATTGATTCTCTTTGGCTTTCTTTATTGGATTGATATTTAGTTGGTCCAGAATATCCGTTGGTATTTTACTCGTGCCAATTCACTTTGTGCACCACATTTGGCGGAGGCAAGGGCATGCTTGATTTGAGGGATTATATATTTGGCTAAGCCTAGGGCAGAGATTATATGATACATGTACCTTTTTTCTTTTTTAAATCCAATAAAAATATAACATTTGATGTTTATTATCATGAACGGTAGATTGGTCATAATTTTTTTAGTTTAGCCTTATTTAACTTAACTATTGGATGGGAAAGTGTGTAGGGGATAAAATAATTCAACATATTTCATGGGGACTAAAACAAGAAATATAAAGTCAGGGTTTTTTTAATATTCAGAAAAGTTATGAAATTTTTGAAAGAATTCCCTACAAATAAATATCTAAAATGAGAAAGATGTATGAAAATGAAAGGAATGCAACCTAACACAAAAACAAAGAAACTTTTCCATACCTTTATAGAAGATAACTTGTTTAAATAAAAAAAAGGAAAAGATAAAAATAAAAGAAAAAGGAATCAAAAAGGAAGAGAGAAACTTGCATGAACTTTGGAGCAATCCAGAGGCAGATTCATTTTGTGTTGGATACATTCATTAAACGTATATAGTAACCTTTTTTTCTACTTTACGGTGGGCTCAACGCATATAGTAGTTTTTGTTGTGTAGATATTTAAATTTACGATCTCACAGAGCACGACGGCACTGTAGTACGATGAATCACGATGGATCTAATAACAATATATATAACTTATTTTCTAATAACAATATATACATAATAATTTATATAATTTAGTTTCTAATAACAATATATACATAAAAAATGAAAATAATATATAAAATGGGGAAATATTATATAAAATGGAAAAAAAGTATATAAAAGTAAAAAAATAAAAAATACACAAAGAAAAATGGTAAACAGTATGTAAAAGTACAAAAACAACATATCTACAGTGATGTCGTGATCCGTTGTGCTACAATACCGTTGTGATATCACATTTTCCTTAAATTTACCTTGATATCTTTGAGTTTGGAATATGGTATAGTTTCCCACAGAAACTGAGCAACTAATAAGTTAAAGAGGTTATAAGCGTGCATACTAAATAAGTGTAATATTATTCTCGGGTATATTCTTTGCTGAGAAAGTATGCATCGATCTCTTATTTTAATGATTGTCTATTTAATAATATAAGCATGATCCAAAATCTGGTTAGACTCCCATATAATTTCTACAATTTTGTATATGACAAAAAACTTGTTATAAATATATTCAATTTTTACATCTTTTATGAGACAAAAAGAGAAAAGAATATTTATTTTTGTAACACTGAATTTAGAAGAAAAGAAATTAATCTCATCTTGAGTTATTGACAGCAAAATGAGTTATTTAAATTACCAAGTGAATCTGCTACATAGTACCATCTATCTTAAGCATTTTAAGACCAACGGTGGACCTGTTTGGATTCTACAGAACCAGTAGGCTACTTGGACTTTAGCAATTTTCATGCAAGAGAAGAATAAGCATATTAGTATATACAGTTCTTTACGTTCATTTCAATCAATATATAGTTCTTTACGTTCATTTCAATCATGATTCGGAGAGTCGGCGATTCCAATCAGGAATCGGCCATGGCCGAGCTGATTTTACCCAGTTTACTCAGTTCTTTGCTTTTTGGGGTTTCTGTCAGATGTGTAATTGATTTTACGCCATGGCCAGTTTGCTTATGCCTAATTTATTCTCACTAAATCCTGTCGATTAAAGAAGATTCTTGAATTATAATTAGGTTTGGAAATAATTCAAACTCTATATGCATCAATTTAATATTTTTTCTTGTTTTCTTATGAATAATCCTCACTCCTGAAGTTCAGAAAACAAAAAACTCCACTTTTCTCTCTCCAGCAACTCGCAGGTGAGGGATGATGATGGACAGGGAGGGGAAAAATGATTTTTATTTTTAATTTTTCTAATGAACACAATCCATAGTCTAACAACAGTGTATTACAAACCAAGTCTCGCTAATGAATATAATTTTGGGACTTGATCGGTCACACCGACATTGTAACACGTCGGATCACACCGGATCATGATAGCAATATATATACAACTTACTACGATGTAATACCAATATATATAATTCATTTTTTAATAACAATATATACATAAAAAGTGAAAACAATATATAAAAATCAAAATAGTATGTTAGAACCGTATATACAAATTTCAAAAGTAAAAAAAAATACATAAAGAATAAAAATAATATATGAAATGGTACAAGAATATAAAAAGTGCAAAATCAGTATATATACAGTCCCGTCGTATTCCGACGTGTTACAGTATGTCGTGATATCGCATAAAGTAAAAAAATACATAAAGAATAAAAACTATATACAAAATGATAAAACAATATATAAAATGGTAAAATAATATATAAAAGTGCAAAATCAGTATATATACTGTCCCGTCGTGATCCGTCGTGTTACAATACGTCGTGATATCGCATTTCCTTACAATTTTTGTCAGTATGTATCTAGGGCGGTAAATGGGATATAGCATTCAATGTTAAATTTAGATCCTATGTGGCAAACGTTTAAAGTGTATTTGAAAATAATTTTAACATTTATTGATTAACAATTGCTACATAAATTACTACACACAAAAGATCACAGTATACTAGATACTAGTTTTTAGTTTATATTAATATTAATCCTTCGGTTTGCTTTAACAAAAACTTGTATAGTTTAAACAACTACACAAGCTCATATTTAAATATATTATATATTACTCATAAAAAAAATAATATATTAGTTATATATATAAAAATAATATATATTATTATAAAAAATAAAAATACTATTTTTTAGTTTGTATCTTATATTAAATATTTTTTTTTGGTATGCTATTGAATGGATTGCATATCTTGAATTCTGCGAGATAAATACTAAATACAACTTTTACACAAATAATTGATATTAATCAACATTATTTCCTTAAATTACTACACCCAAAAGATCACATTATACTAGAAACTAGTTTTTTGTTTGTATTAATCCTTGGGTTTGCTTTAATAAAAACTCATATAGTTTAAACAATTACAAGCTCATATTTAAATATATTATATATTACTTATACATAAAGAATATATTTTTAAAATAATATATTATTTATATATATAACAATAATATATTATTATAAAAAAGAAAAATACTATATTTTTAGTTTGTATCTTATATTAAATAATTTTTTTTGGTGTGCTATTGAATGGATTGTATATATTGAATTCTGCCAGATAAATACTTAATACAATTTTACACAAATAATTGATATTAGTAATCATTATTTCCTTAAAATGTTCTTTTTTTTATTTCAAAATTTTTCCCAAGTCAAAACAATAATTTATAAGCAATCCGAAATTTTGATCCGATTCAGCTGATTCTCAATCTAGCCTGAGTGACCGACCATGAATCTGATTCCGAATTTACAAAACATGGTTTCAATGAGTTTGTTCAGGTGGATACAGGTAGAAACGTTTGTATGTGCATAGTTTTTGTGATATTTTCGGTTCAAGGAGTTGAGATTGAGTTTTTGTGGAGATTATTTTTGTGTGTGTTGTATACGGATTTAACATGATTCAACCAACACAGACTTAGTGAACGTGGATCTCTCCCATGGTCAGGCCAGGCAGACCAAGGCTATTTGAGGCCCGGTCTGATCCACTCCTTTGTCTTCCGGTTCTTCCAGATGACCCCAAAACTTCCTTTTAGCTCTATTTTATTCTTTTCTGTAAGTATCAACAAACATCTGTTGCACCATATTTTCTAACAAATAAATAATATAAAAGTACTAGAAATACGATTGATAACTCATACAAGATTGATCTAAATAATAGATATGAATTCAGCCGATCAAATCTCCCCAAATTTAATTCGTTCCTGTCCTCAAGTAATTTACTCTCGTACCGGCCAAACAAGTATGGTACATAAGTTTTGCCAAGTTTTGGGAGTTTTTAATGTAAGACACCGATCGAGATGAGTCGTCCACCACATGCTTTACAGCAGTTAATTGGTTAGAATTAATGGGCCTCCTTAAATTGATGAGTTCATATGTCATATTGTAAATTCTTGGAAATAGACCGTACAATAATTTATTATTTCTGAGGGCTCAATTCATGAATTCATGTCTTTTCATGGCTTTATAGCAAAATCCTGCCAAGAATAAATTTGCGTAACTTCTTCAGCTCTTCTGTCAAATCCCTTGTACAACACAACACACCCATTCTCACTCCAGCCCTGTTCTGCAGCGCTCTCTCTCTCCCTCCCTCCACAGCTCCACTCAACTAAAATAATAACCAAACTAGATTCTTTATGCTCTAGCCTTCTTTTCTTCTCTTCTTTACACTTCCCTTCTGCCCCCATCTCTCTCATGGCATCTACTGAAGCAGGCCCAGAAGCACTCAAATATCAGGTTCTCTCTCTCTCTCTCTCTCTCTCTCTCTCTCTCTCTCTTCAAGCTTGTAACTTCTTTTTTTTTTTTTTGGAATTGTAACTTCTTGAGATATTAAAAAATTGTATCTTTGTATACATAAATTTGTATATACAATAATAATTGTTGCCCTAAAAACAACTTTGCATATATATCTTTTTCTATTTATTTGTAGACATCGGCTTTGAAGGTGTCAATCCACTGTGAAGGGTGTAAGAAGAAAGTAAAGAAGGTGCTTCAGAGTGTAGAAGGTAAAAATAAAAGACAAATGTTTTGATTTTTTTACATTTAATTAGTTAACTATTATTCCCTTCTTGAGCGACTTCTCGAGAGTCTTATAACTAAGGAAAATATACAAACACGACGGCACTGTAGCACAACGTACTGTAGATACTGTTTTTCATTTTACATACAGTTTTCTCATTTTTATATACTATTTTACCATTTTATATACTGTTATTTATTCTTTATGTATTTTTTATTTTTTATTTTTTATATTGTTTTCCCATTTTATATATTGTTTTACTTTTTATGTATATATTATTTAGAAAATAAATTATATATATATTGTTATTAGAAAATAAATTATATATATTGTTATTGGATCCGTCGTGAACAGTCGTGCTATAGTTCCGTCGTGCTCTATCAAGTCCCTATGACTAATATTTTTATCAAAACTAGTCGATTTTGGAACATTTTCGTGGTTCCTTTTTAAGATAGTCAGAGAAGTAGCTAAGCTTCACAGAGTTAGAATTGAGTATTTGCATATTCAATAAATCATTCCTAAAGAGATAATATCCTTTTCATAAATGTAACAATTACAAAAAAGAAAATTAAGTCACACTCTTTTTAATCCAAAAATAAGAGTTAATGTTAATTCAAAACAAAATTACCAAATGACTCTCAAACCTATTATTCACTTTAATATTGAATGTTATTAATATTTTTTTATTTAAAAATATTTTTCATATTTTGTGCGTAATCTGATTTGAAACATCACATTAATTAAAAGTCAATTTCCAAAGAGCCTTCGTTGACTAAATTTAACTCATCTTTCGCCTGTTGTTTCGAGAGATTGAAAAAACAACTTCTAGTTTGGATACATTTCAAACGCACCCAAATTTGTTGGGGCGTGTAGGAGTTAGGATTGTATTATTATTAATAGTTATTAATCTTAAAAAATTTCCTTACATGAGAAAGCTCCACATCATTCTTTTTTCTAGTTTATATAGCATCTTTATAAAATTATATACCATATTATTAAATGATCTACTTTTTTGAAATGATATGTTATTTTTCTAAAACATATATTGTTCCTATTAAATATATACAATATTTATAGTGTATATATTTTTTTTTTGAAGTATATACTATTTTTTAAAAATTTCCTTGCATGAGAGAGCTCCACATCATCCTTTTTTCTAGTTTATATAGTATCTTTATAAAATTATATACCATATTATAAAATGATCTACTCTTTTGAAATGATATGTTATTTTTCTAAAACATATATTGTTCCTATTAAATATATACAATATTTATAATGTATATATATTTTTTTGAAGTATATACTATTTTTATATAATATATATTATTTTATAAAAAAGTTTCTTAAAATTATATTACCTATGACTTCAAAGAATAGCAATTATATGACTATGGCTTAAAAGAACAATGGATCATTTGCGCTGAAAATGAAGAGTGATTTATCAACCCGCAAGAACTCTTTTTAAAATTTTGACTTATGTTTGGGTACTGATATATCTTTTGAGTCAATTGATATGATTTCTAAGATTTTGATAATATATTTATATAATTTACTCAGATGGGTATGAATGGTATTATTCAGAAGAATATTAATTACTACACAAAAGTATTAGCAATAAAAAAACAAATGATATTTGTATGATGTTTCGACAAATATTGTAAATGGTTTTCGATAAAATATTTTTGAAGTATGCACCTAATGCAAATCGAATTTAATGTGATCGTCCACTGTTTATCACAACTGCTGTTGAGATGAGTAGATGCTCAAAAAAGGATAATCCAGAACAATAATCCATTTGGGTCAATTAAGTTCCTTAAAAATCCAATCTTGCCCCTTAAATAGTGTAAAGATTGATTTACCACTTGAGCATTTATTTGTGTAGGTGTCTACCATGTAACAATTGATATGCAGCAACAGAAAGTGACAGTCATTGGCAACATAGATGGTGACGCCCTTGTAAAAAAGCTTATCAAAACCGGAAAAAATGCAGAGTTGTGGCCTAAGCCAGCCAATCAAAATCAGCCAAGTGGCAATGGCGGAGAGGGAGGTGGTGGTGATGCGAAGAAGAGCAAGAATAAGAAGAAAAACAAGACAAATACGAACTTGAATGAGCTGCAAAAACCAAATGATAACCCTGAATCGCAGCAAACAAATTCACGTGACGAGACACCTATGCAGGAACATCATGATCAACAACCCGAAAACGAGTCCCCGGAAAGTGAAAATGAGAAACCTGAATGTGTTACCGCTGTTCCCTGTGAGAATCCTCCTCCCCAAACAAACCAAAATGGGGGTGGACGAAAGAAAAAGAAAAAGAAGAAAGGAAACAACACCACCACCGCCACCAACAACAATAACAATAATAACAACAATGATAACAACGGTGGAGGTGAAGGAGGTGATTTCAAGGCAAAAGAAGTAGGTACGAATGCTATCATATCTCATGGTTTTAATGATATGGCCGGGTACCCTAACAGCGGGGTCCACCAGAAGGTACCATCATATGTTGTAACTTACAGCACGATACAATCAAGTGTAAATCATGGAGGTCTGCATCACAATCCGAGTTCAGGAGCCCCAAATGGGGCCACTCAGCAGCACAATGGTTACTTCTACCAGCCGCCCACGGTCACAACGGTGCCAGGAGGTGGATCTTACTACATGTTCAGTGAAGAAAATGCCAATGCTTGTTGTGTCATGTAAAGGTTCCTATGTAATGGTAATGATGTCTTACAGACTTATTTTTGAGTGACTCGGTGTATTAGGTGGTATTTCTTCGATGCAGTCCCTTTTTTTTATAAATACTTGCTTGAGTACGCAGTCCTTTTTTTTTCTAGTATATAAAACTTATTAAATTGATTTCATTTACGTAGTCTTTTTTCTTCCATTTAATTCGTCTCATTAGTACAAACATTTTCTCTCATTTGGTGAGAGATCACAAAAGAGTTTCTTGAAAAAAAATGTATTAGCTCCAATTCGGCGAACGGGTAATTTTTGCAGCAACGCCTGACAAAAATACTAATTTTTCAAAATAAAAATAAAAATCTAATACTAGTTTTACAGATTAGAAGAAAAAGAGATTTACTTTGAAAAAGTTCTCTCTTGTATAATGTGATATTTTCTGGTTGTCGGGTACATTGGAATGTTTGAAAGGCTAAAATGGCTGATTTTTATTTTTATAAAATGTTAATATATGGTGAAGAAAATGTCAATGCTTGTATTGTCATGTAATGGTGTTTCAGAGGCCTGATGTCCAAGAAGGTGGTATTTGGAGGTTGTAGAGCATATAGAATATTTGAAACATCTAAAATGGTCGAGTTATTGTTTGCTTTTACATGAAAAGAATGAATTAAAAGGTAAAAAAACAGCTAGAAGTTTTTTTGACTTGCAAAGTAAGGGCAAACTTTGAACTTAGGGCTTATATACTTGACCCCCAATAAAATTGTCTCATGTTGCCGAATTTTCTCTAGTTGGAGTGGTTAGGATATCATCCTATCAAATCAAAAATTATGAATTTAGAACTTAGCAAATATCAATTTTTTTAAAAATAGATGTGAAATATATGAACATTCCCTATTAAATAAAAATAATTGCCCTATGTCCCCTTCATCATGTTAAATGGACTCTATTAGTACTTTATTCCCCCAGGCAATTATATTTTTCCTTAAAATTATATGGCTCAACTTGAAATTCTTAGTTGCTGAAACGAGACAAACTACAAAAATCAATTGTCAGAAATCTTAATAAAATGTTCTTTTATAATTTTCCTTGGCTTGATCCCTTCTATTTCCGATTTTTTTTTTAAAATATTTTTTTTTAATTGAAGTGAGATGGTTCCTTCTATTTTATTGTCAATGAGTTTTGAACATACAACCTATAATTTATAATTTTTACACTCAATGACTAGGTTCTTAATTAGTCCATCGACTTGAACAAAACTTATTTAAAAAAAGTCTCAAATAACGCTCCACTTTTTCCCGAAGTAATGCTTCTTGTTTAGTACTGGACTGGACTGGTATTTTGTACATATTGGAAATGCAAATCTTGTCGGGTGTGCTTTTTTGGTATTATATCGCTTTACAATGTTCGAAGGACCACTATGTGTGGTCGAGTTATTCTATATTGGAAGAGTTAACTAAAAATATATTTGGTGCTGCTAAAATTTGCCCGATCTTACCTCACATCATTTGGTAATCCGGGAAGATGCATTAACTGGCATATCCTCTCCAAAAGATAATGAAAATTGTATTGTTTTCATTACTAATAACAGAATCATAATGCTAACACTTGACTTATCAGTTATGTTCTAAATTCCATGATTTTGATTTACTAGGAAATGATTTTGATGAGCTTTAGAACCACTTATTGGAAGGTATCATTTATTATTTCATAAAGCATATTTTTTCGAAAATAGATCAAACTAAAAAATTTCTTTCAATTACAGAGTATATGAACTTTATTAATTTGAACCATTTCCTTCATATTTTTGAAATATGTCTAAGAGAAGATTCTTTGACCAAATTTTTGCAACGAAGAAGAACTTATATTACACATTGGTAGTAAATGGAGAAGGGATTGGTTTCATTTTGAGATTTGTGAAGTTTTGAATTACCACTTAAATTAAGTATTTTTAGTTTCAATTAAACCTAAGTAATTGTAGTAAGTCCATATATCACATTGGTAAGTGCTCATAATAACTTTTAGAATATTATAATTTAATAAATATATAAATACATATAATAAACGGTGTATTATCGTACGACAAAGAAGTTTGCACAAAGTATTTGCTAGGACGAAACTTCGTCAAGCTTGAATTCAATCAAGATTGTCAGAAATTAAATAGGAGCGCACTCCATACACTCTCATATTAAATAGGGGGGATAGAAAGAACTAGTTATGCTTGAAATATCGAATATAAATTGCAATCATTTAAACGCTCTAAATAAATTCATTTGATTGTTGATTGGATAGTTATATTGAGTCACTATATCACTTGTAAGAATTCAATAATTAAAATAAAGATATTAACAAAAAAAAACATTTATCATATATTTTTAGTTCAATCATTTTCTGAATATCAGTTATAACTTTTTATCATAATATAATATTTGTAATTTTTATTGTTTACATGCATAAAAGAAAACTTTCCTTGCCTTCCATCGAGAGCACATTTTGTGGATTGAATTGGAGCTTTGCAACCTGTTTTTTCTGTTTTTCTAATCAACGGATTCCTATATACAAAGTTGAAAGAAACCAAAATGAATGAAGTCGAACACTGAGTGACATATTTCAAAAGACAAGAATTTGGTCAAAGAATCTTCTCTTAGAGCCTCTGATTAGTAGATTAATTGATAATTTGTACGACTCGCTGTTGATTTTGTTGAAGTATGTATGGCACTGAGCGAATGGAGGAAGAATGTATTCTGTTTTTTCGACGAATATTATAATCTTTATCTACATATAATTTCAAAGGGGAATTCCATATTTGCCATTACAAAAACTTGAAATATCATATTTGTCATTACAAAATTATGACATATCTTTGTTATAAAAAAACATGACATATCATTTTGTCGTTACAAAAACTTAAATTATCACATTTGTCATTACATAATTTTTTAAAATATCATATTTATCATTACAGAAATTTATAAAAATCATATTTGTCATGACAAAAACTTAAAATATCATCAAAAAATATATAGAACTTAAGTCATCATTACCATTTTCATATTAACTCATCATTTTTTTCACATTAGAAATTAAAGATCCAACTTAGAATTATCATTATACCTCTAAACTTATTTCATAAATTAAATTTCATATTAACCAGATGATTTGAGTGGATCTTCCTCTCTCTCTCTCATATCGTATCAGATATCCTATCGAGTACTAATATTTGTTCAATACTTGTTGGATACTTTATATTACATATTTTAATATTTATTTCAAAATAATAGCATACATTTTTCAAATATTTTACTTCAAATATAAATTATTAATAATAATAAAATAAAATATTTTATACACAAGAAACGATATCCAATCCTACATTGTCATATCTATTGTGTATCATACACGATACTAATATCCGAATCTTTACAACATAGGGATTATGTCGTGTTATACTGTTATGTCTGAATGCATAGTATAAACACCCACCAAACTATTTTTAAATTTTTTAATATAAATTAATATTTAAAAAATATTCCTAATTTTTCATAACTATATAATCTTGTGTTTTGTGGAGGATTGTTGGTCCAAATTGTGAAAACTCCAAATTAATTTTCATAAGCCATCTGCCACTAGTATGAGTGCATATTTTCGGTATGTGTGTATTAGAATAGAAATAAGCAATGGAGATGGGGAAGAAGAGAGTTAAGGAATAAAGAATTATTAGAAAAATACTTTTACGGTGATTGACGTCCCCTAAATTAAATAACAATGCAGATATGACAGGGCAATTTCAAGATAATGCAGACCATTTTACGACTTCTCTCCCATATTTGTTGAACACGTCACTACCCCGTGTGATGCATCATGCATATACTTTTTTGTTATATTCTAACCAAAACTGATAGAGCACTAGAATCTAACCACCACGAAGAGAAAAGAAGTGAATACTTTCTATGATGCCAATTGGATATTTATTCCCTCATATAATTTTGTCTTCTTATAAATATGCCATCATGAAGATGGTGGAAATGCGGCATCTTTCAATATATCCATTAATATATGCTATGGATCCATCAAAGGGGCCACTTTTGTGCTCTTAGTACTTTTGATAATGTAGCTTATGTATCCTTCAAAACAAAGTTAATTACATATCAAATATTAAGAGGAAAATTTTCAAAAATCCCTTAATTTTTTGAACATTTAAAAAATAATATATTTTCAGATTGTCTCATTTAATTCCAATTAAGCTTTGTGAATTTTTGAAAAAAAAAAAAGTTTGATGAATTTTTCTTTTCAATCCTACTTGAGTTATCTTTAACATGACCCGAAATACTCCTTAGCATTTTCTTTTTATTTTATTTTGTTCAACACACTAACAAATAAACAAAGAAATAATATTTTACACAAAATATAAATGGTGGAGAGTTAAAATATAAATAAAATATTTAAAATTAAATAAATTAAAAATGACATTTTACATCAAATATAAAAGAATGCTTCAAATTATCGAAAAAAATAAATCTTGAAATATCATGTTGTAAACATTATTTTAGCTAGTTATTATTTTAGATTGAAAAAAAGAAAATAGGAAAAAAAATGTTTGAGGGGTTTTGGCCCAAACTATTTTTGATGGAATGCTAAAAGTTAACTCAAAAAAGAGAGGGAGAAAAGTCATTCAACTTTATTGGCAGATGAAATATAAATACTAAACACGTAGGGAGGTTTCGACAATTTCCAGAAAAGTTAGGGTTTTTTTTAAATTTGATTTATTATTACATACACAAAACTTGTAGTTAACATTATTTCGAAAGATAAATGTAAATTACACGACACGTGCCAGAAAGCCGAGAAAACTGAGCTTTATATATAAGATATAATATAGATTGTGGAAATTGCTCCCGCTATAGGATTTCGATTTGCAAATTCGAAACAAAATATCATTTCTTGTTTGTTGTTTGGTACTTTTCAAATCAGACTTGTTGCACTTTGTCTAGAACAAAAATATGTTGAAACTAAGAGGAAAAAAAAATACAATATTGTAATATAAAAAGGACCACGTAGAGCATCCTTCAATCGGTTCTAGCATGCACATTAGATAAATTAACAATAAATTATACCTTACAATATTGAACAGAGATGTAATGAAATTATATTGCTTATTATTATATTTTCTACATGGAGGAAACCTGTGAAATTATATTGCTTATTGAACTAGCTTGCTCTTGTGCAGTTTCCACCAAAGAATCCTGAAAAATCACAAAAAGCATAACTAAATTATTCTTTTATGCTATTTTATTTATAATTAATGCTTGTTTGTTGCTACAAAACGGTTCTTCAAAGTGACATACTGAAAAAAAATACAAAACTACATTTATACCGGTACCGGTACCAATAAGGAGACCTGGTACAAGATTTTGATTTGAACATTAATATTATATTTTCTTTATTGTATTTTTAAACCCCAAACTTTAAATTTATATTACCTGTGCGGCTATAAGCCTTGCTATAGTTTTTTTGCTCGGTTCTTGTAATTCACCAGCAATCAGAATCTCATCCAGTATATAATACGCCTGTTTATTTAGAGAGAGAAAGAAGAGAGAGAAATGGTAAACCTACAGCACGTTCCATTTTTTTTCATTTATAGTATTTTACTTTTTTTTATAACTTGCCTTATGAAAATTGAAGATCAAGTCCAGCTCGCAAACCTGTCAACAAATTAACACAAAGAACATGACCACATCAATTCAGAATAAATTAATAAATGGATAATTAATTAAATAAGATATTAATTTAACAAAGAAAAAAGTTAGGACTTACGCTACTAAAATACCGATCCAAAATCTCCACAAAATGGTGTATAATTTCAAGGGCTTCTAGCTCATTATCTTCCTCATCTATGCACATGCAGAAATAAAGACTCGCGTATCTGACAGATAAATTTATTTACATATAATTACAAAAAGATTTAATAAATAACAAACACTAACAATCAATATTTTTCTTTTCCAATTAGAGTTAATTGAGGTCTAATTTGCCAAATGTCAGTTCCACCAAAAATTGCAATTCTTCAAAATTGGGCTTATTTGCCAAATTATACCTCAATTACTGGCCAAGTTAGACCCAACCCCAATCATGTAATTTTCATTTTCTAATAAAATTATTTAGCCTTAATTGTGAAACCTTAAGCAAAATAAATAAAAACAATATTACAAATTTGACCCAACTAAATACCAAAATCCCCTATCAAAAACCTACAATTTCAAACCAAATTACTCGAAATTAAACATATTTTCATAAGATACTTACCGTCTGTACACAACTTTGTATCCTTTCCAATCAACAAAATTGCAGAGCTTCGGACCTCTTGATAGAATGATTCCACTAAACTCTTTAATCAACTTATTTTAAACACGACAAAAAGAAAATTAAATTCAAACATAATCAGTTAAACTGAAATTTCTTAAGAGGATTTTAAAATAATTATGTGTAAACATTATTATATATATTATGTACCTTGGATCTTTCTTTCTGCGAATATGTGGAGTACCATTTTGTCAATCTGACCTTCCCTTGCCGATTCATCAGGATTACAAAGTTAATCTGCCAAATAATTCAATTAAGTGAAAATTAAGGCAAATCATGAAAACTAACAGAATAAAAATATGAACACCATAAAATAAATGGTAAAATAAAACATGAGTCTCTATAATTTAGCAAAAAATCACACTACTTTTTGCTTCTAACTAGAAATTGAGAGGAATGAGAAAGAGAGAGATGAGTTCAGATCCCCTCCAGTCGACCGTTGGAGAGCAGCTGATGAAGCTGATCAGGGTTTGATCCGATGTCCGTATAATCGACTGGAGAGGAGATGAAGTTACCATTTTTTGGAGAGAAGGCTTTCGAGTTTGGACCAACAGTTGAATTGAAAGGAAAATATAATTTGCGTTTGGGAGGGTATTGTAATAGCATATTTCTTATTCTGAGAGCCTATTCTCAGTTGGAGAATGTTTATTTCTTATTCTCTCAGCTCTCAGAATAAGAAATCTGCTCTCAAAATATCATTTCCTTTTGCGTTTATAACCTGTGGATAGTTCTTAATTTCTTTTTTTTAAGGGTCAAAAAGTGCCCATGGGCTTTTAATTCTCACAAATGCAACAAATGTAGAAACTTATTAAATACCGCAAATCAAAACAAAAAAAAGAAGAGAAGAGAAAGACTAAGCAACAGAGAGAAAACATCTACTTTGGCCTTCTAGATAGTGGGTAGTCCATCCACCTGTGTTGTTTGCCTAGGAGCCATCTATGTAACAGACATAATCATGAATCTGATCAATCCTAATACTACGATTGGACAGAATGGGACATGGAGACTTGCATCCTGGTCTGAAGGTTAAGATTATTTGCAAAAGCTATAATGATGTTTGAGGTGGGTCTAATTTTCTGAAAAACTCTTTCATTTCTCTCTTTCCATAGACTCCAGATAATATTCGCATCCCGATAAAAATCATCTCCTCTTAACTTTTCCCACAATCCCTTCACAACTTCAGCTTCAGTACGACCCAAAACTCCACCCTAATGCCAAAGTTGGAACCAAACCAAATTGTTCTGGCCAAGGGACATTCTTTGAAGATGTGAATCTGGTCTTCAAAGTCAGAGCCACAAGTATGATAGATAGGTTCCATATCACTGATTGTAGCCGCTAACTTGGCCCCTGTGGGTAGGGCATATGATAGCATCCTCCAGAGGAAAACTTGGACTTTTGGTATCAATTTCTTATAGCCCTAGATGAGACCCCACAATTCTTTATCTACTATGGATTCGGTTTCAATTCCCTTCACAACCTTTAACTGTAAGTTTCCAATTTTTGCCGGGAGCCAAAGTAACTTATCATCCATATCAGCTAGGTTGGGTTTGAGAGGACCAAGATTACCAATTTGAAAAGTTGTCGAAAAACCAAGCAGAGGAACTATTTTATGAAAATCCCAAGATTTTATTTGGTTGTCAAATAATTCACACAACCTCAGATCAGACATTACACTACCCGGTGGAATTTGCTCCCAATTAGGATACAAAGCTCTCCAAGAGCTTTGCATCTCATTCCATTACAGATACACCATTTCACGTCAGGTTTAATGAGCAGCTTGAGCTTATTTAAGTTACGCCAGAAAGTTGAGGCCTGAGATCCTGGTTGATGCAACCAGAAGGGTTTCCCTCTTAGATATTTCCCCCTCAAGATCAGAGCCCATAGAGATTCATCACACGCTGCTAGCCTCCAAACCCTTTTCAGCAACAAAGCTTGATTGAAAATCTCCAGATCCCTTATAACCAGTCCACCTATTGATTTTGATTTTGTGATTTGATTCCAAGAGGTATGTGCCATATATTTTCCAGTAGGTTCCCTCCACCAAAATCTGCGTATAATGTTAGTCAGAGCTTTGATTGTGGTTTTTGGAAGGAGGCAAGCTGACATTGTATAAACGACAATCGATTCAAGAACTGAGCGTATTAGGGTTAATCTACTGGCATGAGACAAAAATTTGCCTTTCCAGCCGGTCAATTTTTGCTGCACTTTTTCAATCAGGAAGGAAAAGTGATGGGGTCTAGTTACAATAACATGGTTGCCGAGGTAGCATTCAGTTTCGCTTGCGATAGGTGCTCGCCACGAGCTCTAAACCTCTTCTCTAGCTAGGCCAGAGGTTTGTTTGCTGAACTAGAGCCTTGTCTTGTCATCGCCTAGCTGCTAACCCGAAATATCACAAAAGGATTTTGTGATTCGACGGAGACGGGCTGCCTCCAGTCCATTTGCCCTTCCCATAAGTACCAAATCGTCTGCGTAGATAATATGGGTTAGAATTGGAGAATAGGGGGCTAGAGATATATCTTGGAGAAAGGAGGAATTTATTGCGCCATTTAGCATGATTGACAGAATATTCATGATGAGGATGAACAGATGGGGGGATAGAGAATGGCCTTGGTGGATTCCCCTGCCTAGTTTGAAGAAGCCACTTCCTTGGCCGTTTAGGAGGATGGTAAATCTCGTCGAAGTGACGCAATCCACTATCCAGCCGATATAGGCTATAGGAAACCCATAGAGGTTGAGCAGTTCTCGAAGGAACTCCCAGCTGAGCCTGTCAAAAGCTTTTGACAGGTCAGATTTCACAGGGAAGGCATCTCCATTGGTTGTTGATTTGAAGGAGTGAAGAATTTCACGAAATATGATGATATTCTCCCCAATTTCTAGAAAGTTCTTAATTTCAGTAGTACGCTTTTGTGAAAGTAGAGATTCGACCCGATCCGCATCTTACGGTACTTGCTCTCTAGTTTGAATTATAAGGTTGGACTGGATTCTATGTTCTATCATGAACAATATTATGAGCTCCGCAATGACGTTTTAGGGCGTGCTCCACCGTTTTGTGTTTGAGGGAAAGGGAAGGGGAAGAGAGAAGGAGGGAGAGGATGGGAAATTTGGAGGGAAAAACTTGGAAATTTCCTCCCTTGAAGAAGAAGATTTATTTTCTCTCATCTATCCATTCACCTCATCCAAAATAAAACAATTAGAGCAAGATAAAAATATATATTCTCCTTTTCTCTAGAGGTGGCAAATCCGAACCGAACCCCGAAAAACTCACCCAGCAGCTTGTCCGAAATCCAATATATAAAAAATTATAATAATAGTAATATTAGAAATCATAACATATATAGCCATATAATATATTTATACCGTTTTAATAACCGACAAAGATCCGGATTCTTTTTCATATCCGACAAACCCGAACCATATTCGGATCCGTATAATATCCGAACCGTATCCGGATCCGAAAAAATTATGGATATGAATATGGTACGAGAACTATTCGAACCATTGTCACCCTTAATCGCAATATTCCTGGAAGACTTAAACATGCAATTTCGGATTTTTGGGGGTAGGGCACCGAATTAGATTTGTTGTACGATATTGACAAGTGCTGATTTAAGCTCGAAGTTATTGGCGTGTACTGTCGGTGCCAAGATACTAGATTGGCGTAGGATTGTGCATGCTGAGGCATAATCGCTCAGGGCTTGTTTGAACTTGTGGTTGTGGCGTGTTATGTTGATTTGTATCCCGTGCTCTCGTCCTATTCTCGGGGTGGGTTTCTCACGGTAGCGGGTTGTCTGATAGATGGTGGATTGACTGGGTATCTCTTTTCATGTCGAAAGTTGTATCGCGAGTTCTGATTGGACAACATCTCTTTGATACAAAAAGAAAAACCCAAGAGAAAAAAAAGAAGAGAAAAAAAATGGTTTGATCTTACATACAAAAACTAGATTTCCGATATCTGTGCCTCCTCGGCAACAACGCCAATAAAGAGAGATGATGTCGCGGTATAAAGATGAAATAGACTCTATTTAAATTTATAGTTCCCAGTTACTTAGCTCGGTCGCCCTCATGATCTTGTGTTGTAGTTAGCTGGGGTGTCGATCTGCAGAGAGGCAAAAGGTGGATTACCATACTAGACTTTGTCTTATTAATTTAGACCTTACAATTTTTTATTGGTTGTTACATAAATGATAAAATTAAAGTAGAAGATAAAAATCCGCGCTCGCGTGGGAATTGTTGTCTGTTTGGGGTCTTGGTTGAGAGAGCTAGGGCTCAGTGGTTTCACCTATCTCCTTAGTCACTCATTTGGGTTCTTTGTCTTACATCCTTGTTTCTGCTTGTGAGGGGGATCCACTCTTTTATATTGAAGATGGCCTTCGCGGTCGCAATGTCCGCACCACCGGGTAACTGCCCAATCAAGGAGCAAGCTCTTTGGGATATGTGGCGTTTCTTTCTTCCTATAAACGTTTCGGCTACTTCCATGCCTTATCGGTCTCAATTTGATCTGTGGGTTTGACTTTTGACTTCTCCTTCCGTTTCTTCGCCTACATGCCTAAGTACTAAGAATTATGGTGCACTTCACAATTCAAAGTAAAGGTTAAAATTATAAGTTGTTTGCGCCTACGAACTGATGCTCCAATTATCATATTGATGAAACAAGTAAAATAGAAGATTAATGACTTAATGAATTTCAACTAAATAAGATAGCTTACTAGCATCTCATCCTAGAGGTGAGTTTAGTTACGATACATAGTATAAAAACTAAACAAGAAATTAAGATACATAGAGATGGGGATAGAGTACATCTTACACGTAACTCCCGTGATTGCATACTGAGTCGTGATCCAACCCGAACCCAAGTGACCCAAAACCTGAAATGGTCCAAACCCGAACGACCCAAAACTCGAAATGACCTGAAACCATATGACCCCGAAATCCGAATGATCCGTAATTCGAACAACCTGAAACCCAAATGACCTGAAATCCGAATGACTCGCAACCCGAACGACCCATGTTTCGAATGACCGTGACCAGAATGACCCATGACCCGAATGAGTCGCAGCCCAAATTGACTAGAATCTGAATTGATCTGATCCGAACCTGAGCCGCCCGTTTATCACATCTAAATATAAAAGTGCATAAAGTAAGATAGAAGATCGACGGTATTTATCTATATACAATGTTCCAATCAAAAAGATAGCAGTGTTATCAAATCGGCCCTGTTCAATTCTTGAATGGAAAAATCGGACCCAGTAGGATTTCTGGTTCGGTCCGCCTATTAGATCAGATATGCATGAAAACAAGTTTTTTTTGGGTTCAACCGGCTGGTTTTATAAGAAAGCCCGCAAATTAGACAGGTTCTTGAACCCGGTTTTTAGCTAAATCCATTTTTTATTTTTATTTATTTATTTATATGTTGTCCTAAATTTATTTATTATTAGTAGCTCATTATTCAATTGTATGACTTATGTGGTGTTTGGATCATTTTCTTAAATTATCTCTAGATTTTGTGTTGGTATTAATAAAGTTAAGTGATCAAGTTTTGAAAATTTTGTTTTGAAATTATTTTGTGTTGGCATAAATGCTTATTTTATTTATTTATAATTATATTTTGAAAAAATAGCGATTGAACCAGTTGACTTACTGGTTTGACTGTTGAACGGTGATCCGAGACTTCTCCGAGTCGACGTCCGGTCCGATTTTGATAACGTTGAAGGCTAGCATTAACTATGATTCAATCATTTGTATACGATTGTTTCAACTCGATTTTCTCCAATTTGCTTGGAAGAGAATAACTTCCTAAGTCGCTCTAAGTCACTATTAATGACTAGAGAGATGACAAATTCTTGAATTTTTTTTCTTCTCTCTTATCAGTCCAAGAATTCTCATTGAATTCTTGGACGTAACGACTTGGGTCATTGCAGAGTCCAGTCGGGAGAAACGAATGACAGTCTCTTGGCATGAAGAGGGAGCAGGAAGCTAGCGTGAATGAAAGAGGAAGGACATGAAGAGATGAATATTATTAAAAGAGAAATTATTCGGAGTGCACAGAAGCGCCTACCATACAGGTTTAGCTGTATAAATATATATTGGCGCTTAGATATATCTTTTGTGTTTATAAATGTATCTTTTTGAAAATATATCTTATTAAAGTTAGTATTTTGCTCTTTTAATTTTAATTAATTTTGCTAACCGATTAAAATGATAACATTATAATGCTGGCATCTCTTTAAAATCCATATCAACTGTCAGATTATTAAAATTGCTTTTAATATCGTAAGATTGTCTCAAAAAAAAATTTGCTTTTAATATCAACCATTTATTCTTGAGTCGGGCAACATATAAAAATTCATTTTTATTATACTTTATTTTAAATATTATTGTCTTGAAAACTCGAATGAAATTACTTTCTTAATAATGCAGAAATGCAGAAATCTTGCACAACGCGTGAATTATTCACTAGTACTTTATTTGAAGTAAGAAAACCTCGAAATGTAATGAAAAGATTACTTCATTACTTCATTAATTACCAGATAAAGAAGTGATAGAAATTTGATAGTGTGGGTCAACATTGAATGGGCCTAAATTAAAGAAACATATATTTTGTATGCATAATATAAAACTGTCTATACATTTGATAAAAAATAGCATAGAATTTATATTAAAACAATATATGTATGGATGATTATGTGAATAGTGAATCATTAAATGCACATCACATATCAGTGTCTTATATATCTGAAATGTTAGATTCATACTGTTTTTCATATTATATTTTTTTATAAACAGGAAGGTGGTTATTTTATTATAGCATTATTTATTAATTTGACTTAAGTACTAGGTCTCAAAAAGCAATGATGTAAGATAACAAATGATGATTTGATTAAAGTACATTTGAAATTGAAACTCTTTAGTAAATATATCTAAATATATTATTCTTACTCATTTGAATGTCTTTAATGAGAGAAAATATTTTATGTAAACAAACAAATAACATACACTAGATTTCATTCATTCTACATTTAGTTTCTTTTTCTTTCTTTTTTTAGATACTGCTGCACGGATTAGAAAATCTCTGATAGATTTATTGTCAGTATATTTTGCTTAGAAATAATTTCAACACCTGGCAAATGTTTGCTGACAAAAATAATAGAAAAATAACAATAGGAACCACATATTTAACTACTTATTTTATGTTTATAATACAAACTGTATATTCAAATACCATAGTAAAATTATTAAATTTTACACTTAGAATTATATAAAATATATTAAAGATAGTAATCAGGTGGGACACAATGCGCCGTACCACTTGGCCTCCACTCATTAACCGACTTTTTTTGAACAGTAGCACTATTTTGAAGAATATTTAATCAGATAGCATGATTTTCAAAATATTTGGGTAGCTAGCACTTCCGCCAGACCTTCTGGCGGAACTGAGTAGTTCCGCCAGAGGGTCTGGCGGAACTAGGGAATTTTTTTCTTTTGATAATCTCGGCCATTTGGCACCCTTAAACAGCCATAATTAATGAAAAATCCTAGTTCCACCAGATCCACTGGCGGAACTAGGTTAAATTTAGTTTTGGCCCAATTTAGACGGTGAAATTGGCCCAAAAATGACGAAAATAATGGTTCCGCCAGACCCTCTGGCGGAACTATCTAGTTCCGCCACTAGGTTAAATTTAGTTTTGGCCCAATTTAGACGGTGAAATTGGCCCAGAAATGACGAAAATAATGGTTCCGCCAGACCCTCTGGCGGAACTATCTAGTTCCGCCAGTAGGTCTGGCGGAACTACACATTTTCCCAACTTACAATCTGACCCAAAAAGTCCCAAAAAATGGTCTAGTTCCGCCAGACCCTCTGGCGGAACTAGCTATTTTCTAGCTAGTTCCGCCAGACCCTCTGGCGGAACTAGACCATTTTTAGGGTTTACAATCTGACCCAAAAAGTCCCAAAAAATGGTCTAGTTCCGCCAGACCCTCTGGCGGAACTAGCTATTTTCTAGCTAGTTCCGCCAGACCCTCTGGCGGAACTAACTAGTTCCGCCAGTACATCTGGCGGAACTAGACCATTTTTAGGGTTTACAATCTGACCCAAAAAGTCCCAAAAAATGGTCTAGTTCCGCCAGACCCTCTGGCGGAACTAGCTATTTTCTAGCTAGTTCCGCCAGACCCTCTGGCGGAACTAACTAGTTCCGCCAGTACATCTGGCGGAACTAGACCATTTTTAGGGTTTACAATCTGACCCAAAAAGTCCCAAAAAATGGTCTAGTTCCGCCAGACCCTTTGGCGGAACTAGCTATTTTCTAGCTAGTTCCGCCAGGCCCTCTGGCGGAACTAGCTAGTTCCGCCAGTGGTCTGGCGGAACTAGACCATTTTCCCGACTTACAATCTGACCCAAAAAGTCCCAAAAAATGGTCTAGTTCCGCCAGACCATCCGGCGGAACTAGCTATTTTCTAGCTAGTTCCGCCAGATCCTTTGGCGGAACTAGCTAGTTCCGCCAGTGGGTCTGGCGGAACTAGACCATTTTCCCAACTTACAATCTGACCCAAAAAGTCCCAAAAAGGGTCTAGTTCCGCCAGACCCACTGGCAGAACTAGCTATTTTCTAGCTAGTTCCGCCAGATCCTT
Organism: Juncus effusus; assembly: GCA_027726005.1. Lineage (NCBI taxonomy): Eukaryota > Viridiplantae > Streptophyta > Magnoliopsida > Poales > Juncaceae > Juncus > Juncus effusus. The sequence goes on along the minus strand of CM050910.1, from coordinate 4,738,226 downwards.
TGGCGGAACTAGCTAGTTCCGCCAGTTGGTCTGGCGGAACTAGACCATTTTCCCAACTTACGATCTGACCCAAAAAGTCCCAAAAAGGGTCTAGTTCCGCCAGACCCTCTGGCGGAACTAGCTATTTTCTTGCTAGTTCCGCCAGACCTACTGGCGGAAGTAGGTAGAAATAAGTAGTTCCGCCAGAGGCTATGGCGGAACCTGTATCAGCGTGTCTTCCAGCCCAAAAAATTGAGAAATAGCCCAGTTCCGCCAGACCCTATGGCGGAACTTGTTCAATCATTGGAGGCTGTTATAAAAGGAAAAGCTTTCTCTCTCTCCCCCAATCTAACATAAAATCCGCCCCCAAAAAATAAAACTACTATTCAGGCGATTTTGAAGTGTATTTGAGGTGATTTTGACCCAAATAAATAGAGAAAATAGAAGAAAAGAAAGACGGAAATTAGGTATTGTCTTATAGATTGTTTTTTCATTAAATAATTAATTGATTTTATTATATATTTGTTGGTAATTTGTTGAAATATTATTGCAATTAGTAAGAAGAAAATGGCACAAAACTCTCAAATTCTTGTATATTATGATGGTCTTATTGTAAATCTACCAAACGGATGCAATTACGACCCGGAGGAACCGGCTTATATTCCAGAAAGTACAACCACAAATAGGGATTATGACCAACTGTGTAACGAAATTTATGAGAATCTTGGTTGGTCGTATAATGATATTCTTTTAATCCGAGGTCGGCTTCCTTCCCTTAAGAAAGGCATTTGGCATTATAGGTTAGTGAAAATTATGAATAATACACAATTGATTAATTTTGCGGAGCGTGTCATAAGGGTTGGGATGGAGGAATTAGAAATATATGTTGATCGCGTCCAAAATAAAGAATATCAGATAGGAACTAGTAGTAGATCAAATGTAATTCCAAATGCAGATGAAAATGAGATATTAGAACCCGTTGAAAATGAAATAAATATTGAAAATGCGAATGAGGACCCGTTTGCGACCTTTGATATGGCACGTGTGAGCAATAATGTAATTCCCGAAATAGATGATGATGAAAATGAATTAGATGAGGAACCCGAAATGGAGTCAGAGGACGAGGAAGAAATTTATGGAGATGGCGATGAAGAAATGGAGAGAGTGAACCATCAGACTGGATTTATATATACGGAAGAGGGTGAAATGGTTAGTGTAGGTACTTTCGGTGATGCGCCGGCTGCTGAATTCGAAGATAGTTCAATGTGGGAATATGCGAGAAATGATGTCTTATCTGGCATGAATGTGAATGAAAATGATGATGAAATATTATATAAGAGACGTACATTTGAAACGAAATCAGAACTACAATCGGCTGTAAGAGCATACAGTGTGAAGCATCACCGAGAAATAGAAGTAGATCACTCGAATAAAACGAGATATATTGTGATATGCAAGCTTAAAGATGAAGGTACTAGAGGATGTAGTTGGAGGATACACGCTTCGATTAATAAAAAAAATAATTTATGGGAGATTAAAACCTTTAGGCAACCACACGTATGTATTAACCAAACACCTAGAAGAGACCACAAACAGTTAACGAGTGCGCTTGTTGGCGGGCTAATTCTAGATATCGTAAGAGCGGATTTAGATGTTAAACCTGTAACCATAATAGAAGCCGTTAAATTGAAGGTTGAATATACCATATCGTATTGGAAGGCTTGGCACGCAAAAGAACACGCGTTTCGATTCTTATTTGGGGGTTGGAGGGAGGCTTATAATTTGCTCCCTGAGTTGATGGCGGCAATAACCTCAACAAATCCTGGTACTTTGTATACATTTAAAACTGGTGCCCCAAATAGAGATGGTGAGTTGGAGTTCGAAGGTCTATTTTGGGCATTTGGCCCATCACTACATGGTTTTCAATTTTGCAAGCCCGTCATAACAGTAGATGGAACATTTCTAACCGGAAAATACCAAGGAACTTTACTGACGGCGATTGGTACCGACGCAAATGGTCAGTTATTTCCTTTAGCTTTTGCTTTAGTTGATAGGGAGAAGAATGAGACATGGGGGTGGTTTTTTAATTATTTGCGTGATGTTATCGGAGAAGAAAATATGTATTGCATTATTTCGGATAGGCATGCTGGCATAATTAGCGCAATGAGAGTGAGAAGGTGGCTGCCACGTTATGGTTATCATCGTTATTGTATGCGGCATCTTCAAGCAAATTTCAGTAATGCTGTAACAGACAAAACAGTGGTTCCAATGATTCAAGGATTAGTACGTGCGCACAACAAATATAAATTTAATAAGATATGGGAAAAAATGGAAAAAAAAGATAGTTCAGCGACCGATTGGTTACAAAAGATAAATAAATCAAATTGGGCGATTTCGTACGATACTGAAGGTCGTCGGTGGGGCATACCAACTAGCAATAACGCCGAAGTGATGAATTATGTTTTCAAAGGTATCAGAAAACTACCTGTTACGGCAATTGTGGAGGCGACATTTTATAAGCTAAATTGTTATCACGTGAGATATCGGGCGGCTGCTGATATGAGGGAAAAGAATTGGTCGGATATAGTGATGTTAAAAATGGAACGTAGACGCATTAAGGCTGCTAGGCATGAAGTCACTTGCTACAACTTAGAGCAAGGTATTTATCAGGTGGTTACGCAAGCCCGGCGTTCGACGAGTGGTATCGGAATTCCGAGAAAGAAATGGCGAGTGGATATCAACGAAGGAAAATGCGAGTGTCAGAAACCTATGATATATCGCTACCCGTGTTCGCACGTCATAGCAGTTTGTATACGCAAAGTTATATCTAGCGAAGTTTTCATTCATCCGTGTTATTCCTTGGATAATTTGAAACGTACGTATGAAAAAAGTTTCTATCCTGTAAAGGAAAAATCACAATGGAGGCCACGCATAGAAATTTGTAATTACAATTTATTTCTTGGTGATAAACTTATAAGGACAAATGCTAACGGAAGGATGAAACGTGGAAGAAGGCAGGAGTTGCGAATCCAAGACAGTATGGACACCATGAACAAAGACAAGCGTGTAATGAATTGCAGCGTCTACAAATTACCAGGACACACTAAACGAAAGTGCACACAAATGGGTGGAGACCGTTACAATGGACCGTAGTTTGGTTTATTTAGTTTGTTTTCATGTTGTTTATTTTATTTAGTTTGTTTTATTTATTGTTGAGTAGTTGTAATGCTTAAGTTAAAACAATCTCAATAAACCATAAACGCTAAAAAATCAAACAAACAATCCGCAACATACTCACAAAAACACATAAACCCCAAACACATAAACCTTAAAACCCTAAACATAAACCCTAAAACATATAAACCCCAAACACATAAACCCTAAAACCCTAAACATAAACCCTAAAACACATAAACACATAAAACACATAAACCCCAAACACATAAACCCTAAAACACTAACATAAACCCTAAACATCTCCGCCGCGTGCACCACGGCCACGTGCACCTCGGCCGCGTGCACCACGGTCGCGTCCTCTTCCTCTCCCTCTCGCCTGGTTCCGAGTCTGCATCTGAGTGAGCTGACCGACGTCTTCTCCTCCTTCCTCTCCTCCGGCATCTGCTCTCGGTTCGTTCAGCACCTCCCATTCAGTATCGCCGGGATACTCATTAAGCTGAGTACATATTAGTTTTTGGCATCCCAACCATTTTCTGACGCAGTCCCGTACTTCCGCCCTCATATTTGCACCAAACTCTCGGAGCATTCTGAAACCTATGCGAGCTCCCTCCATGGCAGTTTGTGCCTTAAAATATTAAAAAAAATAAAAAATTTATAATTCTAAATTTAACTTTAAAAATATTACAAAAATTTACCGCTAATCTTTTTTCGGGGACCATGGGGCGGTATGTGCTCGAACCGTGTGAAATGGTGCTCTGCACCAACGGATCAGAATTCTGCCAATACCAGCTCATGTAACCATCATAATCCAGAGGGGTATACGGCTCCAGGGGATCCATTTGCGAATACTAATACCATTTATCGTTCCAACGTGTAATCCAATTCTTGTGAATCTTACGCCAATCGTTCCCCATAAAATTCGTAAGGTCGCGTAATTCTTTGTCGGCAATTTTGTCGGCTTCAGGTATTTCCGGGGGTATTCTTTGCCGATACCCGAACTGTCGCATCACCCTCTCAGGACGATAACGCTCGACGATCCAGAAATAAATCAACGGCACACTGAGTAGTGCCGTAGTTCTTTCTTCCTGACAAATGGGCGGTAGCCGATCGCGGTATGGTTCGTAAGGTGCCTTAAAGATATCACTTTGAGGGATGCTGTCTAACATGTCGCGGTTCGCCCACAAATGAGTAGTCCACGGCTCCTCTTTAACTCTTGCATCTCTCAAGAGCATGCCAACCGTATCATTGTAATCCGGATCGTCGTAGATATTCAATCTTGCCGGGTTCAAGGACACTCTCGGTCTTCCGGTCGCAAAATGTTGCCAAGCCCATAATTGTAATAATAAGATGCAACCTCCCATATTTTTCCGATCGGGACCTGTACTTTTGCACAACTCTCTGTACAGGTATGCAAGTACCCCACTCCCAAATCCCCACTCATGCAAATTATTCATTTCTTGTAAAAGTACCAGGGGCATGAGCGAATAACTGTCCCCATTCGGATCCGTAAATAAAATGTCGGAAAAAAATCCGATCATGTAAGCTCTACAATATTGCTTGACTCGTAATATGGGGGCATCACACTCCAAATCGGCAAAATTCTCCATGAACCATTTGTTTTTAACCAACACGTTGCTTTTCTTATTTCCTGATCCTCTGAACATCTCTTGGGGGGTGTTTTTCCGAGTAGTTCCCCGGCTTTATTTGCCCAATTAATACCGCTGTTCTTCACACAAAGCGGCTTGCCATCCACCCGCAACCCCAACAAGCATGAAACATCCTCTAACGTTATGGTCATTTCTCCGTGCGGCATGTGGAACGTATGTGTCTCTTTTCTCCACCGTTCCTGCAGAGCGGTTATCAGTATGCCATCGATTGGTATATAACCGATTCTCTGCGTTTGTAACAAACACGCACTCGCAAAATATGGCTCGAACTGAACATTCCATGGCACCTGCGGAAACGAAACATATAAGTACATTATTTGTACATAATTAAATAAATAGATATATAGAAATAATTTTATATACAATACATTAATATGATGCTGCCTGTATCGGAAACCCTCTTTCGCTTTAGCCTTGGTGTTGTCCGGTTGGCTAAAACATATAGTTCGGTGATCATCCTGGAATTCGTTCAGCGGACGATATACCGGACCTTCTGGCTCAACTATAGGAGCCTTCCCCCGATTCGCACGACTAGATCCGGCCCCACTAGATCCGCCCCTAGATGACATCCCTATATAAATTTTATTTTTAAAATATAAATAATAATTAAACAATTACTATAAATAAATTACTTCAATCTTTTTTTAATTATATATTGTTTTATCGAATGAATATTATATAGTCAAAAATAAAAACCTAACAAATCACTATAAATAAATATATTACTAAACAAATATATATTATATTTTTCTTAAAATAACTACATATTGAAAATTAATTATTAAATATTTTCATACCGAATAAAATTAATAAAAATATCCCTATATAAATAATAACTAAACAATATATTTTTACATTAGTAAATAAACATACTATTTAACACAAAAATAAATAAATTCCTTCATTCTATTTTTTTTAATACAAAAATTTGTATATATTAAAAAAAATCATACACAATTACTATAAATAAATATATTACTAAATAAATATATATTATATTTTTCTTTACAATAACTAAGTAATAAAAAATAATTACAAATTTTTTTCATACCGAATAAATTTGACGATAAATTAACTTCTTCTTCTTCTTCTTCTTCTTCTTCTTCTTCTTCTCCTTCTTCTCCTTCTCCTTCTTCTTCTTCTTCTCCTCCTCCTTCCTCTTCTTCTTCTTCTTGTTTTTCTCTAAAGAAATCAACAAAAATTCAAACAAATTTCAATACTATCAACCTATTTAAACTAATTTCAAACTAATCTCACTAAATCCATACCTATTTCGCACTAATTTCACTCAATCAAAACTTATTTCAATTCTACCAAATCAACAAAAACAACTAATCAAATCTCAAAATCAAACAAAATAACTTACATATTCCTTCTTCTTTCTAACTTCTCCTCCTCTTCCCTTTAATTTCTCCCCTCTTTCTCCTTTAAATCCTCCAAAATCGCCAGAAATTTCGCCCCCAAATTTTTCTCTCTTTTTTTCGAACGGACGGGTAGGGTTTAAATGAGGGTCGGACGGGTTTAAATTGGGGTTTAAAAAAACGCAGTGGGAAGTTCCACCAGACCCTTTGGCGGAACTAGCTATTTCTAGCTAGTTCCGCCAGAGGGTCTGACGGAACTAGACCATTTTTTGGGACTTTTTGGGTCAGATTGTAAGTTGGGAAAATGTGTAGTTCCGCCAGACCTACTGGCGGAACTAGATAGTTCCGCCAGAGGGTCTGGCGGAACCATTATTTTCGTCATTTTTGGGCCAATTTCACCGTCTAAATTGGGCCAAAACTAAATTTAACCTAGTTCCGCCAGGCTTTTTCATTAATTATGGCTGTTTAAGGGTGCCAAATGGCCGAGATTAGCAAGAAAAAAAAATCCTTAGTTCCGCCAGACCCTCTGGCAGAACTACTTCAGTTCCGCCAGAAGGTCTGGCGGAAGTGCTAGCTACCCAAATATTTTGAAAAATCATGCTATCTGATTAAATATTCTTCGAAATAGCTGTTCAAAAAAAGTCTCATTAACCCAACCTCTAATTATGTCCGCCTGAGCTGATCCCCACAATCATAATCACAACCTCAAAGATGACAAAACCTCGTGTAGCGCATGGTGAATTAATACAAGTAGAAAGGATTGGTTTCTAAAACTAGAATAATTGTGAGTATAAACAATTGGCACTATTGCACCAAGAATCCTGTTTTTCACTTAATATCAAGAGGATAATGGACCACTTTTTCACCTATATAAAAGATGTGTAATCAATCAAAATATGTGCAGAGATAAAAAATGTGGAGGCTCAAAATTTCACAAGGCGGCCAATTTGTGAGGACTTGTAGAGGATACCTTGGGAGAGAGACATGGGAGTTTGATGAACAGCTCGGATCGAGCGATGAGCGAGCTACTGTAGAAAGAGTCCGTGAAGAGTTTTCCCTAAATAGATTTGATAAAACACAGAGCTCAGATTTCCTTGCAAGAATGCAGGTTAAAAGATTTTCTTGTAGGTAATAATTAGTTAATTTTGATACATAAGTGATGATATATCATGTAATATTTACAGCTAGCAAAAGAGAACAACTTTGATATTATGAGGAAGAAAACAAAATCACAAAATAAAAAGGGTGGCGTCGAAGCCGCGGTATGGGATGCGGTTAAATTTTTGTCTGCGATTCAAGCGAAAAGCGGACATTGGCCTTGCGATCTTCCTGGACCTGTGTTTTTGACATATTGTGTGGTAAAGTTATATTTATTTTAGTTTATTTTACACATGAAACTTTATATTATCTCCAAATAGTTCACCACCTTCTTGAGCGAGGACCTCTTTTTGCATCATTTGATTTTTCAGTTTTTTGTTTTTAATATATATATATTCAAAATAATCATTTTCGATTGACAAGATATCTACAAACTACATTTAATAAATTAACAATACAAATTCACAATATATCTTGAAACAATTATATTTTACAAAAGAAAGCAAATGATACTAAATTTAGAAATATTCAAATTTTATGGTGTAAAACATAGGTGATGATCTAGAACATGCATATCCCATAAATATTGTGTCATCCAATCTCAGAAGTCATTTGTACTCTATCCAAACACTACTCAGACTAACACTAATCGAAATTGCCTCATATTTTCCAAATGACTACGGTGAGAGATGTTCCTTGAAATCTTTTTTTGGACATGTGCCCGTAAGCCAAAACACATACACACCCAAGAACCTTACAGAGTATACAATGTTCTTTAGAAATCTATGATGCAAAGACATGACATGAAACCTTATGTATTCAATACAAAATTGCTAATACCTGTGATAAAATGATTTAACTACAGTCAAAATACACTATTTTATAAGAGAATTTATCATATTTTGCAAATGGGTTTGATTCTAGAGGAAATTACGGAAAGGAGGCCAAAAATTATGACATTGCTGAGTGTTTCCTCTTAAGGCTGTAAAATAAAAAAAGGGGAGGAGGAAACAGTATACTCCTTTTTTTGGTCAATTCAATTCTATTGAAAAAAAGGAAACAATTTTTTATTTTCCTAAACACGTTTCTATTTTTCTTTTTCTTTTTTGGCAAAAATAAAAAAACCCAGATTAAATTGATGCCAAACATACCCAACAAATTTTGTTTAATTTTCTAAATTTTATTATTTTACGGCATCGTCTTTATGAATGCAGGTGATTTCTTTATACGTCACTGAATCCTTTAATTTCCTCTTGCTGGAGCATCAAAAGGAGATACGCCGATACTTGTACAATACTCAAGTAATACATTTATTTTATATAGATAATCACAATTTATCCAAATATATTCGAATACAAAAGTAATGAATGAATATAAATTAATTTAACAAATCCCCCCCCCCCCCCCCCAAATTCTAGCATCCAAGGTAGTCTCCAAAAGAGGCCATGTCACTCTTTTTTGGGGACCGTTGGATGGGATGATGTGGTTCGATATGGACCGTTCGATCGTTTAGAGTTTCTGATATTTTATGGCGGTTTCTGTGTAGTTTCTGTGTAGTTAGATGGTCTCAAAATATGATTAGTCGAAATTCCGTGTTCTGCGTTCTAATTTAGTGTGAAATATCAAATCAAATATAATTAATTATTTTGAAAACTAAACTGTGTAACGTATGTGTTATGAGTTATAATATCAATAACCACCGAATGCTCGCTGTACATAATTCATTCCTAAATAATAATAAATTTTTTTTTTAAAATAATGATTTATCAAAAATAAAAAAAAAATGGGCCCACATGTCACTCTCTTTCTCTCTCTCCCTCAAAAAAAAAAAATAATGATTTCCAAAATAAAAAAAGGTGGGGCCCTCTTTCTCTCTCTCTCAAATAATTAAAAAATAAATAAATAATTCATTTTCCAAAAAAAAAAAATGTGGGTTCCATGTGTCTTTCTCTCTCAGGTAATTTTTTCCCAACGTTTTAGTTCAAAATATGATTTTTTAATAGCTCATTTTTTTGTGAAAAAATGAAAAATAGAACAAAGATGATGAGATCTTTCATTCAGGATCTCAATTGCTATACTTTCGAACGCACCATTATGTTTTCTCATAATGACTTTCAATATCTTGTGTCTTCAATCGACTGGATTGAATATCACAATGTCAGATGACATTATGACTCATTCCTAAATAAAAATAAAAAAAATAATAATTTATCAAAAAAAAAATGCGGGTCTCATGTGTCACTCCTTTTATTTCTCCCTCAAGTAAATAAAAAAAATAGATTAATAATTTTCACAAAAAAAACGTGGGCCCTCTCTTTCTCTCTCCCTAAATAATTAAAAAAAAGAAAATAAATAAATCATTTTTCAAAAAAAAAAGAATGTGGGCTCCATGTGTGTAACTCTCTCTAAGATAATTTTTTCCTAACGTTTTCTTTCAAAATATGATTTTTCAATAGCTCAATTTAAAAAAAAATGAAAAATATAACAAGGATGATGAAATCTTTCATTCAAGACCCCAATTGTTATACTTTCGAACGCACCATTATATTTTCTCATAATGACTATTAAAAATAATTTATATAGATTCTTTATGATTATTAATTCATAAGATAAATTTAATGTGTTAATTATTAAACAATAAAAATGATAAAAACCGCAGCGGAGCGCGGAAATTCTCCTAGTATTTATTAAAAATTGAAATGACAGAACAAAGATGGAGGCTGGGGATTGCATGCGGGTTGCTCGAGTTGCATGTTGTCAACTTCATTGGGTTATATTTGTTTACGGCTACTCGGAGAGGAGGCTGAAAATGAGAAGTTATGCGAAGTGCGAACTTGGATACATGATCATGGCGGTGCTACCATGATACCGTCATGGGGCAAAGTTTGGCTCGCGGTAATTAAAGTTTGTCAAGTTTCTATATTTACCCTTAATTTTTCAGTTCTCAAAATAACTTGATTTCTAATTTATTTCTCTTACTAACACAATTTGAAGTTCCAAATCACACCCCAGATAAATTATTAAGTTTCAAATTCCAATTCTTTGTTAACATGTTAAAAAGATAGAAAAAACTGAATAATAGTGATGTGGAACTTGACATTCCCTTTTTTGTCTGGGACTAAGAGTCTAGGATTTGGAATTTCGGACCAGTTAAACAGAAAAATGAAGTTGAAATTCGGGTTAATTTGTAAAATGTAGAAAATTGAGAGGATTGTATAGATACTTCCCTTAAAGTTTATCTATACAGAAATATGATACAAATACCCGCAAAACATAATTGTAATTTAATAGCTTATATACTACTTGACTAAATATGTTTGTATATGTGTCTACTAAGTGTTTAAAATTTTTGAGTGTAGATTTTTGGAGTATACGAATGGTCCGGTGTAAATCCACTACCGCCTGAGCTTTTCCTTCTTCCATTTCTTCCTATTCATCCTGGTAGGTATTTAAATTCAATAAACTGAAATAATTTATTAAAATTCCAAGACTGCAACTGTAATTCCAGTCATTGCAGGGAAATTATTCTGTCTTGTCAGAATGATTTTTTCCGCCATGTCATATTTATATGCAAAGAGATTTGTGGGCCCCATCACACAAATTGTTCAATCATTAAGAAATGAATTGCATATCGAACCCTACCATAAAATCGACTGGAATCAAGCACGCAAATCATGTTGTAAGGTTTGTGTTTGCACGGATTACGATGCCAAAATTGAAATTTATTTTTTATATTTTATACGAGAGAATGACTAAATTACTTTTTAAGTATTTGAAGTTACTTAAGATATCATCTGGCGGACATGCATCAAGATCTTTAACGTAATAAAATAGTCAGCATCACATACTTTCAAAGAAAGAAAAACATCTTATTTTTATGCAGAAAAATATTGATGCATTGATTAGCTATGTATGAGACTTCAAATATATATATATATATATATATATGGAGGGTTGAGGAAACCTTAAAAAAGTATTTAGAAGCTCCAAGATTTGATTAGTCATCACCAAATAATTTAACCTGTCTGCTTTGAAATTATGTTACAACCATCGTTCTCTTCACACGTGGAAAATGAAAGTTGCAATTATTCTCTTGCAACCTTGGCTTGTTTTAGTAGTCACTGAATATGTGTTAAATTATTATTTAATAACAAATCAAATATTTTATACAATTATATGCAGGAAGATCGTACTATCCGGCAAGTGAGATATCTTGACTACTTCAATGAATATCTCTTCAAAATATATGAACCTCTTTTTGCATATTGGCCCTTTACTCTTGTGAGAAGTAGAGCTCTAAAATTCATAGAAAATTATATGCAATATGAAGAGGAAAATTCCAGATATATTTGGGTATCAGGTTTACAGAAGGTAAGTTAGTTTTATTTGTTTTTGAACAAAATGAAGAAGTCTCAAAGTCCTGTTTTAATTATATTTACAAAAGTTATAACAAAGGACTATGCGTGACCGGCTTATTTGTCACTGAGCATCACCGAAATTTCAGAAAATATAAAATAATTACTAAAAAATATATTGATATCTAAAAAAATATATTAATATATAAAATGTATTTTCTTTTCGATTAGTTTTGTGGACAACTCAAAATAGTATAAAAGTACAATACGGTGATGTTTAGGTGATGCTTAAGCGGGAGATGCGAATATTTTTTCATAAAAAAATAGAGAAAGAGTTTCCGAAAGAAAGAGAAAACAGAATATAGAAAAAAGAACTTACCGAAATGGAAAGAAAGTTTTTTTAAAAGCAAGAACCTAGAAATTAAAGCCAACAAAGTTTGCACTAAAAAATCTAGAATTCAAATTATACAAACTAAAAGGATCAATTCAAGGGGTATAAAATAAAAAAAATATAAAATTCCAGTGTCTATTTTTGGTGTCAAGTTGGGTGAGAGATCCAAATTCGAATGCATTCAAGTTTCATCTTGCGAGAGTACCTGACTTTCTTTGGGTTGGTGAAGACGGAATGAAGTTTAAGGTATATTTAATGTATTTTAGTCTCTAAATTTAATTCAATTTGATAACCTCATATAACCAATTCCTTGTGTATTAAAAAAAAATACTCAGTGTAGTTCGTCTCAACTATGGGATGCTGCTTTTGTTGTGCAAGCAACTTTAGCATGTGATTTTGCGAAGGACGAATTCGGAAGAACATTAAAAAGAGCACATGATTTTATAAAAGATTCACAGGTAATTAATCTTATATGCAACATATTTCTATTATTGTTATTTTTTGTTAGGTTAGACTGATTCCATTTTAGGCAATATTATTAAAAGCTTTGACTATCACTTAAAGAGTATTTTTGTAATCTTTAAAATTTCTCTCAAACATCACCTAATTGATAACTATTAGTTTTTTGTATAGTTATGAGTAATATCTTTTTGATGAATAATATGTGTAATATTTTAGATATTGGAGAATCCATCTGGCGATTTTAGACGGTATTTTCGTCATATAACTAAAGGTGGCTGGAGCTTTTCAACAGTTGACCAGCAATGGCCCGTCTCAGACTGCACCTCAGAAGCTCTTAAGGTGAAATTATTTTAAATAAAAAGAATTCTAAATATTGACATAATATTCCAACATTATTTTGTATTGAGTTTGTATGAATTTGTATTTATTTGTTCTTCTTTTATTTGATTTAATGAATTTAGGCAGATAATTTGTTTGTCATTCCTCACATTCATTCTTATACAGGCTTTGCTTTTGCTATCCGATATATCTCCGGATATTGTTGGGGAGCATATAACAAGCGAGAGATTGTACGACGGTGTTAATTTACTCCTATCTTTACAGGTTTATACATTTTCAAATTATAGATGCATAAGGCCGAATTATCTATCTTTAGAACTTTACTTGAAATTTTTTCAAGTTAAATATTTTTTTTCTCTTATTATCATTTTCATTTTTGAGGTTAATAACCAAGAACCACAAATCATTTATTCATGATAACTTAGTTAAATAATCAAGCCCAAGAAATCATGATATTGATGTTAAAAAAATCATATTGAAGCAAATCATCTTAATGAATGTAGAATCCAAATGGAGGTTTCTCGGGTTGGGAATTGACACGTTCATACTCATGGGTTGAGGTATTTCCTATTTGAATTAGATAGGGAGCCCGAGATCATCACCTTGATGGTGATCAAAATGGCCAAAATCAATAATATGACCATTTATACAAAAAAAATTATTTTATTTTTTTTTTGAGGAAAACTACGAGCGTTCACTCGATGCGTTTTTCATTAAACATAATAAAAGTAGTTACATATTGTTTGCTAGATGCGAACAATTTAAACTAAAAATACAAGAGATCTCCTATCAAGAGTACTACCTAATTACTAGAGAAGACTGAAGAAGAGATAGCAAGAATGAATGAAGAATGGCTCAGCAATGCTTAAGCCATTGGTCAGAGAGTGATTTAATTTCTATCACTAGAAGTCGATGGAGGCGTCTCTTGTTTGTGAAGATTCTTCGATTGCGTTCACGCCAAATTAGTTGGCCCATGAAGTATGCCAACTAATTTGGTTCGTTCGGGAGAGAAGGCGAGTTGTCGAACGCCATTTTTGAAAGTAGCGTGTATCAATGGCTAGTATGTTCCATTACAAAAAAAAAAAAAATTATTAACCATCTAATATTTTATAATAACCATATATAATTAAAATTTCAATCATCACTTAATCTATAATATTACTTATTTCAATGACCATTTATCACTAAAAAAATGTATACCAATATTCAAACAAGGTATTGAATTTGGGGGCTAACTATCTTTTCTTTTTCGTATTTCATCTTGTTCCAAATTTAATAAAAAAATGTTTGTTGATAATTTTATTCAAATTAATCACTTTCTGTGAAAGAAAATTATATTTTATGATCCACATTCGTTTGCATATATTTTATTTTTCTTGTATCTGTAATGATTTATATATGGATTCATTTCTTATATTGAAAGGTCTTCAACATAGCAGACTTTTATGAGGATACAATGCTGGACTATTCGTAAGATTTAATATTCCAAATAAACTTAATTTATTTTATTTATATATTCTTCTTTAATGGCTAATAATTAAAAAAAATCACTCCAGTTTTGTGGAATGCACTTCAGCCGCAATCCAAGCATTGGTAATGTTTAAGGAGAGATTTCCCACACACAGGAGGGGAGAAATAGAAAAAAGCATTGTAAATGCAATAAAATTTATCGGAAGCACTCAAAATGATGATGGTTCATGGTGAGCTAACTTTTATCTTAAAACCCCAATTACATTATCCATGGATCAAATAATATTAAGAAATATAAACTATGTTGCACGGACACGGACACGAGTGTTGTATCCGACATGACACGGATATGACGACATGGCAATTTCAAAAAAAGCCTAGAACATGACACGTTTAATATATATATTATTTTATTAATTTTATGATAATAATTTTGTTTTTTAAATCACATATGATTAATTGCCATACAATTCACTAAAAGTTGATGCCACTGAAAATCCTTAATGATAAAAACATGCACTCAAAATTTTAACCGGAAATTAATCCATCCTTTTGGTCCCACCGAGCGCTTCTTAACATTACTGGAGCAAATTCTCTCTATAAAGAAAATTAGAGAGGGCAGGGAAACCTTAACATACCGTGCCACTTTAAGTGTGCCCAGAGCGTGTCCCAGACGTGCTTGTATAAAGTGAGGGTACCAAAGCTTTCCTCGGCCATGTGTCGGAAGCGTGTTCTTGTCAGACACACTTGATTTTTCGGAATGTTCGCGTAACATAGGATATAATAAATCACTTTCCTAATACACTCTTATTGTAGTCCAAATTTTTTTAGTGAAACAAGATATATAATAAATCACTTTCCTAATGCACTCTTAGTGTACTCCAAATTTTTTTAGTGAAACAATATATAGAATAGAAAAAAGTATATGCAAGAATAGTAAAATTATATTTTTTTTGAAAATAATATATATGTAAGTATAATATATAAAAAAAACAATATATAAAGTAGAAAACATATATATGAGACAACAAAAACATAATATATATATATATATATATATATATATATATATATATATATATATATATATATATATATATATATATATATATTACTTTACAGGTTTGGATCATGGGGATTATGTTTCACATATGCTGCATGGTTTGGAATAGAGGCTCTAGTGGTGGTTGGAAAAAATTATGAAAATTGTGAATTAATTCGAAAAGGTTGTCATTTTCTTCTCTCAAAACAATTAAGTGATGGTGGTTGGGGCGAAAGTTATCATTCTTCTTTCAGAAAGGCAAGCCTTTTACATAACTTTTGTGAAATGATATTGATAGGAAAAATTTATTATGCATATTGAATCAGCTCTAAAATGATTAAAAAAAAAATTAATATTTATTTTATGTATTAAATTCTTATGCTAAAAAAGCATTGCTCTGAATTTCACTACTAAACTTTTAACTTCTTATGCTAACAAAATTTTAAATATTTATTTTACTACATAATTTTGTGAAATGATAAGGAAATTATTAAGATTGTTTTTTTTTATATAAAATAGGAATATACACATATGGAGCAAAATAAATCGAATGTGTCGAACACGGCGTGGGCAATGCTCGCGCTTTTGAAAGCCAATCAGGTACTTTTAGTTGGGCAATTTCTATACTTATAATTTTCTGGAACATACAAATAACTTGATTCTATTTTTTATCTAAGAGTTTCAAATGCATCTCCAATTAACAAACACGAGATTTCAAATTTGTCCCACGCTTTCTGCGGTCAATATAGTATTTTTAACATGTTATCGTTAACCAAGATTTTAAAGACCTTTTTATATCTGAGATGGGATTTAAAACTCGAAACTGATTTTATGATGGAAATAAGTTGAAAATTAGATTGTTTTATAAATCAAGTTAATGAGAGCATGAAACTCTGAAATAGTGAGAGAGATAAATTAAAAATGAAGCTCGTAAGAGAATTTAGCTATTAACATATCTTTTGATTTGTAGTTTGAAAGAGATCCAAATCCATTGCATCGTGCAGCACATTACCTTCTTGACATGCAATTAGAAAACGGAGACTTTCCTCAGCAGGTTATACCCCCATAAAATCCTTTTATTTTGTTCAATTGATATCGTGTTTACGTTTAAAATATCTTTTGTGCCTAATTTATATAATTTATTCGAATCTAGTCATGTAATAGAAATATAGTTGGTATTTTGTCACATGTTACAGATTTTGACACAAAAACTAGTTTGGTCAATAAAAATGGGCCCTACAAATTCACAAAAATGATTTGATGGCATATTTTTGTCATTTATTGTACCGAGTCATCTTATATGCATATAACTCATTTATTTATAACATCTCACCGAGTTGGTGACACAATTTTACAATATAAAAATAAAAAAGAAGGAAATATTTTCACTCTAGAAATAAATAAACTTACAGTTGTTTTTTTCATTTTGAATATATATATCTTTATTTTGAAATAAGAAATTGTGTTTGTATTGCCATTTTGTGAGTAGCTATTGAGATAGCTCTTCTAGCTAGAATTTCTCATATATGGTGTTTGCAAATGAGTCATTTATTTGGTATATACATAGGGGTGAAGGTATATAGGGCTAGTAGGTTCCCATTCTTTCTCCCGAAAGATTTTTTATAAACTAATATATATATTAGTGGAATTATAGTATATTTTATTTTACTATATAATTTTTTTTTTCAAATATATACATAGACAAGGTACGTAAGATAAAATAAATATATATATAAAAACGAAAACTATTCTCACAAATACTTATAAACTAGGAAAAAGATTTCACAAAAATATCAAGTTACTAATTATAGTAGTCTTATATTAAAATTAGACTATCCCTCCTACAAAATATTTCCACCCCTCCCAAAATTAAAAGTCAATAACTAATGCTCCAAAAGAAAATTCTATGCAGCAGTGCCTACAAATAACTCTGAAATATCTGCGATAAAAATTTATTTGAAAAATATATAAAGTAACTAACCCGAAGAGGGTATTCTCTAGTGTTTTAAAAGTTTGAAACAATTGGAGTTTTCTCTTCTCTCTTCTGTTTTCTTTTTGGTGAGAAGTCACTATTTTTTTAACAGTCAAAGTGGATATTTCAGATCCAATTCAATGAATATGGGTGTCATATATAATGTAGTTGGTTGATTATATTGACAACAAAAATATATGTAAAAGTTCAAACTTTATTGACACTAAACAATGAAAGTAAACTAGTGCCTTCTTCATTCAATCAAAAAGAAAACAATACGAGTCTTAGAAACAAGTTCATAAAATGAATCTAAATTGTTAGGTAATTTTGAGATCTAGAATTGTCTAATTCATGAAATCTAGTAAAAGAACATTTGAAATAGCTTTCTCACTATCATCTAAATTTCTAGGTTCATTTTTGAACTTCTAGATTCATAAACTAATGAAGAAATTAAATTAATGCATGTACGAAATTAATGGAATTTTGTTGTATTTGATTTCAGGGAATGACCGGAACTCATTTTAGGTATGGGTTGATGAACTACATGATGTACCGAAATATATTCCCTACATGGTCTCTCGCAGAATACCACAAAAAATCGAGATTCTCGAAAATGACTTAATTTGCCTTACAAGGTGGCTTGAATTAATATAGTAATGGAGTTCTTTTTTTTTCGACAGAGTAATGGAGTTCATTATAATAAATCTATTCACAACATGATAATCCCAAATTATCGTATTTGATTGTCGATGTTGTTGAAAATAATGAAGTATAAATGTATAACTATTAAGTTGCTGTCGTTTAATAAGGTGTGGGCAATATTAAAGTATTATGTTGAATATTTATGGAAGATTGTGTATAATTATGTAAGGGTGTGTATGTTACATATTAAAGATTGTGTGTAAATTGTATGAAATAATATGTATACAGAGTGTGTATGTTATATATTAAAGATTGCGGGTACATTGTATGAAATAATTGTTGCTTAAGATTTTAAAAATTAACCAAATTATTAAAGTAAATTGAATAAATTAATATTCAAAAAATAAGACAAGCCTGGTGTGTAGCCGTGCGATCGAATCGCGACTGTCCTAAAAACAGAATGACGCCCTCTTGTGCAGGGAATACTGTTTATCTGTCCTACAACACGAGAAAGTCTCGTACCCGCTCCGGTAGCACAGTCACAGAGTAAACCTTCATTTCAAAAAGAAATGAAGTCGTGCACCATGATTTCTCAAACCAAGTAGGAAGAATAATATTTGAGAGGAAGATGAAGAGAAAGTATTATTTTTTGTTGTATATTTTTTAGAAAGGATGGAAGCTCCTTTTATAGTAGGGGTAGAGGAGATGATTTGATCAAAGAAATTAATTTCATTCCAAACTCTCAATTAAATGGTCATTAAAATATTAATAAAATACAACAAATAAGTTTTAAAATTTAATATATTATTTATAAATAAATAATATTCAACAATGATATGTATACATTATAATATGTATACAAAGTGAATATTTTACTTGAGATACCAGAAGAGTTGTAAATTCAAACTCCATATGCATCAATTTAGCTCTCTTTTTTTAATACAAATATTCCCCACTTAAAGACTTCTGTGAAAAATATGAATACATTGTATGAAAAACTCATGCTGTTGTATATTATGCAAGTATGATAGATGCATGCTTTTAAATGGATAAAAAAGAGACAAATTCAAGAAATTCTCAAATTATTATTTTTCAGATGATGCACGAACGTTTTCGTCGTGCGGCACAACGCAAAAAGACAGTATATGTAGATAACAAATAATATATAAAATTAAACAAATAGTATATAAAATTTAATTTTTTTAAACATTATATATAGACAATAAATAGTATAGACGTAAAAAAATATATAGAAAACAAAAAAAATATTGAAAAACGGAAAAATAATATACCGTTGTTTTGGGCGTGTCAAGCCCGTTTTGTTTTCAGATTTCCCCAAAATAAAATATTTATAAAGATAGAGAACTCATAAACATTTATTAAAAAAAAACTCATAAATATCTGCGTGGTAATTCCTAAATTGTGAGTTTCATCTGAATCATGAAATTATTTTTAATTTTTTATTATTAAGGTTTTTGAGGCTCCCCCGGTCCCTTAGTTCCGTTTCTGTCCGTATTCAAATAATTTAGAGAAAAGTCCAATTTTACCTCCTCAACTATTGAATTAATTCATTTTTAGTCCCTCAACTTTTTTATGGTGCAATTTTAGTCCCTCAACTTTTTTATGGTGCAATTTTAGTCCCTCAACTATTTAATAAGTGGATTTTTGGTCCTTCAATCCGTTAAGTGCTTAAGTGTCCGTTAAATATGACACCTAATCAATGATTTGGCATATATTCTTAACACATATACAATAATGTGTTAATTTTTATTTAACAAATAAACATGCATAAAAAATATACATTTTTTAATAAAAATAATATTTTAAGAAAAGAAGGGAATTAATAATTTTTTTATTTTTTCAAACATTTGTCATGTTACTAATGCCACGTCATTACCTACGTGTCAAATTTAACGGACACATATGCACTTAACAGATGGAAGGACCAAAAATGCACTTATTGAATAATTGAGGGACTAAAATTGGACCAATAAAAAGTTGAGGGACCAAAAATGAGCTAGTTTAATAATTGAGGGGGCAAAAATAGACTTTTCTCAATAATTTATAATTCAGATACTATCTATTTTTCGATACTTTACTCTCGTCCATTTATTTTAGATACAGAACCCAACCAGGTAACATTCTCAATTATTCTCAACCCATTCAAACTTAGACCCGAGTCGACCAACCCGGACCCGATAGCCCGTTAATGACCTCGCAGCTTGACTCGTTCTCTTCTCACGCACAGAGAGCAGAGAGAGAGAGAGAGAGAGAGAGAGAGAGAGAGATCACTAAATCGGAGATCGGCGATGGCTAAAATCATCGACGGGAAGGCGATTGCTCAATCGATACGCGATGAGATCGCTTCCGAGGTCAAATCGCTTTCCTCGTACAGCATCGTAACTCTCTCTCCCTCTTTCTCTTTGTGTGTGTGTGTGTGTGTTTGTGTGTGGTATAATAGAGCTGATATGGTTTTTCACTGTAAGTTGCTAATTTTGGCTGAATTGAAACCATGGGAGTTAGTTTAATTTTGTAGAAGATGCAAAAAGTGAGCAATTGGTGTGGTAAATAAATGTATTTGGGTGTATTAGCACCAGCTAATATGCAGCCCTTGTACGTATACAAACTAGAAATTATTAGGAACTTTTCAGGGTAACACATGCAAACTTATCTTTTATTTGCTTATTTGAGAGGATTACATTTCCGCTTATACATTACTAAACATAACAGATCTCACTGGTAATATACTTATAAAATCTGCATTGTTATCATTATCCCTAATACCTAAATGAAACTTTGATTAATCACAAAATAATCAACAAAAAAGGTTGGAGTAATTGAGTATTTTTTTAATTGAACAGGTACCAGGACTGGCTGTGGTGATAGTCGGTACAAGAAAGGACTCGCAGAGCTACGTCTCAATGAAGAGAAAAGCGTGTGCTGAGACCGGTATTCGCTCCTTTCATATAGAACTTCCTGAGTCCATCACGGAATCCGAGCTTGTGGACCAGGTCCACAAATTAAATGCTGACTCTGAAGTGCATGGTAGGTTGATTTACTGTTTCTTTGTTTATTTCTTTGGTTTTGTTGGCGTGTTTATTGTTTGTCAAACAAATTGGGGATGAAATTGGGGTTTTAACTTTTAAGTGTTGTAATTGGATGCAATAATGGGTTCAATTTGAAATTTACTCACACAATTGGGGCTTAATTGCATAACTGAGGCTTAATTGATCTATTTACCTAAATTGATGTAAAACGGAAGATCAAAAACTGATATGAGTTTTTCCTTTTGTGTACCAGGTATATTGGTACAGCTTCCTCTGCCAAATCATATAAATGAAGAGAGAGTATTAGGAGAGATTAGCATAGAAAAAGATGTGGATGGATTTCATCCACTCAATATTGGGAAACTCGCAATGAAAGGGCGAGATCCCCTCTTTCTTCCTTGCACTCCAAAAGTAAGCTCTTTTTTATTCAAGGGTTAAGAAGGATAATAATTCTCATTTTTACCCAAACATTTATTAATGTTAAGAAAGGTTTTTTTTTTTACCGAAGTATTTATTGTAGTTTAATCTCTTAATTCAGGAACGTGTTCAATCCCACATTCTAGAATTTTGGTATTATTTTTGTGCTTTTTGAAGGGAAGTCTAAAGTCTATAGCTCCTGTTATATACCAGTTTGGATACATGTTTAGTCTCAAATTGTCCTTTTTTTGAATATTTTCTCTTGTTTTTTTACTTGAACTGTTTGTCTCTAAGACTAACAGACTTTATGGCTCAGTTGACACTTCAAAAAAGAGATCTGTCTCAAAACCATTTGTATGGTACCATATAAATTCTGAAAGATTCACAATTTGGTACCGCTATGAACCATAAGAAATTGCAAGCAGTTGTAGTATTATAAATGGGCAAATAATACCCTATATGATTGAAAATTGGAAAACAGCCCCTACATTATTGCCAAAATTGCAAAAGAAAACCACCGTTAGTTAATTTCCAATAATACCGAGGCTTTTTTGCAATTTTTGCACAATCCAGGGCTTTTCCGCAAATTTCCCTATTATTTATTTCTTTACCTTTCAAAGGGATCTTTGGAGCTCCTATCGAAAAGCGGGACACCCACAAAGGGCAAAAAAAACCCTATATTATTGAAAATTGCAAATCAGCCCCTACATTATTACCAAAAAACTACCATTACTTAATTTCAAAAAATGCAGCGGTTTTTTTGTAATTTCGGCATAATGCAAGGCTTTTCTGCAAATTTTCCTATTATATATTTCTTTTCTTTGATAAAATTTATTATTTTATTTTTGATAAAATATTATTTTTTCTTTTTTTGATAAATATTATTTATTATATATTTCTTTCTTTTTGATAGAATATTATTTATTATTTCTTTCTTTCTTTCTTTTGATAGAATATTATTTATTATTTCTTTCTTTCTTTTTGATAAAATATTATTTATTATTTATTCGTTTTTTTTGGATAGAATATTATTATTAATTATTTATCATTCATTTCTCTTCCGTCTGCAGGGCTGTTTGGAGCTCCTATCTCGAAGCGGAATCCCCACGAAAGGCAAGAGAGCCGTGGTGGTCGGCCGGAGCAACATAGTTGGCTTGCCAGTTGCTTTGCTCCTCCTCAAAGCGGACGCGACCGTGACGGTCGTACACTCGCACACTAAGGATTCTGAAAAGATTGTTAGGGAAGCTGATATTATAATTGCTGCCGCCGGCCAGGCCATGATGGTACGTTATGTTGATTTTCAAGGGTTTCTTTTTTTGTGTTGTTCCTCTTCCGAATGTGTGATTTTTATATAGTGGCCTGATATATCACGACGGGGGTTTTCCGAAAGTATATATATCCACGACAATATATATAGGTAATAAACAATGCGTAGAATTGAAAAAACAGTATATATAATGACGGGGGTTTCCAGTCATTGTCGTCATGCAGCACGATGACAGTGTATATAGGTAATGAACAGTGCATTAAATTGAGAAACGGTATATATAATTCATTTTTTGTAAACAGTATATACGTAAATAGTGAAAACAATATATAGAAAATAAATAGTATATTAAAAAGCGGAAAGCAATATATAAAAATTTCACAAAGTAAACAAGGCCAGGACATGATGGCATGTTACATTTTTCGAGGTTTGTTTGTGTAAATGGCGAATTCATGATAATAAACCCTGCGAAATCTTTAAATGTCGTGTAATCCCTGAAAAATCGGAGAATAGCATGTGTGGTGGTCAGTGTTTCCTTACTTTGTTCATAAGAATCCTAGACTACCTGTGTTTATTTAATCACTTTTTGTTTTGAGAGGAACGAGCGAGAAAGAATGGTACTTTATTTAGCTAGCTACAAATGATATTTATTGTGCTCGCAGATCAAGGGAGATTGGATCAAGCCAGGAGCAGCGGTAATCGACGTGGGCACAAACGCAGTGGACGACCCGAGCAGGAAATCGGGGTACAGGTTGGTAGGTGACGTGGATTTCAAGGAGGCGAGCGAGGTGGCCGGATGGCTGACACCTGTCCCCGGCGGCGTGGGCCCCATGACTGTCGCCATGCTGTTAAAGAACACTCTGGACGCTGCCAAACGTAAAGTTGGATCAAGCCAGTGAGGCGTGTATGTGGTGGAGTTTGATTTTCAGAGTTGTACTTGTGTTTGTGGAAGTAAAGAATTTGAAGGGCGATGTGATTTATTGAAGTGTTTTTGTGTTTATATTATATAGGATCTAATGTTGATGAGAGACTGTTGATTGTTTTTTTGCATGAGACTGCAACGCTAGGTATTGATTGATACTGTTGCCGTGTTTCTCAAGAATACTTTGGATGCTGCGAAAAGTAAAGTTGTTCCACAGTGAGGCATGTTGTGCTTGCCTTTTTTAAATATTTGGGAAATTTCTTCAATAATGTAGTTCTTCTATTTTTTGAGATTTTAATGTTATGGATAAGAAGAGCATCGGGAAATTGAGTGTAGAACCGTTGTACTTGATTTAATGAGTTTCAAGGTTAAATAAAATTAGTACGATGAAATGTATGGTTCGGTAGAGAGAAATTTGGAAACTATATCCGGGGTTTCTGTTTGAAGGAAATGATTGGGGTACTTGATTTATTTGAAGAGTTGTTTTTTTTCCTCAAATAATAATTTGACCAGTGATATAATATTTTGAAGCATTTTTTGTTCGTAGGATCTAATGTTTATGAGAAGCACTTGATTTTTATTGGCAGGATGCAACACAATGATTGACATCGATGCAATCTGAGGATGTTACTATAGATGCATTTTGTATTTAGTCAATACAACTGCTTAATTTTACAAATATCTATAATGCATACTTCTAATGTAAGTAATCAAAGAATAGTTTAAATTTCTCAGACTGCAATCAAATTTGATGATTGTTGTATAATACTTGGCTTTGCTTAGATGGGTGTCAAAAGATGGTATTTGAATATCTCTGTGCTGTTAGATTTATGTTGATAAAGTGAAGTTATAAATAAATCTTACCACAAAACATCCGAATCAAATTAATCTTCATCTCATTTTCATTCCTTTCTTACTCCTCACCACCCTTGCTTTAAAAATCTCACACCATTTTGATGAGTTCGAATTTCAGTCACCAGTAGTGATTTGTCACCTGTACAACAAATCAATAACCTGCGAATTTCATTACACTGAATCATAAGAAAATCAGAAATTCCTTTACAAAATAAATTACATTGATTCGCTTGAACATGTAACATCTTATTACAGGCCACACAACTACATAGATGTGTGCATGTCTTTTGTCACCCTCTTGCTCACAAACCATACATAAAACCCCTACACTTCACAAAACAGTCACCAAGATCCAAACCCTAATTTTCACCATGGCCTCTAACACATTTTCTCACCTGCTCACCTTCACCATAATCTCTCTCTTGCTCCATACTTCCTCCTCTCATGCACTTCATTTCCAATGCAATCCTATCTTACCAGTCTTTGGACCACCAATTTTTCCCACAGACATCGAACTCCTTCAATTTGCACTAAATTTGGAGTACTTGGAGACAGAATGGTTCCTTAACGGTGCTATAGGTCATGGCCTGGATTTAGTGGACCCCAAACTGGCAGCCGGTGGACCTGCTCCTATCGGAGTTAGACTTGCCAATCTTGATAACGTTACAAGAGACATCATAACTGAGTTTGGGTACCAAGAAGTTGGTCACCTGAGGTAAACAATACAATCATGTATATTTTTCTAAGCTTGTAAATTATGGTAGTACTTTAGCAAAAAAAATGAAGATGTTATTTATGGAGATACTACTCAAACTTGTCATATTTTGTACACAATAGATGCTTATGTTAAATTCGGTTTCTGAAAGTTCACAAAAATGTAAAATAGATCAAAGTTTTATATGGCTACCAACATTATATTCATGTTAATGTCACTTTTTGGAATAGCAATATAATATTTTTAACAGGCGTATTTTTCTAACCATGTAAATTATGTATATTTAAAAAAATTGTAATTTACAGGTAGTACTACGAAACTAATATTCTCTTTAGGTAAACAATATTTTCGAGAAAGATGTTCTCTCGAAAAGAAAACCTTCCAAATTCAAAAATAAAAATGGAAAGATGGATTTAAAAAACAAAACAAAAAATTTGAAGAAAATTCTAAAAATTTAGAATATTTTTTTGTTTTTGTTTCTTTCAGAGCAATAAAATCGACGGTTGGTGGATTTCCTAGGCCTTTAATGGATCTCAGAGGCCACAATTTTGCAAAAATAATCGACAATGCCTTTGGATTCAATCTCGACCCTCCATTCGATCCATACCTCAGCTCAATCAACTACCTCATCGCATCCTACATACTCCCTTATGTAGGCCTTGTAGGCTATGTAGGAGCCAGCCCCAACATCAATGGCTATGTCTCCAAAGGGGTAATTAGGTTTCGCCTATAGCTATAAATTTACCTCTAGTTCAGTAATTTTGACAAAGATAGTTTTGTTGATTAATGGAAGATTTCCTTTTACCTGATACAAAACATAAAAGGTAGGAAAATAAATTGATGACTTTCTTGATCGACATTTTTTTGCAGCTATTAGCAGGTCTACTGGCAGTAGAAGCAGGCCAAGATGCAGTAATCCGATCCCTACTCTACCAAAAAGCAGATGAAATTGTCGCTCCTTACCAAAACCTTACTGTGGCCCAGTTTACAAACAGCATATCGGAGTTAAGAAACCGGCTAGCCTCATGCGGTACTAAGGATGAAGGCATTAAACTTGTCGATAGGTAAAAATATCATCAAAATCACAATAATAGAAAAAGGGCTGAACCAATAAAGATGCATACAAATATACATATATGCACTCGTTAATCAAGATTATAATCAATTTTAATATTGAGTTTATTTTATCAATAGTCAATTGGGCGCGGAGAGAAGAACAACGAGTAATGTACTCTCGGCCGATATTAATTCACTCGCTTATAGACGGACCCCAGCAGAGATACTAAGGATAGTGTATGGAACGGGAGATGAGAATCGGCCAGGTGGATTTTTGCCGAAAGGTGGTCTTGGCAAGATTGCTATAGAGATGCTTCGGTTTCCGTTGGACTAAGCCCTTTTCATTTCTTTTTGTTTTCTTTTTTACCATTTTAGTTGATATTCTACTATTTAGATTAATATTGTCTACTACTTGCTATAATACAAAAAGGATTGGGTTGTTTTTTGCTAGATAATGTAACCACTCGAATTCAATCCAGAATTAAAATGTTTAAACTGTGATATTAAACATTATTTTACTCTTTCTTTACATATAGATAGTGTTTAAACCACTGATATTCAAGTGACACTACAACACTGTCAATTCCGAATTTTAGCCACGAGATGGTAAATGAATATTGGTACCGGTTCCAATAGTCCGGGCTTTCAGTAAAGTAGTTCTTTTTTTAATTATAAGTTACTGAATTTTTTAATCACAATCAAGAACTAAGAGGTGAGAAGACTGTTCAATTAATACATTTTTATTTGAATTTATCGATTTCCTATCTTGTCCGTCACAAAAGAAAATAACTATTTGACATGATAACCTCTTAACACAAGAAAGCAGGTGACCTGAGAGCTGAGAGTAGGAAATATCTCATCGTAGTTTCAAGATTTCATCATTAACAGCATGCTTTAGATTAAACAGAAAATTTAATATATATATATATATATATATATATATATATATATATATATATATATATATATATATATATATATAAGATGACTAAAAGGCAAAAGGTATCTTCTTTTTTGAAAATATATACTTTGTAACACTGAGACCTTCAAATTAAACGAAGATCAACGTCAGTCCAACATAACGAAACAAGGAAAAAAGAAAAAGGAAAATTTATCGTTCGAGTTTGCTTAATATAGCATCCAAAGGTGGCAACTCGCTGACAATTTGGCTCCAATCAGGCATACCCTGCACAACATTATTGTTAGATTCATTTAATATTAGGTAATTATTCTAGCACAGTTTTGATGAGATCCAATTCATGTATATTGTATTGTAATTTGTACTAGATTGGCAACATTATTTGTCCTTTTTTTTATTGCATTTCATTTGTTTTAATTTGTTTTGTACTTACAATTTGGACAATTTTTACAAAATGGCCTTCTAAAAATGAGGGCAAAAGTGAAACCTCCATGGTTTGCTGCAAAATGAACTTTCTAGTCCATAAAAGTTTGAACAATTCCATTTTTTCATTTTTTAAGAACCTCATAATTGTTGGTCAAAAAAGAGTAGAACTCTTAAGTTCTACATGAAGAAAGGTAAAAAAAATGATTTTTGTAAAAAACCCTAGATTTCAAATCTCGAGTCAACTCAATTCCCCCATAATTCAAAACAGAAGGAATGTCACAAATTAGATTTAATTCATACATAATTGCAATTCAGAGATAAATAAGGCAAAAAAACTCAGTCAGCGTGAGGCTTATTTAAACAAAATAACACCAAATTGGGTTTGATTATCTTTTTTTATGAGCTAAAGAATGTACCTTTCCAGATCTTCTAACTCGACCATCTAAACGCAAAATAATATAAACATCTTCTCCTGGTTTCACACCTTCTGCCTTTTGTTGGTCTTTTATCCACCTAACATTCATTAAAACAATACAAAAATAAAAAAAATAATAATAAACAACACTTAGTTTCTTTCTCCTACATGGAAAAACAGAAACACCAAGTATACATTCTTTTCATTATTTTAAAATTACATACCCTTTACATGTTATGATACTTTATGATCTTTTGTTACCAACATATAATATTCAACCTTCTAGTTTGTAACAGATTTCGGAAAGAATCAAGAAAATATTAAAAGAAAATAAAAAAACCTCTCCCATTCTTCAGGAGAAACAATGTCTGCTTTGAATCTGATCTCAGCTTTCAATTTCGATTTTGCAATTATCGACTCTGTTCTCTTTTCAAATTCTTCCTATTAAAAATTCAAACTAAAATATTTCAAACCGAAATTTCAAAATTGAAATATATAATTGGAATTATTGAAGTTTTCAACATACCCCAGTAGAAGAAATGGGAGTTGCAGGCTCTGGAAGAGAATAATAATCATTTTTGCTAAATGAAATTTTTCTATAAGATCCAAAAATAACTGGTACCAAAATTACGCCTCTTTTGACCAATTCGTTACGAAACCTCTCAGCCTTCTTCATTGCTGTTGTTACCACACCCTTAGTTCCAGCCAAAATAACCTCAAACACAGTTCAAAACGTAATTTTAAATAAGGGTCAAATTGAGTAATTGGGAAAAAAATAGGTGGAATTTCACAACCCTACAAAAGCTGAAAATATCGTGTATACCACTCCAAGATGGGAAATTATAGTGAGTAGCCCTATAAACCATAACAAAATGACAAAAAATTTCAAATAAATACCCTTAATTCTCACTCATTCTTCTGAAAGAAAAATGGTAAGGTGGAATATAATATACATGACAATTCTTAAGTGATATTTCCTATGTTTTGTAGGGGTATCCATGATATTTCTTATTTCGTATACACATAAAATTTTCGAATATCACAAGGGCACAATTAAAATTGCCCAAAAAAGTTAGGGTTTTATGACAAGTACTAACAGGCCTGGCTGTATCTCTGAGCTCAACGAGTTGAATCATGCGATTTGTGGAAAGTCTAAGGGGCAATCTAGAAAGAATCTCGTCACGTGAGATTTGCGCAAGTTGCTCCTCCTCTTTTTTGTTATCCCAAAGGAATAAAGCCACTAGCACCACTATACCTGCACATGTGCTGATCCAAAACCTCAATTAAAAATTAATTAGTTAATTAATTCCCAATTTTTTTTGTATGTGGATATAGCAAGTTTCATGTATTCTTTCAAAATTTCAATTTTTCCACCCTTAAGACAACTTGTTTGTGCAATTGAACTCCAATTGGACATAAATAAGCCATCAAGTATGTAATTTAACACTCAATTTAAGCCAATTTTACATCCGTAACCCTAAATGGTCAAATCATACATCAACTAAACCTCAATTTAACTCCATTCTGACCCAAATAAACCTAATCACACAATTAAACACCAAATCCACCAAAATGGTAGAACTGGTTGAATGTATATCTTTTACCTACAATGCAAATTATGTAACTAGCACTCAACTTAAGCCACTTTTACATCAGTAACCCTAAATAACCCAATCACACGTCAACTAAATCCACCAAAAAGTGCTAAAACTAATCATAACACCTTCCCTTTTCCTTCTTTCTCACGCCTCTGAACGCCGCTCGAACCTCTCCGATCAGTTTCAATTTTTTCCATCCTTATGACAACTCTTTGTGTGCAATTGAACTCCATTTAGCTCTCAGTTTAAGACAATTTTACATCACTAACCCTAAATGCTCCAACAATCATACATCAACTAAACCTCAATTTAACCCCATTTCGCCTTTAAAAGAAATCCACCAAAAAGTGCCAAAACTAATCGTTTCTTTTTTCTATCTCAAACCATCTTTTTTAATTACCTGCAATGTTGACACCAGCATTTGTGCAAGTTTCCACCAAATCCGGGGCTCCATCGCCACCTTGAATAGCTCGTACCAGTCGCGGTACGGTGAAGAACGTAGAAATACCAGCTGCTAAAGTAAGCGCTACATAAAAGAATCTTCTCACTCCTCTAAATGGAGCTTGAACCTCTCCAATCAGCTTTAAATCTCTTCTGAAACTATATCCTATTCCCTCTCCACCTTTCCTAGCCTAAGGAATGTTAAATTTAGAACGTTATTTACGAACATTCATAGATAGATATTTTTTTATCGAACATATACAATGTTGATAATTGAAAGTGTTAAATTAATTTTCAACTGTATTGCTGAAAAAGGTATCATTTTTAATATGTTGTGGATTAATTTCGTAATATTTCGAATTTTATGTCTTCGCTATAATGTTATCAAAGTATGAAGAAAAATTAACGGCTGGAAATAACGTCATATGATGGTAATGATATAAACTTTGAAATGTCATGAAGTTTAATCTTCAACATACTAATAAGATATATTTTTCATTTATACAGTTGAAAATTAAATTATATTAGTAATGTTGGATATGTTGTAATGATAAGGTGTTGAGCGATAAGGCTGAGCTAACATATGTATTATGTTTTGTTATAACAATATCGGAAGAAATTTGACTAAATAAGGTGGAACGAAATGGATACAAACCTCGTCTTGTAATTCCCTAAATTGAGGCATGGCTCTAAACGAGGTCAAATCAGGATCATTTAATATCGTGCTGAATTTCAGATTATAATCTCTCAATGCGGTTTTTAAGCACTCAGCTGACTCGTCTCCTTCTCCTCTGCCTCAACAATAAATAAATCTTATAAATAAATATAAATAACAAGCGCATAAATAAACATACATAACACACGCACAAATACCTAAAAGCATGGCAGCAAGCTTTGTTATAAAGTGCAGCTTGGGCTTCAATTGGATTTGGGTCCAATTTTAGCGCCATTTCGAATTGCTCCATCGCTTCCTTTACCTATTAAAATTTCCAATTTACCATCACATTAACATACATCTCAATAAATTTACAATACTACCAACAGCAACATTCAATAAACTGCCCAAAGGTAAAATCATTGCTGATCATGAATAACTAGTTAGAAAAAACTTCAGAGGTACAAGAAACCAATAAATACTAACCTTGCTTTTGGAGAAATAATCAAGGCCCAAGTTAACACATGACTCAGCCGTCTGTACTGTAGCATCCGCTTGCTTAGAAGACGAACTAGAAGAAAAGGAAATGAGGAACTGGAGGCGAGACATCTTTTGGTGGGATATGAGGTAGGATTTTCTCCAGGGTTTGGAGGCGGGAGGGAAGAGGAGGTGTGGACGGAGGTAAGAGGCCGCCATGGCCATTGTTGGGTAGGCAACAGTCTCTCTGTGTGTGTGTGAGAGAGAGAGAGAGAGCGAGTATGAGAGAAGGACGAGCTGACAACGTTATCTCGAGAGAGAGAGAGGGCCGAGCGCTTCTAACCGGATATTGGAGTTTCGGGTTTAAATCTGAGCAGACCCGAATTTGGTTTCCTCCTATCCTATGTTACACAAACAATAAGACTAGACAAACAAACTAATTTGACAAACCACAAACAATAACACTAGACAAACAAACCAATTTGACAAACCACAAACAATAAGACTAGACAAACAAACTAATTTGACAAACCACAAACAATAACACTAGACAAACAAACCAATTTGACAAACCACAAACAATAAGACTAGACAAACAAACTAATTTGACAAACCACAAACAATAACACTAGACAAACAAACTAATTTGACAAACCACAAATAAATAACTGAATATGAAAATTAAGGGATGATTTTTCAATACATATTTAGAAACGGTAGAAAAAAAATCATCCATTAATTTCCATATTTCAGCCCTTTGTTTGTGGTTTGTCAAATTGATTTGTTTGTCTAGCCTTATTGTTACACAAATAGATATCGTATCTAATAAGATACGGATACGATAATATGATGATACGATAGATCTCAAAAAAATTTAGAATACGGATAT
Source organism: Juncus effusus (assembly GCA_027726005.1). NCBI lineage: Eukaryota > Viridiplantae > Streptophyta > Magnoliopsida > Poales > Juncaceae > Juncus > Juncus effusus. The sequence goes on along the minus strand of CM050910.1, from coordinate 4,706,172 downwards.
GACAAAAAAAAAATTTGAACTCCTCATTTTATATATTATCTTTTTATTTATTAATTATATTTTATATATTTAATTCTTTAATATATATTTAAATATTAGATTTTGATATAGGAGGCACATTTATTATTAATAAAAATATATTGATATAAAATATTTATTTGTTATAGTTAGTTATAGTTATATTATTAGATGTTTTAAATTTATTTTATTAATTTTGTTAGCGGTATCCGATGCGGATACGGAAAATATCTGTGAGCTCATCTTAGGACACCTGCGTTATCTTTTAACAGATGTGCCGCCCCAGCCAAACTCTCCACCTGACAATGTCTTCCGCCCGGATCGACGGGCCGAAGCCGCCTTGGTTCCAAAAAGAGGGGAAGCTCCCCGCCTCCGCTTCACGAAATAAGTAAAATAACATTAAAAGTAGTGGTATTTCACTTGCGCCAGCAAGCCGGCTCCTACTTATCCTACACCTCTCCAGTCATTTCACAAAGTCGGACTAGAGTCAAGCTCAACAGGGTCTTCTTTCCCCGGTGATTCTGCCAAGCCCGTTCCCTTGGCTATGGTTTCGCTAGATAGTAGACAGGGACAGTGGGAATCTCATTAATCCATTCATGCGCATCACTAATTAGATGACGAGACATTTGGCTACCTTAAGAGAGTCATAATTACTCCCGCCGTTTATCCGCGCTTTGTTGAATTTCTTCACTTTGACATTCAGAGCACTGGGCAGATTTATTATTATTTTAGATAAAAATATTATGATATGTCATCCGATACCGCAATATTCCGATACGGTATCCCGAAAACGATCTCATCCTACCCGAACCCGATCCAGATCCAACCCGCTTATACTCGACCTGGTTTTACTTTTAATGGAAGAACAATACAACTCTTAAACCGCAACAGAGCCGAGCCGAGCCGAGCCGATTAAACGAGAGAGAAAGGGAGGACGGAACCCACTGATAAAAATGGCGTTGAGAAGGAAGCTGGGGTGGTCAGACGGCGAGCTGATGCGGGCCGAGTCCAAGCCGTGCACTCGCCTCATGCGCCAGACCGCCGGCATCTTCTCCGTCGGCGGCGCCCTCTCCTTCTGGGTTCTCTGCCGCCTCCATTACGGTTCGTTCCTCTATCTGTTTCTACTCTTTCATCATTAAATTGCACCTGTATGTACTTGTACTTGTTCCTGTGTGAAATTTCTATCCGTGGTGAGCACAAAAGTAGAATAAATCTTGGTTCTCAATCAGTTTAGACGGCTGTTGGCTGCATGATTGTGATTTCAACTCCTAGGGTTGGTCACATTCTTGCTGTGATGATAAAACTTAATTGAGTGGAATTAATTGAAAATGATTGAGAATTGGATAGAATTGATAGAAAAACCATCAACTGCCTCATGGCGGCTGAGATAAACTTCAGTCAAATTAGGGTTCAAAAATAGAACAGTTATCCGAATTAACACACCCAAATATTTATATAATTCACCTAACATTAGTATGACTTAGTTAATTAAGACTAAACAAAATAAGCAAGAGAACCTCATTAAACACAAAAAAGGGCAAACATGACAAAAAAAAGGGAAAAAGCAGGGGAAAAAAATGAAAATTAACATCTGTGACACTATGGGGCAATTTTCCCAAATTTTTCATCTAAGCTTAGTCAATGCTGAGTTCAATTAAGCCTCAGTTTACCATTTTTTCTTTCAAGTTCAATTAACCTTTATTTATACTATTAATGTAAGAAAACATCAATTGACCCAATATACCATCAATAATCTTTTTAGAGACATTTATTCCTTCTTCAATTAATCTCTCAAAAGCGCCAATTCAATGAAATTTTGTCTCCGCGTCAATTAATTGTCAACCATAGACTCTAGAATAAAAAAAAACATGATCTAGTTCAGTTTCTCTCATTAATGCAATTAAAAACACCAAACTATTCAAGAAAAAAGGAAAAAAAGGGCTGAAAATATAGTTAAATAAATCTATACCAAAAGTCATTACCCAATCAGAAGAAAACAGTACTTTGAATATTGTACGGCACTCTTGATTTGTGTTATGTAATTAAATTTTCTTTTTTTTTTCAATTTTTAATATTTGTAGGTCCAAAGATAACAAACCCTAGAAGTTTGAGGTGGGCCTCATGTGGTATGGTTTCAGTGAGCGCCACGTCAGCATTGCTAGTTAGGCTTTTCAGTCCAGAGTGTGAGCCTCAAAATATTGCTGCTTTTGATAAACCCAAACAATAGATCTTTCTCACTAGTTTCAATTTTCAATAGAAGAAGAAAAAGACAATCCAACATGTATTCAATTGAATTTGTTATTTCTACTGTATTGAAAATATTGAAATCATTTGGGGTTGATTTATGAGATTTCATTCTTAGATATGTTTCTCTCTAGTTGATATAAATCGTATTCAATTTTACTGTCGATCTATTTTATTTCATGCCTGAAAAAAAAACTACTTCTCTCTTATTCGTACTGCAACTGTTGCTCTATGAGAAATTGGGAAAGTTTGCTTTGGTGGAGGAGCACATCTTCCTTCGAAACGAGAACTGAAGTACTCAAATTTGAGTTAAATAAAATGAAGTTTAAAGTTTGTTATATTGTATCTTCAAACTTATTATTATCCAACTCACCTCTCTTTATAGTTTGTTAAAATTAGGTTCAATTTTTTTTTTTTTTAAATTATGTCCAATTTGGTAGAACCGTATCCATGTGGAGGATCTTCAGGTAAATTGGAAGTCATGAATTCAAGTTTGAACCAGCATTGCCACAAGAAGAAGGATTGTATTTCTTTCCACTTTGCATCGGTACTGGTTAGAAATGGCAAACGGCCGAATCGGTTACGGGTTTGGCTCTCTCGGATTCTGGTCATTTTTTAATTCATGTCATCTTCGGGTTAAGTCAACTCTAGTTGGATCAGATTGTTTTTAAGTCTTATTTTGAATGAGTTATTTTCTGGTTGAGATTGTCTTCAGATCGGGTCTTTCGGGTTATATCGGGTGCGAGTTCGTTGGGGGTTTCAGGTTATCTAGGTTTAGATTGTGTCAGATTTCATGTTTGTTGCATAAATTAAATTTATTTTTGAACTTATTATACAATTATTAGTGACTGCATAGTAATTAAAAGTTTTAAGGAATATGAAAATATTAAACACTAATATCGTGCATATTTGAAACCATATATTTTTTAATATTGGACTAAACTTAGGTCACTTTTAGTATTTTGACCCATATCAATGGAGGGCCGTAATAGAAAAACATCAAAAATCTTTTGTGGTGGTGGTGGTGGTGGTTTGGGGGGGGGGGGGGGGGGGGGTGGTTTGGACGTATATATAACTCTAAATCTATTATAAAAGAACGAAGTATATATAACTCTAAACGTATTATAAAATATAGCAGTATAAACATACATATATATTAGCATTTCAAAATTTAGGAGGCCGCTACCCATAATTTCTTTTAAGATATGCTACTGTTCTAATCAGATATGTTTGGGTTGGGGCCTATTGGGACTTTGAGTTCTCGCGTCCTAGTTGTATGAGGTTTAGATAGCTTGGGTTCAGGACATATAGGGTTTGAGTAACATCACCAACAAGTTACATTGCGTTCGGGTTGTTCAAGTTCAGGTCGGATAGATTCGGGCGTTAGTTTTTTCGAAATTCTTTGGATTCATTCAGAGTTGTGTTTCAAATGAATAGACGGATTTGTCGGGTTTAGATTAGTTGTTAGTTGTCACTATGGGAGCGGGAAAGAGACATGGCATTGGGCTTGCCAATTAATAGGTCTAGTGTGAGTCGGGGCCTATGCACGCATATGTACTTAGAAAGTAAAAAATTGGCTCGTCTACATTTTTTTAATTTTATCAATTTTTGGGTTCCACCTGAATTTGCTCTAGATGGACCCCGTCTCAGCTTTAGTGATGAAAATACTATAGTCTCAACAGCTTACTGGAGACTCAAGGCCGGTCCTGTATTTTGGGAGGCCCTTGACGGAATTATTATTACAAAGCCTTACAATTTCAATAATATAATTTTATATTAAGTAACATATAATTCCAATTAGCAATTTATCCCCATATAAAAGCAGACTAAGAATAGAGAATAATTTATGTTTATAACAGCAAGAATAAGATTCTTTAATTGATATCATTATCATGATAATGAAGGAATTGCACTGCAACTGTGTTTATTAAATTATTTTATTACTCTTAATCATATGACCGTATTCAAAACTGAAAAAAAAAATAATTAAACAAATAAGCAATGCGATAAAAAAAGCCAACAACATATGACTTTCTTGGGCTTTGAAAACAATATATAGCTCATTAAGAATAAATATGAAGCCTTTTGAATATAGAGGCCCTTAACAAAGGTCAGAAAGCATCCGCATCAGGGCCGACCCTGTGGGGACTGATGATGAAAATACAACAGCGGCAGCATGGCTGCACTATATGTGTGGCAATCGTTATGATCACATATCAGATGATGGATCTCATAATTTATCAAGATTGAGATTCATGCATAATCATGATGATTTATATATGTGTCAACCACAAAGGATCTATACTCGGTTACTAGGGACTACCACAGTCCCAACTTGACATTTTATCAAGATTAAGATTCATGCATAATCATGATGATTTATATGTGTGTCAACCACAAAGGATCTATACTCGGTTACTAGGGACTACCACAGTCCCAACTTGACATTAACTAGCAAGGGAGAAATGATTTTTTATTTGATTTTTTGCTAATCCCCCTCCAAAGAAAGAAACCAATAGCTGCATAGAGTTCAGTTCGCTTTATGTTTTGACTTAGTCTTCCCTATCCCCAATCCCAATCCCCACTTTTTTTTTCTAGATAAGTTTGTGTTTTGAGAGGAAACAACAGATTTACTCACAAAATGGATTTTCTAGAATCTATATTCATCCGCCCTTTGAAGGATCTGGTCGTGAGGAATTTTGGCTATTTCATGCGGTGCAGGACCTACGTAGAAGCCCTCGAGGATGAGATGCTTGGTCTAATGTCTCGACGGGATGACGTGAAGAGTTTGGTCCACATGGCCGAGCTTCACGGAAAGAAGGTGAAGACTGAGGTGAGATTGTGGTTGGGGAAGGTCCTATTGCTTGTGGGAAAAACGGACCGCATTAGGGACGATGCAAGGAAGCTGCTACTGAGAACGGGTACTGAGCCTACTGAGAGATGGTACCGGAGAATGTGGGCCATGTACCACCTCAGCAAGAGAGCTGATGAGGCGTACATGGTCGCCAGTAAGCTTAGGGAGAACAGCTTTAATAAAGTAGAAGATGAATCTGGACAAGTCCGGTTTAAGGAGGTGCCGAGCACTCCGATTATCGGGAGGCGAGCCCTGTTGGCTCAGCTGCTAGATTCTGTTTATGATGGGAGAGTGGGAATTGTAGGAGTCTACGGCATGGCTGGTGTAGGTAATTTAACGACTCTTTATTCTTTTATAAAATGTGCATGCCATTAATGTCTCCCCAACAAGCCAGAATGTATGATTTTTATTTATTTACTTAATTGAAATTTTGGGCCAAAAATTAATAGCATATTACCAAGTATAATAAGACGTTTTCATAATTTAAAATTGTGCATAAATAAATGACAACTTCCATCATAGAAACAAGAGAGTAAACAAAGGTAAAAACCTGACTATTCTCTTCTGTCGAAGTACATACTGGTAATTTATATTTATTAGATATGTGATGGTAGTCATTTCTCATTTTTTGTTGCTTTATACTTTATATTGATCTAGGGCTGTTAACGGACCGAGCCGAACGCAGCCGTGTTCTAGTTCGGTTCGTTAATTAAAGGAACTAATTAATGGGGTTCATTTGTTTATTTCGAATAGAAAATCAAACGAACCATTTAGCGAACGAATTTCGAACAATGAACAAAAATAACAATCTTAATTTTTATTCATTATGAATTTAAATATTCAAATTTTAACTTTTTTTTTTGTCAAATTTCATAAAACAATAAATAAATATCAACTCAACATAATTTAAACTCTAAAATCTTAACCATATCAATATAACCATAAACATAAAATCCAACATAAATCCAACACAATTTGGGGATGAATAAAATAAAAGTTAATCTGCTTTCTGGGTTTTGGACTAAAATTTTTATAAATATAAAAATATTATATATTATAATTCTTTGGTCGGGCATGATTTTAATGGATTATTGGGTTAGAATAGAGAGAAATTTTATTGGGTATATAAGTATAACTTAATATTTTTTGGATTAATAAATATAGAACATATTAACAAATAATCGAACGAACATGTGTATATTCATGTTTGATTTGTTAACTATTCGAACGAACAAGGTTCTTTCGTTTATTTCGAACAGAAGATCGAACGAACCATTTAGCGGATGAACTCGAACTGAACGCCAACGAATTTCGAACAACTAACAAAAGTAACAACCCTATATTGATCTTAGTTCAATCTGCTGATCTCTTAGTTAGAATAAAGCACTGATACCAAGTAGCGCTTAGATATATTACTTGAAGAATAAGGAGTTACATTAAGTAACACAGTACTTTCATTTTCTTTGTATTTAAGAAATGCAGTCTTTGAAATCCCTACCATTGGTGGATTAAGAGAAAATTAAATCCGATGCAAGAATTTCATTTTTGTTTGGTACGATTTCTATATCGGTACATACCAATATTTACCAGTTTGTCGGGGCGCACTAGTATGTGCCAGTTTGTAGGGTTGCAATTTTTGCTTTTAGCTCACAATTCACTCGTATTCCACTCGATGTACAACTCTGTAGCAGCTCGTTCGACTTTAGCACAAGCTAGTTTCGAGCTGATCTAGCTTGAGCTGACCTGACTTGCTGCTAGAATTCAACGCGAATTATTTTGGTAGAATCAAGCAGAGGTAAGTTGAGCGAAATCGAGCTAGTATCAAGTTTAATCAAGTTAATATCGAGTCGAGTCGAGCTAATTTGTTAACTAAGTCATATTTTGAGCAGATACTATTCGAGTCAGAATCGATTCGAGTTCTAGCCTGACTTCGAATTTCATATATACACTTCTGAAAGTACATGGAAAGACTCTGAATTTCATATATACACTTCTGAAAACCCAAAACATCAAATTTATCCATCTAAAAATATAAGTATCAATTTTAGCTTTTCGAATAAAAAAAATAATTCTTGCCCTTCCAAAGCTACTTATATATCATTTCGGCTAATTCGTTCGGCTTCCATTTCAATTAGTTAATTTAATGATGATTAAATTAAAAAAAAATTATTCAATTTAGTCATGTTTAAATTTAAAGAGTCTGGTTTAGTAGGTAGACTTAAATTGGACCAAAATACTCTCATCTCTGATCTCCTATGGTTTATTTTCCCTTGTCCTTTAGCACTGACCTTTTGCCAAATAGAAGAAGAGGTTAAGATGTAGTAATGTCTCATTGCAGTGGCAAGAACAGGGATAAAAAAGGCAGTGGAATCATGTAGAGATAGTTATTGGGTGGTGATATGGGCAGGAAAACAATTGATGCGGGCAGAAAATTATTCTAGAAAATGACGTTATTACACTTATTGTATATGTCCACTAAATGAATTAAAAAGGAAATAAAGAATTGCATAATAAATGCACTAATAATATGATTATCTCTAATTTATCCATAACATTTTTCTTGCTCATTTTTGCATTTGTCTTATTTAATGAATCATCAAAAATATGAATTAGTCATTTTTATTTTTAACGCCCATTTTCTTGTTTATAGAGCAACTATCCAACTACCAACCCACATAATAAAATTGAAAAGTATTAATATAATAAATTGGAGAAACATATTAATATAATAAATTATGTCATGAACAGAAACATTAATATTACAAAAAATTAAAACATATCACAAATTTAGTTAGTTGTCTTTTATAAATTTTTGAATTTTAATGGTAGTAATGTTAGAGAGAGAAGAATCAACAAATATTTTCTTATCTTTTTTAATTCAATTAATTGACATATAGAAAGAGAGTAAAAATGTTATTTTACTATAATTTTTCCTGTCCTTGTCAAATGTTTTTCTGCCCATATCATTTGCCTAGTTATTGCATTCTGATTGCATTGATCATTTCTTCCTATCCACACAATAAATCCTGCAAATCTTCTCTTCTAAAATTACCATGTTTCTAACACGGCTAATAAGGTATTCATGTAGAGATAGTTATTGCATTAACTTTAGTTGTGTATTGAGTTTTATCTCCATCCTCCTCCTTATTTTCCGAAACTTGAAGTGGCTTCTTTCTTTCTTCCTTTTAACTTCTTGAATCATTTTTCTGCCTGACTACAAGTTAAATCATTTCAGGATGATATTCTCCTAATTTAAAAAAAAATCAAATTTAACCATATATCAAAAAGTCACAATCTGAGAAAAAAAAAAATACAAGTCAACAACAACAATAGATTCCCAAAACAGCACATGTTTTTTCAATCAAACCATATGTATAATCTGGTATAGTGTTCATGCATTTAGAGCCATACCTTATATCTGGTCATACAAGATTTGGCTAATTATTACCAAATCCGTAACCTATGCCTTCAGTTGTTTGTTGCCTGTTGGTATGATAAAGATCCACTTTGAATTTTGACTACATTTTGTGTTGTAGAAATCAAACATTGCTTCTCATAAACAATAATTTTCCTTCATATGGGTCAAATAGAGTAAACATGATAAGATAGAGTCAAGATAACAAGTGGGCTTGTTTTAGGGGCCGTTATATAACAATTTATTCATCTCTGATCCTAACAGGTAAAACAGCTTTGCTGAACAAGTTCCACAACGAGTTCATTTCCAAGGCAACTGATATCGACCTAGTTGTCTATATAGAAGAAACAAGTGCATACGACACTGACACCATTCAAAAGATCATCGGAGACAGGTTAGGCCTGTCTGCTGATTGGAAAGGCTTAAAGGAAAGGGCTGCTGACTTGCACAATGCCCTTTGCAAGATGAACTTTTTGCTTATCTTTGATGCAATTTGGAAGCCGCTCGACTTCTTGGAGATTGGGATTCCAGTCCCGGCACATGGATCTAAAAGCAAGATCATTATTTCATCACAGAATGAACAAGTGTGTAATGGGATGGATGTAAAGAGGAAAATCAAAGTGGATTGCTTGCCCCATGATGAAGCATGGATGTTATTTCTAGAAAAAGTTGGTGGGGCAATATCTGGGTTGAATGTGGAGAAGCAGCGCCATGCGATGGAGCTGGTGAGTAGATGCGGTGGTTTACCACATGCACTTGTGGCGGTTGGCCGGGCCATGGCCTCAAAGAAAACTGTAGAAGAGTGGAAGCATGCTATCACTTCACTCAGGATTGCGCCTTGGCAGCTATTTAGTTTGGACACTTATCTCCTCAAAGATCTCAAAAGCAGCTATGATAATTTGTCTGATAATACATTGAAGATTTGTCTCTTGTACTGCTCTATGTTCCCGGAGGGATTCTCCATTCCTATGGAGTGGATAACAGGGTACTTTATAGGGGAAGGTTTTATCGATGATGATGCATACACCGGTATGGACGAGCTCTATGACAAGGGTCATGATTTATTAGGTATTCTAAAATCTACATGTCTATTGGAAAGAGGTGATGATGATTACCATGTGAAAATGCACCCTATGATTCGTGCCATGGCTTTGTGGATAGCCTCCCATGGTGACACCAATGATAACAGGTGGATTGTATGGGCAGAGGCTGGGTTAGAGGAAGCACCTCCGTTAGGGAAATGGAGTGGTGCTGGGAAGATATCACTAATAAAAAACAATATTCGGAATTTCCAAGAGAAACCACACTGCCCTCAACTAAAGACTCTGATTCTTCAACAAAACCCAACCTCAACAATATGCACTGGGTTCTTCCAATTCATGGCATCTCTTCGAGTTCTGGATCTATCACATACCTTCATAAATGAGCTGCCATCTGGAATGAACGTACTGGCTAGCCTTCAGTATCTTGACCTCAGCTACACAAAAATCCGATCACTCCCAAAGGAGTTGGAAGCTTTGGTGAATCTAAGGCTCTTGTTACTCTCTAACTTGCCTCTCGAGACTATTCCCAATGGGCTTGTCAGTAGCCTTTCAGCATTGCAGGTGATCCACTCTGATGTTTGCTTAGGCGATCCAGATGGATCTAGTGTTGTTGGAATCAACTTTACCGAGTTAGAGTGTTTGAATAAGCTGAAAGCGCTCGACATAACAATTCGAACGTCCAAATCTTTGCAAAAGCTGCAACAATCTCACCGTCTTGCCGGACGCACAAGAAACCTATATTTAAAAGGTTGCCATGGTCTATCAACAATTGTTTTGTCTTCTGATGAACATTGGAGAAACATGAATGGATTGAAGTGTCTTTGGGTTGCCAACTGTAATGAATTGAAAGAATTGCTCATCGACGACAATAGTAGCAGCAAAAATGCTGTTGCATCATCTGGTTCTTCCAGGGTCCTGCCCCATCCAGTGCCCAGTGTTCATCATCTGCCTAGAAACTTATATGAAACATGGGAAATCAATAGGAACAATGAGCAACCCCTGCTTCCAAATTTGCATAGCATGGTTCTTGAAGGGCTAAAATTAGCTCGCATAGTAAGAAGAGATGGATCTATGCAGCATCTTTCCTCTCTGACTATTAGGCAGTGTGATGCATTGGAATATTTAATTGTTACAGAGATGCAAACATCCAAGCGATATAGAAATGCCACCAGCACAATAGAGGTTTTTCCGAATCTTAGAACACTTTATCTTGGCGAATTGCCGAACTTAAAGAGCTTAAGCACAGAAATGAACTTGATGGCCTTTCCCGAGCTCACAGTCCTCACAATTGTCGACTGCCCAAGGTTAAAAATGTTGAAATTGGATGCAAAAGAGTTGAAGGAGATCCGATGCACGAAAGCGTGGTTGAACAAATTACACTGGAATGATGAAAATATAAAATCTTCCCTTCTGCCCCTCTTCAAATACTAGTTGTTTTTCATTTTTTTTCCTTTTTGATGTCTTTATGTTGGAGCAATATTGGGATGCAGATTAGTGATCATGAACATTTTATTTGTTACATTTACAATTTTACTTTGTGTTTATTTTTTTCCCCTGACTGTTCTCTTACACTTGTTCTCTGAGGTAGAAATTGAGGTGTTTTTACCGAATCCGTATCCGTATCCGAATAAAGTTATCCGTATCTGTATCCGAATATTTTGATTCGAATACGAATATTTTGCGGATATGATTATTGGTCGGTCGGATAATACCAGATCCGTTTTCACCCCTACTTGTGTTCTCTTGTGAGTGGAGGTAGTTGCCAGCGAGCCCGCAACATTTATTACGTTTTTTCTAATTTCGGAAAGTACTAGGAGATGAACAGCAATGCATAATTTATTCTGAGCAAAAAATGTTGTTCCAAGTATTTTTAAGATGGAGTTCCAGGATGGGCTTCACATAAAATGCCAAGCTATCAAATGATCGCGCTTCTCACTAATGAAACTTTTTTTTATTAAAACTTATAGAAAAAAGTTATTCAATTTCTAGAATTACGGGTAGTTTATGCAGGGGCTTTTTTGCAATTTAGGTGAAGTATGAGTATTTTTACAAATTTATAAGAACTTTGAGTCATTTCATAATACTCCACAATATAAGAGCCATAAAAAGTCCCTTCTTACACAGTTCCACGTGTCTTGAAAATAGTATATCAGATAGAAGTATCCATTAACTCGTTTTACACTTATCTTCAACTCCAAGAAGAATGCCATAACTGCTTCATAATACGTGTTGTCGGCAACGACGACGATGTAACATATTAAAATATTAGAAAACATTAGTCTGTTTCACACGTCGAGTCAGGACACAAAAAAAATTCTAATCAGTAACAAGTATCATCCTTTCCGCTAAAATTTTATTAGTAGTATAATATTAGTAATAACAGAAATTATACTTAGCTCCTAAATAAATTAAATACTAATTAAAATTTTAATTATATATGATTATTCTGAAATATTAGATAGTTAATTAAATTTTTTTTATATATAAATGATCATATTATAATTTTTGACTACTTTTATTATCATCAAGATGGTAATTTTAAGGATTTCTATCTAGACCCTTACTATAATAAGCAAGCTAAACGTCTTAGAATTTAGTTGATATGAAACTAAAAATAAAATAAAATAAAAAATGGACCAAAAATTGAACATATTTGGTTCAATCAACAAAACGATGGCACCAAAATGTAATTATATTCCTTTCCATCTTGTATTGATATATGCAATATGTAGATATTTTGCAAAACAAAGTGTATTCTCAATTTAAGATGCAAAGTTCAAGTTCGAAGCATCCATATCTGCAAGAAGGATTTTCTCACACGTGCCACCTCGCTTTTCATCCTCTTCTGAGAGCCATCCGCGTGTCAGAAGAAAGCAATACCAACCTCCATATATTTCCTCCAAAACCTATCCCTCTGTGCACACATCTCTCTCTCTCTCTCCCCCTCCCACCCCCTCCCCCCTAATGGCTACCACGGAAGGCCTTAAGCAAAGATCTACGGATAAATCAACAACATCTCCGGCTCCTTCAACCAACAAAACTCAAAAGACAATCAAAACAAAGCGGGGTATCCGGTCTCTTACCGTTGCTATAACAGTACCAGTCTTACTGTTTGCCACTTCAGCATACTTGAGCGGTACCGCGCACATCGCATCACATGGCAAGTTCGTACCGCCTATCCTGGCTTTCCATCTGGGAAACATTGCAATATCTGCAATAACTGGGTTCGCCGCCTGGCTAATTTGGGCCAAGGGCGGATTTCACCGCCAGCCTCAAGACATGTTTTTGTATTTTGGCCAGCTTTTGTTAGGTCTCATGTGGGGGCCTTTGATGTTTAAGGTTAAAGACAGAAAATTAGCACTAGCGGCGGCGGTGGCAATGGCAGCTTGCATGTTTGGCTGTATCAGGTCTTTTCGAAGAGTGAATAAGGTCGCCGGAGATATTTTTTTACCGTGTTTTGCATGGGCCGTGGTTCTTGCCATCTTTAGTTTTAAGTCTGTGTGATGTGTGAGAAGTACCGATGTTGTTTTTGTATCCTTTTCTAGGTTGTGTAATGTTTGTGCGGTTTTGTTGTTTTATATAATGCTTACTTATATGAGTGGTTTCTTGTTTTCAGTCTTAAGTTGGGATGTTATGTATTTATTATAGTGTTTGTTTTACTAAAAAAGTCTATCATCCCCCTGTTATTCAACTCATTAGGAAATGTTTGCAAACACTACAGCAAAATGCCTTTTATATCAGTATTATGTCGGTGGGTAATTTGTTGTATTTTGATAAAATCAAATGATTGATTCTTAGTAATTTATGCATGATTTATTACGGTGCTAACGCCCCTAAAACCGTGCCCCTAACACCGGTTTTAAACTGATTTGGGTCCAGCCAATTCCACGGACGTCAGAAAACCGGATACCACTCATTCTGAAAACTAGCCTAGTTTTCGCGGGCGTGTTGCTGATCACATCAAGGAGGATGAGGGGCAAATATGTGTTAGTGGAAGAATTCTTCCTTTTAGAAAAGGCCTTACCAGCATGCAAGATGCAAAATATCACGTATACCGTTTGGCCAAAATAAGGGCATATGTGATCTTTCCCATTTTGCAGGATTGTCCATGTGAAAGTCTTTTTATGTGAAACCAATATCAGTTAGATTTGCAAATGGTTCCTTAGGCTAGTGATTGTTTGCCATTTTGCCGACTTCAGTTTGGGATGTTCATTTGAAAAGAGTTCTTTTGTATGACAGGGTAATTTTTATGTTTGCAAAAAAAAAAAAATTTTAATTTGTGAAATTAGTGTTTTCGGCTTGTTGGCAGTCATTTTTCTGATTTTGCCAAAAGAGATGGTGAAACTTGAAATCGTCAATCCCATCGATGGGATAAATTCTTTTTACTATGGAAATAATGTCGAAAAAAATAAAAATAAAACTGATGTCGCCAATGGGGATGGCGATTTCAGGTTTGGTCATTCTCATTGGAGAAAAGAGTAGTTTTACAAATAATAAAAGCAATGAACTCGGTCGATTTGGCCCAAAAGAAGCCAGTTAACCTCAAATCGAATTTCAACCAACCGAAATAACCGACTTAAAATTTAAAAGCAAACCCAATTTTTATATAGTTAAATTGAACCACATGAGTTAAGCTGTACATTGTTCATATTTTACACGTTCATTTTACCTTTTATACTTTAGTTTGAACTCTTTTATATAGTACTTGTCAAAATTGGAGAATTTAAATTATGATGTCTAAATTAATTTCTTTTACCACTTCATAAAGATTATCCAAATATTTCCTTTTGAAACTTGTTAATTATGCCAAGATAGAACACAAATTCAAGATTTTATTACATTTAACTAAATAAGAAACGATGTTATTAGACATAGATGCTTGTCTTAAGAATGGAACTAAAAGAAAAACGAACTAAAATATCTCTTAAAGATGATAGCACCTCATTTGTCATTTGCTATTATACATTGATCTTTGTTGTGCCAAGAATGATACAATTCAAGTGAAGCTTTATGTTAATTGATTAGTATCCTTGGAATTGTGGCGGAGGTGGTGATGCATAACTTGTCCCTGTAATTGGAGGAAGAAATCCAGTGGATGGAGGGAGCTCTGGCGGTGGAGGAGAAATCCTTGGTGATAGAGGAGGCAGTGAAGCTCTGGGTGGCGGAGGAGAAGCAACTGGTGGTGGAGGAGCAGCAACTGGCGGTGGAGGCGGCGAGGCAGTTGGTGGAGGAGGAGAAGCAACTGGTGGTGGCGGTGAGAATAGCTTAGGTGGCGGTGCATAAACGGGCGGGGGATATTTTTGAGATGGAGATGGAGGTGGAGGTGAGATTGCTGGAGGCTGGGGAGGGGACACTTGAGGGCTTAGGGGTGTTGCGGGTGTTGTTGGAGATTGTATGGGTGTGGATTTCGGTGGTTGAGTTGGAGAGAGTGTCGGTGATAATGGAGATGCATCAGAATTACGGGGAGCTGGAGCGGGAGAAGGTGATTTTGATTTTGGAGATTTATATGGTGCACGTGTGTCTGGTGTTTCGGGACTAGGAGAAGGAGCCGTTGTGACAGGACTAGAGAATGGTGCTTTAGGTTCCGGAGGTTGTGCAGGTGCTACTGGAGCAACTTGCGGTGGATTAACCGGAACTGGTGAAGCATATGGTGCTTTAGGAACTGGAGGTTCAACAGGCGCTATCGTAGGTGGTTGAACCAGAACTGGTGATGCAAATGGTGCTTTAGGTTCCGGAGGTTGAACAGGTGCTACTGGAGAAACTTGTGGTGGTTGAACTGGAGCTGGTGAAGGTTTTGGAGGAACTTCCGGTGTGTAGCTTGGGGGCTGTGTTGGCTTAGGAGTTGGTGTTGACTTTTTCGGTGACGGTGTGGGCTTTGGAGCAGAGGGGGTAGGAGGAGATGGCCACCCACATTGCGCCTTGTAGCAATCAACCGGATGACTTACAACTGGCTTGCAATCATCTGCTGTCCTTTGTGTGGGCCTCTTTGTCTCATCCAAACAATTATTCTGGTCATTGAACGAGACACCGCTATTTAAAGATGATGTTACACACTTCTCATCCTCTGTTTGGAAGTAGTTATAAGAAAAAGTGAAGTTTTGTAGTCTTGGTAGCCCGCAAATTTGTGATGGAACTCCACCAGTAAAGATGTTATGAGAAAGATCCAACTGCCGAACCATGCTCATACCAGATATACTCCATGGAAGTGGCCCAGTGAGAGAATTGAAACTGGCGTCGAAAACTGATACATTTGCCAAGGCTCCAAGTTCAGCTGGCAAACAACCACCGAGTCCATTATTCAAGAGAATGAACTCATTTAGTGTGTTAGTCATGCGACCTACACTTCTTGGGATGCAACCTCCAAGCTTATTGTTTGCAAGTACAACAACCGAGGCTGTTGAGTTTCCAATATTTTCCGGAATACCAGAAATGAAACGGTTGTTGTTTACGAATATAGCATCTAGATTTTTGTCGAACAATTCCGATGGGAGCGGGCCTTCAAAGTCATTGAACCGAATATCAAGATACCTATAATTAACACCAATAAAAGTAACTCATCATAAGATATACACATGTACTTGAATCAATCAATTATGTACAAGGTTAGAAATATTCATGCCATACTTGAGAGCGGGTAGCTGAAGAACCACCTTGGGGAATAAACCGACAAAACGGTTGTTACTCACGTCAACCTCGTGGAGGAGGGTAAGACGGGAGAATGTTTCAGGAATGATACCACAAAATCGGTTTGAGTTTATGTGGAAGAGGGCCATATCTGTCAACAATCCCAGCTCAGCCGGGAGATAACCAGCAATGTCTCCACTATTCAAGTCAACACCGGCAACGACTGTTAAGTTGGAATCGTCTAGAGCTTGGGAGCAGAAGACGCCAGAGTAACTGCACACATCTCGGCCGACCCAATTGCCTGTGAAATTGTGTGGATCTGAGTAGATGGCTCGCTTCAAAGCCTGTTATTGATTAACATGTTAATCTTTTTTCTTAATTAAGTCGATAATGAGGAGATAATGGTATACAAATTATCATAATTAACAACAGTTTCTAAATTTAAGAGGATAGAAATGTAGGCATGTCATTCTGATTTATTGGAGAGATGAATTTTGCTGGTATTTAAGGATCAATATTAAACATGTTATGAGGCAATGTAAACATGTCATCACGGTTGAGATTGAAATATGTGCGGGCTCCAATGCCAGGATTGGTTTAGATACATTCATCAAAATATTAGGTTATTTGATTTTATTTTACAATTCAAAATGGTGATATATAAAAATCACTGTATTTTTTATTTAAATAAAAATCATTGTATTCTATACAAAAATTCATAATGACTCGACCAAAAATACTAACCTGCAGTCAATTAAATAATTTCATGGTAAACCATAAATATTATCATAAATAATTTTTATTCATCAGCATTTGATCTTAAGAGCAAATCAGATACAAACATTTTAGAATCAGGTTATTGTGATATTAGTTAAGATTGATCAGAAGAGCGATAAACAAAAATAAATCAATATACATAAAAATATTCATCAACTGAATTTTTACGTGAATGAAAATTCCTAACCTGTAGGGCAATATAAGCAATACGGAGGCGTTCATTGGCGAAATCCACACCTACTTTAATTTCAAACTTGTAATCAGACGATAATTCGCCATCCAAGGCCCGTAATGTGAGGAGTTGGCGCCGAGCAATTGCTGCGGCCTCAACATCTGTTAGGGCTGAGGCGAACGATAGAAGAAAAGAGGAAAAGAGAAGAAGAGGTATAAATCGTTCCATGTTTAGATTGTGTTAACAGTCCTTGGGGTATCCAAGGCTGCGTATAAAAAGAAGAGATAAAAAGAGAGGGAGAGATCCAGAGGAAGAGATAAAAAGAGGAATGGTGGAGAGGTAAATTGGAAAGGTGATGTGAATGTATACAGATTTATCTAAGAGGGAAATTGATGATGTGAATGGTTGGCCTTAGTTGGCGGGAGAGTTGGTTATTTTTGAATGGTTGGTTGGTTATTTGGCGGTTTAGTTGCTACGCGTATTACTTAGGGTCCTGAACTAAAGGAGAAAATATGTGGGACATTCACCATGGACAAGTATTTGATATGTTATTTTTTGAGGGAAAGTATTTGATATGTTATTATTTGCTGGCATGATATCATTTTTTTATTGGCTGGTGTTCAATGGACAAGTGCTAGCTTGTAATTTTGAGAATAAAAGGCACTGTGTCTATGTAGTTACGGCCGAAAAGTTTGGTTTTACTTTTATTTCTTTTAGTAAATTGATGGTTAGAAAATTGGAGAAAAAACAATTTCGGGTCGGATCCCTGGGAAATTCAAAAGCAAGTCCAGTAGAAGGTTATAAGATCCAAGTCCAATTTTAGCTCAAAATTGTTAATTCTGTTAATTAGGTTTGGGATGTGAATGGTGCACACAAATTTTGTGCTGGCTATCTTCTCGTGGTTGTTTGTTTGAGTTAGGAAGCCTAGTTTTAGAATGAGGTTTTCTAGGTAATAATAATTATTATTTGGAATATTTGCAATCTTGAAACAATATTAGGGGTGGTTGGAAAATAGACTCATGGGCTAGTGGTTGAGTATGCAAAGCACAATAAATTACAGTAAAACCTCATTAAATTAATACTCGATAAATTAATAATCCTCTAAGATAATAATTTTCTTCGGTCCGGACTTAGGCCCCGATAAAATAATAAGATAATAATTTTTCTGAAAATCCTTATATAAATCTATGGTCCCATCAATATCATAAATTAATAATCTTCTAAATCTAAGTTTATAAAATTTCATGGTCCCAACAATATTAATTTATAGAGGTTCTACTGTATATATGAAATTTTGATTTTTTTTTTTTTTTCTTCTTCTATTTTTTGTGTATTTTTGAAGGACTTGACGGAAGTTTTATCATGTTATGTGGCTGTAAAACCAAGTGAACCTAAATTAGTAAGTGTTGGAGCGAATGTTCTTCAGGTATGTGGTTAATTTGTACATTTGATCTATAATTAACGGTGAATGATTTGTTTTAGAATTTATTGCTATTTTTTTAATTATGTGTTTAAATCAGGTGCTATTTTCTTTGACTTCTTTTGAGTCATACCTTGATTTCTTCTCTCCAATCCAAGGCTAGAAACGCCATTTTAACATTAAGGTTTTTTTCTCAATTTTGAAGTGCTTAATTTGCATAAATTACTGAATTATTGTCAATTGGTGTAAACAGTTATAAATATGGAAGCAATTTTACAAATCTTTAATGTTAAGGACAAGAGGTTGCAGCTTTATCTGGTACATTTTGCATATATACCCCCTGAAAGCCAAGTTTTATGTTTTGCTCAATTCATCCTTGATTATTTTTGTATTTATTTATTTATTATTTATTGCTCAATTCAAGTAGGTCTTCTTTGGTATATTTGATTCTACAATATTGGGATATAGAGTTGAGTGACTGATTAACATTTTTATTAATTTTATAAACAGAGATTATATATAATACTATGGTGGCTAACATTTTCTTTTATAGTGATGATATTTCTTTGTCCGTTTCTTTTTAATTGGCTTCAGTCTTAATTCTAAATAATAATTAGTTCCATTTTTAGTTTTTTTATTTATTAAATTCAAGTAAAAATGCACAGCTAAGAAGTCCCTTGCCTTCATTCACACTCCAGGTACAATGTTGGTGTTTGTTTGTTGATGAAATATTTGTTATTAACATAGTCTGATTTTGTTATAATTGAACTGAAAATGTAGCTATATCAACAAGTCCTCCAATTAATTTCTTATAGATGAGGAGAAAGCACCAATATTGGCACTGCGTTGACGGTGATGGTGGCCGCTTCTAGTGGTCTCAATTTCAGGTTAGTTCAAGCCCTTGCATAGTTAGTATGGACCGTTTCAACATTATGCAAAAACTTTATTTTTGAAAGTGTCATTTATCTCTTATTTAGTGTCTCAAATTACTTAATTTATTGGTGGATGAAAAGTTAGGGTTTAAGATTGGAATGGAGGGGGTGTTATGCAAAATTACAAAATACAGCACTGGTACTTTAAAATTTTCATTAATAAATGAGCTAGTTTTCATAATTGCAAATCCCATGGTTGGTTTGTAAGTTTTCCATAATGGAGGGTTTGGTTTGCAAATTTTGAATAATTATGAGCAGTTGAACAATTGAGCAACTGCTTTTTTTTTTTTAGCTTATTTTCACTACGGCTCAGGGAAACGGGGCCAAAAATATGTTAGTATTTGAGATATATTGTTTGAGTAAGGAGTTCGAGAATTTCGGAGAGTTTCTTGTCAGATTTTTTTTGGGGTTCTTTATGTCTTTTAATGATGGTAAATATGATTTTCTTTTAACTTATGTTTTTTTTTTTTTGTGTTTTGTATTTAAGGTTGGCGAATAATGGACTTCTCTCCATATATTGTAGACTTCTTTCGTGCCTACAATTGAAGTATAGAGAAAGACTTTTCAAGGTGGTTTTTGAGTTTGATTTGGAAGTAGAATTTGATAAACATCGATATGAATATTTCTGAGTTGTATTTTTGTTTTATTTGACTGTAGTACAAGATGCTATAATGATAATGAAAATTATGTTTTATGGTGTTTATGGATGTTTGAGTTATTGTTCAAATTATCATTTACTTTTTGTAATATGAAATGAGTAAAAAATGGACGGCAAATAAATTATTGCCGTAGTAGTGTTGTCAGTTGAATACGGTTGTTGAGGCACTTAAATCGGTCTCAACATTTGAGGCAGTTTTGGACGTCTCAACATTTGAGGCAGTTTCGGGCACCTCTAACATTGAGGCAGTTTTGAGCTTATCAGGCGGACACGAAACTGTCTCTATAATGTTGA
This sequence comes from Juncus effusus, assembly GCA_027726005.1. NCBI lineage: Eukaryota > Viridiplantae > Streptophyta > Magnoliopsida > Poales > Juncaceae > Juncus > Juncus effusus. The sequence goes on along the minus strand of CM050910.1, from coordinate 4,685,721 downwards.
GGCGCAAAAAATGCCTCACATAAAAAAAAGTTGCCTCTACAAGTGTTTTTTTTAAGTAGTGATTTGCAACTAGAATATATGAAGACAGAAGATAAACGATTAAACATTTCAAGGGTAATAGGGTAAAAAGTCAATTGTTTTCTTCTGCGCAATATATTAGGCCTGTTAATAGTAAATTCCATAATTGTCAAAAAAAAATAATGAATTATTTTTCTGTTATAATCAGCAAACAAGGAGAAACAGATCATAACCAATACAAACGCATCTTGCGCAGGTAGGACTCACAAAGTACAGAAGAAGCAAGGATAAGCTAGACATGTTCAGTATGATGTGTACAGACACAAAATATACCGGCTACACAGAATCAAACATCCATCTAAAACAGGCGAATGAGGGTCACGTAATTCAGTCATCTAAAAGCTAAAAAATCCCTATCATTTTTCAAAATCCCATATTGGAGTTAGCATTAACAATTCTTTCAATACTTTCTTTTACTAACATTCTAAAGAACAATTTATTTCATATTTATTTTTTGCAATTCGAAATAATGCACTGAATAAAAGATAACATTTTGCAATGTATTTCACATATTATTTTGTACAATATTCTATAATTACTTTTATCACGTAAAACAATAAATTTATTCTTGGGACAACACTTATATCCCTCATCACAAATAATTAAATAATTATTTTTTCTTAATGCAAAAATTAAATAATTAGTTATTAAATTAGGATACATAATTAAATAATTAAATATAGTTGATAAATATTTGGCTTTATTTTGTTATTTTTAAATTTTTTATTCTTATGAATTATTCTACTTTTTATGGTTATTTTATAAATTATTGTTAATATAATTATCTTGTGATATTTTATATTAATTGTGTTGTAATGTTTATTTTGATTTTTGTTTGAAATATCATAATTTAACAAAATATATGTAATTAACTCATATATTTAATTTATCTAATTAAAATAATTATTCCAATTTAACATAATTCCTTTCTAATTACCTTTTAATTTTTAAAACAGTAATTATCTTTTAAATTCTCTTCAAATTTCATCTAAGATTCTATCACATCAAACAACACACACAAAAAAAATATGCTTCATCCATCTTACCTTCATCTTTTTGTCTTGGTATACTCCCAATGTCTACCAAAGTCTTCCAAATCAAACGGCCCCTTGTGAAGTTACTAATTGTCTAGGAAATAGGAATCCACATACGGTTGCAAAAATAATAGAAGAATAAATGGATACGCATGCATATCCTTTTAACTAACACTATAGCATTATTCACTCCAATAAACTAGTAGGGTGCGTTTATTTCATAGAAAAGTTAAATTTTCTTTGTAATGTTAGAGCATTAGAATCACATTACCATGCTTATTTGACATGAGAATCTACGTGGCAGGAATATCACATTTCCATGGCAAAGTGATATTACCACAGTGGGAATGTGATTCCCACATAAAAGAATGGTAATGTTACATTCCCATGTCTATTACCAAAATATCATTATTTGTTGTGTTATTTATTATTTACTTTTACATGATTATTATTATTTTATTTTTATTTACTAATTATATTTTAATTATAGAAATAAAATATAACTAAATAATAATAATAATATTTTAATAGTTCAATTTAGAAATTAAATTATATGTTCTATTCATTAAATAATTATTCGAAAATGGGTTGTGAATTTTCTTTTTCTTAATTTATGCAAACTTGTTATGATTTAATTACAAAAAATACAATTTAATTAAAATAGTATTAAACATACAATTTTTTAGATAATAATATCTATTTAGAGATTATATCATATGAAGTTAGTAAAATTTTATAATTAAATATGGTTGATTTGTTATATTAGAATCAATGACATATTAATCATTTTATAATTAAAAATAATTCAAATCATTAACATTCCTATAAATCTAAATTTGTGAAGTAAACAAAAATATTTTTTTGTCATGATAAAGTGATTCCAAGAAATCACATTTTTAGGAATGTAATTATCATGATAATCTCACGTTACCGTACAGTAAACACACCCCTAAAGAAAACGGCTATGCATGCATGCATGCAATCCTTTCGTTTTTCTTTTGACATGAAAAAATGTCATCATTTAACTACCTAATTAAGTCTTCTGAGACCTATTTGAGAATATAGGGATGAGAGCAATTTTTTCTTCTAACTTTTCATGTGGATCTTCTTGTGTATATATATAAGGCCATGTGGATCCTTCTTGTAATTTTCGCAAAGAATTTTATTTTGAACTATCTGAGGTAAATCCAATCCTTTCGGCACAAGCAGCAATAACAGCACAGGATACCGGTTTACAGCTAATAATAGTCATGCTTTATTAGTAAATACGTCTCCACCGCCAGATAAGGATAAGGGTAAAAGATAATCCGTTACTATCTTGGGCTAACGTCATGCTTATTTTATATTACAACACTGAACATGTATATACTTTTTTACATTTGACACGTTGCAAACTTGTCTTCATGGTTCATCAACAATCATAGGTCTCTTGATGACAGTGTTGCGAACCCAAAGAAGCGAACAAGAAAAGTGTTATTTCCAGAAGAAGAAAGTTTTTCTGAATAAATGTAACAAAGGTAATTTTTTTTTAACAATATCCATAAACCCTTATTCAAATACTGTAATATTTTTCTTTCTCATACTTTAGGTGTGGTAACCAGTATATATGATATAGAGGCCTGTCTATATTACTTCAGAGCACATCTTTTTGATGTATTGTAATCTAATATTTTTCTTTATCATACTTTAGGTGTGGTAACCAGTATATATGATATAGTGGCCTATCTATATTAAATTACTTCGGAGCACATCTTTTTGATGTATTGTAATCTCTGAATTCTATCTTATTAGCTTTGTATAATTATCTGTCGGTGCATGACATCTCTGAGACATATAGTTTGGTAGTATGACATGCTTTTGGTATCTACTTGTATAATTATATGGTAGTGACATATATATATATATATATATATATATATATATATATATACTTTGCCGCATGTTTTTTATTATTATTATGCTCTTTTTATGTTGGATTAGTTTCTGTTCCAATTTCACCTGCATGATCTTTTTAAATTAACTAAATTATGAAATAAAAGTATTTTAGAAACCGCAGCGCGGGTAATTTTCCTAGTTAAACTAAAAATCAAAGTTAACTGCTGAGTGGACACGTGGACATCAGTGCTCTGGTGGGCTAAATTTAGCAGCTGAACTTTTCTCTATTAGTTAGTGTATTCATTCGTGTAACAATTCATTTCCCCTGTCACAATAACTCGCTTCACAGGAAGTTAGAGAAAATCAGGCACACGAAATGAGATACATGGTATCAACTTATTCCCCTTTGTTTTAGATGGACTAGGCTCTTTGAACGTATTTCCAGTTTTAATTATTCATCTCTCATTTGAACTGTAGACACCACAAAAAGCCACACATGTTCTCATATTAAATTCTACACCGAGCCCATTTAGGTTTCCTCTCAAATTCACCATAATTTCAATTTCAATCTTACCATAACAAATTTCCTGAGCAATTCTCTCTCCCTTTCTTTGTGCAATCTTGATCTCCTCTCAATTGACAATTTGATTGAGGGATTGTAATTCTTTTTTCTCCTTCTTTCGATTTTCTCTAAGCTCAAATTTCTCAGCGCAAGTGCAAGATAGAGGAAACTGTACTGAAGAACCCGCATAAAAGACTAATCACATTAAGAAAGAAAGAAGAGGTAAAATTTATGTTCATTTTTTTAGGAAATTTGTTTTTTTATTGAGTAATGTGTTTTCATTTTGTATTTATTGTTTCCTTTAATTAAAGCTTTGTTTATAAAGAATGTTAAATCAGTGTTTTTGTTTTGTTCGAATTTGGCCATATGAAATACCAAGATGACATCAGATTTGTTTTTAGCATTCTCAATTAAACGAATCGTAATCTAAAAATGATGTGTTTTCAAGTATTTTAGCATTTTGTATCAGTAATCAGAGATGTTCTTTCCTTTTCTTGCTACCTCAAAAAAAAAATAAAAAAATAAACAAAATAAACAAAATAAAGAGATTTGGTAGTTAGTTTATTTACAGTGTTGCAAAAATTTTCGATTTAGACTGATTAATTTTGGATTAGTAACAAATTTTTAGAAAAATGACTGGACTTAGCAAATTTTTTTGAAAAATCTTTTGTCCGATTTGAGCTTGATTTGAACCGATTTTTATGAGATTTGGTTATATTTTTCCTAAAAAATCCAAAAAATAATATTTGTAGATTCTTCATGTCTAAACTTTTACAACATTACTTTATTTATTATATCTATCATTGTGCAATTTGGAAAAAAAAAAAAGAAAACAAAATAACAAATCTCAAAACCTCTCGAAAAACATATAATATAATTTGGTAGTTAGTTTGCTGATTTTTTTGCTAATAAAGAGTACATTCTGCATCATCTCCTGCCGCATTTGATCAATCTCAACAAAGAGCAGCTCGAGGAGAAGCTGCTTGAGGCGAAGCTTGTTTCTGTCTTGAGAAAGTATTTTTTTTTTCTTCTTTTAATTTTCCTTTTCTTTCTTCAATTTCTGCAATAACAGAGTCTTGAAACTATGACAGGTGTGGCCCTCACTGATATGAAAATAAAAAATTCCACTTGCGGAATGGAACGAGTGATCTGGTATGCAATTACTTTCTTTCTTTGAAATAAATCAGTTTATCAATTCAATACATTACTCATTAATTAATTAATTTTTTTAATTCCATTTTTTGTTCTGTATTTTATTATGTTTCTGAATTAAATACTTAATTTCCTTGTGCAATTATGCAGTCATGCACCAAGGTGGCGAAGGATTTTGACTCTCCTGAAAATGTGGGGCCGTTTCTGTCGTTGACTGAGGACTTCCGGAAGCTTCCGAGGAACCACCGGCCCAAGGAGGACAAACTAGAGGTAAAACCTAAGAACCTCATCCTTCTTTATTCTTTCTGTAACTTTCGGTCATATCTTAAAAATAAAAATAAAAAAATGGCGTTCTTGTACAGGTCAAGAGGATGATTGTGTACGCACTGTCCGAAGCGGTGAGTGAACTGGAGAGTGGGGACCGTCAGGGAACAGGCAGGGATGGAAGTAATAGTTTGAGGTAAAACCTAGGCATAATTTAATCATAATATTTTATTTCCCAAAATTTTGTTGAATGTAAATGTTAACATATCATAGAAAATGATATTCTTGTGCAGATCTTGAAGACGGACCCGCCATGACACATGGAAGACGATCCCGCCATGACACATTGAAGACGGACCCGTCACGACACCACCCGCCGAGACACATTGAAGACGGGACCGCCACGACACCTTGAAGACGGACCCGTCACGACACATTGAAGATGGGCCCGCCACGACACATCGAAGACGGACCCGTCACGAAACATCGAAGACGGACCCGCCACGACACCTTGAAGACGAGCCCGCCACGACACATTGAAGACGGGCCCACCACGACACCATGAAGACGGACCCGCCACGACACATTGAAGACGATACACTGAAGACGGGCCCGCCACGACACACTGAAGACGGGCCCGCCAAGACACACTGAAGACGGGCCCGCCACGACACACTGAAGACGGGCCCGTCACGACACATTGAAGATGGACCCATCACTACACCACCCGCCAGGACACATTGAAGACAGGCCCGCCACGACACCTTGAAGACGGACCCGCCACGACACATTGAAGATGCGCCCGCCACGACTCATTGAAGACGGACCCGCCACGACACCTTGAAGACGGACCCGCCACGACACCTTGAAGACGGACCCATCACGACACCTTGAAGACGGGCCCGCCACGACACCTTGAAGACGGGCCCGCCACGACACCTTGAAGACGGGCCCGTCACGACACATTGAAGACGGTCCCGTCACGACACATTGAACACGGACCCGCCACGACACATTGAAGACGGGCCCGCCACGACACATTGAAGACGGACCCGTCACGACACATTGAAGATGGACCCGTCATAACACCACCCGCCAGGACACATTGAAGACGGGCCCGCCACGACACAATGAAGACGGGCCCGCCACGACACCTTGAAGACGGGCCCGTCACGACACCTTGAAGACGGTCCCGTCACGACACCTTGAAGACGGATCCGCCACCACACATTGAAGACTGTCCCGTCACGACACATTGAACACGGACCCGCCACGACACATTGAACACAGACCCGCCACCGCCACGACACATTGAAGACGGGCCCGCCACGACACCTTGAAGGCGGGCCCGCCACGACACGTCGAAGACGGTCCCGCCACGACACGTCGAAGACGGGCCCGCCACGACACGTTGAAGACGGTCCCGCCATGACACCTTGCAGACGGACCCGTCACGACACATTGAAGACGGACCCGCCACGACACATTGAAGACCGTCCCGTCACGACACATTGAACACGGACCCGCCACGACACATTGAACACGGACCCGCCACGACACATTGAACACGGACCCGCCATGACACATTGAAGACAGACCCGTCACCGCCACGACACATTGAAGATAGGGCCCGCCACGACACATTGAAGACGGACCCGCCTCGACACATTGAAGACAGACCCGTCACGACACGACACATTGAAGACGGGCCCGCCACGACACATTGAAGACGGTCCCGTCACGAAACATTGAAGATGGACCCGTCATAACACCACCCGCCAGGACACATTGAAGACGGGACCGCCACGACACATTGAAGACGGACCCGCCACGACACATTAAAGACGGATCCGCCACCACACATTAAAGACGGTCCCGTCACGACACATTGGACACGGACCCGCCACGACACATTGAAGACAGACCCGTCACCGCCACGACACATTGAAGACGGGCCCGTCACGACACATTGAAGATGGACCCGTCACTACACCACCCGCCAGGACACATTGAAGACGGGCCCGCCACGACACATTGAAGACGGACCCGCCACGACACCTTGAAGACGGACCCGCCACGACACCTTGAAGACGGTCCCGTCACGACACATTGAACACGGGCCCGCCACGACACATTGAAGACGGGCCCGCCACGACACCTTGAAGACGGGCCCGTCACGACACATTGAAGACGGATCCGCCACGACACATTGAAGACGGTCCCATCACGACACATTGAACACGGACCCGCCACGACACATTGAAGACAGACCCGTCACGACACGACACATTGAAGACGGGCCCGCCACGACACATTGAAGACGGTCCCGTCACGACACATTGAAGATGGACCCGTCATAACACCACCCGCCAGGACACATTGAAGACGGGCCCGCCACGACACCTTGAAGACGGACCCGTCACGACACATTGAGGACGGATCCGCCACCACACATTGAAGACGGTCCCGTCACGACACATTGAACACGGACCCGCCACGACACATTGAAGACAGACCCGTCACCGCCACGACACATTGAAGACGGGCCCGCCACGACACATTGAAGACGGTCCCGTCACGCACATTGAAGATGGACCCGTCACTACACCACCCGCCAGGACACATTGAAGACGGGCCCGCCACGACACATTCAAGACCGCCACGACAACTCGAAGACGGACCCGTCACGACACATTGAAGACGGTCCCGTCACGACACATTGAACACGGACCCGCCACTACACATTGAAGACAGACCCGTCACCGCCACGACACATTGAAGACGGCCCCGCCACGACACCTTGAAGACGGACCCGTCACGACACATTGAAGACGGACCCGCCACGACACATGGAAGACAGTCCCGTCACGACACATTGAAGACAGACCCGTCACCGCCACGACACATTGAAGACGGGCCCGCCACGACACATTGAAGACGGTCCCGTCACGACACATTGAAGATGGACCCGTCACTACACCACCCGCCAGGACACATTGAAGACGGGCCCGCCACGACACATTGAAGACGGACCCGCCACGCCACCCTGAAGACGGACCCGTCACGACACATTGAAGACAGACCCGTGACCGCCATGACACATTGAAGACGGGCCCGCCACGACACCTTGAAGACGGACCCGCCACGACGCATTGAAGACGGTCCCGTCACGACACATAGAATACGGACCCGCCACGACACATTGAAGACAGACCCGTCACGACACGACACATTGAAGACGGGCCCGCCACGACACATTGAAGACGGTCCCGTCACGACACATTGAAGACGGTCCCGTCATAACACCACCCGCCAGGACACATTGAAGACGGGCCCGCCACGACACATTGAAGACGGGCCCGTCACGACACATTGAAGACGGATCCGCGACCACACATTGAAGACGGTCCCGTCACGACACATTGAACACGGACCCGCCACGACACATTGAAGACAGACCCGTCACCGCCACGACACATTGAAGACGGTCCCGTCACGACACATCGAAGATGGACCCGTCACTACACCACCCGCCAGGACACATTGAAGACGGGCCCGCCACGACACATTGAAGACCGCCACGACACCTCGAAGACGGACCCGTCACGACACATTGAAGACGGTCCCGTCACGACACATTGAACACGGACCCGCCACTACACATTAAAGACAGACCCATCACCGCCACGACACATTGAAGACGGCCCCGCCACGACACATTGAAGACGGGCCCGCCACGACACCTTGAAGACGGACCCGTCACGACACATTGAAGACGGTCCCGTCATGACACATTGAACATGGACCCGCCACGACACATTGAAGACAGACCCGTCACCGCCACGACACATTGAAGACGGGCCCGCCACGACACATTGAAGACGGTCCCGTCACGACACATTGAAGATGGACCCGTCACTACACCACCCGCCAGGACACATTGAAGACGGGCCCGCCACGACACCTTGAAGACGGACCCGCCACGCCACCTTGAAGACGGACCCGTCACGACACATTGAAGACGCATCCGCCACGACACATTGAAGACGGTCCCGTCACGACACATTGAACATGGACCCGCCACGACACATTGAAGACAGACCCGTCACCGCCACGACACATTGAAGACGGGCCAGCCACGACACATTGACGACGGTCCCGCCGCGACACATTGAAGACGGGACCGCCGCGACACCTTGAAGGCGGACCCGCCACGACACATTGAAGACGGCCCGACACATTGAAGACGGCCCCGCCACGACACCTTGAAGACGGTCCCGCCACGACACATTGAAGACTGTCCCGCCACGACACATTGAAGACGGGCCCGCCACGACACATTGAAGACGGTCCAGTCACGACACATTGAAGACGGGCCCGCCACGACACATTGAAGACGGGCCCGTCACGACACCTTGAAGACGGGCCCGACACGACACATTGATGACGGTCCCATCACGACACATTGAACACGGACCCGCCACGACACATTGAAGACAGACCCGTCACCGCCACGACACATTGAAGACGGGCCCGCCACGACACATTGACGACGGCCCCGCCACGACACATTGAAGACGGCCCCGCCACGACACCTTGAAGACGGCCCCGCCACGACACATTGAAGAGGGACCCGCCACGACACCTTGAAGACGGACCCGTCACGACACATTGAAGACGGACCCGCCACGACACATTGAAGACGGCCCCGCCACGACACCTTGAAGACGGCCCCGCCACGACACCGTGAAGACGGGCCCGCCACGACACATTGAAGAGGGACCCGCCACGACACCTTGAAGACGGACCCGTCACGACACATTGAAGACGGACCCGCCACGACACATTGTAGACGGGCCCGCCACGACACATTGTAGACGGGCCCGCCACGACACCTTGAAGACTATCCCGCCACGATACATTGAAGACGGGCCCGCCACGACACATTGAAGACGGTCCGTCACGACACACTGAAGATGGACCCGTCACTACACCACCCGCCAGGACACATTGAAGACGGGTCCGCCACGACACCTTGAAGACGGACCCGCCACGACACCTTGAAGACGGACCCGTCACGACACAATGAAGACGGATCCGACACGACACATTGAAGACGGTCCCGTCATGACACAATGAAGACGGACCCGACACGACACATTGAAGACGGTCCCGTCACGACACATTGAACACGGACCCGCCACGACACCCTGAAGACGGGCCCGCCACGACACATTGAAGACGGTCCCGTCATGACACATTGAAGACGGTCCCGTCACGACACCACCCGCCAGGACACAATGAAGACGGGCCCGCCACGACACATTGAAGACCGCCACGACACCTCGAAGACGGATCCGCCACGACACATTGAAGACGGTCCCGTCACGACACATTGAACACGGAGCCGCCACTACACATTGAAGACAGACCCGTCACCGCCACGACACATTGAAGACGGGCCCGCCACGACATGACATATTGAAGACGGATCCGCCACGACACATTGAAGACGGTCCCGTCATGACACATTGAACACGGACCCGCCACGACACATTGAAGACAGACCCGTCACCGCCACGACACATTGAAGACGGGCCCGCCACGACACATTGAAGACGGTCCCGTCACGACACATTCAAGATGGACCCGTCACTACACCACCCGCCAGGACACATTGAAGACGGGCCCGCCACGACACATTGAAGACGGGCCCACCACGACACATTGAAGACGGTCCCGTCACGACACATTGAACACGGACCCGCCACGACACATTGAAGACAGACCCGTCACCGCCACGACACATTGAAGACGGGCCTGGCACGACACCTTGAAGGCGGGCCCGCCACGACACATTGACGACGGTCCCGCCACGACACCTTGAAGACGGGCCCGCCACGACACATTGAAGACTATCCCGCCACGATACATTGAAGACGGGCCCGCCACGACACATTGAAGACGGTCCCGTCACGACACATTGAAGATGGACCCGTCACTATACCACCCGCCAGGACACATTGAAGACGGGCCCGCCACGACACATTGAAGACGGATCCGACACGACACATTGAAGATGGTCCCGTCACGACACATTGAACACGGACCCGCCACGACACATTGAAGACAGACCCGTCACCGCCACGACACATTGAAGACGGGCCCGCCACGACACCTTGAAGAAGTGCCCGCCACGACACATTGACGACGGTCCCGCCACGACACATTGAAGACGGGCCCGCCAAGACACATTGAAGACGGGCCCGTCACGACACCTTGAAGACGGGCCCATCACGACACCTTGAAGACGGGCCCGCCACGACACATTGAAGACGGTCCCATCTCGACACATTGAAAAGGGACCCGTCACTACACCACCCGCCAGGACACATTGAAGACGGGCCCGCCACGACACCTTGAAGACGGACCCGTCACGACACATTGAAGACGGATCCGACACGACACATTGAAGACGGTCCCATCACGACACATTGAAGACAGACCCGTCACCGCCACGACACATTGAAGACAGACCCGTCACCGCCACGACACATTTAAGACGGGCCCGCCACGACACATTGAAGACGGACCCGTCACGACACATTAAAGACGGATCCGCCACGACACATTGAAGACGGTCCCGTCACGACACACTGAACACGGACCCGCCACGACACATTGAAGACAGACCCGTCACCGCCACGACCCATTGAAGGCGGGCCCGCCACGACACAATGAAGACGGTGCCGTCACGACACATTGAAGATGGACCCGTCACTACACCACCCGCCAGGACACATTGAAGACGGGCCCGTCACGACACATTGAAGACCGCCACGACACCTCGAAGACGGACCCGTCACGACACATTGAAGACGGTCCCGTCACGACACATTAAACACGGACCCGGCACTACACATTGAAGACAGACCCGTCACCGCCACGACACATTGAAGACGGCCCCGCCACGACACCTTGAAGACGGATCCGACACGGTACATTGAAGACGGTCCCGTGACGACACATTGAACACGGACCCGCCACGACACATTGAAGACAGACCCGTCACCGGCACGACACATTGAAGACGGGCCCGCCACGACACCTTGAAGGCGGGCCCGCAACGACACATTGACGACGGGCCCGCCACGACACATTGAAGACGGGCCCGCCACGACACATTGAAGACGGTCCCGTCACGACACATTGAAGATGGACCCGACACTACACCACCCGCCAGGACACATTGAAGACGGGCCCGCTGGGACACATTGAAGACGGGCCCGCCACGACACCTTGAAGACTGGCCCGCCACGACACCTTGAAGACGGACCCGTCACGACACATTGAAGACGGATCCGACACGACAGATTGAACACGGACCCGTCACGACACATTGAAGACAGACCCGTCACCGCCACGACACATTGAAGACGGGCCCGCCACGACACATTGAAGACGGACCCGTCACGACACATTGAAGACGGTCCCGCCACGACACATTGAAGACGGTCTCGTCACGACACATTGAAGATGGACCCGTCACTACACCACCCGCCAGGACACATTGAAGACGGGCCCGCTACGACACATTGAAGACCGCCACGACACCTCGAAGACGGACCCGTCACGACACACGGAAGACGGATCCGCCACGACACATTGAAGATGGTCCCGTCACGACACATTGAACACAGACCCGTCACCGCCACGACACATTGAAGACGGCCCCGCCACGACACCTTGAAGACGGACCCGCCACGACACATTGAAGACAGACCCGTCACCGCCACGACACATTGAAGACGGGCCCGCCACGACACATTGAAGACGGTCCCGTCACGACACATTGAAGATGGACCCATCACTACACCACCCGCCAGGACACATTGAAGACGGGTCCGCCACGACACATTGAAGACGGACCCGCAACGCCACCTTGAGGACGGACCCGTCACGACACATTGAGGACGGACCCGTCACGACACATTGAACACGGACCCGCCATGACACATTGAAGACAGACCCGTCACCGCCACTACACATTGAAGACGGGCCCGCCACGACACACTGAAGACGGGCCCGCCACGACACACTGAAGACGGTCCCGTCACGACACACTGAAGATGGACCCGTCACTACACCACCCGCCAGGACACATTGAAGACGGGCCCGTCACGACACATTGAAGACGGGCCCGCCACGACACATTAAAGACGGACCCGCCCTGCCACGACACCTTGAAGACGGACCCGCAACGCCACCTTGAAGACGGACCCGTCACGACACATTGAGGACGGATCCGCCACGACACATTGAAGACGGTCCCGTCACGACACATTGAACACGGACCCGCCACGACACATTGAAGACGGGCCCGCCACGACACATTGAAGACGGGCCCGTCACGACACATTGAAGACGGGCCCGTCACTACACCACCCGCCAGGACACATTGAAGACGGACACGCCACGACACCTTGAAGACGGACCCGTCACGACACATTGAAGACGGATCCGACACGACACATTGAAGACGGTCCCGTCACGACACATTGAACACAGACCCGCCACGACACATTGAAGACAGACCCGTCACCGCCACGACCCATTGAAGGCGGGCCCGCCACGACACAATGAAGACGGTCCCGTCACGACACATTGAAGATGGACCCGTCACTACACCACCCGCCAGGACACATTGAAGACGGGCCCGTCACGACACATTGAAGACCGCCACGACACCTCGAAGACGGACCCGTCACGACACAATTAAGACGGATCCGCCGCGACACATTGAAGACAGTCCCGTCAAGACACATTGAACACGGACCCGCCACTACACATTGAAGACAGACCCGTCACCGCCACGACACATTGAAGACGGGCCCGCCACGACACATTGAAGACGGACCTGCCACGACACCTTGAAGACGGATCCGACACGACACATTGAAGACGGTCCCGTCACCACACATTGAACACGGACCCGCCACGACACAATGAAGACGGACCCGCCACGACACATTGAAGACTATCCCGCCACGACCCATTGAAGGCGGGCCCGCCACGACACATTGAAGACGGTCCCGTCACGACACATTGAAGATGGACCCGTCACTACACCACCCGCCAGGACACATTGAAGACGGGCCCGCCACGACACATTGAAGACGGACCCGTCACGACACATTGAAGACGGATCCGTCACGACACATTGAACACAGACCCGTCACGACACATTGAAGACAGACCCGTCACCGCCACGACACATTGAAGACGGGCCCGCCACGACACATTGAAGACGGTCCCGTCACGACACATTGAAGATGGACCCGTCACTACACCACCCGCCAGGACACATTGAAGACGGGCCCGTCACGACACATTGAAGACGGCCCCGCCACGACACCTTGAAGACGGACCCGCCACGACACATTGAAGACAGACCCGTCACCGCCACGACACATTGAAGACGGGCCCGCCACGACACATTGAAGACGGTCCCGTCACGACACATTGAAGATGGACCCATCACTACACCACCCGCCAGGACACATTGAAGACGGGTCCGCCACGACACATTGAAGACGGACCCGCAACGCCACCTTGAGGACGGACCCGTCACGACACATTGAACACGGACCCGCCATGACACATTGAAGACAGACCCGTCACCGCCACTACACATTGAAGACGGGCCCGCCACGACACACTGAAGACGGGCCCGCCACGACACACTGAAGACGGTCCCGTCACGACACACTGAAGATGGACCCGTCACTACACCACCCGCCAGGACACATTGAAGACGGGCCCGTCACGACACATTGAAGACGGGCCCGCCACGACACATTAAAGACGGACCCGCCCTGCCACGACACCTTGAAGACGGACCCGCAACGCCACCTTGAAGACGGACCCGTCACGACACATTGAGGACGGACCCGTCACGACACATTGAGGACGGATCCGCCACGACACATTGAAGACGGTCCCGTCACGACACATTGAACACGGACCCGCCACGACACATTGAAGACGGGCCCGCCACGACACATTGAAGACGGGCCCGTCACGACACATTGAAGACGGGCCCGTCACTACACCACCCGCCAGGACACATTGAAGACGGACACGCCACGACACCTTGAAGACGGACCCGTCACGACACATTGAAGACGGATCCGACACGACACATTGAAGACGGTCCCGTCACGACACATTGAACACAGACCCGCCACGACACATTGAAGACAGACCCGTCACCGCCACGACCCATTGAAGGCGGGCCCGCCACGACACAATGAAGACGGTCCCGTCACGACACATTGAAGATGGACCCGTCACTACACCACCCGCCAGGACACATTGAAGACGGGCCCGTCACGACACATTGATGACCGCCACGACACCTCGAAGACGGACCCGTCACGACACAATTAAGACGGATCCGCCGCGACACATTGAAGACAGTCCCGTCAAGACACATTGAACACGGACCCGCCACTACACATTGAAGACAGACCCGTCACCGCCACGACACATTGAAGACGGGCCCGCCACGATACATTGAAGACGGACCTGCCACGACACCTTGAAGACGGATCCGACACGACACATTGAAGACGGTCCCGTCACCACACATTGAACACGGACCCGCCACGACACAATGAAGACGGACCCGCCACGACACATTGAAGACTATCCCGCCACGACCCATTGAAGGCGGGCCCGCCACGACACATTGAAGACGGTCCCGTCACGACACATTGAAGATGGACCCGTCACTACACCACCCGCCAGGACACATTGAAGACGGGCCCGCCACGACACATTGAAGACGGACCCGTCACGACACATTGAAGACGGATCCGTCACGACACATTGAACACAGACCCGTCACGACACATTGAAGACAGACCCGTCACCGCCACGACACATTGAAGACGGGCCCGCCACGACACATTGAAGACGGTCCCGTCACGACACATTGAAGATGGACCCGTCACTACACCACCCGCCAGGACACATTGAAGACGGGCCCGTCACGACACATTGAAGACCGCCACGACACCTCGAAGACGGACCCGTCACGACACAATTAAGACGGATCCGCCACGACACATTGAAGACGGTCCCGTCAAGACACATTGAACACGGACCCGCCACTACACATTGAAGACAGACCCGTCACCGCCACGACACATTGAAGACGGGCCCGCCACGACACATTGAAGACGGACCCGCCACGACACCTTGAAGACGGATCCGACACGACACATTGAAGACGGTCCCGTCACGACACATTGAACACGGACCCGCCACGACACATTGAAGACAGACCCGTCACCGCCATGACACATTGAAGACGGGCCCGCCACGACACATTGAAGACGGACCCGTCACGACACATTGAAGACGGTCCCGCCACGACACATTGAAGACGGTCCCGTCACGACACATTGAAGATGGACCCGTCACTACACCACCCGCCAGGACACATTGAAGACGGGCCCGCTACGACACATTGAAGACCGCCACGACACCTCAAAGACGGACCCGTCACGACACACGGAAGACGGATCCGCCACGACACATTGAAGATGGTCCCGTCACGACACATTGAACACGGACCCGCCACTACACATTGAAGACAGACCCGTCACCGCCACGACACATTGAAGACGGCCCCGCCACGACACCTTGAAGACGGGCCCGCCACGACACCTTGAAGACGGACCCGCCACGACACATTGAAGACAGACCCGTCACCGCCACGACACATTGAAGACGGGCCCGCCACGACACATTGAAGACGATCCCGTCACGACACATTGAAGATGGACCCGTCACTACACCACCCGCCAGGACACATTGAAGACGGGCCCGCCACGACACATTGAAGACGGACCCGCAACGCCACCTTGAAGACGGACCCGTCACGACACATTGAACACGGACCCGCCACGACACATTGAAGACAGACCCGTCACCGCCACTACACATTGAAGACGGGCCCGCCACGAGACATTGAAGATGGGCCCGCCACGACACATTGAAGACGGACCCGCCACGACACACTGAAGACGGTCCCGCCACGATACATTGAAGACGGTCCCGTCACGACACATTGAAGATGGACCCGTCACTACACCACCCGCCAGGACACATTGAAGACGGGCCCGTCACGACACATTGAAGACGGGCCCGCCACGACACATTAAAGACGGGCCCGCCCTGCCACGACACCTTGAAGACGGACCCGCCACGACACATTGAAGACGGACCCGCCACGACACATTGAAGACGGTCCCGCCACGACACATTGAACACGGACCCGCCACGACACATTGAAGACGGGCCCGCCATGACACATTGAAGACGGTCCCGTCACGACACATTGAACACAGACCCGCCACGACACATTGAAGACAGACCCGTCACCGCCACGACCCATTGAAGGCGGGCCCGCCACGACACAATGAAGACGGTCCCGTCACGACACATTGAAGATGGACCCGTCACTACACCACCCGCCAGGACACATTGAAGACGGGCCCGTCACGACACATTGAAGACCGCCACGACACCTCGAAGACGGACCCGTCACGACACAATTAAGACGGATCCGCCGCGACACATTGAAGACAGTCCCGTCAAGACACATTGAAGACGGACCCGCCACGACACCTTGAAGACGGACCCGTCACGACACATTGAAGACGGATCCGACACGACACATTGAAGACGGTCCCGTCACGACACATTGAACACAGACCCGTCACGACACATTGAAGACAGACCCGTCACCGCCACGACACATTGAAGACGGGCCCGCCACGACACATTGAAGACGGTCCCGTCACGACACATTGAAGATGGACCCGTCACTACACCACCCGCCAGGACACATTGAAGACGGGCCCGTCACGACACATTGAAGACCGCCACGACACCTCGAAGACGGACCCGTCACGACACAATTAAGACGGATCCGCCACGACACATTGAAGACGGTCCCGTCAAGACACATTGAACACGGACCCGCCACTACACATTGAAGACAGACCCGTCACCGCCACGACACATTGAAGACGGGCCCGCCACGACACATTGAAGACGGACCTGCCACGACACCTTGAAGACGGATCCGACACGACACATTGAAGACGGTCCCGTCACGACACATTGAACACGGACCCGCCACGACACATTGAAGACAGACCCGTCACCGCCACGACACATTGAAGACGGGCCCGCCACGACACCTTGAAGGCGGGCCCGCCACGACACATTGACGACGGTCCCGCCACGACACATTGAAGACGGGCCCGCCACGACACATTGAAGACGGGCCCGCCACGACACCTTGAAGGCGGGCCCGCCACGACACATTGACGACGGTCCCGCCACGACACATTGAAGACGGGCCCGCCACGATACATTGAAGACTATCCCGCCACGACACATTGAAGACGGGCCCGTCACGACACATTGAACACGGACCCGTCACGACACATTGAAGACAGACCCGTCACCACCACGACACATTGAAGACGGGCCCGCCACGACACATTGAAGACGGACCCGCCACGACACCTTGAAGACGGACCCGCCACGACACATTGAAGAAGGACCCGCCACGACACATTGAAGACGGTCCCGTCACGACACATTGAAGATGGACCCGTCACTACACCACCCGCCAGGACACATTGAAGACGGGCCCGCCACGACACATTGAAGACCGCCATGACACCTCGAAGACGGACCCGTCACGACACATTGAAGATGGTCCCGTCACGACACATTGAACAGGGACCCGCCACTACACATTGAAGACAGACCCGTCACCGCCACGACACATTAAAGACGGCCCCGCCTCGACACATTGAAGACGGGCCCGCCACGACACCTTGAAGACGGGCCCGCCACGACACATCGAAGACGGATCCGCCACGACACATTGAAGACGGTCCCGTCACGACACATTGAACACGGAACCGCCACGACACATTGAAGACATACCCGTCACCGCCACGACACATTGAAGACGGTCCCGCCACGACACATTGAAGACGGTCCCGTCACGACACATTGAAGATGGACCCGTCACTACACCACCCGCCAGGACACATTGAAGACGGGCCCGCCACGACACATTGAAGACGGACCCGCCACGCCACCTTGAAGACGGACCCGTCACGCCACATTGAACACGGACCCGCCACGACACATTGAAGACAGACCCGTCACCGCCACGACACATTTACGACGGGCCCGCCATGACACATTTACGACGGGCCCGCCACGACACATTTTACGACGGGCCCGCCACGACACCTTGAAGACGGGCCCGCCACGACACCTTGATGACGGGCCCGCCACGACACATTGAAGACGGGCCCGCCACGACACATTGAAGACGGACCCGCCACGACACATTGAAGACTATCCCGCCACGACACATTGAAGACGGGCCCGACACGACACATTGAAGACGGTCCCGTCACGACACATTGAAGATGGACCCGTCACTACACCACCCGCCAGGACACATTGAAGACGGGCCCGTCCCGACACATTGAAGACGGGCCCGCCATGACACATTGAAGACGGGCCCGCCACGACACATTGAAGACGGACCCGCCCTGCCACGACACCTTGAAGACGGACCCGCCACGACACCTTGAAGACGGACCCGTCACGACACCTTGAAGACGGGCCCGCCACGACACATTGAAGACGGACCCGCCACGACACATTGAAGACTATCCCGCCACGACACATTGAAGACGGGCCCCGCCACGACACATTGAAGACGGTCCCGTCACGACACATTGAAGATGGACCCGTCACTACACCACCCGCCAGGACACATTGAAGACGGGCCCGCCACGACACATTGAAGACGGACCCGCCACGACACCTTGAAGACGGACCCGTCACGACACATTGAAGACGGACCCGTCACGACACAACACATTGAAGACGGATCCGACACGACACATTGAAGACGGTCCCGTCACGACACATTGAACACGGACCCGCCACGACACATTGAAGACAGACCGGTCACCGCCACGACACATTGAAGACGGGCCCGCCACGACACATTGAAGACGGGCCCGCCACGACACCTTGAAGACGGGCACGTCACGACACCTTGAAGACGGACCCGTCACGACACATTGAAGACGGATCCGCCACGACACATTGAAGACGGTCCCGTCACGACACATTGAACACGGACCCGCCACGACACATTGAAGACAGACCCGTCACCGCCACGACACATTGAAGATGGGCCCGCCACGACACATTGAAGACGGTCCCGTCACGACACATTGAAGATGGACCCGTCACTACACCACTCGCCAGGACACATTGAAGACGGGCCCGCCACGACACATTGAAGACGGACCCGCCACGACACCTTTAAGACGGACCCGTCACGACACATTGAAGACGGATCCGCCACGACACATTGAAGACGGTCCCGTCACGACACATTGACCACGGACCCGCCACGACACATTGAAGACAAACCCGTCACTGCCACGACACATTGAAGACGGGCCCGCCACGACACATTGAAGACGGGCCCGCCACGACACCTTGAAAACGGGCCCGCCATGACACATTGAAGACGGTCGCGCCACGACACATTGAAGACGGACCCGCCACGACACATTGAAGACGGGCCCGCCACGACCCATTGAAGACGGGCCCGCCACGACACCTTGAAGACGGACCCGCCACGAGACGGGCCCGCCACGACACATTGAAGACGGATCCGCCACGACACATTGAAGACGGACCCGCCACGACACATTGAAGACGGACCCGCGACGACACCTTGAAGAACGACCCGCCACGACACATTGAAGACGGACCCGCCACGACACATTGAAGACGGACCCGCCACGACACCTTGAAGACGGACCCGCCACGACACCTTGAAGACGGACCCGTCACGACACCTTGAAGACGGGCCAGCCACGACACACTGAAGACGGGCCCGCCACGACACCTTTAAGACGGACCCGCCACGACACATTGAAGACTATCCCGCCACAATACATTGAAGACGGGCCCGCCACGACACATTGAAGACGGGCCCGCCACGACACATTGAAGACGGTCCCGTCACGACACATTGAAGATGGACCCGTCACTACACCACCCGCCAGGACACATTGAAGACGGGCCCGCCAGGACACATTGAAGACGGACCCGTCACGACACCTTGAAGACGGACCCGCCACGACACCTTGAAGACGACCCGTCACGACACATTGAAGACGGATCCGTCACGACACATTTAAGACGGTCCCGTCACGACACATTGAAGACGGACCCATCACGACACCACCCGCCACGACACATTGAAGACGGGCCCGTCACGACACCTTGAAGACGGACCCGCCACGACACCTTGAAGACGGACCCGCCACGACACCTTGAAGACGAACGCATCACGACACATTGAAGACGGACCCGCCACGACACATTGAAGACAGACCCTTCACCGTCACGACACATTGAAGACGGGCCCGCCACGACACATTGAAGACGGACCCCTCACCACACATTGACGACGGATCCGTCATGATGTTGGCTGACATGCACCGATCAATCAAACCCTCCTTTCGGCACCGTCTTCAGATCTCCGAGGTATTTCTCAACAATTTTGTTTCAATATTCTTTTTTAAAATTGACACTTGGATTAATTGGAGTTTTAACATATTTTTTGTTTATATATTATATAATACAGCATGGAAATGTGGTGGTGGTGGTGATGGTGGTGTTGTGTTCTTTGTTTCGGGTGGTGGCTTTTGGAAGTTGAAGTTGACGGACTCTGCAATTGGTACATCGGATTCAGAGATGCGACACTGCTTGTTCTTCTTGTCGCGGTCGAAATGTTCTGCTTCACACGGTTCGCCTTGTCAGCCTCAAGAGATAGAGATGTCTTTGCTCCAGTGATTCTTTTTCTTGTAAGAATTTAGTTGATTAAAATATTAATATTTGCGTTCGTATATATTTATATTTGTGTATCTTAATTTAGTAAGTGATTTTATTTATTGGTGTTTAATGGAATTTTCAGCAGCAACCTGCTCGTTCCTGCCTGGCTTTGCATCCTGCTCTGTCATCGGTCTCAAAGCACGGATCTCAAAGCGGCCGACTTGTCTGGTCTAGACATTCTTGATGTAAAAAGGTTACTGCCACATCTTATTTTCTCTTATTCTAAATTATATATCTTCCTTTATTCATCCTTTTATATTTCTGACATTTTGATTTGTAAATGAAATTGATTTCAGGAAGTGGTGATGATCTCCCTGCACAGAACGAAAACCAGAGCATGAGGAGCGCGAGAGAAGTCCCATTCCTACAGTGATGACAAGTTAACTGATCAAAGTATGTTTATTTTTGTTTATAGATTTATATTTGTTTATATTATTTTATAATTGTGACCTTTGCTCCAAACCTTCTGTTTCAAAGACCCTGACTCTAACCTTTTGTTTCAAAGACCGACTGCTCAATCCTTCTGTTTCAAAGACCGACTGCTCTGCTCTTGTGTTTCAAAGACCGACTGCTCTATCCTTTTGTTTCAAAGACCGACTGCTGTAGCACTCTGTACATGGAAATCGACTTCAATTCATCTCCAAATTCTAAACAACTCCAAAGCCAACTGCTCTACCCTTCTGCTTCAAAGACAGAAGGGTATATGCACCAAGTTATTTACTATAAGCTTTATATGTATATGCACCAAGTTTCATACTTAAAAAAATGCCAATAGAATAATATGTGGTCCCAGTTGTATTCTAGTACAGCACCAGAAACAAATAAAAAAAATTAAATTTTCATATATTTCTAAATCCTTTGTTTAATTTCTTAAATTCATGTCTTTGGGTTGCAGATCAGTGTGCTTCGTAATCTGCTCGAGTTTAAGGGACGGCAAAATATACAAAGCTCTCTCTCCTATTTCTTTCTTTTTTGGACCTGGTACAGCTCAATCTTTCGCTATTTCTTCCTTTTTTTTTCATTTTTCTCGTTTCTTGTGAGCCCACATTTCTCCAGTTGAATTCAAGTTATTCTCCTTCCCATCATCAAGTATTTTCTCCAATCTCCACAAGAAGCAAATTCGCTCTACAAGTCAACAATTGCGGGAAGAACTCAGACGGAAAGACCGTGTTTTAATGGGCCTGCATGTCAATTTGGTTAGGTTTGAGAGTTTCAAATGATTTGTTTTGACTTTTAGTATGATTAATTAATGTTTTTTTAAAATGATTTTATTGTTAAATTAGAGGATGTTTAAATTTTCAGACGATTGTGGTTAATTTTGGAGAATTGTTCATTGATTTCTATTTTTAGAGTATTTATGCATCGCTAATTAAATTTAATCTTAATTATTAATTAACAATTAGTGTGAATCATCGCAAACTCAAATATCTACGAAAATACAAATATTTGATTTTTGTTATAAAATAAAGAACAAAAGAACAATAAAAGAGAGAAATGGAAGGAGAGAATTTGAGTGCATCGCGTATTATCATTATTTATCATTATTTCATATATTAAATATGTCTCGTTAAAACCTTACTAGGTAAAATCCTATGGTCAAAAATCCTAATGAAGGAAAAAGAGTGCATTATCGTTATATATATATTACGCACAAAAGCTGCCTCGTTAAAAACCTTGCTAGGAAAACTCATTGGAACAAAAACCATATACAAGGGAAAAAGAGTGCAGTATGTATTATTTCTCCTCCTCATATATGCAATTATATGTGAAATGACAAAGTCCAATCTTTATAATATATTCTTAAGAAAATATCTGCTGGATCATTATTTGAGCAGATTAGTTAAATATTAATTTCACAATCATCATGCTCATACATGAAAATAACTCATCATACTTTATTTCAATTGTCAATACATCAAACAAGTTATCCTTGATGATCTTAATGGATGTGATTTCTCCACATTATATCATTGTAATATATGAATTGTGAAACAATGACTCCTTCAGGGAAATATTGAATTTATCATTCAAGATAATATTTTATGCATAAATAATTTAATCTTATATTCCTTTGAATAATACAGCTTTTAGAGCTCTTCGGGAGTACCATAAGATTTTAAATCATCAATATATATACCAACATTCAAAAGATAAATATATAGTGTCCTATACGTAATTTGATAAATAACATGACATTCATTCAACAAACATTCGTTATAGCAATTTTACCATGTATCCCAATATTGCATTAATTCGTACAAAGAAAGTGTGAATACAATCAGAGAATACCCCCTTAAGGAAAGTGTGAATACAATCATCTCTTGGAAAAGATGATTAATGGCCGCGGAGGTGATTGGCCTACGGTTCACGCGAGATATGTTCAGGATTGGGAGTTCGAAAAATGGCAATATTGGACGAATAACTCGGAGAAATTTAAGAGAAGGGCATATAATCCGGACAGACATTTGAAGTATATGGAGTGGTACGGAAGAGTATCGGAGGCGAGATTGGTGCAGTCGACCATCTCGCATGATACAGACTCATATCATCCTCTTTTCCCGACAAAAGAAAAGCGGTATGTGAAATAATTTAATAGCTTAATAATTTGAATAATATTACATTTTAACAATATTACATTATTAATTTAATTTAGATGGGAAATTTTACGAAGGCGTGCGAAAAGGGGTTAAAAGTCATTCGTAAGAGATGGAACGGGGCGAAGATGAGAAGTGTCATGCTATGGATACCATGCACACATCTGTCCGTGCAAAGTGCTGTAGTGTGTGCAAGTTGCCGAGTCACACAAAACCAAGATGCACACAAAGGGGTGGAGGTCGATACAATGAGCCGTAGTTTGGTTCGAACTTTGTATTATTTTAAGAACTTGTTGTCTGTTGGAACTTGTAGTTTATTGTTTTAGTTTGTTTCGAACTTTCTTTTATTTAAGAACTTGTTGTTTGTTGGAACTTGTAGTTTGTTGTTTTAGTTTATTTCGAATTTTGTATTATTTTAAGAACTTGTTGTTTGTTAGAACTTGTAGTTTGTTGTTTTAGTTTGTTTCGAACTATGTATTATTTTAAAAACTTGTTGTTTGTTGGAACTTATAGTTTGTTGTTGAAACAAACATAATATATAAATAGCCCAAACATAATACATAAATAGTACATCCAAACATAATACATAAATAGTCCAAACGTAATACATAGCATAACACATAACCCCTAATTAGGCGTGTACCGTGCAACACCGCGTCCAGCACCCTGTCTAGTAGTGCGTCGTCTGACAGGCTTTTGCGTAAGTTGGCTGACGCCTACGCCCTCGTCACCGTCCTCATTTCCACCGTCATCATCGTCACTATCTTCATCATACTCATTAGGAGTGTCGAGATAATGCCATGGAAGGCCGGCAGGGTATTCATTAGCCTCAATATACCCTTTTCGCATGCATCCTAAGTCGTCCACGTTTCATCCTTCCGTTACTATTTTTTCTTATGAGTTTATCACCCGGATATAATGTAAAATCACAAAATTCTTCGCGTCGCCTCCAATGTGATATTTCCTTAACAGGATAAAAACTTCTTTCGTACGTATGTTTCAGATTATCCAAGGAATAACATGGATGAATAAAAGGCTCGGGTGATACTACTTTATGCATGCAAACTGATATGATGTGAGAACACGGGTAGTGATATATCATCGGTTTCTGACACTCGCATTTACCTTCATTGAAGTTAACTTCCCAAGTCTTTCCCGGAATTTCGATACCACTCATCGTCCGCCGAGGTCATGTCTCCACCTGATAAACACCTTCGTCTAAATTGTAACATGTAACGATATGCGTAGCAGCCTTATTTCTTCTCCGTTCCATTTTTTCCGTCACCAAATCCGACCATTGTTTATCCTGGATTTCAGCAGCCGCCTGATATCTCACATGATAATAGTTCAACTTGTAAAATGTTGCCATAACAATCGCCGTAACCGGCAGATTTCTTATACCTTTAAAAACATAATTCATAATTTCAGCGTTATTACTAGTTGTTAGGCCCCACCGACGACCATCCTTATCGTGCGACGGTGCGAGAGCGTCCAATTTACTTTAGGTACTCTCGACAACCATTCAGTTCCCTCAGGATTCTTCGTTTTTATTTTTTCCTAAATTTTGTTGAATTTATATTTATTGTGCGCGCATACTAATCTCGGCACTAATGGAATCACTGTTTTGTTCGTCGCGTGGCTACTGAAATTTACTTCGAGATGCCGCATGCAATAACGATGATAACCGTAAGGGGACTTTCATTTATCACCTCTCATTGCGCTAATTATACCATGATGCCTATCCGAAATAACACAATAACTATTTTGATTTATGATTACATTTCGCAAACAATCAAAAAACCACTCCAATGTCTCTTTCTTCTCTCTCTCAACTAACGCAAAAGCTAGAGGATATAATTGACCATTAGCGTCGTTACAAATTGCCGTCAGCAAACATCCTTGGTACTTTCCGGTTAGAAATGTTTCATCTACTGTTATGATGGGTTTACACCATTGAAAACCGTGGAGTGATGAACCAAATGCCCAGAAAAGTCCTTCGAACTCGAGCTCACCCGTACTAATTGGATCTCCCGTTCTTAAAAAATATTTTTTACCAGGATTTGCTAACAATATCGCCGCCATCAATTCAGGAAGCAAATTATATGCCTCCCTCCAACCCCCGAATAAGAATCGAATCGCATGTTGCTTCGCGTTCCACGCCTTCCAATATGATATGGTATATTCAACCTTCAATTTAACTGTTTCTATTATAGTTACAGGTTTAATTTCTAAATCCGCTCTAACTATATCTAGGATTAATCCCCCAACAAGCGCACTCGTTAACTGACAAGATTTTTTATTTTTGATGAATGGAAAATATCTTATTTACTCATTCCGTCTTTTCTTTTCTTATCTTAGGGAAATTATTATGATTTTTGAATGACTCGTAGGGTTCGTGAAGAGTAATACTGAGAGAGCTATTTTTCCATTTTTTTCCTTTGTTTCTCATTTTTTTTTTCCATATTCTTTCACCTTTTTACGTTTTTTAAGGAAATTATTGTTACTTCCTTAATCTGTTTCTCTCTCCATGTATGTTACTTTTTGTAGGCATACTCCAATTACCCCCACCCACTCCATCAATATCAACATGAGGATTGATGATTGTAGTGGGGTCTTTCAAGTATTTTGCTTTTCCTCTTCTGCCCGTTTTTACTCCTGTTTTTGTGCTATCTACCGTTACTCACATATATGTGCTAGAAAGCAAAAGGAACTTGCAATTTAGACGGGGGAAAATTTGTAGGAACTTAAAAAAAGAAAAAAATTTATGTGCTATACATAAATTATTATTTTAATTTAAGGACACTCTTTGCCAGCTTTCATATCAAGAGAGTTTGGGAATAAAATATTTTGTATAATACACAAGTGGATTTACCAAATAACACATCATTTGTATATCGAGAGAGTTTAGAAGAAAAATATTTCAAAAAGACTCTATAGGTTAGCCATACGGAGTACGGAGAAAAAGCATAAAATATTTTTTATTTATTTAAAGAAAAAATATAAGAACAACCAAACCATACCGACTCACTTTATCCTTAAAAAAAAAATTACACACACACATCCGTCAATAGTCAAATCTAATTTCTTATTTTAATCATGTAACTCACTTTTTCTAAATAAATTAATAAAATATGAAATAGAATAATAGATGGAATATAATAAAATATGAAATAGAATAATAGATGGAATATATCTAGCAGGAAATATCAAGAAGTTTCATGAAAATTTGGAACCAGCTTTAGAAGGTCGGTAAAATCACCAATAAAAAACGAAATTAAAAAAATAAAGAATAAATATGTATAAAAAATATCATGAAACTTCAACAACTCGTAAGACAAACGATAGTTGTATATTATATGCCTTCCTTTTCTCTTTTTTTTCTTTCTTCCACCGTCCTTTTTTTTTAATAAAATAAAAAAATAATTGTTATTACTTAGTTCTTTTTCTTTTCATTTTTCGTTTTTCCATTATCTTTTTTTCCACATGCATTCTTTTTATTGTTTACAATATAAGTGTGATATATTACTCTGTGTATAATGTTACACCCCTGACCCAAATAAAGGACTGAAATGTAACAACCGCCAAAAAGGCATTTAAACAAACATCCACATAATTCAAAAAAGTCTCCAAATTACATTTATTAAATTTCACAACAAAAATAAAATTGAGACTTTAAATTTCTCATTTATTTCATAATCATTATTAAACTAAATGTTATTAAAATTGTGACGTCTCTCCACCCGTAACCCCAAGCTAATGATCCAAACCTGGGCGCATATACCAAAAATAGAATATTTTGAGTTTGATATAAAATAGGATAGCGAATATAAAATCAAGTAACAAGAGGTCATAAGTATAATATAGTATAATAATTATATACTAATTGTGAAAAATACTTTTATTTCGGGATATTATCTTATTTCACTTTCAACTTCCACACACCTAACACACACTAGATCATGCTCTGTGGCATCGAGTACGCGCACAGATACAAGTCTTTCCGAGCTCGTTATTGGGTGATCGGCGGCCCTAATTTCGCTCTACTAAGTACGGCTTCTCACCTATGTGAATCAGCGGCCCTGGTTTCGCTCTACCAAGTACGGCTGCATTCTCTCAAATATCACTTTTCACACATCTCACTATATCCCGTAACTTACTCAAAATATCTTTAAATATTATCTTTAAATTCTCATATTACTAAAAATATTAATTTGAGCCATATAAGCTCTATCTCATAAATAGAAGTTCAATATTAAATATTACTATCATTATATAAACTAATAATATATATATAATATTTAAACGGAAGAACCAATATAGCCAAAGGAAAAGCATATACGGGCAAAATCTTACCTAAATAAATACAACTAACAAACTCTCACGCGAAATCTTCGGGTCCCACAAACTCTTCCGCTTCTTTCGCAACTCTCTCAACTTCTTGGTCTTCCTCTAGTATGAACTCCTCCTCACGCGAATCTAATTATTTTAATTAATACTCATTACTAATCGATCTCGAACTTCGAACCGACAAGCTCACTTAATCTGATTATTTACGGAAAAATACTTTCTGGACATTTAATGCAGAAACTAATGATGCCAATGAGTCAGAAATGTCCTAAAACATACAAATCGACTACATATTCGTGAACTTTGAAGTTATGGTTAGAAAGATATGATTAAAACAAATTTCCTTATTAAATCGGAATTGAAATTCCAGCTTTATAAGAGTACACGAAATTCTAGATTCTCTCAAAAACAGTATTTCTCGTCCCAGTTTTATAAATTTCAGATTTTATGAAAACAATAATTTTATTTCTCAAATTAAAGGTTCAGATTTCATTTGTTAAAAACTTCAAATATACCATACTAGCATAAATATGAATTATCTAGTAAATAATAAGAATTCTGATATTAATTTGTCATAATATATTATAAGAAAATAGTGTCATAATACCCTATTCATAAATTTACTTATTAAAATTAATATTTTCTATTCATGACATATATATACGTATATAATTAGCTACTCAAATTTATTTTGATAAAATATCATTCCTTTAATTTGATAACGGATCCATAATGACAGAATAGTTATTAGTTTAACTAAATGGATGCATGCAACATTTTCTAATTATCCAATCTAAAAGAATAAATAAATGATAAGGTGAGAAAGACTCACTATACTAAAAACAATAGAGGGGAGATTGCTTCAGATATGAGAGTGAAGAGAAGCAACAATGATTTGCCTAGAACCGATCCGTGTACACCGTCTCCACTTCTCCTAGTGAGGTCCACTATGCTCCACACTCACAAACTAATTGAAGGAGAGAAAAAGGACAATTTCTTGTCTTTTGTCTTTCGTGAATGACCAGGCAAAAAGAAAAAAGATGAGAGAGAGAATGAAAAGAACAAAACTTGGTTTGCTAGGATTTAAATGAGAATGATCGTAACAGCCTGGCCATCAATTACCCATTTACTCAGAAAATTAATCACAGCCTCAGATAATGCCTTTTAAGTTCCAAATTAAATCAGATCCGAAATTTTAGCACTTACTAACGCTATATATTTTGAACGCACAAGAAAAGGAAGGGAACAGCTAATTTCTGCTGCCATTTTTGCACTTTAGTCCCTCAAAATTAAAATAATCATAACTTTCAAAATACACCTCATATTTTTACGATTCAAATTTCTAAATTCATTATTTAAAGCATATGATTTATTGAGATACACTTTATTATTCCTCTACATATAAATTATTTTTGAAATTATGAAAATACCCCTACTACAAAATAATAATAAAAACAATTACTTATTATAACAACTATCCTCCGTAAAAGGATCGTTTGTCCCCAAACGATCTATATACTTGGTTCACTAAAAAGGTTTGGATATTTCTCTCGCATATCTGACTCTAGCTCCCAAGTCGCTTCGCGTTCCGTGTGATTTTTCCATTGCACTTTAACATAAGGGACAGTTCGCGTGCGAAGCACTTGATCCTTCCGATCAACAATACGAACTGGTTCTTCCTCGTAACTCAAATTCTTCTCTATAGTTAAGGAGCCATAATCCACTACATGACTCGGATCGTGAATATATTTCCTCAACATCGACACATGAAATACATCGTGTACTCCTGACATAACCGGGGGCAGAGCCAGCTGATACGCCACTTCTCCAATTCGTTTGAGAATCTCGAAAGGTCCAATAAATCGGGGGTTTAGTTTTCCTCGCATGTGAAACCTCACTGTTCCTTTTGCTGGGGATACTTTTAAAAATACCTTATCTCCTACCGCAAACTCCACTTCTCTTCGTTTCGGATTGGCATAATGTCGCTGCCTTTGCCGAGTCGCTTCGATCTTCTTCTGAATTAATTCAACCTTTTCTACACTTTCCTGAATTAATTCCGGAATTGTCGGGTCTTGTACACCCACTGGTTCCCAACACAATGGTGTTCTACACCGCGCCCCATACAACGCCTCGAATGGCGACATGCCAATACTAGCGTGATAACTATTATTATACGAGAATTCAATCAGTGGCAAATGTTGATCCCAATGACCTCCCATCTCAAGAACACACGCCCTTAACATATCCTCAAGGTCTGAATCGTCCGCTCTGACTGACCATCGGTTTGCGGATGATAAGCCGTAGAAAAATTCAGCTTCGTACCTAAGCCTTTATGCACTGAATGCCAATACTGAGATACAAACCTCGGGTCTCGATCTGATACAATCAGAACTGGTATTCCGTGCAAGCACACAATACGATCAATATACATCTGTGCCATCTTCTCTAGTGGGGTTCCTAACCTGAATGGTATGAAATGAGCCGCCTTGGTGAGGCGATCCACTATCACCCAGATTGCATTATTCTTATTTAGTGTCGCTAGAAAACCTGTAACGAAATCCATCGTTATTTCTTGCCACTTTCCTTTTGGTACGGGTAATGGTTGCAATAGCCCTGCCTTCTTCTTCCTTTCCGCTTTAACCTGCTGGCACACTAAACACTTCTCTACATATTGTGCTATCTCCCATTTCATTCTTCTCCACCAAAAGCTTTTCTTGAGGTCTCGATACATCTTCGTTTCTCCCGGATGAACCGAATACCGAGAGGAATGTGCTTCCGCCAATATCGCCTTTTTAATATCCGGAATATTCGGAAAACACAACCGATTACCAACTCGTAGCACCCCTTCAGAGTCACATCTAAATTCCCGATATATTCCTTCTATCATCATCTCCTTAATCTTTATAAAACCCGGATCATTATCTTGTGCATTACGTATCTCATCTAACAAACTCGGCCTAATAACAAGACTCGCCACAACAGCCTCATCACCCGGTAACTCCAACTCAATATCCATCTTTCTTAGGTCATCCAAAATGCGTCTATCGTAAACAATACAAGCCGACATTGTCGCATACCTCTTCCTACTTAAAGCATCCGCTACAATATTCGCTTTTTCCGGGTGATACTCTACGCTAATGTCGTAATCCTTCATCAACTCAAGCCATCTTCGTTGACGAAGATTCAACTCCTTCTGTGAAAAAATATATTTAAGACTCTTGTGATCAGCAAACATATTACACCGCTCGCCATAAAGATAGTGCCTCCAAATCTTCAAAGCAAACACAACCGCCGCTAACTCCAAATCTTGGGTGGGATAATTCTCCTCGTACGGTTTGAGTTGTCTCGAAGCATACGCGATTACATTCTTGCCTTGCATTAATACACACCCGAGACCTTGGAGGGAAGCATCACTGTAAACCGAGAACTCCTTCCCCGGTTCTGGTACCACTAGAACAGGAGCTGAAACCAACTTCTTCTTCAACTCTTCAAAACTTTTCTAGCACTTCTCATCCCACACAAACTTTACACCCTTCCTCATCAACCTACTCATCGGTAACGCTATCTTTGCGAATCCATCCAGCGTCTATAATACCCGGCTAAACCCAAGAAACTACGCACTTCCGTTACATTCATTGGTGGTTTCCAATTCACCACTGCTTCAATCTTCTTTGGATCCACTGATAAACCATCCTTCGAAATCACATGGCCTAAAAATGACACACTCGGAAGCCAAAACTCGCACTTCTTGAACTTCGCGTACAACTGGTGATCCAACAAAGTTTGCAACACCACTCTTAGATGTTCCTCGTGTTCCTTCTCGTTCTTCGAATAAATCAAAATATCATCGATAAACACAATTACAAAAGAATCGAGATAAGGTTTGAAGACTCGATTCATTAAGTCCATAAAAGCTGCCGGTGCATTGGTCAATCCAAACGACATCACCAGAAACTCGTAATGTCCATACCGCGTGCGGAATGCAGTCTTTGGTATATCCTCCGATTTAATTTTCAGCTGATGATAGCCGGTACGTAAATCAATCTTCGAGAAAACCTGAGCCCCTTGTAACTGGTCAAATAGGTCATCGATTCGGGGTAAAGGGTACTTGTTCTTCACTGTAACCTTATTGAGCTCGCGGTAGTCGATACATAACCGCATAGAACCATCCTTCTTCTTCACAAACAAAACGGGTGCTCCCCACGGTGAAACACTAGGTCGAATAAACCCTAACTTCAACAACTCGTCCAACTGATTTTTCAATTCCTTCAACTCCACCGGTGCCATACGATAAGGAGCCCGAGAAATAGGTCCTGTGCCCGGAGCTAGATCGATCGCAAACTCCACAACTCGATCTGGGGGTAAACCAGGAAGTTCATCAGGAAATACTCCAGGAAACTCACACACTACTGGAATATCTTTCAATTTGTTTTCCGCAGGTGAAGTCACCTGAATGGATGCTACTAACGCCGCACACTTAGCTCGCACAAATTTCTTCTCATGCTTCATAGAAATAAGAGGACCTCCAAATTCCCATTGTCGGGTTGAAAAATTAAATTTCTGACCATTGGGTAATTGGAAGATCACCATTTGTTGTCGACACACAATTACCGCATTATGCCGAAAGAGTGACAAATAAAGAAAAATAAATTTTGAATAAAACTATAAAAAATAAGTAAAGAAGAAAACTTTATTTTTTGATGATATAAATTTATAGTATGAAATAATATTATTTTATCATTATATAAATTTATGTAAAATATAAACAAAAAAAATTAATTTTGAATAAAACTATAAAAAAAAGTAAGAAGAAAATATTATTTTTCATGATATAAATTTATAGTATAAAATAATAAATTATGAAATAATAATATAATAAAATATTGTACTTGATTCATTAAAAAAAATATTGTAATAGTATGGTCATTCAAACATTATAAAAATAAAAAGCCATAATTTAATAAATGAGTATATAAAGTGAGACATGTCTTCGCTTGCATAATGCCTTTAAACATATGAACAAAAATGAAGTTATGAATTCAACATATTTACATAAGGCTTCAAAGACATTAGACATGTCAATTTGCCACAAAACTATATAACAACAGAATTTCATGTACCTAGGCTTACAAAATATCAAATATATCACGTGCGGACTATTATGACCTTTTTCATTCTTGTGTCATTTGGGATTCTTGTGCATTTAAAAAAAAAAATCATTTGACACATCCTAAATTTCAAATCTGAGAGCGCCGCAATATACTCAAAAAACAACACATCCTAAATTTCGTTTTTTTTTTCAAATTCATGTGTAATTTCGTGTATTAATTTCAGGCGGAAATTATGAATTCCAGTTTCATGTATTAATTAGATGTTTACAGTTAAATCATGTATTCATATATACTGCCATTTATATATATTATTAATATCACAAAAATAGATGATTTTTTCCAATTAATCTTTATAATATTAAATTTATATCATGTGATTGAAGGCAACATTTTTAATCTAGTGGGTTCATATCAATGGCAGTATGAAATCTTGCTATTTCACTACAACATCTGTAGACTCGGCATTTATCTTCACCTGCATTTGTATCAAAGCACTTGATTGACAGCATATAAATTTACAGTCATTCACATCTATAACATTTTTTTTGTATCAGATCCAACTATTAACATCAATAATAGCAAATACAATTATTTACATTGACACATGATTTGCTGCAGGGCGGAGCGGGGCAATTAATAACCAATTTTTTTTTTATCAGCACATCGTAATTTTTTTGAATAAATAAGATTGAATGAACCAATTGTTTTAATTATAAACAACAAATTATCTTTTTATTAGCACATTATAGTTTTTTGAATAAATATCATTTTTTGAATATGCATCATAGTTGAAAATAAAAATTTGAATACCAATATAATAAAATTTTAACATACAATAAATCCTCTTTAAATTAGTGAAACCAACACAAAATAAATTGTTTATATAAAATCACACTGTTATAATTTCTTTGTTGTTTAATGCCACATAAAATCTTAGAAGTGTTATGACAATTTGTCAGCAATTTTTTTGCTTTTGTAACTTTTTACTTTAACAATCTCAATCCAACGCTAATTTTGATTCTAGTGGTAGTTTAAAATAAAGTCTAATTATTGCGAGAAACTTATGTTTAGTTTTTGTTATTCTCTATTAAAATCTCACCATACAAAACTATTAAAATATAACTAAACTTCTCGTATTATAAAAATATTGAAATCTATGCCAAAAAAAAATAGCCATGTTCATATATTCAAAGTAAATAGTATAATCTTGTTAAAAAAAATTCTACTTCATAAACAAAATACAAAGTGAGAACGTCCATTACTAGAAGATCTCAACAATGACTACTAGCAAAAATAAATAAATTGTTATAAACCCAATAAAATAAAGAGAGAAAGTAAAGAGAGAAATTAGAGAGAGAGAGAGAGAGAATTCTTTCTTCAAATTGTTATTTTTCTCTTTACATTATAAGACTCTATTTATAGGTAGAGTAAACCCTTCACATTACATAGAAATTAAGAGACTTAATACAAATATAATAATTGAAATAGTGGGAATATAAAGCTCAAAAGATTGGACATCCACATTATTCTAGGTTGTTCTTAACATTCCTCTTTTGATGTCCATATTAATGTAATTCATACGCATTAGAGTTGCCTCATTAAAATTTTTGCTAGGAAAACTCAATGGGATAAAACCTTGGTCAAGGAAAAAAAGAATACAATGCGTATTTTACTCTCCCTCATTAATCCATATTTTAAAATATGTCTCATTAAAATCTTACTAGGTAAAATTCTTTGGGGAAAATCCTAGTGAAGGAAAGAGTACAATATTTCCTTTAAAATATGTTGTTACTTTTGAACCTCTTCCGGTGTTCACTTTTAATTTCTCATTATGTAGCAACAACTAATTATAAAATACAATCATAATTTTCATTCATTACTTAACATTCTTTCAACAAATGCTTGCTATAACAATTTTACCACATAACTTCATATTACATTTATTTTGTACAAAGATCTTTGTAATTTAAAATATGCATCTCTCGATAGTTGCTTCAAGCATTTAAATCCTTCAGGAATTTTCAATAATTTCATTGCAATCAAATGAGTTATATGAATAATTTGCTATCACGTTAATAAGTCCTTCAGTGACCACAAAACTAGATTTGTAATTGCATCTCACAATTTCATTTTTATTTTCATTAAGTGTGCTTACGAACACCCTCTTGGGTGTTTGGACTACTGGTCCATAACATTTCATTTTACTAGTGAATATAACAATATCTTTCTATTTTGGCCAATATTCAATCCGTCGACAATTAACTTTAATCTAGATCCTCATTTATTATATTAATTGCAATTGCATTGCAAATTTTTATTTAATCATGATTTTTTTTTTCGGTTCCATGTTTTCATAGTAGAGAGATAATTTTGAGATCTCATAATTTTCAACATTCTCAATGTCGTCAAGTACCTGAACCTTTTTAAAGGTTATTTGCTCATTTATGTCTTCTTACTATTTTATATATTTTCAGTATCATCTTTAGGATCATCTTCAGGCGTGCTTTTGATTCATTTTTTACATACGTAATTGATCCTTCTGGGACATCAATACGAGAATAGATATTGTTAGTATGACCTAATTACTTCTTGTGAATCAACATATGCATCTGGCAATTGTTTGCTACATCTTGCAAACGAATTGTTATTTGAACTTCTAGTTCATCAACAAATTATGTTGTGAATAAATTTCATGTCAAAGCTTCAAACCCAACATGTATGCCAAGCATTATTTCATAACTTATCTATGTGTTTTAATAGTGCTACCGGCACATATATCACACATAGAAAAAATTTAAGATACAAATTAATTGGTTGTCAGCCTATCACAATTTATATTGGGAGTACCTTGATAGTTGACATCATTAGGATCAACAATATAACATGCATTTTTCATGCGCTAACTAGTCATATCAAATCATAAAAAAATGCTCTTCAATTTTTGTGACAACTAATTCAATTTAGTAGCATGACATTATTATTCGAACTAATGAACTTCTGGTTCATTATATCATGAGTGTTGTCATTTAAAGTTAATGAATTTCTGATTCATGATTGTAGCATGAGCATTGTTATTTAATTAATGAACTTCTGGTTTAATATTGTAGCATGATCACTTTCATTTAAACTATTGAACTTCAGGTTCATTTTATTTTGATCTTCAATTGTATAGCATAAAATATTGGGAAAAAAGTTATGTAATATGTATATTCAATATACAAAATATTGCATTTTCATAATGTCTCAAAAATCTTTAACATGGAAATATTTTCAAGGTGGATCTTCAGGCCCACATATATACAATTCATTACGATAAAACTTAAAATTGTCTTCTAATTGGATCTACGGGTCCATATGTCATAAACGAAGGCATTCTAAGAATGCTCGAGCCCAATATTATGCAGACTCATGCATAGTAAACTTCTGGTTTACTAATAAATATGATTTAATTAAGCAAAATAAAATAAAATAAAATAAAAACACATAAACAAAATAAAGAGAAAAATTATATATTTTCTTGCATAATACAAATCAATAGAAAAACTGTAGGTTTTCTATATATTTCTTTCCTGAAATATTATTCAAATATTCAACCGTTATCTCATTCTAGTCTCGGCATGATATCTATTCCGGCAGGTATCTTATAACTTATTAAATTTCTTAGTGACTTTGGGAAAAATAACTCACTAGTTATAATTAAATGTGTGCCCTTTTATAGTCAGAAATTAGATCTTCTGGACCATTCAATTAAATTTCTGATTTTACAACTTCAAGTTGATTAATAAGTTTCAAAATTTATTCATAACTTATCAACTTTAGGTTGATTAATAATTTCTTACAACTTATGGTTGATTTAAAAGTTTCAACTTCAGGTGGATTGATACTTTTGCAATTTTAGATTAATTTATAATTCGTCAACTTCAGGTTGATTTATAATTTCTCAACTTCAGGTTGAGTGCTAATTTTTTTTGCAACTTCAAGTTGTGTTATATAATTCTGTAGTTGCAACTTCAGGTGCATCACTTGATAAAAATATGCAAGAAATCAAATGGAATAAATCAAAATTAATTATAGAGAATAAAATGAGAAATATGTTCTTACCCTTCTATATTGAAATTCCTCTTCACTTTTATTCGTGCTGATAACGTGTTATAAACTAAATAAAATAAAGAGCGTTAAGTAAAGAGAGAAATTAGAGAGAGAGAGAAAATTATTTCTTCAAATTGTTGTTTTTTTCTTGACATTATATATATATTTTTTGAATTGAAGGCCAATAGCCTACTTAGACTTTGCATTAAATAAATAGGCTAACCTTCCAAAATAAATCAACACCGTCCGATCAACCGTGTTATAAATATAATACGTCCGATAAGTAAACAAGTCTTGTAATCTCCGTCGGCTCGATATATAAAACAGAACATCATTTTATTATTTACGTAAATTGAACCCACATCGAAAACACCGAATCAACCAATTAGATACTGCCACCTGACTGTGCTGTTTATATTTCGTGAAAATTAGAAGTGGGTAAAGTGTTAGGAAACTAGGCCTATAAGAAAAATTGATTGCTTTTCTCTCCCCATTTCATTCATAAAACATTATTTTCTTCTGTATTCCTCCGAGGAGGCACGACAGTAGTCGGAACGTCTGAGGGGAGCAAGGAACGCCACAAATCTTAAGGTGTTCACTGTGACAGTCATCTTCGCGACAGCAAGGTGGACCCCCCCCCCCCCCTCCTCCTCCCCCAACAAGCAGCAGCAAGAAGTAAAGAAGAGGCAACCCAAAGGAATGACTAAGGAGATAGACGAAACCACCAAGTCATGGACTTCTCTCTACAAGGACAACAAGTGACACCCCATGCACGAGAATTGACAACACGAGCATGACTCTTTTTACTTCTTTTTATTTTATCTTTTCTTTTATTTATTTTCTCTGTACAACCAACCAATCAAATTGATCGGTTTGAATTACATACCAAACTCTAGTCCGGTAATTTACTTTTGATCTCCCTCTGTATCGACACCCTAGCTTACTACAACGCAAGATCGTGAGGACGATCGTGCAGTAAACCAAGGTCTATAAACTCGAACTGAGACCTAATTTTAATCTATATACCACACAGCCCATCAAATAGTATAATCTTCTTAAACTTACTTTGATAATCATTGTTGAGAACTTCCACCAATAGTCCTTTTTGTTCCTACCTGCAAATTAACTAACAACCACGACTATCAAAATATCTGAAATCAAGAATACCAAAGCCTACGGGCATTTTCCTGTCTTAAGAAAAAGAAATCAAGAAGTCAATCACTGGTTGGTCTAGTGGTGTAGCACAAGGCTTGCCAATTCATAGGTTTAGGGTTCGAAACTGGCAAAGCCATGTGTGTGTGTGTGAGTGGGGCCTACGGGCATTGTCCTCAAAAAAAAAAGAAAAAAAAGAAATCAAGAATACTGAATTTTTATTTATTTATTTTCAAACATTTGATGGTTTCTTAGTGTCAAAGATTTGCTAAATGACCTTACATTTTTACAGAGTAGTTTTCTATATACACAAATATATTTTTCATTGAACAATATGTCTTCCAGTTAATTATTAAGAATCATTATTATATAAAATATGAGAATAATTATTAAGAATCATTATTTGCTATAATACTAGATTCTGTTTTTCTAAATTTAGAGAAAAATAGAGGGGTTTATGCAGCACTTTATATTTTTCTAAAAAATCACCAAAACTGATAGAAAAGAATGAAAAAAAATAAAAAATAAAGACAAAGTAGCATCGGTCCCAAAATAATTTTGGCCTCCGATTTTATGATTCTATAGATTGTCAAAGGCGTCCCGAAACTCAGGACCGGCCTGCCGTTTTCTTATCTTAAGAAAAAGAAATCAAGAATACTGAATTTCATTTATTTATTTTTTAAACATTTAATGGTTTCTTAGTCTTAGCACACCAAAGATGCCTTCCCAAGTAAGTATGTCAATTGTCAACCAACCTACGCCGACCTTCCAGAATAATTAAATTCCCATCGTCAGATTGAGCGCTAAGTAAACAAAGTCTACATCATTTATTATCTACGTAAATCGAACCCACGCCGAAACCAACCAATTAAGTACTGCCCGTGTTTGTTCTTTAATATTTCGTGAGATTCGGAAGTCGGTGAAGTGTTAGGAAAACAGGCCTATAAGAAGCGGCGTTTGCTTTCTTTCCCCAATTCATTCGTAAAATTATTATTTTCTTCTTCTGTCTTCCTCCTCCGATTGATTTCTCGATTAAATTCGCAGTTTGAGTTTCTGATTTCTGGGTTTATTTTCTTGATTTGGATTGAGTGATGGCTGAATTGAATAACGGTGGTTCTGATCAATTCATGGTAAGCGATCACTCGCTGTAATTGATTTTTATTCATCTTCTGTTTTGGGGATCTAGTTTTTAGGAGACAATTTTCAGAATACTCTTGAGGGGACTAATTGATGAAAGAATCTTCAGATATATGCTCATATGCCCTCTTTACATAACTTACATCGATCATATCAATTATTTATTTGCATATTCTTAATATCAATTATTTATTTGCATATTCTAACCATATTTCTTTTTCTTTTCTTTTTAATTTAGGGTGATGAAGAAAGGCTAAGGTACTTACAATTCGTCCAGGCAGCCGCTGCACACGCACTAGTCTACGCAGCCACAGTGTATGCTTACGCTAAGCAGAGCGCCGGTCCTCTTAAACCCGGTGTAGAGACTGTGGAAGGGACTGTCAAGACCGTGGTGGGCCCGGTGTATGCTAAATATCATGGGTTTCCTCTTGAGCTCCTCAAATTCCTCGATCGCAAGGTGTGGTATTGTATTTTATTATTAAAAATTGATGCATCATACACTTTATTGACTAGTTTTTTGTTCAATTTTGTAATTGGTTACTAAATTTGGGGTTTCATCTCAGCGTTGGGGATTGACTTTAGCAAAATTGGGTTAAATTAAGGTTTAATTCTGCCTTTACGGTCTGTTACACAACAAAATTGTTGCATTAATGGCACAATTCGGGTTAAACTTGGTTAATTACATAATTTCAGAATTTGTACTTGCTTTTGTCCAATAAATTATGCAACTTGTCAATGCATCATTTTTATTGTTTCTTATTTTCATTTGACACACAGATGGGTTCATCCGTAGAGACGATAGAGAAGCACGTGCCAACCGTAGTGAAGGAAGCTCCCAACCTCGCTCGGTCCGTGGCGGACCAAGTCCACCAAACCGGCGTGGTCAACACAGCCACTTCTCTCGCCCGCAACACACTTGCCTGCGCGGAACCCGTCGCAAAAGATCTCTACACCAAATACCAGCCTGTCGCCAAAGACCTCTACAACAAGTACGAGCCCGATGTGGAGCGCCGTGCGGCCGCCACCTGGCGGGCTCTTAACCGTCTCCCGCTCGTCCCCCAAGTGGCCGGAATTGTGGTCCCCACTGCCGCCAGCCTGTCAGAGAAGTATAACGATGTTGTGAGTGTTGGAGCTGAGAGGGGTTATACTGTGGCTGCGTATTTGCCTTTGGTGCCGACTGAGAGGATTGCTAGGGTTTTTGGAGATGAGGTGGTGATTACGGGGCCTGAGATGGAGACCATGGAGCCTGTCGCTGCTCAGTGAGTGGTGATGGATTTGGGTTTGGGGTTTTAGGGTTTTAGAGTGTGTTTGTTTGGTTGAGTTGGGTTTGACTTTGCTGTGATGTGGTTCTGGGAAGGAAAATGGTATCGGGGTGTGTGGATTTAGTTATGTGATGTGTTGTGTTAACTAAACGAAGTCCGTGCTTGATACTTGTGAATACTTGGTGTTTATGTTTGTTTGATTAAGTTGAGTTTGACCTTGCTGTGATGTGGTTCTGGAAAGGAAAATGATATTGCGGTGTGGATATAGTTATATGATATATTGTGTTAACGAAGTTCATGCTTGATACTTGTGAATACTTGGTGTTTATGCTTGTTTGATCGAGTTGAATTTGACTTTGCTGTTATGTGTTTCTGGAAAGGAAAATGATATTGCGGATTTAGTTATATCATGGTATATTTGTTAACTAAACAAAGTTCATGCTTGATTCCTGTGAATACTTCTTGAAATTTTGAAAAGGTAATTTGGCTTTCTTTTCCAGATAAACTAATGAGTATAATGATCCTTTCTCTTCTCTAGCACTGTTATGTTAACTAATGATTTCAATTCATAATAAGTACGCCTCTCCCTGATAAGTGCATATTAGGAATGACTCGTGCCTGGTAACTTCTTGACCATGCCTCTTAGCTTACTAGGGACTGTTCGATGTTAGCAGGCACAGGTCGTCGTCGTTGGTAATAAGTATCCTTTATACTCGCCAAACGAAAATACATATAAATTAAACATATGTTATGGAAAAATTGCATTAGACAAATTTGGATGTATGATCATTGTCGGGTGAAGAATCATGCAGTTGCAGATGAATTCTGGAAAGGAATGACGGAGTGACAGAGGCATAGATAGCGTCAGGTGTCCTTGTACCAAGTGTCAGAAATTCAAATTCCTTCCTTGTGAAGAGATATGTCGTCATTTATATAAAAGGTTTTCATTTGTAATTATCTAATTTGGACACATCATGGCGAGTCTAGTTTGACTCCGAACACCATGACGTCACCAATAGATGAGGGAACTAGTAGTGACGCATGAATGGAGCGAATGGTACGAGCTACAACGGCTGATGTTGATATTGATTTGGATGTCATTTGGCGGGTGATTCGGAGGTTGAAATGAATCCGACAACTCTTATTTTCGTTAGTATGCTTTGTTCAGCCGACAGGCCCTGTGGCACGGTCATGCTTGTTCAAGAGTCACAGTTGGTCGCGTGTCTTTGTTATTGAATTTTAAATCAAATTGCGAGATGCCTAAAGACTGTTTTAACAAGACGATGTATATATACTCTCATAGTATTGCTTTGAGAAGTAATTATATATTTCATGATATTTGACGTTGATTACAATCAAAATGAATATTATAATTAAATACCCACAAGGCCACAACATAGTGCAGGTATTAACCTAGTACATGATTAAGTTGCAACTCTATTTAAGGTACAAGAGCTAACGTTACATTTATCCCATAAAAAGCATCTCTTTTTAACAAAAGTGCGACAATGTAAATGGATTTAATATTGCACGCATTAACAATTTGCGTCATACATCTAAAACGATTACACACGTCTCCTAAATTGTTCCTTGTTTTATTATCGTTTACTATTTTGCTAGAACCGATCAGACTTTTTGGAACCTCTTCAAAATTGCATAGAGCTAATACACGGAGTTGGCCTACAGATCGGATGAACGGTTGGCGTACTCTTGTACCAGAGCTCCAAAGAGGGATGGTCGTTCGATTAGGTTTGCTGGTGAATCAAATTCCTTTGCCAATCCTATGAAGTTCAATCAAAGAAAATTTTAGGTTGTATAATATGCGTATTGAAATTCAGAAAGGGTATTGGAATATTTGTGAAGATTCATAAGTAAATTTAAATGACAATAATTAACTACTGATGTTGGTACCCGTTAATACAAGCATTAGTTAATATTCAAAAAGAAAATACAAGCATTAGTTGAAGATGTATAACTTATGAGCTCAATGCCATGGTTTATGAATATCCAAGCAATATTTAGTGATGCATAATTAATCAGATACCTTACTGAGTCCAAAAAATAACATGTACCTGCATCAATGACAAGAACACGGTTGCAATCCATGACAGTT
This sequence comes from Juncus effusus, assembly GCA_027726005.1. Lineage (NCBI taxonomy): Eukaryota > Viridiplantae > Streptophyta > Magnoliopsida > Poales > Juncaceae > Juncus > Juncus effusus. Next base: position 4,641,920 of record CM050910.1, on the reverse strand, counting down.
GGTATCCTATGAGCAATACTGATAATGGTACATGCTGAGAAATCTTCACGAATAATTCTTTGAATCACAGCATCAGTTTGTGAATCGACTGATGCAGTGGCCTCATCCATGAATAAAATACGGCTTTTCTTTAGCATGACTCGGCCTAAACACAATAGTTGTCTCTGTCCCACACTCCAGTTCTCTCCACTATCAACAACTGATAGTAAATAAATAAATGAATAAATAACTAAATGAATAAATGAATGAATGAATAATAAATAAATAATATAATATAATAAATAAATAAATAATCAAATAAATAAAGTGATTTTCGTGCAAAGACATAATTGAGCTTTGAGGTGAAAGTTGTAATTCATAGCATTTACAATCCAAATGATGCATTTTTTATATTCAGAATTGGATGTAATACCATACTTTGACATGCCATTATAACTTAAAATGAAAATAAAACGTTGGGTGCGTAATCATTCAACCTTATGGGAAAAAAATGAGGCATGTCAATGATCTGAGTAAGCATATCGGGACCAAAAAGCATATCAGTGGTCAATTATGGTTGTCTTATTAATTAAAACCTAATAGTGCGACTTCCATTGGAAGAGAAATTGTGCAGTGAAACATCAAACTAGTCCGTTGTTTAAGTATGATTGTCAATTTAAACTTCCATTTGATATGACAAAAGAAAAGGTACTGAAATAATTGATGGTAACTCTTCAGTTAGATTTAAAGATTGATCAAAAGGAAGAGAAATGTATATATAAATACCTAGAGAATCCAACTTTTCGGGCTTGAATGCTACTGCATCTTTGAGCTGGCACCTCTCAAGAGCCTATACAAAGGAAAAAGAAAAATTAGAAATAGTACAAGGAAGAACATACACTTTGGTACCAAGAGTTTCTGGTTGTACAAAAGCCCAAACCAAGCAACTTAAAATTTACCTATTCTTTTAGTTTTTACTTATTTCATTTATTTCTACAATCATGAAAAAATGGTCTTATACATGAACATTTGTTTGGATTGATGTACTGATTTAGATATAAATGCATATAAAGAACAAGTATATGATTGTGCATACGCAAGTATATATGCATACACACATACATGTGTATATATACATTGAAAATAACCTACATACCTGCCAGATTTCATCATCTGAGTATTGCTCAAGCGGGTCAATATTACTCCTAATAGTTCCCTCAAAAAGCACGGGCTCCTGAGGAATGATACCAAATCGAGACCTCAAGTCATGAAGGCCCAACGTGCAAATGTCGACTCCATCAATTATTATCATTCCATCTGACGGTTCCACAATTCTAAATAAAGCCTGAATTAATGTGGATTTTCCACTGCCTGTACGACCCACAACCCCGACTTTTTCGCCTCCGTAAATCGTTAGTGAGATCCCTTTTAGGACTAGAGGAGTGTTTGTTCTGTACCTCACCTGAAAGAAAGAATTAGATTAATATTTCAGTATTAATAAGGTTACATTTCTTTCACAATCTTTCAGCTTATTTTAATTTTTATTTGCACATATTTTTTAGTCTATAATCTACCAGATTCAAAAAAAATATTGATCCGTATTTTTATCTTAACATGACGTGAAAAAAGCATGACTGGTTTTGTTCTTGTGGGACCAAATTGTGATTTAGGAACAATGATATATTTTTTTATATTATTGTGTACAATTACAGTGAATAGCCACATATCTGTATGGATTTTAATTTTATTTTATTATGTTTGTTTGGATACTATTTTCCATCTTCACCAAATTATTAAGCAGTGTTTTATTCTTGTTTTAACATAGAACAAAATAGTTTGATTACTTTCTGTTCTTTAAATAATGACCAAGTTGTGATTTAAGGATCTTTTTTAACGTAGTAGGCGATCATATTAATTAAAAAAAAAAGAGTATACAACATATTTTATTAACTACTACCCAAAAAAATAAATTAGATTTTAACTAAACGCTAAGTGGTGATTAAAGGTTAATGTAAGATATCTCTGAAACTACTATTACCTTCAGATTAACTATATCAATGTCTCCTTTTGTAGGCCACTGTGATGAGGGGAGGCAATCCTTGATCCTCCATGCAGACTCAGAAGGGATATTACAGAACTGTTTTATTCTTTCGACGGAGACCATTTTATTCTCTATAAAACAACTCATCCATACCGCAAAAAATAGCACAGTGTTGAGAGAAAGCCCATATGAGAGCGAGAGACCTACATATTCTGTACAAAAAAAGAAAAAAAATGAGAGAAAAGAAAATACGTTCTATTTAAGAAACAAATTCAAATGTTAACTCCTCTAGCACATTAATTCAGGTGATATAGCATCGTGATATATGGTTAATGATTGTACTGGCCAATTCATCTCCCTAAAAACAGGGAACTGCCAGTAATGGATCAATCCATTTCGACTGGCCTCTCATTTTCTTTCTGCTATTTTTTTTTAAAAGGAACATAACCAAGAAAAACAACTCTTTCCATGCAGAAGGTGCATTTCTTGACCTCTTTTAATTTTAGCATCTCGTTTAGTTTCAATTACATTCTAAACACATTACCGCCAGATTCAAAGCAACAAAATTGGAAATCTATAGTTCTAATATGTGACCACATTTTCAATTTAACCTATTTAGCCGCATATAACACTAACTTGAGCAATTAAGCCCTAATTAACCCATTTTCGCATAAAGTGACCCTCAAATTAGTAATTATGCTTCAATTAGCCTCAATAGTGAAAACAGATAACTGAAAAATAATAAATAGTACACAATTTGTTCAAAAAATAAATAAATGGTACACAAACAGCTATACCTGGTTTAATAAATCCACTTGGCAAAGTGACCATAAGCAGCGCAGTGGAACACAGAACAAAACTTCCAATCAACTCCAAACGAAATCCTAGCCATTCATTCGCGCCATTATTGTGAAAATCCATGCGTAAGCTTGAATTGACTCTGTTTATATTTTCCTGCGAAAAGCTTTCTTCTTTTCTGAAGCATCTAACTGTAGTAACCCCTTGAATTGTCTCTGAGAAATGGTGAATCACTGGTGCTTTTGTTATCGACTCGAGACGTGTTAGTTCCCTTGATGTTGCAAGATAGTATCCCTAGAATATAAACCAAGTAATTTGGCTTAATAAAAACATAAATTTAAGAAGGTTCTTTTCGAGAGATAACTTGGAGATTTGTTTGATAAATTTAAGAAGGTTCATTTCCAGAGGTAATTTGGAGATGTATTTGATGTTTGTGCCTCAGGTAAGCCCTATTAATGAACTAGAATTTCAACTAAACACAAAAGAACCCAGAAAAAAATAAAAATAAAGGAAAATTAGTTAAGGCACTACCGAACCATTATAGTAAACTGGTGCGAAACCAGAAAAGAATGTCATACCTAAATACAGTATATTCCTCCTTATTTGACGTAAATAAGAAAATTATTTAAAAAAGTATATGGTGCTAATAAAAGAAGAGTAATATTGATAAACATACCCGGTACCAGATATTCAATAGCATTAGTGGTATAACGCATATGACAGATGGCCATGCAACCTGACAAGTGACTATGATAACACTCAACACGGTTATGTACATCGACATAGTCATCCACACGAAGAATGGGAGGAAAAGATCGATATTTGTTTGATCAGATGATGCCTGAAAAAACAAAAAACAAAAAAATTGAACGAAATGGACAAACAATATAGGATGTAATTAGGCCCTTAACCACATTGTAATAAAAATAAAGAAACAGAAAGGGCATAGAACTGAATATGTGGTAAATGTTTTACATGAACGTATTGAATATGTCAAGTCAATCTAGGAGTTGGTTAGGCTGCATAATTATAATGGACCATTACATTTGGTGGTAAACAAATTTGAACAGAAGAATCAAAGTAAAACATACCCGGCTAAGGATTCTACCAGAAGGAGTAATATCAAAAAATGACATGGGAGCATGCAGAATGCTATTCAAAATCTGTCTGAAGAACACCTGGGCAGTCTGAAGCCCCAAAATCGCGACTAGAAATGCTCTCATAGCAACAAATACAATAGAAATTGCGGCAATAATCACATAAACCTTTATAAAAATGATGTCAAAGTTATTTCATTGGTTGAGCTTCATCTTAAAAATTTAGATTTATCCATGTAATCATGGTTTCATATATTGTATTTATTATGTTTCAATGAATCAGATACCTTATTTATGGTCTGCTTTATTCGAAATAAATAAATAAACCTTAATAAAATGAGTTGAGAGTTGTTTAATTATTTTATTTTCATATTATTTGAATAGAAATGTTCAAGCTTAAATCTTTAAGTTTTAGATCTAACTAAGGTGTCAAGAAAATCATGTAATTGCAACTATTATGTTTCAATGAAATATATACCCTATGTAGGATATGTTTCATTAATAAAAAGGTAAATAATTAAACCTTGATAAAAAGGCTCGGTTGGAATGAACTCGCATTCTCTTCTGATGTCTCATATGCAAGCCAATAATCACTTGCCATTGTGGAACATTGCCAAATTAATGAAATCGTCAAAACTCCAATCGGGCCCCACCATCCCCAGGCTTCAGTCATGTAGGTTTTATAAATACGTAAGCTGATGTGGCCGGTTTCTCTCTCTTCTTCTTTGATTAATCTTGAAGTTGCATTTGTCGTCTTCGGAGAGGCGATAGAAGAGTTTGCTTCATTTCCTACCACATTCGTTACAAAAATACATTTATTAATATTAGGTATCTAATCAGGGTCACAAAGACTAGAGTCTCATATTTCAAAATAAACAGGAAAAATAATAAAAAGAAGAAATTAACAATTTGTTCACCATTTAAGGATTGTGTAGGGTGCTTCTTTGGCGATGGTTGGGCGGTAATTTCTTGGTTTGAGTGACTGGATTGCTCTACAAGTTCCATTGAGCTGTCATGTGCAGCAACCAAGGAGGCAAAATCTGAACCCAATTGGATGAGATCTGTGTATTTCCCAGATTGTACAATCATTCCTTCGCGCATTACGAAAATAGCATCCACGTTGTGCAAGAAATCCACTTGGTGTGTTACGAGAATTATTGTCTTGTCCTTCAATGCGCCTCTTATGCATTCCTACAAAATATTAATAAGTGGAAGATAGACAAATTAAGAGCAAAATTTTTGTTGAAAAAAGTTACTTGAAATCAAAGAAAGACCCTCGTATCCCCTTTTTAAAATTTGTAGCTTTAATTGGAGAAAATAAACACTAAAATAAAGAACAGAGGAAAATAATCACCTTAAAGATCTCAGAGCCTGTGTGAGCATCAACAGCACTGAAGACATCATCAAGGAGGTAGATATCACAGTCTTGATATACAGCACGTGCTAATTGGATTCTTTGCTTCTGCCCTCCACTAAGATTTATTCCTATAAATCAACCCAATTTTTTTTTAATTTAACAAAATGCGACATTTATCCACAATATTATGTGATATTTGTAGCCGAAGAAGAAAAAATAGTAAAATTTATTTACATACACATACCTCTCTCTCCGATCTCAGTCTGATCACCGAACTCCATCATCTCAAGATCCTTCTCCAAACAACAAACCCTTATCACCTCCTTGTATCTCACTCTATTCATCTGCGTTCCAAACAGTATGTTCTCTTCTATTGTGCCATTTTGAATCCATGCAGTTTGTGCAACGTAGGCGGTGCTCCCACAAACCCTTACCTGTTAGATGATACAATTTTATGCATATACTCATTTACAAGCATTTAACTAAAAGACTATATTTTCACACCAACAGTAAGTTTTTTTTTAAAAAAGAAGATAACAAAATAGTATATTGGCCATTAAATGATCTATTAGAAATTACATGAAAATGGTATACAGCACATCAAAATAACAAAAAGTATAATAGGCTCCTTACATTTCCCCCATTGATAGGTAACAAGCGACAGTAAGAAATTTTTATTTTTTTCTCTTACCACCGGAACATTTTTGCCTTAGTATTCTAGCATATTTCACTTGCACATTTCAATGGGAGAAGGGTAAAATTCGTATTTGAACCTCAAAAATGATAACAATTTGATCATTACCTTTCCGGCGATCTTGTGCATCTCGCCAAGCAGGCAGGATAGAAGGGAAGACTTGCCAGATCCAACTGTTCCGACCACTGCTGTGAGTGCACCGCGCCTAATCTCAAGATTGATGCCTTTTAGCCCGGCTGCATTCTCGTCAGACTCATCGTCCCATGCAAAAGAGCCTTCTTTTGCCTCAATTGCAATTTTATTGTCGTGACATTCTGCTCTCTCCACTGCACTCTCGTCAAGTTCTGCGCTCGTTAAGTACTTGTCCAATCTGTGATACATAAAGTAAAAAAGTAATTTCATGGCTATATGACACTTCATATGTACCTCTACAAAACATTAAACTACACCACTAAAAAAATGTGGAAATCATGAACACATTCACAAGCACAAAAATATCAATAATACGTCCTTATCTACTGATGCAAAAATGACTAAATTATTCATAATATCACTTATTCTTGTATTGATAAAAGACCATGAAGCAAGTCTAGAAACACTTTTGAAATAAATATGGAATTGCCTCAGTAGGGGCTAACGTGATATTTTCTATGTTGATCTATACTGATATTGCATTATATTTCATATTCCTCAATTCATACGGGAATATGTAATAATTTGAGATCTTGGGTGCGGAAGAAAATGAAATTATCAGGTACTAGAGCAACTCAGTTACTAGCCTCATAATTGTAAAACTACCTGTCAAGCGATATCATGGCCTGTGACGCTTGAATGAGCGCTTGAGGGAAATTCCTCATAGGCTCCTGAAGAATCTTAAAAAACGATGTGGCAGTAAACACAAGTCCAGCATCCAATCGCACGCCAACAGCAACGCAGGTTCCAAATACAAGTGAAGAAATCACAATTGGGGCGCTCCAAAGTGCGATGATATTGCCAGAAATGGAATACATGAATTTGGAGAGCCAGGAAAACTCCTCATCGCGAAATTCGTTAATTCGACGGTCAAAATGAGTTTCCCAAGCCTGGAATTTGATCACACGCATGTAGTTTAGCATCTCGTTTGTTGCCTTCATGCGCTTGTCCCGCATTCCCATCAGGGAGAACTGGAACCTATGAAAACAATATATCTCAAATTGTATACTGAAAAGTAAAAATGGTATAATATGAAAGTATTGAATGTGCATATTAGATTCAATATAATGATAGATTGATCATATAAATTTTTGAGGTTCCTCACGTGAGGAATATTCTGTAATAAGGAAATGGAAAACTCATATTCAATTTGGTGCATATATATAAGATTTGAATCCCAATCTTTTGTATTTTAATCATGATACTCATATTATAACTTTGTAAATCACTTATTTTTGTTGAACTTAATTTACTTTGGTTTTGAAAATAGTAAAATCGATAAATTGTACATGAAAAATAAAAAATATAATAATAGGTTCAACAAACAAAATGCTAATTATCAGCTTTATTGTCATACTAAAATTTCATTGAATTTTGTTGCTTCTAGTAAAATTCGTATATTATAACCATCGGCGATTTTTTACTGCAAATAGTGTGGAGCCAAAACATTCTTAGCATTACATAATATATTATACATTAAAACCTCGATACACCCATTCGGGTCTTACAAATTGGGGTTGGCATGAACCCATTCAGGTCTTACAAAAATCCACCCCGATTGTATCTTCAGACTTTCTTTTCCTTTTTTCTATCGAAAATGAATGTACTATTTTTTTAATATTTCCGAAGAACATTAATATATTCATATTTGCAGTTCCTATCCAATATTTTTATTTCTGCAAATAGTTTTAAAATAACAATTTTAGCATTTGCGTTAATGGTGCAATGTGCACATACATCAAAATTTTGTAGTAATTATTTATGATAAAAGTTTATCTTGCATTGTAAACTTTTCCGTGGGACTCACATGATTAAAGTGGAAGGGAAAAAATGGAGCACTGAATGATTTTTTTTAGCCCAAGGGCAGTTACAGCCAAAAAAGAATTAAATGATTTTTGTGTTATTGGTGCAATGTGCACATACATCAAAATTTTGTACTTATTATTTAGGGAAATTTACAAAAAAAAACCCTATTTTTTCTGAATATTACAAATAACCCCCTGTATTTTCGTTTATTACAAATAACCCCATGTCAGAAATGTTTTCTTTACAAATACCCCCCTCCATCCATTTTTCCATCCATTTAATGTTTAATTTTTTTAAAATGACCAAAATACCCTCACCTAAAAAAAAAAAAATAATAAAAATATAACAAAATAATTATTTAAAAAATAAAATTAATTAAATAGAAATAAAATTAATTAAAATAAATAAAATTTAAAGAATAAAAATAAATAGAAAAAGTTTAAAAACAAAAATAATTAAATAAAAATAAAAATAAAAAAGTATTCAATAAAAATTATTTAAAATAATAAATTAAACAAAATGAAATAATTAAAAAGCTAGAAATAATAAAATAAAAATACAAATAATTAAATAGAAAGTAGAAAATAAAAAAATTAAATAATATTAAATAATATTAAATAATATTAAATAATAATAATTATTATTGACACATGAAATTTATCAGTGGTGGAACTTTATAGAAACCGGGGGTGCATGCAGCATGCCCCCCCCCCCCCCCTCCCCAGCCCCCAAAAAAATTTTGCACTACTGATATATATTGTTTAGTCAAAATCTTGGGGGGGATGCCGCATGCACCCCCGGTTTCTATAAAGTTTCACCACTGATAATGAGAGTTTCTTGTATCGATAATAATAATTATTATTTAATATTATTTAATTTTTTTATTTTTTAGTTTCTATTTTATTATTTGTATTTTTATTTTATTATTTCTAGCTTTTTAATTATTTTATTTTCTTTAATTTATTATTTTAATTAATTTTTATTGAATATTTTTTTAATACTTTTTATACTTTTTTATTTAATTATTTTTTTAAACTTTTTTTATTTATTTTTATTCTTTAAATTTTATGTATTTTAATTTATTTTATTTCTATTTAATTCATTTTATTTTTTAAATAATTATTTTGTTATATTTTTATATAATTTCTTTTAGGTGAGGGTATTTTGGTCATTTTTAAAAAATTAAACTTTAAATGGATGGAAAAATGGATGGAGGGGGGTATTTGTAAAGAAAACATTTCTGGCAGGGAGTTATTTGTAATAAACGAAAATACAGGAGGTTATTTGTAATATTCAAAAAAGATAGGGAGTTTTTTGTAAATTTCCCTATTATTTATGATAAAAGTTTATCTTGCATTGTAAATTTTTCCCTGGGACTCGCATGATTAAAGTGGAAGGGAAAAAATGGAGACTGAATGATTTTTTTTAGCCCAAGGACAGTTACAGCCAAAAAAAATTAAATGATTTTTTTTATGAATAGCAGCATTAAATGATTTTCCAACTTAACTATTGCAAGTACAGACATTCTGGTCTGGTCAGGACTGAAGTGACGGACTGGTAAGTAAGATCCTCTTTACAATTTACAAAGCCTGGTCCCATCCATGTGATATCAATACATGATTCAGAGATTCCAGACTATTAAAATGCCAAGTCCAACTATGTTGTGCACTAATTTAGCAGGGGAAATTTTTATATTCCCTGCATTTTCTGAATATTGCAGAAAATTCTCTATATTTTTGTATACTCTTTAGTGAATTGAATTAGTTTACCTCCTATAAAGTTAATTTTAACATAATACATAGTTAAATGAAAAAATTATTTCACTCTGTAGAAGATAAAACGAAGATAAAATACAGTATTTTTATTTCCCCTTTTGTAAATTGAAAGTGGCCAAACATTTCTTTATGGTTATTATAAAATTGTAGATGCCTAAATGCCTGCAAATCAGTGATCGCACTAATGACACGAGACAGAGAATTGATGGTGAGAACCAAACCTTTAAAATTGGGAAGTGTAGGAGCCACAATTTTAATTGGGAACCAACCCAAAAATTCAGTGGTGAACGTGGCAACCAAATGCAAGATGCATCTTGTTTGGTCCATATTGAGTTTTGGCACATAACTTGCCCCAACAAAATTATCATAAATACTATTTTAATATCTATTATTTTGATATTTATGTATATTGTTTTAGTATACTACATAATGTTTAATGATACTCTTATACTATTTTCAGCAGCTGGACATTGTTTTATTATGTCTATATACAATTTTGTATTTTTTAATTTTTCTTAATTTCTTGTTTTCAATTTTTTATGTATAGCTATTATAAATATAAATAGTATATATAATTTTATTTTAACTAAAAAAGGAACACAGTTGGCATTTCCTGGGCCGGTGGTAGGTAGGTATTCTTATTTGTTATCCCAAGGGTCGTAGCTGGTAGGTGAGGTTGATTTAAAAATGTTATTTAAAAATGTTGGAACTCATGGTACGTTATTTTAATAATTGAGGTGTATAGCATCATTATGATGTACTATTTTATAAAGGTTGATTTACCAAAGAAAATGTTGGAACTCATGGTGTATTATTTTAATAAAATTGAGGTGTATTTATTATCATTATGATGTATTATTTTATAAATTTGCTTATAAACTTGAGCTTGATTTAAGAAAGAAAATGTTGGAACTCATGATGTCAGTGGCGGACCTTGACTTAAAACTTAGGAGGGGGCGGTAATAAAAAAAATACATCAAAATCTAAGAGGAGCGATATAAGTTTTCAATTTCTATACAAAATACATCATTATAACCATATATATATACTATAACTTCAAAATCTTGGGGGAGCTGCCCCCTTAGTCTCTATTAAAATCCAACACTGCATCGTATATTTTTTTTTAATAATGGAGTTGTACCTATTATCATTCTGATGCATTATTTTATAATTTTGCTTATAAAATAATATAAATCTATAATAAAATATTACTAATCTTACTAGAGGTAGCTTTTCTTTAAAAAAGAAAAATAATTGAGGTGTATGTACCTATTATTACGTCGGCTGCCGAAAAGAATGAAGATCATGATACCAGAGACACCAAAAACTGCAGAGGTGACTGATGGGCCAAGATAGGTGTATAGCAGTGCAAGCGCAACACCAACCTAGATTCGTAAAAATAACAAAACAATTCAAAAATTAAATTTTAAATTAAAAGGTAATTGTGTGCACGATTTTATAGACAAATTCTTATCTCCAGTTAAAAGCAATTTGATTTCCTAATTATTTAGTAAACTAATCTTATTTGGAGTTTCAAAGTTTACCCCAAATAATTTTTAATTTCAAATTCCGTACCAGATAGCAGGAGTTGAAATCACGATGCTTATATTCCAGATGAGATTTGAAACATCATCAATTTAATATAATTTGCATATAAACTGGCGTGAAACAAAAATAAGACAAAACACCTAAGAAATATTAATTTGCTGACAGTTTTTTTTTTTTTGAATTGTGCTGACAGAGTTAGTTAAAGAATAAGACAATTCAGGAATTATCAGATTATGAAACAAATAATAAAACAAAAATTAAAAGTGGACGTATTAGCACAATTTCTTTTCAAAATAAACAGACATGAAACAGAAAATAAGACAACATTTGGGAACAATTTGGGCCCCTGACAAAGAATAAGACAAATATAGGGAACTCTCAATAAGACATTTGCTAATGGAAATTCCAGCAACCAGCTTTAAGATCTATTTTCCTTGTTTTAAATGAAACTAAATTTTTTAATCATTTGCATCAGATTGAGTCCTACATATTATTTGAGCTTTGTGAGATTCTAACCCGGGTTTTCCGGTCCCATCTAATGATTTTACCATTAGAACAAATGATCACTTACCATTATGTCCTAAATATTGGACCATGAGATCCTAGCTAAACTTAAACCACTCTCTCATTTGCATTCGGTTATTTTTTAACTGGAACATTTTGTAAGTAATCAGAACAATTTAAAATCTTTTGTTATTTAAATTTTAAAATTCGAACTCAACTTTAAAATCTTATTTAATGCAATCAACCAACCAACTAGACCGAAAAATTCGGGCCATCTTTCGGAAAAAAAACTAGACCGAAAATTATTGAGAAAAAAACAAAACATGAAAGACCAACCTGCAAGGGCATGAGCCAAAGATAGTTTATTTGTAGCATCATGTCGGAGAGCTGTTGCGCATCGACAGCCATATAGTTCACAATCTTCCCAACCCCATGCTCCTGTCTAGCCGCGCACGACAGCCTGAGCCCCTTTTGATACAAAGCCGTTATCAATGAATTTCGTATCAGCATCCCCAATTTCTGACAGTGAAAGTTATACTGATGTGACAACATTGCCTCTGTCGCCTTTGCGACCAATAACGTCAACACCAAATACAACCCCTCCATCGGGTCCCTATGACCAGTATCAGACGTGTAATTCACGAAACTTTGGATTAATAGAGGCCCCACATACATTACAATAAGCCGTGATGAAGCTAGAATTGCGTTCAAGAGAAAATGTCGCCAAAAGCAGCGAAAAAGTGTCAATCTTACAGGGTGATCTGACCTGCCCGCTTTTTCGGGCCAATTAGACTGGAACAGTTGTTGCATCTGCTCCGCACTGTGAAATGGTGCCAGAGATGGTATATCATCTAGGTTTAAAGCCGATTTGTAACCTTTCGATATCAAAGGGTTTATCCAATGCCATGTTGCACGTGACAAAATAGACGCATTCGAATAAGGAGTCACGACGGGATTAACAGGTTTGGATTCCGGTTCAGACTCGGGTTCGATTAGGTCAGATTTAATTATGACTATCCCAGATGAACCCGTTAGCCCGGTAAGAGCTAATGGTATTGATATTACTAGGGTTACAAGTGTAAGAATGTCATTTGGTAGAATGGATTCACTGGAGGCTAGTCTAATAATGGATGAAATGGAGAGAAGGGTTGTAAGGGTAAAATTGGAAATTAAGAAAATCCGAAGATAAACAGGATGTTTGGTAGCATTGAATCTTTTCTCATGGCTTATGAGGGCAGTGGAAACTAAATATGAGAAAAATTGGAGGGCCAAAAATACAATTTCCAACATGCTGTAATTATAAATTATGGAAACTACATCCAGGGCTAAAAACATAATAGTGAGAATGGAGGATCCCAACAGAGCAAGGTAAAAGCCGATATTAACACGAACCGCAACTTGATTGGTCGGTCTCGATAGCAAAGGCTTTTCCGATTCCGTGTTTCGGTCTGCATGAGTGGGACGGATCTTTTTGAGAATGTAAATAAAAAGAAGGGCTGAAATGAAAATGGCATCTATGGTGGAAATTATGATGGTTTGTGAGCATGTAGAGAGAAAAATGAAGCCAAGCCATTGTGGAACAGAATGAACTGAATTCTGGGAAGGGTTGCAAGTGAAGGATGAAAGCCAAGCTGGGATCATCATGAAAAATGCAAATAGATAACCTTTTGGGTCTAAATGCAAACTATCCGATATATTTGTCGGTGTTTTTTATTTTTGGAGTTATTCGTGACTGATTGTTAGTTCTCTTGTAAGTCAAAAGTCCTCCCTGAAAAATTTTAACATAAACTATTATGGTTAGTGGGGACTGGTGAAAACCAATGTTTTGATGGTCTTGTGAAAATATCATTAATATATACATAAGTGTATGTATGATACAAATATACGTGTAAATATTGATGATATAAGCTATAAGCATTCGAATTTTTTTTTAATGAAAATGAAACACAATATGGTAGAGATTCGGATCTTTTTTACAAAATTCATATAACTTAGGCTAAACTTTCTTCTCGAGAAATTAATAGTAGATGCAAGGAACTATATGCAACAAGCATGGAGCATAGAAAAATATTTAACTATATATAAATAAAGTTTTTGTGTATATCAAAATATATACAAAAGATTTAGAAAGCTATTGAAAGTCGAAACATAAAAGAAATATTGTTTAATTAAAAACCTTTTTGAGTTTTTCATTGATTGGGGGGTTCCTCTTTAACTGTTTGTGAAGTTGTAGCTCTCCTCTTCCCTAGATGAGCTCACACGAGAACAGAAAGAGAGAGAGAGAGTAGAAACTAGTATGTTATAGAGAGAGAGAGAGAGGAGAAACTTTGCTTTATGTTGGAGGCTAGGAGTGGACGCGAAAATAAGGAGGGCAGCTGCTTCGAAATTGGTACAATGACTTGAACCTATATATGGTGAGAGGCTAGAGAGGGCACTTTATAGAGTATTTTGTCTTGTTAATACGGAGAAAAACAAGCATACAAATTTTCGTTGCTTTATTTTAGAGAAAATATTGGCATCCGGCTTAAACAGTATTTAAACGGCCCCACCATACATGTATAATTTTTTATTTCTCCACTAATTTAGTTAAGTGAAAAATAATATCATTTATATATCAATATATTTTTATATGTATTTATTATATTTTTTTGTTTATAATTCTGTTATATATTTCTGAATTTGAACGATACTGAACGATAATAAGCCGGCGGTGTGTATCAGGTCACTTTATTTTATTCGAGACTTGGTCTAAATTGGCAGGTCCAAACTTTCCAATCCCAACCAAGTGTTTTTCAATGTATTTAAGCCCAGTTGTACAGTCAAGTAGTTGGAAATTTCTTCTCTAGTGCTTGATTAGCTTTGCACAAGAGTTTGAAGGAGACATAAAAATATGTATATTTAGAACTTATATTTACTAAATCCTAATTTTGATGGGTCATGGCCCCCTTCCCAAAAAAATCCACCCCTGAGTAAAAAGATTTAATGTAATTCCCCTTATATGCATTTCTTCAATTTTTCCAAAATCATGACACGTGTATATTGTGTATATATTTTGTATATTTTTAGTGATCAATTGTCTATGAAACGAGTCATGTGATACGAATTTTGTTTTATACTTTAGACCCGTTACAGATTTGATAGTATATAGTAGTTTTGCCAAAAAAGTTGAACCCATTTATCAAGTAAAGAGATATGTCTAATGAATGTAATATACGTATAACGAGTCATCTTTCTTTACGTAAATGACCCATTACAGAGAAAACATAATAAATTTTTCATTTTAAAACCGTGGATCCCACTGAATGACTAAAATTATATAAGCACATCACATTCATGTGGCTCTTATTGAACGAGTCATATTCAAAGTATGAAATGACTCCTTATATTTTTAAACATAATAAAACTTATAAGAGTTCAAAAATGACCAAAATAGTATCAGTCTTTATAAAGAAAAAAGAATGACATTCAATATTTTTTAATGTTTACCCAATTAAAATGAAAAAAAATAATCTCATGCATTAAATAATATCTTATATAGTTGCATTTTATATGTTAATCAAATAAAAATATTATTAAGAATTCACTTACTAAAAAGAACAAGGGATAATTTCATATATGCCACTACAAAAACTCGGAATATAATATTTACCATTATAAAAACTTAAATATCATATTTGCCATCATAAAAACTTAAAAATATCATATATGCCATTACAAAATCTAAAATATCATATTTGCCATTATAAAAACTTAATATATCAAATTTGTCATTAAATTTACTCAAAACAACACCATCTTTTTTTTCCGTTAAAATTAACGGTCTAATCTTATAATTACCATTATATCTCTAAATTCATTTCATGAATTAGATTCATATTAAGCATCTCTCTCTTCTCTCTCTCTCTCTTCATAATTTAAATTCATATATAAGCAAAAAAAAATCTTTCTTTTAATTTGAAGTCAAAAAAATTTGATATGAGAGAAATGAATTGATTATTTTTTTGAATAATTTTTTCTCTCGTGTCAAATTATATTGACTAACAAATTAAAATGAAGATTATTTTTGTTTATATATGAATTTCAATCATGAAGAGAGAGATAGAGAGAGAGAGATCATCAAATGAATTTTTAATATGAAATCTAATTCATTAACTAAATTTAGGGGTCTAATGATAATTATAAGACTGGACCATTAATTTTAACCGAAAAAATGATGATTTTAAGTTTTGAGTAAATTTGATGGCAAATATGATATATTAAGTTTTTGTAATGGCAAATATGATATTTAAGATTTTTTAATGGTATATATGATATTTTTAAGTTTTTACAATGGCAAATATGATATTTAAGTTTTTATAATGACAAATATGATATTTTGAGTTTTTGTAATGGCATATATGAAATTATCCCAGAGAACATAAAAAAAACATTAACTATAAATGAGCTGCATACCAGAACCAGTATTAATATATGTAAATTTTGTAATTAAAAAATAGGATTTCAAAACTTAAACACACACAATTTAAGAAAGTGAAAACATAACATAAATCTAAGAATATTGTGTGCTTAAGAAAATAAAGCTCTAAAATAAATTTCATGAACAAAAAACTTACAAACTTATTTAAAAAAGTATAGCAAAATTTAAAATGTTATATTAGTAAAAATTTTGAAATTAAAAATTAGTCTGCTAAAGAAATTAAAAGAATTAACATCATTGTTATAGTGCAAAATAATTTTCTTAAATTAACTTGGTAATTTTATGTGCTTATTAAGTCTAAATTCTGAATGATTATATTAAATTGGCATATTACTTAAATCTAACAATAAGATAAATTTTGATACAAAAGTTCCATACGTGAACTTGCTTAGATTAAAATTCACGTAATTAGATTAGAATCATTAGCTCATCTTAATTGATTGCATATGTTCCATGTGATGAGATTAAAATTCCTACAATAATTCAATCATTAGTTCATCTTAATTAGAGGAGAAAATGGATTTTGGAATTGAGTACCAAGCTTGATTTAAGTCGTCAGGTTTGGACCGACTAAAAAACTTAATGCTCATTTGGCCACAAGCTTCTTTCAAAATAATAAAATACTAACAATAATAAATATATCAAAATAAAATATATTATATACATAATACATATCATTATTTGTTAATGAGATGTATGTTTAGACAAGTAGTATATCACTTTCTTCTTTTCAATAAAATCCTTCCTACTCCATCAGTTATTTCAAAGACATATTTAAAAATATAATAAATATTGTATATAGGTCAATAAATAAATAATATAAAAATATTTTCCTTTTCTTTAAAATGGATATTACTTGGTCCATATAAATATCCAAAAAAAGTGTTAAAGGGAGGGATTGAAAAAAAGTTAAACTGACATCCAAAGCTCAGTTTCTCATATATTTTCGACACGTGTCACCATAGAAGATTCTCTGTGGCCATTTTAGTATTGTATTATATAAAATGAATTTTCTTCATTACTTTAAATCGACTCATTACAACTTTTACCATACAAAATCATCAAGAAAATAAGTACACATCTTTCATACAGAAAGAGGGCTTTAGGAAATTTGCAAATAACCCCTTGGCATGCTACCCATCTCCAAATTATACACAATGATTAATTTATTGGGACCTGCTACAGCACGACGCATTGTAGCACGACTGTTCACAATGAGATCCAATAACAATATATAAAATTGAACTTACACTCTCAATAAAGAGGAAGAGCATGGTCCCTTATTCTTTGAAACTGACAGATGGTACAGTGTTTCACAAAATCTATATCTTTATTCCTCGCTACTTCAATCACCGTCAACCCAAAGAGTGGAGGCCTAATGAAAAAGTCATTCAATTGTGGAGAATTACAAGCTCTTACAAGGGAAAGGGGATTCAGAATTTCGACCAGGTGGAGCCAGCTCCATTTGATGTGCCATCATGCTCTTATTCTTCATCATTATCCCCCACCCTTATGATTACCACAATACCGAGTCAATCTAGGGTGACGGTTCCACTCAGTCCTATTCCGGCAAGGAACACATCTCCCATTCAGCCCAATTCCCCTTTACAGCCTCAACTTAACATACTATCTGACAAGTCTCCCTCAATAGATACTAGTGAGGGTATTCAACAGCCATCTTTCCAAAGTCCACAACCAACAATGCCAACCCAAGGCTCATTCAACCCTGAAATGGACTCACACAACTGTCAAACCCATGCTTTGGTGAGCTATCAAAACCCACTCTTTTCCACATCACCCACAATGACTCCATCTGCACAAACCAACCTCTTACGTATAGAACAAAGAAAATCCAAAGAAGTGGAAGCACTTCTTTCTCAACTCAATTCGACATCAGAAATCTTAGAGGAAAATTCTGAACCATTGGCAATTATTTACCCCACTGAACCCATCATGTCACCAGTTAACCCCAGCCAAAGTGAGGTTCCGCAGGTTACATTGGGTGAGAAAGAGAGGAGAAAGAAGGTGCAGCCCAAGGATTTAAGAAGAAGTGTGCGAATCAAAGAACAGCAAACCAATCACTACCTCTCTGCAATCGACAAAGCACAGTTAATTCAGCATAAAGAAATAACACAGGGGTTTAATAACCAAAAAAATTATAAAAAAAAACTTATCTTTTCTGATGATGAAGTGGCTGATGTAGTGTTTGAGGAGGGGAAGAAGCGCATAGAGTTGAGTGAATTATTTATGCTGCTAAATGGGGCTGGTTTCACTCTCAGTGATGAACTGAGAGGTGAAATCAATTCACTGGCTCAGTAGGACTGCAACTCAAGACAAGTATCAGTATAAAATAAATACTTAATAATGAATTTTCAAAATTTTAAAGTAATTACGTGGAATGTTAGAGGCATAAATGACTCTGATAAGAGGAAAGAAATCAAAGATGATATTTTGAGTTTCAGACCTTATCTCATATGCCTACAGGAATCTAAATTGCAAGCTTACTCTTCTCAATTGAACAAAGAACTGTTTGGTACAAGACTAAATGGCTATGACTCTTTAGACTCTATAGGTGCCTCTGGGGGCATAATAATGGCCTGGTCAACTCAGTTATTTACACAAGTTACCTCTACAAAGGGATCTCATTTCTTGACAGTCAAACTACAATGTAATTGGGATGGAACAATAATCAATGTCACAGGGGTATATGGGCCTCAATTGCCAAAGGAAAAATACAAATTCTTGCAAGATTTAAAAGGTGAAGAGGAGGAAAACTTGCCTTGGTTGCTCTTTGGTGATTTTAACCTCATAGCCTCTGTTAATGAGAGAACAGGGGACTGCAGCAGAAACTGGACTGAGTCCAAGATAATGAGATCTTTCATTTCAACACTTAGTCTTATCAATCCACCCTTAAACGGCAGATCTTTCACCTGGTCTAATTCAATTTCCAAAGGAAGACTAGACAGGTACCTCTTTAATATAGCTTGGGCCAATAAATTTCTAACTTACCATCAGTCAGCCCTTACAAGCCACTGTTCAGACCATTGTCCCATACAGCTCAAAACAAGCCTGAATTTTCCAATTTTTAATGGGTTTCAGTTTGAAAATTCCTGGTTATTGAATCAGGAAGCAAACCAAATAATTACAAGTCATTTATCCTCCAACCTCAGCTCATCCTTACAAGAACTCTTCCAGAAATTAAGTAATTTGGGGCAAAAATTGAAACATTGGAATAAAGCAAGAAAATCCAAAATAAGGAAATATAAGAAAAATAGTAAAAAGATTTTACAATGGTTGGAAATAAAAGAAGAAAGCGAAGAATTGACAATTTTAGAAAATTGGTCGAAACACAAGATAAAAGCAAGGGTTTCTGAAATCATTCATGAAGAAAATATTTATTGGCAAATTTCATTGGCTAAAAGAAGGGGATTGTAACTCTAAATTGTTTTCACAATTATGCCACCGTTAAGAAAAACTGACTCCTTATTCCATCACTTCTCAATACTGAAACCAATGTAGAGGAATCGGAACATAAAGAGAAAGCTGGAATCCTTTTCAACTTCTACAAGAATATCATGGGTTCTGTAACCAAACCAATAGATAATTTAGCCTCTTTTAATATCTCCCAAATTTTTGAAACTAACACAACAGAGCTACTAAGTTTAAATGCTGAAATTCAGTTGGAAGAACTTGATTTAGTAAATAAACAATGGAAAAACAATAAGTCTCCTGGACCGGATGGGTTCACAGGAGAATGTTTCAAGAAATACTGGTACTTATTAAGAGAGGAAATATTTAATTTGATAAAAAATAATGATCCTTCGACAGGCCTTGGAAATTTTTCTATATCTTATATAACCTTAATCCCCAAAAAAGAGGATTCAAATCATCCAAAGGACTACAGGCCCATAAGCCTCATAAGTAGTATACAGAAAATAGTATCAAAAATAATGGCTATTAGATAAAAGAAAATAATTAATAATTTGATACTCCCCAAATCAGCTCGGTTTTCTAGAAGATAGAAATATAGCAGATTGCTATATTTATGCTAGAGAAGTGACCCATCAAGCCAACAACTCAAAAAAAACCCTACTATGTTTAAAAGCTGACATTCAAAAAGCTTTTGATACAATTTCATGGGATTTTCTTATTGATGTGTTGAAAGCAAGAGGTTTTAAAGGCTTATGGCTTGATTGGATTACAGAATATGTCCTTAAAGGTGCTGCCAAGATCATTCTCAATGGATTACCAGGCAAATCAATACATTTGAGACGAGGTGTGAGGCAGGGGGACCCTTTATCTCCACACCTTTTCATTATTGCAAGGGTCACTGAAAATCTTAGTAGGCTTAATTTCCTTGAAAAACCAATCTCAAATATAACCCTCTCATTGTACTATGCAGATGACTCAATTTTTCTCATAAAACCTGAGCTACAGCAGGTTAAAAGGCTTAAATTCTTGCTTAATAGCTTTGGAAATAGTTCAGGGTTACAAATAAACTTTGAAAAATCTGAGTTTTGTATTATCCCAAAAAATCACCCCAACTCGAATGCAATTGCAATGGAGTTAGGGTGCCCCCAAGCATTAATGTCTCTTAGATACTTGGAGTACCCACTCCACTTCAAAAACCAAGGAAAACTGATTTCAGAATAATCATTGAAAAATTTGGGAATAAATTACAAGGGTGGAAGGGAGCTCAACTGAGTATTGGTGGTAGATTAATTCTTATAAACTCAGTTTTGTCATCACTCCCAACTTATTATTTATCAGTTTTTAAATTCCCAAAATGGGTAATAAAAGAGATGGATAAAATTAGGAGAAAGTTTCTTTGGAAAGGTCATAAAGAAAAAGGGTACAATTTAATAGCCTGGAAAAAAGTTTGTCGACCAAAATCAGATGGAGGTTTGGGGGTATTAAATCTAGAAACATTCAATGATTCATTATTGCTAAGGTGGATTTGGAAATATTTTAAAAATGATGCAGGTTTGCAATGGAAAGTATTAGTAAGTAAATTGACCCTTGAAGGCGGTGAAACCCTTAAGAATAGTGCAGACTCATACTTCTGGAGCGATATCAAAAACCTCTTGCCTTTCTTTTTAATAAGCTCTATCTTTAAATTAGGTGATGGTAAGAAAGCTAGCTTATGGCATAGTAATTGGGGAGAGGGGATACTATGCCATAGACTGCCATCTTTGTATACCCATGCAATCACAACAAGAGGCTCAGGTCATCAATTTAAAAGACTAACCTGTTTAGAAGAGGCTTTCCAGAAGATCCGAGCTGAGGTACCGCAGCTTGAACTTTCAATTCTCCAACAGCTTCTAGACTTAATCTCGCTGAACAACCAAACCGACTCAGTAGTCTGGAGATGGAAGGAGAGAGGAATTTTTTCTACTAAGAGTGCTTATACCACTCTGATGAGGGGTGTACACACCTCAAACCCACTGCAAAATATTTGGTCAGTCAAGGCTCCACTTCGAATCGAGGTTTTCTTTTGGCTTTTTCAACAAAATCGGGTTCTCACACAGGATAACCTAGTTAAGAAGGGGTTTCACTTAGCCAACAGATGCCACTTCTGCTGCTTACAGCTGGAATCAGCTGATCATTTAGCTGGTTTGTGCTCTTTCGTTGAATATCACTGGTCTAAACTCAGGCTAGAGTTTCCAGAGATCTGTTCAACGGATCCCTTCACTGAGGTATTCTCTTACACGTCTGGAGGCCATGGTGGGCAAGGGTTGAGGCAAATCGCCATGGTATTTCTTTTTTGCATCTGGCGTGAGAGGTGTAGGCGGGTTTTCAGTGAGGAGAAGAGAAGTGGAGCAGCTCTTATTGGAGAGATTAAGGGGGAGATCGAGTTGATTCACTCTGTAGAAGGAAGGAAAAGGTTGGAAACTACCACCATGGCGGCGCAAGCTGAGGTGAGAGAGTAAGAGGCGGAGATAACAAGATAAGAAGAAGGCGTGTAAGAGAAGCTAGGTTTTGTCTGAAGAAATTTTTAGGACTAGTTTTCTTGAGTCTTCTTACTTGGGATTCTAATTCCATGATTGTAATTCCGGGATATTTAGATTAGGCTTTATTCTGGGCCGAGACATGGCTTTTTCTTCTCTTTAGAGGAATTTTATGGATTTGAAAATAGCAACTGTAATTTGACAACTTTATATATATAAAAAATCATTTGGACGAGGGATCTAAAGCCCTCTCCAAATTTCTCAAAAAAAAAAAATTATTTTCTAATAACAGTATATATATATAAAATGAAAAACAGTATATAAAAATGGGAAAACAGTATATAAAAGTAAAAAAAATAAGAAACACACAAAGAATAAATAACAGTATATTAAATGGCAAAACAATATATAAAATGAAAAATAACAGTATAACTACAGTGCGTCGTGCTACAGTCGTGCTATAGTGCGTTGTGTTTGCACATTTCCCTAATTTATTATTTTTCATAGTAATTTTTTGTGAGTAATTTTTTAAAAATATTATGTATTGTTTTTCATATTTTTATACACAAAATATTAATAATATTATAAAACATTTTTTTATTTTATATTGCAAAGTCATTCGATTAAAAAAAAAATATTTTGAATTTCATGACATGTTATTTTCATAACATTTTTTCAAAAACATTTATTTAAACTATCCAAATTTAATTGAGATAAAAAAATCTAACTAAACTAATTTATTATTTTTCATAGTAATTTTTTATATGTAATTTTTTTTGTATTGTTTAAATTCACATTTTTATACACAAAATATTAATAATATTATATTACATTAAATTACTAAACATTTTTATTTTATATTGCGAAGGCAATTGATTTAAAAAATAATATTTTTATTTCAAATTTCATGACATGTTATTTTTCATAACATTTTTTCAAAAAACATTTAATTGAGACAAAAACTACTAACTAAATTATAATGTTTTTGCAAATTATGTGCATATTGGGAGTTGTTTGCAATTTTGCAAATTTACTTTTAGAACCGAATACTCTCAAATCAAAAAAATGAAGCGGTGAGAATAAATTTAGAATTTGATTTATTTTAGAATTTCTGCACATGTAATTTTTTAGGGCTTGTTTGGCAGTCGGATAAAGGAGTAATAAAACATTTTAACTCGTTAACTCTGCCAAATATCATATTAAAAAGTATAAAAAACAAGGAATAAAGCTTAAATTTTTTAACTATGCTCCCTAGTGGTAAGATTTTTGACCGTTAACCCTCAAATATTTGACCATATCGCCCTTATGGTATCTCCAACTTCACTTTTTCCTCATTTTTTTATTCAAGATCTTCTCTCTCCCACCCACTTTTATAAAATAACTTTTTAATTCCTCCTCATTATGTTTCTCACTAATCTCAAATTTCTCTCATTATAGTTGTTTATTTCACAAATAAATGACGTCATTAGTTTCGTAATTTTTTTCTCTTCGATTTGAGATCACTATTGTATAAGTTTCGTTCAAGCGCGGCGTAATATTATGAGATGATGTGTGTTGTGTAGTTGTAGGGCATGTTTGATTTGGTGTATTTTAGAGAATTGTAGAATAATATGAAGTATTTAGGACAAAAGTTTTTGTTTGATTTATATCATATGAAGTACATTGGCATAGATTTAATGTATTTTATAATATATCATAAAATGCGAGATAATTCTCAAGTTAAAATGCAGTATCTCTCTGTTTCAAATTTAATTATTTTTTAAGTATCAATTATTAAATAAATTATTAAAAATTATCAAATTAAATAAATTAAAATATATTAAATTAATTAATTAATTAATTAAATGATAATTAATATTAAATAAATTTAAAAAATAAAATAATAGAATTTAAAATATTAATAAATTAAATAAAAAATAAATATTAATTAAATTAAATATTAAATAATTTAAATATTAAATATTAAATATTAAATTGAAATAAAATAAATTATATAAAATTAAATATTAATTAAATTAAATATTAAATAATTTAACATAAAAACATTAAATTAAAATAAAATAAATTATATAAAATTAAATATTAATTAAATTAAATATTAAATAATTTAACATAAAAACATTAAATTAAAATAAAACAAATTACATAAAATAAAATATTAATTAAATTAAGTATTAAATAATTTAACATAAAAACATTAAATTAAAATAAAATAAATTATATAAAATTAAATATTAATTAAATTAAATATTAAATAATTTAAAATATAAAACATTAAATTAAAATAAAATAAATTATGTAAAATTAAATATTAATTAAATTAAATATTAAATAATTTAACATAAAAACATTAAATTAAAATAAAATAAATTATATAAAATTAAATATTAATTAAATTAAATATTAAATAATTTAACATAAAATACATAAAATTAAAATAAAATAAATTATACTAAATAAAATATTAAATAATTTAACATAAAAAAAATTAAATTAAAATAAAATATTAAATAATTTAACATAAAAAGCATTAAATTAAAATAAAATAAATTATATAAAATTAAATATCAATTAAATTAAATATTATATAATTTAACATAAAAACATTAAATTAAAATAAAATAAATTATGTAAAATAAAATATTACTTAATAAATATTAAATAATTTAACATAAAAACATTAAATTAAAATTAAATTTATTATATAAAATTAAATATTAATTAAATTAAATATTAAATACATTATATAAAATTAAATATTAATTAAATTAAATATTAAATAATTTAACATAAAAAACATTAAATTAAAATAAAATAAATTATATTAAATAATTTACATAAAAAAAAAATTAATTAAAATTAAATAAAATATTAAATAATTTAACATAAAAAATATTAAATTAAATTAAAATAAAATAAATTATATAAAATAAAATATTAATTAATAAAATATTGAAATAAAATAAAAAATATTTAACCGCACAAAATAATTTTGAAAAATTGTTACACTATTTTATGTATAATACTCTACAATTATCAAACAATTAACTTGAATCAAAATTAAAATTCCAGATTTACATCAAAAATCAAACAATGGATTCTTTCTTTACATTATTTAAAATACACCAAATCAAACAACTAACATGTATTCTCAAAATCATGTATAATCATGATGATGTATTTGAGATATACATCGAACTTGAAATACCTCAAATCAAACATGCCCGTTATGTATATGCTTGTGTGTGTTATATTGGGCATGTTTTGGTGTATTTTAGGGGATTGTAAAGTGAAATGAAGTATTTAGGGCAAAATTCTTTGTTTGATTTATATCAAATGAAGTATATTGGTATAGCTTCGAAATATTTTAATACATCACAAAATATGGGATAACGCTCAAGCCAAAATGCAGTATCTTATTAAATAAATTAATAAAAAAATATTAAATAAATTAATTGAAAATTAATATTAAATAAATAAAAAATAATAAAAAATCATATAATTTAAAATAAAATTTAAATATTAATAAATTAATTAAATATTAAATATTAATTAAATTAAATATTAAATAATTTAAAATAAAAAATATTAAATTAAAATTAAAATTAAATAAATTATATAAAATTAAATATTAATTAAATTAAATATTAAATAATTAACATAAAAGCATTAAATTAAAATAAAATAAAATATTAATTAATTTAACATAAAAACATTAAATTAAAATAAAATAAATTATATAAAATAGAATATTAATTAAATTAAATATTAAATAATTTAAGATAAAAAATATTAAATTAAAATAAAATAAATTATATAAAACTAAATATTAATTAAATTAAATATTAAATAATTTAACATAAAAACATTAAATTAAAATAAAATAAATTATATAGAATAAAATATTAATTAAATAAAATATTAAATAATTTAACATAAAAAATTAAATTAAAAAAAAAATTATATAAAAAAAATATTATATAATTTAACATAAAAAATATTAAATTAAAATAAAATAAATTATATAAAAGAAAATATTAATTAATAAAATATTGCATTAAAATAAAAAATATTTAAAATATTTAACTGCACAAAATAATTTTGAAAATTTGATACACTATTTTATGTATATACTCTACAATTATCAAACAATTAACTGGAATGAAAATTAAAATCCTGAATTTACATAAAATATTAAACAATGGATTCTTTCTTTATATTATTTAAAATACACCAAATCAAAGAACTAATATGTATTCTCAAAATTATGTATAATCATAATGATGTATTTGAGATATATATGAAACTTGAAATATCTCAAATCAAACATGCCCATTGTTTAAAATATAATGATGATAGAAAATGGAGAAATATGTGTGTTAAGCTAATGGTGAGAAACAAAGAAAGAATGTTGGGTTGGGGGAGGACAAACGAAAGAAGTATTAGGGTCGTAAAAGATGAATAATTAGAAAAATAAATATGTTAGAAAATTGTTATTTTTAATAGTGCATTCTTTTTATGTAATATAATTGTGATTCATAAATAATTTCTTTTAATAATACAAAGACTTGTGTAAATTTTACAAGGTCATTTTAGTCATAAGTATAAATCAGTTAATAACAACATATAGCCGTTGTGCTGGAGAAGAAAGAGCGATGGGAGGAAAAGATGGGAGGAGCTGGTAAGAGTGCTGCACGATGGACGTGATTACTCCGTCATATTTGCACATTTCCCAAAACAATAATCTCAAACGTAAATATTAGTAGGTTTTTTTGACTCTTTTTTTATTCCATAAAAACAATTTGGAAAGTAAACAAAAACATTTTTATACAATTCAATTTTTCATATCATTTCTCTTTTAATTACAAAAAACGCACTTCCAAATGAGCTAAACAGGTACCCTAAACTTTTATTTTTAATTAATGAAATAAGCTAACCAGATAACCTTCGGCTCCTTAATCCAAAAGAATGGAATTCGAAGTAATTTAAGAAAAACAACAGCATTCCGCTCGAAATCAAAATTCCTCGAACGAACCTGAACACCAACTCTTCTCTCTTTTCCATTGATGATGCCTTGAATGAAACCATATTTTTGATATAAATTATAAACTATTGAAGCCAGGTTTTGTTTATCCATTTCTTCTCATGTAGATGTAGAGCATAAATAGGAGTTCTAAATAAAAGTGAGTTATAAATGTCTCTAATTTCTCCTCTTAATAATGTCTTTCTTTTTTCGAACAGGTGGAAGTGAAAATGAAGTTGAGCTAATTTCCATCAGAAAAATTAAATAGACCAGTAAACTACAGTTAATTACAAATCACACTGAAAAAATGAACGGAAATATGATTGTATCCAATAAAAATTAACCAAAATAACTAAAACGCCAGTATATATACGTTTGAATAAAAACAATTGAATCCCGTCTAAAACAAAAATTTCTCGAACGAATGTGAACTCACTGACAAATTAATATAACATGCAGTTAAAGCTGTCTAAAAAAATGTAGTTAAAGCACATTTTGTCTCATCTTCATTGATGATATCTTTACGGAAATCAGATAATTTTTATTAAATAATTTAAACCAGCTTTATCCATCCATTCCATCTTATATAGAACAAAAATACGAGTTACTCTATATTCAGTGGCAGATTTTGATCTAAAACTTAGGATGATAATAGTAAAAATACATCCAAAATATAGGGAGGACGGTGCATACATAATTTTCATTTTCTATACAAAATACAATATTATATATATATATATATATATATATATATATATACTACAACTTTAAAATTTAGACGGGACAGCTGCCCCTCTTTAGTCCCTATTAAGATTCGTTACTGTCTATATTCCTTATAACAGGTCGTAATTGATAAATGGTAAGTAAAAAAATTGGCATGTCACATATTGCAGTTATTATCTTGTCGTTGAGAATAATAATAAAAAGCCTAGAGGAATGAAGCATGAAATACAAAAATTATACTTTTTTTCTAATTAAGGTTTTTAGTTTGCAAGAAAACATTCTTTTTAAAGTTATGCATCAGATTGGGTGCAATGAAAAAATGACAATTGAGACGGCGTTTTTTTTTCTTCTTCATTTCGCTAAACGTCAATATTACTGTTTTTTCCTTGGCACAATTGGTGAATGTGCTTTCGATCATATTTTTTGCACTATTTTAAATGACGAAAATATTATTTTGAAAATAAACAAAGGCAAAATTACTACACCATATGTTTAAAAAAGAGCTCCGTCTTGAAAAAGACCTCCATTAATTTGCACATGTATCATCCGCGCCATTTGCTTGGAATTTCGTGTCTGTGGTATTTGTACCTATCTATCTTAAAAGCTACCAGTTGGCTCGAAAATCACAAGTATAGATACCATGCACATATTATATTCGTATATATTTACGGAAAATTCAATATTATTATTTGTGCTTCTAGCAGAACTTGATTATTTATTAATGGTACCGAAATCAGTGGCTAAAATTGGTACTCAAATCAAATACATCTGACATGAGAAGATTCAAAATGTATTATTATCTCAAAAGAGATTTGAACTTCCATTCTGTGCCTATATAATACATAATATATTTAAATACAATGCCTAAATTATTGGAAGTCAAGATTGGCATAATGACTTACAAGTCTGTTTGTTTAGTCATCAGTCTGCATTGCCTTTGATTTTTGGGGCAATTTCATGTGCGCCCCTGAGAAATCTCAAAATATCTTATATATACCCATTCAAATGTGAGAAATACCATGAATATCCCAACAAAGAAGTTTGTTTACATATACCTCCATGTAACTTAACTTAAGAAATAAGAATACATCAACATCCTAGCACATTTGTTTTAGAATACTCTACAAATACTGTTGTTTTTAATTTCTTTTTTTTTTTCAGATAGACAATGTTTTATTGTCATTTATTTATATAAGTGAGAATTTTTTTAAAGGCATTGGCTACCTGCACAATCAGTCAATCACTGATTCAGATCTGTTTGAATGTTATAGTAAGAAAGATACAAAAAGATATTTCTTATGAGGGTATTCATAAATCGATCAACCGGCCATATCAACTTAAATTGTTTTATTAGTGACTATTTAAGTTGATAGGGCCTCTTGACCTAACAATTTAAGATGATATGGCCCGTTGATCTATTTCTGACATAATATTTCAGTATACATGATTTTTTTTTTCTTTGAGAATCAGTATACATGAAATAGGAAAGTTTAAAGAGTGGTAATTTTTTTGATTCTATTAAATTAAAAAGATGTCAAACGGGTCCATTTGACAGTAAGAGGAGGACGGATGGGGGATTTGACTGGGGGTCAAATATACTTTTCCTATTTTAATGACATGATATTTTGATTTTTGAGGACGTTTTACGTGGGTACAGGTTACAGCTTAAGTATTCCCTATTGAATACTATATTCCAGTTTTAATGCCAATTTATTAGCTAATATTCTAATATTTACTGCCAATTTATATTCCTGTTGCGAAGTTATCACGTCCACACCTGTGGCCTAAATCTGGTTCGACCATTTCATGTGTATCACGTGATATTCAACACCAAACGAAAGAGATAGACGGAAGCACCTTCCTCACCGTGATGTGGGGAGTGGAAGGAAACTATACCTCCCCGCCAAAAAAAGGAAAAATTGAAAATAAAAGTTCCATTTTCCTCACCACAACCTCCTCTTTGCAAGAAGAAAAAGAAAAGAGAAAAGCCTTATGCTTTCTCTGGAAGAAAATAGAATCAAACACTTTCTTCTTGTAGTTGTACTGTACTCAATCTCTCTAAGAAAATATGTTAATTTTTTCACTATTGATAGATTGTAATAAAAACATAAGCAAATCAAAGAACTATGCCTTAAGTTTGCCTCAAAAAAAAAAAAAAAAAATCAAAGAACTATAAATGGTAACAAGCAATTTTTTATATGAATAAAACAAAATAAATAGAGTGACAATATGGATAAATATTTTCTTTGTTTTCTCTTCTTTCTCTTCCTCTTACTCTCTCCGATCCCAGCTCTCAAAAAGAAAAATGAAAGAAGAGATTGGTCTATTTCTACATGGTTGCTCTGTTTCTACCATGGCTGATAAAGGAAGAGTTAATTTTTTTTCTTGGGAGAAGTTGCTGGCCCTACCTTTCATTGAGTTGGCAGGTCTTTCATATCATGATGAACCTTATTTTTATAGGATCATAATTCTTATATTTTATAATATCATTCTTAATAAATTTATAATTATACTTTAATATAAATTATAACAAATAAGATTATACATTTTCAAATTGAAAAAGAATAATTTTTATATTACATGATAATACTCGGCTATAAATGATTTCGCAAAATAAACATGAAATTGAGCATGTTTAGTACTTTGCAATTATTTATAAGAATATTTATATAATTATAGATAAACATTTATTATTTGTTAGTAACTCAGAAATTTGAATACTTGATTTTTGTAAAATGCCCAATATGTAATTATTGTTAAGTACTTATTGCGCTGTATGATTATTTAAATAATTATACATCAATTATTTTTGTTTAAATAATTATACATCAATTATTTTTACTCATACTTACTATTTTCGTAAAAATGAAGTATTTAGATTATTTGGTTTGATAATCATTTTAAAAATAATTATTTTATTCAACAAATAATTAAAGTTCAGCATAAAAATAATTGGACTCCATTATTAGACAGCTGGAGACGATCTCTTGAGGAGAAATCCTACGTCATATTATTATCTACATAAATAAATGCGCACGTGATTCTCTTCTCTCCTTCCATTTATTAACAAAAATAGTAGTCGAAGAGAAATCATTCTGGACTTTGGATCTACCCGACATAATTGTTCAGTTCGTGAATAATACTCATATAATTCATGAATAATTCGAGTTTTACGAATAATTTCCGTATTGACGTAGTCATATCTAACCTGATCAATAATTCACGTATTTTATGAAAATTTTGAAAACACGCGTATTAAACACATATTGCCATATAATACGAATTTTTTCAAAAAAATAAAAATCTTTTCTGCCGAAAAAAAATTACGCTAAAAAAAATATCAAAAAGAATCTATATATTTATAGTTTTGAGCTAAGATGAATATTATTTTACAAAATAATTATATTTCTCTATTATTTTTGAACAAAAAGTCTATAGTTATATACTTTTATATACCGAATTATTATATCTATATTGTATAAAATAAGCCTAATTATACATGAATAACCGAATTAACAAATTATAACCGTCTTCCGTTTTATTTGACCGAATAGTTTGACCGACTTGAAAAACGTTCGGTCCAAATCATACACGAATGTATTGAACACCGTATTATTCACGTATGACAAATGACCAATGATGGTACCTGGTTCACGGACCAATCCTTCTGATATATCATGTCATACTAAAATTTTATCAACACATATCTAACGACTCGAAAATAATATAATTTTTTCAAATTTGTAGAATTGTAGGCACATAACAGAAGAGTAACAAATTAGAAGATCACATGGAGCACACAAACAAATTAGTTCTGATCTTAATGAAGATACAAGGCAGTCTTTCAGTTTTCCTCGTGCATCAGAAAAAATGTTGGAAGTATCATGATTTGTGTGGATACTGACGTTATAGAGTACGTAGGATAGTCTTGTTAGGGTTTAGCCGCTTTACAAAAAGTATTTGGATACGTGTTACTATAGGTCACTCAACTTTCATAGAATAAACAAATACATCATTCAACTTTCAATTATCCTCAATAAATCATTCAACTTTTGATTTATCCAAATTAGGTCACCCGATTAATTTTTCATCCATTTATTGACGGAATTGACATGTGTATGACACGTCATCGCTGATGTAAGCAGTCCACATCATCACCGACTTATAACTCAAATGATCATCTCAAGTTTATCAAAATCACGGGAGGTCATCCAACATTACAATTATTTCACCGCAAGTCACTTAATTTTGAAAATTTATCACCAAAGATCACTCAACTTTTATAATGTATCACATGAGATCACTCAACTTTAAAAATATATCATAGGAGGTCAATCTACTTAACAAATATATAATAGTGGGTCAGTCAACTTTAAAAATATTTCACCAGAGGTCACTACCTTTAATTATATGTTGATTTTAATTTGTTGAGACGATTATAGTTCATGTGAGACTTTTTATTTTCTTTAAATATTAACTACATGATTTTAGCAAAAATGTTACAAAATATCAATTTTATAAAATACAGAACAATATTTTTCCAAAAATACTTTATAAAAATATTTTATATCATTTTTAAGAAATTTATAAAAAAAATTCAAAATTTTTTTAGAAAAGAATATTTTTCATTTCTAAAAAAATTAAGTTTCAAAAAATATTTTATAAAAGAATATTTTTTTTTAAATGAAAGTATTTTATAAAATACTTTTATTAAAAGTATATGTTTATAAAATATTTTTTGAAACATCATATTTAGAAAAATGGAAACTATTTTTTCTGAAAAAATACTCTTTTCTGGAAATCTTTTTTGGAAAAGTGTTTTTCTGATTTTTTTTTTTTAGAATTTTTTAAAAATGACATAATTATTTTGTATTTTTTTTATATTTCATAAAAATGATATTTTATAACTATTTTGTTTTGCTAAATTTAAAGAAAAAATAAGCCTCACATGAACTATAATCGTCTCAACAAATTAAACCAACATATAATTGAAGCTATACCTTTGGTGACATATTTTTAAAGTTGAGTGACTCACTGTGATATATTTGTAAAGTTGAGTGACTCACTGTAATATATGTTTAAAGTTGAGTGACCTCCCGTGAAATATTTCTAAAGTTGCGTGACCTCATATGATACATTGTAAAGGTTGAGCTATCTTTGGTAATAAATTTTCAAAGTTAAGTGACCTGCGATGAAATAATTGTAAAGTTGGATGACCTCTCGTGATTTTTGTAAACTTGTGATGATTATTTGAGTTACAAGTCGGTGATGATGTGAACTGCTTAAATCAGCGATGACGTGTCATACACTTGTCAATTCCGTCAATAAATGGATGAAAAATTAACCGAATGATCTAATTTGGACAAATCAAAAGTTGATGATCTATTGGGGACAATTGAAAGTTGGATGACCTATTTGGACATTTTATGAAAGTTGAGTGACTTACGGTGAAATTTACCCAAAATATTTCCAGAGTAAAATGTTCATAGGCGTAGGCTAAGCCGCTTTACAATATTAAGCTCTCGCTTTTAGCTTAATAAATCACATTATAGCTTGTCATCTGTTAAACAATTATATATATCACGAGTTCTAAAGAAAAAATTAGAGGCTTATTCATCTTGCTAGCCATTTTAGTTTCAAAACACAATAAATTTATCACAATGAGCATGTTTGATTGGTGTATTTTAGAGGATTGTAAAGTAAAATATAGTAAGAATAGAATTTTTTTGTTTGATTTGTATCAAATACAGTACTTTGGGATAGCTTTCCTATATTTTGTGATACTTATCAAAATGCGGAATAACACTCAAGCAAAAACTTCAGTATCTCTTTGGTTCAAATTTAATTATTTTTGAAGTAGCAATTGTAATATCATTGTAATGAATGAAATGTATCCTTCTCAAAATTTGAATTGATATTAGGATATTGCACTTTATGATGGTCTATTTGGGTATTTTAATTTATTTGAAGGCATATATGAATATTTTATTTTCTTTTTCAAAATCATCAAATATTTATTTTTCTTTTTATGTTTAAATTTGTTGTATTTACTTTCATTTTTTTGTTTAATTAGTCATTTGTATCAATATGTGGTGTGTATTTGTTTTATTTTAATAATTATATGTGTAATGTGTGAGATTTATAAACTATAAAATAAATTTAACTGCACAAAATATTTTTGAAAAATTAGTACACAATTTTGTAAATACTCATAACATCAAATAAATCTTAAATCAAAATTAAAATTATGGATTTACATCAAAAAATCAAACAAGAGATTTTTCTTTACATGATTTAAAATACACCTAATCAATCAACTCATATGTATTTTAAAAATGATGTATTATCTCATGGATGTATTTTAGGTATCCATCAACCTTGAAATATCTCAAATCAAATATGTAAAATGTCAAAACTAGTATATTAAATTTAAAAAATATATAAAATAATTATATATAAATTTAGAAATAGTATATAAAATACTCAAATGTACTATATTAAAGGCAAAAACACCATATGTTATAACCCAAAAATTATAAATTTTGATTTATGGGAATTTTCATAAGTATTCATAAATTTTAATGTATTTTAACAAATATTAAAATTCTGTTGAATAAATGCTACATTTGAGTTATAAATGTAAATTGGAACTATTTAAATATGTTAATGCATTAATTATTAGCATTAACTACTACATATTTTCCGATCATTGTCGCAATTTAAGTTACAAGACGGAAACCTCATCGAATTCTGGAACACCTCATGTCTGGGACAAATCCTTAGATACAAGTACCCAACATTATACTCATTTGCACTGGAATAGGATGGGAATGTCGCATCCTTTCATTGAGATGGACAGTGGACAATCAACGTCAGGCCAAATCTGAGCACTCAAGCGCAACAAGAGTACACCAAGCTATCACAAACCTTACAAAGCCTACAACTCAACAACCAAACAGACTCCATTGCCTGGAAATGGAACTCCGACGGATTATTCACGGTTAAAAACGTGTACAACTTCATAAGCAAAGGAGAAGCCATGAAATCGAACCTCATATTCATATGGGAGATTAAACTGAGTACTATTGACATCGGATGGCTATGCACTAGGAATAAACTGAGTACTATTGACAATTTATCAAAGAAAGATCGGATTATCCCTAACAGATGCCGAATCGATCGACCACCTCTTTACGGAATGCCCATATACAGAACAAGTCTGGATACGCATCGAGCATGTCTACTGACAATATCACAACAGGACATCAACTCAACCCTTCAAAATCTTCTTTCACCGACAAGCACAGCCAAACAGAAAGCAATTTTTTTGGCCTTCTGCTTATAGATATGAAAGGAACGATGCAATTCATTAACACTACCACTACTCCTCACAAAAATCATCGAGGAAATTGAGCTTTGAGCAAAATCGTTCATATCTAATATAGCTGGATAAATATTACGGGGGAGAACCCTCCTCAACCCCATCTTTAATTCAATTACTTGTAATAAACTTTGTACATAAAACTCTCTTTTGATTAATATATTAGATGTAGGACTTTGAACCTGCTCATTTCAATAAAAAAAAAAATAATATGTTGTGGGTCTGATTGATTGTGCTGCATCAGTTAATGTATTGGAAACATATTTGTTAGATAATCTTTTATGTATCAAATTTAACGGACAAATAAACACATAGTGATGATGGTGTTATTGCCTTAGGCCAAATTGTTTGTTGACCTAAATTGATGAATTATATTAGTAAACATTATATCATTCTAAGATATTTCATATAATATGTATTTATATATTATTTTAATATAATTAGAAAGATCATGAATATGCAATTTAACTTTATATCATCAAATTGTATGATTTGACAGTAGAAGTATAAAATATTATAAATGTTATTCTAAATTGTTCCTGATTATTCATAGCATATTTGTGGAGACAAATATACTTGTTGAGACAAGCTATGAATGTAAATTTGTATGTTAGTTAACTGGTGATCATATTTAGTGATCATGAATAAAAAATATCAAGTCATTAATATATATATATATATATATATATATATATATATATATATGGCTAAAAAACATACATATATTTTTGGGGTGAAAAATATACGGTCCAAAATACGTATTAAATTATCAAAAATTCAAATCTCAACCGTACGGATGGAATATATATGTTTTGAATATGTTGTAGATTAATTTTCACAAGAATCAGAATATTATATCATTGCCATCATATATCATCAAAAATCACATAATCGCATATATATATATATATATATATATATATATATATATATATATATATATATATATGCGATTATGTGATTTTTGATGATATATGATGGCAATGATATAATATTCTGATTCTTGAAATTAATCTACAACATATTCAAAACATATATATTCCATCCGTACGGTTGAAATTTGAATTTTTGCTGATTATATATTATACATATTTTGATGATATATGATGGCAATGATATAATATTCTGATTCTTGAAAATTAATCTACAATATATTCAAAACATATATATTCCATCCGTACGGTTGAAATTTGAATTTTTGCTGATTTAATACGTATTTTGGACCGTATATTTTTCACCCCAAAAACATACGTATGTTTTTTAACATCTCCTTATATATATATATATATATATATATATATATATATATATATATATATATATATATATATATATATATATATATTAGAGAGCATATATTGGATTAACCCGTAATGAAAATACTTCATGATTTACATCATTAGTAACTCGTACAATAAGTATTAATAGTCCTTTTACCTAATCTTGTCTCGATTCTCAACATTGAAATTATTTATACTTCAATTAATCTAACATTCTTTTAACTAGATAGACATAACAGTTATGATCAGACATTTAATGAATCATAATCATGTATTATGAATCGTAATTATAATAAAGACCTGACTCATCCTATAGTTTTCGATTCTTTGTCCTATATAAATTAAGCACCTCAAATTCAAATCCAGTAAAAAAACTTGCGAGTGACTTGTCAAGTTCGCTTGTGGCTTTTATACTTAGAATCTTATTCCCCTCAAATTTGGAAGAATTTGAATAAAACATGCGGAAAGATACACAAGGAAAGAACAAAATGTTATGTTATGATTGGTAAAATAAAGTACAAGAAAAAGAAAAAAGTGTTTCTAGCCAAAGAAAATATTGCCTGTACGACAGGGAGAGATTTGTATGTTTCTCTTCACGATTTTCTCTGAGTCTCACGCGGATAACATCTTTGCAATTACGTGCTGAATGCAATAATGCATGAACGAATTATTTTCATTATGAAGGGTAATTTGATGGATTTTTTTCCCATTTCTCTCGTGTTATATAGTAGTGTTCATGAAATAATATTTTTGGTATGGATTAGCTCCCGGATAGTGCTTGTTACATCTTGAATTTTTTTTTTTTTTTGAAGGAATAGTTGCAACTAGCAACTATTCAAAAAATTTATTGCTTTAAAGATTGAATTATAAATATATTGTTTTAAGTAAGTCATTCAGAAAATATCACATATAATTGCTCACAAGCGCAAAAGAAACCATAATCCTAAAATACCAAATAATTCTTAAACCTTAAATTATAAACCCTAACTCCTAAATTGGGAACCACCACCGCCTCAAAACGATTTGTTGAATAACGGACCTCTCCCCCCATAGAATTAGGGTTTCACTGACCCTTGCCACCGTAGAATTAGGGCATAGCTCGAGCCGACAAGCCATGCTATCTGACGCTCTTCATCGCCAACCTAGACTCAGTGTACATCTGAGATGAACCGTGTCGAACAAATATTTATGGTCCATCTTTGGACAACCGTGCCGAACCAATATTTCAATCTCCTTTTTTCTGGGCTTTCTTCTTCAAGCCCCGTCAGAGCCTTGGAATTAGGGTTAGCGGAGCCACGACACCGTAGAAGTAGGGTTTAGCGGGCCCTTGCCGTCACAAAATTAGGGTTTGCCTTCTCTTAGGGACGTGGACATTGCCTGCAACAGCCTTTACATTAACTAGGGTGACGCCATGACATTGAAGATTAGATAACTTCACTTCGAGCCGATGAAGCTTAGTACGCATAGTGAGTGCTTCTCTGCGCACTCTCATTTTGCGAAATTCAGAGCAACTCGAGCCGCCAAGCCGCTGGACCCGTTCAGCGCTGTCATTTCCACTATTTTGAACTCGATCAGGTCTGCTAGGATTTTAGAAAGGGAAAGAAAAGAGGTGGGGATCTGTGTCGTCCTATCCACCGCCGATCTGAACTCGATCGGATATGTGCTTTCCTCACCAGTCACTACTGTCCTGTAGCGCAAGTCGAGCGGAACCGATCTGTGTCAATCTGTTCTGAACTCGATCAGAACTGCAGGGCGGCTCTAGCGTTGTCCTTTCGACCGATAAGACCTGGGTCGACTTCTCCTACGCCGATCTGGACTCAATCAGATCTGAACTCACTTAGATGCGGGAAGGGGAAGAAAAAGTGGGGATATGAAAGCTTTGGAGGTTCAGGAATGGAGAAGGGGGACAAGGGGAAGGGGAGAGGGGAGAGGGGAGAAGAGAGGCTGAGGGTAGTGGCGGGGTGAAAGCGCCGCTAGGATTGCCTCCACTCAAGATCTGAAATTTCAATTTTGCCCTTTTTCTCCTCTCCGTACAGTCTATTCAAAGAGAGAGCATTCGTTACATCTCGAATTGAAGTTGAGAGGAGAATTTAATCCAATTTGAGGTATTACAAGAAAAAAAATGGTAACTTAAACAGTCAGATGAGTATGGATACAATTTATTTAAATATTTAGAGGGTGTTTATTTCGTGGTAAAATATGATCATCATGGTAAGGTTATCCCCGTCGCATTATTTTTCACATATATTTGAGCATTCTTTTTTTTTTCGAATGATATATTTGAGCATTCTTGTGGCGCAACATAATTTTAATTGGTTTAGCCGTCTGACTATGAAATGTGAAAAATTCTCAATCATTGAGTTATCATTAATTTTTTAAGCTTCTTAATTCTTTCATAGACACTTAATGTGTTTATATTTTTGATCAATTTTTTAAGCATTTTTAGAAGATCAAATCATCATTTTTCTTAGTAATAACCCGTAGCATTACTATAATGAAGGAAGCATCTAGATCATGGAGAAAACTAACACACTTCTTAAAAATTGCAGAATGTTTAATGATCTGAAAGAAGAGAAATAACAGAATTTTCAAGCGCATATCAACGTCAATTATCTCATGGCCGATATCACCGCATCTCAATGTCAATTACCTCATGGCAGACATCACCGTGGCTAAGGTCTTGTTGAGTCTATTATTGTAATGTATTTTTTTTTCTTATGAATTTTTTCATTATTTTAATAATATTATGCGTCTATCATGCATTTCAAAAAAATTAATTTCTTGAATTCAAACTTTCAATGCATTTAGATTTAACATGACATCACAAAATATGGTTTGGTTATTTTCTGGTTAGATTCATATTATATGCATTTAAAAGTTAATATTGAAATTATCATCACAGACTTCACAAATGAAGTAACATTACTGATGAGTCAAATCAATGTTTTTCAACTGGGAAAAAATCATAATAATATTTTGATTGAAACGTAATTATAATAATTCGTGGCACTATTTGCCGTCCTCATGTTTCTTACATTATAATATCTTTTTCTTACAATATTCTAGGATATGTGACTAGATTCTCCAACTCTTCTAGGGGCTAGCATGTTAGCTTCCTGATTTGTATTGGATATGAATAGCGATATGTAATGGATGTGATTTTTAATTTTTAGCTGATCTATTTAACAAACTCTGATTTGTTTGATCAATACAATACCTACGGGTTACTACCAAAAAAAAAAAGTTTCGTCATCTCTTTGGTTGCTAGCCCTTAGATAATGATCCAATTATTATGGACCACAACAATATTCTATTCTATGCTTAGATATGAGTAGTTTTATTCAACTATTTTATTCAAACTCAATTTTGGTTACGTAATCAACACAATTTATTTTGGCCATGCTCATTAAGTATATAAACAACCATGTAAAAGTTGAAAAATTAGTCATGTAACAAAGACACCATAAAAAATTTCAACTATATTATTCAAACTCAATTTTGGTTATGTAATAGTTTTATTTAACATAATTTATTTTGGTCATGCTTATTAATATATAAACAATTACCATTCAACATATTAAAAGTGAATTAATATAATGTAAAAGTTGAAAAATTGGCCATGTAACAAAGACACCAGCAAAATGAATATAATTTTGAAGGGCTTTTTCTACAATACTTGCACTATAGAAAGCCACATCGTCTCTTTGATTGCTACCCCTTAGATAATGATCGAATGGTTATGGACCACAAAATATTTAATGCCTAGATATGAGTAGTTGTATGCAACTATATTTTTCAAACTCAATTTTGATTATGTAATCAACACAATTTATTTTGGCCATGCTCATTAAGTATATAAACAGTCATTCAATATAATAAAAGTGAATTTATATACTGTAAAAGTTGAAAAATTGGTCATGTAATAAAAACACCAGCAAAATTTTCATCTTATTGAAACTCAATTTTGATTATGTAATAATTTTATTCAACATAATTTATTTTGGTCATGTTCATTAAGTATATAAACAACCATTCAACGTATTAAAAGTGAATTAATATAGTGTAAAAGTTAAAAAATTGATCATGTAACAAAAACACCAGCAAAATAGAGACTTAACTACAAGTGAGGCATAACAAGATAATCAGAGTACTCGCGCAGAGCGCGAGTTATCTACTTGTTTGTTCTAAAAATTGATCATGATCCATTTTTAAATAATTGGGCCGGAGATGGTCCATTTTTAAATAATTGAAACTTC
The DNA here is from genome assembly GCA_027726005.1 of Juncus effusus. Lineage (NCBI taxonomy): Eukaryota > Viridiplantae > Streptophyta > Magnoliopsida > Poales > Juncaceae > Juncus > Juncus effusus. The sequence goes on along the minus strand of CM050910.1, from coordinate 4,601,041 downwards.
TGGGCTAGCAACTGAGGGCATTGTTTTTCAATTTTTTATCATGATATTTATTTTCCGTATAGGTCTAGGAGACACTTAGAATTTGTTTAATTTCAAAAAATCGATGGTCCAACTGATTATAGACCTATTAGTGACTAGTGTGTAACTTTATTTACAGGTTCATTATTATATTTATTGCTAACCGAGTGAAGTTCATTTGCCAAATCTTAGTATAACCGAGTTGGTCCGACCTCCTAGGAATAAAAAGAAAAATGAAAAAAAAAAACTTGCTGCTTCAGATTATCTGTAACAATGGCTTCGTAGTAAACAAAACAAACTTGGCATACAAGAACAATTTTGTGCTTCAAGAATTCCAATCAACTGTTTTTATTTTATTAACAGCACGAGAAGCACACTCCATGCTTCTCAGCAATGAAATGACACAACATATATGAAAGATTTACAAAATAATCAAGAGATTCAAGTGATTTATTTAGCATACTATACACACCTTTTTTTTATTTAAAGCATGATATAGAGTATACACACCAGGTGTTGGCTGTTGAGCAGTAAAGTAAATTTACAACTCGAATTCTTCTCTTATTTTTGCTTCCTTTCTCTAATTTCGACTTTTAAGGGAGATTGTCCATAAAAGATCAGCATCTGAATGTACAGTTATCTTCTCTTCACGCACTATGTTTGATGTGCTAATCATGCTTCCAAATCTCATCTCTGAATTGTCTGTTTTTAAAAACAATATTTCAGAAAAAAGAAAAATATAATCTAACAGCAATTAATATATTACTACAGCCATAACACAACTCCAGAAATTATACTTGGTTCATCATACCCAGAAATTAGCTCAATAAAATTATAAATGTGGTTCGAATCAAGCCCAGTTATTGTAATACCAATTGGGCCCTTAAGAAAGAAGTCTTAAACCCAATTAACCTTCAATTGTGTAATTAGACCTTAATTACCCAACTATTAAGCCTCAAATTAACCAATTATTCCCTTGGTTGTGCTATTAATCCTAAATCAATCCCAATTAAACCTCAATAAAAACCGTTAATCCTAGATCATAATTTAAGTCTGAGTCTATGTATAGAATAGAATTTTTCAACATCCAATCCAAAGCAGATTACTTTTACACTAAAATACTTATAATACCACTTACTATTATTATCAGTCAAATTACTTGGTGCCACTCAAGACATACAAAAACTATCTCCAGAATTAATAAATCCTCCATCAAATAAAAGCTTACTTAAGTTCCAAGCAAGGCCAGTAGTACTGGTACCAAAAGAGGGCCCGCCAATAGGAAAAAGGCCGCAATGCGGGACCTGAACAGACGGCTGGATTCGAATCTCGTGTTTGTGTGTTTTTGGCAGTAACTCGATCAAGAATTATACGCATGTCAGAGAATACGTAGAGTACGTTTAGATTCGTTGCTTAATAAGTACATATTCAGTCTTTCTATCCGTTAAGTACTTATGTGTCTTTTAAATTTGACATGCAAGCAATGATGTGGCATATATTCTTGAAAAAAGTTAAACACGTCATTGCTTACGTGTCAAGTTTAACGGACACGTAAGCACTTAATAGATGAAATGACCAAAAATGCACTTACTGAATAGTTGAGGGGCTAAAATTAGACCAACCAAAAGTCGAGTGACCAAAAATGAACTACTTAAATAATTGAGGGGGTAAAATAGGACTTTTCCCAATAATTATAATACCACTTACTAGCCCTAAAACAAAACCCTTCATCAAATAAGAGCTTACTTACTTAAATCCCAATTAAGCCCCGTAGTACTGGTCCCAAAAGAGGGCCCGCCAATAGGAAAAAGGCCGCAATGTGGGCCCTGAATGGACGGCTGGATTTGAATCTCGTGTTTGTGCGTTTTCGGAAGTAATTGGATTAGACAGTCTTCTGATAGAAGAATTATGCGCATGTCGGAAAATACGTATAGTATGTTTAGATTTGCCGCCTCGTGGTCGAATCGGCCTCCGAGAGCACCGGTCACGAGGGTGCATAACTGTAAAGAGGAAATTTTGGAAGTGAATTATTATAATTGGTTTAGAAATTAGAATGGGAAATTTTTGAATAACCCCCTAACTTTTTCGAATATTATAAAAACTCCCTCACTTTTCAGATTTCTCAAAAGAAAAACCCTAAAAGTGAATGTATCATATACCCCTCTATGGTGTTAAAGTTAGCCATTTATGGGGTTAAATATTTTTTATTGACGAAATTACCCCTCTTTTTAATATTAAAACCACAAAAGAAATTTTAAAATTAAACATTAAAAAAGGAATATTTTGGTCAATAAAAAATATTTGACCCCATAAATGGTTAACTTTAACAACTTAGGAGGGGGGGTATTTGAAAATTAAATTCACTTTTAGGTTCATTTTTTTGGAATATTCAGAAAAGTTTCAATTGGGAAATTAGAGTGGGAAATTTTCAATTAACCACCTAACTTTGCTGAATATTACAAAAACCCACTCGTTTTTCAGATTTCTCAAAAAAAAAACCTAAAAGTGAATGTAATTTTCATATACCACCCTATGGTGTTAAAGTTAACTATTTATGGGGTTAAATATTATTTAATGACCAAAATACCCCTCTTTTTTAATGTTTAATTTTAAAATTTCTATTATGGTTTTTAATATTTGTTGACCAACGCATCCCAGTCACAAGGGTACACAACTATCAAGATGAATTTTGTAAAGTAAATTATTGTTATGATTGTTTTAGAAATTAGAATTGTCGATTGGTGATTATGAGTTTTTTCTATTTTAGAATAGAAATTTCAAAATTAACAAACGATTCTATAGTGAAGTCAAAATTACACTAGATTGCTCCGAATTAGCGGTTTGCTCTCTTATGAAAGAAATGCACTTGTGTAGATCTGTTGTATCTTGGTTGTCTGCATTATCGACAATTTTGGACCCCTACAATTTCCAAAAGATATATGCATCAATAAATAATGCATAAGTTTCAAATTGTATGGATTTGAAAAAACAAATTCTTTAATTAATTTCTTGTTGAGTTTAAATTTGTTTTGAAATAGATTTTTTTAACCATGTCAGAGTAGAACTTGCGTACTTCAGACCTTATTGAATCCATATCTCCTTTAATAACATTTGGTACATACCTGCACAACCAATTAATTAATCAGTGAATTTATTTCCATACAAAATAATATTTGTTAAAGATTTTTCTGCTTTTATTTCAATACAAAATAACATTTGTTAAAGCATTTTTGCTGAGTTGAAGTTACAGATCTTGATGCATGCTTTATAAAGTTCAATTTTAATTTTCTACTCTTGATATAAATCAAGCAGTACAAGACCTTAATGGTACACTATCTGAAAAAAAATGTAGTACTGGATTCCAAAAAGGTTTATACTTTTCCTTGCCGTTTAAGCATTATTTGAGCTCTCAAATAACCAAAATTAAGCATTCCAGCAAAAAAAATAGCAAACTAATTAGTTAATTAATTGCGTTTAAGGTTAAACCCAATTAGATAAAATTTCAAATTTCAGTCAATACATGCATGTCTATCATACTCAACCAAAACAGTATCAAAACAAACAAAAAAATAGATACATTTTATATAGCCAAGATCAATATATTATTACTAAGTCTAAACAAATACTCTACCATTAACTATTATAAATAACAATAGTAAGAAAAATTCAAGAAATAGAAAAAATAAGTGTACCTGTGTTGGATATCCAATGGACTTTGATGAGGGAATAATTTGGGCATGCCATCAAAAATTTGATTGGCCCCACCATCAGCACATATCTTTAGTTTTGCTGCTCTAAATAAACCAAATTGATTCAAAATACTAACTCAATTTCAAATTAGTTCAAATAACTATATGAAAAATTGATTAAAAAACCAAATTGCAGGATTCATCATCTAACTGTGACCTTATTGGGCAAAACTTTGAGATATATTATATTAAACAAAATTGCAATTTATTATTTGAAAATTTCATAGTGTACCATGTGACCAAAGAAGAGGAGTGAATTTGGGGATGTGCTGGTTAAGCACGACTAGGGCATAGGTCATGCTGACATCAGCAGACGATGCGTGCGAAGGGGGTAGGAGAAATGTGGCCGCGTGCTTCATCACTTTCATACTCTGTACCACTCGCCACGTCATGCTTTTTGATGAATTCTGTCCTTTTGTTATTATTTACTGTTCTTAGTTTTTGAGTTGTACCTACAGTTTTTTGAACATGGTTAATTGATTTTTTTTTTAGTTTGAATAATTGCCTAATTGAGGTTTTTGATTGCCAATATAGGTTATCAAAATTGTTACCAGTATATATAAATTGAAAATTTGGCTTAATTAAGTTTTTAATTAAAATTGGCCATACTCTCTTTTCATAAATGTGAGTGTGGTATGGTTTGTAAATCGGAGTAACTCACCGATGTAAATATTTTCTCCCTTTTCACGACTCAGCATGACATAATTTCTCTCTATGATATTATTATTTTTCAGTAAGACATATAAAATAGTTTTATTAAAAAAACATATAAAATTGTTAGTCATATAGTGTTATGAAGTAGGTACATACTTCTATTGATTTTTCACATGAGTTAAAACGATTTTCTAGGAACCACTTACAAATACACAAGCAACTCCCGTAAGTAAAGTTCATCAGAACTCCCTAATTGAAGAAAGAAAGAAAGCTAATTACACCACAAATTAGTTGAAATTTTCAAACCAGAAAAAGTAAAAGGTCAACAATAAACAGAGAACTGGCAATTAAATCGATTCTGAAGTAAACTTCAATATAGCAAATTCAGTTGAAATGTTTCCAGTGGGAAAAAAAGCAATTCAATTGGAATTAACTTACTTAGTTCTATCCCTTGTCAGCTCATTTGTTCTGATAACTTCAAATATTGAGAGAGAGAGAGAGAGAGAGAGAGAGGCCGCTGTAAATTGGAGCTTGTGATTATGAATTGTCTTGATATATAGTCTTTGAGGAAGAAATAGTAGACCAACCAACTTTTTTCTTTTCTTTTTGACAATTTCATCTCTCCCCCTACAAATAAATAATATCATGCATACCCCTAAGAATAGGAATATCATGCATTTTGTACTTTTTTTCTTAAAAAAAAATCCTCAGTGAAGTGATGACATAAGGCTGCTTTGAATTTTGTTAGCATTTTTCAAGCAAGGCGAAAAGGGATATGCATGGTCTATTTATATTTTATAGAGGATATATATGACATATTTTATAGTGTTATGCTTATTTCATAATAATCCGAGAGTACTCTTCACTAAATGGCCCTTGATGATTAATCTGCCCAAGTTCAAGAGTCAAGAGACAAAATGATTGAATACTTTTCTTTTGAATAATGAAAGAATATTTTTTCTTATTTTTTTTATTTGGTAAATCCGAAAGCACGACGGAGTTGAAAACGCCCAAAATGCGACCATATGTTGTTTCTTCTGTTTTTCAATATATTTTTATTTTTTATATATTATTTTCATTATTTTACGTATATATTATTTTACTGTCTCTAAAAAAATGAATTTTATATATTGTTTGTTTTATTTTATATATTATTTATCGTCTATATATATTATCGTGCTATACGACAAATAAACATGTCGTGCAACATCAAATCTCTTTTTATTTTGAAACTTCATAAAATGGAAAAAAAATTGTAACAAGAACTGAAAATATTTCTGCTTTATGTTTTAGCAAGTGAATATGAGATTTGCAGTCTTATCATGTCGTATTTCAACTAAAATACTCGATCACTATACTATGAAACTATTTTTTTTATTGAAAATATCCAAATTTACGGTACGAGAATATTAGACAGCAAATGGAATAAAAATAATATTAATGATGGATCTTTATATGGATTGAGGGTCATGACCCTCAATTTTTTTCATAAGATGTTATATATTAAAGTTCGACAAGTCCAACGGTTAAAACCTTCTAAGTAGGAAGACCCCAATACTTAGCTAGCTAAGTATTGGGGTCTTCCTACTTAGAAGGTTTTAACAGCTAAGTATTGGAGTCTTCCTACTTAGAAGATTTTAACCGTTGGATTTGTCTTGAAATTTGTGTTTTTCATGATAAGCACAAACTTTGAAACAAAATTCATAAAAGGTTGTGTTTATCATGAAAAATACAAATCACAAAGCAAATTCAATGAATGAAATCTTCTAAGTACAAAACATAAAATACTTAGCTAAGTATTTTAGTTATATATATATTGACTAAAATACTTAGCTAAATATTTGAGATTTTCTACTTAGGAGATTTCATCCATTAGATTTACATTGAGATTCTTGTTTTCACAATTTTTTATGAATTTTATCTCAATTTTTATGCATGTCATAAAAAAAAATACTAATCTCAATTTAAATCTAATAGATGAAACCCTCTAAATAAAGGACCTTAAATACTTAGCTAAGTATATGTGCTAACTACTATTTTAAAATTTGTGCTAACTACTATTTTAAAATTGAGGGGGGACTACCCTCCTAGTCCGTACTAAGATTTGTTATTGAATAGATTTGTCTTTTGATTAAAAGGAATAGGCCCAAAGTCCTATTTTCAAAGTTACTAATTTAAGGTGATTCATAATTAAGCGCTTTAAATAATTACACATTTTTATGTTTTATTTAAATCTATTTTTCTCTAATTAATGTCCCTAACTAATGTGCACATGGACAATGGATTAAAATCATATATATATTAAAAATCATTAGAATAATGATGCTTGTAAAAGGGTGAATATGTGTTGGCTGAACTATCAAAATCTCAAAAATTATTAGATTCGTTGGATTCACATCTAATTGCTTCACAATACAAATGAATATAGTGATATGACATTGTGAAAAAGCTCAAAAAAGAGTGTAAAATAACTAATACATACATAACTACAAAGATATATGAATCTAGAAAAAAAAAAGGAATTGAATTAACTGTGTAGATCTAAACATCGTTTATAATTCAACGGCTTAAATAATTTGGATGATGTTGTCTTTTGAGAAAGTTAAAAAAAAAAAAATAATAATGGGATATGGTTAATTCTATATTCTTATCATGCGATTGTAGTTTTATTCATCTTTATTAAAATACCCGCATTGTATTGTAGTATTATCTTATCGCAATACTTATCATCTTTAAAAGTAGAACTTCTTACATTTTAAAAGAAATGGAAAAATAGTTTGCTTTTTACAAACTAGAGAAAAGTAAAATTATATCAATAGGTCGTAACTATTATTAAAATGGGACATGATATGTCACGACGATACTGTAGTACGCCGGATCTCGATGAAAATATATATATAGCTTACTACAGTATAATAACAATATATATAATTTTTTGTAACAATATATACATAAAAAGTAAAAATAGTGTATAAAAAACAAAAATAGTATGTTATAACAGTTTATACAAATTGAAAAAGAATAAAAGTAAAAAATACATAAAGAATAAAAACAGTATATAGAACGGTAAAAATAATATATATTAATATATTAAAAAATAGAAAAACAGTATCTATATCGTCCATCGTGATTCGGCGTACTACAATGGTACCATTGTGATATCAGATTTCTCTATTAAAATAACTAAAATAATGGAGAGAAAATGGAGATACGGATCTTTTCATTCACTTTGGATCTTTTCATTCAATTATCATGTATGTAACAAAAAATAAAAGAGAGAATTAATCGAAACATAAAGTATAGAAGAGAGTTAATGAGAATACAAAGCATCTTCTTGAGATCCAAAGCATATTAGTTTAGTGATGATGAATCCAAAAACTAAGTTCAAATATTTGATGCATATAATAATCCATACTATCATTATTCATAACACTAATTTATTAATTAGTTAATTAATTAATTATTTATATTTTGGACCAACCCATCCCGACCCAAAAAAGCCAATTGTTTTCTCAAGCCGACTTTTAAAATTCCTAACCCTAACCCTAGACAGATATTTCATCAAATTACCAGGATAAATCCAAAATCATAAGTAAATAAAATATCAAATACAATATAACAAAAGATAAATGGAAAATCAATCAGACCTTATCTTGCTTAAACTAGTGGTTCTCTCCTCTTTCTCTAAACCCTCGCAGGAAGTATATATTGCTTCTCAAAACCCCTCTCTCAGTCTCTCTCTCTCAACCTTATCGTTTCATTTCTGAATTCTTTGCTCTACTAAAATGAACTCAAACCAAACCATAATTCCTCAAAACGAAGAAGAGAAAGAGGTTTCTGAACCTGTTAAGGAGACCAATAAAGCTAATGATGCAGACCCAGTTCGAGATGTGAAGGAAAACCCAAGTCCAATCAAGGGTTTTGATGGGAGCGTGAATTCTGAGGTTCGAATGGAGGAGGAGAAAAGAGATGAAATTGTGGGTACCCAATTGGAGAAAGAAGAAATTTCGGATGTAAAATTGGAGAAAGAAGAGGTTTTGGGTGCCGGATTGGAGAAAGGAGATTTAGATGATGAAGATAAAGGTGACAAAAGCGAAGCGGAATTGGAGAAAAATGTGGTTTCTGATGGTCAGGTGGGTGAAAACGAAAATACTGTTGTAGAAGATGAGATTAGGGCTGATAAAAAAGAGGCCCAAGCGGAGAAAGGTTCAGTTTCTGACGATAAGGAGGGTGAAGATGAAAAGGTTGGAGTAGAAGCGGATACCGACGAGAAAATTCAGGAGAAAGGTGCGAAAATTGAACCCCAAATTGAAGAAGAGGAAGAAATAGGAGAAGAACTGGAGAAGTCTAGTTCAATTGATGGTGGCGAAAAAGGTGAAAATTTGGAGGCCAAAGTTGAGAAAGATGAGGTCCCAAACCCTAACTCTAAAAGAGAAGAAATTGATGAATCTGAAGGAAGTGAGGTCCCAAACCCTAACCCTAACCCTAACCCTAGTCGTACCATGGCTGAGGTCCCTGCTAATGTTGAGGAGGCAAAACCTGAAACGATTGAAACTGCACCTGTTATTGGTGCAGCTAATACGAATAGCAGTATTAATAATGGGTTTGCAAAAGATGAAGTTTTGGTGGGTATTTCTGGAAATAAAGAGACCAAAGAAACTGAAGGTGGTGTGGATATTAATACAATTGAGGGTGAAAATGAAAACCGAGAAACTGAAGAAGGAGAGGGTATTTCTGAAAACAATGAAAAGAAAGAAGTTGATGAATCTGTTGAGAATTCCAGTAAAATTAAGGGTGAAAATGAGAACGTGGAAGAACAGGAGGGTATTTCTGAGAATAATGTGACCGAAGAAATCGAAGGTGGTGCAAATTCTAATGAAATTAAGGGTGAAAATGAAAACGTGGAAACTGAAGAACAGGAGGGTATTTCTGAGACTAATGTGACCAAAGAAATCAAAGGTGATGCGAATTCTACTGAAATTAAGGGTGAAAACGAAAACCAAGAAAGTGAAGAGGAAAGAGAAAAGTCTGAAATATCAGAGAGAAATAACAATTTCTTAGAATTCACCGGAGATGAACTGGATGAGGACGAAATGGAGTCAAAACCGGCTCGAGTTGCTATATTAGAGAGCTCAAACGAAGCAAAGGAAATGATAAAAGAAATAGAAGAAGACGGTCAAATTGTAACAGATTCAGATGAAGAGAGAGAGTACAGAGAGATGGAAGAAGAAGATGAAGAGGAGGAGGAAGAAGAGGAGGAGAGAGAAAATGAAGAGGATGAGGATGAAGAGAGAGAAATCTTCGACTCTGACGCATTGGCCGCGCTTCTCAGAGCGGCGACTGGTACGGACGGTAATATCAGAATAAGCTCGCAAGATTCCGGTACCGGTACCGGTACCGGTTCTAGGGTTTTCAGTTTCGACCGGCCAGCTGGACTCGGCTCGTCGGCCCCGGTTTTACGGCCGGCCGCTCCCCGTACGTACCGGTCGAACCCTAATTCTCAGCTCTCGCCCGTACCAGTTGAGGAAAACCAAGAAGAGGAAATGAGTCAAGAGGAAAAAACTCTCCATGAAAAGGTGGAAACTATTAGGGTTAAGTTTTTAAGGCTAGTGTACCGTTCTGGCCATTCGCCTGACGATACAGTGGCAGCTCAGGTTCTGTACCGGCTCAGTTTGGCTGAAGGAATAAGGAGAGGCCGTACCGGTACCGGCCGGAATTCCGGTACCGAATCAGCCCGCAGAAAGGCTCTCGAATTAGAAGCTCTTGAAAAAGATCTAGATTTTTCATGCAACATTTTGGTTCTTGGAAAAACCGGCGTTGGTAAATCGGCTACAATAAACTCCATTTTTGGCAATGAGGTGACCGGTACGAGCCCTTTTGTTCAGGCGACCAGATCAGTACGGGAAATCACCGGTACGGTCGACGGAATCAAATTTAGGGTTTTGGACACGCCCGGTTTGAAAACCTCAATCATGGACCAAAACGCGAATCGCAAAATTCTCACCTCGGTAAAAAGCTACATGAAAAAATGCCCGCCTGATATTGTTCTTTACATAGACAGAATGGACACTCAAACTCGCGATTTAAACGATTTGCCTCTTTTACGCACAATCACAAACGTTTTAGGCTCTTCAATTTGGTTTAATGCGATAGTTTGTTTGACTCACGCTGGTACAGCTCCGCCTGACGGACCGAACGGTACGGCTTTAACATACGAAGTGTTTGTGGCTCAAAGGTCTCATGTTGTACAACAAATGGTACGCCAAGCGGCTGGCGATATGAGGCTCATGAACCCCGTTTCATTAATCGAGAATCACATATTATGCAGACGCAACACGAATGGCCACAAAGTTTTACCGAACGGGCTCGCGTGGCGACAACAGTTGTTGCTCTTGTGTTATTCTTCTAAGATTTTATCCGAGGCGAATGGATTGTTGAAATTACAGGACGCTTCTAATTCGGTCGCGAGTAAATTATTTGGGTTTCGGTTCAGATCGCCACCTTTGCCGTTTTTATTATCTTCTTTATTGCAAACTAGGGCTCATCCAAAGCTTGATAATGGAGATGCAAATGGAGATTCGGATTTGGAGTTGGACGATTTTTCGGATCGTGAAGAAGATGAAGAGGATGAGTATGAATCGTTGCCTCCTTTTAAACCCTTGAAAAAGGCTCAGTTTGAGAGGTTGAGTAAGGATCAGAAACGTATGTATTTTGAGGAGTATGAATATAGAGTTAAGTTGCTGCAGAAGAAGCAGTGGAGAGATGAGGTGAGAAGGATGAAGGAGATGAAAAGAGCGAAGGAGAATAACGCGAGTTTCGGTACCGGTTTTGGTACCGGTACGGAACAAGAAGAGTTTGATCAGGATAATCAACCGGCTTCCGTACCGGTACCGTTGCCTGATATGGTTTTGCCTCCTTCTTTCGATTCTGACGGACCGACTTATCGGTACCGGTTTTTGGAACCCACTAGCGGGTTTCTAGCCCGACCCGTTTTGGACACGCATGGTTGGGATCATGATGTGGGCTACGATGGAGTGAGTTTGGAGGAAACCCTAACCCTAATTGAGAAATTTCCAGCCAATGCGACCGTTCAAATCACAAAGGATAAGAAGGAATTCAGCATCCATTTGGAATCCTCTGTTTCGGCCAAACACGGGGATAGTGGATCAAGTCTTTTAGGGTTTGATATCCAAACGATCGGGCGTCAATTAGGGTACATTTTACGAGGCGAGACCAAGCTGAAGAGCTTCAAACGGAACAAAACCACAGGAGGGTTGACTTTGACTTTCTTGGGCGATGTGGTCGCGACCGGCGCGAAATTCGAGGATCAGATCACGTTGGGAAAACGAGTTACGGTAGTTGCTTCTACCGGATTAGTCAAAGCGCAAGGCGATACGGCTTACGGCGCGAATCTCGAGGCGAGATTGAGGGACAAGGATTATCCGATCGGTCAAGCTTTGACTACATTAGGGCTCTCTTTGATGAAATGGAGAGGCGATTTGGCGATCGGGGCGAATTTACAGAGTCAGATTCCGATCGGGTTCGGATCCAAAGTGGCTTTAAGAGTCGGATTGAATAATAAGCTTAGTGGGCAGATTACTGTGAGGACGAGCACGAGTGAGCAGGTTCAGATCGCGCTTTTGGGGATCGTGCCAGTGGCGGTTTCGTTATATCGGAATTATTTTGGGGGCGGTATTGGTGGCGGTGAGGGTTTTGCTTATTAGGGTTTGGTTGTTTATGGAGTTGTTTTGAGGGGTTTTTTTGGGGTTTTGGGTTTGAGTTGGTGTTGAGTTTGTTGGGGTTTATTAGGGTGTGGTTGAGGTTTTGTGTGGAGAGAGGAATAAGGGAGTTTGTTGTGTTTTTGAGTACTTTTGTTTTGTTTTGTGTTGTGGTATGTTATTGTTATTCCATTTTGAATTGGAACTTTGATATTATTATTTTGAGTACTTTTGTTTATTATTTATTTGTGATTTTGAGTAGTGGGGTGTGATTATTTCAGTTCAAATGTTTGTGTTATTGTGGAAAATTTTGAACATATGTATGGTATTTGAAGTCTCAATTTTGACAGATTTTATTTAGTTTTATGATATCTTTGTGTAATTGATTTTTAGAAGATAGAATGAAATTAATTTAGTTTAATTTTGGTTCTTATGAAATAAGTTTCTGATTTGTATTAACTAAATAGATGATTTTGATTGAACATTTTACACTAGTAATAAAAGACTCGAGTACATAATGTATTATTTTGAGTACTTTTGTTTATTATTGATTTGTGATTTGGGTAGTGGGATGTGATTATTTCAGTTCAAGTGTTTGTGTTATTGTGGAAAATTTTGAACATCTGTATGGTATTTGAAGTCTCAATTTTGACAGATTTATTTAGTTTGATTATGTGTTATATATATACTGTTTTATCTGATTTATATACTGTTATATCATATGTATATATTGTTATACCATATATATTATCACGTGTATATACTGTTATATCATATCTACGCATTGGTATATATACTGTTATATCATATCTATATACTGTTTTCTTCTGGACTATATATATTGTTATATCAGATGTTATAATATATATATATACTGTTTTGTTTGAATTATATACTGATATATCATCATCTATATACTGTTTTCGTGTCGCGCTCTGTTTTTCATCCAGTCGTGATCTCGTTGTGATCTCAGCTTGAAGGCGCCGGTTGGAGCTTTGCCGTCGTGTTGCCGTCGTGATTTGGCTGACATGGCGCTTGCCACGTCAGCCGTCGTGATCTCGTAGTGCTCCAACCCGTCGTGCTCTATCATATCCCTATTTTTTTTTCCACAACCATTTCAAAAAAAAAAGTCAATATCAATAATCCCTGCAAAAAATCAAAAATAAAAAAAAATTAAAATATCAACGCATTCCTCCTCCAATTTAGTAAATTCACAAATTCCTTTAATTAAATCCCTCTTGACCCCACACATCAGTGACTACATCCTTCCTCTCCACTCCATTCCCTTCCCTTCCCTTCCCTTCCCTAGGGTTTCCTCTCTCCCGCCCGCACTTTCATTTCCCCTTCCTTCCCTCTCTTTCTCTGCAATTTCCTTTCTCTGGCTTTCTTTGTGTAATGGGAGCTCTGACGGACCACCGCAAACGCCGTCTACTCGAGCAGCGCCTCCTCCCTTTCCCTCCGTCTCCTCCTCCGTCTCCTCCGTCCAAGAAATCCAAGCTCTTCCCCTCCCCCCTTCCGATAATGGAAGAAGAGCCTGTTGCTAACGCCGTTCCCTCGCCGTCTTTTTCGACGGAGAGAAGACATCATCCTTCAACTTCCCGACCGCCGTCGTTCAGTCGCCCGATCCACGCGCCTCAGCGGATCCTCACTGCTTTCGGCCTCGGATCTGTTAAGCCCAGATCCGGTAGGGAAGCTGAAATCAAGGAAAAGGAGACGGTTGATTGTGATGGTTTTTCTTCTTTTGGGTTTGGGAAGAATGATGAGGGAAGGGGGAGGAAAGGAGTGAAGAGGGATGCGTCAGTTTTGGATGAGAAGGATGTGGGGTTTGTTGATTTGACTGGGGAATTAGGGTTAGGGTTTGATAAGTCTGGAGGGGAAGTTGATGGGTTTGATGGGGCCGAAGGAAGGGAAGTTGGTTCTGAGTTTAGGGTTTCGAAGGTTGCGAAGAAGGGTGCTGAGTCTGAACTAGGGTTTTCTAAGGGTTTACAGTCTTCAGAGAAGGTTTTAGGTTCTGAATTAGGGTTTTCAAAAGCAATTGAAGTTTCTGCTCCCCTTAAAATGGGAATGTCTAAAGAGAAAGACATGAGCTTGGATCAGTACAAGAAGCTCGTGAGTTCGGTTTCGAACTTGAGCGAAGTTAGGGTTTTGACAAAGAAGGTGCCTTTGTACAAGGAGTTGTATGATCAGTCTGCTAAGAAGCATGAATCGAAATTGAGGGATTTGGAGTTCGAGGTGAAATTGGCCGAGTCTAGCTTGGCGAATTTCAAATTGGTCAGAGAGATTCTCAATTCAAAACAGAAGCAGGTATTTTCTTTTTCAAATTTACTTTATGTTGTATGTTCTTCTATAAATGCATTTTCAAATTTAAAAACTCCAGTTCCATTGTTCAATGCAAAAAAAGAAAACTGAATTTTTTTATCTTAAGTCTTTTTAAACTTCTTGTCATATAGATTAACAGGACTCTTATGCTATTCTAGAATATGTAAACTTGAGTTTGATTGTATTTTTTGTTATTTTGATTTTTTGGCCCTTCCCAAAGCAGTAAATTAACAGAATTATTTTTTCCTTATTAATTAGAAAATGAAACCAGTATAGGAAATTCTGTTTATTAATGTTGAATAATAAAGTTTAATGTTAGTTTTATAAATTTTGAATGAAAATAGGAGGATACAACCGAGTTATTTGTGCCTCTCACTGATGAAGAAGAGAGAGAAGTCAATGCAGCATTAAATGGCAGGAACAGGTACGAGTTCTCTCATTATACCATTTTCAGCTGGATTTGTTGGTACCGAAATTTACATAAAGGCCCAGATTTTGGTACCAGTGCTGTATTAGCACTGCACTTACGCATCTGGTACCAAAATCAAACACTATAGAGCATAAAAGACCTGTACTTTTTTCAATCAATGTTTATAGCATTGTTTATACACTAGTTGTTTAACAGATAAAACAAAAAAGAGATACTCAAAAGAAATTGGTTCATCACTAAATCGATATAGGTTTGGTACCAACTTGTATGTATGGTACTGCCAGCTGAAACTGACTTGTTATATTCGTTTCTAATTACTGATTAATATGTTGTTGTTTCTTACTGAAAGGAAAGTATTATTAAAAGATAATATTACTTGGTGGGTTTAAATGCGAATTGTTTTGTTTTTCAGCCGACAAGTCTTAGTTACACATGAGCCTTCAAATATTGAGATTTCAAGAGAGAAACTGCAATGCTTGAGATTTGGAGCCTGGTTGAATGATGAGGTCTCTCTCTCTCTCTCTCTCTCTCTCTCTCTCTCTCTGTGTGTGTGTTATGCTTGAAATGCTATACCCAAATTGAATTGAATTAAGCCTCAAACTCGATTGAATTGAATTAGCCTGTAATTCTCTATGGTTAAATCTAAGCCTCAAATGAATTGAATTAAGCACTAAATTGTTTTATCAATATTCATTTCAGATTTAGTGTAAAGAAGTACCAAATAAGCCAGTAAACTGACAAAGGAAATGAAAATCATTGTTTAACATTTATAGGTAAAGTAAAGGACATTCTGTTTAATAGAATAGTTACATGTTTCATGCTTTGCAGGTGATAAATTTATATTTGGAGCTGCTAAAGGAGAGAGAAAGAAGAGAGCCGAAAAAGTTCTTGAAATGCCATTTCTTCAATACTTTTTTCTACAAAAAGGTTCATTAACAATCCTTAACTTATCTTTCTATTATTATTGGTCATGCAATCTCATAATGAAGCTCAAAGGATTGTGCATCAAACCATTAATTAACCTTGTTTTATGTAAATTTATGTAGTACCAAAAATCATATATGCTAATATTTTCTTCAGTCAAGAAACCACTTATCAGACTGAAATTATCCTGTTTAGGTAGTACCAAAAATCATATATGCTAATATTTTCTTCAGTCAAGAAACCACTTGTCAGAATGAAATTATACTGTAATTGCTAAAACCATATTACCGTTATAATTTTCTGCATGTTTACTAATGTTTTTTTCAATTAATTAATTAATTTATTATTTGTCTTGTAGCTGATTGGTGGAAATAGTGGTTATGATTTTAGGGCAGTGAAAAGATGGACAACACAAAAGAAGTTAGGGTATGGCCTTATGGAGTGTGACAAGGTATATATTGTCAGTTTACTTATTTATTTCTTTATTTAGGTAGAATAACATGTTTACCCCAGTAAAATGCCCACAAAATATACGAAATATTAAATTTAACTAGAGAAAATGTGCCCTTTTATCGTCTGCTTCAAATTCCCATGTTTTTAGGTGTATATGAGTATTAAATTTCATAGCATGGGCCATTAATGTTCTCTTGGATGGTTTCAGTCAAAACCATGTGAAGTTTTTTTTAATATTTTGTTAATAAATATTTATTTTTTCTTGGAATTGGTGCAGATATTTGTACCAATTCACAAGGAGGTGCACTGGTGCTTAGCTGTAATAAATGTGAGGGATAAAAAGCTGCAATATTTGGATTCACTTGGTAGCTTGGATACTATGGCTTTACGAGTATTGGTTAGTTTCTCTCCAAATACTGTTTGTTAATTTTTCATACTTTCTTGTGTGTTGATATTATTAATTGCACTTGACTGATAAAAAAATTTTGGTTAAAATAATTCTTGCACATTGTTGTAAATTGAATATTAAACAAAAAAAGAGTTTTAATGCTGGTAATGAGGTTCTACTTTTTAACTTCACATGTAACAATCAGACATCTAGCTTCGTGTGTATTGTATATTTGTTTCCTTATATACGTAGATTGGTGATCATATATTCAACGTGAATGTAAAGTCACATGAAGTCACTTATTTATTTATTTAATTATTTGTTTCAGGCGAGATATATTACAGAAGAAGTGAAGGATAAAAGCGGAAAACAAATCGACACCTCTTCTTGGGAGCTTGAAGAGGTTCCGGACCTTCCCTTACAAGAAAATGGGTACCTCTCTCTCTCTCTCTCTCTCTCTCTCTCACTCACACACACACACACACACACAAAAAGAGGTATATAACATATGTGAAATATAATGCAGGTGGGATTGCGGTATGTTCATGCTGAAGTATATAGACTTTCTGAGCCGTGATCTTAGCCTTTCCTTTTTACAGGTGGATCTCTCACACTTAAACTTTTGAACTTGTTTTTTTACTCGACTTAAAAAGGTTTAATTGGTCTTGCAAGTTGCAATAATAATTAATTCAAATCATGTAATTAACTAATGAAGTTGTGTTTTCATTTATTTGTTAGGATCACATGACTTACTTCAGAAAGAGAACTGCTAAGGAGATTCTGAGGCTAAGAGCTGAATAAATTACATCACGTTTTTTTAAAAGAAAGCTTTATACTACTCTTCAAGATTTCTGATGAGAGAACCAAGGAGTTTCAAGGTCTGATGAGCAAAAAACCAAAATGGTGAGGATTGGGTTGAGATAAAAGATAAATGTAGATAATTTTGGCAAGGTTCCAGCATCTTTTCATTTATTGCGATATTTCCCAGCATGTTTATTTAGCTCTCTTCTTGTGAGATATTTATTTTAAGATAAAACTAAAAGGCACCATTACATGCCTTTTGGACATGTATAGCCTTTCAGAAAATTTTGCCACTAAAGCGGAGTTGAGTTTGTGAATAGGATCTTTTGTTTATTTCAGATTTTGTGCAATTTTGGTTTTCTTTTTCTTTTTCTTTATTGTTTGCATTTATTCTTTGAAGTAGGTGTTCCCTAGAGTGGAATAATGAAAGAGTGAGGTGATTTTTTTTTTTCATTCCAATCAATCTCGAGTGGAATTGTTACAGAAATTGTTTTGAGTGATATCCATTTTATTCCAATGCTTAACCTATGTTAGACACTATTCACTCTTTTTTCCACTCTTTATTTTTGTTCAGGGAAATCAAATAATTTATTACCCTCTATTTTACTCAATTCCACATGTCAATATATTAAGTGGTCCAGGGCACCGTGATTTTAGATATTTTTTGTTGCATATCAAACTGAAAGATAATACTAGGATTTCATCTTTCACGCTACTACTAATAATCTTTTTGAGGGCACTTCAATTTTTTTCCAAAGCAAAAATGCATCAAACAAGCTAAAGAGAATACATCAGATGGTGTATAACACTACCACCCAACTCATATCTCACTCACCCTCCTCTGAAAATAATCTTCCTTTTGTGAGATACTTGTGGAATTTTTCCTATGGAATTTTTTCCTAATATGTGAAATAAGAAGAAATTTTTGAAATTTTTTATTACTATTCAGATATCTACTCTCTTCGATAAAATTCATTCCCTTTTTTGAATATACATAATTGTGTTGGTTTATGTTAAATTCATTCCCTTTTTAGATTTTATATGTTAGTTAATTATGTTTTGTTTTTGAATAATTGTGTTGGTTTATGTTAAATCTACATTGTTTTGGATATATACTGTTTAAGAATATTTTATTCGTGTAAAACAGTACACATAAATTATTTATACATACTGGTTCAATTTTATATACTATTTTTATAGTTAAGGAATTCCACTCGTGTAATATGACGTCTCATTTATTTCAACCTACCACTAACAAGGAAAAGCTAAAAATGATCTCAAAATTTGCCCATACATTTGAAGGAAGTAGGTTTATACTTTCTAACAACAACTTTTTTCAATTTTTTATATCCAAATAAAAAAAATATTTTTTCAAAAAAAAAATACTTCCAATCAAAAAAATTATTCAAAAAAATATTTCTAATAATTTTTTTTTTTCAATTTCTTATATCCAAATTATATGCAACCTCTGTTTTCAATTTTTTTATAGTCACGAAGTAGGTGCAAGCTAACAACATGTTCATTTTTGGTAGTTATTGAAAAAAATTAGTCCAAGTTTGAATATTAAAGTCTTTTCAAGTTTATCATACTCTAATTATTTTTCTAGTCATGAAGTAGTTGCTAACAACATGTTCATAGCATATTATTCTAACAACTTTTGAGACATTCAAACATTTTGGTACTTATCGAAATAAATCAGTCCAAGTTTGAATGCTACGAAGTCTCTTCAAGTTTGTCATACTCCACTAATCTTTACCTACCCTTCTCTCAGTATAAATACCCATTCCTTCACTCCCCTCATAACTCACCACCACAACTCCATTCTTATATTTGTAAGTTCAAAACTTTTGCAACCCTTTAGTTCAACAAGAGCTTAGTCTATTTAAAAAAAAGAAAAACCAAGAGCTTAGTCATGGCCACAGTAGAAGAGATAAGAC
Organism: Juncus effusus; assembly: GCA_027726005.1. Lineage (NCBI taxonomy): Eukaryota > Viridiplantae > Streptophyta > Magnoliopsida > Poales > Juncaceae > Juncus > Juncus effusus. The sequence continues at coordinate 4,581,650 of CM050910.1, read as the reverse complement.
AAGCGCAACGTGCTCAAGGTCCGGCAACCATACTGGCAATTGGTACCGCCACACCTGCTAACTGTGTGCAACAAGCTGACTATCCTGACTATTATTTTCGTATCACAAAGAGTGAGCATATGACTGAATTGAAGGAGAAGTTCAAGCGCATGTGTAAGTGGCACCCTTTATTTACTGTATATAATAGTAGGGCTGAGATAAAACTAATTACAAAACAATTACAATCCATTATAACTAGACACTAATGTTTCTTCGTTGTACTTTCAGGCGATAAATCAATGATTAAGAAGAGGTATATGCATTTGTCTGAAGAGATTCTGGCAGAAAACCCAAACATGTGTGCTTATATGGAGCCATCACTAGATGCACGTCAGGACATTGTTGTAGTGGAGGTTCCGAAGCTGGGAAAAGATGCTGCTGTCAAAGCCATCAAGGAATGGGGCCAGCCCAAATCGAAGATCACTCATCTTATCTTCTGCACCACAAGTGGTGTTGACATGCCTGGAGCTGACTATCAAGTCACTAAGCTCCTTGGTTTACGTCCATCTGTTAAACGCTTCATGATGTACCAACAAGGGTGCTTTGCAGGAGGTACGGTTCTTCGAATGGCTAAGGACCTTGCAGAGAACAACCGCGGAGCTAGAGTGTTGGTGATCTGCTCAGAGATCACTGCTGTCACCTTCCGAGGGCCCTCAGAATCACACCTTGATTCCTTAGTCGGGCAAGCCCTTTTTGGAGATGGTGCAGCTGCTCTTATAGTCGGCTCTGATCCCGACACAGCTATTGAACGACCATTGTTTCAATTGGTATCTGCTGGACAAACCATCCTGCCTGACTCAGAAGGCGCCATAGACGGTCACCTTCGTGAGGTGGGGCTCACCTTCCATCTCTTGAAGGATGTTCCTGGGCTTATCTCGAAGAACGTTGAGAAGAGTCTTGTTGAAGCTTTCACCCCAATTGGTATGTAAAAAATTAACTCTCCACTATTACTTTTATGTACTAATTATAATTATATATGAGTCGTATTGAAAAAAAACAATATTTCTGTTGGTAGGTATTAGTGATTGGAATTCTATCTTTTGGATTGCACACCCTGGAGGCCCTGCAATCCTAGACCAAGTGGAGGCAAAACTTGAGCTGCAAAAGGAGAAGATGAACGTGACCAGACACATACTGAATGAGTATGGAAATATGTCTAGCGCTTGTGTGTTGTTTATCCTAGATGAGATGAGAAGGCGTTCAACAAAAGAAGGCAAGGCTACCACCGGCGAAGGCCTTGAATGGGGAGTGCTTTTTGGTTTCGGTCCGGGCCTGACAGTTGAAACAGTGGTCCTACACAGCGTTCCCATTGAAGCCGAATAAAAGAAAAAAAATCCGGTCCATCTGGGTGATGATACGATGGAATTTAAGTTAGTATTAAATTAAAAAAATTGTATTTCTTTACATACAGATGATGTATTTTAAATTGTTTTTTTTCGAAAATTTTCCTTCATTTTGTGAAAGTAAAGACAAAAATTGAATTGCAAGCGAGATGAAGGAAGAGATTAAATCTGTATTTAAATCGAGGATTCTTTTCATTCAAAGACAAGTTGATTTTTGTGTTTTACGAGTTGTAATATTAAAATTGGTAGTCATTATTTTTATTCAAGCAATCATATGAGCAATACAAATCTTATGGGATATTTTTCTTCGTTGGTTCAGAAAATCATCGAAACGAGGTTGCATATAATTTGGATTTAGAGATTTAAATTCTAAAGTGACATGCTATAAGTTTTAATCCAGCTTGCAGAATAGACTGGAATAGCCGATTAAGTTCAAAAATTTGAAATCATGATAATTAGGGTGCGTCTATTGAGCACACCAGCATTGGATTAGATTTCACAACACACGGTTATTTTTAATGTACTATTATTTTTTTAGATTCAAACACAAAATTATGGACCGAAAAACTTGCTAAATAGTGTTAAATGTGTTTACTAAATGTGACACGTCTTTTGTATCAACCGGGACCGTTGGATCTGCTTGTTGGGGTCACTTGAGATCTTGTTGGGTGATGAATCATTTATTGGGGACATGGGCCTCGAGGTGACGTGGTTGGAACCCGACTATCATGAGATCTTCTCTGAACATGACCATCCGATTGTTTCTTCTACAAACAACATAAAAGCTAAATATAAAATTACAGACTTACAGATCTGTATCATCATAGTATTAAAATCATGTGAATGTACCTTGGCGGGTCTATAGCCTTTTGTTTCTCCGTGCTTTACCGGTAAATTGGTTCAATTGGTGGGATGTCCCGTCTGATTGTAACCTCGGCTTCTTTTTTCAATTCAATCGGTGTGTCATGCCCAGCAAATGTTGACGCCAATGTTATTAAACCCGGACTGGACACCGACCTGCTCGAGTCTCGGGTCACTGGTCCACCGGTCGGGTCAGCAGGTCACCCGGTTAAGCCGTTTATGGTGAAGTTGTCATTTGTTTTAAATACTAATATATATAATTTGCATATCTGACTTGAAAATTTAAATTTATAAGCGTACAAAAAATATCGAACAAAAATCTTAAACTTATAAATGCCAAGCGTCAATCTCTTTACTCACAAATACAAAATACAAAATCCTTAAATAATTTATAATCATTCGAACATCACATAAACATAAATTTCAATATTTGACTAACTAATAATAAGTGATAACATCAAAAATCAGATAATGTTATGGATAAATTAAAAAATGTCTAAATTAAACAAAATATAAGAACATAGATGAAATTTCCTAAATGGAAAAAAGTTGGAAAGAGCCAAGAAATCGCAAGATTGGAAGGAAAGAAATGCCTAGAATAAAAATTAGATTGAAAAAAAAATGACCGGTTTTTTTGGTTTGTCAAAAAATTGGGTGGTTCACACCTCTTTATATCGGATCAAATCGGATTTTGGTCCGGGTCCGGTTTATTCCGGTTGGACCGGCCGGTCTAGTCCGGTTTTTATAATATTGATTTTAGTTGTTAATATTAAAATCAGTTTATGTCATAAATATCCATATTGGTTTGTAATCAAGATAGTTCAATCCGGTGAATAAAAAAAGCAATGACATAGAACTCTCACATGCTAGTACCGTAGAAAAAGGCCTTTCAGAATTATATATATATATATATATATATATATATATATATATATATATATATATATATAAGGGAGCTGATATTGCACGACGTATTGTAGCGACCCTGTAGCGACAGTATATAAAAACTGAAAATAATATATACAAATATATGAACTGGAAACAAACAGTATATAAAAATTCATTCTATAAAACAGTATATATTTAAAAAAAATGAAAACAGTATATACAAACATATAAACTGAAAACAAACAATATATAAAAATTCACTCGGTAAATAATATATATTTAAAAAAATGAAAACAGTATATAGCGTATATAGGAACGTGAGAAAACAATATATAATTTCAATCCGTAGCTACAGTACCCTGGCGTGATTTTCAATTTCCCTATATATAAATATAGTATGTTGGGTGTTTCCGATTCTTCAACACAAATGAAATTGTCTTTCATAAAAGGAAATGGCAAAATTGTCATTTTTTTTTGCAATTTTAAGAAGGGGCATGATAAATCACTTTTTTAGTACATTTTTGTATACTTCGATTTTTTTCTTTTTTTGGAGGAAAAGTATACGGAACATAACAAAAGTATATGAATCAAACGAAAACATTATATAAAATATATCTTTCAAAACAGTATATATAAGTAAAACACAATATATAAAAACACAAATCAATATATATAAAAGTAATAATATAATAGAAAAACAATATATAAGAATAGAAAAATAATATAAACAAAATTGTATATAAACAAAAAATAATATATAAAACATATACGAAACAGTATATGATTGATATGATGAACTCTTAAGAGATTTTAAAATTTGGATCGCAAATTTCATGAGCTTGATAATTCGTATATATTGTTTGATTTGATGAACTATGGAATCTTATAAATAAAAAATTATGAAATCTTTTAAACAAAAATTTGTTGTTATATTACATAACATAATTAGAGACTAGTAATTCATCATGATTGGATTTTGTAATACCAAAATTTGGGTGGGGTATAAAATCCATTAATTTTGGGACTTGAAAGTTTATGAATTTCAAAATCCATAAATCAAACAATTGATTTAGCTCAATTTCATGATTCTTGAATACATGTACCTCATAATGTATCAAACCAAACATACCCAATATACCAAAATTTTGATGTATACGGGTTGGATTAAGTTGGATTTTTAATTTCAAACCCGTAAATCAACCCATAATTTTGGATTATTAAAAATTCAAACTTAGACCCGATTCAACAATTCTGAAACCCTAAAAATGGGTCGGGTCGGGTTGGTTGTGCAGTTGGAGAATTTCTTGTACACTGCTAATTTTTATTGGCTAGTAATTATGATCGACTTTTCTTAGTTTAATATGGGCCTTAGACGATCTCAGATGAACGGACCAGATTATTTTAAGGCATGGAAGAACTTCCCATTTGTAAATTTATGAATAGTTAGTGCATAACTTGATTTTACTTAACTTTTTTCTCACAGTTCCTACCTTGTAACTCTGCATTACACGACGAGATACATAGTAAAGCCACACAAGATCTGAATATTACATAACGGAGATTCTTAGCATTGAAGGCAAGACATGCTGTTGACAGTTCAGTAGTGCTACTAAAGAATCCACATGAAACTTGACTAGTAACCAACAGAGAGATCCTCTCCAGTTGAACGGGGCGGATATATGTTATGGACCAAGGATGTAAAAATAAAATGACCAACATAATACTTCTCTTTCTAGGACAATTTATCATATAAAATATTATAATATAACAGAGTAATTTAGTACAAATGAAAAAAACCTATGTTATAAAATACATTTTTTTTTGTCTAATCTTACTAATTCAAAGCAATTAGACACACTTGAATTTTGGAGAGAGGTTTCAAATTTGAATCCCACTAAATACGTTTAGCATTATTTAGCAAGTTTTTTAATCTATTAATGGTGGGTTTTTATCTAAAAAAATATCTAGAGTAAGTAAAAAGATTATGTTATAAAATAAATTAATAAATGACCAAGATAATACGTCTCTTTCTATGGCAGTTTATCATGTAAAATATTATTATGTATATGAAAAAAATTTAGGTTAAAGAAACCAATATCTAAAGTACGTAAATGCAAAATATATAATAAAACTAGGATAATACTCGCGTTTCGCTGCGAGTATTTCAATTTTATTATTTTATCTATTTATTATGCATTCAAAAATATTTTCTGTATCACATCTAATTTTGTACGGATGGATAATACTATACCAATAAATTTACATGTAAGAAATAAAATAACAAAAATAATAAATTCATAAAAAAACAAAAAATAAAAACCGACTAAATAATTTGGATAATAATTTTTGATCTCAATTTATGTCTGCATTAACATTTCTAAGATTAAAATGTCATCTTTTTTGTTATTTTCTTTGGTTTTCTTATACCGTTATCTTTTAACATATTATATTAAACTCAAGTACTAATCATGCAAGATAATTTATTTCATATATTTTAGTTGAAATCACATAAGATTTAATTGTAAATGATTAACTTTAAAAAAGATAAAAATAATAATTCTATTTAACATGATTTATAAAAAAATATAATGTTATATATATGGAAAAAATATGTATAATATACATAAAAAATCTAACATAACTCATTTTCTTAAAAAAAAAATATCACCACTATTTTTCTTATTTATTTTTTTAGTTGTTAAAATGATACACATTATGTATAAATTGTTCACATACTTTTATTAAAATCCGTATTACATTAAGTAATACAATATAATTCTTAATACTCTGAAATTTTATTTGATATGATTGTTCTCATGTAATTGGAGATATTACACATAACATTAATCTAACTGATCATGTGATATTGTGGTAATAATTTAAATGAAAAACTAAGATTTGGAAAAAAATAATCCAATGACCGTGATAAAATTGAGAATTAGTCTCTTGAGAATGCTTAAATAGAGATAAAAAATAAGGTATGAGTTAGTGAACGTATCATTTTTGTACATGTTCTTTTATATAATCCATATTCATATATTTTACCAAAAAAAAAAAAAAATTGGAACCACAAGAATATGGAACTCAAAATAAAGAGAAAATTTTAACAAATTTATATTTGATGATTTAACATGAGAAATAGAATATTCATTAAGGATTATAATTTTTTAAAGAAGAAAAGAAAAAATTATTTATATTTTAATGAGTGAACTCTTCATTAACTATTAATATTAATAATTGAACATAACTTTGAATTATGATTCATTGAAACCATCTGATTAATTAAGATCTGATGACCATAAACAAATTCAACGGTTCTCACTAAATCGGGGATGAAACATAAAACACCAATTCAACCTTATATGGTTATGTTTTAACAACCACATAAATGCTGCCATAAAATATCAATAAATTTGAGAAAATGAATGATTAAGATTCGACAAAAAATTTCGTCGAACGATCAAAATAAAATTGATGATATGGCCTTTTGAGAATGCTCAAAAATAGATGAAAAATAAGGGGTTGGGGTTAATTTGATTTTTACATAACTAGATTTCACAATGTAGCAATTTATTACTTTGAAAGATAGAATTTGATATAATATAATATATACACATTATAAAAAAAATCAAAAGCAGAAACTATAAGTGCTAAAATACTTGTAATAGATATGAAGTGAATAAATACAATCTAATTGATCTATTTGTACTTTTGAAGGCACTCTCCAATGCCTTTAAGGAGCATTTACTAAGCGGTAATATCACATTATCACGGGAATCACAATTAATGAATGTGATTGACGAGAATCACATTTCCATGGTATATGAATATTTTTGTTTATTTCACAAATTTGGATATATAACAATGCTGATTATTTATATTATTTTTAAATATGAAATGACAAATATGCCCATAATACTAGTATAACAAATAAACTATATTTAATTAAATATTTTTATTTATTATCTACAAAATTATATGTTTTTCTTATTTTAGTTAAATTGTAATTTCTATTTTAATTAAATCATAACAAGTTTGTTACAAATTAAGAAAAAGAAAAAATCCAACCCATTTTTAAACAATTATTTAATGAATATAATATAGAATTTAATTTGTAAACTTATAATTATTATTTTAGTTTATTTTATTTTTATAAGTAAATTATATTTATTATAATAATAATAATAATAATAATAATAATAATAATAATTATTATTATTATAATGAGCATTAACATAATTAATAAGGATATTTTGGTAATATTCATGGGAATGTAATATTATCATCTATTTCTATGAGAATCATTTTCCCACAAATATGATAAAGTAACTTTGTCATGAGAATGTGATATTTCTATCACGTAGGATTTTCATGCCAAAATAAACATGATAAAATAATTTCCAAACTCTATATTCTTAAGAAAGTTGAACATTCTCACTAATTAAACACACTCTTAGGAAATCGTCGGTCGGAATCTGCGGCCACCATCCAGTGTACGTTGGCTCAAGGCCTCCATTTGGTGTGATTGAACGGAGTGTGAGAAGGAGATCAAAATGGAGAGCAAAGGATTGCACAGGTCTTATTAATCTCTGTCAATGTTCTCCGCTATTCAAGCTTGCATTAAAAAAAAATGTTCTCCGCTATTTCATAAATAAAACTATATCATACTTTGCCACCACATCATTATTTAAATAACATGGAGGTTGTGCAAGCATTGGTAAGGGGAAGTAACCCTAATGATGTGCAGGTGTTCCATTGGTTGGCAATTCAAGAGGCCATGGATTGTGTGTTGTGAGAGAGGAGAATTAAGGATCCAACTTACTTATTTTGTCGAAGAGAAAACAATAAAGAGGCTCACAATTTAGCAAATTTGGCTAGGGTTATGCAGAGGGATTATGAGGAATGTGTGCTTCCCAGTTGGTAGGTTTTAGTTCATTTCGAGGGCATTTTTCCTTGCGCTGCTTTTAGGGTTGTATTTTTGATTTTGATTTCCATGTTTTAGTTAGTGGTTTGTTTTTCTTATGGTTTCTGTCTTTGTAATATATACTTCATAGTTTAATGAAATTTACACCTACGGGTTTTAAAAAAAAAAAAATTTAGATTTGTATGTTTATTTCAAATGCTTTATATAACATATTCGAATGCTTTATATAACATATTCGAATAATTTATTTCAAAATAATATGTATTTTGCAAATATTTTTGTATAAGACATATCCACCAAATCTTGTAATATTTATATCCTCTATATATATATAATACAATGTATAAATAATTAAAAAAAAACAAAATTTTCTTGAATAATCCTTTAATAAATATTGTTTAATAATTAAATACCAAGACTAAAATAAAAATTAATTAAGTATTACTCGTCTCATTTAGGTCGGGTTCCTATAGGGATGTATATTCCCAGCCTCATTAACTTACCAGTACATGCATACACATAGGGGTGTCAATGGGTCGGACAACATCCGACCGAACCGGAGACCGTATCCAAAAATATCCGGATCCATAAGGAACCGTATTCGGAAAATCTATTTTTACGGGTACGGATCTTAATCTAGGACTTCAAATATTAGTCTCTATTAAGGTCCGTCACTGACCGTATACATAACCGTTTAATATCCAAACTGTATCCGGATCCGAATTCGAATCCGTATCCGAAAAAAAAAATGAATAATATAAGTACTATTGGAACCGGATTCGTTTGACATCCAACACATACACCCCTAATAGTTGACACACCTGAGTTCATGCAAATCTTCTGCTTCTACAACAGCAGTTCCATCATTTCAAGTACCTTAAAGCAACAAGCAATACGACCCCCAAAATCGAAATCTTAACCCGAATTAAAGCGACAGTTGTAAATAAATAAACACGATAACAACAATAATATTACGAAAGCAAATGGACCCACACGTCAGCCACCTAAATCACAATACTCAAAAAAGAGCGGGACCCACACGTCAGACAAATAAATCACAATACTCAAAAAAGAGCGGGACCCACACGTCAGCCACCTAAATCACAACAATAAAAAAGAGAGGGACCCACAAGCCAGCCAAATAAATCAGAATACTCAAAAAGAGCGGGACCCACAAGTCAGCCAAATAAATCACAATACTCAAAAAGAGTGGGACCCACAAGTCAGTGGTTCACTACTGAACTCGACACCTCTCTATACGAAAAAGCCTCTCTCTCTTCTGGCATAAACAAACTCGAGGGAGAAAGGAAGAAAGAGGAGGAGAACAAAATTAATAATAAAAAAGACGCCATTCTTCATTTTTTCACCCTCGATCCTTTCTCTCTCAGTTCTCTCTGTATGTTTAGTGTTTCTGCTGTGATAATCTCTGTGAATCCCCGATCTGTGTCGACCCAATTTCTCCAACAGATCTGAGAATCGATTGTGAGTTTGTTTTAATCCGATTTGTGGTATTGGATTTGGGAGAAAACGGATTCGGATTTGGTTGGTTAGATCAGTGAAGTGGCGCCGCAACGTAGATCTCAGAGGCACGGCGGAGGTGGCGGCGGGGCCGCCGCCTCTGCCGCCGCCGGGGAAGGAGGCGGAGATGCGGTGATGGCAAGGTGGTTACAATCTGCCGGTCTTCAACATCTGGCGGGCGGTGGAGGAGGGCCTGCAGGACCCAGTGTTGGATTGGATCCTCGTGCTGGGTTTTTGCCTAATCTCCTCATGCAGGTCTGTAGAAAAAATCTGCACTCTTTAATGTTTTTCACTTTTGAAGGACTGAAAATTTGTCAAAAACATGGAAATATATGACCTTATTAGTCTCAGTACCTAACTTTTGTGTATCAGATAATCAGATTTTTTAACTTATTTTCTCATTTAATATGTTCCACTTTTGAAATACTGAAAATTTGTCAAAAATATGGAAATGTGACCATATTAGTCTCAGTACTGAACTTTTGTGTATCAGATAATAAGATTTCTAACTTAATTTTTTATTTATTTAGGGATATGGGCCTCAAACGACAGAGGAGAAGCAAAAGCTGTACATGCTGTTAAGGAGTCTGAATTTCAATGGAGAATCAATGCCAACTACATCTGAGCCTTTCACTCCAACTGCCCCACAAAGCTTTGGCGGCGCCAGCTCAGCAGATAATAATAGTTTCTATTCGCAAGAGTTGAGAGGCGAGTTTGGTGCTGGTCTTTTAGACTTACATGCTGTTGATGATACTGAGCTTCTCTCTGAGGTACAGTTTTCGAATGATAGTGTAAAGTATCGTATAAATCATAGTGCTGATTACAATTAATCGAATTAAAGTGGTACGATTTTGTTTGTGTGATAGCATGTGATGACGGAGCCGTTTGAGCCATCGCCATTCATGCCAAAGGGAATGGATGATGACGATGATGATGTCATGATTGGTGGCCAGCAAGGCACTGGAGAGGTCAATGGAGGTGGAATAACTGGTGAAAAGGAGATCATTAAGGATACTAGTAATGTAGCCAAGATCAAAGTTGTGGTATGTATGTTCTATTTTGTCCTATATATTCCACTGGACAAAAACAAGTACACAACCTCTTTTGTTGTGTATTTCTTTTGAAGTGAATTAGTTAAAGCAATAAGCACTAAAACCTTTTTTGTCTTTTTTTTGTTAATTAGGTGAGAAAAAGGCCACTGAATAAGAAGGAGATCTCACGAAAGGAGGATGATATTGTAACTGTGCTTGAAAATGCATATCTCACTGTTCATGAGCCTAGGTTAAAGGTTTGTTTGTTATATACATTCTACCATTTATAGTCCCCAAAGTATTTAGGTTTTTTTTTGTTCAGGTTCTCATGATGCCTCTCATGTATGTGAATTAATTGAAATTTTCCTTCATTTTTTTCATTAGCTGACTTGATTTTTTGTTATGAAAGGTGGATTTGACTGCTTATGTGGAGAAACATGAGTTCTGTTTTGATGCTGTTCTTGATGAAGATGTTACAAACGATGAGGTATCATAATTTTTTACATATGGCTTTACAAAACATGTGAAATATCTTATATACCTTTGTAAAACAAGAATGTCATAACATTATGAAGTCATTTCATTGATAATTGAATATCATGATGTGTTATTAGGTTTACCGTGAGACAGTTGAACCTATCATACCAACGATATTTCAGCGCACCAAAGCTACTTGCTTTGCCTATGGTCAAACAGGTTTGACCTAATTTACTTCTCTAATAATATATTCCATTTTTTAGGTTCGAATGAATTTTTTTTTCTAGTTCAGTTGGTGTTTTTTTTAATTCCAACTTCACTTGTATGTAGCTTCATGCATGACAAATGTTTGTGCATGAAAAAAAATTAAATGCTTTATATATTTAAGGATCAATTGTAATTACCTTGTATAGATCTGAGTAAGAATGTCTCTTAATTACAGATACTTATTTGATTGTCATATTAAATAAATTGTAATCTTTAAGTTATATCACACATATTATTGTTATAGTGCTCATACACATTTGTTGTTTAAGAGGGCTAATTTTGGTACCTTTAAAAAATTGGGGTTATTCCATTAATTATATTTTAGTTTTGCATACCACATATGAAATCTCATTTTTCCTGGAAACTAGAGAAAATTAGCACGTTAAAATAATATATCAACTTATTTAATTATTAATTATAATTTTTGAAATTTGGTAGGCAGTGGAAAAACATATACAATGCAACCATTGCCACTCAGAGCTGCAGAAGATATGGTTAGGCTTGTGAACCATCCACATTATAAAAATCAAAAGTTCAAACTTTGGCTAAGTTATTTCGAGATTTATGGGGGCAAACTATATGACCTACTTTCTGACAGAAGGTTTTTAATATCTTGTATTCATTTTAATTGCATTTGTTTTAAGTTGAAAATAATAGTTTTTTGACAGTATGGTCTGGAAATGAAATTCTTGGGGTTTGTTATCCTTTTTAATTTTTTTTTCCAACTCAAAAATAGGTTTAGTTTTGATTTTTTATCTCAGATATATTTTTTGTTACTTAAAACGTGGAAAATATCATATATTCCCCTGTTAGTAGTTTCGAGCTTTATCTCAGTAATTTCGAGATTTAGGAACGCTAACTATTTGACCTAATTTCTGATTGAAGGTTCCTAATAGTTATATTTATTTTAATTGCATTTAAATTGGGTGCAAATTCATGTACCTGGTCAAAACAATACTATTTTTCATTTAAACTTTGAGCAAATACAAAAATAACAGTCTTGAATGGAAATTCATATGACCCGTTTTGCTAGTGTTCTTTTCCAAAGCAAAAGCAGAATTTTGTTTTGCTTTTTTGAAATAAAATAGTGTTGTATTATTCAAAAATCAAAACGAAAGTCCAACATCAAAAAGCACTACCAAAATATACCTTTCCAATTCAACCATACCATTTTAACCTAATTTTCTCCCATTTAATTATCTATACCATTTTAATATTCGTTTAGAAAACTCTTAATGAGAGAAGACGGCAGGCAACAAGTCTGCATAGTCGGTCTCCAAGAATTCGAGGTCTCAGACGTGCAAATCGTGAAAGAATACATAGAAAAAGGCAATTCTTCTAGAAGCACAGGCTCAACAGGGGCGAACGAGGAATCTTCTAGAAGCCACGCGATCCTACAGCTGGCGATCAAGAAGCACAAGGATCCGACGGCTGAGATTAACCAGCCTAGGATGATGAGGCAAGCGAATAAGGATCCTAATGATCCCAAAAACGGGAAGCTTGTTGGCAAGATCTCGTTCATTGATTTGGCGGGAAGCGAACGTGGGGCTGATACTACTGATAATGATAGACAGACAAGGTTTGTTTGTTTAAAATTGTGTTTTTACCCTGAAATAAATGAAAATGTCGGATATACCCCTGGAAAATGTTGGCGGGTTTCTTTGTATTATTATTACTATTATTATAGAATAATGTGTCAAGGGGATTATGTGTTGGGCTCTTGGGTAAATTAATCAAGAACCAATATGGTAAGTGGCCATTTAGACCTAGAAATTTATTTAGACCTAGAAATTTTCTCAAATAACTATATATATATATATATATACACTTCAATTTCATCCATATTTCTGTAATCCATCTTACAAGAATCAACATCCTTTTTATCATTTTCTCCCCCACATCATTTTTCTTTTTCTTTTCCCACCTAACAGTTAACTAAATTTCCATACTTTCTAACATTAGGATTGAGAAAGCAGAGATAAACATGAACCTTTTTAGAACTCCAAAAAATACCCCATAATGAAAATATCTTCAACTAAAGCATAATTTTCTCTAAAATAATTAACTCATCATCCGTACTTTATATAAAGGGAGTTATGCACCGTTAGTCCCTGTACTTCAATTGGGTTGCAACTTAGTCCCTGTATATACATTTAACTTTTTTTTTGCCCTTGAACTTTTTATAATGCATGCTTAGTCCCTAACTTAGCAAGTATAATAATAATAATAATAATTTCAGGATTGAAGGAGCGGAAATAAACAAGAGTTTACTAGCCCTGAAAGAGTGCATAAGAGCACTGGACAACGACCAGCTGCACATCCCTTTCAGAGGGAGCAAATTAACAGAGGTTTTACGCGATTCCTTCGTGGGGAATTCCCGCACCGTCATGATTTCCTGCATTTCGCCCAACGCGGGATCCTGCGAACATACTCTCAACACACTCCGATACGCTGACAGGTCTGTTGAATGTTGCCTTTTTTTATTTTTTTTGCATTAATTGTTAAAGATATAGATGATATAAAGATGTCAACATTTTTATTAATAATGGGTTTCTAAATTGTAAAATTGTTGAATTTCTGTATATTTAAGAAAGATTTTAATGTATGAAAGATATAAAGATGTCCATAGTTTTGATTGGAAAAACGATTCCCTGTATTTCGCCCAATGCGGGATTCTGCGAACATACTCTCAACACATTCCGATATGATGACAGGTGTGTTGAATGTTGTTATTTTTGCATTAATTGCTAAGATATAGTATAATGATATAAAGATGTCCATATTTTTATTAAAAATATTTGTAAATTGTAAAATTGTTGAATTTCTGTATATTTAAGAAAGATATAAACGTATAAAAGATATAAAGATGTCCATATTTTTTATTGGAAAAATGATTTCTTGTATTTGTTTAATGCGGGATCTTGTGAACATACTCTCAATACACTCAGTTACACTGACAGGTCTGTTGAATATTGTTTTATTTTATTTTTTGCATTAATTGCTAAGATATAGTATAAAGATATAAAGATGTCCATATTTGTATTAAAAAATGGGTTTCTATATTGTAAAATTGTTGAATTTCTATATAGAAAGACATAGCATAAAAGATATAAAGATACCCATAGTTTTTATTGGAAAAATGATTTCTTGTATTTTTCTTAATGCGGGATCCTGTAAACATACTCTCAACACACTCAGATACGCTGACAGGTGTGTTGAATATTGTTTTATATTTTATATTTTTTTGCATTAATTGTTAAAATTGTTGAATTTTTGTGGACTAGTAAGTATTATAAAGATATAGGAGTATAAGGATATTTTTATTAATAATGGATTTCTAAATTGTAAAATTGTCGAATTTGTGTATATTAATAAGAAAGATATAAACGTTAAAAGATATAACAAGTTTTTATATCTTTCTTTTCTTTGGAAGGAAATTATATTATTTGTGAAACAAGTCTAGAGATTATGCAACGAGACCCCGAATCAATCATGGAAGTCTAAATAAGGAAATGGATATTTGCATTATTTTTTCCTTTATTTGACTTTCATGATTGATTGGGATCTGGTTGCATGATTCCTAGATATTTTGTTGGTAAAATATATTGAATTTCTGTAGTTTTTTAATAAGAAAGATCTAAAAGTATAAAAGACATAAAGATGCCCATTTTTTTATTAAAAAAAGATTTTTGTATTCTCCCTAATGCCGGTTCTTGTGAACATACACTCAGGTACGCTGACGGGTATGTTGAATATTTTTTAAGAAGAAATTACGTAAATTGTTGAATTTCTCTAGACTAATAAGAAAGATATTTAAGTATATAAGATATTATGTCCATTTTTTTATTAAAAATGATTTGTTGTATTTCGCTTAATGATGGTTCTTGTGAGCGTACTCTCAATACACTCAGATATGCTGACAGGTGTGTTAATTATTTTAGTTAAGAAGAAAATTTCATGAATTGTAAAAATTCTTGAATTTGTGTAGATTAGTAAGAAAGACTTGAGAGTATAAAAGATATAAATAAGTCCATGTTTTTTATTAGAAAAGGATTTCTTGTATTTTCCCTAATGGGCTCTTGTGAGCATGCTGCCAACACCTTGAAATATGCTGACAAGTATGTTAAATTTAAATAGTATTTTATACTTCATAAATAGATAATCATATATAATCAAAATTATTGAATTTCAATATGTTGATTAGTTATAAAGCATAAAAGATGTAAATATACACCTAAATTTTATTACAAAAGGATATTTCATTTATTTACCTTGATGCACCGTTCTTGATAGCACACTTTCAATACATTGAGAGAAGCGAAACTTTACATATTGACCAAATAGGTCACCCAACTTTCAATTGTCTCCTTCAAATCACTCTAACTTTAAAAATTGTCCAATTCAGGTCACTCTGTTAGTTTTCATCCATTTTTTAACGGTATGTGGCGTTCTTCATGTCATCAGTTAATAAATATTTTTTCAAACAAGTAATATGTTCATAAAAATATCTTTCAAAAAAATTTATTTTCAATAAATATATTTCAAAAGGTTCATTTTTCAAACAAGTAAAAGGTTCATTTTGAAAAATATTTTTGAACTGATGATGTGGATGCCACATCAAATGACCGTTAAAAAATGGATGGAAAACCAACGGAGTGACTTGCAATTAAAAGTTGGGTGACCTTTTTGGTCGATTTCTAAAGTTGGGTGACCTATGATAAAATTTACTCTTTAGTGATAAATGTATTTCAATAAATATAACAAATGTCGAATTTCAATAAATTAATAAGAAAGATATAAAGATATCCCTAATTTTATTTCAAGAAGAGATGTTCTTGGTTTTCTCCAAATGCCGATTCTTACGAACACCAAAATACCTTGAGATACACTGACTGATACATTTTCATACAACTAACAATTGAGAAATACATAATTATATATTAATTGATTATTATTGTACAGCCCTTCATTATTTCCCCTAAATTTGAACTTATAATTTTCCAATAACAGGGTGAAGAGTCTCTCAAAAAGTGGGAGCACTAAAAAGGATTCAAATGTTGCAGCAGCCAATAAGGAAGCAGCTGTACTGGACTCACCTGTTGATTTTTTTGATACCATTCAAGATTTCAAACCGCCTGAAATTATTCCTAAAAAGGAAATTTTGGAGAATTTCCCAAATTACCCCTCTAGCTCTTCTGCCCTAGAGACTGAAAGAACCTCAGTCAGCATGATTCCAACATATACTGGTAATAACAATAATAACAGTAGTAGAGAGAGAAGAGATGAGAGAGAGAGGAGGGAAGAGAGAGAAAGGAGGGAAGAGAGAGAAAGGAGGGAAGAGAAGGAAAGGAGAGACGAGAGGGAAAGGAGGGAAGAGAGAGAAAGGAGGGAAGAGAAGATCGCGGCATCTGTTCTAGAGAGAGAAAGGGTTGAAACCAGGAGCAGTAAAGCGGTAGAGAGAGAAAGGGTCGAAACAAGGAGTAGTAGATCACAGCCTGTACAAAACACGTTAGAGAGAGAAACAAAAATCACCAATAATGGTACGCAAGAGGAAGAAAAGGTACCAAAAGTATCCCCACCTAGAAGAAAAGAAAAGAGTGAGAGAGTGAGTAATATTCCAAAAAAGGAAAGTGGGACCGTACCAGTTCCTGAATCTGTCCGTACCAATAAGCAGTCTCAAATACCGAAAAAGCAACTGGTACTGGAAAAGGAAGATGATGGAGACATAAATGCTATACTTGAGGTAAAAAATAGTAATAAAAGAATGAAATTATTGTTTTTATGTTGCTTTTGCAAAATCTATGGGACGGAATGAAATAATAATTATGTGATGTTTTCAGGAAGAGGAGGCTCTTATCGCTGCTCACAGAAAGGAAATTGAAAATACAATGGAAATTGTTCGTGAGGTATTTCTCCTTCATTTATTATTGTTTCTATTGTTCTTTTTACTTTATGAACACTAGTGATCATGATGGAGTCCCATGCCTCAACTAAATACAATTAATTCATGTGATATAAGTAGACAAGTCAAACCGAAAAAAGGTGTATCTTCTCAAAATTGATCGAGTACCAAAGGGTACAATATCATACTGTCTGTTCGACATTTAAAAAATTCAGGCAAATTCAGATTAAGAGATTCTTTCGAATAATTGGTTTTGGATCATTCTTACATCTAATTTTTGTTATAAATATTTTATGCTATTGTTATTTTATTTTATTTTGGTACCCTGCGATGCAAATTTTCATTAGGTAGGTTGTACATATACTCCGAACTTCCTCATAATTTTCATTTTATTTTTTTATTTTTATTAATATTTCATACTATTCTTTCTTGTTATTTGACATCCTACTAAAGTTTCATTTATACTGAGTTCCCCGTAGAACACGTTTTGAATACCGCCACAATGCATTTTGCATACCATCTTGTATGTGAGAGGTGAAATGTAAGAGACTCGTATAATTTCTGTTGTTTGCAAGTAACAATATTTTTCTTTTTCTGTATTTTTATTTTTTGTAGGAGATGAATTTATTGGCAGAAGTAGATCAACCAGGCAGTATGATAGACAGCTATGTGACACAACTAAGTTTCCTTCTATCTCGCAAGGTTGCTGGACTTGTGAGTCTCCAAGCCCGATTGGCCCGATTCCAACACAAGCTTAAAGAGCAGGAAATCTTGAGCCGCAAGAAATCCTCGCGTAAATAGGTCCAGTAATATCTAAATGGAAAAAAAATGGATTTTTAACAGTTTTATGAGAAGATATATGTGGATGTTGTGGTTAATTATGGTTTGTTTTATTAAGTGAGTGTAGGATTTGGGTTTGATTGATTTGTTCAGGAGGGCTGAGTTGTGAGTGGGTGGGTGTGTGAGTGAGATAGTCGTATATACTTCATTTGTTGTATTCTTTTATTTGATGCTTTTTTGGCTTTAAAAAAAATTAACTGGTTTTCAGAAATTTGTTAACTGTGTATTGTGGAAAATCAAAGTATTATTGCTTGGTTTGGTACGTAAGTTGAATAATTAAAATCTATATATTTCAGATTTAGTACTTAGTGTTACTCCGATTTGCAATTAGGGGAATAGAAAATCAAAATTGCAGAAAATCTCTTAGTTCTCGGATATCAAGTATGAAATCAAATTGCGCAGTTTGTATCAAACATTTTTGTGGACTCTTTTTTCAAAACGTTAATTGAAAAGAAAGCCTTGAACGAACTTTGGTTGTAAAAATAATATTTTCGCCATCAGAAGTGGTGAAAATAATATTTGCGTCACAAAGGCTAGTGAAAGCTGTGAGAAATATATTTAGAGTATGGAGAGAGTAAAACTACAAATCACCCACAGTATTAATCTTCTTTATTCATAATTACATTTTGAGTTATGTAACTCAGTTGTTTATTCGTTGCATATTAAAATTTGATCTCTTGCTTCATTGTTGGTCGTCCTTTATTCCTTTCTTCATGTGCTCCATCCTTTGTTATAACCTAATCAATGAATATTCCTTTCTTATAATCCTAGCATTCTTGCTCGTCTTTTCTACATGTTTGCCTTGACACACAAGACAAATCATCTGTTATATATATATATATATAGTTTAAGGATCAGACCACTTCCTTTTTTCTCAAATGGTAGAAAAACATTTGGGTTTTCTTTGTTTAAATAGACAGGTTTTATTTTCTTATGGCCTTTCAAAGATATGCATTGTCATTTTTTTCAGGTAAAAGTTGGTTAATTTAATTTAATTAATCTTAATGACAGAAAAACAGGAGGAAAGTACAAAGAAAGCTAGCTGGGTATGGCTGTTTCTGGATGTTTGCTCCATGGAGTGCTGCAAGCAACCATTTTTGAGGCCACTTTTCCTTCTCCGACAACAATTCGTGGAGCTTTTGATGAACCTATCCACAAGGTTCTTGCTCTTTTTCCCTCCTAATTTCAACTTGGAAGTGCTACAATCATATTAAACAACTAGTTTTTATGTCCATTGTCGTTATCAGTCTGCGTAGTCAGAACATCATTGTTGCTAGTTAAATTTGGTCCACTAAAGAATACATGCGTTGTTTTATGAAGTAACCTTATAAATTATAGTAAAACAAGCTTGTACAAATTAATACTTTTATGATTGAGTGATACAAATAGAATTGTATAATGTTAGTAGTAAATTTTTTTTTTGCTTTTTATTTCTATTGGGGATCCCTCCTCATTTGGGCCTTTTTGGGCTTTTCATTTTGTTTTTGCAAAATAGAAAAGCTTGGGGGGATTTATGAAAAATGCACATTGGGTATTTTGTGTCCAGGGGCCATTCGAGAGAGTTCATATTTTTTGGGCCAATCTTATTCGTGAGAAATAAAAAAGAGAACGGAAAGAAAAAGAAAAGAAGAGAAGGTCAAAGAGACTGGTTCTCACTCTTAGTCTTTGTAAGTGAACTCATATCATCGTTTGGTACGAACTCGTACGGTGAAAACTTTTTCTCTAAAGCCTCTCTTTGGTAGCCTCTTTTCTTTGTTCCTTTTGAGACCCTGCAAGCGTGTGAACCACCAAATAGGTGATGAGTTAGTCTAGACGTTTGATTTGTAATCGAAACCCTAGAAGTCGTATTTATTTTTGAATTATATTTAAACCGGTGTAGTTGGTAACAAGTTAATAATATAAAGAAGTTTTCCTTAATTATGTGTTTTCCCCTAGTATTTGTGTTGAATCAGCTGAAGTTTATGGTGTGGAGTGAACCACAAAAGCCGTACACAAAGTGTTCGATAATAATCCCAAGAGGGAAAATTTGTGCGAAACACCCCTCGTTTTTCCCAACAATTTCGTACTTAAGTTTGGAACAACTTTCTATTTTTTACTTTGATTTGACAAGTAAAATATTTTTAAACTCAAAATTCGAAACGAAAAGTAGAAAATTGATTTCAAACTTTTAAAGCTCGAAAATGCTATTTATACAAACTAAAAAAAT
Organism: Juncus effusus; assembly: GCA_027726005.1. NCBI lineage: Eukaryota > Viridiplantae > Streptophyta > Magnoliopsida > Poales > Juncaceae > Juncus > Juncus effusus. Next base: position 4,561,354 of record CM050910.1, on the reverse strand, counting down.
GTTACTTTTTGCAAATTCTTTTTATTACAATATCTTCACAAACATCTCGCATTTCATAACATCAAGGTCAAGCATGGTATAATATCTTGACAAATGCAAACATCTTAACCCAATACTACAAACATGAACAAAGTAAATCCAAATAATAGGCTTAAGCTCTAGGGGTTAGTCACTCTTGAACTTTGGGTAGTAGTCTCAAATTCGAATCCAAGTAAATACATTTATATTATTTGGCAAGTCTTTCACCCCATTGCTGATTTGTTGGAATCTCAAAAAAATCCTAATACTAGAACAAGAACCAAGAATAATTTTTTTTTTTGAGGAAATTTGGAGAAGGCTTTATTTAGAACCAAAAATAACTATGAGTGATTTTAGTGGAGTTTGATCCTGCAGTAGGAAACAAATTAGGGTTTAAGGGATTTGGGGCTGGGCTATTGGAGGCGGGATTTCTGTGTATTGGATTGATTTTCGGTGTCTCTTCTCCTCAGGTAAGGATCTCCCTTTATAGTACCAAGAAAACCCTAGCCTAGGTGAGAACGCACGAGAATTGTTTCCATACACGTCCCTTCAGCTGTGCTCCTAGATTTGATTGATCCCCTTTCCATGTATATCGATCACGATTGATATTTTCCTTTGTGAGACAAATGCACATATGGTAGTGGATCTAACATCTCTCACTTCTGAATTTGTGAACACAAACTTATGCCAACCCGTTACCTTATACTGATAGACCATATGCATAAGCTCCCACTATTCCTGATCAATATTCACATTCATGTCACTAGGTTACTCCAAACATTGGATAAACCCAGTTACAAAACAACTCAGACATTTCTGAGTCCCATCAAGTTAACATGCTTGATGAAATCATCGAACCTGATTCCTTTCGTTAAAGGATCATCAATCATATCATCAGTTGGAATATAAGTCACCTTGACCACATCTCTTTCCACCATATTCTTGATATAGTGATACTCGATATCTCTATGTCGTCCTTTAGAACTATTGGACTCACTGTTAATCAAAGAAATGGCTGGTTGATTATCACTTGTATATATCAACTGGTCCATTAATAATATAGAGGTCAAAATCAGATAAAAATCTTTTTATCCAAACCGCATGGGTAGCTGCCATGCTACATGCAATATACTCTGTCTCTTGTGTATACCGTGCCACACACCCTTGTTTCTTACTTGACCAAGAAACTACACCACCTCCAAACAGAAATACATGTCCAGAGATTGACTTACGGTCATCTATGTCCCCTCCGAGGTCAGCATCGAAATAACCTATTAATTCAAGCGAATCTTCTTGATAACAAAACTTATAACCTTTGGTGCCTTTAAGTATTTAAATATCTTTTTAACTGCTTCTCAATGGGTTATACAAGTATCACTTTGGTATCTACTAACTACCCCACTAGGGTAAGCGAAGTCTGGTCTCGTACACAATATTGCGTACATCAAACTTCTCACTGCCCGAGCATAACGCACACGAAGTCTAGGTTGACCTTCTGAGGGACATTGTGACTTGGATAATTTCTTATCTTTTACTACATGGGTTGGAGCAGGTGTATTATTTTACATTCCAAATCTTTTGAGTATTTGATCTAGGTATCTTTTCTGAGACAAAGATAACATCTTATTTTCTCTATCTCTAGTAATCTAAATTCCTAGGATATAAGATACTTCACCCGTGCCTTTCATCTCAAACCGAATACTAAAATCAGATTTGATTTTATCAATTAATTTCAAATCATTATCACATATTAGAATATCATCTACGTACAAAGATAAGATGCAAAAACTGTTCCCACTTTTAAAAGTGTACACACATTTATCTAACTTGTTTACAACAAATCCTAGTTGTAAAACAAACTTGTGAAAGTCAGATACCACTAACGGGAGGACTGTTTCAGACCATACAAGGACTTCCTTAACTTGTATACGTTGTCTTCTTGGTTTTTGATCTTGAACCCTTCAGGCTACCTCATATATATAACTTCTTTCAAATCACCATTGAGGAATGCGGTCTTCACATCCATTTGGTGTAATTCCAAATTTATATGTGCAACTAAAACCAACAATATCTTGATAGACGCAAATTTTGCCACCGGAGTAATCCACACTCTCAACCTGGGTGAATCCTTTAGTTTTCTTTTGAACACCCATTTACAACCAATTGTCTTCCTACCAACCGGGAGTTCACTTAACTTCCATACTTGATTCTTTACAATCGACTCAATCTCTCCCTTCACGGCCTTCAACCATGAATTAGATTACCGCGAATTAATTGCATCTGAATAACTCAAAAGATCTGACAGATCTTCTGCATCCGCACTAAGTGCGATATATGAGATCTCACAATTGTAAACTTCAAAGTCATCTAGGTAGGATGGCGCATTCCTAGTTTTCCTATTCCTCAACATAGGATGACCACTTGGTTGTACAAAGTTCTCTTGAATGTCCTGAGATTCATCAGTCACTATAGGTTCTAATTGATCATCCTTATAGAAGTCATCTAAAATTAGTAGAGGTCTATCATCCTCTTTCAACGGTTCTTTCATTTTACCATTTTGAAAGAACTCAGCATCATGACTTTCTATAACCTTTTTGTCCTCAATACTATAGAGCCTATAAACTTTTGACTTTTCAAAATAACCAATAAATCTACATTTTACAGTCTTAGAGTCTAATTTATCCCTATATTGTTGTGGAACCAACTTATGAGTACTGAATACCCACATCCTTAAATGGGATAATTTTAGCATTAACGGTGGAGTTTGACATTTAGAACCCTGGATATGAAAAGAGAAAACTTTCCACATGACCTACTGCTGACTACGAGCAAGCTTAGGCTCAATTCCAAGCAGAAACATACAATCGTCATCGTCATCGTCGTCGTTCAGATCTAGGGTTTCGAGGATCGTAGCCTTGCTCTATTACCAATGCAAAAAATGAATTAGGGTTTAGGGGATTTGGGGTTGGGCTATTGGAGGCGGGGATTTATGTGTATTGGAATGATTTTCGGTGTCTCTTCTCCTCAGGTAAGGGTCTCCCTTTATAGTACCAAGAAAACCCTATCCTAGATGAGAACGCACGAGATTTATTTCCATGTATGGCCCTCCAGCCGCGCCCTTAGATTTGATTGATCTCCTTTCCAAGTATATCAATCACGGTTGATATTTTTCTTTGTGAGACAAATGCACATATGGAAATGAATCTAACACCCGCTGTATGATAATGACACTATCTTGGCTGAAAGTTGACAACATTTTTTTGCCTTTTTGGTTGCCATTATTCGTAGTGAATTTTGACTGAACGGACACTCTTTTAATCATAAAGATACTTAAATTTAACCATAAAAATACTTAAATGATTGAGATTTAATTATGGTAAAATTGGGTGTATGATGCTGAGTTTTCTTTCCACAAGAAAAGGCAATAACAACAAGAATTATTTACTGACATGAAATTTGACAATACAGACTATATCAAGGAAGATCAGGAGAAAATTATCATGGGTGAAGCAATTGTCATTTTGCCAACCAAAGGTTAAGCTTAGATCTATTTATTTTCTCTCGAAGATTTTATTGGTAAACATTTGATTGCATAACTCATATTCCAACCACAGATTGTTGAAGGAATTGGCATGATAGGTAAGGGATCTGGGAATCTCTATGCAACAATAGATGTGGATAAGGCGAGACTAGGACGAACTCGTGTTACGAGAAAAGAAACCACAAATCTGTGGTGGGATGAATCTTTCCATTTATATTGTGCACATTGGACAACACGTATCATATTTACCATTAAGTCAGATGAACCCATTGGAGCATTGCTGGTAGGAAGAGCTTACCTTCCTGCAGAGGAAGTTGTGAATGGTACGCAAGTCGACCGATGGCTTACAATCTATAATGAGGAGAATAATCCAGTAGATGGAGGAGCAAAGATTCATGTGAGATTATTGTATGTGGCAGTATCGAATGACCCAAGTTTGAATTGGGGTAAAGGGATTGCTCGGCCGGATTTCACAGGGATTCCCCACTCATTCTTCCCTCAAAGACGTGGGTGCAAGCTGACACTTTATCAAGATGCACATGTTCTAAATAGTTTCTGCCCTAAAATTGCTCTTGATGGTGGAAAGTTGTATGAGCCTCATAGATGTTGGCAAGATATCTTTGATGCAATCATTAATGCACGTCAGTTTATCTACATAGCAGGATGGTCTGTGTATGCAGAAATTACCCTAGTAAGGAACCCTGAAAAGTCGAGTTCTAAGCCCATAGGCGATGCCACTAATTTTACTCTCGGTGAGCTTCTGAAGAGGAAGGCAAGAGAAGGCATCAGAGTGCTAATGCTGGTTTGGGATGATAGGACCTCGGTAGGTCTTGGCCCAATCAGGAGGGATGGCCTGATGGCCACACATGATCAAGACACCGCCAGCTATTTCCGTGGCACAGGTGTGCATTGCATCCTATGCCCCCGAAATTCGGATGAAGGAGGTAGCTATTTCCAGGATCTTGAGGTGGCAACCATGTTCACCCACCACCAAAAGACGGTTATTGTAGATTATTATGATGTGATGCCCCAGAGTTATAGTTGGTGGGATATAAGGAGGAGAAGGACACCAACAAGGAAGATAATGAGCTTTGTCGGAGGTATCGATCTTTGTGACGGAAGATACGACACACAGGATCATCCGCTCTTCCAGACACTCAACACCACCCACTATACTGATTTCCATCAGCCCAACTTTAAGGGGTCATCCATTGCGAAAGGGGGGCCCAGAGAGCCATGGCACGATATACATTGTAGACTGGAGGGTGCGGCTGCGTGGGATGTGCTATGTAATTTCGAACAGAGGTGGAGAAAGCAAGGTGGCGGCGACCAGCTTTTAATTCCCCTTGACTACAATGCTGCTGCAATCGAAGCTGACGAGGAAGAAGAAGATAAAGATGCATGGAACGTACAAGTGTTTAGATCGATTGATGGGGGTGCAGTTGTAGGGTTCCCGGAGGAGCCAAAGGATGCTTGTGCTCTTGGGCTAGTTACTGGAAAGAACCATGTGATTGAACGTAGTATCCAAGATGCATATATCCATGCCATTCGAAGGGCTAGGAACTTCATTTATATTGAGAATCAATATTTTCTTGGTAGTTCCTATGCTTGGAAACCAAATGATGGGATCAATGTTGAGGACATAGGTGCCTTGCACTTGATCCCTCGGGAATTGTCCCTAAAGATAATAAGTAAAATAGAGGCGGGAGAAAGGTTCGCTGTGTATATAGTGATCCCTATGTGGCCTGAGGGTATTCCAGAATCCGCATCGGTCCAAGCCATATTGGACTGGCAACGAAGAACAATGGAGATGATGTACGGAGACATCACAAAGGCTCTCCGCTCTAAGGGCGTCCAAGCAAATCCTAGAGATTACTTGAGCTTCTTTTGCTTAGCCAATCGAGAAATGTATAGGAGTGAAGAATATAAACCTACACAAAAACCTGAGCCTGATACTGACTATAATAGAGCTCAACAAAGCAGAAGATTTATGATTTATGTACATGCAAAGATGATGATTGGTAATAATACTTCTTTCCCTTTTTCTCCGTTTGTTTCATAATGGTGCATGCACATGCAAGACAATTTTATTAATCATTAATTTGGTTTGTCTCATATATGCAGTTGATGATGAGTACATTATCGTCGGTTCAGCGAATATAAACCAGAGGTCAATGGATGGAGGCAGAGACTCAGAAATTGCAATGGGAGCATACCAACCAAACCACCTAACCGACAACTGGCAGATGGCCAAAGGACAAATCCACGGGTTTCGGATGGCGCTGTGGTTTGAGCATCTTAGGAAGATGGACAATGTCTTCTTAAAGCCAAACAGTCTTGAGTGCATGCGAAGGGTGAATCAAATAGCAGATCAAAACTGGGAGCTATATTTTAGTCCGACTCTCCGAAATGATCTCCCTGCGCAATTACTCAGCTACCCTATTCGACTCAATTATGATGGTAATGACATTATCGTGGTCCCCCAAATGGAATTCTTCCCTGACACTAAGGCCCATGTTCTCGGCAACAAATCCGACTACCTGCCCTCCATCCTAACCACTTGACTGTATCATATCGCGAAACGGTCATCCACCACATTTCATAATATACATATTGTATCATAGTCAATATTAGATGTTTTTAGTAATACATATGTGTGCAATAATTAAAAGATATCTAATAAGCATGATTGTAATATAAGGGTATTTTACATGTATTGTGATGGATATGTGTTACACAATGCCTCTTCTGTGGATATGTATGTTAATTAACCAATTTAATTTGTAACTCATTTACCGGTACTAGAGTGTGCCCCGTTACCTCTGTTTTATAAACTGTACGATTTAAGATTTATATTATTTAACACCGTTGATCTATTAGCCTCTCAAATCTCAATTAACTTCAGGCCTCCAATCCGATTCTTGTGTGGTCAACAACATGTGTGACCATAAGCCTTGATGAGTTATGAGACCCACCTGATGTGTGGCCATGTTGATGGTCACACATGCAGCCGGCCATAGAGAACATCCACTCCTCCAATCAAGCTAACTTTCATGCCTCTCCAAATTAAAGAGAAAATCCCGCATCTCAGCACAGATGGCCAGACACCAAACACAAGGACGACGACGCCGGATGCAAGGACAATGATTCCACGTGGCTACCTCTCTCTCCATGTGATTCAATGAGGCCGCTGCCTCTCTCCACGCGAGATTCCCCTAGTCTTTGGAGGGGGGTATAATAACAATATTTGAATATGATACTGCAGGTTCCATATTATACCACCACTAGGATAGTCTAGTGATGTGATATTAATCCCACATTTCCGTAGATAAGGAGTTCGAATCTTACGTCTATCATGATTAATTTTAAATTTAGGGATGTCATATGAGTTCTCTCTAAAAAGAACGAAACAGGTGATCAGCTGTAATTGTTCCTTAAGTTTTTTTTGAACTGTAGCTAAATATTTACTATTTACCAGAAGGGCTTCATGGATCTTGCACATGTGCAATATAATTACATAAAAACCATAATTTCGATGAAGCACTACAGCGCTACAAAACTTCAAAATATCATGTATACCCTGCACAAGAAGCAACTATTTATTTATTATTAAGCTCTACAAAGAGGATCTTTTGAAGCAAACAAAGAAAAAAGAGATGTTTTGAGAAGAATCCATGATATTGTCCACTTTGGAGGGTATACGTGATATTTTGTCATTGTAAGGGTAAACCATTTTCCATACCTATCATAAATGCTAATCTAATGCACTTTTGGACGAATTTTATCAAAAAAATTCTAATCCAAAAATTTAAGACATAAAATTGATAAAATAATTATAAATATAAGGACTACAAACAACCAGTATGGACAGCATTACTATAACAAGATAATCCATCATTTCCACAATACATCACAAAAATTCCGATTACATTGTGGATATGAAAAAAGAATTAAGAAAGCAAAATTGAACAAAAAAATGAACACGTCCAAGTTTTCATTCGAATCTGTATGGAAAGAACGTACTCCTTTGACAAGATGAATAAATTAGAGACGAAATGTGATATTCAATCGGGATTAGACGGTAAGAGAATATTTGATTGGATCTTTGATTGGGGATTAGATTTAGGGTTTAGATTTGATTAGATTTTATGTAGATTTATTTTTTCTTTTCATAAGACCGGCCTTAACCTATAAAAGGATGACCCATGCAACTCGTCACAATATCACAAGTTAGAGTCACAAATCGTAGTTTGTAGTAGGAGCTGAACTTCATTGTAAGAGAAAGACAAACAAGATTGTACTGTTTCATGAATCACTTTATTTATCTTTTGGATTTAGTTATGTACTCTCATAACTAAATCCCTTTCTAGGGTAGATTTCGAATAGTAGTATCAATGTCTTTTTAATATCATATTGTTTGTGTTGTTTACGTTTTGAACTTAGTATTTTGTTTTGTGCTTTTTCACTCCAATCCGAGACATATCTCGGGTATACAGGTTAGCAAGAAAGTAAGCCGGGAGAAACCAGGTCTCTAGGCCTAGACCTAGCACCTTGGTGTTAAACCGCGTGATAAAGACCGACGAACTAGTGTCGAATTACTTATCCCGTCATTTGAGACCCTGGAGGTGGAACCCTGCCGACTCGAGCAACAAAACAAAACTTGGTAGAGCGAGTATGAAAGTGTCATTCTACTTCGGGGATTGTGTCAAGGAGTTAGGAGGACCGGAAGGCCTTCTTGAGGAGGATTAAATGAGAGCCCCTCCGCGCAAGAATAAATGAGAGACCCTTGCGTTTCAAGCACGAAGTTCAGCGATCTTGGCGAGTTGACGCAAAAAGAACTTCCCCAGAACACATCACGGCTCTTGATTCCAGAATAGTTTGAGAATAAGTGACAACCCTCTAGACAACGGAGAACCTGAGTGGATGTCAAACCCGTCGCACAAGGAAGGACCCCCTGCTATGTAGAAACAAGAACAACACCGACAAAGAAGAGAGAGAGAGATTAGACGACGGACGATCTACGAAAGATTTGACCCCTAGAATTCTCTTTTATCATCTTAAGACTACCTACTACCATGGAGAAGGATCGTGACAGCCTAGTCCACGACTCGATAAGCGACCAACTTTTCTTTATTTTATTTATTTTTATTTTTAAAACCAAAACCAATTAAACGATTTAATCCGAACTGCATTAAAAGAAACTAAAAATATCTACTCCTACCAGTAGATTTGACACCCAAAGTACTACGCGTAGATCGTGTGCTTGCGATTGAAACTAAGTAATTTAGGATAATTTGGAAAGCTATTTTATCATATACCCTCACGACACACCAAACTTTTCTGGCGCCGTTGCCAAGTTGGCAAGCTAAATAATTTTAGATTCTTGTGCGATCGGATTTTTATCTTTCAATTTTTACTTTTTTTTCCCATTTTTATTTTCTTCAGTATAGGAAGCTGGCCGAATCTGTGCGCAGATATCCGCTACAAAGCAGAACGAACAAACCAGCGAGCGTTCAAGATCCAGCAGCGACCGCCACAGAAGAACCCGCGTTCGCTGTCAACCTATCCCCGACAGCAATAAATCCAACCGCTACCAAGGTGATTCTACATACGTCCGCTGCAGACCCAAGAACGACCGAGGGAGCAATTCCAGGGACCACGGTAAATCCTACCGCTACCGAAGGTTCACCACCCCGACAGAGATACCGATCAAGATGACGAACAACGCGAACACTTGACAAACAATAATACTCAAACCCGAGTGAAGACACTGAGAGAGCATGCAGCACCTGATGCTGGATTGGTTCGGTCTTCTATCAAAACCCCGACCGTCAGAGCAAACTACTTTGAATTTAAACCAGCTCTTCTCAGCATGATTCAGCAGAACCAATTCAGAGGAAGCCTTACCGAGGATCCGAAGTTACATCTACCAATCTTCCAAGATTACTGCGACACACTTCAACTAAATGGTGTAACCCCAGACACGATCCGACTTAAGCTTTTCCCATTCTCTCTGCGAGACAGAGCCCGAGCATGGCTCAGGTCACTACTAGACGAATCTATAGAGACATGGGATCAATTATCGAAGTACTTCCCGCCGAGCCGAAAAGCCCAACTTCGACAACAAATCACTTCATTCAAACAAAGACCTGTCGAAAACCTTTTCAAAGCTTGGGAGAGATTTAAAGACCTATTCCGATCATGCCCTCATCACGGATTGTAGCTATGGCTGTTAGTTCTAATCTTCTTTCAAGGAGTTGACTCCGTCGCCGAGAGCACCCTACAGACGGCCGCATGAGGAGTTTTTCTGGGAAAGGTGTAGGATTAGTGCCCTAGACCAAACGTATTTTGTGCTAGAAAATAGATTATGTATTAAGACATTATTATTTATTCAATAAAGATTGTTTCTTATATATCTGTGTGTATGGGTTGTGAATGTACATTTACATATCTTATATCAACCATGAATGACACTTCGGGTTCACGTCATCAGAATACGTGATTCTAATAGTAGAACTGTAAACCAACGAATGACATTCTAAATTGTCCCTAGTGATATGTAGGATGTTTATAGAGATAAACATACGTCAGGTAAGAAGCTACATATCCACACTAGTATCTTCACAGGCTGGATGATCATGTTCTGCTGATCATGGACATATGGATGTCAAGTCTGGAATATAGGTACGTGTAAGAAAACACGTACTGGACTAACCACACTATGAGAATATGCATGGTATATATCATTAGTGATTCTCATATGAATAGTGTGCTTGTTCCTACGAATTGAGGTCACCATGGATTCCTGTATATGGAACTGCATACTTTAATATGATCCTACGTCATCCGTAACGGGATGATCATTAGGGTCACCATTAGGTATGCACTGAATCAACACGGGGAATGTGAGTGACCAAGATGAGATTTGTTCCTCTCGTCAAGAGGAGATATCTCTGGGCCCCCTGATGAACTAGGACTGAAGGAAATGCATGGCCATGCTCAAAATAGATTAATATATGTTGTTAATATCATTTTGTATTTATTCAGTCTAATTCTCGATCAGGAAAGAGACTTTCATCAAACTCAAGGATGATATATTTCCATGCCTTGCGATCAAGACATATATCATAGACCAAAAGGAATAGACAAACGCCTATTCAGATAGGTTTATGATCGTTGATCATTTCATTTAACATGGATAGTCATGACACCAATCTAGAGATTACTCATGACTTACATATATGAAATCTCTATACATTTCGGTTAAATGAGTTTGTCCATTTAATCATTATTTCATGATGTTGATTACATATATGAAATCTCTATATATTTCGGTTAAATGAGTTTGTCCATTTAATCATTATTTCATGATGTTCATTACAACGTTGCATAAAATTGTAATAAAGTTTGTTTTGTATTTTGCATCAAACTTTAAACATGAAATCTGGATCAATAATCTTCCACAGATTTAATTGAACTTATTTCAAAAGCTCAATAATTTGGCAACTATATTTCATGGACAGAAACAATGAAAGAAAGCAAACAATTGTTTGTTTAATAATATATGTGCATGATTTTGTCTTCTATTAGAAAAAAAATGCTGTATACGTTTTAGAGAAAAGTCCAATTTTGCCCCCTTAACTATTGAATTAGCTCATTTTTTTGTCCCTCAATTTTTTTATGCTGCAATTTTAGTCCCTCAACTATTTAATAAGTGAATTTTTGGTCCTTCCATCCGTTAAGTGCTGAAGTATCCGTTAAATATGACATGTAAGTAATGACGTGGCATATATTCTTAACATATACACAATAACATGTTAATTTTTATTTAACAGATAAACATGCATAAAAATATACATTTTTTAATAAAAATAATGTTTTAAGAAAAGAGGGAAATTAATGAATTTTTTATTTTTTTCAAACATTTATCACGTTACTAATGCCACGTCATTACTTACATGTCAAATTTAACGGACACATAAGCACTTAACGGATGGAAGGACCAAAAATACACTTATTGAATAATTGATGGACTAAAATTGGACCAATAGAAAGTTGAGGGACCAAAAATGAGCTAGTTCAATAGTTGAGGGGGCAAAAATGGACTTTTCTCTACTTTTTATATAATTTATTGTTATTCTTAGATACATCACACAGTCTCAACAATTATACATTTAATTGAAGGTTAAATGCTTTTATTTTGTCCTCTAAAAGAAAGTGTTAATTATATACTTCAACCTTTAGGTTCGGCTCAAATTGTAATGAGCACAATCAATTATTGTGTATTAATGATAGAGAACGGTTAAAAATAATGAGACCGAGTGAAAAAAAAAAAGATTAAAAAAGAGAATTAAAAGGAAAATAAATACTCAATAAATGAGGGCTAACAGTTAACAAATTTCTTCCAGCCGTTTGCTTGGCGCTTTATTTTCATATTTTAAATAGATCTATTACCTTATTTTAAATTTGGTTTGATCTAATTAGTCATAATTTCATGGACTTACTATTCTTGGCTAAGTATACACGGTTGCCTTATATTAGCCGTATATTGCTGCCTTTCTAATTTAGCTAAGCTTGTTAGCTTTATCTTTCATAACTGATTTGTTATGGATAAAAACAAAAATTAATAAATGGTCATAAAGTTTTACTTCATGACATTTACATTAAAAATAAAAATTAAAGGAAAAATTAAAATGCTAATCAAATAAGCATGACACATTTATAAACGGGTTCTTGTACGTTCCAAATATAATTGTTTCATGTATTTGGATTTTAAATCTTATTGGCTTTGAAGCAATAACCATGCATTAAATAAAACAATTATTCAGGGTCTATCTTCTCAAGACATGCAAAATAGCAATAACATATCTTTTCCTACTCCACACATGTGATGAGATTTGAAGAAAAAGTTGATAAATATGTTCTCTCTCCCCTTAACCGAATCAGTACAGCAGAACAAAAAATCATTTTCTATCTGAATAAAAGTCCAATATGCAAAATTCGCTAAGAACAACTATTAGTCGACAACAAGGCGAATATTCTACAAAAAGAAATCTTGCAATTGGATAAAAACTTAGAGAGATTCAAGCGTTCAAAATTGGAGTCAGAAAAAAAAACATAAGCTGTTTCTGACCAACCCGTGATAATTTAAGGATTTCTTCAACCACGTGCGCTATTTAATAGCGCACACCCACAAAAGCGCCAAATTTTTTTCCTACTATGTGTGTGATTGTAAAAGATCGGTAAAAGAATTTATGGTTCAAAAACTGTAATTCTCGGTCCTATATGACTTACATTATGTATGAGTTCAATGCTACGTTAACTCATACTTATGCATAGTAGATACCAAGTATTGGAAGAAAGAGATGCATATTCAATTGAAGTTTTAAAATTTGGGGGAGGGGGGTGTATTATTTTAATAGAATACATAAATTTTAAAACTTTATTTTAATAATAATATTTAACCATTTCATTTATTTAATATGGTGGTTATATTTTATTCTCCGAATGCACATAAGATGTTTTATACAAAAGTTACAAAATATTAAGAGAGATTTAATGGGAGTTTAGAATGGTGTAATGAGAAAATAAAATCTTTTTGACCAAGTCTCTTATTCTCTTTAATGATAAAAGGAGTTTTCTTCCTTCTCTATAGAATATAGATATATTTTCTTCTCTCTAAAACATAATATAGAAAAATATTTTCTCTCAATTCTTATCTTCCAATTTTATACTTGGTTGATAAATCGAGTGCTATAGCTTCATCTCTTTCGATACGAAAGCTTTCCGTTCTGCGACTGTGCTACCGGAGCGGAATTTGAGAATTAGCTCAGGTGTAGAACCTTGGAGGGATATCAACGACATTCCCTGCACAAGAGTGCGTAATCTACCTTTAGCGCAGTCGCGACACGATCGGACGGCTACACCAGGCTTGTTTTCATTTTATATATTTTATCATTTAATTTCTGATTTATTTAATTGATTATTTGGTTAATTTTACGAAATATAACCATCATATATGACTTTCTGTGACTCGAATTATTTCCTGAATAGAGCTTGATGGCCAACTATTTCTACTAAAACAATGGCTAATATTTAAAAAAATGAAGAAAATAACAAAATAAATAAAAAATATTTTGGCAGCATGCCCTCGGTTTTGAATTCAATCCTGGGAGTAAGTTCAACTCCCAAGTCAAAATAGGTGTCTGGATTCAGCAGGACTTTTTGGATGTTAATAATTTTCTATGATGAGGAAATTATGCTTACGTTACTTATGACATGAAGATTACTAAAGTGGCTATCTACATTTGAGATGCCGATCTAGTGGAGCACTTGTCTAAATTATTTTATTTTTCGTCACCATTTTGTTGTGTTATGCCATCACTGCCATGTCACTTCGATTGTTTTAGGTATCATCAGATTATAAGGAGCGAGCAAATCATATTCATCGATTGAGTATGGAAATTTTTATAATATTAATTGTTGGGAAATTTACAAAAAAACCCCCTATCTTTTCTGAATATTACAAATAACCCCCTGTATTTTCGTTTATTACAAATAACCTCCTGTCAGAAGAAGTTTCCTTTCAAATACCCCCCTACATCACTATTCCATCCATTCCAAAGTTAATTTTTTTTAAATGACTAAAATACCCTCATGTATATTGAATATATTTAATTAACAAATTAATTAAATAAACAAACAAAATAAATTAAATAAAAATTGTTAAACACATAAAAAATAATTCATTAAAAAATAAAATTCATTAAAAAGAAATAAAACCAATTAAAATAAAAATAATTAAAAAGAAAAGGCCCAACCAAGTTTAAGTTTTTTTCAAGACAATATGATGTGGGTCTGAATGTTGAGCTATACCAGATAATGCATTAGGCTCTTACACTATGTTATAATAAATTGATTTTTAAAAATCAATTTATTACTATGTTATAAATAAAGTTGTGTGTGTCTATAATTATTACTATTTTTAAAAATTGATTTTTCTTTTATTATTATTATTATTTTTTTAATTTTTTGTATTTTATAATATTCAAATAAATTAGGGGGGTATTTTGTAAATTTCCCTATTTTATAACATTAATTATAATTTTATTTTTATCTTTACTTAATTTTTATTTATTTATTTAATAATTATGTTTTGTTTCATTATTTCTAGATTTTTAATTATGTATATTTTATTTATTTTAATTAATTCTTATTGAGTTATTTTTTACTTTTTTTATTTTTAACTATTTAATTATTTTTTAACCTTTTCTTTTTAATTATTTTTATTTTAATTAGTTTTATTTCTTTTTAATGAATTTTATTTTTTAATGAATTATTTTTTATGTGTTTAACAATTTTTATTTAATTTATTTTGTTTGTTTATTTAATTAATTTGTTAATTAAATATATTCAATATACATGAGGGTATTTTAGTCATTTAAAAAAAATTAACTTTGGAATGGATGGAATAGTGATGTAGGGGGGTATTTGAAAGGAAACTTCTTCTGACAGGGGGTTATTTGTAATAAACGAAAATACAGGGGGTTATTTGTAATATTCAGAAAAGATAGGGGGTTTTTTGTAAATTTCCCTTAATTGTTTGTAGAATTTTATGTGTGATTTTTTTACAACTACCTTTGAACATTTTTAGAATATTATATCATCTTATATTAAATGACGTGACTTATTTCAGTCGCTAAGTTCATGCTAAAGTCTGAGCAAATACAACAAATTTATTATAATTTAAGATTAATTTAAAATACTAATATAAATAGATGGGGAACAGTTCACCTATCAAAATAATATTTTATCGCTTTTTCTTCAAAAACAAATAAATAATATTTCTCAAATGTATTATTATAATAAGGTATTTATGTATTAATCTGTTTGAATTTTTTCGGTGCTTCTCTATATTGATCAAGTCCAATCTAATTTTTTTATTCTCTCGCTTACATAAAAATAAACAAAATTATATAAAAATGAATATGTAAAATAATAATTTACGTAATTAAACTTTTGATAACGAGCTCCAAAATGCAAACTACTCCAGTGAAATCTTTAAAAAACTATGACAGTAACAACATATGCCAATTATGTCATAGTCGATTGTTATCCAATTCGTATTTTTTCAAACAATGCAACATCAGTTAATTGTTTCACAAACTGATGATACATTAACTATTTCATTTGATTTGTATAGTGGCATAGTCAAAAAATAAGTGAGAGAGTTGATAAATTAGTTAGTAGCCAATAGACACGGAGCTTGACCCGATTTACTGGGGGTTCAAAAAAAACTCTCTACTGACTAACACTATACAAAAATTTTGAAGGAGGTGGCAAAATACATAGAAATACATGTATCTCAAAAATAAATTTCACTAAAGCACTACTGATATATACTCCTCAGTTAAAATTTTAGAAGGGGGGGAGGGGATCCGGGATCATGTCCTCCCAGTCTCTATTAAGCTCCGTTTCTGAACATATGTTTATTCTATTATTTTTTTCTTTATTTTTGAGAGTTGACCATCGCCACATTTAATACTTTAAACCAGGTGTCTATAGTTTTGTCCATACTAACACCGACTGATCGAATTTGCTTAAGCACCGACGACCCCAAACCGCATAATTATACATGCAACATCATCTTCATTGTTCAACGAGTCATAAAATCAACGGCCAATATTGCTTTAAGAAAGAAGCAGATGATTTGGTGTCCGAGCACGCAAGGAATTAAATCCAACTCAAATAAAATAGAATTTTTTTTTTTCAAAATGGCCCAATGCAATTTTGGAGTTACTTTTGAAACAACCTTAAAATAAAAGAATATTGCAATGTGTTCGAAATAACATGAAAATAATATATATTTTCTTTCACACACAACTTGCAATTCGTATCTTTTTTGCCAATCGCATCTATTTAGTCAAAGATAATAAATAAGCTATTTGAATGCTATCTTGTACTAAAATTAGTCATTATTAAAAATTAGTATGTCCATATTAGATAAGATTTAGAATCTTTCTTCGACAACTACACATAAAAGTATTATTACTAATTACTGTTACATCTACATACTTTAATTATTAATGGACCTTAAAGATTTTCAACTTTCTGCTAAATTCAAACTATTTAATCGTATAAACAATAACATAGGGTAATTAATTATACTTATGTAAAGCATATTTATGAATTTCAGCATACTTTTTATATCTGATGTAATATAATTTTGTTATGTATTTAATCATCATTCGAAGATATGCTTCTAACAGAATATATCAATACCCGAATAACAAAGCTATATATTTCTTGTTAAATTGATATACAACTCATTCTAATAGAATCATTTGTTTTTAGTAATATTGAGATATTCTATTATAATAAAAATATTGAATTTTTTCTCGTTTAAAATATAATTAACAAATATTACAAGGATTTCTTTTTCTAATTTTTCATTCCAGTTTTACGGATAAAATTGATTACTTTCTATGAAAAAATAACTATGAAATTGTATCTCTTCAAAAAATATACATATAATTGTAGCAAGTAAAATCTTGTATTCTTCTCTCACCCTCAAATTATGAAAGAGAAAACATTCGCATCACCCGCTTAAATATTACCTAAATATTAACATATTATATTTTCATTCTATTTTCATTTGTTCATTGTACTTTTTTGCATATTAATATATAATTTTATATGTTCATTATATCTTTCTGTATATCAATATACTTTTTTCAATTTTGTTATACTTTTTTGAAATTTCGGCAATGCTGTTGACAAATAAACAAATAAACCGGTAATACTTATCAGGTCCCATTATGAAATAATCCAGCTTTACAAGGACCTTTGAGGAAAATCCCCCAAACAAATCCCAAAGCAGGCATTAAAGACCGCAGTTTTTTCAAGACCACAATTTATTCCTACAAAATATACAGAGAGAGAAATACAGAAAAAAAAATTAAGGACAGAGAGAAAGAGAGCAAAGGGGAAAGGCTGTTTCCAAATTCCAATAGTACAATTGGCCAAGTCTAATTAGATCTAATTACACAATTTGGGGGTTTGATTTTCTAATCAAATTCTCCAAACCAAATCCTCTAAGAAACGCCCATTCCTCGAATTTACCTCAATTTTTCTATCAAATTAGCTGGAATCGGGGCAATGATTGGCAAAATCATGGGAATTGAGAGTAAATCGGAGGGGGTAAAAGGGGAGAAGGAAATTCAGGAGGATCTGAAGGGAAAAGAGGTTTCTTGTTCGATTTGTCTTGAAGTTGTGGCATTTGGCGGAGATCGATCCACTGCTCGGTTGCAATGCGGCCATGAATTTCATCTCGGTTTGTTTTCTCTTATTTTTTGTCATTATAGTATATCAGGATTTGATTTTTGTTCGTTTTTCGTTATTGTTTACTTGTTTAATCTGAAAAGTTGGGTACTTTTTGGTGATTGCTATGTGTTGAGGGTTATTATTATTTTTTGCATTAGTAATATTTTTGGTAGCTTTAAATTTTTCAATATTTTTCTAATTCGTATTTTGTGGCAATTCCCAAACAATGAGGTTCATAAATCAACATAAATTGTCTTGAGTATTGATACAATTGTCATTATTTACTACTTCTGTTAGATAAGCACTTATATTTGTGCTAACGGTGAAAAGCTAGTATCTTTGCAGTAGTTTCACATCGTAAATCGTATAAAAAACTTGTGACCAAATTTCACATTTAAATCGCATAAAAAACTTAAAGACCAATTTTCCCAAATGCGTTAACTTTCGCACTGAGTTTTCTCAACATAATATAATTTTGCATCAATATCTACTAAACATTCTCGTTCTTTTATTTTATTTTACTTTTCAGATTGCATAGGGTCAGCATTTAATGCAAAAGGCTCAATGCAATGCCCTAATTGCCGCAAAATAGAGGAAGGCAATTGGCTTTATGCAAACAAACCTTCTAGAAACCCATTACCAGACCTAAATATGATGGAAGAATGGACTCATGATGAAGACCTATACGATCTTTCCTACTCTGAAATGGTACCTCTTTATTGCCTTTGATTATTATTTTTCTGAAATGTGAGATGTTGCGTACTGTGAAGAGAAGATTACATTAATCATCCTTTAGTTTTTATTTCGTTAAGTTTGATATTTAGTTACCATTTAGTCATTTGCATGCAATCTTATATCTTACTTGAAATGGAAGAATGGAATCCTTTTACTTTATTTTATTTTGTTTTTAAATAAAGGCAGGGAAAAGCTGGAAGCGTATAATGGGAGGTACTTTTAATGTTTCCTAAGATACTCATGCATTTTACTTTAATTAGTTTATATTATTATCATTTTTGTTTCTCACAGGTAAGAAAGTTTAGATGCTTCTATTTCATTATTTTTGTACAAATTAGTTTCGACTTTATATATAAAATTACTTCCAAAGGTTTTATAAGCATCAATTAAGCTTTCATCCTTGCCTAATCTTCTATTAATTGTGAAACAGCCAAGAAAATCCTTAAAATGCTAAACTTGAAATTTTGAGGTGATAATGCATATTCTTTTAGGAGGGCGTAAATGTGAAAATGCGCTTAACCTGAAATAGTACTAATATTATTAAAATCTATTTTGTAGTAAAATGTGATGAACTGATTTTATATTTTTATGCAGCCACTTGGTGTTCACTGGTGCCCTTTCGGTAGGCTTCCACCGCAATTTGCAAGTTTCTTTGAGTAAGTTTTCTACTTCATTTATTGTATTTATGATGCTCTTTTTAATTGTTGTTTTAAAGAGATAAATTTGGAATATGTCCTCATATTTCTATATTCTTTAGCGTCGTGAGTTGCAAATTGTAATGTTTTTAATGTGCTGACTTTTGGTTGCAATCTTTATGTTAAGTTCTTTGTATGTATATATAGATGATTCTGTTTTTGATCTTCCTTCAATATTGCATAACTTTATATTAGTGATTTATTGTCTAATGATTCTCTATATAACGTATCTTTTAATTCAATATCATATTTATTCACAATACTCTATTTTCTAGCCATTATTTTATTTCTCCAAAGTTCTTTTTATCTCATTTAATTTCTTCTTTTTCTTTCTTCTATAGGGAGGGAGAATCATCACCTCCACTTACATGTAAGTCAAATATTTATTACTTAAAAAGCTTGTATATTTGGCACTGAATTGTCTACTAGGATTATGAGATAAGTTAGGAACTGAATCAAGACATGACCAAGTAAACTACGTTAGGTTAATTACACTAGAGAACGATGTCAATCTGTTATAAAAGAAAACTAATATTATCTTAAATCTGGTATACTCCAATATTTGCAAGCCCAATTTGAATTCCTTATATGAAAAACCTCAATTATATGGTACGTATGGTTTCGTACCTATCCATAAATAGTGATATACATGATATTCTTTTACGGTACACGCGAAAACATTCCTTAAAACAAGGTGTTTTAAATTTTAACAACATCTCTTTTCTTTCCCTAAACACAGTTCAAGAACTATTCAACCAACAAGCCGTATTCCCAGGCCAAGTCGCCTTATCATCCACAACAACAGGACACCCATGCCCATACATAACATACCTAAACCCTCTCCAGCCCTCCTCATCCTCCTCGCCCTCCCCCTTACAATCCCTACTCTCCCACCACCACAACCACAACCACAACCACAATCACCCTCATCACCATCCGATGGACAGGACCGTGCTGGGCCAGCCCCTTCAGCAGATCCCGCCGCCTCATCCTCCGTCAATGGAGTTTCAGTATCATTCGTGGAACCCATTTCAGTATAACGGGATAAGGAGGAGTGGTGGGAATGGTGGTGGAGCGGAGAGTGATGGGCAGGCTAGAGGACGCGGTGGTCAGTTGTTTGATTTCCTTGGTAATAGGTAAGTGGAAATTTATTTATTTTTTTGGGATAAGTTCGTGTGTAAACCTACAAAATATTAAAGCTGCATGTGACATGTGGGGTTATGAAATGTATATTTAATCGACTAATAGTTCATCAAAGATTGTTGAATATGAAGTTGAAGTTTCAAATAGTAGATCAATTGTAGATCTACCCTAAATAATATATTTCTAACTCAAAATAAGTTTACGTTAAAAATTTCGCATGAAGTCAATTAATTCTGGTGCGTGCTTCTCATTAGAGATCTAGTCCTAATTGATATATTCACGGTTTATGAGCTTTCAATATCTTTAAATTTGATTACTTTATGAGACAATGATAGTCCAAGGGCAGTCAGCTCAATTAGCATCTCAATATCATCCATAATCAATGTGCTTATTTGGATTAAATGTCATTATAATAGTCAAAAAATGTAAGAAGTTTGACAATATTTCTAATATGGACAAATTTAAAGTTGAGTGATAAATTCAAAATTCAGTGATAATAAAAGAACAATCATAAGTTGACCTATTGGAGTAAATGATCCTGTGGGTCGAATTTACCCTTAGTGTATTCATCTCACACATGCCATTTTTATGCTTTTTTGGCGTAATAACACTGGTATATATATTTCTTAACTTCAATTTCTCACCTTCCGTTTCCAAGGTGATCCATTCTAATACTTTTGGCATACTAACGTAAAATTGTTCAATTTTTTCTTTGTAGTTCTAGATCAAGAAATCCCACCTCACTAGTTCCTCCGTTGATGCCACAATTTATGAGAATAGAACCAGGCATGCCTGATCCTTCTGCTTCTAACATGTTCCAGTGGCCCACCAACAATGCAGGCCCCACACCGCCATCTATTCCGTCTGAAAACACAACTCCGTTTTGCTTGTTTCCTCCATCATCATCAAATACAAGTAATGTTCCAACTGAAGATGCTGGAGGAAACCGATTTTATGCATGGGAAAGAGATCGCTTTGCCCCTTACCCTCTAATGCCAGTCGAAAACGGTGAGACTGGTTGGTGGGGCCAAAGCTCAGAATCAGAGCAAAGGAGGGTGTTTTGGCAACAACCAAGGAATAGATCTGATGGGTCATCTTATCGGGGGCCTCGTATGCAATCATTTATGTGATATTCCGGCATACCTTTTGTTGTTTGTGAAAGTCTATGTAGACTGCAATGTTCTCGAAACTGAAACGATCCTTGTTGTCATAAAAATGAATTAATTGTGTGAATGTTGTCTGGGTTAAACAATCATTCATGCTAACATTTGGATTGACCCAACAAATTATGTGAATGATGTTATGATTTTATATGATTTCTTATGTGAATTTTGTGAATATGTCTTTATTTGTTCTCTAGTTTTGTAACTACCATGTTGAATCTTGTATTGCTGCATAGTAGCTACTTATCTCGGTAATATCTTTCATGGTAGTGTCCTATCATTACTGTTTGTGATATTAAGTTTTTTGTTTGTGAAAGCCCTCTGTGATTGTTTATTTTGTCATTTCCAATCTTGTATCAACTCATAGCTGGTAATCAGTATGTAATGCATGCATTTGTTTGGCAAACTGTAATGTTAATTTTTCGCTTAAAAGTTTTGTTTGGCATAGTGTAATGTAAATTTTTCGCGTAAGTGCCTAGTCTGCTGATACATAATAGCATGAAGCACGTCAAAATATTGAACATTGCTTTATAAGAAATGAAATGGATTTAAAGTTCGTCTAGACACAAATACAGAGGTGTTATATTCTGAATGGAATAGACATTGTTTTCTTAGGATGGTTTTTTTATTTACAAAATCAAGGTCCAAAAATTGGTGTTATTTGGTTTTCAGTCGGGTCTTTCTATGGGGACATAGAATTGCCCCCATACTCCCTTGATGTGGTCAGCGTGATGTCAGCAAACCGTGTGGTACGTGGAGTAAATCTGGTTTTCTAGTTTCAACTTTTTTTATGTGCAAAAATTGTCAGTACGGTGCAGAAATTGTCAGCTGTCAAAAATTGGGCTCAATTACCGCTAATAAAAGCCCGCGTATTTTTTTTCAAAAAATTTTGAAATTAAAACCCATTACCCAGCCATTTATAATTCCTGTTTCTCTCTCTTCAATTCCAAACAAAGAAAATAAAACAAAAACAATATTCTCTCTGGGCGATTTGAGCGAAGGTCGACTTCCGATGAACGAACGCAGGACTAGTCCGCCGCCTCCCACCACGTCATCCAGGCCAGTCATCATCGGGTTGGTTTTCTTTCTTCAATTTCTTCTTGATTTTGGTCTTGATTTCAATTACTACACGTGCAGTTGCTTGCTTGAGCAGTAGATTCACTGATTTGATTTTTTTTTTTTTTTTTTTTTTTTGCGGTCGATTAGATTTCTAGGGTCATGATTTGGGCGTTTCTGATACCTTTTGTTGTTTATTCGTGTTTTATTATATGGATTCATGTCTTTTCGGTCTGATCTGTCTGTTCTGATGATTGATAAGCAATTTCGTTGTCATTCGAGATTTTCTAGGCTTTGGACTGTAAGTTATGGTAATTATTTTTTTATGGTAATTATCTTTTTAATCTGGGTTTTATGGTAATTATCATGAGGTTTTCAGTGAATATTATCATGAGGTTTTCCAATAATATTTTGATGAAATATTTATCACGAGGTTTTTTGATTTTTTCAGTGATTTTTTTCAATATTTGATTTCTGAATTTTTTTAATTTCTGAAATTTCTGATTTTGTGGAAAAAGAAATTTGATATTAATTGATTTTGTGCAAATTTCAGATTTTTTTAGGGTATGTGCCTCTCATGAATTTCCCTTACCGATAAAGATTTACCATTTTCAGATAATTATCATTTTCATATAATTACCATTTTCAGATTTTTCAGAAAATTATTTTTTAGGGTACTTACCATTTTCAGAATTTCCCTTACCACATAATTTGCAAATAATTGCCATTTTCAAAAATTTTTGTGTAGTGTATTAATTGTTTTTTGAAGTGTATTGATTACCATTTTTCTGAAAATGTTAATTATTAATTTTTTGTAATATATTAATTTGCAACTAATTTCTTTTATCTTTTGTAGTGTATTAATTTCTCAATTTCTCAGGGTTTTATTGTGGTAATTTCTTTTTTCTTATTTTATTTCGAATTTATGGTAATTTTTTTTTTTGTTCATTTTCAGAAATTTTCCATTTTTTTTGGAATAATATCATGGTATGTATGTTATTAATAGGTGGTAATTAGGTTATTATTTTGGGGATGGTTAGTGGTCACTAGAAGTTGAGTTCTATATATTAATTTGTTCATTTTTCCAGATTTTTTTTTCATTTTTTCATTTGGTTGTTGGATTGGTTTTTTTTTTTTCAATTTTTTTCATTTTGAATTTTTTCCAGAATTATTGTCATCTTTATTTTTTTTTTTGTGTCTGTAGTGGTACTTAGGTAATTGTTTTGGGTAGTCACTATAAGTTGGGTAAATGTGCAAATTAATTCCAACTTTCTTTGTTTTTGGTGGTAATTTGAAAAAAAATAGAAATTCAAATTTTTGTAGGGTAATATTGGAAATTAATTCAAACTTTTATTTTTTGGAGGGCCTTTTTTAGTAACAAAACTGTAATTTAATAGTAGTTACTAAAAATGGATCTTTAATTGATGGTAATTGAAATTTTTTATTTATGGTAAGTAAGTGAAATGAATTATTTACTATGTGAAATGAAAAATGATAGCATAATTTAAGGCAAGCTAGATATATTTTTGAGATATGTTAATTATGGAGAAAATCATGGAGCATGTTTAATTTGATCAAGAATACATCGTATTTTGTTTCGAATTAGTATTAATTTATAGTAGTAATTGATGCCTACAACCCTCTTTAATTTATGTACTACTATTTTTACAAAAAAAAATTGGAGGATTAAAGCTTTATGTATTACTATTTTTATTAAAAAAAATTGGAGCATTAAAGCTATTGTGGTAAGTTGATTTGATGAGATCTTAATATCAGCCCTTAATTTATTTCTTTATTACTTTCTTTTATTTCCATTAATAGATTTCATTTTTGAGAAATTATTCGAAGTGCCCAGAAGCGCCCACCATACAGTTTTAGCTGTACACATATATATTTGCACTTGGATATACCTTTTGTGTATATAAATATACCTTTTTGAAAATATATTTTTTGTAATTTCACTATACTTTTTGTGTCTACTTTGTAATTTCATCATACATTTTGTAATCGGGCGCTATTGGGCGTTCCAAAATGCTGGCACTGAAAAGGAAATAAATCTTAAACCGCAAAGGAATAATTGCATAAATGGAAGTGTTTTTCCGAATATAGAACTTTCCTTCGATATTCCGATTTCTTCTCTTTCAAAAAATCTCTTATTTTCATATATTAAAAAAAAAAACAGGGGTTTGAGAAGAAATTGTTGGTATGTTTTGATTGAATTTAGAGATCGAAATATTTTTATAAATTTAAATTTTATATGAATTTTAGTTTGAAATTTATTTGTATGGATTATGATATGTGAGTTCATTAATTTGTAATGGATATATATGAATGCGATTTGATTAAATTGTATGAATAATGTTAGTATGCATTTTGATTAGAATTTTCCTTTTCAGTTCAACCAGTTTTTAATTTTTATCTTGCCGAACAACCAATAATGTAGATTGTTTTGCTTCTAATATATTTTTTATAATAATTCTATTTCTAAGTGAGTAATTATAATGTAGTTTGTTTTCCAATGTAGTAGATAACATGAAACGAGTCATTCAATTTTACAAAAGTAATGAGTAAGGAGCATAAATCATACAATAGAAGGAAGCATACAAAGTTAAAGAAACAATTAGAGGATGTATTAAACCAATAACATAAAATGATAGAAGCAAAAGGAAAAAAAAATAGAACTTACTTTTGCACAATAGTTTTTCACACAAACCAAAACAAAAAATTCAAATTAGTTCTTTTTTTTCAATTTTGCAGACAAAATTAGAGTAACAAATCACACTTGATTATATGGAAGCAAATCATACATTCTAATTATATTCTTTATTGCAGAGGTGCTCAAGTTGTAGCTTCCTTTCATTTATTTCCTCAATCTTTGCATTATGTTGTGCTTCTAGCCAGTATAATTTCTCATCAGCAGCTTCCTCAATTATTTTCTTCTTCGAAGCCCCCATGTCAGGATTATTTGCCATTTCCTTCATCCTAAAAGCAAAATTTTCGAGAGCATTCATTGCTTCAGCTTGTTTCTTTTGCTCATCGTCATCAGCTTTAAACTTCTCGGCCTCCCTTATCATTTCTTCGATTTCCTCTTTCATCAAGTTAAGCGAGTCAAAACCTTTTATGACAATTTTGTTCTGGCTTTTGATCATATCTTATGCACTGAGATTTAGTATGCCACTAGAGTCAATAGTTAAACTAACTCTTACTTTTGGGAAGCCCCTAGGTTGAGGTGGAATTTCGGATAGAACAAACTTGCTGATGAGTCCATCGTTAGAGTTTATTCCTGACAACTCACACTCATACAATGCAATTGGGATTTCGGATTGATTATCTTTGCAGGTAGTGAAAACCTGCTCCATTTGCAAAGGGATTGTTGAGTACCTTGGAACCAACAAATGCATTGCACCACCACCGGTTTCTATACCAAGAGAAATGGAAGTGACATCATGAATTTCAAACCCTTGATGTTTCTCATCATAATTTCCGATCAATTTGGCGGCTTGAACTGCAGCACCATATGTGACTGCCTCGTCTTGGTTGATGCTCTTATAGAGCTCTTTACCGCTAAAGAAACACTACAAAATAGAATACACACATCAAATTGGAATCATAACATGACTTTTCAAAATGTTCAATGTTTTGGCACTTTTCAGAATTCTCAAAAGTTTTGGCTCCATTCGAAATTAGACAAATTGTAAACTTAAATCATAATAACATGAATACTCGTGAGTTTTGTACATAATAACATGCATTGTTGTACACTCCTATACGGTACTTCAAAAGCATAAATAAAGTTGAAATTTATTTTTTTTGCTGGAAAACATAATTGAGCTTATATATAGATATAACGATTGATTATATTTAGAAGGTAGGATGAAGGAAAAAGAGAAGAGTCATCCAATCAAGAAAATGAACTTTTAACTCATTTGAAGTTCTTAATAACTCGTGTTTGATTCAGTTTCACTCCGTTCGCTCGACATTTTGCCAAGACTTTGAATTTCACACTTTGTTCCCTTGAAATCTTACCCAAGACCCAAATGAACTTGACTTTAGATACTATCCTAGGTTTCTAAACAACATACAATTAAATTATACTTGGGCTTTCGATAATCGGCACAACAACTATTTCTTTTTTTTTTTGAGGGCGGCACAACAACTATTTCAAAGATAAAGAAAACAAGAACTTAATTGGAGCATGATTTCCATATATATCGCAACAAACTTCACAAATTCAAACCTTAGAAAAGATTATAAACTTATTACCTGTAGCTCTTGTTGGAGCATGGGCATCCTTGTCGATCCACCAACTAGAACTACATCATCTATGCTGCTTCTATCCATCTTGGCATTTTCGAGACACCTCTTGACAGGCTCAATGCACCTACTTATAAGGCCCACGGTAATGACCTCAAACGTTTCCTTTGTTATGGTAGTATTGAAATCAATTCCTTCAAATAAAGAATCAAGATCAATGTTGGTCTTGGGGACGGTAGAGAGGACTCTCTTTGCTCTCTCGCAAGCCACTATTAGTCTTCTAAGGGACCTTGGATTGCTTCTCATGTCCTTCCCCTTAAGGGCATGTTTGGTGTTGAACTCTTCTACAAAATGGTTTAACATGTTTGTGTCAGAGTCCTCACCCCCAAGATTACTATCACCAAGAGAAGCAAGCACTCCAATTTTTCCATTGGTAATCGTCAGAACTGAAACATCAAAGGTGCCGCCACCAAGGTCAAAGACCAGAATATTCTTCTTATTGAAGCTTTCAAGGCTGCTCTTGTGTAAATAGTATGTAACGGCTGCAGCAGTCAGTTCATTAAGTAGTTGCATTATGTTAAGACCGGCAATGAGTCCAGCATCCCGTGTTGCTTTTCTTTGTGAATCACTAAAGTAGGATGGAGCTGTAATAACCACATTCCTAATCTCTGTTTTTATGTGTTCCTCTGCTTGCTCTTTCATCTTTCTGAGCATCATCGCGGTTATCTCTTCTGGTGTGAAGAGTTTCTCCTCCCCTTTGTATTGAACTGCAACCATAGGTCTGCCATTACAGCCTTCTTTAACCTTGAAGGGAAGCGTTTTGATGTTATTTTGAACATTGGGGTCTAGGTTATGCCTACCAATCAACCGCTTCACATCTGCGAAATGAATATTCACATATATAAGTCATAGAAAACAAAAGAACCATCTAATTAGAAACGTTGTTATGACAATTGTTGGGAAGTAATTTTTTATGTACTCATGCAAAAACGATCCAATTAATATATTTTCATTTCTGGAAACTGAGGTCAAATGAAAGCCGCATAGAAAAGATTGAACAACAAGAGTGCTATTGAAATTCAACTTAAAGCCACATTATACACAACAAAATTCTCACTTTTCGAACAAGACTCTCAAGCAGTACAAAGATGGAAATTGAAGTTCAGAGCTCAAGTTCATAATATTTTTTTTATCTCAAAGAAAGAAAAGAAAGAAAGTTGTAATATTCTTACTGATTATGGTGTTTGTTGCATTCATAGTTAGTTGTTGCTTTGCTGCATCCCCGGTAAGCCTCCCAGTATCTGTGAAAGCAACACAAGAAAGGCTCGTGCGGCTCCCATACTCATTAGCAATGATCTCTACACGACCACGCCTCCATACGCCTACACAAGAGCAGGTGGTCCCCAAATCAATTCCTATTGCAACCTCACATTTCTCAAGGATTTCTTTGCTACCCTGCCCTTTTTCCCTCTCAATTATTCCATGTTGAGTGTTGGCGATCAAAGGAACCACATCCTCCTCCGGGGTTGAGTTCATTGTAACATTCCCACTGCTTGGCATCTTTCTGACATCTTCGCGGCTAAACGCCTCCCAGACTTTCTTCTTTGCATTCTCCAACACCAGTGAATCAGGATTGATGCCTCCAATGGTCACACTATTTTCATGTCCACAGTTATTGTCGAGAGCTGAGACTGTCAGAATCCCATTGACATCTATCTCAAAGAAGACACTATACTGACAGATACTCATTTGAGCAAGTCCAACATTACTACCAAGGAGCTCGAATTTAGAAAGGAGATTGCTCTCATGTGTTGATGACCCTTCACTTTCATACACTTCAATCACTAAATTTCTCTGATGGCAATGGTAATTATGAAACCATCTTTTTTGTGTTTTGGGGACTTGGGTGTTTCTCGGTATCATCTCAGCTATGACTCCGTTTACAGTTTTTATGTCATAAGAGAAAGAGATGGCATCATTAAGAGAGATATTGAGGGTCTTCTCATACTTGTTGTCGCTTAACAAGAAACCTTGGAGAGAAGCTCCATATACTACAGCAACTTCAAGGTTGTCTTTCATGCTGAGCTCTATTTTTTCATCAAAGTATCGCCATAGATGGTACTGCACGGTGGGAATTCTGGCTGATCCACCAACAAGAATAACATCATTTACGATGCTTTTCTCCATCTTAGCTCCATTGAGACAAGCATGCACAGTTAACACACACCTCCAAGCAAGATCCTTGTTTAGATCATCGAATTTGCTTCTAGTAATGATGGCCTTGAAGCATGTGCCATCAGAAAAGATGGGTGACACCACTGTAAACTTTTCTTTGTCTGATAATGCTATTCTTGCCTGTTCGCAAGCTGCTCTAAGCCTACTGATAGTCCTCTTTTGGTTGCTTATGTCTCTCTTGTGCTTATTAAGAATATTATTACTTTTAAGTGATCCATCAATTGTTTGTCGAATGTTTCTCCACCTAGATGAGGGTATCCGGCTGTAGCTCACACCGTGCATATGTTCTCCCTAATGGAGACAATCGAGACATCTAGTGTGCCAGCACCAAGGTCAAATATAAGCACGTTACGTTCTTCGGGCTCGCCACCAAAAAAGGACCTCTTGATATTGCTAAGCGTAGCATTGTATCTTTGCATTCTTTCAAAACCGTAGAGCAATGCTGCAGCCGCTGATGCGCTTATTAGTCGCTCGACATTCAGACCAGCAATAAATGCAGCATGTTTTACTGCTCAACGTTGTGCATTGTTGAAGGAGGCAGGTATGGTGATGACAGCATTGATGACCGCAGACTCAAGGTGGGACTCAGCCATTTGCTTCGTTTGTATGAGTATCATCGCGCATACCTCCTCCGGTAAAAAGGTGCACGTCTTTCCCTTGCATTGAACCCTGATCATTGGCTTATCTCCTTGGTTTGGAACTATTTCGAAGGGCCATAGCTTCATGTCAGCTTGGAGTACCGGCTCAGAGAAACGTTTACCAAGCAACCGCAGAATATCTGCCATAACCAAAGAATGACTTTTATTTCGGGTGGTTATCGTATTTATTATTTAATATAAAAAAACAATTAAGGAATGTTATAGAGAAAAAAGAAAGAAATAATGTCCAAAACAGTTGCCTCATATTAGAAATGCAATTGTGCATGCTTTGAAATTCATGAGTCATGTCACAATTACAAGTTATCAAATTTAAAGATCAAACATTGAAGTGTAATTCCGTTATTTTTCTATTCTCAAGTAAAATAATATTCAAATGTTATGAATATAATTAATATGGATGTCCAATACTTGGCCCCTAAGAAAAGATAAATTATGAAATGCTTGTAAGAATGGAAGGAGTTATGGCAGGATATTTACTACTGTATATTCTATTGTATTTAGGTTAGATTATTTTTTTTTTATTGTAATTCTAAATCACGCAAGAGATTTCTTACCAGCACTCACCCTCTACTTTATAAAGGGGGCGGTGGCTATTGTATTATGAATCCACAATTCAATACATAATTCTCTCCTTCAAATTCTCTGTTTTATTGTTCTTTTTTCTTTTATTTTATAACACGTTATCAGCACGACTCTACAATAAGCATTTGAAGTTTTTAAAAAAACACAACTAAAACTTTGCTTCAGAAGGTACAATTTTAAATTATTAATATTTCATTATATTATTTATTTTGGATTTCTTTTATTCGATTTTTTTTCTTTTCTTGAAATTCGTTATTTTACGAGCTTCTTTTAAGTAACATATCTCTGCGCCAGAAGTTGCAGATTCTCTTTATAGATCAATGCACCAGAAGTTTCTTGTTTAATTATTTTTATTTCGCAACCAGAAGTTGCGTGTTTATTTTTATTCACATACCAAAAGTTGCTCGTTTAAATTATTTTGTATGCACCAGAAGTTTCTTGTTTAATTATTTTTGCAACCATAAGTTGCATGTTTATTTTTATTTGTGCGCCAGAAGTTGCTTGTTTAATTTTATTTATGCAACTAGAAGTTGCATGTTTATTTTTATTTATGCACCAGAAGTTATTAGTATATTTATGCACCAGAAGTTGCAAGTATATTTATCTTTATTCTATGTACATTTATTTTATGCACATTTAATTTTATGCACATTTACTATTATGCACATTTATTTTTCTGCACATTTATTTTTATACAAATTTATTTTTATTTATGCACCTGTAGTTGCAATAATTTTATTCTTTGCACACAAGCTGCAAAATTTATTTTATGAACCAGAAGTTGCAAAATATAACACTAGTAGTTGCAAGAATATAAATTAGAAATATTGTGTCAATCTTGAAGATCAACTCTCAAATAATAAATTGAGAAAAGATGAAGAATATATATATATATATATATATATATATATATTAAATAAAGATATTCCTTACATTTTATTTTGCTCTTGAAGAGAGTTGTAAGATATATTGAAAACCAAACTAATGAGTTGTAAAAGAAGAAAATATATGAAACTTGTCTAAATAATTGCTCTCAATTCCCAGAAGTGAATGTTGCAAAATAATAACATAAATGAGATTAATGTTAGAAGCCATTACAAAAAAATCATACAAGACAATGAAAAGATACAACAAGATATAATTTATGACTGATTCTAAAATATGTTTTTTAGATATTTTATGAAAGAGCATTGTTTAAGTACCTTTTGTACACCAAAATATTTTGTTGACTTCTATAAAATCTCTTTAAAGGAAAATAAAAAATATGGTTAATTATGTTTGTAATTGAAAACCATTTCAGTAAACTCTTAAATATTACATGATAGTTTATATTTATTCAATTTATTTTATTTATTTGTGGAATCCAAAATGGATGATAAAGACATATGTCCAGCAGACATTTACAACTAAAATAATACTTAGAAATTGAAAGGCAAGTGTTAATACAATATCACGTATTATAAATATAATTCAAGACTCTAGAAAAGTTATTATTTTGTTCCCTAAATAAACAAAATATATAATAGAAAATATTTTAAAATTGTAAATTACTATCATTGTTTCTTGTATATAAGCAAAATCATGAATTTCATACAATTGATTCCGCATCATTCCCAGAAGTGAATGTATCACATATATAAGTCGTGATTGTGAATGTCTATGTGGATGTAAAAGAGGTCAAGGTGGAAACTATACTTGCCATTGTGATGATTATATTCAGAAGAACGCACAAGAAAGTGGAAAGAGAGCACAAAAGATAACTTTTAAATGGTCTAAAAGTTTATGTGGTATTAAAGGACATTTGATATATCCATGTGTATTACTTAGAATCTTGTGGAGCTTTATTTAACCGCCTTGAAGGCAAAGAGAAAATAATAATGTCGACGTTAGTTATCACGATAATGAAAATGTTGTTAACCGATAATGATACCATCCGCTGGATCTAAAGTGCATTAGTAAGAACGAGTTAGAGAAAGAATCGAGTAAGAAAAAAATTTCTTTCTATTTTATATTATTATTATTATTATTATTATTATTATTATTACTATTATTATTAGTATCATTATCATTATTTTTCTTTCTTTTGATACTACTAATATGAATCAAAGTATGTATGGGCACAATAAGAGTTATAAATATGTGTGCCTCATTATAGTGGACAATATTTCTGCATTTTAAGAAGCATTTTGAGAAATTTTCATGAAAGAAATCTATATTAGAACAACATGCAGCTTTTCTATTGATTTGTATTATGAAGGACTAATACAATTAAGTCATATTTATTAGTAAACCAGAAGTTTATTGACTTAAAACTTATTTATGCTTTTGCATAATAGATTTGGTCCAATTTGAAAAGTAATTTTATAATTTTGACATGAACTTGAAGTTCACTAATTAGAAAAGCAACATTATCATTAAACATGAACTAGAAGTTCAATAATTTGAGAAGTAATTTTATGATTTGACATGAACCAGAAGTTCACTAATTCGAAGAGAAATTTCTTGTTTGGCATGAACCCAGAAGTCCACTAATCTCGGCGCAATGATGATACAAATAATCATAGGGAATTCAAATATGCATCAATTAAAGAACCAAAAGATTCTTTTATCAAATGAATTTTCTTGTCCTGCATGTTTTCAAGGAAAACTAATTGTTAGACATCACAAACTAGGGTTGGGAATGAATCACCCAATTTCCTTGAGCGTATCCATCGAAATATGTGTGGGTCTCTTTCATGTGGGTCATCTAGATATTTTATGGTATTAATAGATGCATCTACTAGATGGCCACATATATGTTTATTATCATCTCGAAATATTGTAATTGCGAGATTTGTTGCTGAAATATTCCAATTAAGATCATAATTTATGAATTGTATAATTACGACAACTCGTTTTGATGATGATCAGTGAGTCACATCCAAAGTACTCGACGAGTATTGTACGTTGATTGAGATTATAGTTGAGCATTGGCTCACGCACGCACTTAGAATGATCTAACATTATATCTTGTTAAGCGATTATAATTAATCGTTGGCCCCTAATAATGAAATGAACGCTCGTCTTTTGATTGAGGCCATGAAATGATATATGTTGCAGCACAAATTATAGTAAAGCCAACATTTTATAATAAGTACTCCCCATTATAATTTGTGACCGGCCTGCAGCCGAGTAAATACTATTTAAAATCTTTTGGATGTGCAATATTTGTTCCGGTAGCTCCACCGCAACGCACAAAAATGGGTCACAAATAAAAGTCGGGCATATATATTAAGTTAAATTGCCCTGCATAATTTGATATCTTGAACCTGATTATATGAATTTATTCACTACATAATTTATTGATTATAAATTTGATGTGATGAATTTTCGATCATTATCTAATTTTGATACTTAATCTTATATATATGAACTATAAGTTAAAATATAACTCAATTGTAAAATAGAGCAAATCTATTATCAGACATATTTGTTCTTTCATAAAAGTAATATGACACACTTGAAGTGTGTTAGATATTTGTAGACAAAATTCCAGAAGAAAGAATTAAATGAATACCAAAGTGATTATTGTGAAACAAATCAAATATTAATAAATATGTTCAAGATATAATAGACAATGAAAGTCCTGAAGAACTTAATTAATAATTAATGATAACATTAGGGGGAGAGAAACAAGAGCTGGAAAACATAAGTTATAACTTATATAGAATGCATCATTAATATCTTTCACTTAGATCCTCTAACAAGTTAATATGAACTAGAAGTTCATAAATTTATTAATGTGAAACTACATGCAATTATATTATTTATATTGATGCAAAAATGATATTCCAGCATTTAGTGCTCATTGAGATATCCTTGGATTATTCTATGTTTGAGATATGCCAGAAGCATGGTCGACCAATCGGTTCCAATGATAAAGATCCAAGGAAGAAGAAACGAGCATGATAAAAAAGTTGGCTTGAAGTTATGAATACTTCAAAAGAAATAAATTCTTCTGAAAAGAATATTGATGATAAAAGAGTAGAAGACAATGACAAGCAAATTACCCCAGAAGAGGTTTAGGTACCTAAGAATATTGAAAATAATGAGATCTCAATAAATTATGTCTCTACTAGAATAAATATGGAACCGAAATAAAATTGTGATTAATCAAAATTTATTTATGCAATTGCAATTGATTTATAAATAAAAATGAGGATCTAGAATTAAAATTATTTGTATAATATCGACGGATAAAGTATTGGCCAAATCGTAAGATGTGATTAAAGCATCATTATTTTCACTAATGAAATATAAAATTGTGGACATGTAGTCCAAACACCTGGCATTGTATAACAGTAACTTATAAGCGAGTATAACTTGTAAGAGGGTGTTTTAAGAATATGTAATGAAGAATTAAATTGTGATATGCAATTATATTTCTAATTTTTTCGTCTCTGGAGGACTCGTTAACTTAGTAGCAAATTATATCTCATTTGATTGCAATATATTAATGAAAATCCCTGAAGGATTTAGAATGCTTGAAGCATTTCAAACTCTCGAGAGATTTAATCTATTAAATTACAAAGATTTTTGTACTAATTAATGCAATATTGAGATATGTGATAAAATTGCTATAACAAATGTTCGTTGAATGAATGTTATGCAATTGATCAAAATTACGTTTAGAAAACTATATATTTACCTTTTGGATGTTGATATATATATTGATGATTTAAAATCTTATGGTACTCTCGAAGAGCTCCAAAAGCTACCATATTATTCAAAAGAATATAAGATTAAATTCTTTAAGGCATAAAATATTATCTTGAATCATAAATTGAATTTTATTTCCCTGAAGGGGTTATTGTTTCACAATCCATCTATTACAATGATATAATGTGGAGAAATCGCATCCATTAAGATCATCAAGATAACTTGTTTGATGTATTGACAATTGAAATAAAGGATGCTGAGTTATTTTCATGCATGAGCATGATGATTGTGAAATGAATATTTAACGAATCTTCTCAAATAATGATCCAGCAGATCTCTTCTTAAGCATATATTACAGAGATTGAACTTTGTCATCTCACATATAGTTTCATATATGAGGGGGAGAAATAATACGCACTGCACTCTTTTTTCCTTGTCTATGGTTTTGTCCCAATGGGTTTTCCTAACAAGGTTTTTAACGAGGCAACTTTTGTGCGTAATATATAGAATGATGATGCACTATTTTTCCTTCACTAGGATTTTTGCCCATAGGGTTTTACCTAGTAAGGTTTTAACGAGGCATATTTAATATATGAAATAATGAGAAATAATACGCGAGAATCTTCAATTTGTTATATTACTATTATTATCTTTTTTTTGATATTTTTGTTTATTTATTTTAAACTTCATTTGTTGGTTTATAGTTATTATGGTTCTGTTAATTAGTTAAAGATAATCTATTAAAAGCAGATAGTAACAGAAAGTGAAAGATATGGAAAAATGCTATATTACATGTTATGTTATACAATTGACCAAATACATCTAATAATTATTTTTTATTTAGTGTTAAATAATTTAACATTATTATTACAATTATTATTATTATTATGGTTATTATTATTATTGATATTTTTTGTTATGAATTTTTTTATTTTGAATCTCATTTGTTGGTCTATAGTTATTATAGACTATAGTTCTGTTAATTAGTTGAAGATAATCTATTTAAAGCAGATAATAACAGAAATTGAAATATATGAAAAATGTTATATTACATGTTATACAATTGACCAAATACATGTAATTATTTTTTGTTAAATTTGTTTAAGATTAATATTTAAGTTTCTTCTTGCTAAAAATAAACCAAAAGCTAGAGCTACTCCAAATAAAGCATGCAATCTCACGCAAAAATATTTCGCCATGAAAATCTTCACATTATCCTGCAATTAAACATTATTATTATTATTATGAAAATCATAATTAATTGTTTTTTCTGAGAGATTATTTACATTGTGATTTTCCTGAACAAATTTAACCACCTTCCTTCCGACTGAAACAGTTAGTGCACAAAGCAGCTACAATGAACAAATTTACATAAATATTTTGGTATAAAGTATTTGTAATAAGGTAAAATATTTAATATAATATACTTACAAATGATGTGGGTGGAAGAAATTTGCATGAAGAAAATACACCTAGGAGAATATAAAGGGAAATAATTCCAATTGAAACAACTTTTGATCCTAATTTTGTTCCTATTCTTACCTGCATTCATTTTTCACATAAAAATTTTCGCCCCCATAAAAATAATATATTTGATTTGAAAGTAATATATCTGATTCAAAAAATAAGGTGCAAATATAATTAATTACCAAAGGAGACAATTTTCCAACTGCAAGGTCTCCCTCAATCTACATTTATATTTTTCAATTAGTTAGTTAATATAATTTTGCAAAAAAAAAATATCAGGATATTTGTAATAATTTGACTACAAAAATGTTATTATAAAATAATATTATTACCTGGTGAAAATGACTACAAAATAGAATTAATGTTGTAGTAATTCCAACAAGTACAGAAGCGGATAAAATTGTCGCGTTTAATTTAAGCCCTGTTCCACTAACAAACCATTAAATTAATTTCGTCCAAACTCCAGAATTAAAAATTAGCTATATCAATTTCTTTTTCTAGAAAAGAAGGAAAAAAATAAAATAAAAATATTACCTTGCGAAATAAAATGCTGAGGTGGCAAAAGGCCCAAATGCCGTAAAACAAAGCGGCTCTCCAAGCCCTTGATAACTTAGTCTAAACGGTGGACACTTAAAAAATATATATATTATGTAAATTTTAAGAAAATTTCACCAGAAAAGTTTATAAAAACCGAATGTAATATTTGGTTACCTGATAAACATATCCACAAAGAATTGCATACGTGACCAATAAGAAAAAACGCGCGTCACATGATTGTAAAAACGCCCAAATTAAACCACAAAATCCGAGTAGAAGAGAGATTATTGCGCCAATTTGCGTTTTGTTTCTACTATTAAACATAATTTAAAACAAAAAATAATGTTAATTTCATAAAATAATTAAAAATGTGAAACTAAATATATGCTTTTTCAAATATTGGGTACCTGCCAATAATGTTGACAACGGATTCTTTTTTGTTTTTATCCGCTCCAGTATCAAAATCATAAACATCATTGCTACAAATTTCATTCAATTAATTAAACAAAAGTGAGAATTTATTATCACAAAAGATGATATATACTTATAAATTGAGGTGAAAACATATTAATTACCTCAAATTGAGCCAGGTTATGATAAGAACCGACGAAGCCAAAAGCACGAAATATCGTTTCGCAAAGAATAATCCTGTCTCACAATAAGCCGCACCAGCACCAACCTGTTGTTTCAATTAAAACTCAAAGTCTCAAACAATCACCACCTTTATATTCCTTTTGCATATTTTTCCTTTTGAGGATTCAAAAATCATAATTCAAACAACTCACAGCGAGTGGGATTAAGGCGACCGAATAAATGGGAAGCTTAACAGCTCTCCAGAGCAAAGTCGCTCGTGAAATCTCCTCACTGGACGCGTCCAGTGAGGAATTGTTTACTCTTACTCCATTGTTGCGCCTCCGCTCGTTGAATTTGAGCGTGGTTGGTCTGTTCGAAAGGGATGGAGGAGAGGAAGGGAAGGGAAATGGGGGGAGGGGGAGGAGTGAGAGGGACATTAATGGCGGTAAATAGTTTTTTTTGAGGATTAATTTACAAAAAGAAGTCAACGCCCTTTCTTAGCTTCAGATGTCGGGGAGTGTTATGAATATAATTAATATGGATGTCCAATACTTGGCCCCTAAGAAAAGATAAATTAGGAAATGCTCGTAAGAATGGAAGGAGTTATGGCAGGATATTTATTACTATATATTCTAAATCATGCAAGAGATTTCTTAACCAGCACTCACCCTCTATTTTATAAAGAGGACGGTGACTATTGTATTCTGAATCCACAATTCAATTCATAATTTTCTCCTTCCAATTTTATGTTTTATTGTTTTTTGTTCTTTTATTTTATAACATAAAATAGTTTTTTTCTTTTATGCCAAAATATGGCGGCATCAGTGGTAGCATTGCCTCTCGGAATTTCCGTTCTCAGTTATTACATGCCCATTAATTGTGCCTTGATAATTGTGCCCATTAATTGTGCCCATTACATGCCAATTAATTGTGCGCATTAATTGCCTCTCAATTATTACAAAGAGAATGTATTCACGATAGCCATGATAATTAAGCCTTTTTTGTGGAGAATAATTAAGCCTTTAACACAAGCAAGTAATCAAAATGGTTAATACAAGGTTTACAAGGTTCACTTTTTTCCTGGGCATAAATATAAATCTCTCTAGAACACCTCACTAGCTATTACAAGCAATGTTGTAAAAATCGCAAATCACTCCTCGGTCGGCGAGGTGGGGATTTGAGATTAATTGGAAAAAATCGGGATTAATCGGCAATTAGTCGAACGATTATTTTAATACAAACTATTATATTATAATTACAAAATTTTAAAAATAATACTATAATTTCTCAACATAAATAAAATAATATAAATTCATCCACCAAATAGAACGTTAAAGTTTTATTATTATTTATAAACAACACAAAAGATATCAAAATAAATCCAAATAAGATGATATATGTCTAAAATAAACATACACATCAAAACAAAGTCCAAATAAAACACACAACTAAAATCGCAAGTCACACAATGGCACAAGAGAAGAACTAAACCCTAGACAAGAAGAGTCTCTCTCTCTCTCTCTCTCTCTCTCTCTACTCGCTGGTGGAAAGAAAATATACAAATAGATATATTATCTTTTTGCGTTTTTTTTTAAAATCGGCCCAAATCTTTAAAAAATGGTATTCGGCCCAAATCGGATAAAAGATTTTTTCAAAAAGATATGATCAAATCCAGTCATTTTTCTAAAGATTTGATACTAATCGGAGATTAATCGGACCAAATCGGAGATTTTTGCAACACTGATTACAAGTATTAATTTGGAATTTGGGTTTTAGTTGAATTTTTTTGGAGAAATGTAAAGAGAGACGTTATGATGTCATAATTCCGCCAACATACTCACCACAAAACAGGGGCAATCGGCAAGTTAACTACATTTCTAAGTAATCTCAACTTTGTTACCTCATAAATCTTTGCTATTTACTTGATATTTTCTGCCCACGAAGACGAGTTATTTAATGAATTTGATAAGAATTCTAATTCAAGGTTAATGTCAAAATTATTAAAAAATCTTGTATAAAAAAACTGGGTTTGGGGGACCATGTATTATGCTTATGCCTCCTAATTCAATACAAAGAATTCCAATTTGAATTCAAAATTGAATATACAAATCAAGTCTCATAACTTACCATAAACACTGTTGGTCGGCATCTTTTCAGCCAGTTTCAAAGCTGCATCTCCAACAACCACTCCGGATTTTGTGAAAGCAACGTAAGATGGGATAGCATTTCTTCCTTCTTCATCCGAGAAGAGGAACCATTCATCACCATTGAAGACACTAGCACGTGTGTATGCGGTGCCAAGGTCAATTCCAATTGGATAAGTCACTCCTCCCTCAGTCATTGATGAGATTATGGTAAAATGTAAGGAGATGTTGAAGAACAAAGGAAGGGGAACAAAAGCTAAATGGTATTGAGAGGTGTAGGTCAATCAAAACAGAGGTTTTGTGAATTTCACATTTTCTATACTCGCACAATATGAGGGTGTCTCTTTACATCTGCTCGAGACAGACTTGCCACGAGGCAAAGAGTCAATGGAAATAAAGTCTTTCGGGGGATTGCAAAGAGCATGTGCATTACGCCGAAATTGCAAAAACACCCCTATACTAGTAGAAATTTTAGTACAGACCTTACACTATTGATAAAATTGTAAATAATCTCTATCGTTAGATAGGAGTTAATACAGTTAGTTTTCATAATTAAGATTTTTCTCTCTTTCATAAGATTTTCTGAAGTTAATTAATATTCCTCTCTTCAATATCTTATTTTAAATAATATTTCTTAAACTTAATTAAGAAATTCCGAAGAATATTTTATTTAAAGTTCTTTTCAAGTGGGAGGGAGATTAATTAAGCTTAAAAGGTCTTATCTAACTATAAGAATTTCAGAATTATACTTTCAGAATTTTTTAATTATACTTTAAGATTTTAACTTAAAGAAATATTCTTTAGGAATTTATTTTGAAAATTTTATCCATCAATTTAACTCAACATTTAACAGAATTT
The DNA here is from genome assembly GCA_027726005.1 of Juncus effusus. NCBI lineage: Eukaryota > Viridiplantae > Streptophyta > Magnoliopsida > Poales > Juncaceae > Juncus > Juncus effusus. The sequence goes on along the minus strand of CM050910.1, from coordinate 4,520,674 downwards.
TATGCATTTTATATGTCGCAATCTTCATTCTATTTATCTGTGTAGTACAAAAATCTCTCATTTTAAGATTTTTTTAGGAATACTCGATAAGCCATTGCTTTTCGTAGCTTTATTAGTAAGCATTTATATTTGGTAAATCGTAAAAAACAAAATTAAAAATTAAATTAAAAAAAATTAAAAGAACATAAACAATGACTGTCTAGAGGAGACTTCTCATCAATTTTCTATGCTCTCTCTGGAGAGCAATACAGTATTGCCCTGCTTGTAAAGGTCGTCGGCCATTTATTCTCGTCTTGCATTGGTTACTAGTTTCTTCCAAGTCAAATATGTGAAACCGTTGCCAACAAAGTATGCTCCAATTATTATGCTGTTCTCAAGCCGGCCTTACGCACAGGCCCATTAGACCGGAGTCTAGGGCCTAAATTTTTCAGGGGCCCAATATACATTTTATTACCTATATATATGTATATAAAGTTAAAAAGAAGGTTGTCGGTAATTTATTCTCCTCTTGCATTGGTCACCGGTTCCTTTCAAGCCAAATATGTGAAACCGTTGCCAACAAAGTATGCTCCAATCATTACGTTATTTTCATGCCGGCCCCGAGACACAAGCCTATGAGACCTGGGTCTACGGTCCAATTTTTTCAAGTGTCCAATATACATTTTATTACCTACATATATGTGTATATGTGTTAAAAGTTAAAAAAGGTCCTCGGCAATTTATTCTCGTCTTGCATTGGTCGCCAGTTCTTTTCAAGCCAAATATGAGAAACCGTTGCAATAAAGTATGCTCCAATCATAATGTTGTTCTCAGGCCGGCATGTCGGACAGGCCTATGATTCCAAGGTCTAGGGCCCAAATTTTTCAGGGCACAATATTTATTTTATTATATATACATGTTAAAAGTTAAAACAAAAAAAATACCCAAAGCATCATGCACCCCACACATGTCATGCGTCCAGCAAACCCAGGGCCGGATCCAATGGGGGGCTGGCAGGAGCCATGGCTCCCCTATGATTTGTGAATCGCTATTGATAGAGAGAAGTGGTTTATTAATTGAGACATTTATTCTTTAGATTTGAAATACATTACTTACTTGGTTATGTTATTTGTAATAACTAAAGAGTTCTTCTACTCTTACATATTTCTTAGACTTTATCATGCTCCACATATAAGTAACAATTTCTAAGTTATTATATGGTGGATTGTGAATTTCTTCTCATTCCTACTCAATATATACAATTAAATATATCATGTTGAAATTCTTAATCTTGTCTGGATATAGAGAAACTATTCACTACAATCATTACATTAGGAGATGTAGCCATGTTGGGTCTAAAAAGTTATATTAAGAAAATATGTAAGAAGTTATCTATTATTTAATAACATGTTTTATATACATATCTTAATTTTTAGATGCAATTTTTTAGTATAATATTTTCTTAAAAATGACATTTTTATTTATGTATAATATTTTCTATTTAGTACTATTAAACAAATTATATGAGATCTTACAATCTAATAACATTTTTATAATTGAATGTCAGCTGAGAATGCTAAAAAATTATCTTAGCTGGAAAAAAAGTTCGATATAAAAAAATGAACTTCAATATTTCGGCCCCCCATCAAAAGTTTCTGGCTCCGCCCCTGAGCAGAGCGCCCCCCCCCCCCCCCCCCACTCTCCCCCTCGTCAAGAAGAAAACCCCTCTCTCTCTCTCTCTCTCTCTCTCTCTCTCTCTCTCACCAAATAGATAAACCATGCCTACCGTCTCATCCTCAGTTCCGCCGCTCTCTGCTCATCCTCCACCTCTCTCTACATGATCTCTTCTCTACTTCTGTAACAATGTTTCTCTTTCTAGATGGATCTGGGACAAGTACAACTGGTATGGTTTGCCGTTCTGGTACTGTCGTGCTAGTATGGGAACCAGAGTCTTTATTTCTTGCTTGTTTAATTCTAATTCAATGGTTGTTTCTTTCAATTTTATTTTAGTTGTATCTCTAATCTAATTAAAGATTTTATTATTAATGGAGGTCTACGGACTAGTGTTGCAAAAGTCGGAAGTCGGTATTAATTGGCAACTCCTCCAAAAATTTGACGAGACAAGATGAATCGGAGATTAGTTGGCATCACGATTCAAACACAATTTTCAAATATTTTCCACATTATATTAAAAACTCTAAATATTTAAAATGTAACAAAAACATAAACATCCAAAATTCAAATATGTAATTAAAATTTAAAGTCAAAAAACAATACATAATATCTTAATAATTTGTTCAAACGTCCAAGATTCTATAATCCAAAATCAAAATTTCATACAATAAAACTACAATATATATAAAAAATATTGGGTTTCAGACGTACTTAAACATAGCAGAAAACAAAAAATTTCGTCCAAAAATCATTCCGAGGATCCGTGCATATCGGTTAAATCAAAGAAATAAAACTTAAAAATACCTTTCGGATTACGCTTAATCCGTGACGGTCAAACCATACGTGCCATCAAGCGCCTTTCAATCGGTTACCGTCCAAACCAATTATCCGTCCGCCAAGACCGTCTATGTCGGATCATTCGGAAGCCATCTACCGCACACACAATCGGTCTCCACCGAAACTCTCAACAACCCGTTCTCGTCTTCTTAGGCGAATAGATCACAAGCGCCGAAAGTACGAATGGCTCTACCGGTATCCACACGAACATTCTTAAAATGAGTAGAAGAACAATATATATGCTAATAGCTTGTTCTCCTCTTACATAAGAAAAACTCATTTTTCTCTTCTCATATTCTTCTTACAAAGATGTATAAATCGACTATATATCATCTCATATAATATTATACCTTTTTAACTTGTCATACAAAAGTAAGGCACCCTTTCATTATTTTGTCATACAAAATAAAGACACCCTTTCAATATTTTGTCATATAAAAGTGAAAGGATATTTTCTCTCTTTTGTCATAAAAAGAGAATGAGAAATAATGAGAGAAAGAGAGTTATGTTATATAGAATTTTGGAGCTTTATATATCCTTATATAGAGGTGAAGAGTTGCCTCTCAACACATCAAGAGATGTGTATAACATCTTCCATTCTTATCCATATGTCATCATCTAGACTCTTCTATATTACTCGATAATTTGTGCTTATAATCTTTATATACATATATATCACATCTTATCACATAAAATGACAATATCTTTTGTGGCATTCCTATGCAACTCATCATATAAGTTGCTAGAAGAGTTAGAAAATAATGCATACATATCTTAATAATTTGTTCAACCGTCGAAGATTCCATAATTCAAAAACAAAATTCCATACAATAAAACTACAATATATATAAAAAAGAAATTTGGGTTAGCATGAGCCGAAAAATGCAATGAAAAGACAAAAAATAAAAGAAATGAAAAATGAGTCTAGTCGGAAAAAAAGGGGCCAAGTCAGTCAACATCGGCAAAAGTTGGTATATCGACAAGAAATAATCAGGATGTAACTAGAGTTTAATCGGTAGCGACTAATCTAGACTTGAAATGTTTGAAAAAATAGGGACCTTATACCGCACGACGTGGTTTTCCGTCATACAGCATGATGCGAAAAAATGTTATATTGAGGCGATAACAATATATAAAATTAAAAAAATAATATATAAGATTCGTTTTTTGTAAATAGTATATAGAGATAATAAACAATATATACATAAAATAATGAAAACAGTATATAGAAAAAAGTAATATATTGAAATGCGGAGAAAAAATTAACCCCAACTAATTGTTTTCCACCTCCTGTTGAGCTTTCTCAAGAGGCCACATCACTCAAATAATATGAACCATTGAGCGATATGTCATATGTACATTTCAATCGTTGATTCAAGTCTTGATTTCGTGTGTTTAATATAACTATTCATGTGGTAGTTATTTTACATCTCCTTTTAAGCTCTCTCAAGATGCCACATCATCATTCTCATTTTTATTCTAGCCGTTGGATACGAAATTAATGAACTAGACTGTTTTTAAGATTTTCTTGATTCACTTAGCATAAAAATTCCTATTTTTCTTCTTGGCATGAGGAGTAAAAAATCAAGATTAAACTAACTATGAGTTTTAATTCAAGTAGATAATTAAGTGTTCATCCATCCAAATACATTTTTTTTTCTTTATAAAAAAAATTAATGATTCTTAATAAGATGTTTTATATCTTCTACTAACAACGTCATAGATAATTTTGTTTGAATTTTCTCTGTTTTGAACTCCATATTAGTATGATTCTGAGTCAACCTTTTATTTTACTTAAGTATGTGAATATGTACTATATATGATAATATACAAAAAAATGATTATGTAAGACAAACTTTATATAAAATAATGTATAAAAATACGTACGAGAATTAAAATTACATAATTAGATTTAAAAAAAGATGGACTATGTATGAGAATATACATAATAAGAAAAAATACATAAAAGAAGCTTACGTAAAATAATGTATATATTTAGATAATCGAAATATAACTAGACTACTAAATTATATTCTAATAAATTGACCAGCACGCTACATTATTGTTCAACATCACTTAATTTCTCTTGGTCGTGCATTTTTCTTAAATATCAATATTATATTTATCAAATTCATTGATGTTCTATACCAATTTATATATGTTATTAATACATATCATATATTAGTTAGATTGGTATTTCGTTTTTATTTCTGATTTTGTGAGAACTATCAATATCACTGGTTTCTCAACTCACTACTATTACGTGGCAATCTAGATAATAATATTAAACCGGCTTCATTTATGACTTGTCACATTAATAATTTGATGATTTATCATCATTTTTTTGAGAACCACGATATTATTTTGTTTCTTAAGTTCACGGATAGTCTTTGAGAATTTAGACAATATTATTAGTACCAAACATATGATTTATTAAATTAAGTTTCGTGTTATATCTCAATTTTGTGAGACCACCATATCAAAATATTTCTTAAGTTGTTGAGAACTTATTGCATCACTTTTTATATATTACAAGTTACATCAATAGTATATTAGTATATGTGACATTCATTCATATAGTGCGGCGGTTCACCCGGTTAAACCGCCCATAGTGAACCGGTCATTGGTTTTAAATACTAATATATATAATAATCCCGTCTGATTTGAAAATTTAAATCAATTAACTTACAAAAAAATAACCAAACACAAAATCTCTAAACTTAGAAAAAATAAAAAAAATGACCTTATTCTATCTTGGAACAAACAAGCTTCAGAGAGAGAAATCAGTAAAAATTTGAAAGAGTTGAGATGAAGCGTAAAAAGATGAATTCAAACCAAAAAAAGGGAAATAGATCAAATATCTTAATTGTTTCCATTAGAGGAGGATACAAAAGAGAAGAAAAGTTGGAAAGACTCAAAAATTCGCAAGTTTGGAAAGAAAGAAGCATTGGAATAAAAATTAGATTGGAAAAAAAACCGGCCGATTTTTTTGGTTTGTCGGTTCCCGTTTTTTTTCAAAAAAGACCGGGCGGTTCATACCGGTTTAGCCGGTTCGGTTGCATTTCCGCTCTTGATATCGGATCGAACAAGATTTGGGTCCGGTTCCGGTCGGACCGGCCGGTCCGGTCGGGTTTTTATAACATACGATAGTTCAAGAAAAAAAAATCAACAATAAGAAAGTTAACGGGGGTATTTTAAGAAAATGAGTAATATTAATTTCTCGTTTGTTTCACATTTTTTCCTTACATAGTTTACTTCCTTTTTTAAACATCATGTTAGTATCAGTAACTTATTTTGCTTTTTTTTTTTTTGTTAATTTTTCTCTCATTGTGATGTAAAGAGATGATAATATAAGAAAATTTAAGAGAATAAGTATAAATGTGATATACTAATTTTAGAAATACATATGCGAACTTGGATTTGATCACAAATCAATTATTATTTAGTCGGGTTATTTAGTAGTTCGTTAGCCTTTCTCTTCGACTTTTTTTTACAAAGTTGTTACTTATATTTTATTATTTTCCATAATCAAGTTGTGAATCGCAAACTATTTTTTTGAAACAAATGATAATACATAAGTATATGTAATGTAAATTCAGAAGTAAAAATTATCTTAAACTAACTTTATATGATTATATTTATATTACTTCTATATTATAAATCAATTTTAATTCTTATTTGGATATACTTCATTATAATATTATGCGTTTTTTTATCGAAATGAACACTATAATTAAAATATTCGCAGTGTAGCGCGAGTATTATCCAGTAATTGCCAAAAGTAAGACTGAAGTTGTGATATAAGATAATTTATTGTGAGGGTAATTTGTCAAAAATTTTACAGACAAAAAATATGTCGACCACAAATTCAATCTAACAAACATAGCCCTCACCGCCCTATTCTCTATTTCGAACTTACAAAACAAATGCATGTACTTCTGATTGTTGTATTTGATCTTTAACCTCCATGAGTTTCTTATCGTTTTGAGGGGAAGTAATTAGCTATGGGTATTTTTTGGTGGAGAGAATGAAAATAAGGTAATTAAAAGAGAGATGAACAAATTTATGCCTCCATAGAATGATATAATCACTTTTGCAAAACGGTATAATAACTTTTCTTTGATAGAGATATTATATTATTATATATTTATAAAACACAACATACAACATAAAGATGAAATCATAAAAATTATACAAGTGTAAAATTTTACAATGAATATTATGAATCAAATCATGCGAATTAATAGATACATATCATTCCATTCGGCCCATGGCATTTGGTTGATTGGTAACCAAATCATAATATTAATTCATGCATAGAAGTTAACTCAAAATATAAATATGCATCGAATTACAACAAAATATAAATATACATCGAATTTCGATGCTGATTATAAATGAATTCATAATGTTATTGTATACATTGAACAGAAAATATAAACATACATTGAATTTAAATGCCAATTATAAACCAATTCATCATATTATTGCATGATCGAACACAAAATATAAACATACATCGAATTTAGATACCGATTATAAACCAATTCATAATATTATTGTATGCATCGAACACAAAATATAAACATACATCGAATTTAGATGCCGATTATAAACCAATTCATAATATTATTGCATGCATCGAACACAAAATATAAACATACATCGAATTTCGATGCTGGTTATAAACCAATTCATAGTATTATTGCATGCATCGAACACAAAATATAAACATACATCGAATTTCGATGCCGATTATAAACCAATTCATAATATTATTGTATGCATCGAACACAAAATATAAACATACATCGAATTTCGATGCCGATTACAAACCAATTCATAATATTATTGTATGCATCGAACATAAAATATAAACATACATCGAATTTCGATGCCGATTATAAACCAATTCATAATATTATTACATGCATCGCACACAAAATATAAAAATACATCGAATTTCGATGCCGATTATAAACCAATTCATAATATTATTGCATGCCTCGAACACAAAATATAAACATATATCGAATTTCGATGCCGATTATAAACCAATTCATAATATTACTTCATGCATCGAACACAAAATATAAACATACATCGAATTTCGATGCTGGTTATAAACCAATTCATAATATTATTGCATGCATCGAACACAAAATATAAACATCGAACACAAAATAAAAACATACATCAAATTTGTATGCTAAGTATAAACCAATTCATAACATTATTGCATACATCTAACACAAATTATAAACATAAATCGAATTTCTATGCTGATTATAAACCAATTCATAATATTATTGCATGCATCGAACATAAAATATAAACATATATCTAATTTCACACAAAATTCAATGCTAATTATAAACAAATTCATAATATTATTGCATGCATCGAATAGCCCTTACACCGAGCGAGTGAAACATCGAACCATAATTTAAGAATTCAAGGGGAAAAAATCTTGAACACAATGGAGTCACACACTCTCAAGCTTGTTCTCTGTCTTCTCCTCTTCGTATTTTCACAAGGTATTATTCAATATATCATTGAGACACATTAAAAAAAAATCTATACAATGCAATAAACTTTTTATATAATATTAAACTTCAAGATGCTGCTGAAGATTGAATAACTTCTAAATATTTTTTTTTCATTTTCTATATGAAGATCAAAGCTTGTCAGAATTACAAAATTTACCACTAATCCTTAATGTTCTTCTCATTTTTTCCAACAAAAATAGGAAACGCGTGCAATATTTCGAGCATTGAAATCCAACAAGTTAACATTGGAAATAATCCGAACGAGTTAGATACAATTTTTGAGGTGATGGTGAAGAACACATGCATTTGCTCCGTCGCAAATGTTATTGGAAATGCACCAGGATTTAAGAGTTCTATGGAAGTCGACCCAAATCTTTTCAGGCAACAAGGTAATGGATATTTGGTCAATGATGGTAAACCAATCGCGAGCCAGTCGTCAGTAACGTTCCAGTACAAATGGTCACACACTTTTGAGATGTCTCCTTTAAGTTTTAAGCAAACGGGTCTGTGCTGAAACTAGAGATGTACGTACCGCGTTATTTTTGAATAAAATAATAGTAATAAATCTTGAATTTTTTTATATTTGTAACAAAATTCAGCTATTGGGAATATGAAATTGGGGTCATAAATTAAGGATATAGCTGTTAGAAAGAAAGTGCGAAGAAAAATTAATAAATGAAGATTTTTTTTGGTTTCCCTCTGCCGAAAATGTTATCTTCCTAAAATTCAGTGTTCTTTGACATATATTCAAAAAAAATTCGATCGTATTATTAATTAAATATTGTGGTTAATAGTAATGCACATAGAAATATAACCAACAATGCTAGTGTTTTGATGAGCTTTTGTGTCTTGCAAGGGTGATCAAGTTTCTACATATAAAAAAAGTTGATCATGTTTTGGACTAGAGATGGAATTAATTGTGTGTTTGGTTAATGAAAACCGAACTTGAGATTTTTTTTCTTGAGAATTTAATGTTGAAAATAAGTATGTGCTGCATCTACTAATGTAGATTTTTTTGATTAATATTGTCGACCCAATCTAATATTGTTTTGAAGATTTGTTTGATTAGAGAAGAGCCAACTTTCAATAATTTCACAAAATCTTAATAAACTCCATGCGGTTTCAACTAATTTGACAAAAGAAAACAAATAGTCTCTACTCTTATATAAAAGAGGGAAGGACTCAATTTGAGCTGCCTTTACGGACAGATATCCATTCAGTGAAGGACATGTGTTGGGTCCCAGATGAAAAGTGGCCCGCCGCACTGCCTTTGTTGAAAATAAATTCCATGAAACTGTTCTTGTAAACTCCATATACAAAAAGAAGGGTAAATTTCACCATAAGTCACCCAACTTTCATAAAATGATCAAATAAGTCACCCAACTTTCAATTATCCCCAATATGTCACTCAACTTTTGATTTGTCCAAATTAGGTCACCCGGTTAATTTTTCATCCATTTATTGACGTAATTGACGCGTGTATGACACATCATCGCTGATTTAAGCAGTCCACATCATCACCGACTTATAACTCAAATAATCATCTCAAGTATACCAAAATCACGGGAGATCATTGAACTTTACAATTATTTCACCACAGGTCACTCGACTTTGAAAATTTATCATCAAAGATTACTCAACTTAAAAATATATCACGGGAGGCCACTCAACTTTACGAATATATCACAGTGGGTCACTCAACTTTAATTTGCCCGTCTGATTTGAAAATTTAAATCAATTAATTTACAAGAAAAGACCAAACACAAAATCTCTTTACTTAGAAAAAAAAAATCTAACCTTATTCTATCTTGGAATCAAAAAGCTTCAGAGAGAGAAAGCAATGCAAAATTTGAGAGAGTTGAGATGAATTCAAACAAAAATAGGGAAATAGATCAAATATCTTAATTGTTTCCATTAGAGGAGGATAAAAAAGGGAAGAAAAGTTGGAAAGAGTCAAAAATTCGCAAATTTGGAAAGAAAGAAGCCCCTGGAATAAAAATTAGATTGGAAAAAAAAACCGACCGATTTTTTTGGTTTGTCGGTTCCCGTTTTTTTTTTTCAAAAAAGATCGGGCGGTTCATACCGGTTTAGCCGGTTCGGTTGCATTTCCGCTCTTGATATCGGATCGAACAAGATTTGGGTCCGGTTCCGGTTGGACCGGCCGGTCCGGTCGGGTTTTTATAACATACGATAGTTCAAGAAAAAAAAATCAACAATAAGAAAGTTAACGGGGGTATTTTAAGAAAATGAGTAATATTAGTTTCTCGTTTGCTTCACATTTTCTCGTTACATAGTTTACTTCCTTTTTCAAACATCATGTTAGTATCAATAACTTATTTTGCTTTTTTGTTTTTGTTAATTTTTCTCTCATTGTGATGTAAAGAGATGATAATATAAGAAAATATAAGAGAATAAGTATAAATGTGATATACTAATTTTAGAAATAAATATGCGAACTTGGATTTGATCACAAATCAATTATTATTTAGTCGGGTTATTCAGTAGTTCGTTAGCCTTTCTCTTCGACTTTTTTTTTACAAAGTTATTACTTATATTTTATTATTTTCCATAATCAAGTTGTGAATCGCAAACTATTTTTTTTGAAACAAACCATAATACATAAGTATATCTAATGTAAATTCAGAAGTAAAAATTATCTTAAACTAACTTTATATGATTATATTTATATTACTTCTATATTATAAATAAATTTTAATTCTTATTTGGATATACTTCATTATAATATTATGCGTTTTTTTTATCGAAATGAACACTATAATTAAAATATTCGCAGTGTAGTGCGAGTATTATCCAGTAATTGTCAAAACTAAGACTGAAGTTGTGATATAAGATAATTTATTGTGAGGGTAATTTATCAAAAATATTACAGACAAAAAATATGTCGACCACAAATTCAATCTAACAAACATAGCCCTCACCGCCCTATTCTCTATTTCGAACTTACAAAACACATGCATGTACTTCTGATTGTTGTATTTGATCTTTAACCTCCATGAGTTTCTTATCGTTTTGAGGGGAAGTAATTAGCTGTGGGTATTTTTTGGTGGAGAGAATGAAAATAAGGTAATTAAAGAGAGATGAACAAATTTATGCCTCCATATAATGATATAATCACTTTTGGAAAACGGTATAATAACTTTCCTTTGACAGAGATATTATATTATTATATATTTATAAAACACAACATGCAACATAAAGATGAAATCATAAAAATTATACAAGTGTAAAATTTTACAATGAATATTATGAATCAAATCATGCGAATTAATAGATACATATCATTCCATTCGGCCCATGGCATTTGGTTGATTGGTAACCAAATCATAATATTAATTCATGCATAGAAGTTAACTCAAAATATAAATATGCATCGAATTACTACAAAATATAAATATACATCGAATTTCGAGGCTGATTATAAATGAATTCATAATGTTATTGTATACATTGAACAGAAAATATAAACATACATTGAATTTAGATGCCAATTATAAACCAATTCATCATATTATTGCATGATCGAACACAAAATATAAACATACATCGAATTTAGATGCCGATAATAGACCAATTCATAATATTATTGTATGCATCGAACACAAAATATAAACATACATCGAATTTAGATGCCGATTATAAACCAATTCATAATATTATTGCATGCATCGAACACAAAATATAAACATACATCGAATTTCGATGCTGGTTATAAACCAATTCATAGTATTATTGCATGCATCGAACACAAAATATAAACATACATCGAATTTCGATGCCGATTATAAACCAATTCATAATATTATTGTATGCATCGAACACAAAATATAAACATACATCGAATTTCGATGCCCATTACAAACCAATTCATAATATTATTGTATGCATCGAACACAAAATATAAACATACATCGAATTTCGATGCCGATTGTAAACCAATTCATAATATTATTGCATGCCTCGAACACAAAATATAAACATATATCAAATTTCGATGCCGATTATAAACCAATTCATAATATTATTGCATCCCTCGAACGCAAAATATAAACATATATCGAATTTCGATGCCGATTATAAACTAATTCATAATATTACTGCATGCATCGAACACAAAATATTAACATATACATCGAATTTCGATGCCGATTATAAACCAATTCATAATATTACTTCATGCATCGAACACAAAATATAAACATACATCAAATTTGTATGCTATGTATAAACCAATTCATAACATTATTGCATACATCTAACACAAATTATAAACATAAATCGAATTTCTATGCTGATTATAAACAAATTCATAATATTATTGCATGCATCGAACATAAAATATAAACATATATCTAATTTCACACAAAATTTAATGCTAATTATAAACCAATTCATAATATTATTGCATGCATCGGACACAAAATATAAACATGATTAAAATTAGCACAATATGATTTGACTATAAATAGCCCTTCCACCCGGCGAGTGAAACATCAAACCCTAATTTAAGAATTCAAGGGAAAAAAATCTTGAACACAATGGAGTCACACACTCTCAAGCTTGTTCTCTGTCTTCTCCTTTTCGTATTTTCACAAGGTATTATTCAATATATCATTGATACACATTAAAAAACAATCTATACAATGCAATAAACTTTTTATACAATATTAAACTTCAAGATGCTGCTGAAGATTGAATAACTTCTAAATATTTTTTTTTCATTTTCTATATGAAGATCAAAGCTTGTCAGAATTACAAAATTTACCACTAATCCTTAATGTTCTTCTCATTTTTTCCAACAAAAATAGGAAACGCGTGCAATATTACGAGCATTGAAATCCAACAAGTTAACATTGGAAATTGTCCGAACGAGTTAGATACAATTTTTGAGGTGATGGTGAAGAACACATGCATTTGCTCCGTCGCAAATGTTATTGTAAATGCACCAGGATTTAAGAGTTCTATGGATGTCGACCCAAATCTTTTCAGGCAACAAGGTAATGGATATTTGGTCAATGATGGTAAACCAATCGCGAGCCAGTCGTCAGTAACGTTCCAGTACAAATGGTCACACACTTTTGAGATGTCTCCTTTAAGTTTTAAGCAAACGGGTCTGTGCTGAAACTAGAGATGTACGTACCGCGTTATTTTTGAATAAAATAATAGTAATAAATCTTGAATTTTTTTTATATTTGTAACAAAATTCAGCTATTGGGAATATGAAATTGGGGTCTTAAATTAAGGATATAGCTGTTAGAAAGAAAGTGCGAAGAAAAATTAATAAATGAAGATTTTTTTTGGTTTCCCTCTGCCGAAAATGTTATCTTCCTAAAATTCAGTGTTCTTTGACATATATTCAAATAAAATTCGATCGTATTATTAATTAAATATTGTGGTTAATAGTAATGCACATAGAAATATAACCAACAATGCTAGTGTTTTGATGAGCTTTTGTGTCTTGCAAGGGTGATCAAGTTTCTACATATAAAAAAAGATGATCATGTTTTGGACTAGAGATGGAATTAATTGTGTGTTTGGTTAATGAAAACCGAACTTGAGATTTTTTTTCTTGAGAATTTAATGTTGAAAATAAGTACGTGCTGTATCAACTAATGGAGATTTTTTTGATTAATATTGTCGACCCAATCTAATATTGTTTTGAAGATTTGTTTGATTAGAGAAGACCCAACTTTCAATAATTTCACAAAATCTTAATAAACTCCATGCGGTTTCAAATAATTTGACAAAAGAAAACAAATAGTCTCTACGCTTATATAAAAGAGGGAAGGAGTCAATTTGAGCTGCCTTTACGGACAGATATCCATTCAGTGAAGGACATATGTTGGCTCCCAGATGAAAAGTGGCCCGCCGCACTGCCTTTCTTGAAAATAAATTCCATGAAACTGTTCTTGTAAACTCCATATACAAAAAGAAGGGTAAATTTCACCAGAAGTCACCAACTTTCATAAAATGATCAAATAAGTCATCCAACTATCAATTATCCCCAATATGTCACTCAACTTTTGATTTGTCCAAATTAGGTCACCCGGTTAAATTTTCATCCATTTATTGACGGAATTGACACGTGTATGACACATCATCGCTGATTTAAGCAGTCCACATCATCACCGACTTATAACTCAAATAATCATCTCAAGTATACCAAAATCACGGGAGATCATTGAACTTTACAATTATTTCACCACAGGTCACTCGACTTTGAAAATTTATCATCAAAGATTACTCAACTTTAAAAATATATCACGGGAGGTCACTCAACTTTATGAATATATCACAGTGGGCCACTCAACTTTAATTTGCCCGTCTGATTTGAAAATTTAAATCAATTAATTTACAAGAAAAGACCAAACACAAAATCTCTTAACTTAGAAAAAAAAAAGCTAACCTTATTCTATCTTAAAACAAAAAAGCTTCAGAGAGAGAAAGCAATACAAAATTTGAGAGAGTTGAGATGAATTCAAACAAAAATAGGGAAATAGATCAAATATCTTAATTGTTTCCATTAGAGGATGATAAAAAAGGGAAGAAAAGTTGGAAAAAGTCAAAAATTCGCAAGTTTGGAAAGAAAGAAGCCCCTGGAATAAAAATTAGATTTAGAAAAAAACTGGTCGATTTTTTTGGTTTGTCGGTTCACAGTTTTTTCAAAAAAATCGGGCGGTTCATACCGATTTATCCGGTTCAGTTGCATTTCCAATCTTTATATCGGATCGAACAGGATTTGGGTCCGGTTTCGGTTTTTTCCGTCTGGTTCGGTTTTTATAACATACAATAGTTCAAGAAAAAAAAATCAACAATAAGAAAGTTAATGGAGATATTTTAAGAAAATGAGTAATATTAATTTCTTGTATGCTTCACATTTTTACCTTATATAGTTTACTTTCTTTTTCAAACATCATGTTAGTATCATTAACTTATTTTACTTTTTTTTGTTAATTTTTCTCTCATTGTGATGTAAAGGGATGATAATATAAGAAAATTTAAGAGAATAAGTATAAATGTGATATACTAAATTAGAAATACATATGCGAACTTGGATTTTGATCACAAATCAATTATTATTTAGTCGGGTTATTCAGTAGTTCATTAGCCTTTCTCTTCGACTTTTTTTTTACAAAGTTATTACTTATATTTCATTATTTTCCATAATCGAGTTGTGAATAGCAAACTTTTTTTTTGAAACAAACGATAATACATAAGTATATCTAATGTAAATTCAGAAGTAAAAATTATCTTAAACTAACTTTATATGATTATATTTATATTACTTCCATATTATAAATCAATTTTAATTATTATTTGTATATACTTCATTATAATATTATGCGTTTTTTATCGAAATGAACACTACAATCAAAATATTAGCAGCGTAGTGCGAGTATTATCCAGTAATTGTCAAAAGTAAGACTAAAGTTGAAATATAAGATAATTTATTGTGAGGGTAATTTGTCAAAAATATTACATACCAAAAATATGTCGACCACAAATTCAATCCAACAAACATAGTCCTCACCGTCCTATTCTCTATTTCGAACTTACAAAACAAATGCATGTACTTCTGATTGTTGTATTTTATCTTTAACCTCCATGAGTTTCTTATCGTTTTGAGGGGGGTAATTAGCTGTGGGTATTTTTTGGTGGAGAGAATGAAAATAAGGTAAAGAGAGATGAACCATTTTATGCCTCCAGATAATGATATAATCACTTTTTGAAAACGGTATAATAACTTTTCTTTGACATCGATATTATATTATTATATATTTATAAACACTACATGCACACATAAAGACGAAATCATGAAAATTATACAAGTGTAAAATTTTACAATGAATGTTATGAACCAAATCATGTGGATTAATAGATACATATCATTCCATTCGGCCCATGACATTTGGTTGATTGGTAAATCAAATCATAATATTAATTCATGCATCAAAGTTAACACAAAATATAAATATGCATCGAATTACCACAAAATATAAATATACATCGAATTTGGATGCTGATTATAAATGAATTCATAATGTTATTGTATGCATTGAACACAAAATATAAACATACATCGAATTTAGTTGCTGATTATAAAACAATTCAAGATATTATTGCATGTATCAAACACAAAATATAAACATACATCGAATTTCGATGCTGATTATAAACTAATTCATAATATTATTACATGCATCGAACACAAAATATAAACATACATCAAATTTAGATGCCGATTATAAACCAATTCATAATATTATTGCATGCATCGAACACAAAATATAAACATACATCAAATTTCGATGCCGATTATAAACCAATTCATAATATTATTGCATGCATCAAACACAAAATATAAACATACATCGAATTTTGATGCTAAGTACAAACCAATTCATAATATTATTGCATGCATCGAACACAAAATATAAACATACATCTAATTTAACACAAAATTCAATGCTAATTATAAACCAATTCATAATATTATTGCATGCATCGGACACAAAATATAAACATGATTAAAATTAGCACAATATGATTTGACTATAAATAGCCCTTCCACCCGGCGAGTGAAACATCAAACCCTAATTTAAGAATTCAAGGGAAAAAAATCTTGAACACAATGGAGTCACACACTGTCAAGCTTGTTCTCTCTGTCTTCTCCTCTTCGTATTTTCACAAGGTATTATTCAATATATCATTGAAACACATTAAAAAAAAATCTATATATTGCAATAAACTTTTTATATAATATTAAACTTCAAGATGCTGCTGAAGATTGAATAACTTCTAAATATTTTTTTTTCATTTTCTATATGAAGATCAAAGCTTGTTAGAATTACAAAATTTATTACTAGTCCTTAATCTTCTTCTCATTTTTTCCAACAAAAATAGGAAACGCGTGCAATATTTCGAGCATTGAAATCCAACAAGTTAACATTGGAAATAGTCCGAACGAGTTAGATACAATTTTTGAGGTGATGGTGAAGAACACATGCATTTGCTCCGTTGCAAATGTTATTGTAAATGCACCAGGATTTAAGAGTTCTATGGAAGTCAACCCAAAACTTTTCAGACAACAAGGTAATGGATATTTGGTCAATGATGGTAAACCAATCGGAAGCCAATCGTCAGTAACTTTCCAATACAAATGGCCACACACTTTTGAGATGTCTCCTTTAAGTTTTAAGCAAACGGGTCTTTGCTGAAACTAGAGATGTACGTGCCGCGTTATTTTTGAATAAAATAATAGTAATAAATCTTGAATTGTTTTTATATTTGTAACAAAATTCCGCTATTGGGAATATGAAATTGGGGTCATAAATTAAGGATATAGCTGTTTGAAAGAAATTGCGAAGAAAAATTAATAAATGAAGATTTTTTTGGTATCTCTCTGTTGAAAACGTTATCTTCCTAAAATTCAGTGTAATTTGACATATATTCAAATAAAATTCGATCGTATTATTAATTAAATATTGTGGTTAATAGTAATGCACATAGAAATATAACCAACAATGCTCGTGTTTTGATGAGCTTTTGTGTTTTGCAAGGGTGATCAAGTTTCTACTTATAAAAAAAGACGATCAAGTTTTGGACTAGAGATGGAATTAATTGTGTGTTTGTTTAATGAAAACTGAACTTGAGATTTTGTTTCTTTAGAATTTAATGCTGAAAATATGTACGTGCATGGAGATTTTTTTGATTAATATTGTCGACCCAATCTAATATTATTTTGAAGATTTGTTTGATTAGAGAAGACCCAACTTTCAATAATTTCACAAAATCTTAATAAACTCCATGCGGTTTCAACTAAATTGACTAAAGAAAACAAATAGTGTATATAAAATTTCCTCAGGTTCGCATGGAAAGAGGGACACCAACAGGGTCCCTACACAGCACAAAAAAGATACAAATTCTATGTAGACTCAGGAATTAAAGCACCACAAGTATCTAAAATATGAAAAATAAACGTACCAATCAGAGTGCGAGTCTTTGCATGGCTCATGGCCAAGCGAAAGCTACCTACCAAGAATCGGATTGCTAAATGGGCGCCGAACATCCACACAGCCTGCCTACTATGTAACACAGGCGAAACGGAATCGCATACGCACCTATTCCAGCAGTGCACATTCATAGACTTCCTGATCCATCATGCAGGACAGTGTTTGAACAAAACTCTGCGTTTTGACGAAGAAAGCCTAATGCCGACACCACTAAACATAGATAGGCAAGGCGGAAGAAATGGGAATCCACCTGGTTGGCCTCTATATGGCATTCGTGGAAGGAGCGCAACGACAGACATTTCAACCATCAGGCCAAGGGAATCTTCGACGTGCTGGCTAAGGCGGCCCAAGAGGCCGGTTGGTGGCTACAAAACCTACGCTAAAACTGTCCAGCGGGCTTATTTAGGGCTTTAATTTCCTGATTAGATTGTAAGTGTTGTTTGTTGAGTGTGTGTTGAGTTGTAGCGGATAAACCTTGTACCGAATTTCAAGAGTTGAATGGAATTCTACCAGTAGGCAATCGCCTACTGTTAAAAAAAAAAATCCCTCGGGTTCTGGGAGTGCTGAAGCACGAAACCACATCAAATTTCCCAAAAAATTAACCTCAACATCTTATTTTCCACCATCTTTTGAGCTCCCTCAAATTGAGCCGCATAATAATTTTTATCTTGACCACTCAATCAATTTTTTTGTCAAATTTTAACATTTCATTTGCTCAAATTTATTGATATTTTACAGCAACATGTGTGTGGTTATTAAAATATAATAGAATAATTTCATATATACCACTACAAAAACTCGAAATATCATATTTACCATTACAAGAACTTAAATATCATATTTTCCATCATAAAAACTTAAAATATCATATATGCCATTACAAAAACGTAAAATATCATATTTGCCATTACAAAAACTTAATATATTATATTTGCCATCAAATTTACTCAAAACTTAAAACCATCCATTTTTTCCCTTAAAATTAATGATCAAATCTTATAATTACCATTATACCCCTAAATTAAGTTAATGAATTAGATTTCATATCAGTATATTATTTCTCAAAAATTATTTTATTACAAAATTTAAAAACAGTTTTTATTAGATTTTTTTTGTCATCTTGTTGTTAAAAGATTTGATGAAGTATTTTTTTTTTTAAATATTTTTTCAGAAAATATTTTTTTTAGAAAAATATTTTATAAGAAAAATATTTCGGAAATTTACAACTAACCATCTAACTTCTCTGAATATTAAGAAAAAAAATAAAAACTAGTTTTAGAAAACTATTTTTCAGAAAAAAGTCCTTGAAAAAAAAATCTTAAAAAGGATTTCTGAAATTTTTCTGTTTTTAAATAAATATTTTTAGGAAAAATATATTTCTTAAAGTTTTAATAAAAAAATTTAAGGAAATTGTTGTTATAATTTTTTTAAACAGATTTTGATAAAAATTTATTATAAAAAATATTTATTTTTTTGAAAATATTTTTTGATTTATTTTTTTAAGAAAATTATTTTCGGAAAAATATTTTATAATTGGATGGGATAGTGGATGGAGGGAGTTTTTCTGTTGAAAAATTTATAGTAGTTTTTTTTTTTTGTAAATCTGAAAATAAAGGGTTTTGTTTGTAATATTCAGAAATGTTAGGGTGTCATTTGTAAAGTTTCCAAAAATATTTGGTACCCACCAGATGCCTCAAATCAAAATCGAAAAATATACTGAAAAAGTTGCCGCTTTCCCTGGTCTCTTTTCGCAACAATACATCACATCGACTGAGAGAAGAATAGCAACGCCAATTTCTTGGTGAAGGATACGAATTGATCGAACAACCCTTGAGCACTGAATTGTTTGTTCCCAAAAACTCTGCCCTGAACGAGCGGACAAATTCTCACGAATGCTGCACGAGTTGTTGCTCGCGCTGCTGGGATTCACCGGCGATTTCGTTATAGACGAGAGGGAAGCCCTGGATGAAGAAGACGAAGAAGATGAGTTCTGTGGTGCGGGCCCCACTTTCAGACTCGCTTCGGATCTCTCCTTCCTCGATCCCTCTCAGAGGTACTGTTGATTGATACAACTTTATTTGAAAAATTACTGTAAAATGTAGCTAAACCCAGTAAATTGTAGCTAAAATTGGTTTGCGATTTGGACAACTGAGACATAGCTAAAGCATAATTGAGCGACTAGGGATTAACTTAGGTTAAATTGGGTTCAACTATGGCCTTAATTTCATTAAAATGTGTCTTAATTTCACAAATTTGAATTGTATGTAATTATTAATTAGCACTTTTTACATGCTTTAACCAGGACTGCTATTGAAGAGCTAGTAAAATTAGGTTTCTACTATAGAGAACTCAACCGATTTGCAACCAAATCGCGTGACTTAAGCTGGATTCAGTCACCATTTGAGAAAGGAAATGGGAAAAAAGAAAGCGTGTATAGAAGAGCCATTGCCAATGGCATTAATGAAATTTTGTCGGTTTACAGGGCTTCTGTTTTGAAAGTGGAACAGAATCTTTTAGCGGAACCTGTGCCTATACTATCAACTGTCACTCAAGGACTCCACAAGGTAAAACTTTTAAAATATTAGGGGCTTTTCTGAAAAAGTGTCAATTTGTTCAAGTATCAGATTGTAAAATAAAAAGTAATCAAGATGATATAATTCTCAAACATGTAAATACATTCTTACTCAACCACACATACATGATGTTGGTTTTTTTTTTTTTTTTGGCTTTTTATATTTATTTTGGTTCAGATTTTTGATTTTTTATTTAAATCAAATTTTGACAGTTTGAGGTAATTTTGCCTCCTTTATACGAAATAATTGCGGAGATAGAAAAGAAGGATATAAAAGGAGGCAAGCTTTTAAATTTATTGCATAAAAGGTGTCATTGCGGAGTTCCAGAATTGCAGGCTTGCATTCAAAGGTAGAATCTTTTTTTTTTTTAAGTTTTCGCTTGAATTTTAATTACATGGTTCTTAAATTCTGAGATTGGCATTGTGCAAGTCTATGAAGAACATTTTTTGATAAAAAAAACAGAAAATGAGAAAACAATGTTTTATTATATGGACATTTGCCGTGTAATGAATGAATAAAACTTTGCATAATTTTGTTACTTTTGTTTATTTTTATTTTTTATATAGGCTTTTATGGCATGGGCATCAGGTCATGTATAACCAGCTGACATCATGGATGGTATATGGGCTTCTTCAAGATCCACACTGTGAATTTTTTATTCAACGGTACTAAAATTATTCAACCAATTTCAAATTTTAATTTCATACTGTCTATTTAAATAAAAAAATAGATATTGATATTTAAGTTCCATTTTAGGGTTTCTGGCGTGAATATTGATATCTATAATCTCAATTGAGCTCCAATCCCTTCATAAAACCACAATTCACTATAATAAAGAAGAAAAAAGACAAATTGAATATTTATTTGTTGATTAATCTATAATATGAGATCCAGTGTGTTAACCAATGTTAAATTACGTCCTCTAATCTCTTTATTTGTTTCTGTTTGTAGACAAGACAAAAAAGAAAAGGAAACAGACCAATCAAGTGGTGACGTGTTAGAAAAATCAACAAAAACAAAATCAGCTGATGAAGCGGCTCTTAGTACCGATTGGCACTCTGGATGCCATATTTCTTTGGTATATATAGATATTCACATTTCTTTTTCTTTTTTACTTTAATATGTGGACTTTAAGTAAATAAGGTTACATTGTGTTAGGCAATATATAGGTTCTTTTGTATGATTTATTATGTTAGGTAGTTACAATTAGTTTCTTTTCAATTGTGCAATTACCAGATTTGCTTCTGTTCATCCTAAATTTACGCTATTGTCTCAATTTAACCTAAATTTAATTCATCAGTATTCAAATTGCGCAACTAAACACCACAAAGTAATGATAAATATTTCCGTTGTCCATATATAATACTAAACGTAGAACTACATACAATACAATATATATAACATTATATCATTTAAAATGCAGGATATGCTGCCTGAATATATACAAATGCCAGTCGCACAATCGATTTTATTTTCTGGTAAAGCCATTAGGGTTTTGAGAAACCCTAGCTCTGGTTTTAGGTTACAAGATTCTTCATTTAATGTTGGTGATTCTTCTAGAAAGGTTCTTTCAAATTCAATCTCACAAGAGCTGCTGCCCCAATCAGAGGCAAACAAAATTGATTCCATGCTTCAAGAGCTAAAGGTCAAACAGATGGATTTTTGTTCGATTTTTTTTGGTTTTATACAGTTTTATTAGGTCAAATGTATGTATTATAATTTTATTTTTCCTGCGTAAAACCTCAACTAAACACCAAAAGAGGTCCATAGAAACAGAAAAGAAAAAGATGAACAAATAAAAAGTTATTAAATTGAGATATATCAGTTTGACAGTTTGTGCTCATTGGGGACTTTTATTTACATTTTTATTTTAATAAATTGTTATTTAGGGTTCGACTGAGTTTCACAGAAGGTTGTTTGAATCTTCTGTTACTTCAATCCGAACTATTGCAGCTAATCACTTGTGGCAGGTATGTATCATTTTGTTTTTTTACTTATTACAAATCATATACCAAATTTTATTTTTTGTTTTTTTAGCTTCATTTTGTTGAAATGAGTAATTAAACAATTAGTGGTAAGAGTCAATTATGTACTGGTAATCCCTGAAATCACTTAATTTTGATTTTCTGATAGTTTTGGAAGAAATTTTGCAGTTACTAAGAACTGAAAATGGAAAAATTTGAGAAATTTTGAGTACCAATCATGAAGTCTCCTTTCCAAGTCTATAATTTTGGTTCAAAACTTCTTATTAAATCTTTGTTACTCATTTATAAAATTTGTTTGTTTTTGGCGTGACAGCTTGTGGTCATCCGAGCAGACCTAAATGGCCATTTGAAGGCTCTTAAGGATTATTTTCTCTTAGCAAAAGGTGATTTTTTCCAGGTAAAAGAACCTCTCTCTCTCTCTCTCTCTCTCTCTCTCTCTCTCTCTATACTGGTTAATAGAGTTGGAAAATAAACTTATGGGAGGGCTTTTCTGTATTCCTAAAGAAAGAGGGATTAAATTGTAATTTTTCCTATTACTGTTGATTTTTTGTTTCCTATTTTGGTAACATTCCATCCTTTTGCAATTATATAACAATTACGTTATCATAATCATTATTATTGCTATTATTGTTTTCAATCTCTTGGTTGTTATCGTTTTATTTTTATTTTATTTGATATTATTTTTGAACAGTGTTTTTTGGAGGAGGCTCGACAATTAATGCGCTTACCACCTCGCCAGTCTACTGCAGAAGCAGATCTCATGGTTCCCTTTCAATTAGTAAGTCGTAAGTCTCACACACACACACACACACACACACACACACAAGGTTTTGCTAAAATTTATGGGTATACATCAAGAACTGTGCTATGTGATTAAATAATGGATTTTACATGCTTCAAATAGAGAGGAATGTATTAATTGTTATATAACACGGATCTTGATGCATATCCAGTGGATGAGAAGAGAGGCAAAATTACTTAACTGAAATATTTTTCTCATTCTCTCTGTCTATATCTATTATCTATCCAAACCATCCATCCATATTTTTATTAATATTAATGATTAACACAAATTGCTCATTGATTTGGTTTGCAGGCTGCACTTAAGACTATGGGAGAAGAGGATAAGTACTTCTCACGAGTCTCATTAAGGTTTGATCTATTACTTCTTGCCTTGTTAGAAAAATGTTAATCTCATGCTGGCATAATATTTGTATCAATTTGGCCAATAGGCTAAGCTCTCTTTATTTTTTATATATTGTTTTTGGGCTTGTTTGGCCTCAAGCGTGAATTGAGGATTTATGATGCACGTGACTGTTTATTATTAATTGGTTTAAGTTTTCTGAAGGCTTGATTTCACGACTAAGCTTCAAAAGGGTTAATAATAATTGCACAATATATAGTAATTCAGTGCAATAGATAGTTGCTGAATTTCTAATTGAGGCTTAATTCTGCCAGCTAATTTTTAATGCTTAATTTGACACTTTCTTTATAAGGCAAATAATTAATACTATTTTTTTTGTTTGGCTAGGATATCATCATTTGGAACTAATAGCACAAATGCTTCTCAGTCACAAGACAATTATTCTTCCGACACATTTTTTGTAGATGGATGGAGCGGAATCTCTCTGGAATATTCCGTTGATTGGCCTCTCCAACTTTTCTTCACTCAAGAAGTCATCTCCAAGTATTTTCTTTTTCTTCTTACGATCTCTTCTAATCTATATGTTTTACAGATTCTAACAATGGTCTTTCAACGTTGCGATTATTTATTGTATATAAAACGAGCAATGGATTTTCAATTCTCCAGGGCTATGTGAAGTTTTTATTTTAGGAAATTTGCAAAAAAAAGAAACCTATATTATGCCAAACTTTCAAAAAGCCCCTGCATTATTGAAAATTGCAAAAAGCCCAGCCGTTAATTTGAACCCAACACTGTTAATTTTATTCCTTAATTATTTGAAAAATAATTCTTAATGATTATTTAGCATCTCTCTCCTCTTTCTTACTTCTTTACAAATATCATTTTTAAAATTTAATGAACATATTATCTTTGCATTGAATGTGAATAAATGTTTGATTAGAAAGTTGTTAATTAACATTAAGAGAGCACATTCATTTCAATTGTCCTCAAATTAAAAAAAAAATTAAGAGAGAGATTAATGAAAGTATAAAAAATGTAGCTTCTAACTAACCTCTGGAGCTTTTTTGCAATTTTAACAATAATGCGTTGTTTCTTTTTGCAAGTTTCAACAATGCAGGAGTACTTTTGCAAATCTCTCTTCTATATATTCTTTACTTTGGTACACATGAAATTATTCCGAGATCAAACCCTAACTCTTACCCCCACATCCTCTATTTCCAGATACCGAACGGTTTTCCAATATCTTATCAAACTCAAAAGAACTCAAATGGAGCTGGAGAGGTCCTGGGCCGCGGTGATCCAGCAGGACCACGCGGACTTCTCGAACCACAAGAAGGACAAGTACAGCACGCCGGCTTGTACGCTGAGGATGACGCGGCACCAGCCGATGTGGCGGATCAGGGAGCACATGATTTTCCTCATCAGGAACCTTCAGTTTTACATTCAGGTATTGGGGGGTTTTGTTTTAGATGCTACAAAAGGGAAAAGTTATGGATAGTTTTATAAAACATTGGGAAATATCATTATTTGAGCTCTGGTATAGATTATGCAATTAAGTTTAAATTAAGCTTAATTGAGCCAAACTAGATTCTTGACGTGAACTCAGAATCTAGAGATTGTAATAGATGATCTCTCAAGTAAAAAAATAAAAATATTATCCTTATGAAGAAAATAGTAAATTTTGATAGAATCGGATTGAGAAAACAATACAAATTAAAATAATCATAAGGAATTAATCATAAAGAATTATGTTTCACCATTTTACCTCCATTTGTAAATATTGCCTTCGATAATTTAACGAAGAAACTTCCGCTACAACTTAATTAAGTTGAAAATGACATTGGTCATTTGAACGTTCTTTTTGTAGCAATTTCTCCATTGGTGACAACACAAAATAAATAATTGTATTTCTCATGTTAGAAAGCAACAATTTTATTTATGCGGGAAATAGTATTTGTATTGGTAGATTTCTTTAATGTTTTTCGATATTGTTTCAAGGAAGGTTTCACAAATATCATATAATGAAAACATATTACTTGTTTATTCAGTTCCTTCCAACATTTCACGAGATGCTCGTAGTGAAAATATGAGCTGTAAATCCACACATAATTAACTAGTCTACTTTTGTCTAGAAAGAGTAAAATATTTTTTGTTCGTGCTATGAACTCAACTAGTTTTAGTTGTGGTCAAGAATGCTATCTATATATTATAGTAGCCAACATAATTCATTCTAGTTGTGGCAAGAATACTATTTATTATAGTAACTAACATAACAAGCGCTGTTGGCATGACATGCATGTGTTTCCATGATAAAAAGAATGAACAAGTTAGCACTTTAGTCATGATATGAAATATGCATTGATTGGTAAAGGGGTCACTCCGAATGCATTTTTTTGGATTTGTAAATACACATTTATTTTGTAGGAAATATATGAAACAAAAATTCGAGGAACATTCAATTGTAACTTCAAATAAGCAACCTTTGATACAAATTTTTTCTAACAAAACTTCAAAGTGAAATAAATTAAACTTTATAATTCCATCTATCAAACATATTTAAAAATGCCAACTATATATATAAATAACATTTGAACAAACCACATTTCTCTCTTTTACACGGACCAAATAAAAAAATCCTAAAATCTCACCCATGACTGACATGAACTTCTCAAAAGCCTAATTGGTTTTGTCCTTTTTGTATCTAAAAGTGTTTTTAATTCATATGAAAGTTGTGGTTTCTCAACAAAACTAAAATGTGATAATATTTTACTATGTACAGTATTGCATGATAATGTTATGTGGCAATAATCTCATATTGACTAATTGAACCCTGATGTAACCCAATAAGTCTTCAGATTAACCTTAACTGTCCAATTACACAAAAATAAGTTGTGAAAAAATAAGGACTAATATCTAATCTCACATTTATAATATTTTGTTATTTGTTCTTTTGTGTGTAATTAAGGGATTAGGCAGTGATCATGTTTAATATGAGACTTAAATATTAATTTCTGGCTGTAAATAACGCTTAATTTCTCTCTCTCACACACACTCTCTCTCTACAGGTTGATGTAATAGAGTCTCAGTGGAATGTATTACAAGCTCATGTGCAAGATTCGCATGATTTCACCGAATTAGTTAGCTTCCATCAAGAGTACGCCCATTACTTAATTTCATTACTTCCATTTATCCAGTTTTTGTTTAACATAATTTCTTTCTCATTTTCACTTTTCTGATTTATCAGGTATTTGTTGGCTCTAATTTCACAATCGTTTCTAGATATCGGTTCTCTCTCTAGAATTCTAGACAGCATTATGAAATTGTGTCTCCAGTTTTGTTGGACCCTTGAGCAATCTGAGAGCAACTCAACCTTATCTGAACTCAAAGCAATAACTGAGGTAACCTTTTGTTAATAATGAATCAAACTATTTGTTTTATATTATTTCATAAATATATATAATGTATGTTTTTGTGAAATTTAGGAGTTCAATAAGAAGTCGAATTCGCTGTATACAATTTTAAGAAGCACTCGGATTGCTGGGACCCAAAGAGCACCTTTCCTTAGGCAATTTTTAATGCGACTAAACTTCAATAAGTTTTTTGAGGTAATTTCATCTTTTCATTTAAAGCTATCATATTTACATATATGCCATTTGAAACTTTATCGTTACATCTATGGCTTATAAAACATTGTCTCTTTCAATAGTAAATAACAATTTTTGTTATGTAACTGTATCAAAGAGTTCTATTTATTGATATTCACCCCCTTTCTAATTAAATACAATTACATATTCCCTCCAAAAATTAATTAAAAATAAAACATATATTTTCTCCTCAAAATGGCAACCCTACCCTAATATTTCCTCCACACTATACGTGATATTGAAGGAGATTCATAACAATAATAAATAATAGATCATTCATCTCAAACTACTTAAATAATAATTAAGTCCTAGCTCTTGTTCATTTGAGAAATTATATATATATATGAAAGTTTTTGATATGAAAGTTTTCGTCATATATTTAGAAATAATGCTTACTATTGTGTTGCCAAAAATGTAGAATTGTATATTATTTGTTGATGGTTGAGTACACCTTTTCAATTCATAAGAAAAAGAATTAATTAAATTTGTTGAATTAAAAAATCTTTGAAGTCTGCATTTACATTCATTTAATTTCTGTAATTTCCTTTTGGCAGGATACTGCTAGAGGAGCCATCCCTGAATAACAACTTGTACATTTTGATTGCTTCTATATTTGCTGTATTTTGTTTTTGTTAAGTTAGTATTGATTACCATTATTTTTCTTGTATGACCTAATGTTTCATGCCTTTTTTGTTGAATGTAAAAGAAAAGACTCTATAGTCTGACTTTTATTATTTCCTAGAAATAAGATTCAATTCAAAAGGAAGATGTTTAACCCAGGTGTTGGTTGGTATTTTTGTTTTTGTACTTAAGACTTTAACCCAAATATTGATTATGACTGGGATTAGAATGCTAAATTTTATTTCCCAGATGTTGATACAAATATATGGAATTCAAAATTGTTTTACATTATTAGTTAAACTCTCTTTTATTTGCTCGGTCGAACAAAATAGCTACATACCGGGAAAGAAGTTACGGAAGGATTCTTAAGAATTGTAATTGTATCTTCTTTTGTGATTCTTTATATGTCAATATTTGGTTTTCCGACATAAGATGCACATGGCAATTTGTGTAACAAGGTACAATATTCAGTTGAAACATAGTGGCGCATGTTTTTGAGGAATTATTGGATGCATGCGACTGTAAATAATAAATTTTGATTAAAATCAATTGTTTTTTTTTTGAAATTGTAGCCAAAAAGGTTATTTAAGACTTTCATTAAAAAGTAAAAAGTTACTGCATATTAGAGATTACAAATAAAACTTTTTAAAAAAGTTCTCTCTTCATTTATCCCTCCCTATTCCGACCCCAATTCTCCCGCCCTTCATTCCCTTTGTTTCTCCAATAACCCGAAAAATCAACAGTTAAAACAAGTTTTCTTATGCTCCCATGGGTAGTATTGGTGGAGTAATATCCTCCCTTGCCTCTTTGGCTGCCGGATTGTTGCTTAGAAGTGGAAGCTCTTCATCATCTACGTCAGACGAAGGTCCGCGAATTGACGAAGAGATCAATAAGCTGATGCGCATGCTAGAGAGGCTAAAAGCAACACTTTATGATGCAGAGGAGAGGGAGATCAGGGACAAATCTGTGAAGTTGTGGCTCAAGGAGCTCAAGGAAGTTATTTATGCTGCAGAGGACATCCTTGATGAGTATCGGTATGAAGTGTTGCGGGCCGAAGTAGAGGCAAGAAATGCTTCTGCAGAAAATTCTCGTAAGAGGAAGAAATTGGAGGTAACTACTCAATGACATTAATAGAATCATGAATCTTGAAGTGTTTTGTTTTCTTTTTATTGTTTATTTTTTTATAATTGAGTCCTAAATATTGAGTTCTTGCCCGAAAGACATAATTTTTGAGGCCATTTATTTGTACATGTGCAAGGAGTGTATGACAGTACGTCTTGTACTTTTATATACCAGGACCACGTGGCAGTGGTATTAAAGTTTACCAAATATAGTGATACACCAACAATTACAACTAATTTGTTCATATTTTGTTCAGCTACATGAGGGGATGGCAGATCGGATCAAGAAAACCATCGACATGTTCAATGAAATAGCATACCATCGGGACGCACTTCAGCTACGCGAGGATGATGGGCCTAGGCACTGTAATGATGAAATGCGCGCAACTCTGATGAGCAGTTTGGTTGTTGAATCAAATATTTTTGGGAGAGAGAAGGATAAGGAGAAACTGATCAATTTACTATGCTCAGATAGTAATAGTGGTGATGTTGTTTCGGTAGTGACCATTGTTGGCATGGGGGGGTTGGGAAAAACCACGGTTGCACAATTGGTGTACAAGGATCCCAGGATCCGGCAAAAATTTTACTTATTTGGGTGGGTATGTGTTTCTGAGAATAATATGTGGTCCCAGTTGTATTCTAGTATAGCACCAGAAACAAATAAAAAAAAATTAAATTTTCATATATTTCTAAATCCTTTGTTTAATTTCTTAAATTCATGTCTTATGTTACTTATAATCAACAAAATGAAAATAAAGTGCTAAACTACGCCTAATTTGCATTGACTTCCAAATCGTCGCGCGGATATGACTCGTCACTGATCTTGCTGAGGTTATTTCGCCGGTGGATGGAGAAGGCTGACATTACCGGATAAAACACCAATCCCCTTTCACAACCCCATCCAGTCACGTACCGGCCACAAAACCAGCACAAAATCAACCCCGTACAAACCCGTACCGGTCACGTACCAGCAACAAAACTGGTACCAAATCAGACCCGTACCAGTCTCATACCAGATGCGTACCACCACCAAATCAGTCCAGTACCAGCCCCGTACCAACCAGAAACTTCAGTTCAAAGCTAAATTAAAACCACCCCAAAACAATCACTGCAAAATCAGTCCAAAGCTAAACCGAAATCTGCCCCCTTTCCCATCTCCGGTCATGGAGAGAAATTTCATCGCCGGTCATGAGAGAGATCTCATGCAAATATCTTATCACTGGTCGTGATTGCGCAAAAAGAGAGATTGTGCAAAAAAGAGATCTGGCCGTCGTCGTGCAGAGATCCGGTCGCGGCTCGAATTCTAGCAACAAGATATCACGCATTGCCGTTCAGCTTAGGGTTTTGTCACTGTCACAAACTGCCAATTGGTGGAGAAGTAGAGGGTGCCAGAGAGTTTCGACTTTCCAAGCAGATCATGTAAGGGAGAAGCAAAAAGGAGAAGAAAGCGAGCTCAATTGTTTGATTTAAGAAGTTATGTAGTACATGTAACTATGAATCCCCAAGTTGCGCTTTACAGACTCGCACTACAAAATATACATATTTTATTGCAAAATACACCAAATCGAACAATATAAATAAATCAATGAAGGCATGAATTATCAACTACATGTAATTCAAAATATGTTAATATCTCCAAAACCCTAACTTTTACTTCCATACCCTTCATTATCAGGTACTGAACAGTTTTCAATACCTAATTAAACTCAAAAGAACACAAATGGAACTGGAGAACTCCTGGGCCTCGGTGATACAGCAGGACCACGCGAATTTCAGCCAGCTTCCGTGCTGAGGATGACGATGCATCAGCCCAGGTGGCGAATTAGGAAGCACATGATTTTTCTCATCAGGAATCTTCAGTTTTACATTCAGGTATTGGAGTTTTTCAATTTTATATATTGTTTTCTCATTTTTTATACTGTTTTGCCATTTTATATACTGTTGTTTATTCTTTGTGTATTTTTTATTTTTTTCTTTTTATATACTGTTTTCGACTTTACATACAGTTTTCCTATTTTTATATACTGTTTCACTTTTTATGTATATACTGTTATTAGAAAATAAATTATATATATTGTTATGTATATATTGTTATTAGAAAATAAATTATATATACTGTTATTAGATTCGTCTTGAACAGTCGTGGATACTGCTCAATCAGGTCCCGTTTTATAGAACATGAGAAATATCATTATTTGAGCTCTGGTATTGATTATGCAATTAAGTTTAAATTAAGCTTAATTGAGCCTAAGTAGATTCTTGGCATGAACTCGGAATCTAGAGATTGTAATAGATGATCTCTCAAGTAAAAAATAAAAATATTATCCTTATGAAAAAAATTGTAAAATTTGATAGAACCAAATTGAGAGAGTAATACAAATTAAAATAGTCATTAAAAATTTATCAAATCGTAAACTTGGACATTGCCGATGCGGTCAACGTGAAATCTGGATCTTTTGACCTTTTTTTTATTTTTATATTAGGCATTCTTTTGTTCTTGAATTGAGATTCATTTTTATCCCCATTTTGAAATATTGCCTTCGATAATTTTAAGAAACTTCTGTTACAGCTTAATTAAGTTGAAAATGACATTGATCTTTTGAATGTTCTTTTTGTAGCACTTTCTCCATTGGTGATAACAGAAAATTCAGCACAATATTTCTCATATCAGAAAGCAACATTTTTATTTATGCAGGAAATGGTATTTGTAACATTAAATATTTTTAATGTTTTCTACTATTATTTCGTTGCCGGCCACACAAATATCATATTATGATGAAAACATATTATTTGTTTATTCAGTTCCTTCCAACATTTCACGAGAGATTCGTATTAAGAATATGAGTGGTAAATCCCCACATAATTAACTAGTGTTCTTTTGACCAAAAAGAGAATTTTTTTTGGTTCGTGCTATAAACTCAACTAATTTTAGTTGTGGTTAAGAATATTGTTTATATATTATAGTAACCAACACGATTCATTGTAGTTCTGGGCAAGAATACTATTTATATATTAAAGAAACTAACATAAAAAGCGAATTAGGCATGCCATGCATGTGTTGCCATGGTAAAAAAAATGAACAAAGTTAGCAATATAGTCATGATATGAATATGCATTGGTGAAGGGGTCACTTCAAATGCATTTTTTGGTATTTGTAAATACAGATTTATTTTGTTAAAATCTTTGAAACAAAAACTCAAGAAACATTGTAAGTTACAAATAAGCAACCTTTAATACAATTTTTTTTCCAACAAAAGTTTATAGTTAAATAAATTAAACTTTATATTTCCATCTATCAAACATATTTAAAAACACCAAAAATAAAAACTCCCAAAATTTCCCTCACTGACGCGAACTTCTGGAAAACCTAATCGGTTTCGTCCTTTTGTATCTAAAGGTGTTTTTGATGCATGTGAAAGTTGTAATTCTTAAGAAAACTAAAATATGTGATCACATGTTTAATATTGCATGATAATGTTATGTGGCAATAAATAATAATCTCATGTTGACTAAAATATGTTGAAGAAAATAAGGACTAATATAAGATAATCAAATTTATAATGTTTTGACTATTTGGAATTTCTTGGACTAATTAAGGGATTGGGTAGAGATCATGCTTTAATATATATGAGGCCTAATACTAATTTTCGGCTGTTAATGACACGTAATTTCTCTCTCTCACTCTCTCTCTACAGGTTGATGTAATAGAGTCTGAGTGGAATGTATTACAAGCTCATGTGCAAGATTCACATGATTTTACCGAATTAGTTAGCTTCCATCAAGAGTACGCCCATTACTTAATTTCTTTTAAATGTGATTAGGGCTGCAACTGGGGCGGGTTTGGGGTGGGTATACTCTTCCCATTACCCAATCAATCTATCTTGGATATTACCCGTCCCATTATCCATATATTTAATGGGTATATTTTTATACCCATCCCCATCCCATGGATATTATCCGTCCCGTGGATATACTTGTTACCCGTAAAGAAATTATACTAAAAAAAATAAATTCAGCTAAATTAATATAAAAATACGAAACACCAAGTCCATCAAATTCTTTGATTTCAAAAAAACACATACCAATAATAAGTACAATAAAACCAAAGAAACTATAGAACATATTCAAAACCAAACATACCAAAATCCGATAAAACACATTTAGCAAAATCAAATATACCAAAATCCTACAAGCATCGGAACAAATTTGAATTATTAAATATCCAAACAAATTTAAAATAGTGGGTATCCCCGTGGGCAACGGGTATGGGTATTCCCATAGTTGAATAGGTCCCGGTACCCAACCCCAACCCGACCTCGGGACAAATTTCTTAACCATACCCACCCCATGGGTAAAATAAATGGATAATATCCGTCCCATTTGGGTCGGGTACGCATTGGGGATGGGTACTCCCCCCCCCCCCCCCCCCCCCCCCCCAATTGCAGCCCTAAATGTGATTTCATTATAATAGACTAAAGTAAAGGGACTAATGGTGCATGTATCCCATAAATTTTTTTCTAGACCAAAACCCTAACTGGTACGTCCACATCCTCTATTTTCAGGTACCGAACAGTTTTCCAATACCTCATCAAACTCAAAAGAACTCAAATGGCGCTGGAGAGGTCCTGGGCCGCGGTGATCCAGCAGGACCATGCGGACTTCTCGAATCACAAAAAGGACAAGTACACTACGCCGGCTTCTGCGCTGAGGATGACGCGGCATCAGCCCATGTGGTGGATCAGGGATCACATGATTTTCCTCATCCGGAACATTCAGTTTTATATTCAGGTATTGAAGGATTTTGTTTTGTTGGAATGGTTTTGTTTTATAAAATGTGGGAAATATCATTTTTTGGGCTCTGGTATAGAAATGCAATTAAGTTTAAATTGAGCTTAATTGGGACAAACTGATTTCTGGACTCGAACTAGGAATCTAGAGATTGCAATAGATGATCTCTCAAGTAGAAAAATAAAAATATTATCTTTATGAAGAAAATAGTAAATTTTGATATAATCAGATTGAGAAAACAATACAAATTAAAATAATCATGGGAAATTAATCAAATTGTGAACTTGGACATTGCGGATGCCATCAACGTGGAATCTGGATCTCTTGACTTTCTTTTTCATGTCAGGCGTTCTCTTGATCTTGAATTGAGATTCATAAAGAATTATGTTTCACCTTTTTATCCCCATTCTAAAATATTGCCTTCAATAATTTAACTAAGAAACTTCCGTTGTAGCTTATTTAAGTTGAAAATGACATTGGTTGTTTGAACGTTCTTTTTGTAGCACTTTTTCCATTGGTGATGACACAAATAGAGCATTAGCGTTTCTTGTATTAGAAAGCAATAATTTTATTTATGTTAGAAATGATATTTGTATTGGTAGATTTCTTTAATCTGTTTCGGTAATGTTTCATGGCAGGTAGCACAAATACCATATAATAAATGCATATTATTTGTGTATTCAGTTCCTTCCAACCTCTCACGAGATGTTCTTAGTAATAATATGAGTTGTAAATCCACACATAATTAACTAGTCTTCTTTCGTCAAAAAAGAGTAAAATAATTTTTTTTGTCGTGTTATAAACTCGATTCATTTTATTTGTAGGCAAGAATATTATTTATATATTACAGCAACCAACCGAACAAGCCCTTTTGGCATGACATGCATGTATTGCCATGAATATGATAAAAAGAATGAACAAGTTAACATTCTAGTCATGTGGAATATGCATTGTTTGTCTCACTCAAAATGCATTTTTTGGGATTTGTAAATACACATTTATTTTGTAAGAAATCTATGAAACCAAAAACTCGAGAAACGTTCAATTATAACTTCTTGCTTTTGTCGACCTCACTTCTTCCACCTTTTTCACTGTAGCTTATGCTAGGCAAATAAGCAACTTTTCATACAAAAATGTTCCAACAAAACTTTTTTGTTAAATAAATTAAACTCTATAGTTCTATCCACCAAACATATTTAAAAACACCAACTATATATATAAACAACATTTGAACAAACCACATTCCTCTTTTTTACACAAACCAAATAAACAATCGCAAAATGAACCTTGCTGTAACCCAATTCTTCTCTGATTAACCATGTCGAAAACATTATTTCTTTCGTCCTTTTTGTATCTAAAAAGTGTTCTGATTCTTTTGGAAGTTGTAATTTCTCAAGAAAACTAAAATATGTGAATCACTTTATTATATTTAATATTGCATGATAATGTTATGTGGCAACAATCTCATGTTGACTGGACTAATGAACCGTGCTGTAACCCAATTCTTCTCACAGATTAACCGTAAGTTTCCAATTACACAAAAAAAAAAGCTGTGAAAAAACAAGGACTAATATATGATCTCACAATATAATGTTTTAGTTATATGCCCTTTTTGTGTCGAATTATGGAATTAGGCAAATCGTGTTTTAATATGAGGCTTAAATATGACTTTCTGGTTGTAAATGACACTTAATTTCTCTCACTCTCTCACTCTCTACAGGTTGATGTAATAGAGTCTTAGTGGAATGTATTGCAAGCTCATGTGCAAGATTCGCATGATTTCACTGAATTAGTTAGCTTCCATCAAGGATTCAAGAGTACAAACTTTCTTTAATTTCATTAGTATTTATTACTTTCTCCTGTTTTGATATTGATCCACTTGGCAATTCATGGCAACTTTCATTTATTTTTGTATTTAACATAATTTCTTTCTCATTTTCCCTTTTTCTGATTTTTCAGGTATTTGTTGGCTGTAATCTCTTTTTTTTTACGGTGCTGCTGCAAGTTGCAGCAAGTTCAATTCATTTAAATAATAAAAAAGAGATTACAAGAAGAGGTAACCACCTGAGATCAGTTACCCTAACATCAATATGGACGATCTCCCTAACAGTGTTTACTCCAGAGATCTGCTTCGTCGAGTGCTTTTCGAGCGATTGCTAGCGGAGTTCTTCGACGGGCGTTGAAAATCCTTTGGTTGCGTTCCTTCCATATGTTCCAGTTTATGGCCGCCCACAATGTCTCCCATTTCTTTCGCCTTTGCTGTCCCATTCGCTTCTTATTGTCCAGCCATGAGGAAGTAAAATCGTGACCTCCTTGTGGCATGGCAGTAGAAATGTTGTTATACCGGTTGGCTAGTCTCCAAGTCGAGACTGTGAATGAGCAAGATATCAGGAGGTGGTCCCTTGTTTCAAAGGTGGAACCGCATAGACTACAGGTCTGCTCATGAGGCCATCCTTTTTTCCATAGATTGTCCGCCGTGTTAATCTTGTTGTGGCATGCAAGCCAAGAGAAGAATTTTACCTTTGGCAGTATTTTCATTTTCCATAAATCCTTTTGCCAGTGACACTTTATGCCGGGGTTAATGAGGAAGTTATAGGCCGATTTAGAAGAAAACGAGCCATCCTTGTTCCATCTCCACGAGAGAGGTTGAGCGGGATCTTGACCTGACGTGCTAGCTTTGTATGAGGGAAGAAGCTTAGTGAGGTCTTTCATGAAGAAGGAGAGATTTTGCAGGTTTATTTCTTTAAGATCTGTCGTACCCGTGATCCCATAGAGTAGATGCGCAAAGTGGGCCCATAGGCCTGCTGGATCCTTGTCAAGTTTCCATAACCATTTTAGAAGGAGTGCATTGTTTTGGGTTTCAAGATTAGCTATGCCAAGTCCGCCCGACTCTTTAGGGAGCTTGACCCTTCCCCATCTTAAGAGACAATTTCCGGGGTTGCATGGGTCATTTCCTTTCCAAAGAAATGCTCGCATGAGACGTTCTATTTGTTTTATGACCCATTTCGGTATTTTAATTGTTTGCATAAGATAAATAGATATTGCACTTAGCGTAGCTTTTATTAACATAAGCCTCCCACCCTTTGAGAGAAGCCGGCCTTTCCATGCCGAGATCCGAATTTGTACCCTTTTGATGATAGGCAAGAATGAACTTCTTTTAGGTCCTCTTAGCAAAAGAGGAAGGCCTAAGTAGTTGATTGGAAGCGTCATTTTTCCGCAAGCAAGAATAGAGGAAACTGTGGGATGAAAGGGTTCGGGGATGGCAATCGGGAAAAAAGAGTTTTTGTCCAAATTGATTGCAAGGCCCGTTATCTCTGAAAAGAGTTGGAGCGTGTAAGCCACGTTTTTAAGGTTGTCCGGATGACCCTCGACGAAGAACACTGTATCGTCGGCATATTGAATGACTTGCGTCGGAATCGATGAAATATTGACCATAAGAGGGTCTATCGCTCTAATTAGCGGTTGGATAATGTTTATGGCAATATTAAAGAGAAGAGGGGAGAGCGGGTCGCCTTGGTGCACCCCTCTTTGGTGGAAGAAGAAAGGTGAATTTATCCCGTCGGACTTGAGAGAGGAGGAGGACGTAATCAATAGTTGATGAATCCAAGTGATCCATCTATCGGGAAAGCCTTGCGCTTTCATGAGAGGGAGAAGAAATTGCCATGATATAAAAAGCCTTGGCAAAATCGATCTTAAACATAACCGACGGGATCTTGTTCTTATGAAAGAAACGTAGCAGTTCTCTAGTCACTAAGAAGGTCTCAGAGATGGGCCTAGTTTAGGGTTGCCGGCGGTATAAAAGTGAGATCATACGTGGCAACCACCACTGTTAAGGTCTCCATAGAGGATAATTGGACTAAGGGACCATGATCTAATACTTTCCCGATCGATCCAAAGATGGAATCAAGGTCTTCCTCTCGCCAATTAAGAACAGGGAGGTTTGATAGTTGAAACCAAATTTTGTGATTGAAAACTAGTACCTCGACATCAATGGCTGTAGACCATTCGTAGCAGACGAATTCCGCTTGTTGGAGAGGTGCCGTATGGTTTGCAAGGAAGTCATCTCTATCCATTTTCTCCGGGAGCGTCGCGGAGGCATCGGCCAAACCAAGAAGGATGATTTGGGTCCGGCGGGAAGACTAGGGGAGCAGTCGGGGTGGGAAGTAGTGGTTCGGTGATGGTTGGGGGGGACAGTGGCCTTTTTCGAGCAGGGAGCCGACTGGATGATGCGAAGTTGGTCGGCGGTGGGTTTGTGCTCTGCCTAGGTTGACGAGTGTGGTGCGGCTGGGGTTGTGAGGTGGGAAGAGAGGAGGGGAATCTTGGGTGAGAAGTGTTCGTTATCGGAGGTCGGTTATAGTGGTTCCGACGAGGTGCATGCAGGCCCCGTCTGTCGGCCTGGTTTGCATTTGTGCCGGAGTATCTTCCTGGTTGACGGTTATTGGGGGTTGAGTTGTTGTTGGACCACGACGGCTAAACATGGTGTTTTTGGGTTTGTAATGGTACTGTAGCTAGTAAATGGTTTGGGGGAGAAGATACTATAGAAATGGGATCTCTTATAAGGAGTAAATGGATGGCATAATGGAGTGATTTGTCTTACCACCTGTCGCCATCCATTTTCCACTTCTATCACCTTCCACTTTCCCCTCTTTGTCCCCCCCCCCCCCCCCCCCCCCCCCCCCCAAATTCAAATTTATATATGAGCCTCAATTTGTTCCCATTCCAAAAACGCAATTGATTATTTTTGGCTGTAGTCTCACAGTTTTTTTTTTTTTTTTTATGCTCTAGGAGGCGATCTGCCTCTCTGAGATTTTCATTAGTTAAAACCGGTATCTTATAAGTCTTTTTTGAAAAATTAAAGAAAGAAATAAAATTATTTACAGAATTCTCACAATCGTTTCTAGATATCGTTTTTCTCTCTAGAATTCTAGACAGCATTATGAAACTGTGTCTTCAGTTTTGCTGGACCCAAGACAAATTCGCTGTATACAATTTTAAGAAGCACTCGGATTGCTGGGACCCAAAGAGCATCTTTCCTTAGGCAAATTTTGATGCGACTGAACTTCAATAAGTTTTTTGAGGTAATTTCATCTTTTAATTTAAAGCTATCATATTTACATATATGCCATTTGAAACTTTATCGTTACATCTATGGCTTATAAAACATTCTCTCTTTCAATAGTAAATAACAATTTCTGTAAATAAAGAGTTCTATTTATTGATATTCACCCCCTTTGTAATTAACTACAATTACATATTCCCTCCAAAAATTAATTAAAAATAAAACATATATTTTCTCCTCAAAATGGCAACCCTAACCTAATATTTCCTCCACACTATATATGATATTGAAGGAGCTTCGTAACAATAATAAATAACAGATCATCCGTCTCAAACTACTTCAACCATATAATAATTAAGTCCTAGCTCTTGTTCATTTGAGAAATTATGTGTTGAGAAATTATCTGTAGATATGAAAGTTTTTGTCAGATATTTAGAAATAATGCCCAGTATTGTGTTGCCAAAAATGTAGAATTATATATTATTTGTTGATGGTTGAGTACACCTTTTTAATTAATAAGAAAAAGAATTAATTAAATTTGTTGAATTAAGAAAATCTTTGAATTATGCATTTACATTCATTTAATTTCTGTAATTTCCTTTTGTCAGGATACTGCTAGAGGAGCCATCCCTGAATAACAACTTGTGCATTTTGATTGCTTCTATATTTGTTGTTTTTTGGTTTTGTTAAGTTAGTATTGATTACCATTATTTTTAGGGATGTTCATTTGAGTGTTCAGGTTTAAACCGAATAGAATAAGGCAAATTGAATGAATAATTAATAGTCAAATCCAATTGAACCGACCAATGTATCATCTTGGAGTGAAGAAACACAAATGAGCAAGAATTGATTTATTTGGTTTAAATTTAAAGTATTTGTTAATGTAAGTCAAGTCAATTTTCAAAAAAATTTGGAGTGTGGTCAAACAACCCAAAAAATGTATTAGATTCTGTTTATTTGGTCGGTTAGATTTATGTGGTTTGCCAAAAAGAAACTCAATGACACGGTGTTCAGAACATTTAAATATCTATGGTCAGGGCCGGCCTCAGTATAGAAAAAAAAAAGATCATGATTTAGGATCTAGAATTTTAAAAAACTCTATTTTTTGTATTTAATGGTAATAGTAGCATTAATTTTTTAATTAATCCAATATAAATTAGAGCAATAAATCAACTAAAGGCCCATGAAATATAAGATTCAATTCAAATTCTTAAACTTAATGGCGATACTTAACTGAGGCATTGGTATGTTGATTTCTCTTTTTTTTTTGACCTGCTTGACATTTCTTTTGACCTGCTTGACATTTCTTTGCATAATTGCTAAAAGGAAATTACAAAACTAAAGTGTTAATTAGGGCTGGAATTAATATGCTGAATTTTATTCCCAGTTGATGCAATGTATGGAATTCAAAGTTCTTTTATATTATTACTTGAACTCTCTTTTATTTCTTTTGGTCGATCAAAATAGCTACATATCAAGGAAAAAAAAGCTACCGTAGGATTCTTAAGAATCGTAATTGCCTCATCTTTTATGCTTGGCACAATATGTTGAAACATGATGGGGCATGCTTTCAAGGGATATGTTATTGTAAATACTAAATTTGTTTGAAATCTATTCTTTCATTTAAGAAATTATGAAGTATATATATTTATAATCCCCAAATCGGCACTTTACAAACTCACACTACAAAATGCACATAGATGAAGTAATGAAGACATGAATTATCAACTAAATATAGTTCAAAATGCTAAATCCCCCAAAATGAAACGTGTGCCCTGGTGCGCACCAGGAAACATTTCTCACATTATATTGGTAAATGAATGATGATGGGCAAATAGTTTTCTTTTTTGAAGCAACTTCTAAACTTTTGTTAAAATATAACTTCAACTTTAAATTGTACAAATAGCTTTTTCAAGCTTTTGGCTGCACTTTTTGTTTTGCTTTTCATTAGAAAGAGGGGACTCACAAAAACAACTTGGTTTTCATTCTTAAAAGTTAAAAAAAGCTATTCGTATAAATTTAACTATGAGAATATTATTCTAGTGAATCATTTTTGTTGTGACATACACCTCAAAAGAGAAACCACAACCACAACCACATTGAAATATAACATACAACAAGTATAAATTGTGTGATTTCATTACAATACACAACAAGTACAGATTCCGACCATATAATAGGTACACACACCATCATATTCAAACTATACCCCCAATCTCCCATTTCAAAGTCCGCTTAACATACCAAATTTTACACATCCAATTCACACAAATCCAAAAATCAACACGCCCAATTTCCACCACCCTT
Source organism: Juncus effusus (assembly GCA_027726005.1). NCBI lineage: Eukaryota > Viridiplantae > Streptophyta > Magnoliopsida > Poales > Juncaceae > Juncus > Juncus effusus. Next base: position 4,479,362 of record CM050910.1, on the reverse strand, counting down.
CCTACGCATTGGCGAGAACCTTACTAACAATCTCCTCACTCAGCGTGTTAATCTGCGCATTGAGGACCGTGATCGCCTCCTCCTTCTGCTTCTCGAGATTCGCCAGCGATTCCTGCAGCTCGGCCTCCATCACCGCCTGCCCTTCGTTCAGCATCGCCTCGAGCTCTTGCGTGGTCTCCTTCTTCATCTTGTTCAGCGCGGCCGCCACCTCGGCTCTGGCGGCCTTCATGATGGCTGCTGCCTGCTCCTCCATCTTCTTCACCTCTGATGACGTGTCCTTCACCTGTTGTTTCAAATATGTAAATATAATAAGGTCAATTTCCCTTATAAAGTGAAATGAATTTTCTATCCGTTCAACTTAACGTTCTGTCCAACTAAATGTTTATTGAACAAGAATACACTTATAAAAAAGTTTATACTTAATTTTCTTTAATCCAAAAGAATAAATGTGAAAATAATATTTTGAGGCATAGCATTTAAATATGTTCTTATAATATTTTACGATGTTATTTTAAAATATATTATTTCATTTTACGATATTATATTATGAAAATTTTATTCTTCTCTTTTATTTTTATGTAATTTTTTGTTTTATTTTAAAGGGTTGTTTAAAAAATTCCCTATAAATAATATGTGGCTATTAGAGTTCGTAAAAGCTTACCAGACTTGAAAGATCTATCCAAACCACAAGATCTATTAAGCCCAAGTTAGTCATCAAACTATGGAATTGAGATCCAAATTACCTTCAATTTGCCCTATAATTTTGGACCTAACTAAGACAGGTCTAGTAATGGCCCCTCTGGTTCCTAAATTGTTCAATTAAAGCTAGCCAATATGCAACTAGACCTCAATTTAGACAAAATCACCCTCAGTTAGGCAATTTAACAAACATAAAGCCCACAAGGTAAATTGACTGGTAATAATTTTTTTACTTTAATTTACCATTTTGTATCAATTCGCAAAATGGTATATGTTCATGGACACATGTAAAAAATACAAACATGTTATACACCTTTAAGCCAATGATAATTATGGAGTGAAACATTCCTGTATGTATTTTTTGTTCATGAGATACGACTTTTTATGTTTGCAACATCACCTCATTTAGCTCAGCACGAATCCTGGCATCACGATCATCCATGAAATTGCCGAGAGGCGTGAAGTACAACTTATCAAGCGCAACCATCAGCAGAAGAAACTCAATGGCAATGGCAGGCAGAGTCAAGTTAAAGTCGAACAGCGCCGCCTTCTCCATCTGCTCAGCCAGAGCGGGCAGAGGAGTCGAGGCCGCAATCATGGCCATTGAAGGGATGGTAGAGAAAAGAAGCTTGGCTGAGAGAGTTTTCTTCTGGGTGACATTTGAACTGTTGGGTTTGAGTTGGGCAACGACGGAGAGCTTGCGAGAGTTGTGCAACAATGGAGTTTGAGAGATTTTGGTGGTGGCCACGACTGTGCTCGCCATTGTTGAGAGAGTGAGTGATGAGAGCAATGAATTGTTTTTTTTTCTTTTGGATTTTGGAGTTTTTTTGAATGGAGGGGAGAGAGGGTTCTTCTATCCGTAATCTTTAATCTAAGCCGCAGAAATAAAACCAGGCCAGGAGGAGTTCTCCTTGTTTTTCTTTTCGGTAGTTTTTATTTATTTTTGGGATATTTGTATGCTTTGTGAAGGGGAAGAGAAGAGGTGAGTTATGTGGGTTGAGGAGGGCGAAATGGAAAAGAAATAAGGCTGAATAATTATAGTTGGATGGCCCAATTATTGGGGTTGGAGGATGAGCCCAAAAAAACCATTAATGTAAATGTATTTCTAGTATGTTGATAATCATCATCCTGGTTTGATGTACTTGATAATCCTATATTAAAGTAAATAAGAATTTTTCCAATATATATATATATATATATATATATATATATATATATTCCTATATATATAATATTATATATATATATATTAGATTTAATGTAAATCAAATATTAAATTAGATAAGAATTATAATTAGCATACAATATGCAAAATGTAAAAATTTCTGCAATGATGGTAACAAATTACCAATTTTTTTTTATGAGTTTTTGAATATTTTTTTTTTGGCCTATTATAATAATTGGAAAAATTCTTTACATTTTCAATATTATAAATGAGTTTTTTTAATAGGACAATTTAGAATGTGATAAATTATAAATATGAGGAGATAAAATTAGAATGTGATAATTTTTATTGATGCTAATCAACTTTTAAACAAATATTAAACGGCCAAGTAAATTGAAAATTTGTTTACCATCTAAATCCCTATATAGTAGTTCAAAAGCACTCAAAACCATTTAATGCCAGTAAATATCCATGCCACCTCTAAGATGGTGGGGGGTAGATAAGGGGCGCCAAATAAAGATCCTTTAATTATAAATGTCAGAAGATCAAGAGATCTCACATGAAATGGAGGGACCAGATGATGGCAACAGGTTTGGACTCTTAAAACAGAGTTTTTTATTTTTCCTTTTGAGTAGGGAATTGAATGAGAGAGAGAGAATGATTATTCCTCTACTGTGTCTCTATCACTCTTTCATATCTTTCTCTCTATTTAGATTAAGGTTTCTTTGGAAGCAATTTATGATTTTACAATCTTAGTATAATTTCATTGACAATCTTTCAACAATTTAACTTCATTTTTTAAACTCCTCAATTTTCTCCAAAAAAACTTAATTTGAAATAGAACTCTTATTACGTTTTTTCTAATTTCCGCAACATTTTTTTGGTTATAGTTTTTTTGTTTAAGCTGAAGGAAGGAATGTTATAAGATAGAACTCTTTTTCTATTTGTATAGAGGATCTCATATCAAATTAAATTTCAATCACAAATCATATATTATTTGAGTAGGAGAGAAATTTGTTGTAGGTTCTTTAGAGAGGAAAATGATGGAAATTATAAGCAAGAAGAATAAAATGGATTGTTTAATCAAGAAAAGAAGAAATTGGGTTGACATTATCTAAGAAATAAGGAAAGTTGATGAGAGTAGAGCCCACTAAATTAACTATTTTATTTCTTTCTGGCTTTCACTCAGTCAAATTGGTTCATTTTCATTTCACTCAAATTGTCTATTGTCTATTGTCATGTGCCTTGTGAGTCTCTTGTGAGTGGAGGTAGTAGTCAGCCAGCCCCCAACATTTATTACGTTTTTTCTAATTTCGGAAAGTACTAGGAGATGAACAGCAATGCATAATTTATGAAGCTATCAGGATCTTAGTATAATAGAGTAATGTAGACAAGAAATTTTAAAATTGAAGCAACATGGAAACAACATTTCAAATTTGATTTTATTAGCTAGTATATTTAAAACTATTAATTTAAAAATTGGTGTCATTTAGTTTGAGTTTCATAAAAGTTTGGCTGATACAACTTTATTTCATTCGTTTGTGTTAAGGTTTGAATCAGTAAAATTATTCTTACCGGCTTCTGAAAATTTGTCAAACTCTTGAATTTCAGCCTCAAATATTCTATAATTAATATTTCTTTTCCATTGATATTTATTTCATTATTTATTTCTTAATTCTTTTCCTATTAAATCCTCAAAATCTATTTCAAAAAAAAAAAAATCCCTCAAAATATTTTCTTTCTTACCCAGCCCCCAAACAAATGACCATACCAATACAAGTCAGAAAAATCCTAATCCATCATACATATATTATATACCTCCTCTATTTCTCCTTTCCCAGCAGAGAGAAGTAACTAATCTGGAATTTTTTTTTGTTTTAGCATTATTTTGAAGAATAATTAAACCTTTTTTTTGTTATTTGAGTCAGTGAACTCTGTATCTGCTTTGACTATCGTTTATGATATTTGGATTATGTTCTATTCAGGACTTGTTTTCATTTATTTGAATCATTGTTTGTGGTGTTGTTTTGCTCCCCTATCATCGATTATAGGGCATGTTTGATGTGGACTTCTAGATATAATGTATTTTCGATTATGAGGCTGTTTGGACGGTTGAATTAGAAATTACGTAAAAAAAATTATTCTTCCGCAATTGAATTTTCTACATTAGTGCTTGGATCTAAGAATATAAAATTACAGCTTATATTTTTTATTTTTGGAATAAAGAAGAAGAAACTACAACACTTGATAGTTTTTATGTTTGGACTGATCTAATTGAAAGTAAAATATATAGTTCTATTGTTGTTCTATTCTATATATTAGTTTTGTATCAACAGTTTATTCCATTTTATATATTATTTTTATTTATATATTTGTTTTTACAAAAATAAGAAATCATATGCTATTTTGCAAAAAAAGGGGTAGCATTGCACAATGGAAAATCTCATTGTGGGGTATCAAAACGTTAATTAATACACACATACAAAATGCACATATATAAAATGCAAACTGAAGAAAGAAAATATTTGAATCACATTCACATAACAAAAAAGTGGTATAATTGAGATTGCCAAAATGAAAAGAAACTCAAACACAACCCCAAACAAAACATCCACTATAGTTATACAAGAAAAAGCCAATTACATTCTCTAGGTGATATTGGAACATAATAAAATTATTTTACAAGAAATTTTATATCGTGTTACAAGAAGAAAAGATGTTAAGGGATTAATCACCAATTATAGTTGAAATTAACATTAAGGAGATAGCGCATCTTTATCTGATCCACATTGTATACTATATACTCATTGTATAGCAAGCTACCCTGAAAAATCAAAATCAAATTCAATCTTTTCAGAAACGTATGATTTGCAAACTCATTTATTAATATCTATAAAAGGCAAAGATATGTATGTACAACAGTCTATTCAAATCTTGGCTTAGTAAGCCACTAAGCCTTGTTAAAATCTATCGTCTTTAAAAATTTCGCGTAATTACCAAATTACACAAAAATATTGATTATTATTGAAAAAATGTGAAATATCTATAAATAAATAGAATTACCCCTTGACCGTCATCTTTTGGCTTTCCAAGTGGAACCGTCACACCATCTTCTATAGTCTCAATTTCAGATTTATCTGGAGCCGTTCTACCTACTCCTTTTGTGCTGTCAGAAAATTATAAACTTTGTCAAAATAAATAATTAAAGCTTAAGAATAAAGATAATTCGAAGAAAATATGAACCTGAGTTTGCCATTTGGCAGATTATTGGCGTCATATTTGGCATATAACAGCTCGTTCATATCACCTAACGCAACCTGGACATTAGAACCAAATTAACGCGAAAGATACACTTCTTTATCAATAAATTATATACTTACAATACATATATGAACTTCATAATTTCTTTAGTTATTATTAAGACAAACCTCGCAGAGTAAAAGAACACCAGATTTTGAAGATTTAGAGGCGTAACAATAATTAGCACTTTTTGAAAACATATCTGCAAAATAAACTCCTTTTCCAAACATGTATCCTGTTACTGGCGCTTCTGGTGGAGCAATTCTCAATCCTATTATCAAATTTAAAAAGAAAGATGTATTTATTATGTTTAATATTTAGTAAAGAAAAAGATGGATTGAGCCAATTTTAAATCTTTTGCAAACAAGTTATTTACAATTGATGAGAAACACTCTCACAATTTCGGGGCAAGGTGGTTTCTGTGATTCATGAATAAGTTCAAACTGTATTTTTTATTTACAAAAAATATGCAAATATTGGCAAAAGGGTGCAAAAAATTGTTTTGATTAAGAAACGAAAATTATAATTACCTTGAGAAAGAATACCGGTCCAATTAGTAAGCCTTGAACCATGCCAAAGAAGCATCCTATTTTTCGTACTAGAAAACTGCACAAAATAAAATAAAAAAATTAAATTAAATAAAGCAGCGATTTCATGTGCATGCTACAAAACCTTAATATACTAGATAAACCAAAATAAAATAGAGAACATAAAAAATATATCCTTACAAAACAAATCAAAATTATTTATTCCTCTATGGTTAAGCTTTTCCATTTCTTCAAATAGTTTGGGTATTTTTGTATAATTCAGGCAATTACATGAGATATTACTCATTTTGAATCATACAAAATGAAAAAATATCCTTGAAAGGAAAAAAAGAGTATAAAAAGAAAGAAGAAGATTAAATTAGATATGAAGAAATGATAAATATACCTTTTTGTATCGCTCATCTTCACCTTCCCTTGAAACTTTGAATAATTGCACAATATCCACAGTATAACTTGAGTGAGTTTTTGCATGTGTGTTCACTAAGTACTTTTGTATCTGCTCAAATTAAAAAGTAGTGTCATTAAATTCAAGAGAAATACGGTTTCCAGATTTTAATAATTACAAATGTTATTTTGGTGAGGTACGGTTTCCAGATTTTAATAATTACAAATGTTATTTTGGTGAGGTGCTTAAGTTTGCCAACTAATAAATGAATAAATGATACTTTGTAGACTATATAGAAAGGTCATTAAGGACTACTAAAGAGAAGGGTTGTTTAAATTGAAAATTTCGTAAGTCTCTAATTCAATATTTATTAATCTTTTCGCTTGTTTTCACTTTTTCGATATTTCACTTTTCTAGATGAAAAACTAATATTCAACTTTAAAAGTTTTAAAAGTGTTTAATTTTTTTCATTCTGATCCTCAAGAAATCATTAAATTAAGAAATAAAATTACCATGGAGAACTCATGTGAATTAGCATCAATTGGCTCAATGTCACATTTTAGTTGCTTGTACCGAGCATATATGGGATCATCCTACATTATTACAAGTTATAAATAAATAAATAAATTTATGGTAAAAGACAAAAAAACATATTTGAGAAAATTTCCATCTCAATTCCCTCTTTTATTACGGAAACTCTATAAATAACTATTAACAGATAATTGGGCATTTTCTTTAGGTAACAACATACATCTCGCCTTGAGTTACTTTTAGAAAATTTAATATTATTTACAATATAAAATTAACGAAAAATAATTATAAAATAAAATCTTGTAAATAAAATAAATTTAACCTCTGCATCTTCATCTTCCTCAAGAAGTTTAGTCGCGATTTCTATCTCTCCAAGAGCTTCAACCTTCAAATAATAATAATAATAATAATAATAATAATAATAATAATAATAATAATAATAATATTGTATTATATTATAGATAAAGAAAGAAATAGAAATTACCATTTCAAGCTTGTTTTTCAATTTTTGCGGAGTGTCAATAACAAATTCACCTGTCAATTTCAATTCCTCAAGTCATATAATAGAAACATTAAAAGAAACAAAAATTCAATGTAGAAAAGTAGAAACTTACGCATCTTTTTAAATCCAAAATCATGAGGAATCACTGTATAGAACTCTCTGAAATCAAAATAGCAAATTTGTTATACAAAACAAAATAAAACATAATTTGTACTCATGGTATCCATTTGAACAAGCCAAAATACTGTAAAAAGTTTATTTTTTTATTTGTTTTTTGTTAAGCTTGATTTGTGCTTGGATTCTATAAGGTATGTTGGTGCAGAAATTTTTGTACTAATTAGTGAAATGAGAGAAAATAAAAAATATAAAAAATACCCGCTTAGTTGTTCAAGTGTTGATCTATTGGCTTGGCCAATCACATCTGAGATTCTCTTCAAGACTTCATATCCCTATAGAAAAATATAAATATTAAAAAAAATTCAGTTGCTTTTAGGACCAGTCAGATCTCAATTCAGTTCAATTGCTTTTAGGTTTTCTTTCTATTTCAAGTTCAATTGAAGTTTTAGGCAGGAAATTAACTAAGTTTTAGGGTTAGATATTAATTTCCTGACAAGAAAATACGAAAAAGAATCCTATTAAAATCAATTCCAAGCATGAATTTCACCTTTAAAATAGTAGATTTGCTTAGCTTGCCTAGTGGTAACTTTTCAGCATTGTAACCTGAAAGGTTTACGAGGAAATAAAAATAAGTTAATAATAATATGCTGACATGGAAATAAAAGAATGTGCATGATCAATTGAGAATGATCCAAATCATATATTAATATATCTGAAGTAAAATATCAGTTAAATTAATACATGATTCACAATTTCTTTATATTTTGCAATTTGATCCCTCATTTTAAAAAATTACCGATCTCCATCATTTGCTGCTTCATCATGCTAACATTGCAAATTAGGGAAATAAAATCCGCAATTCTTCGCTCCAATTTCGTCTCTTTCGGTACCGCACTCGTCGACCCCTTCTCCTTTTTCTTCTTCTAAACAATAAAAAATAAGTAAACTAATCACTAAATTATAACAATAATAAACTATTCATATTCGCCATTTACGTTCAAAAATTACTTTCTACACCCCTAACTTCCATATACCCAAACAATCAATTTATCATTTACTTTACTTAAAAAATAAAATAAAAACAACTATGTTTATTATTTAATTTTTTGTTATACCTTTTTATCTTCCTTCTCTTCTTCTCCATAATTACAAAAAAATGTAAACTAATTACTAAATAATAGCAATAAAAACCTATTCATTTTTGTCATTTAAGTCCGAGAATTACTTCTACAATCCTAACTTTTTTTATATAAACAAATATCTTTATCATTGAATCTCATCGACCTTTTTTTCTTCCTTCTCTTCATCTCCATAATCCATCTCGAGCCAAGTATACATCTTCGTATAACACTTAAAACTTTTTCTATCAGACCAGTGATTTTTCGTTTTGCTTAAAAATTTCGATTCAAACCCGCTTATCGCTTGATGCTTCATGTCAAAAGGGCCGTCTAATTTATGCTGACCTGGCACGCCGACTCGGCCCCAGCGTGTGAATAGCATGTAAAATCTTCCACAGTCCGATTCTAAAAAAATAAAAATGTTAAATAACTGAAATAATAATGCTAAAGACAGATTCTAATCCTAGAATGACAATCAGGCCTAATATTTTAAGCCCATGTGAGCAATTAAAACCTTCCACAATCCGATTCTAAAAATAAAAAAAAAATGTTAAATAACTGAAAAAATAATGCTGAAGAAATAGCTTCAAACCCTAGAATTGGCCCTAGACAGGTTTATATAACAATCAGGTCTAATATTTCAAGTCTAGATGAACATTTAAAAGGAACATAACTCTCATATAATTATTTTAATTGAAAATAAAATAAAATAAACAAACCTAGGGCTTGGATAATGTAGAACTTGTTGTTATTATCGCCTACATTGGTTTGGTTCAGTGTCGCATCATATATTTCATCACCCTGCAAATTATAATTCGTCAATATGTTTAAGCCAAGTTGAAATGATAATAAACTACTCTTATAAGTTAATAAATCTTTTAGGTCTAAAATAATAACGTACCACTTGCAAAACATGGTACGAGTTTTTATAATGGAACGGAAGGAGCGGGTCTAACACAGCGCAACCTTTTTTTGTCGCTTTTACTATTTTTTCCTCTTTTTTCTCTTCCTCTTTGTCCTCTTCATCATCATCTAAAATCACAACAAAACAAAATTGAATTATCAGATATACATCTGCAAAATGAAAAATTATACCATCTATACCCCTATACAAATTTCACGACATATTTGTTTTTAGATTGCTAGGAGTATACAACATATTTCTCATGTTTTACAAATGTTGTATAGTATATAGGTCATTTCTCACTTTTTAAGGTATATGTGGTATACAACATATTTCTCATGTTTTTTCATAAATTGAGGATAAAAAATATATTTGATATTTATTTATTTGTTTTTCACCTTTGGAATCATCTAGTTTCGCCTTGCCTTTAGTGGAGGCATTTAAGAGTCTCTCAGCAATATCCTTTTTCGACCCATTTGCAGCAAGGCCCTTAGACTTTGCCAAATTGCGCAATTCCTTGATTCCCATTTCAAGATACTTGTCCATTTCATCATCAATTTCTCCATCTGAAACACAAGATTTTCCATTGTATTAGTATATAACCTTCTAAAATTTTTATCATGTATCATCAATAATATCTTATTCGAGTACAATAGGAGCCAAAATTGACCCTAAATTGTTCAATTAGGCCTCCAGTTTTGTTAATTTGTCCACAAAATTATACTGAATTGTGCAATTATGCCCCAAATAAGCCATAAAAGAAATATACTTAAAGAGTAAAAAAAATTTTGAGAAATTTGGAGAGGGCTCGAAACGTCCCCCTTCCAAATGCAAAATTACTGAAAGAGTAAAATAATAATACCAATTTAGATAATTACAATACTAATGATAATGGCTGAACTAAATAATTAATTAATACTAACCTTTCTTGTCCTTATCTTCATCTTTATCGTTGGAAGAAGAAGAATCTATCTTCTTGTCCTTCTCATTATCCTTCTTCACACAATTAGAGAGCCTCTCTACAAGCTCTTTCTTGGTACCATTTGTAGAAACACCCTCAAGGTTTGCTAAATCACGCAATTCCCTTATCCCCATTGCCTGAAGCTTATCAGCATCAATGCTCCCTCCATCTGTGTTTTAATGCAAGATATTGTTTTAGACATGATTGCAATTAAGCTTACTGGTACTGAATTTTGTGTTAATTAACCATCAATTATGTAATTATACTCTAATTTAATGCAATATAGACTCAATTATGTTAAATGTAATTTCTTATAGGCCCCTAAAACCTCCTAAACTTTCATTTTTCCTACTCCAGACCCTAAATTTTACAAATACACCCTTTGAAGATCATTTCAACTCAGATGAGATGCCTTCAATTGAAAAAAAAACACTCAGCTGAAAAGTCAACGCGACAAAATATCAAAAGCATTTGTGCTAAAACTGCCAATTATCATCATGTCCATGGGGCAATGCATCCGAAATAGAAATCTAACAAGAGTTAGACTACACATCAAACAAACAACTAAAAACGTTCAATTGTTTGAGAGGAGTACAGTACAGCTCAAGGGTTTAAGTACAGGGTTTATCCACGAAGTTTGACTCAATTAATACCTTGTTGTTGGTCGTCGTCATCTCGCGCTCTCTTCTTGCCTGCGCCATTGCTTGTCCTGGTCTTTGGTGCCATTTTTGAGAGGGAGAGAGAGAGGAGAGGGATTTGGGGCTTGAAGTTGAAGTTGAAGGGGGGAGAGTGAGAGAGAGAGAGAGAAATATATTAGGAGGGAAAAATTGTGTTCCTTCTCGGAGAAAGAACTGGGTTTTGCGTTGATAATGCTCTCCTATTGATTGATAAAAAGGAGAGACCATTTTTTATATATATTTTATTTTTTTCATTACTTTCTTTTTTTTATTTAATATGAGTAGAAAAGTTGTTTTTCTTAAACTTTTATTTCTCTGCTAATAGAACTTGAATTCAAAATTGATTGTTTTTTATTATTTGGATTCTGTCATTCAAAAAAGCTATGGATGGACTCATTGATTTTTTTTTTTTATTATTGTTGTACAATATTTTTATTATAAGACATGTAGGGAAAAGAATCATTAAACATGTGGAAATCGAGCAAAAATTTTATTGCTTTTTGATTTTTAAAATGTATGCAGTATTAAATTTTTTTTTTTTCTAAATTCTGTTATTTAAAGTTTTTAGAAAAAAAATTCGATATTAATCAAGTCCTTCTATTATTATTTTTTATGGCACTCTCCTATTACTTTTTAGATTTTACTAATAGGTAATTTCAATATTATATCCACTCGTTGCTAATAGTAATAGCATTATATGCTTTTTTTTAGCAATTAGATTATTATAGAAGAAAATTTTCATCAATATCTAATAATGAGATAATAAAAACTAGATGGTAAATCTTCATTTTTCAAAAGCATAAAATTATAGATTCTTCTAATTGTATTAATTGACATATCTTACATGTTGACTTAAAACTAAATTTTATTGGTTGATTTTTTTATTGGCATAATGAGGCATTATTATGGAGAAGGGCGTTTCGTTGGAATATCTCCAGTTTGTTAAAAATGGAGCGGCGCAAGCATAATGATAAATGCTGCAAGATTATTTTAGGTAATGTTTGTAATTTATTCATTCATCTACGTAATTCTATTTTCTGTATAATATTATTTATTTTATTTTGTATTTTTAGTTATATCTTAGAATCTTTTATTTTATATTTTTAATTATGTATTACATTTTTTTTTTATAACGTGATTGTAGTGATTTTTAAGTATTTATTTCTCAAGATCTGAGACCTGATTAAAATCATTACAGTTAATACATGTATAACTGAAAAAAATAGTATATATGTGTGAGTTAATACAGTAGAAAAATTCTCATATTTATTATCGAACATATCTGATGTTTTATTTTGAAAAATAAAGTAGATAGCAGGAAATATTATGCCAACTATCAAATTATATCGTTTGTTTTGTTAAATGCAAATTGGCAGAGACTTCTCTTCATATATTGGCTGTGCTTTTCAGCTTTTATTTATTTCTTAATTATTTCCAGTTTTTCCTTTTCTTCTTATTGGCCAATCCTCTTGGCAAAAATTATTGTAACGAACATTTTAATTACTTAATTTAATTCAATTGCAGACTCCCGGTATAACCTGAGTTCTAATTGTCAAAAAAACTTTCAATTATATCCTTAATATAAAAACATCATATATAAAAAGCATGCATAGAGAATCCGGAGTACAATGAGACCTTTGTGCAGAACACGTCTGATTTGAGGACCTCAGAATATGGTGTTCTATGTGGTAGGTACTATTGAGTGATTTTTGTAGCAAGTCATTCATTAAACATTGTTGGTAGTTAAGAGAGCTTAATGAATATCTTTCATTATTTGAATATTTCAGGGTCTTCTCTTGCTTGAAAGTAAGATGTATGTTTGAATCATTATGGAATCATTCTTACTTGGCACTGCAATAGGCTGTCACCAACCTTCATGCGATGCCAGAAGCTGAAAAGTGGTAATCTTATGAGTTTCTAATTATATAATTTGAGGCAAACAAACTTTTCAGTGAAATTAAAGATTTGTTTTGGTTCAAACTATAAATTCCTTCCACGAATTTATAATTTGAACCATTATGGATTGTATCAATAATCCAATATGGCTTATATCCATTATGTTAATTCGGCAAATCTAATATGGCTTACATCCATCCAGATTTGTTAGCACCATTATGGATTTTCAACCTTGGTTTATCTGGCATTTATTAACACAAGTGAGGACAAATTGGAAATCATTTAGGTATACTTCAACAAGTTGATGATTAATTTCAAGTTTTAAATTGTGGGCTAATAAACAATTGAACATAAATTAGGCCTGAATTATTTCTATTGTTGATTAATCGGATGACTCCATTTTGATTCATTCACCATGGCTGTATGTAAAAACTCAGTCATCTTTTCTTGGCCCATTTGGCAAATGGAATTAGTAGAATGGAATTGAATTTAAGATGGAGAAATATAAAATTCTGAATTAATTAATTCTAAAGTTTGTTTGGATGTTAAAAGTATAAAATTCTGAAAAGCATAATTTCTTGTTTGGTTGTATATAAAAATCTGAAATTATGTAGAATGGAATTGAATATAATATAATATAATATAACATAAGTAATATAAAATTAATATAATATAATATAATATAATATAATATAATATACAATAAAATAATATAACCTAAGTAATATAAAATTAAAATATAATATAAAATAAATAATATAATATAATATAATATAATATAATATAATATAATATAATATAATATAATATAATATAATATAATATAATATAATATAATATAATATAATATAATATAATATAATATAATATAAAATAATATAATATATTATAATATAACATAAGTAATATAATATAAAATAATATAATATAACATAACATAAGTAATATAAAATAAAAATATATAATATAATATAATATAACATAAGTAATATAAAATAAAATAATATAAAATAAAATAAAATAATATAATATAATATAATATAATATAATATAAAAATATAATATAAAATAAATAATATAATATAATATAATATAATATAATATAATATAATATAATATAATATAAAAAAGAGATGATAGAATTTTGGACTTCTAGCTTTTAGAGAGAATTACATTTGGGTGAAATTATATAAAGAGGAAATTTCAAAAATTACTTAATTCTTATTCCAATAGTTTGCTAAACAAAGAATTTGTAGGAAATTGTATTTTTGGAATGGTATGTTTGGAGCTCCAGTGTCAATTATCTATCAGCTATATGAGTGTGACCTCATGTTTTACTACAAAGTGTTGAATATACTTATAGTTAGAACACTACGGCAATCTCAGCTCGCTCGAAGCGCGAGTTGTAAGCTGTTGATTAAAGTTGTTAAATGTTGTTTATGGATGATTAAATGTTTGGGACTGCGATTTCAGAAAAAAAAATGTTTGAGGCTGATTAAATAGACAATTTCAAAAAAATAAATAAATGTTTCAGGCTGATTAAATAGTCTATTTAAGGTTGGTTGGGTTTGACTCAACCCGTCAGGCTCTACCCAGAACTATAAATCTCCTCTTATCACAATTAGGCCCCGTGATTGTTAATTGAAAAAATAGGAAAATGTTTTTTGTTAGTATTGTTATAAGGATATGGCAATATTTACGTGAAGTTCTACTGAAGTAACAATTTATATGTGTAAAACCCACTTTCATTCTAGATCTACTAATTTTAGAAATTTATAACAAATTCTATAACAAACATTTTCCGGAAATTTATAACCATTTTCTTAAAATTATTTAATGATGTCATGTCCCAAATTCTTCCGCCAACCTAACTTTCTCAAAATGGAGTCCAAAATACTCCTCCCCCTTTACATTTTCATTTTTCTTTTGGCCTCCATTTCCACTGTTGTTGCTGATGACCACCAAAACAGAATTCAAAACTATGTAATCTTTGTACGAGATACTTCAGATGTCGACATCTCAAATAGTGAAAATGCGAAGACCTGGCACATTTCTCTTTTATCAACCATCATTAAAGACTCTGTGAACTCGCGGTTTATTTACTCATATAATAAGATTGCAAATGGCTTTGCGGCTAGATTGACTAAGGAAGAAGTGGAAAAAATGTCACAAAAACCATGGTTTGCTCGTGCCGTCTTAGCCAACCGGCCTTACAAGCTAATGACTACCTACACACCTGAGTTCCTTCATTTAAGTGGGCCAAAGGGCATATGGAAAAGTACTAAAAATATGGGCGAAGGAATCATCATTGGTGTAATTGATTCAGGTATTTCGCCGGGCCATCCATCCTTTGATGACAAGGATATGCCACCACCATCAGCAAAGTGGAAAGGTCACTGCGACTTTAATAGAACAGTTTGCAATAACAAGCTTATTGGCGCAAAGTCATTTTTAAATGCCGGAGCAGAGGAGCAAAGACACGTCTCCCCTTTTGATACAATTGATCATGGCACACATACAGCGAGCATAGCTGCAGGAGCGTTCGTTGATACAACAAGTATGTTAGGTAATGCTATGGGCTTAGCCTCTGGGATGGCACCACGGGCACATATCGCAGTTTATAGGGTGTGTACTCTCGATGGCGGCTGTCAACCTGCAGATATGTTTAAAGCGATGGAAGCTGCTGTGAATGATGGTTGTGATGTGCTCTCACTCTCCTTGGGAGTCAAATCAGAGCCATTTTACGATGATTTCATTGCCATGGGGGGATTTTATGCCATACTCAAAGGAGTGTTTGTCAGCACTGCTGCAGGAAACATGGGGCCTTTTCCTGGTACAATTTTAAATGAAGCACCATGGCTTCTTACAGTAGCTGCAAGCACAACAGATAGAAAATATAAATCAATTATTCAGTTGGGCAATGGATCTCAAATTGAGGGAGAGTCGGCATACCAACCAAAAAATTGGAAGAATAAAATGTTTCCACTTGTATACTATGGTGGCAACGATATTTCATGTTCAGATGGAATGCTCGACAAGAAAAACGTTCGTGGTAAAATTGTTCTTTGTGACTCTGATGGTACCGATATAATTGGACAAGGTGAAGGGGTTCTCATGGCCGGAGGCGTTGGTGTGATCATTACTGTCTTTCAATCAGATGGATATATAATGATTGTGGAAGATACTGTCCTCCCAACCTCACAAATTAGTTATAATGATGGTGAGAAGTTAAAGAAATATATCAGCTCTACAAAAAACCCAGTAGCCACATTCCTCTTTAGGACCACAAAGCGTAATCATTGGTCTCCATCAATTGCTCGTTTCTCATCTCGCGGCCCTAGCTTTCAAAGCAACTTACGATTGATCTCGAAACCTGATATTGTCGGTCCAGGAGTGGGAATCATTGCTGCAATACCGCCGAGATTCCGCAAAGAAAAGAAAATACAATTTGGCATCATGTCAGGCACCTCAATGTCTTGCCCACACTTAAGTGGAATTGCAGCTCTAGTAAAAAATGTGCACTCTAATTGGTCTCCTGCTGCTATTAAGTCGGCAATCATGACAACCGCCTATACTACTGATCTAGATGGAAAGCCAATTTCTGATGAGTGGCATCATCCAGTTGACACATATGCATTGGGTGCTGGTCACGTGGATGCCGAGAAAGCGTTGGATCCTGGTTTAATCTATGACATTAAACCAGAAGACTATATCCAATACCTATGTGGATTAGGCTACAACGATAGTGCTGTATCTCAAATCATTTTTCCTGCACCCTCAATAAAATGTTCAAAGTTGAAGGCAATCTCTCAAGAACAATTGAATTATCCTTCAATTTCTGTGTATCACCAAGTGAATGGTACAACAGTTATTTACCGCACTGTGACTAATGTTGGAGAGGCTAAATCTACATACAAATCAATAGTCAATGTGCCGAAAGGAGTTTCAGTGAATGTTCAGCCACCGATCTTGCATTTCAATAAGGTGAACGAAATGAAAGGTTTCAAGATTATTTTTAAGTGGACTGGCAGTAAGATTCGAAAATGGGCGAGCGGTGAATTAAAGTGGGTGTCTAATAAACATACTGTTCGCAGTTCAATTGCAATCATAACTCGTAATTTAAATCTTGAATCCCAGTGGCTAGATTAATATGGAGGTATGTATAAGTACAAGAAGGTGACTCATTAAATGGAACATTGGTTATTTAATTTAAGATTCTTTTTAAGGTAACACTTCTAAATCCTACGAAATCCTTAATGTTTTTTGTAATTATTTCTTAATGGAAATTTTCAGAGATTGATTGTTTTGTGATATATTTGTGAGTAATTTGGCATTTTAATAGTAAAACGAGAAAAATACTTTTCAACTTTTGTGTCATATAGAAAAAAGAACATGTTGAGTCTTTGGGTACTACATTAGTTCCCGCACTTCGCTGCTATTATTAGAAGATGATCTATTTATAATCGTCTATGTTACACGGATACGGGTATCGTATCCGATACGATACGGACACGGTGATACGGCAAATCTTTAAAAATCTAGGATACAGATACGATAATTTATATATTATTTTATTATTTATTAATTATATTTTATATATTTAATTAATTTATATATATTTAGATATTAGACTTTGATGTAGGAGATACTAAAAACTTGTTATTATAGAAATATCTTGATGTAGAATATTTGTTTGTCATAGTTAATTAAATAATTAGATGTCTTAATCTTATTTTATTGATTTTATATATATAATCATATATTTTAAGAATAAATATTCTTACGTTGGAAATATCCGATGCGGATACGGAAAGTATCTGTGAAGTGTGAAGTATCCGGGATTATTTTGGAATAAAATATTATGATACGCCACGTGGCATTCCATTATTACGGCAGCAAATCAAAAGAGAGTAAAAAATGTTACCTCACCACACTACACAAAACTAGCAGGTCTAATTGGCTCTCAAAATCTAGAGGGAGAAAAGGCATGAGCTTGTCAAGATTTATGCCCAATTGAAATCAGAAAGAGTTGATTTCAATTTGCTCCAATTTAAATGCTCCAACAATTATATATAATTGAAGTTCCCAGATTTCTTAAGAAAAAAATTCTTGAGCTTTTGGTCAATTCAAATTGAGTGGTAGCAGTTATAGGAATTATCTTGCTATCCCAACACATTCTGTTACAAACACAAAAAACAAAATAAAAAAGAATTCAGAAGAAGCTAAAAATTGAAAAATTGTTCCATATTATTAATTAGTTAAATCATTTATTGTTACAATGTTGTGCACTATTATTCAACTCTCTAGAATTATGTATATGAGCTCAAATATCAAATATATAATGAGAAATTTGCAAATCAGCCAACAACTATAATTACTAATATTTCAACAAACAGGTAATGTGCACAATCTGGAAATCAGAAGAAGAATTAATAAAAATATAATGCTATTACTTTTATTATACCTGAATTTCACCAAGATTGAGCCGAGATAAATACACAAACATGAAATATTTTCATAAAACTGAGCTAGGAATTTCAAAAAACAGGTTATGTGCAAAGGTAGTATGTACCACTGAGGCGGCAGTGGGTAACGACATATTGAGGAAGAAGGGAGAGAAAGAAGGCAAATAATATCTCAATCCTGGAAGCTATTTTTCTCTTTTCATCTTTTCACAAAATGAGGTTGCTTAGAGTTAACACACAGGTACAATTATACAAAGCAATAGAAGATTATTTGTTAAGAAAGAGAAATCATATATGGGTGTTGTATGAATATATTAGAAGTACAAAAACAACTCACAGCACCAAACTTAATATTTTAACTGACACAAAATGCAGTCAAATTTTTTATTTATTTCTCAAATTAGTTGCCTGATTAGATGGATTACATATTTTAATCAAAAAAATTTGTAACATATCAACTACCAGTACCAACTACCAGGCCGCGACCACTTCAATGCCTAATGGTGGCCAACAGATTTGGGGATGGGGTCCAAGACCCACTATTCTCAAAGTGCTTACTCCGTGGTCAACGATACCGAGTAAACATTGAATGGCAAGGCAAACTCTGGAAGATGAAGATCCCGCTGAAAATCAAGATTTTCCTTTGGTTGGCCTTCAACGACAAAATTCTCACGGCAGAGAATTTACATAAACGACAGTGGCCCCACACTCCAGCATGTTGCCTATGTAACAGGGAGTATGAGACAACCAATCACCTATTTGCCGATTGCATTTATGCAAAGGTGGTCTGGATGCATTTTAGAGTCGTGTGGGAGTTTAAGGATCTTCTGTCCTCCACAAAGGATTTCTGAATGGCCCAGCGAAAAAAATCCCAAAGACATCGCAACACAAATGGGATGCTACGCGTGCAGCAATTTGGTGGACGTTATGGAGAGATGCAATCGGAGGGTTTTCACCTCCAAGAAGAAGCCTCACAAACTCATTGTGAACGAAGCGATGGAATTAGCACACTTTTGGGCTTCAAACTTATAGTTTCTCTTTGCATTTGTTATTTGATGTCAAGTTTTTTCCCTTATATTGAATTTTTGGTTCTCATGTAAATATAGATATATAATACAAATTCATGCCATGTTGTAGGAAAAGAAAAAAAAAATACCCATGATCAACATCAAACACTCTCAACTTCTTAACGTATGGCTCCTTATGAACAAGTTTTTTTTATTCATCTTACATCGAATTTTTGGTTCTCATTTAAATATAAATAAATAATTCACATTCTTGTCATGTGTAGGGGGGAAACTATTCATGAGCAACATCAAACACTCTATAGTTTTGAACAACATATCACACACCACCTTCTTCTATTATGTAATACCTGATGATAATGATAATCATGATGATGGCATTGAGTTGTGGTGATTATGGGAATCACAATAATAGCGAAAATACAAATAATGAGAACTATACAGAATTAAAAGAAGATGACAATGATAATATTGCTGGAGTACAAGGTAAGAAAGGTAGAGCTAGAAAAATTGGTCATCTCAATAATTCTCCATACGAAAACCCAGTACACTGTGATATAATTCGGAAGATAATGCGTCACAAGAATAATCCTTCAAAATTTTCTAGTATATAAATTATTATTGAAAAAACAAAGAAAAAATAATGTGAATTTATGTGTGCATAATCATAATGTCTTTCAGATGAGTTAGATAATATTGATATTGCATCAATATATTATGTGCAATATCACATTTTCGAACAGAAAAAAATAATAAAGAAATCTCTATTTTTCTATTTCTTATGTTAGAAAATGTGATCTAGAAAATAATTTATGGATGCAATATCAATATGATCAAACTCATATGAAAGACAAATTATGTATTAAGCACGCACAAATCCATATTAATTTTTCTCATTATTTTAATAATAATTTATCACTTAAGTAATTTTTAAAGCATTATTATTGCGACTAATTATCTTCCAAATTATATATAATAGCGTGCTCGGTTCACATATGAAAAATTATTAAGACAGTCAATTTTTCTAGATTTAACTTTCTTACCTTTTACTCTATCAGCAACATTATCATTGTCTTTTTCTTCTGTTTCAACATAATTCCCTTTATTCATTATTTTCATCATTGCGAATCTCCATCCCATCATAATCACCTCTACCAACGTCATAATCATGATTATCATAACCATTTTCAGGTATCACATGAATATAAAAAGATGCTCTGTGAATGTGATATTTTCAAAAGAAGTCGTATGTTGTTGTTAAGGAATATGATATTTCTCATGGGTACTTATTTTTTTCCTACACATGACATTAATGTATATTATATATTTATAATTACATGAGACAAAATTCTAATGTAATAAGAATAAAAAAAACCCTCCTATATAATGTCACAAAATGTTTGACGGAAATAGTATAACATGTCAGTACTTTTTTCATTTTCTATATATGACAAAAATATTTTTTTATCATTATTTAAATAAAAATTGTGGTTTGATACTAAAAAAATATTGCAAACTTGCATCATTCCTGAATATCAGGAAATTTCTAGTTGAAAGATATCATATCTAACATCATGTTTCTAATCAAGGAAATTGTGTTTGTCACCGTAACCTTACCGAAAAAACAAAGAGACTGGATGATCCAATGGAGATGAACTTTAAATTTGTAATGGAAAAGTCACATTTCCTTCTCCTCCCCGTTCTTTCCATTCTTCTCCCCAAATATTTCCTTTCTTGACCCCCAAATCTTTCCGATAATCTTTCCATTCTTCTCCGTGTGTTTCCTATTTCTCTACCCTGCCAGCGCGTTCTTTCCCATTCTATTCTAAAAACCCTAAAAGCAAAGGCGAGCCATATGCCACTGGCAGCTATATATATACACCAATTTTATTGAATCTTGAATTATGGGCCAAATTTACATCATTTGATTTGTTTTCTATCTGTTTTCTTTCGTGTTTCACTTAATTTTTCCCCTTTTCTTGCAACTGTTAGACAAGAACGGAAACGTGGGTGGCTGAGGTTGGGAGAGAATCTGGCAACTATGCATAAGAGTAACGATTATGGTGAGCCTTATTTTGTTTAATAGTATTTGGTACAAGTTTCAATTAGAGCCCATTAGGCAACACACGAAATAGTAGAATTGTGGAATAGAAAATAGCCGATTATTCCATTTTATTCCAAATATATTCAGCAAGATGAATTTGTGATATAAAAAAATAGTAAATAAATTATTATTTTTTATTGAAAAAAGAAAGAGAAGGAGAGAAAAAAACCGCTCTATTCTACTCTAATCGTCTATTTCATCTCTAGCATGAAATATCTTTTCCATTCTTTAATCCACTTGGCGGAATAAAAAATTTATTCTATTTTATTCTAGAAAACCGCTCTATTCCATCCTTACCGAACGGGCACTTAATGAATTACCTAACATTTACACTTGTCTTGTTGCAGATGAATCGGTTCTAAGAAATACGAATTGAACCAAATTTATTGTTAATGAGTTAATAAAGAGTATTGTGATACACATCAGTCAAATCGAAAACATCAATGTGAAGGCAACTTCATCCCGCAACAGGTAAAATTATTATTTCTAGACATTTTATGATTTTAATAAAACAATATAATATCAAATTTATAATTTTTTTAAAATTATTTTTAATAAATTATTTTTTAATAAATTTTATTATTTAATTCGTTGCGCCAAATTTTTTATTTTATATGTTCATAACTATTTTTTCCTTAATTGTGTAGCAGCCAATGAATTAAGTAGTTAATTTTTCTATATTAGTATTTTTTTTATTATCATTACTCTCAAATAATCAGGAAAGAAGTGAATGCTAATAGAATTTGTTTTGATATTACCAATTTTCTATAAGGAAAAAATTGTTTAACATAAATAAAAGGGTCAGCATTTTATCGACTTAATATAAATAAAAGCTCATGATTCAAGTTGTTTCCTTGTTTGTATATGAGTTTAACTAGAGACAAACGGCCTACGTGGTTCTTCTCCACGTCAGACCATGAAAATAAAAAGAAACAAACGGACCAAATAAAATCTCTCTGTTTAATGATTTCGTTAGGAGAAAAAGAAAATTGCTGAATTGGTAACTGGATCCGATCCAATAAGAATTTATGGTATTTAGGGTTCAGAATTTATAACTTTTTTTTCCAGTTTTTATGGTTTAAGAATAAATTAGTTTTGTTTTTTTTTCAGTTAGGATGATGAGTATGTATTATAACTTATATATATTTTATATTTGAGGGCAAGGTTATGACAACGGTGCAAACATGAAAGATAAAAATCAAGATGTGCAAAGAAGATTAATTGATGTAAATCCTAGAGCTTTATATATTCCATGTGGGTGTCATAGTTTAAACCTTACTCTATGTGACATGGCAAAATCTTGCCCAAAAGCACGGTATTTTTTTGCATATGTGCAAAAGATTTATACTTTGTTTTCGGGTTCAACTCATCGATGGGATATTCTTAGAACTTATGTGAAGGGATTGACACCAAAACCCTTGTCGGCAACTCGTTGGAAAAGTCATTTTGAGAGTGTTAGAGCTATAAGAAACCAAGCACCGGATTTTAGAAAAGCTTTAATTAAAATTGCAAATACTTCTAAAGATGATGATGTTGTTGATGCTAAAGGCTTGTGTTGGAATGCTTTAGAAAATTTTGAATTTTGAATTAACTTATGTATTTGGTATAATATCTTAGACAAAGTTAACCAAGTTAGCAAAATTCTTCAACAAGAAGAGATGGATATTGAAGATGCAAGTACAAGAATAGATGAATTGATTTCATTCTTTAGAGAATTTAGAGAAACGGGTTTTGAAGACTCCATGAAAGAAGCCGAAAATCTTGCACTTGAGGTCGGTATTGAGCCGGCATTTGAAAAAAAAGAATTGTTCGTAGAAAGAAGCAATTTGATGAGGACACGGAAGATGGGGCTATTGAAAATCAATCACCGGTGGATAAATTTAAGGTTAATTATTTTATTGTTATTATGGATAAAGCTCTTACCTCACTCAAAGATCGGTTTGATCAATTTGTGGAATATAAAGAAAATTTTGGGTTTTTATGTAATGCAAAATTCAAAAGTATTTGTGAGATGGAATTGAATGAGAATTGCATTAAGCTTCAAAACTTTTTGGAGCATGAAGAGCGCGGTGATATTTTTGGAGATGAATTATTTCAAGAACTCAAATATCTAAAAGGAATATTGCCGAAAGAAATTACGAAATCGGTTGATATTCTTAATTTTATAAGGTCTTATTTGAAAGATGGATGTTTTCAAACGGTATGGGTGGCCTATCAGATTTTATTGACTATACCCGTCACGGTTGCTTCCGCAGAGAGGAGCTTTTCTAAGTTGAAGTTACTTAAAACGTACCTTCGAACCGTCATGTCACAAGAGAGATTAAATGATTTGGCTATGATCTCAATTGAAAAAGGATTTTTAGATAACTTAAATTATGATGACTTGATTGAAGAATTTGCTTCTAAAAATGCAAGGAGAAGTATTTTTCTTTGAATTGACTTGTTGTTGATAATAGATGTATCTAATTTTTAAAATATGTTTTATTTTTATTTTGAGAATGATATATAAGTATGCTATTATATTTTGAGAATGATGTAAAAGTATGTTAAGAATAGAAATTAATTAAAGTATGTTATTTTTGTTAGCAACTATATTAAAAACTATATTAGAAAGTAATTTTTGTTCTTTGTTTTTTTTTCTGTATTTTCATTGTGGGATAATATTATAGGGCAATATTTTCGAATTAGTAATTATCGGGCTAGGGCAATAAAAATGACGGGGCCGGCCCTGTGAGTCAATACAAAATTATCAAATATAAAAGAGAGAAACTCACCTGATTCTCAAAATAAAATCCACAAAATGAAAAAACCAAGCGAAAATTCAAACAAACGATGCCATATCTGAGAAATCGAAGAAGAAAACTATACCTTATCTTTGAGCCTCAGTTGGAATGAGAGAGAAAGGGTAAAGGATAGAAGACGAATCAGTTGGGGTTAGGGAGATCGAGCTCGGCTAGGGCCGGCGTCGACTGGGGGAGTGGTGGCGTCGATGGGGAGTGGCCGGCGTCGATGGGGGAGTGGCGGCGTCCTGGTTTAGATTTGGGCGGAGAGAAAGAGGAAAGTGGTCTGGATCGTGGAGTGCATGAGAGAGAGAAAGAGGGAAGTGTATATTATTTATGACTTAGTTATTTTGATAGGCCGGTTTTCATTTTTTTTTTTTAAAATTATAGTATCACCTACGGCTAAGCGGTAGGTGATAATATATTGCCTACCCAAATTTTTTTGAAATTTATGTTGTCCCGTCGACGCCATTTTGAAATGCCATTATTACCTACGTTTTGTAGGTGAAAAAAAATAGGCCGTAGTTGTTATAAAGAATTACCTACGGACCTTTATTATTACCCACGATGTCGTAGGTGATAGATACTCTACTATTCCCTACAGTGACATCATTACCTACGACCCCGTAGGTAATGTTAGCTTATCACCTACAGTGCCGTAAGTGATAAGTGTGTTTTCCTGTAGTGCTTGCTGGTCAGTCGAACGGAGATTGGAAGTGTTGTTTGGAGAGAAGGGAGGTGGTCGAGTAAAACTAACCCTCGGCTCTCTATGCAATCCAGGCGAGTACACCTTGGTATGCGGACATTGTCAATCTTTTGGAGACGGGACAAATGCCAAATACTCTCTCTCGCTCTCAGAAGGACAAACTCAAAAACGACTCGCGTTATTACTTTTGGGAAGACTCGCTCCTTTACAAGATCTGCTCCGAGAGAGATGCAGACGGGCCTTTATTGATCAAAGAAAGGAGGAAAATCAGTTCATCGATGAGATTTTGGAGGAAGAAGAAGATCATAAGGCGAAAAATCATGTTTCACATCTTGACAAAAGAATAATATGTAATTATTATATACAAGATAACGATGTATGTTTGGTTAAATTTTTTTTAATTTCAATCATATCATAATTGAATTATTATTATGATATAATATTCTTTTATTAACATGTTCAACCACATATGTAAGATGTTTTGCATATACGAGATGTTTCCACATATTTAAATAGAATGTAAATATTACTTTATATAGTTGAAAATTAACTATTCAGCAGAGGCACCTCCAGTTTTGTTCAAGGGAAATCTTATTTTTCATAAATAAAGAAAATAATTAAGAGCTTTTTAAATAGTAACATATGTAAATATTAATATATGTGAATATTGGCATATGCGAATCACAATTTTGTGAAGAGTATTTGAATAAGAGACAACATGAAATAAATAAGACACAATTACTTTTGAGCCCGTGCTAAATTTCTTGAATAGCGCAATATTACCACAGCCCAAATCCTTCTTGAGAAAAATAAGGTGCAAAGGCTTTTAAAAGAAAGGGTGCATAATTCTCTCTGAGTCAACCAGAGAAAAAACAAATATGAGTCTCAATGGCTCTAACCACATCTAGGTGACCTTTTTGTTTAGCCAAATCGAGGGTTGCCTGGTCATTATCGTTTATTATAAAAGACAACATGAAATATTTGTTGAAATATGATAAGAATGCATTAGTTCTATGATAAATTTGAGCACTTAAATTTATGGGAATATATAAAATAATTGGTAAACTTTTTTCTAATATTTTGCAATTAATATAGAAAATCTAATTGTTGCACGGTAAATTAATAGAAATAAAACTAAAGAATTTATAATATTTTGTTGCAAACTTTATAATCATTAATTTTAATTAAACAATTGCAAATAATTTTATAAGCCAGAGTTTAAATTTAATTAAAATCAATTGCATTAAAGTATTTTTTCTTTCTTTACTTCTTTACAAAATATTCCCCACTCACGTAATTTCAAGACAAAATTTAACCAAACAATTATTCAAATATTTATGACAACTTTATATTTTCTTAAATAATTAAATAAGTGACGGAGCTTGACGGTAAATACTGAGGAGAGGAGGAGAAAAAATTCTACCTACTCATTACTATTGTACAAACTTTCAAAAGAGCCAAATGAATAAAAATACATATATTTTGAAAAAAAAAAATTCATTAACACAGTACTAAGATAGAGTATTTTTTTCAAAAATCTTTGCGAGACCAGTCCCTATAACAGTAACTGATTACTTCTCAAACATCCTAATCAATCATAAATCAGTTTTTTTTTTCCATATTTTCTAACTCCATTCTACAATCCGGTAGAACTTACGTGGCAATCTTTTATTGGACGAGCTACGTGCAATCCGGTCTACAACTTAGTTGTTTGACCGCCACGTGTCAAAGAACCTTCGCGTGAAAGTCAGTAGCTTCATTTCATTTCATTTCATGCGCTTAATATACAATACAAACAGTGCATCGACGTATCAACTCTTCGCGTGGAAAACTCGCTAAAAGAAGAGAAAAAATGGCTTATGTTGAAAGAGGTACGATTCTTCTCCCGATTCCCTTTCTTTTGCTGTTTCTTACTTTTTGGTGTTCTAATAGTTGTAGATCTGTGCTTATTCATGCCCCAATTGAGATTTGTTGACCTGCATAATCGGGTCTCTTGTGCGATTAGGAATAATAGATCTAGTCTTCCTGAAATTGATGTTTTGTTAATTTTATTGAGTTGGTTAGTATATTGATGGAGTAGTTGTGGCAATTATTCATCAAGAAATTGTTGTGTGAATTCTGTTGATTGTATACAATGAAAATCAGAAAATTGAGGAAATTAGGAAGGGATAAATGCGCCAGTAGTTCCTGTGCTTTGATCAGATTGTAATTTAATCCCAATTCAATTGATTTAAACACTTAAATAGATGTATTTGATCAAGTACCTACAGTTCTTAAATTTGGTGGAACATGCCTATGGTGCATTTATCCCAATTAAGAATCCTCAAAATTAGCAAGTCCGTTCTTGTATATATACCTGAAAACTCAATATCAGCATCTATTGTTCTACAGAAAAATTTGGGTTCACTTAAGTGAGGTTTAGTCCTGTATATACCTAAACATAGAATAATTATTAACATAAGTTTTCTTTAAAAGTTAATTTGTTGTCTAATTCCAGGTGATAATTTCCTTTCGTTAGTCAAAATTTTACTTGTTCAATTTCAAAGGCCAATTTGGTGCAAATCGTGCAATTTGAGCAATCAACATGTCAATTAAGACCAGTCTTAATCTTCTCCAGTAAAAATTTATGAACTGAAGCACCTAAAAAATGTTCTGTTCTTACTCTTTCCAAGTGTGCATAACAAGAGAAGTAAACTACTTCCCTTTTTGGTTTCAAACTTCATCCATTTTTATATGAAAATTTATTTCTTGGTCAATGCAGGTGTTGTCAAAGAAAAGAGATCAATATGGCGACTGAGCATAATATCCGATTTTTTCCTTGCTATTTATAGCATCATCAAATTATTCTTTCTCACCATGTTCTCGGTATAATAATTTCTCTTTAATTCTTGTTTCTATTTATTCTTTTGTTGACTCAAAATTTCGTGCAACCAAAAAGTTCAACATGTTTTTTTTTTGTACTGCAAATCACCAGTCCAGCTTTTTTATAGCTGTTGTATACGTTATGAGTTGAGAGCACTAAGAGTGTAAGTTTTACGAATAATATCAAATTATGATTCGATTTCAGATGGACAAGACAAATGAATACAAGAAAGGATCAGGCAGCGGTAAGAAATGGGACGGTGGGCCAGGTGGCGGTCCAGGAGGAAGAGGTCCGTATGGAGGCGGTGGTGGTGGATCTGGTCCACGTGGACCGCGAACTTTGCGTGATATTCAGTCTGCTGACCACAGTAAGTTGTTACGTATAATAATTATTGTTATTTAAATCTTGTAGTTATGTTACTCGTAGGAGCCGTGTTGCAAGTTTAGTGTAGGTATGGGATGGATTAGTTAGCGTACTGGTTTTTATATAGATATATATTGTTTGTAGTGCTTTATATATTGTTTTTATAATATCTAGATATTGTTTTTTTTTTGGAAACTACATGCTTTTATAATATCTAGATATTGTTTTTTTGAAACTACGTCTTGTTTCTTGAACAGATATAGATTGTTTTTTATGAACGTATTTATTGTTTTGTTTTTATACTACCTATATATTGCTTTTATGAAAATATGTTATTTTTTTTATAAAATGTTCTACTGTTGTAAAAATATATACTGCTTTTATGAAATTATATATTGGCTTTTAAATTATATAATGTTTTATAAAAATATATATACTTTCCTTATAGAACTGTCCACTGTTTTTATAAACTTCCACTTCAAAAAAATGTGCCACATAGCACGATGGGATATCCATAAATTTGATACCATAAAATAAATCAAAGATACACTTGAAAAGGTAAGATAAAACATATAAGAGAAGATGTAATACAATGTAATAAGGGTAAAATCATGAGTGAAAATGAAGCCCCTATTATGGGAAATGATATTGGCAGGCACTCATTTGATTTAGATAGGCAAATATTTGATAAATGACACAATTACCCCTAGTAATTAAGAAACAACACCTCTTTATTTTTGGTAAGATCTTTCCAACTATGATAGTATAATGCACCTTTGATTTAAATATATTGCACTTATTCACCGTTTAATATTGTTTGTTAATTATTTCAATTTACATTTTTTTAAAAAACTTAATCGTTGAAAAATAAACTATTTGAATTTGAATTTGAATTTGATTGTTATGTAATAAGAATTTTTATTATTTAAAATGGAAACTATTATATCGTCATTGAAAGTTTACGGGGTCATCTCAACTAGACAGAGATAGCGATATTACATTATTATTATTATTATTATTATTGTTGTTGTTGTTGTTGTTGTTGTTGTTGTTGATGCATTAATTGTAAAGGGTAAAATAGTAAAAAAAACATTGACGTTGCCTGTCTAGCTCAAATTGTAGCTTGGCAATATCAATTCCCCCTATATTGTATTAATTGTAAAGGGTAAAATAGTAAAAAAAACATTGACGTTGCCTGTCTAGCTCAAATTGTAGCTTGGCAATATCAATTCCCCCTATATTGTATTGACATTGCATTCCAAGTAAAGCCAAATTACAAAAAATGGAAATTATGAAAGCAGAGTTAAATATTAGGTAAATAATAATTCTAGGAACTTAGAAACCATATTTAGAATCAATCCATAAATTAAATAAGGAATGATTGTTTGGCAAACCCGCATGAACTTCATACTAGGAAGGCTGTATTTATCTTTTTTTAAATAGCTGAACTAATGATTTCATATATTACAGGTTCTCTACCAGCATGTGGATCCTGCTGTGGTTAAGCAACACTACCAAGATACCGGAAAGGAAGTATTAATGAAGTTAATATTTTGTTTCTATGTAATTGAAAAAAAATGACTGATCTTCTCTATGTGTGCTTCATTGGCAAAATTACCTAAAAATGTGATTACTATGTGGCTGAATTAAAGTTTGTCCCAAATTCTTGTGTGTTCCAATTGTTTGTTGCTATGCATGTTCAGTGGCACAGACAAATCCGTTTTGAGTATCACATCACAAATTCTTGTGTGTTCCAGTTGCTTGTCGCGATGCATGTTACTATGCATGATTGTATTTGTGTAAAATGTTTAAAAAAAGTTAAAGTACCGGTGCAGCTAATCTATTTAATTTTCATTTAGTAAAATACATGAATGAGATTATTAATATATTTAGGATAATAAATGTCATTGGACAAAATTTGGATTTTAAACTTCATGATCTAAGAGTAAGTACAGTTTGGTTGTTTGATTTTGTCATATTTGTTGTATAATATTTACATTTTATTTCATCTATTATTTATCATATCTATATACCGCTTTCTAACTTCTATTCATGTGGAGGCAAAATAATAAGATAGATAGTTGTAACTAATATAAAAGCGGGAGATGCTAAAAAACATAGGTATGTTTTTGGGGTGAAAAACATACGGTCTAAAATACGTATTAAATCATCAAAAATTCAAATTTCAACCGTACGGATGAAATATATATGTTTTGAATATGTTGTAGATTAATTTTCACAAGAATCAGAATATTATATCATTGTCATCATATATCATCAAAAATCACATAATCGCATATATTATACATATTTTGATGATATATGATGGCAATGATATAATATTCTGATTCTTGTGAAAATTAATCTACAACATATTCAAAAGATATATATTCCATTCTATATATTAACTAATATAAAAGCTTATTCATTTACAAAAGAAAAATAACAAAATATGGGCCTTAATCAGACTTTTTTTTTGAAATGGCCAAAAAAAAAATTAATTAAGGGAATGGCCAAGTTTTAAAAATATTTGCAAAAGTAGCCATTTCGCCCAGCCGTCGGGCGAAACACAAATAGTTTCGCCCAGTAACGGGGCGAAACAGAGCGCGATCACATTACGGGCGAATTTGCTTAATTAACCTTGTTTCGCCCAGCCGTTGGGCGAAACAAATCCTATTTCGCCCGGTAGCCTGGCGAAACAACCTATTATACATATTTTGGGCTTAGCCCAGCCCATATTATACGAAACCTCTGTTTCGCCCTCTAGCTGGGCGAAACATACTTGTTTCGCCAGCTCGCTGTGCGAAACAGCTACCACTCCAGCCAAAAAAAATAATTAAAAAAGCCTAAAAAGGGAAAAAATTAAAAACAGATTTTTTAGCCTTTTTACATGGAAAAAATAAATAAAATAAATCTGAAGACAAAAAAATAATAATAAATAACTATTTTTATTTAGAATTTCTTTTTCATATTGAAATGACAACTCTGTTTTTTTAGTACATAAACATTGATTTAACATGTTAGGCTATAGGAGGAATCTAAGTTTTTTTAGGTATACAGTTTAGGGTTCAGATATAGGGTACTAGAGGATATTTACTTTTTCAGATTGAAATGACAATTTAGCTTTTTATTTAGTGGGTAACATTGATTTAACATGCTAGAATATAGGAGGAATCTCAGGATTTTTAGGTATATGATTTAGATTTCTATTTAAAGAGTCCTCTTATTATACTTGATCATCAAAAAATTAAATCTCATAAGTCTCTCTTGCAAACTTCTTCTCTTTATATCTTTCTCCTTATCAAGAAAATGCCACAAAATTCTGAAATTTTTCTATATTACAATGGTCAAATTGTTCAAGATTCGAGCGGATACAATTACGCTCCACAAGAAGGTGTTTTTCTCCCGCGTAGTAAAAATAGAAATTATTATAGATTGTGTTTAAAAATTTATGCTACCACCGGTTGGCCTAATAGTGACGATCTTAAAATTAGTGGTAGGTTTCCTTACCATATGAATGATTGTTTGTAATTTAAGATAGTCAAAATTTCGAATGATTCACAGTTAGCTAGTTTTGCTCAGTACATCAAATATGGTGAACACGGTTGGCCTGAATTAGAAATATACGTTGAACGCATCCAAAGTAGAGAATCCTATGTAGGAACTAGTAGTAGATCAAATATACCTTTTAATGATGACGAGCTTGAAAGGTTAGAATCTGTAATAAATCGTGATGAAGATGAAGTGCCAGAAATGGAAGAAGGCGACGAAGATGAGTTTGAAAATGTTGAAGAGGACGAATATGATGAAGATGAAGTGCCAGAAATGGAAGGAGGCGATGAACCAGAAATAGATGTTATGAACAATTATACGGAAGTGGGTGAGATGGTTAGTGTAGGAACTTTCGGTAATCCTCCGGCGAAAGAGTTTGAAGATACTACTATGTGGGAAGAAGCGAAAATCGATATCTTGTATGGTAAGAGCATGCATGTGAGTAGCGATGATAGTTTGTATGAGGGACAGACGTTCGACACGAAAGCAGAGCTACAATCGGCCGTAAAATTATACAGCGTCATGCATCACCAAGAATTTGTAGTCTCCAAATCGAACAAAACGTCACATGGAAGCTCTTTCCCCCTACCTTGGAACCACTAGATCCTGTTATCACCTCATAAACACCGTTTTCGACATTGAAGGTAGTGACTCGATGCGCACGCGCCTTAACTGTTTTATTCTCCATTTTTTCCATCACTTCATTTCCCCACATTCTATTATTCATTTCCATATTTGCAGCTATCTCGCGCTTGTTGACAGAATAACTATTCAGCTTGTAGAATGTCTCCATCACAATAGCCGTAACGGGAAGCTTCCTCATACCCTTGAAAACATAATTCATCACTTCTGCATGATTACTAGTAGGAATACCCCACCGGCGACCTTCTGTATCATACGCGAACGCCCATTTTGATTTATCTTTTTTATTTAACCATTCCCACGCCTCATTATTTTTATCCTTTAATATTTTATATAGCTTCTTAAATTTAAATTTGGTGGGCGCCTTAACTAGTGGTACAATCAATTTAACCAATGTTTTGTCTGATACAGCGCTACTGAAATTTGCTTCTAAATGCCGCATGTAATAACGATGATAGCTGTTAGGTTCCTTCCATTTCAATCTGTCATCCTTCATTGCACGAATTATTCCGGCATGCCTATCCGAAATCACACATAAACATTTGCGATGGCCGATCAAAGTACCCAAACACCCAAAAAACCAACCCCACGATTCTACCCTCTCCTTATCAACTAAAGCAAAAGCTAAGGGAAATAGTTGACCATTTGCATCGCTAGCGACTGCCATCAATAAGCATCCTTGATATTTTCCGGTTAGAAATGTTCCATCTACTGTTATGACAGGCTTGCAAAACTCAAATCCTTTAAGTGATGGACCAAATGCCCAAAAAAGACCTTCGAACTCCTCCTCACCAGCACGGTTTTTGGGACCTCTCCAAAATGAATATTCAGTAGTAGGATTTGCTGAATATATTGCTGCCATCAATTCAGGAAGCAAATTATATGCCCCCTTCCAATCGCCAAACAAGAATCTAAGCGCGTGTTGCTTGGCGTGCCAAGCCTTCCAATATGATATGGTATATTCAAATTTTAATTTGACGGTTTCCACTAGGGTTACTGGTTTAATTGCTAAATCTGCTCTAACGACATCTAGAATTAGCCTCGCAATAAATGCACTTGTTAATTGTTTGTGGTCGTTGTTAGGTTGTTGATTAACACATACGTGTGGTTGTGTAAATTTTTTAATCTCAAACACATGTCGTTTATTTTTGCATGCATACAGCCTCCAATCACAGCCAGCGCGGTCATCTTGTAGCTTGCAGACTACAGGTTGTCAGAAACCGATGCTATATCACTATCCTTGTTCGCATCTTGTAGCAGTTTGCATACGCAGAGGTGTTAGTCCCGAGTATTTTATACATCAACATTGTTCGAACCCATGTTTGCAGGCCTCCAAAAGAAATGCATGCTAAAAAATAATATTTGAGTAATGTTAAAAAACTAAAATAATATGAATAAATAATAATATAAATAATAGTCAATTATTTTCATTACCGCTTTCCTTTTTTGCGGAACCATCGGATGATACGATACCGTAGCATGCGGGATATCGGACTGCACATAAGGATCGGTTGCCGTTCTATACCAATTCCAGTATGCATTATACTGGCTAGGGTCGTACGGCCGCCATGAAGGAATATTTATTTCACGTCCCAAGCGTTTCTCTTCCCACTCAGCCAGATAAGCTGAATGTACGGTAGGCCAATCATTTCCATGGTAATTTGCGATATCGTGCAATCGTTTGTCGTACTCGCAATTTGGGGGTGCTTCCATCGCATACCCGAACTGACGCAACACCCGCTCCGGACGATGCATCTCGACAATCCAAAAATAGATCAATGGCACTGTAAGAAGCCCCATAGTTTTTTCGTGCTCAACTATCGGCGGGAGTATATGACGGAATGCGTCATAAGGTGTCCAAACCACCTGAGTGTCGACCAAACTGTCGAACTGATCGCGATGTGTCGGCAAATGCCGATGAGGTGTTATATCCGCGTATTGAGTACAATCTTTCCACAAAAAAACAACCGTAGGTCTCTCATCTTCATCACCATCATTCGCCATATCCTGCAGTTCCTTGCGTACATCTTTAGGAACGGGTCGTCCGACAGTGATATGTTCTCATGCCCACAGTTGGAGCAACATGATACACCCTCCCATATTTTTCCGTTTCTTATGCGTACCTTTACACAATGCCCTGTAAAGGTACGCAAGAACTCCACTACTCCATGCCCATCTATCTAAAACCGACATGTCCTCTAATAAAAACAGAGGCAGTGCTGAAACACAATCTCCCGAATCTTCCGTAAATAATACATCCCCACATAATGCAAGCATGTAGGCTCTACAATACTGCTCGACTTTCTGTTCCGGGGCATCAATTTCCAAATCGGAAAAATTATTTTTCAACCATGTTCTTTTCAATAAAATTTTGCTTCTCCCCTTTCCCTTAAACTCCAATTCCGGGATTTCTTTCCAGAGTAGTTGCGTGACCTTTCCCTTCCAATCAACATCTTTATTATTTAAACATATTGCCTCACCGTCCGTCCGCATTCCCAACAAACACGAAACGTCATCTAGCGTTATGGTCATCTCACCAACAGGCAGATGAAACGTGTGTGTTTCCGGTCTCCAATGTTCCTGCAGAGCGCTTATCAGTCTGCTGTCGTAATCCAGCCAACCCATCCTGGCAGTTTGTAGTAAGGTTGCTTTCTCTTAATTAATTTTTTTTTTTTGGCCATTTCAAAAAAAAAATTCCCTTAATCATGGACCTATAATAAATGCCAATTGAGAAGCCGCGGCTGAC
This sequence comes from Juncus effusus, assembly GCA_027726005.1. NCBI lineage: Eukaryota > Viridiplantae > Streptophyta > Magnoliopsida > Poales > Juncaceae > Juncus > Juncus effusus. Next base: position 4,444,313 of record CM050910.1, on the reverse strand, counting down.
AAACTTTAGATAGTTCAAAATAAAAGTCGCTCCCATTTATTACCATTTCAAATTTCACCCAACTCACTACTCTCCTTCCGTACTGACTGACTCTCACTCCTTTCTCGCGCCTCATTCTCTCCTCCTCTTCTTCTCTTCTCATGTACCACCGCTCCTCCTCTGAATATTGATTTAAGGTTATTGATCCTCTCTCCAAACCCTGAACCCTAATTTTTTTTTCTCTTTTCCAGCTTCAATTGCCCTAGTTTAAGGTTTTAGGCTACTGATTTTTTTTATATAAAAAGCGGGTTTTTAGGCCAATTGGTTGTTCTATTTCAATTTTAACTTTGTTTTATTCCGACTTCAACAATTATTATTGTGTTCCAAAGTATATATTCTCATCCTTTGCTATTTCTCCTCTTACTCCATCCCTTTGACATCACGATTTCACTATCATCCTCATCACTCATCTAGAATCAGCCCCCAACATTTCTCACACAAATTTCACACATATTTATCCTCCCCAGAATCCAACACAGCATGGCCTCCTTAGAGGTTACATGGACGCAACCATCGTCCCCAACTACGACCTCACCAGTCCTCCTCCTCGGCCCAATTGAGGCGACATCTTTTACCTCGAGTGCGAGCCCCCGAACCTGTCCGACCCCAACGCCCTCCTCGTCAGGCACGACTCCTGCTACATCGGATACGTCGCATCTGAGCAAAATGGTAACGTCTCCGCCCTCCGCGGTATTGTTGTTGCTGATGAAGGATTTACGAGCGGGAAAGAAAAAGAAAAAGAAATTTGATTCCTTGCCAGATTCTGGTATTCTCGGTCACCGGGAGCTTTTTGCTGCGTGATGGCTTCAAGCTCGATACGAGGGTGGACGGGGATTACAACTTGAGGATGTTTGATGAGTGGGTTGTTGTTTCAGGTCGAGGGGGAACTCAGGGCATGAATGCGAGTCAGCGGGATGTTGCCGTGCCGCCAAAAAAAAGAATGGCAAGAGGAAACGGCTGCATTGACACGTGAACAAGAGCAACAACCCCAAAAAAGAGGAAGGCCAGAGGAAACGGCTACACTGATGCATGAAGAAGAGCAACCCCCAAAAAGAGGAAAGGAAGAGGAAACGGCTGCATCGACGAGTGGAACATTGGGTGTCGATTTCAATGATTGCTCTGGGCCGAGTGATGAGACAGTTGAAGAACCCAATATTCTTAAAACTATTGTTAGAATGGGATACAGCTTGGGTCGAGCTCATTTTTGGCCTCCTGAGGTGATGAATTCGGGGGCCGAACCTTGAGAATTATATTATGTATGGACGGTAATCTGGCAACTAAGTTGAGAAGAGAAATGTTTTGTTATGGTGTTTTTTGTTGGAGACATTTCTGATCTATTTTGGGTTTATTTTGTATTAGGAACCTGGGCTAGACTAAGTATGTTTTCTATATTAGGGTCGGTAGGAAGAAGTCAGGACTGTTTAATTAATTGTTAGGCTGTAGTACTCATACTAGTTTAGTTTGTTTTAATTATTATTTTGAAGCTGAATGAATCGTCATCATCATCAATGTCATGCTTTTATAGCTTTTTGTTCCACTGAAATGAGTTATGATGTGGATATGACCCACTGGTTAAGTGAGTCAAGTTGTGAAATGATGTAATTCTTTATTGAGAATAGCTTGGAGGGGTAATCTCCAATTTCCTTTAATTTCTTGAAATTTAAACAAGTGCGGTGATCTGATAATGTGGTACAGTTAGGGGTGGCAACGGTTCGCATAAGGTGTAATGAAAAGCTGAAGATGAGAACAGTACACAGACCGTCCTGCTCATAGCTCATATACACAAAATACACCATCAGTCCAAGAGTTTTAGGTCTTTCATTCTCTCACAATGTTGTGCCTAACAAAATCTAATTAGACTCTAGTTTTTATAATAATGTGGTCTCTGACCATTTTTTTTTAATTGTATTCCTTTCTCTCTTATGTAAGACTTGTTTCATTTTTTCATGTAATAAAAATGCATAAGAGCTTTCTCTTTGCACTTTATTGCGATTATCTTAGATTGAGAGTGAATGACCCAAAGGTGAAGTTCGAAACCTGAAACTCATAGGATATACACAGTCGACCGTAAATGTGAGTAGTCTGGTAGGTCAAGGAACAATACTTCGTTTAGGCTGTCCAAAAAATTAGGCTTAATAAATTAGACACGATACTAAATCGTGAAAGTGGGTTATATCTATCTTTCTAATAACATTCTCTACAATAAAGTATCGCCTTCTATTAACACTTTTATCATCCCTTTGTATAACCGATCCGTGGTGAATCGTCCAAGCTGCACTAGTCCATTTCATCCAAATTTATATCAATTATTTATTTCTAGTATTTACTTAAACTTTTCCAATCATTTTACGATTCAGTTTAGATTGTTTAGGTTATTGTGAGTCTAATAACTTGTCCTTCCTAACCTTGTACCGTACATCAATATCCAACAAAATTTTCTCCACGAAAGTACTACCGATATATATTACTCTGTCAAAATCTTGTGAGGTCCACTTCGTCATCTTAAAAATATCTGTATTTCTGATAAGAGAAATAATATGATCTATACTTTTTTTTCTCTTCCCAAAGTATTTATCTCATTGGGTTTTTCCGGAAAGATTTTAATTATATAGAATTTTAATATTTATGAAACAAAATTGAAATTCAAGGAGTGTTATAAATATTATTTTTTATAGATGTCCATAATTTTAGACTTTTGAATTCATTCAAAAATCTTGCATTTTTTTGATGATTTGTACTTCATTTATTTTAGCTATAGATTAAAGAGAAATTAAAATATGACCATTTTTGTAAATTACATGGAAAATTACTTTCCCCTAATTTTTGGTGGAAATCAATTTCCACTGAATGTGGCAATATCACTTTTCAATGACATTGTGAAATTCCCGTCATTTATGATTCTCATGCTATACCAAACATGACAAATTCCCATGTTCCAGCCCGTGATCCAAACACAATCTATATGTTATAAAAATAAACAAAGTATTTAAAGCAAAATGGTGAAATACAAATCATTGAAGAATATAAGACTTTTGTAGGAACAAAAGTTTAGGATTATGAACACCCATATGAAATAATATTCAAAATATACATTGTATAGTATTTTTGTAGTTGAGAATATTATTTGAATCACTGAGCTATTTAGATATTTTGGATCAAGTCATAATATTCTGTTGAATTTTAAATAAATTCAAACAATTATAATAGAAAATACTGGCGAGTTCTTTTTTGTATTTTTTAATTACTAGCAAGGTTTCACGTATCCTTGCATTGTAAGCTCTCTCATTCTTATCAGGGAAGACACTAATAATATAATCCTTAAGAATTTAGTTACCCTCCAATTCTACATGGACTTGAGGCTTCTCACATTCTCATGCTTCATGATTATTGCTACATTTTTGAAGTCAACAAAGATCTCCAGTTTCGTAATAATGGAGATGAAATGAACCACATCAAGGTTTCAGGCTTTTAAATTCTTAGCCCTCCCTTTCATCTTCACACAGCCTAAAATTTAATTCTCTCTCAATTTCTCTCACACACACAAATATTTTGTGCAATGAATACCAGTCTGATTAATTCTAACAGAGGCAAAAAAAGGACACGGGCTAATCACTTCAAAGGTAATCTTTTCAATAATCGAAACAGAACATTATACAATTACCATTGGGCTTCTTTTAGTACTTTTATAATATAAATTGATAGATTATGCTATTTTCCAATTCATTTGGCATCTAGATTGCACATAAACTCTCTCATATTTTTTTCTAATAAGCATACAATTTTAATGTAGATGAGGAAACCAACAAGGGGACCCACAAAGAATTGGAGAAAGCATTAGTTCCCTTTTTGGATGTAAAATACAACTTCTCTTATGCTGCCAAAGACATGTATCTCATCAAGAAATATCACGACTTCACAATGGTGGACGGGCAGTCCATCATTGACCAAATTTCTGATCTTCAGGTAATCTTTTTTTTTCTTTACATTGCAAACAAAATGTCTACAAAATGATTCACTAAAACAAACAATCGGCATTAAACAAGTACTTATCCAAACTAATTTAAACCTAATTTGTGATCTTTAGATGATTGTAAGAGAATTGGAGGAGAACAAGATGCCCCTAGTAGAAAAATACCAAATTGCTGCTCTAGTGGCAAAATTACCACTTTCTTGGTATGATTTTGCCATCTCTCTGATAAACGCTCAGGAAAGGATGTCAATGAACGATTTGATTATCGCAATTGAAATCGAGGAAAATGCAAGAGCTGAAAATTTGAAATTGACACCCGAAAAATTGAACAGCATAAATAAGGGCGCGTGTTGGAGCTGTCGCAAGATTGGTTATGTTACTGATAATTGCATGCGTCGAAAGATAATGATGCAGAAGGTATCTTTTCTACTTAGGATTTGAAATTGATTTCCATTCACTTTTTTTTCTGAGGACCATTAGTTAAACATACATTGTATGCGACAAGGTACTGGTAGTATGTGGATATTTTGTGACAGTAATCAGGAAATTTAAAGAAAATAGGAAGAAGTGAAATTCTGGAATTTTCAACTCCTAGTATTTTCCATGTTACTATAATACTTCAAATTGTTGAAACATTTTCAAAATGTTTCACAAAGATCATTAAATGAACTTTTCTTTTATAATTAGAACAATGCATGCCAGATGAACTCGGTGAAATGCAACTACGACAAACCAAATTACAATCAATTGCATCTTTTGGATTTGACATCCTCCTTCGAAGAAAATCAAACTTCCAGCTTGGAAATCTCCTTAATTTCAGTACCAAAAACTTCGTTTCGGCCCCAAAAGAGGGTGCGTAGAATTTTGACCAAAAACAGCAAGAAGATTAAAAAGAATAAGGAGAGGGTTATAGGGGCATGTTGGGCTTGTCGCAAGATTGGTTACATAACAGATAGTTGTACACGTCGAAAAAACATAATGCAAAAGGTATTTATTTTCAAGACCATTTAAATTAATATAGATTGCTCTAGCCTCTAGTTTTACCATCTATGTAGTAAATCATAATTCACTTAACATCAAAATCAAACCATTTTAGGCTTAGTACATAGAGAAATATGTAAGCAAAGACTTGGGAGCAAGCCAACTTGAAACCAATTCTCTTTTCCATTAATTATTATGAGTTCGAAAAGTAGAAAACACTAATATATAGAAATAATAAGATGGCATAAACATCATATCAATTCCCTCTTTAAGGAAAAAAATTGTTAAGAGAGATTTGTTTCTGATGATCAGACCAGAACTATATGCTCGCCTCGGACAAAGTGCAATCATTTGCATTTCCTAGAATGAACTAAACACGGCAACTTAATTAGCAAGGTGGTTATGGAATGGATCTGAACTTCTACTCTATTTTTTCTTCCTCTGAATTTTATGTAAAAATGCATGTTCTGTGAGTTCGTGTTAAACTAGTAATGTAAATTGTAGTAGTTTTATTCGTGAAGTTTGGGATATTTCAGGTGCCTTTTTCAAGTATTGCTATGTAATATCTTTTGAGTACGTCAAATATATTTTCTTGTTGTATTCTAATAATAATTCACAAAAGAAAACTATCTTCTTGTATCCTATTGATTTTTCATCACCAGCAGCATGATTTACATTACTTTAGACATTTTCAGTGTATCTTAACAGAACAAGATAAATATAAAAAAACTTATCTTATTTTCTTTTTGAGTTTTGACAAGTACTAAATTACCGGTTCATTTGTCATTTGTTAATCTGTTTGGAAGAAATACTGTTTCATGCTTTGGAAGAAAACGAGGAGTCACAAAAAGATAAAAGATATCTTTCATGTTTGAAAAGAATCTTGGTGATTTTTTGAAATTTTCATAGGAATAGAAAGGTCGTACCATTTTCCTAAGCCCTATATTTGGAGTTTTACACATGATTCCCAAACCTAATAGTTGACGTTGAGTATGTCAACCAAGGGAAAATAACAAAATACACGATTTAAATCATTATTATGATTTTCTAAAAAAAATGAAAAACTAAATTTTTTCGTTCCTTTTGTACATTACAAGTATGTAATGAATATTGGAGAAAAGAATATACGTTTGTAGGTAGTTAAATGTACATAAATATTTAGAATAACAAAATTTCTAGTATCGTCATATGAATATGATGGCAAACGACCATGGCACAGATAAAACTGGAGGGAAAAAACTAGAATTTAACAACAAAGATAAAAATTTGGTGAATATAACAAACGAAACAAATTACAATGAAACATAACTCCCAAAATCTGTGCTCCTGTACAGAATAAAAAAAAAAAAGTTACGAACTTTACAGACAGGTCCTTTTTTCTTTCTGAAATTATAATACAATCTTCCAATTCTCAAACACTTCTAACGTAGTCAAATTGCCCACAAGGAATTAGAATCCATGGAAAAAATTAAATAAAAGAGATTAAAAAGAGGAAAGAAAAGGAGAAATAAAACAAAAGAAAGGAAAAAAGATTGCCAATCTGGTGGATCCAAACCCATTTAGATCTCTCACCTCTTTATCACATTTATAATCATCAAGCATTTCCAAGCTTTGGAGGCTGTTAAAAAAATAATAAAAATATAAGTTTAGCTTCATAAAAATCACTACATATAAAGAACTCTATCTTAAATGCTATAGAAAAATAAAACAAGTACCTTATTAGGAATAGTTCTTTTAAGGGCGCCAGGTTTAGACGAATTATCGAGGGGTTTCAAAATTTGAAAAGAGCATAACAAATTTTCATCTATGCTTAAAAGAGCACCAACATTATCAAATTCACCGCAATAATTCGGGGCAGAGAAAATCGTAACCAATCTCCTTTGCGCAAAGAACTCGTATCCATCTTCCACTACCTGTGTTTATTTAATCATGAAATTATGAAGTTATATACTTAATAATAGATAGTATATATAGAAAAAAAAATTGATGTTTAATTTAAGGAAAATTAGGTTAATTTGAGGCTTAGTTGGACAAATGTAGTTTAATTGAGGCAAAGTTGCGTTAAATAGAAGCTCAAATACCTAATAAAGGTTCAAATTACCTCAAGAGCCCTGCAAATCAAACGAATCTCATTTTTTTCCAAAACTTAATCAATTCATCCTCCCCAAATTTTCCCTTTACTAACCCACAAATACCCAATAAGCATCAAATTATTAACCCTCAATACAGAACAATTCAGATGTAAAAAAATCAAAATTTAAATAACTAAAAAAATTTGGGATAAATGCACATTTAGCCCCTGTACTTTAATTGGATAGCAATTTATTCCCTATACGATCAATTTGACATACTTAATCACCATACTTCATAGAATCAATTTTCATAAATTACAGGGACTAAATTGTAATCCAACTAAAGTACAGGGACTAATGGTGCATTTACCCCAACTTTCATAAAGTACAGGGACTAATTAGATATTTTGGCGTTCGTTTAATACAATTTTTCCTCAATTAAGCTAAAAGTGCACAATTAAACCCACAAATTCCCAATACACACCAAATTTACCCTCAAGTCATACCTCACCAACCAAAATCCACCCCTCCAAACATACCTGATGGGCTCTTCAGATCAAATCAAGCTCATTCTTCTCCGAAAACTCAATTACAACCAAATCACATAAAGAGCCCTGCAAATGAAAAGAAGCTCACATTTCCCCAAATATTTAATCCGGAGGGCTCTCGACCTAATTCAAGCCTTAATTAGATATTTGCGCGTATATTCAACGCAATTTTTCCTCAAAAAATCTCGAACCACTCAACTAAACCCACAAACCCCACAATAAGCATCCAATCAACCCTCAATTACAATAAAAAAAACAAATACCTGGTGGGCTCTGCAGATGAGATCGAGGTCGTTCTTCTCCAAAAACTCCACCAACTTATCGGCCCCGAACGTCACGGACACCCCGCGGTCGCTGTCGCCCCAGCCGGCGACCTCGCCGCTGGGGTCCGACCACAGCATGTCGCACAGCATCCCGTAGTCGGGAATCTCCGTCGGCCGCTCGATCTCTCTTATCTGCTCCAGGGTCTCCAGCTCCGGCGACAGCCCCCCGTGCATACACAACACCTGCGAGAAAGAAGCAAGTTGAATTTCATGCGGAATGATAATGAGTTCGTTTGGTTCAGGGGTTTTAGGGTGGGTGGGGTGTTGGTTTTGTAGTTTTTATTTCGTGAGTTTTAGGTAGATTATGGATGTTGAGATTGAAAGAAAGATGTTATTAGCAATTAGTTTGCTTTAGGTTATGGTGAATTTCATGTAGAATAATGAGTTTGTTTGGTTTAGGGGTTTTAGGGTGGGTTTGTTTGGTTTTTTGGGTTGATTTTGTTTTGAGGTTTGGTGGGATGTTGGTTTTGTAGTTTTTATTTCGTGAGTTTTAAGTCGATTATGGGTGTTGAAATTGAAAGAAAGATGTTATTAGCAAGTAGTTTGGTTTAGGTTATGGTGAATTTCATGTGGAGTGAGTTTGGTTTAGGTTAGAGTGTGTGTAGTTTTATTTGGTTTTTAGGTTGCTTTCGTTTTGAGTTTTGATGGAATGGAACATTACTAGCTTTGTAATTTTTCTTTCGTGCGTTAAGTCACCTCACCCTCGGTTTCAAATCAAATAAATAAATAAATAAAATGCCTTATCGTCAATTAGAGCAGCGATCGGCAAACAATTGAAACAATCGCAGAAGATCTTCCACAACCGAACATTAAATCTCCTTTTACACTCGTCGTAAAACCCATAAACCCTGTTTATTTTCGCGTCTTCATGGTTTCCTCTCAAGAGGAAGATTTTGTCGGGGAATTTGATTTTGTAGGCGAGCAGAAGGCAGATCGTTTCGAGACTGTGCTTGCCTCGGTCGACGTAGTCTCCGAGGAATAAGTAGCTCGAGTTTGGCGGGTATCCTCCCAATTCGAATAGTCTTAGTAAATCCACAAATTGGCCGTGTATATCGCCTGTATAAAAAGGGGGAATGTTAGTTGGTGATTGGATTGTTGTGAGTGTGAATTGAAGGTTAATTGGAGAAATTGAGAGTCAATTTTGGGAGGTATCCGCCCAATTGAAAGAGTCTTAGTAAACCGACAAATTGGCCGTGTATATCGATTGTAATGAATTGTTAGTTATTGATGGCTTAATTAAGGTTTATTGCACAAATTGAGGGCGAAATTTAGGAGTAATTGCATAAATGAGGGTTAATTAGGGTTTAGTTGAAGGATTGAGGTTAATTGAGGCTAGTTTGGGATTAATTGGGGTTTGATTGAAGATTTTGGGAAATAAGAGAAATTCAGAAAGGCGAAAAAGGTTAGGTCACCTAACAGTTAGAAAGATAAAGTAAACCCAAATACAGTTAAGAAAATGCATATATGGACGAAAAGATAACAGAAGAAAAATTAAGGGGTATTATATCTAACGTAGCGACAATGCAAGTTGGAAGTTTGTTGTTAGTTTGGTTGTCTCTATCAAAATGGAGATTATTTCATGATTCTTTGAGATTTCACAGGCTCCAATTAAAAAATGCAAAAAAGGATGAGCTTATCTGCAAGGGTACAATCAATGCCCAAACTTTTGTTAGCTTTCATTTTGTTACGAGGATATGTAAAAGATATCAATTATGCTAAATTAGCGCTATCTATATCCATTTAGTTGACTTCTGTCTGAAAAGATTATTAGAAATTGCCAAACAATTTGAGGGTTTTAAAACCTAATGTTTATCCCAATATAGGCCAATACCTTGTGCAAAAATAGAAATGCAGAGCAAGGATCTTAACACAAAAGAAATTTCTTAAAACACCCATGAAAAAGAAAAAGGAAGGAGGATTAAATCGCAGTAACACCTCAGATCTTGAAAGACAAAATGGATAGGCATTATTATTGCCCTAATAACCAAATTCGGACAAAAACTAGCAACATAACAAGGACTAATACCATACATTTTTCTTCTTTTCAGCTCACAAAATCACAAACTTCTCTCAATACCAAGTACCAATCAACAACCCCCCCAAAAAAAACCACAAATCCCAAAAACCAACAAATTATCCCCACGGTCAAACCCCAAAATCAAACATACCACAGATCTTGATGGGCGCATGGATTCTCAGCAGATTCGGCTCGGCAAGCAGAACCCTCTTGGCCTCCACACAGAGCTGCCTTATCTCCCCTTCCGACAGCGCCACCTGCCTGACCGTCGGCCCCGCACCGCCGCCACCAGCCGCCCGTCTCCCGCCGTCCAACAGCCGCCGCACGACGTCGTCCAGCACCGCGCCGTCCATCCCGCCCATCGAACTCTTCGTCATCATCATCGTTCTATTGTTCAGTATGGTTTTGTTTTTCTAGAAACGGGAAGGATAGGGGGAGAAGGAAAAAAAGGAAAGTACAAGGAGGAGAAAGAAAGAAAGAAATAAGAAGAAAAGAAAGAAGGGAGAGAAAAACATGGGAGGATGTAATAAACTAACTTTTAATTGAATTAGGGGAATAGGGGATTTGGTATGGGTGATTAGGTTTTTTGTCCCCAGTTAGAGATTGATGAGTAATTGTAAGTTTGGATAATTTTGGTTGAATGGGTTAGTGGATAATTATGATGGTTGTATAACTTGATAAACAAAATATTTGACTGGGATTAATGTTTGACTGGTTTTATCAAAAAATGTATCTTCTAGAAATACTTGTGGATTAATAGTGTAAATAAAGCTATACATATTGGTTTGGATGATATTTATGTTGTATTTTAAGTTGAGATGTTATTGAGATAAAAATATAAATTAGATCTCATTTGGTTCATAAGATAGAAAAAATAATATATAATTTGAGCTTAATATTTAATGTTTAAGAGTTTAGTTGTGTGACACAACTCATAAATATACAAATTAAATTTTTAGAAGTCATATTATTAGGAAAATTATAAATATAAAAAATGGTGGTTTAGTACTAGATATTTCATACTATCATTTGGATCAGTTTCCTCTCTCTTTTCGAAAGAAGGAAGAAATGGTTTGAGTGAATCGCTGGAGGAGGGAAAAAGCTGACGTTAAGGAGAGAGAAGTGAGTGGGTATCGATGAGAGCCCAGGCCAGTCTCGACAATGAGCTCGTCAGTGCCGTGAAACTCCATTCTGATACCTCTAGACCACGTTGAGAAAGACCAACCAAGACCAAAAGACCGTACCTTTTTTTTGGTACCTCGAAAGGGAGGTGACCGACCAATTTGACACAGAGGTACTTCGATTCAGCTCCTCCGCTTTCATACCTAGCTGTCGACCAAAAAGTCGATCGATGTTAGAAGGAGCAAAATTAATTGGTGTTTTTTTTGTTACTTCACTCTTTTTTTTTTCTTTCGACGCCTCTGATTGAGCCTGAACAAAAAAACTAGTATGAATCTCATTCTTCACTCTCCCATGAGCAAATGAATTGGTCCTCAGCTTTCGATCAGAAAGATGAAAAAAGAAGACCAGTATTTATTTTCTTTGCCCGAAGCACTGGAGTGATTAAGTAGCCGGGAAGGGGTCCAGAAGTGCCTCGGTTGACACCCAGCGCATTTGTTACCGCCCCAACGGATCAATAAAAGGCCTCTGAAGCAGTTTCATCCCCAACAGCAGGACTTGCGGATACTGGCCCTACCAAAGCATCACCACTCGCTGCGGATCCTATGGAATCGGGCCAATCCTTGCTCCCGCAGTCAGTCCTTGGGGTGGATCTCCAGGTCAAGTCAGAGCTTTGCCCATTTCCTACTACCGGTCCTTGGACGACTCTCACATCTGGCGCTTTGCCAGGCTCAACCTCTTTTTGAAGCTCAGGGCGAGGAAGTCAAAGGAAAGTACCACAAACAAGCACTCGGGTCAGCGGATCGGTTGTCGAAAGCAAATCAAATTCAAATGTCTTCCGTCTGAGATTGTCTCCGTCCTTCTTCCGTTTAAGTGAGGTACCATATACCTGGTGTCAGGAGTCAACCTTTCAAGACACTAGTCTACTAGAATACATGGATAATGGTCTAAGCATTCACGGTAATGAAAAGTTATGTTTACGTTTTGATCTTTTAATGTTTGGATTTTATTTTTCTTATTAAAAATTTAAAAAAGTAATATGTATTGTAAATTTGTAAAGATAGATAATTTGCTTATATTTTTGTAAAGGAATTTGATCTAAGTTCATCCCTTAATTTTACTTATTTTGAATATTGGATAAATGTTAAACTGTGATTTTTTTTCTCAAATCTAGTCTTATCAATTTAACTTTGCAGCTAAATATTTAAATTTCAAAATTATTAGAGGTCATTATGCTAATAATAAGTTAATAGATATTTATTTGAAGTTTCTAAAAATTTTACTAACCAAAATTTATTCCAATATAAAGATTCATATACATAAAGAAAACCAAGAAGTGCAAAGTAAATCAAATAACATTTAAATTACTACCTTCAATCAAAATATCACGATAAATAAAAAAATAAATAACTTCAGATTATTCCTTACCTGTAATTCCACAACATTCATACATATTCACTGAAAATACTTGTGATCGATTAACAACACATAAACTAGATAACTTAATGAATCCAGTTGACAAATCAAAGATAGGGAAAATAACAGGGATAGAACTTGTGTACACAAATGAATCCTTCTAACACAATGGCAGGCAGACAAATACTATACTTTTTTTTTTTTTTGAATTGTCAGACAAATACTATACTAATCCAAATAATCCAAATTCATTCGTTGTTCATATATTCATTCATACGAGGAACACTGGGAAAGATTCAAAAGCGCGTGACGGTGTCATAGCCGTTGAAATCGGGATTCGGCTGGTTGTACAACGTCCGATTAAGCGCGTCAGAAGACTCGTCGTTTCGTACCCCCGGGTCATGTTGGTTATATGTACAGGGCTATAACTTCTATGGACGGAAATGATATATGTTAATTAAGATTAATAAATAAACAAATGGGATTATCCTCAAAAGCTTTTCTGAATTTTTACCAGGTCATGTTGGTTATATGTACAGGGCTGTTATTTCTATGCACAGAAATATGATATATATATTAATGGATTAAGATATACTTGAATAAATGGGATTTTCTTTTTTTATGAATCTAGTTTTGTTACCCTATTATTTGACTATAACATTTCATCCACATTTTTTCCTTTCTTGTGACTCAATCTCATCATTTTATTAAAAATAATTTTATTCAATTTAAGAAAATTAATAAATAAGTAAATAATAACTAAAATATTTTATCTCATTATATTTTATGATATAATATCCATAATATTATTTTATAATACTATTTTACAACACTTCATTTTTAATTTATGATTTTTTATTGTTAAGTATTTTTATATAGTATAAAATAATAAAATAAAATAATGTATCATAAAATAGTTCTATAGAATACCGTAAGATAATATTGTGAAATATTATATTAGAAAATATTATTCATTACTTTAGATTAAATAAAATAATTTTAAGATATATAAGGAGAACCACCTTGGTCCAAAAATGAAAAAAGATAGATTTTTAAAGTCAACACTAGTAGATAACAAAATAAAATTTAGCCACTTTCTAAAAGATTTTTTAGATAACCGGAAAATGGGGATTTTTATAAATATGAGAAAAGTAATGGAGTTTTTGAATTTTTTTACTGAAGTACGATAGGGGAAGTGCTTTCATGAAACAAAATAAAAATAGTTCGTACAATTTCAAAGAAAAGAAGGAAATGAAAAGCATGGGTAACATAGCTTAAAAAAAAGAGAGTAGTTTAGAAAAAAATGAGAGCTAGCAACATGATTCCCAAAGTGGTGATTCTTTCAAATTCAATGTTTGCACTCAAGTAAAATAATTTGAATTGATGATTCAAAATTCTAATATTTCATTCATTCCATTACACCAGGGACGGAGCCAGAGTGTAGTTATAGGGGTGGCCGAAGCAAATATACACAAATGTGATGATGCTCTTGTTAATGGAGTCATTGATCAGGGTTCGAAACTGGTTTTCTACAAGCTTATTTTGCAATTTATATCCTTATTTCTTTTGATTAAAAATAAGAATTAAAAAGAGCCTAACTTGTGACTCAAACCCTGGTCATCAGGGGTATAAGGGCCTCAACATTCATCTCCGGACCATTAGAGAAAGCTTACTTTTGTGATATATGATGAGATTTTACATTTATATTATTTATAGGGGGGGCCAAAATTGAATTTTCTGAAGGACTAATACGTAATTTTTGATTTGTTGGGGGCTCCCCCCGGTCCCCCTCTAGATCCGTCCCTGATTACACCCATCAACTTGATATCACCATGCATGTCTACCTTTTTTGCGGCTGCACCAGACTGTTTCTTCCATTTACTCCAAGCGTGCGAAGCATTGCATTGGAGGTTGATGTCGGGCATGTTCGCCAACAGAAGGAGTCATTTATAGAAATATTTTGCGTAACTGCAACGTGCACAATTAGAAAAAGTATAGTGTGGCCAATTTCTTCTGAACAAATTGTGTAATCTTCGAGACGAAGATCAAATGACGTCCTCTCGATGATTTCGAGAGCTTGCAAAGATGTAACATATGAGAGTTATAACATCACAGAAAAAAATATAAAAAGGAGACTACGAGAGGAGACAATCCAGATTCATGATGCTCACCTCTCGAGCATTAGAGCTACACACACTCTCCTAATGCTATTTACTGCACTTCATTAAATATAAGTTGTTTGACTACATATAATGCAAGAGGAATTTTCAGTTAACTGAGTCAAATGCTTTGCCGAAATCTAACAGTGGTTTGATTACATATAATGCAAAAGGGGGGCTAATTTATTTTTGGTTGTCATTCTTGAGAGAAAATATATGTTGAAGTAAAAACTATATTACTTAGCGTTGTGATGTCCCTACCAAATTAAGCACTTTGAATAACACTATCATAAGACAATCAGTGTCCTCCATGGTTAGTAATCTGTATGTGTATCCCTTGTCAATCACAGATCTTAATAGAGAGCTAGCGACTTGGGGGCACTCCTCCTAAATTTTAAAGTAGTATAGTGATATGGTTATGCTATTATTTAGTTATGGCTTTTTTTTTGGTTTGCTAGTGAATTTATTTGGTTTTGATTATTATAACTGAGGATCAATGGAATTTGTCATACTGTGAATATTAGAACCAGTATGATCAATATTTTAATCTGTAGTTTCAATTTCCATAATGCCTTATGAATCAATTTCTATAGTGTTATTATTAAATGATCAATATTAAGTGTTTGAAGTGCATATTGCTTAATTTTGGGATGTATTATGTTTGCGTACAATTAAAATTAGTATTATTAGATTTGTTTTTAACTCTAATGGATTGATTTAATCAAGCAAATTTAAATATTTATAACTACTTTCATATTCACAATAAGAAAATTCCATAATATTTCAACCAACCAAAATAATTATATTTTGCAGCATCTTATTTTTCAAGCATCCAAACAATCTAAAAATTAGCTAATTCCATAATCTTTTTTTCCATCACTTTATAATTCGATTCCATTCTACTAATTCTACTTGCCAACGGCCCCTAAGTGAATTTCTAGGTACTTGAAGTCTTGAATAAATCATGATTTGTCATTTGACACCTGAGGCCGGTACCAAAATAGTAGCACCTAAAAAGAAATTGGCTTGACAAAAGTTCGTTTGGATATAGATTTTTAAGAGACAAGTGGCACTAGCTGATTGGTTGTTGAGGACATGTGGCATTTGTTCATTGGTATTCTCTATATGCAACAAAAGATAGCTAATTCTCCGTGGGGCCACCAGCACATCGACTGAGTCAGATATCTCATGGCTAACAACCAATCAAAAATAGAAAAATACACCCAAAATTCATATAAAGATAAAGGCCTCTATCCCTTCAAAACCTATATAAACATCTCCACTTTGCACTACATCTCATCACCACCTCACCAGAACATTTCTACAACAGCCTATTAAGCATATTATATCCCTAAAGTTCTGAATGGCTTCATCAATGGCACTCTCCTACTCCACCTTTGCCGGAAAGGCCGTGAAGCTTGGTTCCAACTCTGCTGATGTCATGTTCGGCGAGACTCGTGTTACCATGCGCAAGACTGGTGGCAAACCCAAACCAGCTGCAGCCTCAAGCAGTCCATGGTATGGGCCAGACCGTGCTAAATATCTCGGTCCATTCTCGGGTGAGTCACCATCATATCTCACCGGCGAATTCCCTGGTGATTACGGTTGGGACACTGCTGGTTTATCAGCCGACCCAGAGACATTTGCCAAGAACAGAGAACTAGAAGTTATCCACTGCAGATGGGCCATGTTAGGTGCACTCGGCTGCGTTTTCCCGGAGTTGTTGGCCCGCAACGGAGTTAAATTCGGCGAGGCTGTATGGTTCAAGGCCGGAGCTCAAATTTTCAGTGAGGGTGGACTCGACTACTTGGGAAACCCTAGTCTCGTTCACGCACAAAGCATTCTAGCCATATGGGCCTGCCAGGTCATCTTAATGGGTGCAGTTGAGGGATATAGAGTTGCAGGTGGGCCCCTTGGAGACGTGGTAGACCCTTTATACCCTGGTGGCAGCTTCGACCCATTGGGCCTAGCAGATGATCCAGAAGCCTTCGCTGAGTTGAAGGTGAAGGAAATCAAGAATGGCCGGCTTGCGATGTTCTCAATGTTCGGATTTTTCGTTCAGGCGATTGTTACTGGTAAGGGACCATTGGAGAACTTAGCGGATCACCTTGCCGACCCGGTTAACAGTAATGCGTGGGCCTTTGCTACAAACTTTGCACCCGGCAACTAAGGAGAATTAATGGAATAGAATTGGGATGAGGCTTTTTGCACGTAGGTGGTGTAAAATGAATGTAAAATTATTGAATTTATTGAAAATGGAAATTTATTCTTAAAAATGATTATTAAATAAGAATCTTAATTTTTTGGCTTGTTGAGCTTGGAAAATCAATATTTAGAATCAGAGCATATTGAACTTTTTGTTTTTATCAATATCAATTTTTACGCTTCATGCATGTAGAATAGAAAAGGAAAAATTCACATTTGGTCATATCACATCCTTATCCTTTACTACCAGGTACCCCCATGGCGTATCATAATATTTTATTCCAAAATAATACCGGATACTTCACAGATACTTCCCGTATCCGCATCAGATACTTCCAACGTAGGAATATTTATTCTTAAAATATATGATTACATGTATAAAATCTATAAAATAAAATTAAGACATCTAATTATTTAATTAACTATAACAAACAAATATCTAGCATCAAGATATTTCTATAATAACAACTTTTTAGTATCTTTTGCATCAAAGTCTAATATCTAAATATATATAAATTAATTAAATATATAAAATATAATCAATAAATAATAAAATAATATATAAATTGCCGTATTCGTATCTTAGATTTTTTAAGATTTGCCATATCGCCGTATCCGTATTGTATCGGATACGATACCCGTATCCGTATCCATGCAACATAGTTCATAAGCAATATTTTGAGACTTTAAATGGACTCATGATACACAAAATATTTCAAGTTTTTTGCAATGATATAAATGAACATAGGAAAAAGATTTGGACCTCAGATTTTATTTAGCTCTTATTGATTCCCAATAAGATGAGAGCCCAAATTGGGAGCCTTCTTATACATTTGAATATTTTTTATTACCTTCTAGTGGCTCAAATATATTTCAGCTCAAAGTTTCAACCAGTCCATATTGTTGGCTCCCGAACTCTCATATCTTTCAGCCCAATGTTTCATAGTTTATTTTTTGTTTCTATTTATACTTTTGTATTTACAACAATATACATTTATATTCCAACAATATACCTTATATTCTAAACATTATACATTTATTATATTCATCGCAATATACCTTATATTCTAAATAAGAGAATGAGAATGCTAAAATTGTTGACGGTACAAGTTCATACAGATCTAGACGATTGGATTAATGAAGAGATTTCTCCGCCAAAAAGAGACAATATAACTTTATATCACAACAATATACTTTATATTTTAAATATTATACTTTTATATTCCCAACAATATACCTTATATGAGAAATTTACTGGGAGTCATACTCATTTAATTGGGAGTCTCTATGATTTCTAAATAACTCCCAATTTCTGCGACACGTGGAGCGCTCTCGTTGGTTGGGAGCCAGGAAACCACAATTTGCGGGAGGTTAATATTCACTTCCATGAACATATTTTGTTTGCAAAATGTGGCTTTTTTGACACGTGGCATTTTGATTCTTTGATATGAGAACTCAATTTTGAACCCATATGTGTTTTCAATTGATATGAGTCCCCTATTTGAGTCCAATAATTATTTTCAGCTTATCATTTATTGACACATGTCATGTGTCTTTATTTGATATGACTTCCCATTTTGAACCGAACATATGTTTTAATTACATATGAGTCACCATTTCAAACTCAATAATTGTTTCCATCTTTTTAAGACTTTTTTATTTATTGTTATTAAGGAATAAAGGTATATAGTAAATAGTACCAATTAATGTTTGATATTATGATGTTTTATTAATAATATAATATATTATGATATTGGATAAATTATATCAAATTAATGTGAGTCCCATTCTAAAAAGGATCTTTTTTATAAATCTCTCAAATATTTTCATTACGTGTTTCATTTTAGTCCCTATAAAATAAAATATTTTAAATTCTTTCAATATCTTATATGTTTTCATATAAATAAAAGTTGATATTTCAATATGTTTCATATCCAATAGTTTGTGATTAACATAGGGGGGATTTCAGGTATATCCTTACTTGCAAGGCAATATAAAGTATAAGTAACCACCTATGGATATTAGATTTGAAATAAGAGTAAAAGATTTGTGGCAAATTAGACAAATATTTAAAAATATACTGATATTATTCACTAGTCAGTAGTCTGCTGTAATGTAAACATAAATTATGATACATTTTCCTTGAACACTAGCACAATATAATTATGGGATGTACTCTGTGAAACTAAAAATGTAATTTGGTGAAGGAAATGGATTCATATGTCAAAATACATCAAAACTTAGAACAAAATTTGAATTTAGAAGAAGGCTATCGCAACATAAAGTTAAATATGAAAAAAAAAGAACAGAGGAAATCTTACGTGTGTAGAATCATAATTTATTGATCGTGTCAAAAAAGCATTCCAAATGGTGAAACAGTATTATTGGATTTGTTACATTGTCCCTTTCTCAACATAAATTACGAAAGGGAAAAAAAGTTTGAGGTAAAAGTAGGTTACCTACCATAACTTTAGAAAAAAGAAAACAAGTTGTAAAAATTACATATGTGCTTGCTGCTTGGGAGGGTTATACACACGACTCTCTCATTCTAAGCAATGCACTTCAAAGAGACGACAGACTAACTATACCTCAAGGTAAATAAAAATGATAGAATTTTTTTTTTATATGAGATTGCAAATTTATAGTTAATTTACTACTAATTTATAAGAAAGTATTATTTGGTGGATGCTGGATACTCAACACGTTCCGGTTTTATTTCACCTTTTCGAGGTGTAAGATATGATCACTTGAAAGAGTTTTCTAATCATCCTCCTGCAACCAATAAGGAGCTCTTCAATCATAAGATCTTTGCGGACTAGCATCGAATGCGCATTTGGTGCTTTGAAGAATCGTTTCAAGATTCTTATTTGTAGGCCATACTTTCCTTACTCCACTCAGGTAGATCTTGTTCTTATATGTTGTACCATCCATAACTATATTCTAGAGTATGGTCTCGATTCATTTGTACCGACAATTGAGGAATGTCAAACAACAAATTCTAGAGGGCCTACAACTTCCGAGTCAAGAGATAGAACGCGAGATGGAACACGAGAATGGGTGACACTTAGAGATTATATAATGAATCAAATATGGGAAAGAGATGGACGTTAATTATCTTATTTTGATTGTTGTCGTTAGTCTTGAACTATTTTGTCGTATTTGTGTGGCTTGAATTTGTTGGATTTTTTAGAATGTTGGTAAATTGTTGGTTGATTTTATTTTGTAATATTTTGCTTTCAACTCTTTGATTTCTTTTTATTAGGATATGTGAGTTCTTGTTATAATTTTGAAATATTATTGGCTTTTGAATTGAGGGCTTATATAATTTTCAGAATATTGTAATGTAGATTTTGGTGATGAAGTTTATGAATTTTGACTACTATTGTTTTATACATATATAAATTTAATATGTTATATCTTATACTGATTATGTAGTTATTGTAAATAATTATTGTATAACTAAAAAGTGTACTTAAGTTTGCATATTCCATTAACAACAATCCAAACATTAGAATTGAGACTGCAGCATTTTTTGTTTCTTGCATCCAAACATGGAAAATGGAACTATTAATGCAGAAATTTCCATTTCAGAATCATGAATTACTTTTGGAGTTCCAAATGCAGCTGACCGAACAGCCCCTAACAGAAAACCAAGACAGGACCAAACTTGCACTATTAACATAAAAGACAAAAAGTAACAAAAAAATAACAACCATCCTTTTCCCATTTTATATAGAAATACTACTTTGCTACTCATTTATATGAGTAATATCATTATATATATCACCAAAAATATTTGGGCACTCGGACCAATTTTTTTGCTCTCTCGCTTCCCAGTATCCACCACTGTATCGATACCCCTCTTCTGTACCATCTTTATTAAACCATTTTGGTTTCCAACCATTGTCTTGAAACTTTTTCGACTGCATTGTTAGAACAAGAAAAAATAATAAGAAAAAAATGGGAGGCATGGTGGTGGCTACGATGGTGCTAGGGTTTCTCTGAGTTAGACTAAAGACATTATGTAATCATGATTAAGTTTAAGTTTAGGTTAGGCCTGTAGGGCATAAAGTACGGGCAGTTTGTAACCTCAAGATGGAATGAGTCAGGAGCATGTTCTACTCATTACCTCGATTGAAATGTTTTAGACGCAAATGATATAACTGTTTTTATCAATTAATGAAAATGGCTCCTAGCTCCAATTCCTTCAAAAAATAATAACAAAAAATGAGTATAAATGAGAGGGAGAGGGTGCTGGTACATACCACCCTTTGCCTTTGTTCCAACCTAAGCTTCTCAGAATTTGCTTTGTCATACTCCCCATTTTCTAAATACCGTTGATCCGGTCTCAACCTTGAATCAGTAGGAGGTAATTTTTCCTTTCAATTTGCATTAAAAATATTAATATTAGAAAATAGAAAACATTATGTATGTAACAAAGCCTAAAATCTAACTACATTTTCGAAGGTTTGATTAGCCTTAGTCATTTTATTTTATTTTTGTGGCGATTAGCCTTAGTCATCTTAAATTGTTACTTTTGAAAGAAAGTAATTTCTATGGGTAGCTAAAAAGTTTTAGGTGCGCATATAAATATTAAAGCTTCTAATGGCACGTGCAAAAAATATATTTTTATACCTGTAATTCTGCAGTGAGCTCGTTTAAGATTATTCCAAAGGAGGAGAAATTATATCTAGTCGGATCGGGCAGAGGCTCATTCTTTTTCCATAATAAGGATTTCCCTTCACTCTGTGATTCTTCACAATTCTTTGATTTTGCAATTTCGTAGCATAAGTAATCATTCCATTCTCCTCTTAGAATCACAACTTTATTTCTCATTTGATCCTCTACATATCCTTGTACCTGTATTTGAGTATTGAACTTGAAATCCGGAAATTTTTAAAATTCTTGTGGAAATGGAGAGAAAATTGTACCTGGCGAGGCATACGATCAAGAAAAGATTGTTCTTTAAACTCGAGCTGACATGAAAATTGGCGATTTCCTTTTATGTGCATGGTACCATAGTGATTGCAATATGGTGTTCCAAGAATGAGATTGTTTATAGTTGTGGTGACCTGCAATTTGCATTTATTTAATGAACCGAAAAGAAGTGTGGCTAAGAACTATGAAACTATTATGAATGTACTTACAAAAAAAGGGATATCCCATACTGTTAATTAAAAAAATGAGAGATATCTCATATTGTTAAATGTTAACTTTACTATAAAGCAATGACCAAAAAAGGTTACCTTACTCCATGTGAAAATTTCACCATCATCAAATTCTACAGTTAATGTTCCAATCGGTTCGAGCTGGATAGATTGGCCCCAAAATTTAGACTTGAGATTACTATCTCCCCAGAATTTCCATCCTTTGCCTTCACAATGACATGCTATCATCACTGGGTGATGACTGACCTGTGAATTTCTTTCAATTTTTCATTACAAAATCACAAAAAGAAAAAAAAAAAGAAATTTCTAGGTTTTTATTATGTTCTTTCTTTTTGCATTAAATACTTAACCGAGGTTTTATGTAGGGTCAGGTGTTAATTAAACTGATTTGCAAAAATTACCAAAGAAATTCAAGGTACTAGGATATATCTAAAATGCATTGGAAGTTTTCTCCATGCCAATGCCATCCGTACATTTCAAAAAGGCAAAAAAGAAGGGCATTTTACTATTTATTTCAGATTTTTCAAACATGAAGAGTATGCATTTATCAATGTTCTTTAGCCTTAATTTCTCTCTTAATGCAGGACTAAAAGGATTCATTTTCACCCAACAAATAGGACACATGTTTTAAAGGGATACATGTGGTATAATGACATTTTTCTAAATGAATTAAGAAATTTTTTTTCTAAATGAATTAAGAAAGATGCTATACCTTTTCAGAAATGAAACGGATGCCTTTTTCAGGAAAGTCCGCTTCATAAGTTTCACCTAACAATGGATTGAAGGGTTTGCAAGGCCTTCCTTCCGAGGAAGCATAAGAAGACATTGCAAATGATGCCACTTTCATTACTCGCATCAAACTATTCCCCTGAAATTAATCAATCAAAATCCGAAACAAAAGGATACACAAAGAGGAAGTAAATTATAATGGGATTTTTGTATGATTCAGTTAGGAACGGATACTTGATACTTTTTTCATTACAACTAAGAATAAATTAAGGCAATATAACATGTAATCAAGAAAATAATGCATTATCGTGGGATAGAGGGGTTAACTAAACTAAAGCAAACCTGCATTAAAGCAAAACATAGTTGCACAATTGGTAGTCTCAATTAGCATTTAATTGCATGTCATGGGCTAATCAAGTTAAAATTAGAGTAAATTAAGGCCCAATTGAATCTAAAATCATGCATTAATACCATTTTGCCAATCTCATATGCTTCATCCAAAAGAGAAGAATACTCAAATTCTTCACAGCACTTTTGTAGAGAAGAAAGAGGCTCGTTAAAATAAACAGGTAAACAAACATTTGTCAAGTCCTTCCCCACACAATCTTTTATTACCGACCACAGACTAACTCCCTTCTCCTTTTCAAGTGGTTCTGGAAGCTTACTTCTTCTTTTCACGCTTGACGCCATTTGATCTGTCGGATTCCTTGGAATGAGTCAATAAATATGACTTCCATCAAAGAATACCACGTCCAGAAAGTCGAGTCAGAAAGTAACTTGTTTCCCTTTGAAGTATCTAGCAAATTAAATTTGGAAAGTGTAAAGTAAACATTATATTAGCTAATCTTCATACTGTATAGGTACATCATTAAAACATTAAGATAAAATAGAAGCAATACAGTAAATGAAGAAAAATAAGTAAAAATATTGTATGAAATAGAACATCCTAACAATCTAGTCTTTACACTACGACACTGCAACATTAGTTTTTGTAATCAAGACCCCAAAATTCATTTTTCTCAATAATCAATCTCCCCATCATGCATTTTGTAACTAATATCCTTATGAAAGCAAGATTTAGCCAGAAAACTCTATTAAACTCAAATGAGAAAAGGCAATGGTTTTTCCCATCTTACCCCCAACTAATATGCTATCAAATCTTTAAGACTATTAAAGAAACTTGAGCATTAGAAATTTGGTTGTAGAAAAATAAAAATTTTAGTGGGTAATTACCAAAATTAGATACATTTATAACAAAGGGAAATATACAAAAAAATTAATAGAACCTGTAGGGTTCTCATGCGCAAAGTTAGAATTGTCTTTTCCACCAGTCTTTGATATTCTTCTCTCTAGTGCCTTATTGTTTATTCACTAGCTTCCTGCAATAGTTTGTTTTATAACAAATTCATTGATCCAGAAAAAGAAAAGAAAAGGGGAGACAACATTAACCCACATATTTTGAGTGATAGTTTCAAAGGCCAAATTTTTGGAGTTCTCGAGATATGGTCCTTGATGACCTTCCTAGAAGAATTCATTTAAGATTGGAACTTTGAAAATTTCTTTTTTAGGAGACCTACAAGCCATCTCTTGATTTTTATTCTCTACTGATAACTTTAATTCATATTTTACCTTCATCGTTTCAAACAATTTGAGAATTCAAGCCATGGTTCTGAAACTTGGAGTCGGATTCGAAGTCGGTCCCTCATTACAAGAATCGGAATCGGTTCAATTGGACCAATTTTTTGAAAAGATTGAACTTTTACATAACAGGCCAAATTGGTCATGGTTGACTTCGACCCGTCGGCCGACTTTGAGAACCATGATTGAAATGGCATTATCTCTTCGCGTTCATGTATGAGGCTTTCATTGAGGCCCTCAACTTGCAAGTGGTACTAATTTAAATTGAAAAAAGGAATTGTTTTGTGTGGAGATTTTTGGAAAACTCTGGATACTGTAAAAAAGGAAACCCGGCAGGAGATAAGAAAGTTCTCCATATTTGCTCTCCATGACTTATTTTCATAAGTGACACTAATTTATATAAAAAAAAACTAATTTTGTATTATCGCGAGAATCTGGTATTAATCGGATAGGAGTTGTACGATTCCGATCCGTATTGGAATATGAATCGGCAATTCTTCGAACCATGTTATTTATACATAAATAGTGTAACATCATACATATAATATAATAGAGCTGCTACATTGAGTAAATAATATAGAAATCTGATATAAATTGTGCTGCCCTTAAGCCAGTGTCCTGTTCTAGATTTGATCTACAGTGGCTGTAAACTGGAAGCATAAGCTGCATAACCAACTCTGTGAATGTACCTTTTTCGAAGAAAATGAACATGCCATTTAACTATCAATTACTGAAATTCTGATAAAACCCACAAGAGTAGAAATATAATCCCCATAAATAGCCACCAACCAAAAACTTCGCCCAAATACTCTTTTCAGATGAATAGTGTAAACTCTAAAGTCCTACTCCAAAGACGTTTCAAAAAGAAAAAAAATATTAAGAATTACAAAGGAGGGAGTTGAGAAATCCCCAACAAAAAAAAAACTGAAAACATAATTTGAAGCGATGCAGGTCTCATCATATTCCAATTTCAGTATTTATGTGCAAAAAGAAACTGAAGAAAATAGGAAGAAAATAAGAAACCCACATACCCGATATCCACTTAACTTTGGAGATGCAAATCTATATCCAATTAACTTTGGAGATGCAAATATCAACCAGCAATCTCTCTCTTTCTCTACTCTCCTCTTTAGGCAATGATGGTCAAAGAGCTGTGCGACCGCACTTGTTGTCTTCCCGCATTTTCCCGTACCAGTTTGCCTTTAAGCTGTGCACATCGTCAATTTTGCATTTCTATTTTACACGCACAAAATTATACTGTGAGTCCACGGGAAGGTTATGTCATGTGGCAAGGACAATTTCAAGAGGTGAGGTGGCAAACAGGAAGGTGTCAATTTGGATTTAAGTTAATTCAAACTTTTTTTAACCTCAATTTGGATTTAGGTCAATTTGGATTTAGGTTAATTAGGACTTTGGATTTAGGTCAATTCAATTTGTGCATAATTTAGGCCCATTAATGCCTCCAAAAGGCCTATTGTGTCTTTTGATCTGCGATGTGATCTGTAGGTTTATATTACAAACTATTTGGACTTTTCCCATATATGTGCATAATTTAGGCCTATTTATGGCTTCAAATGTCACGTCTTCCAAACTGTTGTTCTAAAAAATATATTCTTGTCCTAAGAAAATAGAGACTTTTTTTTTTGATAGCACTATTTGCCAAAATAAAGCAATAGTTGCCACTGTTTTGAAAATAATGTGGTAACTACCATTTCCGCCACTATTAGTGGCGGAACAACCTGTGTTCCGCCATTAGTAGTGGCGGAACAGATAGATTTTCAGTTCTGCCAAAAACGGTCCATTTGACGCACTAAACGTGGTTAATTAGTATTAAAAATCTTGTTCCGCCACTAGTAGTGGCGGAACATGTTAAAATATTTCTTTACCCCCACACGGCTCATGAATGGGCAATTAGCGTAAAAATTGAAGAATTACTATGTTCCGCCACTATTAGTGGCGGAACAGTAGTGTAATTAGTAACGGTTTTTATTAAAGAACCGTTACTAATAGTGTATTTAGTAACGGTTTTTATGAAAGAACCGTTACTAATAGTGTAATTACACTATTAGTAACGATTTTTATGAAAGAACCGTTACTAATAGTGTATTTAGTAACGGTTTTTTTAAAGAACCGTTACTAATAGTGTATTTAGTAATGGTTTTTTTAAAGAACCGTTACTAATAGTGTAATTACACTATTAGTAACGGTTCTTTCATAAAAACCGTTACTAATTACACTACTGTTCCGCCACTAATAGTGGCGGAACATAGTAATTCTTCAATTTTTACGCTAATTGCCCATTCATGAGCCGTGTGGGGGTAAAGAAATATTTTAACATGTTCCGCCACTACTAGTGGCGGAACAAGATTTTTAATACTAATTAACCACGTTTAGTGCGTCAAATGGACCGTTTTTGGCAGAACTGAAAATCTATCTGTTCCGCCACAGGTTGTTCCGCCACTAATAGTGGCGGAAATGATAGTTACCACATTATTTTCAAAACAGTGGCAACTATTGCTTTATTTTGGCAAATAGTGCTATCAAAAAAAAAAGTCGAAAATAGAAGAGAAGAATCTACAATCTTATTGTCCTAAGAGATATTTGCTTCCATAGGCACAGCCTAGGAGATATATTCCTATATATATATATATATATATATATATATATAGAGTGTGGCTAAAAAACATACGTATGTTTTTGGGGTGAAAAATATACGGTCCAAAATACGTATTAAATCATCAAAAATTCAAATTTCAACCGTACGGATGGAATATATATGTTTTGAATATATTGTAGATTAATTTTCACAAGAATCAGAATATTATATCATTGCCCATATATCATCAAAATATGTATAATATATGTATAATATATGCGATTATGTGATTTTTGATGATATATGATGGCAATGATATAATATTCTGATTCTTGTGAAAATTAATCTACAACATATTCAAAACATATATATTCCATCCGTACGGTTGAAATTTGAATTTTTGATGATTTAATATGTATTTTGGACCGTATGTTTTTCACCCCAAAAACATACGTATGTTTTTTAGCATCTCCCTATATATATATATATATATATATATAGCAAACTAACATTGCATTGATCAATGCCATGCACCTTAAGAACTAAATACAAAAATGAAGAGATCAACAATGCATTCTAAGGTACTCATCATGTCAGCCATCCTCTTCATTGTCGTCGGCAAGCTGATTGATCCAGCCAGAGCTGGTGAAGAGATTCAATCACTTGTTGAAACAAGTAATCTACAATCTGGACCCTCAGCAAACAAACCAGTTAGTCCCATAACCAAACAAATAACTCATGCTGCAGTGGGTAAGCTAGTAATTCTTGTTCTTCCATTTTTGTTGACATATTCATCCTTCTTGATATTTTGCATTCCTACTGATTAATTTTTTTATAAATCAGGAGACAGTAGTGGTGGTGTAATTGAAGGAGATGAAGAGAAGGTAGAAATTGCGCCTAGGCGTAACGTCTTCTTTCCAATCCGCCTTCCCCCAATTCCAGCAGCTTACAATGGACTGAATTGATTAAATTCAAATGTTTGGAGGGTTGAGTTACAATAAAAATTGTTTTAAAATAAATCTGAGTATTGTATGAATCAAATTGTGGGTTAAAATGATCAATATTATCTACATTTTATTTACCGAGTGTATGTTTTTCTTTTGTATTCCAATATTGCTGTCATAGCCCTCTTAGAGATCATGTAAAATATTTCTCCATTTTTATATGGAAGTATATAGGCGTAAACAAAATTGGTGCTATTGAAATTGTACAATGCCAACATGGATGAGTTGTAAATGGATGAGTGGTGCAATCATCATCTAATAATTAGTCGAATTTTACGATGTGTAGGTGGCCTGACTCATTATCAGCTAAATATAGCATAATTGGAAAGTTTTCATTTTGGCACAAACTTCATTTTCTTTTTTCTAAATTTACTCGAATTTTAAATATCAATGGCCAATGTTTTATCACCAAAAAACCATATTCAATTATAACACGAGTTAGAACATTATTACGTATATGCTTTAACAAATAATAAAATGAATAAAGAAAAATATCTGGATGTTTATGTAATTATGCCATATTGCAATTAATCCTTCCTAATAAGAATGTGTTGCGAGATTAATTCAATTTTTTAGGGGGAGAAAAGAAGAACAATATAAAGAAATCTTCTTTTTGCCCGAATCACACCCAACAACGAAATTCTCTCAGGTTTTTTCTTTTCTTTTCTTTTTAATTTTTCGATTTAATATTCATCATAAAAAAGTGCATTTTCACCTTTCTTGCAATTAAAAGAAACTTCGAGATTGACTATTTTTTTTCTTAATTGGGATTAACTTAGGATGGTCAGGAAGAAAATCCTCGAAGAATATTTTTTCCATTGGTCCATATCACTATGGCGCTTCGCGTTTATGCGCCATGCAAAAGACAAAAATAGGTTATCTTAATTACGTGCTTGCATTGAATCATGAAAATAAATTACAAGATTATTTGGAAGCAATCAACGGATTAGAGAAACAAGCGAGGGGTTGTTACAACGACAATATTGAAATGGATAAGGCAAGTTTCGTAAAAATGTTATTGCTTGATGATGGATGTTTTATATTCTTAACATTTTGCGGAATAGAGGGAATTCTGTCGTCATAAAACATGAGCAGCAAACATAATTGATGAGAAAAATGATTCATCTGTGATTAATGTTGAAAGAATGAATGTTGGTGAAAAGAATTCTTATGTTAATGAGCAGCTTTACACTTTTTGTGCGTGATGTGCTGCTGCTGGAAAACCAAATTCCATTTTTTGTCATCGTGAAAATATTTGAAATTGTTTCAGGAGGGAAACTTCCAATTTCCTTATTAGTACAAAATTTTGCGCAACACGTTGAAGATGCTTTTGGTCAGAATGCAAGACCAGTTGAATCTATTCAACCGAAAGAAATTCATCATTTGCTTCATTTGTGCCACATGTACTTCGGCCTAGTGAAAGAGAGGCAGGCAGCTCTCAAAATCAAGTAGGGTCCATTGCATGTAAGCACTGGAGAGGAGCAGCACGATATCGTGAAGCAAGAATAGAGATGAAGAAAAGAGAGTTTTGTAGGGATAGTTTACATTCTCTACTAGATATTATGTTTTGCGACGGTACATTAATTATTCCTTGTCTCACTATTGATTGGAAAAATTACGATCTGTTGCGGAACCTAATTGCATTTGAGCGGGCATTTCCTAACTTTGGGAATTACATAACTGCATATGTTATTTTCCTATCTCGGTTCATCAGTACACCTGATGATGTGGCATTGCTAGTTGAGAAAGGAATTATCACACACCATTTGCATAGTGATAAAGAGGTATCAGATCTCTTCCGGCCGCTTGGTGATGGAATCATCTTTGATTTAAATGGTGATTATCTTAAATCAGTTCGTCAAAGGATGGAAGAACACTATCAGATCTGGAGGCCTAGATGGAGAGAATGGTTTCGCTCAATTACTTCAATAATTCCTATTACGTATCGAAAAAATAAATTACCAATAAGGCTGTAAGGCCATAACACAACCAGTTGGCCGAGATTACAAATGATTTACTTTTCGTGAATGAAATTTGCTTTTTTTTTTCAACCGCTTCTTGGAACTTACGATTCTTCATTTTATCGAGTTGTAAATTATGCTACTATGCATTAATTCATCATAATACAGAATGAATATACAAACTAATTCTTCAAAAAATGTTGGAGGGATTTTGGTTTGCCATGAATCAAGTGTATAATTTTAAAATAGATCAAATAAAGAAAATGTGGAAATTATGTAAGAATCAGAACAATTGGTACTGTACCAAACCTGTTTTTTTTTTTTGAATTAAGAGACTGCAAGTTGCAATCTCTCTTAATGTTTTATATAAAAATTTAATAGAACAGTTACATTCAGATTACATAATCAACAGTTCATGCACCTAAAGCCATCTAACAATACTTGCTCCAAGCTCTCGCTTCATCACAGATCTTCCTAGCTACGACGCTCGGTGGGCATTTTTTATTGTTGAAGATCCGTGCATTCCTCTCCTTCCTCTAGAAAGTTTTCATAGCTCAATTGGTTAGAGCACCCGTTTAGTAAGCGGGAGGTCTTGAGTTCGACTCTCAATGAAAGCAACATTATAATTATATGTTTTATTTCTTTTGAGTACCAGCACCAACATCTACTGGCCAAAAGTGCTAAGCCATCCTTTCTTAGTAACCAAGCCATACTGTTATGTTAAGCCCGTAAGCATCAGATCAACTAGCTGGCATTGCAATAATTGAGAAGACAAAAATCACTCACTGTTTTGCTCCCTTTTGTTCCTTTTGGTTAACTGTCCACGATTAGCTTGAAATCTGTATTTTACTTCACGGCATTGATAGTCCCGAGATTTGCTTCTAGAAAACCCCAGATTTAAATCCTAGTTTTCTAGTTCACTTCTCGGGTTTATAAGAAACCGATATTTCTAAACAAGAGCCCACTACTATTAAGGGTCGAATGTCAGAATCCATTCTCAGCCCATGGCTTTTAGAAACTCCATTTGATCTGTCAATAGTTGGGCTTTAACAATCATTTGCATTGATAGCACAAGAAAATAGTTTAAATTTTGTATTAAACCCACTTTAATCATTAATCTTAAGAGATTCTAACTTATAAATAACTACATCTTACATGATACACTCGCTTGTAAATCATATATATGCAATACATTCATAATTAATCAAAATCTTCTCTCTCTCTCTCTCTCGAGTGTACGATAAGTCTTGGTTAGAATTCTAAAAATTAACCAAATTAATTAAGTTAAAATGAATAAATAATATTCAAAATAAGACAAACTTGATGTGTTGTTGTGCAATTGATTCGCGACTATCTAAAGACAGAATGACGACTAGTATTCTCATTCACGTACCCGCCCCTTACTTAAGTATCAGCCGAAATATGCCACTCCTAATTATATTAGTATGGAAGAAAAATACACCTAAACATTAAAATTTCTTCCGATGTGATGTTGGGCAAGAGTAACAAAGCACTAAGAAAAACCAAAATTCTATGTGCGAGTATAAAATAAGTTATGAAAATAAATTTTATGTTAGATTAAATACCATAAAACATTATATTTTATGTTAGATTAAAATATATAATTATTTATTAATTATTATACAACTTTATTTATGACTAAACCGCTAATTACTAGTTATTTTGAAGAAGAAAAAAATTTGACTATTAACATGAAACATAAAATTCATGTAATTGTGTAAGGAATTATTTAGTTTACAATTATATTCTTATGAGATTTTTAAATATCGCCTGCAATAGGTAGGCATAAACAACTCTTTCATTTTATACGAAAGTATCATAATTATCTATTTATATTATTATTTCACGCATAATAGACCTAATATTAAACTATACTAGAGTTTCGAGTTAGGGTTACGGGGAAGCGTCGGGTAGGAGAGAAGTCGACTGACCTTTTTAGGGTTTCGAGTTAGGATTAGGGGCAAGCTTCGGAGAGGGGAGAAGTCGACTGACCTAGATGGGGTTTGGGCGCCCTTTCTCTTTTATCTTCCATTCGGGCAGAGGGAGAGAGTAATCAATTTCAGTAATTGGAAATGTGGTGCGGGGTAGGTTGGGCTTACTTTGTTCTTGTTCAATCAGTAAGGAGGGGGAAAGTTAAAACATTATTAACGGAGGGAATGGAAAATTTTCCAAGGGAAATTTAGGTGGGAAACAAATTTAATCTCTTTTTTTGTAATTTGAATATTTTGCTTATTTTATTGATTATTTAGAATATTTTATTCACTATTTAGATGAAATATTATATCTTTTCTATTGTTACATACATAAAATTCATGTTTAATATATGAGTTAGTGAGTACACTAATTAGAATGTATGTATTAATGTCCAATAATAGATAAAATTCGATATTTAAAAATTACAAAATCTGATATCACGGTGAAACTATCCGATATCTGAGTACACAATTTTGTTTTGTATATATTATTTTCACTTTTTATGTATATATTGTTAAAAATATTCTGATGACAATATTATATATATTTTGATGATATATGATGGTAATGATATAATATTCTGATTTTTGTGAAAATTAATCTACAATATATTCAAAAAATATATATTTCATCCGTACGGTTGAAATTTGAATTTTTGATGATTTAATACGTATTTTGGACCGTATGTTTTTCACCCCAAAAACGTACGTATGTTTTTTAGCCACACTCATATATATATATATATATATATATATATATATATATATATATATATATATATATTATATTCTTTTGACAACGGATTTATTTGGACAACGGTGTCAACATTGGTTATAAAATACCAAAATTCAAATTTCAACCGTACAGATGGAACATATATGTTTTGAATATATTGTGGATTAATTTTCACAAGAATCGGAATATTACAGCATTGTTATCATATATCATCAAAATATGTATATCACTATCATCATGTATCATCAAAACATATAAATACATATTTTGATGATACATGATAGCAATGATATAATATTTCGATTCTTGTGAAAATTGATCCACAACATATTCAAAACATATATATTTCATCCGTACAGTTGAAATTTGAATTATATATATATATATATATTATACACTGTAATAAGCTATATATATTATCGTCGTAATCTGGCTTGCTATAGTCCCCTCGTAATATACTAGGTCCCTTAACAATTATAGATTTAGTAATAAATTTACACACAATAAAAGATATTTCTTTAAAATTGATGAATATGAATATTTCTATTTAGATACATTTATTTTGCAGATGCGGTACGATTCGATTCAGATACTAACGGCTCCCATTTACGCCTTTATTCAAACAAAACACTACTTGTTTTCTCAAATACTAATTGAAGCCCAAAGAATATGATAACTAAAATAATTCGAACTCCAATTGGCCGTTAACCTAATGTAATTGAAAAATTACGACATTGTTTAGGAAATAAATTATTTTGTCTTTTTGAGTTCTTAAAAGAACGACCATATTTTGTGACCAATTGTGAGCTGGTCGCAGCTGAGCAACTTATTCTGCGACCAATTATGAGCTGGTCACAATTAAAGACATATTTTGGGACCAACTATAAGCTCGTCCCAAATGAATGGCTTCAGCAACCATTATTGCGACCAATTTTGGGTTTGTAGCCAATAAGTTGTTTCTGGGACCATGATTGCGACCACGCTAATGACTATTATTTTTGGGACGAACTATGTTTTCGTAGCAGAATGCGTTAATTAGATATCAAATATGGCTTGTCGCTAAAAAATTGATTGCAAATTATGTTTTTTGTAGTAGTGAAAATATATATGTAGGAGGCACAAAAAAAACTGCGTGCTAAATATATCATCTTATTTGACTGGGGTTAAATAAAATATATTTTACAATGGTTAGAACTATACTATACAACAATAAAAAATGCACTCTCACAAAGATTCTGAGTTGTGGTTATCCGCATTGGGTCATAATTTTATTTGTGTTCACATGGTATTGAAATGATATACGAATGGAATGGATTTGGGCAGAATTGTCTGGACACGTGTCTCCTAGGTGAAACACGTCCAAAATTATAGTCTAGTAGAAATGTGATATTTTTTAGTTTAATTTTCTGTTAATATAACGATTAATTTCTAATCATGTCATAGTTAACTAATTTATCTTCCTAAGTTTTACTGTTACATTTTCTGTTAATATCATTATTATTTCATATTATTATTGATATGAAATCATTATACTTTTTTTGGTTGAAATTACAAATTATGTTTGTAATTGATTTTTTTTTATGCTGACAGATTTTTGCCGAATGATCCCAAATCATTGAAAGGGCATACCTAGTAGTCATTCAATTATTTATCTAGACAAGTGGAAGATAATCTCCTAAAAAAAGACAAGTCAATTATAAAGAGGGAGAAAAAAGAGGAGCAAGAGATAACTTTCCAAATTCCAGACCGGGAAAAGCACGGCCTCTAGAAAGCATGCAATATTGACTGGTACCAGTGGGTCCATAACAACCGATTATGACAAGCCGAAGTTGGCGCTAAGATTGTAAGAATATCCACAAATAGGGCCAAGGGTTTTGAATAATGCTTGACAGAGATGGATTACAAGTTACAGCCCATCATTTTCCATTCTTTTTGTTTAATGTAGCACTCATTCTTCTGAAAATGAGCACAAAATTCAGACAAGATAATTGTCAAGCTTTGAAATAGAAAAAAGAAATAAATAACAGAGATATTATTTAATGTGATTTGGTTCAAGTACCTGAACTAAATTGACTTGGCTGATTTTAGGAGATTATCTTCCACTTGTCTAGAGAGAGGGAAAATACATCTAAATTCTATAGCCCCTATCTGCTCTGTCAGCAGTTATTCATCCAGAGGGTTGCTTCATCGATTGCTTTTCTCGTTATGGAGAGCGAAGGCCTTCTTTTGTCTTGGAAAACTCTCATGTTTCTCTTTCTTTCTAGATCTCCCAGCTTGTTGCAGCCCATATTGATTCCCATTGGCGTCTTTTTTCTCTGGAGAGTCTCTTTCTACTCACCAACCAGATGAAGTCTTCATGCAGCGGGAAAGAGAATGGCATTGTATGATGGTTTAGCACGAGTCTCCTTGCATTTGATCAAGAATTGAGGATGAGTCTGTTATAACTTCATTTGATGGCATTAAATTTTTGAATTATAATAGAAACTCTTGTTCACATTTCATTTTTTTGTGATGTACAAGTAAAACGTCTTTCAATAGTAAACGAAATATAATCTACTTGTAAATATTTTATTTTAAGAAGAATGATTATCAAATATTAATCATTTCATTCAATAAAAGATATTTCGTTTATCAGCAGAAGATACTAAACAATAACGGGGTGAGTAACAGGACTTTATATAATTAGTCGTCTTATAAGATAATTGTACTAAAATAAACACAGTGTAAATACATTTAGTGTAATTAGATTTAAGTTATAAATAACATGCGACTGTGTTCGGTTAATTATCAGTACAAAATTATTTAGCTTATCGTGTGCTGCCAAAAAGAAGTTTATATGGAGGCCTCTTAAGATCCAAAATCATTGCTCTTCTTTTTCATAGTTAATCGTCTATATTTTTTCTCAATTTGTTTATGTGTGATAATCAAAATTATGTACTTGTACAATACTAATTATATTTGTTTGATCCAAAGGTACTCCATACACTTTTTTTT
The DNA here is from genome assembly GCA_027726005.1 of Juncus effusus. Lineage (NCBI taxonomy): Eukaryota > Viridiplantae > Streptophyta > Magnoliopsida > Poales > Juncaceae > Juncus > Juncus effusus. The sequence continues at coordinate 4,408,644 of CM050910.1, read as the reverse complement.
TGTTTATTATATTATTACATATATGCATGCACAAGTTCTTCTAATGAGTGCACTTTGATTTTTCCAAGTAAACTTTCATCTTTCCAAGCAATCTTTTGTACTTTTCCTCATCCAATTAGGCTATATATACCCCTCATTACCTCTGCCATGTACCTCACCAAGTAGCAAAAAATAATTTTAGTTGTATTAATACACATCATGTTAGCAACAAAAACCCTAGCCTTTGTTTTCTCATGTGTCATGGTTCTTGCCATCTCACAAACATCTCTTGCACAAAACACACAACAAGACTATGTCAATACCCACAACAAGGCTCGAACAGCAGTAGGAGTGGGCAATGTCTCATGGAATACCACTGTACAGAACTACGCACAAAACTACGCCAATACGAGAAAAGCTGATTGCAAACTTATCCACTCCGGCGGCCCGTACGGTGAGAACCTTTTCTGGGGAAGCGGAGCTGATTTTTCAGGCGTAGATGCAGTCAATGCTTGGGTGGCCGAAAAACAATATTATGACTACAACACCAACACGTGTGCGTCAGGAAAAGTTTGCGGTCACTATACCCAAGTTGTCTGGCGCAGCTCTACTCAGATTGGTTGCGCAAAGGTGGTTTGTGATAACAATGGTGGTATATTTATTATATGTAGCTATTTTCCTCGTGGTAATTATGTAGGTCAAAAACCTTACTGAAAGGTTGATTAATATGGAGATATGAGCATGAAGGCCTTGATAGATATTGATGTACGAATAAACTTATATATAGCTTGTAGAATGTGATATAAGAAATAAATAAGGCAATGTTCAAATACATAATCATGTGATTTTTACTGGAATGAAGGTTCATTTTATTGACAAATGAAAGACATATCAAACATTACACGTACCTGTTTGAAGATCGAATATGTAACTGTATGCACATATCATGTAACTAATAAACTAAATGACAGTCTTGTATTATAGTTTTCATTTTATATCGGATATATAGAGAGAAATAAAGAGAGTTCGGCTAAATGATTTTTTCAGAGCATCATCGCTCTTTGTGCCGCTGGATTTTGAGCTATTGGATGAGTGTTACTTATTGGTACCGACGATTATCTAGAAACGTTATGTAACATGAATTAACCATGAAAAAAATATATCTTCTGTACAGGGACGGAGGTTAATAGGAACTGGGGAAGGAGGCCATGGCCCGCCCAAGATTTTGACGGAGTAGAATATATTAGTAGTGCTTTAGTGAATTTTTTTTTAAATACATGTATTTTTATGCATTTGGCCCCATCAAAAAAAATTTACAGTGCTAATCAGTAGGGAGAGTTTTTTTGGCCCTCCCAGTCAATCCAGTCAAGCTTCGTGTCTGCTTCTGTATCTCGGTCAGTCTCTCCTGTCCGTTTTAAGTTCAAGAATATTCTCAATATCTTTTGTGTCTATAACAAAGCGTTAAATGAATCTCATTTACAATTTCATGTCTAAAATGAGATTTTGTTTAACACGTCATAGACTTAATAGACAAAGTGAAAAGATTATTTTTGCGAGAACATTGTATCAAGGTCCAAGGTCTAAAAGAAAAAGTTAGCAATCTAACTCAAAGCCAAGCATGTTTTTTGACCAACTCTTTCCATCTACTATGTAACATTAAAAAAAAAATGAAAATCATGCTCTACGGAACCGAGTTTTTAGGATATAACATTAACATTTGAATTCTACTTCAGCCAATCACCCTATACATAATAAGACCTAAACTACCGAATTCAACAGAATAATTTTATTTCCTTTTACAAATTGAGAAAAACAACAAAAAATCTTATAATAGCAAAATAACGGCAGAGAAAATTCACTTCTTCCTCTCCAGTTTGAATAAACAAGAAGACTCCCATTCCAACCCTTCTGATCATAACTTGATGCAATTTTTTTCTCCATCCCACTAGACCACTTTCTCCTTTCTAAATTCTCTGAAATGACCAGCACTATGACTTAACTTCCCTTCCTCCTTCAAGTATCAACTTAGGGAGCTGATATTGTGCGATGAGTACTCTAGCGATTTTGTAGCGAAGGTATATAAAAACAGAAAATAAATATATATAAAGTGAAAATAAACAGTATATAAAAAATTCATTCGGTAAAACAATACATATTTTAAAAAATGAAAACAGTATATAAAAACATATAAACTGAACACAATAAGTATGTAAAAATCCATTCCGTAAACAGTATATATTTAAAAAAATGAAAACAGTATATAATTTCAATCCGTCGCTACAGTATCCCGTCATGATTTCTCATTTTCCATCAACTTATTACCTTTGGAACCTTGCTTTCCCCTCCAAACGGTCCTTGTCCTCTCTAGGCACTGAAGAGAAAATTGTGACGACGTTCCTCTCAAATACAATCTTTCTCACGGTAATTGGACCATTGAATTAGAAGCTGCACGCATGCAAGGTCAATCTATTCCCTTTTCCTTTCATTGTCAACCTCTAGTCTTTATGGAAATTGACTCTGGCCTCCAGTTAACTGCTCTTGCCCCATTTGAAAATCTAGTATACAGATACAACTTATATATATTTATTTATTTTTAATTATACTTACATAATATGCAATTAGTTAACTGAAAATGAAATTAAACCACCAGATTGAGTTGATTGAAAATATACGCGGGTAGAATGACAGTTTGAAGTTTTAATTGTCAACATAACAGAAGAAATTAACTAAATTTGCTTTTAGCTAATTATAATATTTTGGGGCTTAAGGATAACATACGATATACAGTATTTGTGAGGAATACATATGATACAATCTTTACAAAGAACAAACACATTATCTTCTTTTTTTAAGCTTCAGGAGGCGATTGTCTCACTGAGATTCTATTGAAATAAAACAAAGAATGTTCGGTTACAAATTATAATTACAAGAAAAGAAAAAGAAAAATAAAATGAAAAACAAGAGAAGAAAAGGAAAAGAAAAATTGAACTGCGAACTACGAACTAGGGGGGAGACAGATTGCAAACCCTAGCAATACGTGTACCAGTTGGTTGTTTGCTGGGTTATATCTCCAAGGACCGTATCTCTGAATGACCTTTTATGTCGGAAGATCAGTTAGTTGCGAGTCTTCCAAATGCACCAGCATGTGCTTAATAAGTTCGTCCCCCATTCCATTCGGTTTTTCTTATCCCGGCCCATTTCTTGCTCCTTCCAAAACTCTTCTATCGAGGCTGCATTCCCCGGGACAATCCCTTTCTTTCTCCATATACTTTTAGCAAAGTTACATTGAAGGAATAGATGGCTGGCCGTCTCCACTATGTGTTGCGAGCACATCATATATTCGTCTTGATTGGGCCACCCTCGTTTGATCAAATTGTCAAGGGTCATGAGTCGACCTAATAACAATTTTGGATTCCGATCGGAGTGGAAGAGCGTTAAGTGAAGCATCTTGTATGCCGATTTAGTAGTGAAGTCTCCCGAGATCTTCCATCTCCACTTCAGCTTATCTTCTTGAGAGGTCGGAGAAATGAGCGCCAATGCTAAGAAGATGTCTTGCGCCTCATTTCGGATTCTCTCATACGATGATGCAATTAATTCTTGGAAATTGATAGCCCCGTTAAGAACTTGAGCGACCGTTAACTCATCATTTCTTATAATCCCATAGAGCATAGGGAAGAAGGATTTGAATGAAGCATCGAATGCCCAAATATCATTCCAAAAGTTGATTTTAGTTCTTTCACTACTCATAAGAGATAGAGATAGTGAAGATTGGTATTAGCTTTGCCAATTGAGAAAGAAAGAAAGAGATATGTGGGGTGTTCACAAGGTCTTTCGGTTGTTGGAACCCGTATAACGTTCTTAATGTTTGTGCCCATTGTCCATTCGGCTCTACTTGCCAAATCCACAACCACTTAAGAAGTAACGCAATGTTTTGTTTCTTAATAGATATGATTCCGACTCCTCCGTTTTTTTTGGTAGGCAGAGGCGATCCCACGCTATTAAGATGTCCACCCGAACATTTTTTATCTCCTCTCCATAGAAAAGCTCTCCCAATTCTATTAATTTCATCAATGAGTTATGATGGGAAAAGAAGTACTTGCATTTCATAAGTGACAAGAGCAAGGAGAACCGATTTAATAAGTGTGAGTCTCCCTCCAAAGGATAATATCTTACCCTTCCAACCCGCAAGTCTTCTTTGCACTTTTTCTACAATCGCCATGAAAGTTGACTTGGACGGCCTTTTCATTGTCAAGGACAGTCCGAGTAATTTAAGTGGGAAATTTTCAACTTGACAATTAAGGATTTACGGAACGATCACTACTAGTTCATCCGGAATGGCGATGGATGTGCATGAGTTTTTTTGCCAATTGACATGTAACCCTGAAATAGAAGAGAAGTTGTCGAGAAGTTCCTTAATGAGTTTGAGGTTTCTAGGATCGGCCTCAGCCAGAATAGTGGTGTTATCGGCAAATTGCAACAACATCGGTGGAAGGAGAAAGTGCGGGTTGAACAATGTTGTTGCTTGTTGGAAGTATATCTGAAGGACATCGACCGCTATATCAAATAGCATGGGAGATAGCGGGTCGCCTTGTCTCAAACCTTTTTGATGAAAGAATAGCGTCCCTTCCGAACAGTTCACCTTGAGAAAAGAGGAAGATGATGAGAGTAGATTCATGATCCATTCAATCCATCTAGAAAGAAAGCCTCTATTTTGTAGTACTTTAGAAAGGAAGTCCCACGAGACCGAGTCGAAAGCCTTCCTAAAGTCTATCTTAAATAGTACGGATAGAATGCGTTTCTTCTTCATGAAGGAAGTAACCTCTCTTGTGTTCACAAATGTTTGAGTGATCTGTCTCTTTTTGATAAAGGCAGTTTGTTGTGGTGAAATAAGTTTGTCAAGAAAAGTTTGTAGTCTAGAAGCTAAAATCTTTTTGATGATTCTAATCGGTCCGTTAATCACACTTATTGGTCTATAGTCATTCATAGATGTAGGTTCATTTGATTTGGCAATAAGTGTGATGGCGGCTTGGTTAATTCTCCAAAGGTCAAGAGCGTTGGAGTGAAAGTCATTAACCAAAGCCATTAGGTCATATTTAACCTCCTCCCTAAATTCCTGAAAGAATTCATTCGGAAGTCCATCGGGTCCACAAGATTTTTCTTTTTTCAAGGTTGTGACCGCTTTCTTAACCTCTTTCATGGAGAAAGGAGCCTCTAGTGAAGACAAGTCTATAGAGTTGTTTAGGGTTACTAGCTCTATCCTTTCAGTTGGACATCTAGATCCCAAGATTTTCATATATAAGGAAGAGAAGTGATCGATTAAGTCTTTAGGTTGTGAGATAGTCTCGTCCTGGACTTTTATCTTATGGATAATATTTGTCGTATTTTTGTATGAAGCTAGACCATGGAAGTATTTGGTGTTTTTGTCACCTAACTTTAACCAATTACATGATGATCTATGTTGTCATTTAGACTCTTGATCGGCTGTCAACGCATCGATGTGTTTTCTTAGTTTTATTCTAAAGGTGAACTCTTCAAGAGAGAGTTGTCCCACCTCTTCCACTCTGTCAAAAATGTGTAAAATATTTTTTGATCTCTCTAAATATACATTACGGAATTTAGAGTAGTTTGCTTTCCAGGTTGTAAGAGTTCTTCTTAACCGTCCTAGTTTAGTTAAGAAGGTTTTGACATGTGAGGTGGCCTGCGTAGGCAATTGCCAAGAGTTTCTGACAATGTCTTTGAATTCATTCTTATCGAACCAACTTCTCTTCATTCTGAATCTGTGATTCCTTGGACATTGGAGGTCATAGAGTTCTAGGAGAAGTGGAGTGTGGTCAGACATTGTTGCTGGCAAGTCTTTGAGGAGAGGAGATAGATTGGACTGAGTGAAGTGATAGGAAAGGAAGATCCTATCAAGTTTCGAGAGACAAGACATCGGTCTTTTTGAATGGACCCCCTAATTGCATATTTGGGCTCATTTGGGCTTTTATTTTTAGTATGTATTTAAGACCTTTGACTAAAGGATAAGACAAGGATTTATTTTACATCTCTTCATTTCTCTCTCTCTCTCTCTCTCTCTCTCTCTCTCTCTCTCTCTTGGCCACCATTAAAGACACCAAAAGGTGCCTCGAATCCACGTCAAAATTCACGCTTCCGACAAGAAATCCTAACAATCTGGTATCAAAGCGAGGTTCTACGCGTAAATCTCTACCGGATTTCACGCTTTACCTAAACGGTACAAATCGGTTCAAAACCGAAGGAGGAACTTTATTTATTGGGTTAATGGAAATGTCGGGACGATTTGATATTGAGAAGTTTGACGGTAAGACGAGCATTGCCTTGTGGCAAGATCATATGTTGGCAATTTTATCCAGTCATGGGGTAAAAGATGCGGTTTTTGGGAGAGACAAGTTGCCAGATGCGATAACGGACAAGAAATGGAGAGATATGGATGATAAGGCTCTCTCCATTGTCCAATTATGCCTTAGAAATGGGACATTGCAAGAGGTTATGGAGGAAAAGACGGCGATAGATTTGTGAGAAAAATTACAAAATACTTATATGAAAAAGTCGCTCACGAATCGATTGCGGTTAAAGTCGCGTCTTTATACGCTCCGGATGTCGGAGGGAGGTTCCGTGTCCGAACATATTTCGGAGTTTGCGTCGATTATTAATGATTTGGCCAAAATTGACGCAAAGGTGGATGATGAAGATCAAGCCCTTTTGTTTTTGTGCTCTTTACCCGCTTCATATAAGGGGTTTAGAGATATGATGATTTATGGAAGAGAGAAAATCTTTCTTGAGGATGTTAAATCCAATTTGCAAGCGAAATCTCACATCGATGGTGAGATAACCAACTAGAAAACCGGTACGGGTTCCGGTTTGTTTGTGGATCGCGGTCGGTCGTCGAAAAATTGGAGAAGCCGGTCGAAATCCAAGGGTAAATATAATCCAAATATTATTTGCAATTATTGTAAGAAAAATGGCCACATTAAGATCGATTGTTACAAATTGAAGAATAAGCAATCGGCGGATAATCGTGGCAAAGGTTCCGAATCGGCTAATTCGGCAAATATCGACAATTTTGATTTGCTTTCCGTTGTCGATAATTGCTTAGAGGATGAAAATTGTTGGATTATGGATTCGGGGGCATCTCAACATATGACTCCGAATCGAAGTTGGTTTGTAAAGTACGAGCCTACGGATGGGAGAGTTATTATGGGAAATAATAATTCTTGCAAGATTGCCGGTACCGGTACAATATCGCTCAAGTTTCATGATGGGCGAATTCGGACGTTAACGGGTGTGAAGCACATACCCGATTTGAAGAAAAATCTTATCTCGTTGGGATCGCTTGAAGAAAGAGGTTGCAAGTTCCGAAGTGAAGGTGGAGTTATGCGCGTTTCAATCGGTGCCCTCACAATCATGAAAGCGAAACGCATTGGTACACTTTATTTTTTGCAGGCCTCGACGGTTACCGGAAAGGCCGGTACAGTTATTTTGGAGAAATCGGGTTCAAACCCGGTTCAAGAAAACCCGCCGGTTCAGCAAAAATCGGTCCGGTTCGCGCCGGTTCAGCAAAACCCGGTCCGGTTCACACAAGTTCAGGAAAAACCGGCTCGGTTCGTGCCGGTTCAGGAAAAACCGGCCCGATTCGCGCCGTTTCAGGAAAAACCGGCTCGGTTCAACCCGGTTCAAGAAAAATCGGTTCAAGAAAATCCGGTTCAACCCAAGTCCAACCCAAAACCGAACCCGGTTCAAACCAAACCAGTTTGGATTCAAACAACCAAACCCGAAACAAAACTCGTCTCGTTCAGTTCTGCCGCTGTTGTCCGTTCAAGTTCGATTAGGGATGAAGAAATTACGAAATTGTGGCTTATGAGATTGGGTCACATGAGTGAGCGTGGTATGACGATTTTAAGCAAGCGAAATTTGTTGGGCAGTCAAAGTACCGGAAATCTGGAATTTTGCGAGCACTGCGTTTTCGGGAAGCATAAGCGAGTGAGTTTTTCGACCGCCATTCATACGACAAAGGAGAAATTGGAATACATTGACTCCGACCTTTGGGGGCCTTCTCGCGAACCGTCCAAAGGAAAAGGTTCAAGGTATATGCTCACTTTTATTGATGATTTTTCGAGGAAAGTTTGGGTATTTTTCTTGAGAGAAAAAAGCGAATTATTCGATTATTTCAAAATTTGGAAGAAACTTCTAGAAACTCAAACGGGTAAACGGGTCAAGCGATTGAGAACCGATAATGGGTTGAAATTTTGTAATCACCAGTTTGATGATTTTTGTGCGGCCGAAGGTATTTTGCGACACAAAATCGTTGTGCATACCCCACAACAAAATGGCGTGGCCGAAAGAATGAATAGATCACTTCTTGAGCGTGCGAGAAGTATGATTTCAAATGCGGGTCTGGGAGAAGAATTTTGGGCAGAAGCGATTAGCACGGCGTGCTATTTGATTAATCGATCTCGGACTACCTCGATTGAGTTGAAAACGCCGGAAGAAGTTTGGTCGGGAAAACCGGCTGATTATTCGATGTTGAGAATATTCGGGTGTCCCGGATATGTGCATGTCCATGACGGCAAGTTGGAACCGAGGTCGAAGAAATGCGTATTTGTTGGATATCCCGAGAATGTTAAGGGGTATAAATTATGGTGTCCGAAGTCGGGCAAATTTATCATTTCGAGAGACGTTATTTTTAACGAAGCGGAAATGATTCGAGGAAAAGATGCGCATGAGTTGAGAATAAATGACACGGTTCACTCCGAGGTGGAGCATGAGTCGGAAAATGTTGGGAATGAAATAAGTAAATATCCTAGAGATGGATAGTAGAATAGAATGACTGAAAGAACATATAGTCAGAGAGATCCTCCCTATCTTCCAGTTTGGAAGAAGCTCCGACCTTAGTGGAGTGGTCGCCTGATGCCTCATTGCTCCGACCTTGTTTCGTGGCCGCCACGCTAAAAGTGCACTTCTTCATGCCAACAAAATCTGCAAGTGATACCAAATCGTTAGTTTGAAGAGGGCCACAATCCACAGCTTCTTGTCTGAGTGCGTTGCTCAACCTGGACCTAGCCAGGTCCTCTTTGAACATGGCGTTTTTTGGTTTATTTTTCCTGTTGGTTTTTTTCTTTTGTTCTTGCTCCACAAACCCTTGGAATAGTTTTGTTGGTTTGAGTTTCCTTGAGCTTCACCTGATGGGTACTTGCAAGTTTGAGTTTGCACCCTTTTTGTTTTTAATAGGATTTTGTTGCATCTCAGGGGTCTGTTGAACATAATCATTTTGTGTTAAAGCATCGACATTGTAAGAATTTTTGGAAGCTATTATTGAACTCAAAGAATTTTTAGACACTGGGTTAGTTTACAGAGGTACTTCAGGATTTAGGATTTGAGAGTTTCCCTCAAGCAACCCTAAGTTTGGATTGAAACCCGCCACGTGTATCCCAGTTATTTCACCTACACTTGCAAGAGTTTGTAGTAGAGTTAGGTGGCAGGTTGAGTGTGGCTGGAAGTGCCCTTTAGGAGGTTTGTATGTTCCATCTCCATGTGCTGGAGTGTAATGTATATTTTTATGCACATTTTTGGGGTTTTTATCATCTCAAATTCAATCATAATTCACATTAAATATATGAAAAATGCTCATAATTCATAAAACATAATTTAAAACCTCTTAATACATTTTTGTGTTATTTTACAGGCGAAAAGGCCATAAAATGATGAATTAGACTAAAACGCAAATAATGAGCCAAAGATGGCCAAACAAAACCCTCAGACACTCTACATAATTCCTCCAAACTTTTATAACAATTCAACAACCTTTTACAACCAAGTCAAACCGAATCAAACACCAAAAATCGCTGAGTTGACCAAAAGTCAACTTTTAACCGCCAATTGAAAATCTGGTCAAACTTGGTCAAAGTCAACAGGTTGACCAGGTCAGACCCTTCTTCTCCAAATCTCAATTCTTCAAACATACACGAAATCACTCAAACCGATCAGCCATGGCCTCAGTGCAATGAGCGGAACCTGCCTGTGCCCTTTATCAGCCTTATAATCACCGGTAATTGCCGGAAATCGGCCAAAACAGATGCTAAAAACGAGCTAAAACAATGGTTGATCTGCCTTGTCTTCTACAGTCCATCTTTCGAACCAAAATCTTTTCCATTCTACTCTTCATCTTCTGTCCTTTCTATCCATATCAAGAACTCATCAAATGGTGTGAAATCAAGAGAGAAATTGGAAGTTGAACAAACTGTTCGATGAAATCCTCAATGAACTTTTTAAATCTGATGAACCAACGGTCAAAATTTCTGCAGCAAGATGAACTCGATCGACCTTCTCGCCTTTTTTCGAAATGAGGTCTTGTTTGACGAGCCGTGAAGCTTCAACAAGGGATCTGAATGGGTTTTAGAGCTTCAATTCGATATGAAAACAAGTGTAAAACGGATTTTGATTCACGAGTTTGTGTTTTTTTTTGTTATTTTCGCTGAGTTCGGATAATGACGGAAATTCATGGAATAAGAGGTGAAATAAAACCTTAAGCTCAATTCAGAGCGTTATAAAAGATGTAAGGAGGTAATCTAAGTTTTGGATTGGGCTATCGCTGCCTGGAAACGAGTTTTTGAGCTTGAACAGTCAACAATGGCGGAAACAAGAAAAACGAGTTTTGAAAATGTCTAAATCGATGAAAACTGAACCATTTGGTCTCATTCGAATTACTACCATTTTGTGAGAAGATAAGGAAGTGATTTGGACTGAGAATTCAAGCTGAGGTGGAGTATAATGGCGCATTCAATCAATGAGTTGAGAAACGGGTGAAACGGATTCAGAACCGATCAGAAAATGAATTCAAACCCAAAACTGTTAAACCGAACTGCTTGTCAGAGCCTTGTTTTAGAATAGACTACAAACTCACGCTCAACAAAAGATCGAAATAACTCAGTTGAAAATCCAGCGCGCAACCCAAATGAAGACGACCCATTTCACGAAATCTTAACCCTCTATGCCACAGAATATCTGAACATTTGTTCAAACTCAGCGCCAAAAAATGGAAAGTTCCGCGTGACTCATTTCATGAGATCGGTGACCCGTTTCACCTCAGCGAATCCAGAGCGGTCCACCTTTCAGTCGAACAACTCGCGATTCAAATACTCAGATTGGATCTGAATGTTTTTCCGCCAAACCAAAAACAGAGGCTCAAATCTTCTGCCCAAAATCGTTCAATTCTCAACCGAATTCAATGAAATTTCGGCCAGATCCTCAGTACAACCCCCTGATCCACCTGAGCCAATCACAAGTCTCGGTTTGTCCCCTACTCTACTCTCCATTCAATATAGGCCATTGGACTCTCAAGTCCATTTCAACCTATAAAACACCCCTCAAGCCTCACCACTAAAGACACCAATCTTCATTCTTCTTCTTCTATCTCTAGAACCACCATTAATGAGTCTCAAAACATTTTGAGCTCTAATTTTCGTTTTTGAGTCAAATCGAGCAAATCGGGGCTGATTTGGGTGAAATTTGAATTGGTCGATTCTAGCTTGAATCAAGGTGCAACTGGAGCTTCAAATCAACTCAAGGGAGCTATCAGCTAGTCCTCCAACTCTCGGTTTAGTCCAATTCTCTTTTAATTTCTTGATTTGAATTTTAGTTCATAAGAACTCAATTTTGTAATAATCATGATGAAATCTTGTCAAATTCTTGTTCTTGTGAATATGAGTGAGTAGATCTAGATAGGGAGGAGAATTTGTGATTTGTATACATGAAATCTTGCTTTATAATCTTGTAATTTTGCTGAATTTTGCTGAATAGTCATGAACACACAAATTTTTGAATAAATTGGGAAAAATTTTCATTAACTGATCTATTAAATTCAGAGTTTATTGACTTGTTAATCATTTAGAATGCTTAGCTTAGTATTTTGTGTGATTAATTTAGAGTTGTGATTGATTTAATTCAAGTTTTGTTTTGAAATGGTTGTTTTCGAATGAACTAGTTCTTGAATCAATTTCTTGAGTAAATCTTAGCTTAGATTGCTCAAATCCATCATCTAAATCTGAAAAATTATACCCTAAGTGATTAATGAATGTTACACATCATGAATTTCCTATAAATCACTATTTTTAAACTAAAAATCAAACCCTAATCTAGTTTCTGTTTTGCTGTTGTTTCTCTCTGTTTTTGTTTCAGTAATTTTACTCTAATTTCGTGTCTAATTCTGATCTGAAAAATTAAATAAATATTTTTACAATTTAGTTCTCATTTAGTAGATAATTCTCAAATCAAATTTTGCCCAATTCTGAATTATAATTTGTGAGATATTAATTTTCTAAATTTGTAATTTGTCTGTTTTTTACCTTTCTGTCCAGATATACTGTTTTCTTTTGTTCTGAATTTTTGAAAATATAAACACAAATAATAAAAATACAAATATAGTCCTACTTGAAGTATTAATCCAAATCTGAATTTTAAAATAGTAGTTGTTAAAACAGATCAGGAGATATTACCACTTTTATAAGTACTGGTCTGTCAGATCCAGTTCTTGATCTAGATCTGAGTTTTCATTATAAATATGAAACTACAAAACATAATTGTACCAAATTTTGAAAGTTGATACGTAACTTGATAGTTGAATATCTATAAAAATTTTGGGATTTTTCAGGCCTTGGTGATTTTTCTACAATTTTCTGAATTTGCTGCTGAACCGATTTTGAATCTAAAATAAGTTCTGGACTGATATGCAAATATCTCGAAATTCTTGAATAAAATAATCATAACAGTAGAGGACCACATCGTAGATCTCTCTTTCTAGTTTTCAACGGTATTTCGTGTGTTTGATTCGGAGTTTATTTGATCTAGTTACGAATTAAAACACTAAAATGTGACGTGTTGAATTCTTGAAACAAAAACTGAATTTGTTGGATTTGAACTTGGAAATTTACCTAAATAACCTTGAGATAAAAGAATTTACACTAGATAAATCATTGAGATTAGTTAATTCTTGAGGCCACACCTCCTTGTGTTCGACCCCTAAACTCATTTACCGCTTATACTCGTAAATTGAATAATAGGGAAATATAAATTGTTTTGTTAAATTGTGTGAAATATAAATGACGATTTTACCCGAATTACATGGAGTTAGAATAGGGGAACACCCATCAGTGGGGTTCACAGGAGATCCACTGATGTTCTTATCGACATTATGTACAAGGGACATAGAGAGAATGTTAGATGACCCCTTGTCATTTTGTAGGTTATTTTTTGGTTCATTTAATGTGGATAAGAGATTGATAGGACAATCTAGACCTGGTTCATGTATGACATGAATGCTGTCACCGGTGTGATTGTAGTCCATGAGACCGTGTTCACTAACCAGGTTGCATCTATCACTATCGCCCTCAATAGAGACGCTGCCTTTATCTGTTTCGTCATTGCAAATCTTTTGCAATAAATGAAAATGTGGGTTTTCAATATCATGGCATGAATTTGAATTCGGTGAGTCAGACATAGATTGTATTGTTGGTCCAAATTGTATGGTTTGGTCCTGTTGTGATTGCAAAACCACGTAATTATTTGGACTTTCAGCAGTCAGGAATTGTAAGCCTGGATCTGAGGTGTCCATTCCCTGACTATTTGAAAAGTCATGAATTGAACTCCCCTTTCCAGCTGATTCCAATTCCCGACTCTTGAGATAACTTTGAGAAGGAGTAAGAAAAGAAGAAGCGGGAGAGGTATCAACTTTCTTACCGGCCTAAGAGGGTGTCTGCGAGGTAGTCCGTATTCTCCTCGATCTCAGATTCCGTCCTTCCATCGGGCTGGTCAATTCACAGTCGGACGAGTTGATGGCACAGCCTGACTCCCTTGATGGAGATATAGGATTTTCCGCCATTGCCACCGTATGGTGAGTTGTCGCACATCCATCGTGTTTCTCCTCTAACCCGACCTGATCCTCCACTACCAGTCTCTCACATTCTTCCCCAGAGTCAACCTCAATCCGTCACAGAATTTGACAGACCGTAGCTTGTTTTTCTTCCGAACGATCATGTTCATAAGAAGAGCTACCCCCATCAGTGTCTTTCTCTTCTTCAGGAGATGATTGTTTCCACTTCTCTAATTGCTCTCTATCCCTCTTTTTCTCCAGAGCCTGATCAATGGTCTCTTGAGTTCGTACATAACCAGTCGGAACGACCTCCATCGTCTCTTTTTCCTCATGGAATTTTACGTCCAGCCAGACCTTAAATTCCAGTTCATTGAGGTGTAGAGTGACATAAGGCGGGAGAGTGAGGAGTTCAGTGGTGGCCACTATGACTCTTAGTTTTTCGAACGTTTTGACCTCGCTCAGGTCATCCATCTCTATGAACTTGCCGAAAGAAGTCACCAGGGACTTCACTGCAGCAGAGTTCCAGGCTACAATCGGCAAGTTCAGCAAATCTATCCAAATCTTAAATTTGTAGGTTTTGATGGTCGCATTGAGAGAAGAGGACCATGAGTAGAGAATGTACCCGTCTTCCTTGAGAGATTTTAGTGGTGAATTGAGATAACGTGATCTTTCTATCTCCCATGGAAGGAGAAGAATGTATTTGGTTCCCTGCCAGTGGAGCAGCTTGTAGTCTTTAGTCGGCCATTGACGTACAATCTTGACATTGAGATGTGGGAGAGATGAGTTTGTAACCCCCACTGTTTCAATCACCACAGCTCTCCTCATTGATTCATATTGTGTCTGCAATTCATCTGACAAGGGCAAAAAGCAGTGCACCGTAGTAGGCCTGTCTGCGGGGATTTGGGTTTCGATTTCTACCCTTGGTGGTTGTAGACGAGCTTGTAACAGAGCTCTTCTACTTTCTCTCCCCTCATCAGTACACTCTAAGAGACTGTGACCCGTTTCTTTGCATTTGAAGCACGCCTTGGGAGAGATGCATTCATGAGAGAAGTTGTCACGACTCAAAATCATCATGCACAACACATGTAAAACAATACAAACCAGCTCTCACCATGTAAAACTAAAAACAAGATCTACAAACTATAAACACAACTACGACTATTAGATAAAAATATACACTAGTGCTGGCGCTCTCTGCTACGCTCTCAAAAGAATCTACGTATGCCACCACCTCCTGCCTCAAGCGCTACCTGGGAATATTGGCTGAGCGTCAGAAAAGTCAGATAATAAAATATTATCCACTACTACAGCTACTACCCTACTGGAATGATAAATACTACACTTCTACGAAACACTGCCACCACTTATAAGAACTACCACTTGCTACAAAAATTACTACTTTTATAATATAAGTGGTACTACTGAAAATATACATATAAGTATATTTAAAAACTACGATAAGGTTGGCAACCACACGGGACCCACTCATAGACTGCAATCTCGGATCTACTTGAGATAAGTCAGTCTGCTGCACTCTCAACCACACGAGAGTGGTGTTTCCAACTTTGCCACAGTGGAAACACGCCCCCTCTAACCACCCGAGGAGACCGTACTGTCACGTCTAACAGTTTGTAAGTTTCGGTAGCTAGCCGAAAATCACTCTCTGGTACCAGGCCCACTAAAAATGTCCGTACATGTGTCTTCCTCATCCACTTGTATAAAAATAATATTTTCCTACCACTAATATTTATACCACAAGATTTACCACTAATTACATATTCTACTGAAAATAACTACATTTATTTAATATATTGAAAAATAAATAAATAAATAAATAAATAAAATAATTAAATAATAAGATCTTTTAATTACTACCATTAAAATTGTCTCGGAATATATTTATACCACAAGATTTACCACTAATTACATATTCTACTGAAAATAACTACATTTATTTAATATATTGAAAAATAAATAAATAAATAAATAAATAAAATAATTAAATAATAAGATCTTTTAATTACTACCATTAAAATTGTCTCGGAATATATTTTCTAACAACTACAAGAACACTGAAAACCGATACTGAATGGAGAAGTTATGAATATTTTACTGATTAGACACGTCAGTCTAAAACTGACCTAATTCTACTGATAGGAACTACAACTATCTACTGAATGAAATAAAATAATTAAATACTTAAATACTCAGCCATGTATTTTATCTTGGCCAAGAAGCTTATTAACCCAACTATTAATTAATTGGATCATTATAAGTAAAAGGCCTAATCCATTTAAATTTAATTAATTACTACATGGCCCAACTCCAAATAAATACCCAATTCAAATTTAGTTATTATTCTCAGCCCAAATTCGAAATATAATTCAGCCCACCATTACTTAAAATTCAGCCTATTAAACTCGGCCCAATAATATTTCGGCCCAACAGATTTATATTAAAAAGGCTTAATGGATATTTATTTGGTGGATATTAAACCCGACCCGTATCCGACCCGTTAAGAACTGAACCCGACCCAATAACTTAAGCTGATCTTTTCTCTCTCTTTCCCTTCCGCCTCCTCCTTCCTCTTCCATTTCTTTTTCTCCAAACAGAGCTCCAATCGAGCTCTCTTTTATCCCCATGAAAGTGACACAATAGTTGGCCGAGACGCCACCAATCAGACGCCCGGACAATCACAGGTCACCTCTCAACTCAAAAATTCATTTTCCCATCTCCCCACTTAATTCCGACTTAACCCCAAAATCTAGGGTTTATACTATTCCGAGCTTCAAATCCGACTTTAATGGCAATATACGAGTTTCTAACTCATATTGAGAATAAATCTGAGCTATTACCTCAAAAAGCTCAAGCTTTTCGACTAAGGTGGCTCGTTCTTCTCCGATACGCGAACTCCGGAGATGCCGCCGTCTGACCTGAGCTCCGATCAAGTCGTCTCTGCTCGACTCGACCCCTCTCTTCAGACACAACTCTTCCCTCTCTCTCTGACCTTCTCTCTTCCTATAGAGAGAAAAAGGGAAGTTTGGTATTTTGAGTTTTATTTTGTACTTTATTTTTGAGTGAGATTTATATCCAAATAATATAAAGAATATGAAACCGTTTATATTTCACTGGTCAATCAAAAATGAAATGAATATTTGGATGAATATCTCATAGTGTGAAAAGGGCTCAATCATCTTAATACAAGCACCTCTTTGACTTTTCTTATTTTCTGTTCATTTCATTTTATTTCATTCATCCATTCATTCACATTTTATTTTATTTCTTTTAATTATGTTATAACAGAAGTGCCCTATTCGGACACAGTTAAAACACCTTCTTCTCCAAAAAGGGTTGGAGCTGTCTAACGGGAAGTATTTTGAACAATAGAAAGAGTTATTAAACTCATTTGAACTATCATTCGAACTGTCAGATAGGTATACCAACGCCGGTGAGCCGGATGTCCGTCTTTTCCGGCTGAGGGACCGTTCCTGAACCCCAGAACTGCCCTCACCCTGTTGTAAGACACGACTCATCGGGTTGAATGTCTTGGCTGCATGAAGCTCTCTGAGAGAGTGTTCAGTTTCATTTGCCTTGGGCTTGATGCCCAAGTCTCTATAGATTTTTTTAGTCGCCAGCTTAGAAGCTCTGAAGAGTTCCATGTCAATCGCTGGATCTCCAGCAGTCGGCGTAGGCAATAGAGGACATTCAGTGGAAGGAGACTGTAGGTCGATAGGAGTAAGAACGAAATGTGGTCTTCCTTTTCCCTTTTGAGCGGAATCGTTTGTGATTCTTAGGTATCATTGCTCTTTTTTTCAGAAGGAAAAATCTTAAGTCATGTGGAGGAAGAGAAGAATGAGAGATAGTGTGGAATGCTTTGGTGGAGACAAAATAAGACCATCCATCTCCATCAGAACCCTGTATTATGCGTCTCCTTCCTATTTCTATTGTTCTCTAGAATTCTTATGCAATTTTATCTGGAATCTTCCAGAAAAATCGCCTCAGAATCGCCTTGAGAGGAAGAGTGAAAGTAAAAGGAAATATATCTAAAAAATTCGAACAAACACATTATCATATCATTCAGAACAAAAATACAAATGAAAAAATCAACTATAACCAGACCACGCCACTTGAGACTTGAGAGGTCTAACACAACAACCAAAATTACACACAGATAAATTAATAAACAACACAAAATTACACAACACTCCCCAAATTAATCACAAATTACAACAACAAACAAGGGACAGAGAAAGAAACCCAGGTCTCTCACTCTAAACCCTAACTTGCATCTCTAAGCCTCTTTACCAGCATATCAAGTTGTTTCTTCTTACTTGCCTTTTCAGCGGCTTTTCTCGTGCCAAACGTGCCAAACAACCTATTAGAATTATCCCTGAATTTCTCAGAAATCGCAACGACCTTTTTATAATCCAACTTATTATAACTCCTCTCTCTAATCACAGGATTCAAGAAATTCTCAAAATTTTAATGCCATCCACTGAAATTATAACAGACTCATCCTCAATTCATCATCACATGCTGAATTGCTGAGACGTCTGATTCTTCTGTCGCCATTTGCCACCCGTTCAATAAAAAAGGAAAATGTATGATCAATTAGTTTATCATACATATCTTTCAAAAAAAAGTATATAAAAAAGGAAATAACTATAATAATAAAAATAATAATAATAATAATAATAATAATAATAATAATAATAATAATAATAATAATAGCAACAATAATTTAAAAATCCAAAATTTTCACAATGACTCGAGCAAATGTTTGATCAATTAGTTTATCATATCTTAAAAAAAAAGTATGAGATGTTTAGTTGTCAAAAAAAAATGCTTAATGCTTTACTCAAATAGTGGAGTATCCAATATAGCAGCAACATCCCACGAACTGATATATCCATCTTTCTGAAGACATCAAATAATATGTATTGCTGAATAATTAAATTAATAAGCACAGTTGATTGCCACCTTTCTACAATGTATCAGTAAATTGAAAATGCTACGACATAAAAATGTACAAGGGCCACATTGATAGACACAGTTGATTGCCATAGAAATATCTAAGTAAACTATAAAAAGCATACAATACAATGGTAGAAAGTTTGAATATTACGTTAGTCTGACTAAATCCCCTTGCGTGCATGGAATCAGAGGCAGCATAAAGTCAAATTATTATCTTGTTATACTGAACATTTGAATTTATCTAAATTAGATAAATTCATTGGCAAAATCATTGTTTTAGTCGAAATAATCAGCGAAGTCAATTTAGTTCAGGTACTTGAGTTTTAAAAAAATACTTTTAACCATATTGAGTTTATGAGTTTGGTATATCAAATCACATTAAATAATCTCTTTTATTTATTTATTTATTTATTTTTTTTTCTTTCAAAGCTTGACAATTATTTTATCAGAGTTTATGAGTCTTAATTTTGCATAATTGAGGGTTAATTAAGTTGAAATGAGGTCAAGTTGATGCTTAATTGCTCAATTCATGAATTGAACTGAATAAAAAATTGCAGGTACTACCCATTCAAGTTCTGCGTAGGGTTCTCTATGAAATTCTCCATCATGTATCAGACCGAGTTATCAATTTATTTTTAAACGACACTTGTAAGAGATTCAGCATAAATGCAGTAATGTGAATAGATTGCGGTATGAGACTCGTTGAGAATTTCGGCGACAAATTGGATTCTTTATTTGTGGATAATCAAGATGAGTTAACGGGCGAGGATCCAACAAGTCAAGGCATGCCAGCTCATCAATCTTCTGACGAGCGTATAGAATAGAAAGTCTTGTTCAACATTTCCCTTTTTTGTGACGTACAAGTAAAACATCTTTCAATAGTAATTGAAATATAATCTACTTGTAAATATTTTATTTTAAGAAGAAATGATTATCAAATATTGATCATTTCATTCACTAAAAGATGTTTCGTTTATCAGAAGATACTAAATAATAATGGGGTGAGTGAGTAAGAAGACTTCATATAATTAGTCGTCTTATAAGATAATTGCGCTTGAGCTTCAAAACAAGAAAAAAAGATAAGTGCACTAAAATAAACATAAAATACAAATACTTGTAGTGTAATTATTATAAATCACATGCGACTGTGTTCACTTAATTATCAGCACAAAATTATTTAGCTTACCGTGTGCTGCCAAAATAAGTTTAATTATAAGTAGGCCTCTTAAGACCGAAAATTTTTGCTCTTCTTTTCTCATAATTAACTAATATTTTTCTCTAAATTTGGATGTATGATATTCAAAATTATATACCGGTACAATACTAAATACATTTGATACAAAGATTATTCCATACACTGGTTTGTTCATTATATTATCACATAGAAGACTCTTACATAAATATCCGTGTATGGTTACATGCATGTATAAGTTCTTCCAATGAGTGCACTTCGAAGTTTCCAAGTAAACTTTCATCTTTTCAAGCAATCTTTTTTACTTTTCCTCATCCAATTAGGCTATATATATATCCCTCAATTACATCTACCATGCACCTCACCAAGTAGAAAAAAAGAATTATATTTGTAAAAAAAAAACTCATCATGTTAGCAACAAAAACCCTAGCCTTTGTTTTCTCATGTGTCATGGTTCTTGCAATGTCGCAAATAACTCTTGGACAAAACACACCACACACACAACACAGCTTGAACGGCAGTAGGAGTGGGCAATGTTTCATGGAATACCACTGTACAGAACTACGCACAAAACTACGCCAATACGAGAAAAGCTGATTGCAAACTAATTCACTCAGGCGGCCCTTACGGCGAGAACCTTTTCTGGGGATATGGAGCTGATTTTTCAGGCGTAGATGCAGTCAATGCCTGGGTGGCCGAAAAGCAATATTATGACTACAACACCAACACGTGTGCGTCAGGAAAAGTTTGCGGTCACTATACCCAAGTTGTCTGGCGCAGCTCTACTCAGATTGGTTGCGCGAAGGTGGTTTGTGATAACAATGGTGGTATATTTATTATATGTAGCTATAGTCCTCCTGGTAATTATGCAGGTCAAAAACCTTACTGAAAGGTTGAATAATATGGAGATATGAGCATGAAGGCCTTGATATGTATTTTATTTACCAACAAACTTATATATAGCTTGCAGAATGTGATATAAGAAATAAACAAGGCAATGTTCAAATACATAATCATGTGATTTTTACTGGAATGAAGGTTCATTTCATTGCCAAATAAAAGATATAGAAATCTTTACATATATATTTGAAGATCCAATATACAACTGTATGCGCGTATCTTGTAACTAAATATGTAGTTCTATTTTAAAGCACTGTCTTGTATTATAGTTTTCATCTTAGATCGGATATATCGAGAGAGAGAGAGAGAGAGAGTTCGACTAAATGTTTTTTCAGAGCATCAATGGTCTTTGTGCCATTGGATTTGCACTGTTGGGTGAGTGTTCTTATCCGTACTGATGATCTTGAAAAGTTACGTAACAGGAACCATGAAAAAAATCTTCTTTGAGTCGATCAGTCTCACCAGTCCGTTTTAAGTTCAAGAAAGAAAAAATCTATTTTGTCCACTTAAAATGTTTTCAATTATCTTTTGTGACTTTCAAAAGTAAAAAAAATAGATTTCGTTTAACGCATGTTATAGACTTAATAGACAAAATGGAAAATTATTTTTGTGACAACATTGTATCAAGTCCAAGATCCAAAAGAAAAAGAAAAACTTAGCAATATATCTCAAAACCAAGCATGTGTTTTTGTGACCATCTCCTTCCCTCTAATATGTAACATTAAGAAAAAAAAATGAAAATCATGATATACGGAACCCAGTTTTAGGATATAACATAACATAAACATTTTTGGAATGCTACTTGAACCAATTAGCCTATACATAAAAAGACCGAAGACAGCAACAAGAAGAAAATCTTATAATAGCAAAATAACGGCAGAGAAATCTTCCTCTCCAGTTCTTTTAACAGACAATAAGACTTTAATTTCCAACCCTTCTGATAATAACTTGCTTTTTTTTTCTACATCCCACTAGATCAGTTTCTCCCTTTTAAATTCTCTGATATGTCCAGCACTATGACATTACTCCCACTTCAGGTCTTCTTCTGTCTCCTTCAAAAATCAAATATTTACCTTTGGAACCTTGCTTTCCCCTCCAAACGGTCCTTGTCCTCTCTACACGCTGAAGAGAAAATTGTTACACCGTTCCTCCCAGATACAATCTTCCCCGCGATAATTGGACCATTGAATTAGAATATGCACGCATGCGCGATCAACCTCTCGCTTCCCTTTACCTTCCATTGTCAACCTCTAGTCTCTAATGGAAATCGAGTCTACCATTAAATTATCCACTTTTGCCCCCAGTTCAAAATCTAAAATACAGATATGACTATTGTAAGTGATACTGCTTAAAATAATTCACAAATATCAAACCGTTCTATAAAAGAGAAAACAATCAATAACGAAAACTTTTATCACAGAAAAGAAGTCAATCACCAATTTCCTTTCCAAATGCCAGACAGGGAGAAGCACGGCCTCTAGAAAGCATGAAAATGGGACCGTGCTTCTCTTATCTTTTAGTGCACCTATCTTTTCCACATGCGACTGTCTGGAATTTAGTGCACTTATCTTTTCCACATGCTATTGTGTTCACTTAATTTAGTGTGTGCAGGGCCGATGTAAGTTGAGGTTTAAGGGGCTTGGCCCCCTATAAATTTGAAAATTTGTTAATAGTTCTTGAATTTTTAGTTTATGATCCTTAATAAATTATATTTGGCCCTCTCTATGTTATTTACTTAAACAATATTTCTAATAATAATAACAAATTTTCTATAAACATCCACTAAAGGCTTTTATTTCTCAAAAGAACAATATTTAAAAACAATCGAACATTTACTATAGTTGATTATATAGTAACTATTAAATTAAAATACAAATATTACATTATTTTAAAAATGTCAATGCTATGTTGTAATAACAAAAATCTATTTTGTCGCAACACAGAAAGTTATATTTTATATATTTACACCAAATAGTAGTAAATTATAAGGAACTTGTATTACAAAAAAATTCTTACTTTAATCATTAAATTATTGACAATTTTTTTCTATATAGATTAGTGTATATGATTTCGGCCCCCTCTAATATTCAATCCTGGTTCCTCCCCTGAGTGTGTGTGTAAATAATTTAGTGGTTAGTGCATTTATCTTTCCACATGCGACTGTGTTCACTTAATTATCAGTACAAAATTATTTATATTACTTGTGTGCCAAAATAGTGCTTCTCCCGGGAAAATAGAAAGAAGTTGCCCGATGACTTTTGGTTCTTGGGAGGGATTGCTTCTGACAGGTCAAGTACAGGAATTAGGTCAAGTCCCATCTTTCTAGGCAAAGTCGAGCAAGAGGAAATGTATGACCATGACCAGTAAATAGGGGAGGAAAAACTCCAGGAAAACAGAAAGTCAATGGTTGAAGAATACTTTGATTTTTCCAAGTAAACGTTCTTCTTTCCAGGCAATCTTTTCAACTTTTCCTCATCCAATTAGGCTACATATGCCCTCAATTACCTCTACCATGCTCCTTACCAAGTAGAACAAAAAAATTATTATATTTGTACAAAAACACGTAATGTTAGCAACAAAAACCCTAGCCTTTGTTTTCTCGAGTGTCATGGTTCTTGCCATGTCCCAAACAACTCTTGCCCAAAACACCCCACAAGACTATGTTAATACCCACAACACGGCTCGAACGGCAGTAGGAGTGGGCAATGTTTCATGGAATACCACTGTACAGGCCTACGCCCAAAGCTATGCCAATACCAGAAAAGCTGATTGCAAACTGATCCACTCAGGCGGCAAGTACGGCGAGAATCTTTTCTGGGGAAATGGAGCTGATTTTTCAGGCATAGATGCTGTCAATGCCTGGGATGCCGAAAAGCAATATTATGACTACAACACAAACACATGTGCATCAGGAAGAGTTTGCGGTCACTATACCCAAGTTGTCTGGCACAGTTCTACTCAAATTGGTTGCGCGAAGGTGGTTTGTGATAACAATGGTGGTATATTTATTATATGTAGCTATAGTCCTCCTGGTAATTATGTAGGTCAAAAACCTTACTATGGGATGAAGGCCTTGATATGTATTTATTGAGCTCGTCTATAGTACTCTATATTTTTTTACATTTTTTTTAATTTATTGATAGATCTAATCCAGACCGTTGAGATTAATGGAATATTTTCGGTATACACATGAAAACATTTCTCACTGAGAAGAAATCTATCACCTATTTCCTTCCAGAAAAAGTACCTACAAGTCTTTCACTCAGTTAACTGAAAATGAAATTTAACCACCAGAGTTGACTGAAAATATACATGGGTAGAATGACAGATTGAAGTTTTAATCCTCAACATAACAGAAGAAATAAACTAAATTTGCTTTTAGCTAATTATAATTTTTTGGAGCTTATGGGTAGTATATAACATATATTGTATTTGTAAGGAATACATATAATATTTTTACCCAAAAAGGGTAAATATGAAATTCAATCTTTACAATGAACAAACACATTGTCGTAACATTCAACACTAAAATACAAACAAAAGAATGAACTATAACCATACAACACCACTTGAGAATTGAGAGGTCTAACATACACAACCACCAAAATTACACACATATAAATTCACAAACACCACAAAATTACAAAACACGCCCCAAATAAATCACAAATTACAACAACAACAAACAACCCACAGAGAGAGAAGTTCTCTCTCTCTCTCTAACTCGCATCCCTGAGCCTCTTTACCAACATATCAAGCTGTTTCTTCTTACTCGCCTTTTCAGCGACTTTTCTCGTGCCAAACGTGCCAAACAACCTATCAGAATTATCCCTAAATTTCTCAGAAATCGCAACGACCTTCTTATGATCCAACTTATTATAGCTCCTCTCTCTAATCACAGCATTCAAGAAATTCTCAGGATTACTGCTCGTCAGAAGATTGATGAGCTGGCGTGCTTCGATAAGCGCGCTTTTCGGATCCTCGCCCGTTAATTCATCTTGGCTATCAGCAAATAAAGAATCCAACTCATCGCCAAAATTCTCAAAGAGTCTCAAATCGCAATCTATTCCCATTACTGCATTTATGTTGAATCTCTTACAAGTGTCGTTTAAAAATAAATTGATAACTCGGTCTGATACATGATGGAGAATTTCATAGAGAACCCTACGCAAAACTTGTATGGGTAGTACCTGCAATTTTTTATTCAGTTAAAACCCATGAATTGAGCAAATACGCATCAAATTAACCTCATTTCACCATAATTAACCCTAAATTTTGCAAATTAAGACTCAATTTAGTCTTTAACTGTCAAATTGGCACTAATTTATTAAACATCAAACACTTGCCAGGAGGGAAAAACAAAAAAAGAAAAGTAGATTGAAAAACTAAATTAACCACATTGCACCTAAATTAACCCTGAATTCTGCAAACTAACCATCAGTTTACTCTCAATTGTTAACTGAACTTATTAAAATCCAAAACCACACTAGGAAAATAGCAAAAATTAAGAAATCCTAGATATCAAATATTCAAATTCATAATTATATAATACCTGTTGGGCCATACGCTTCAAAGTCTCAAGAAAAATCAAGACCTCAGCAGCATAATCATTTCCCGATTCCATCCCGCTCCCATTCACAAAATCATCCGCCATCCAATTAATCGAGTCAGCATTCGTCATAAAATCATCGATCTTAGCGCACAACAACTTCACAAGCTGCTTCTCAATCGCATCCCTCGATCGCCTGAGCGGGAAATCCCTGCGACCAATCGTGTGGCCACTCACTCCATACCTTCTCACGCCAGATAACTGAGCCGCATGAAATATAAAAAACTCACAAGCACGTTCCATTACCGCCATATTAGCAGCAACTTGCATAGCTGGAGACCAACCTAACACACCAGATTCAACCAATTTCAAAATCGAACCATCCACAGCCTCCAAAAGAAGCCGATCCAAATACTTCTTAACCGTCGGGAAAATTTCAATCTGCCCCCCGTGAGATAAAAAGCTCACGGAATCCTCAACAAAAGAACGGACGATTCGGCAAATATCCGGCACGGTGGAACTAAAAGGAGCCACGTAGGGAAAAGCTGGCATTATGTCTGAGGTCTGGATCTGGAAGGATAAAACGTTCATCGAGTACTCGTATTCTTTTTTCATTAGCATTTGCTCGAATTTGTCGGAGGTGAGAGATTCTGACACCTGGCGCTTGCAGTCGGTGAGTAACAGGTCGTGGTATTTGTCGCGGTGTTTGGATAAGACGTCCATTAGTGGGTTCACTGCGTATCCGTACCGCCTCAAAGTGGTACCTAGGTTGAGAAAAATATAAATATATTAGGTTGGAAAGTTAGGATGTGATGTCAGAATTATTGCAGGTCAAATAAGAAAGTTAGAATCATAATGTGGATTTTGTATAGGAGAAATTTACGGGATCTTGTAAAATCTAGATTAAAATAACAAATTCCATACATAAATAGGGGTTCAAAAATTGCAACTAAGTAAAAAAAAGCTAGGTTCAAAAATTGCAACTAGATATCAAATTTTTAAGGAAACAAACAACAAATAAAATTAAAACTAATTGACTGGATAGTCCAAAGCTGGTGCAATGAAAAATTATCTTTTATAGTCAGCTTTAGGTATTTTTAATTTTGTTTATCTATCAAAATTTTAGACATTTTGTTTCAATTTTGAGTTTCACACCTATTATTGATACTTAACTTTTCATTAAAATAAAATAATATTTCACCTAAAAGGCCGACATAATCCTTAATCAGCAACAAATGATTGGCGGTCTGCATGCGTGAGAACTGATCCTCCAACACCGAGACCATCTTAACCACAGCCACGTCCCACAAGGCGTCCACGTCAGCGCGCGACACCAGCCCGCCACCTGTCCTCAAGATCCTGTCTTCGATTATGAAGAATCCTGCGATTTGAGCGAAGAACGTCTGGTGGGATTCCAGAAACGGAGTCATGGATGATACCTGTTGGAAACAGAAATAGATGAGATTTATTAGAAAATGCTTGTAGAAAATAGTCTCAATAGAAACCTAGTCTGGTATATAATGCACATGAGCCATTTTTATTTTAGTCCTTGTAC
The DNA here is from genome assembly GCA_027726005.1 of Juncus effusus. Taxonomy (NCBI): domain Eukaryota; kingdom Viridiplantae; phylum Streptophyta; class Magnoliopsida; order Poales; family Juncaceae; genus Juncus; species Juncus effusus. The sequence goes on along the minus strand of CM050910.1, from coordinate 4,381,613 downwards.
TATTGATTTGAATTTTTTGGTCCATGTATTTATAATATTATGCATGCTTAGTCCCTGACTTAAAGGAAGTAGCTGACACTGCTAGTAATTTTTAAATGGATATTTTGCCCTTTCAATCTTTAAAGAAAAAAAAAAAAACTTTTTTTACCAAGAAAATAAATCTATGAAAATGATGATACTTATATTACTATTGAATCTGAATAAATCAATGTGTTTTGATATCATTTAAAGGGGTAAAATGGTCATAACATAAAAAAGTCAATGATGTTGACTACTTCCGGTAAGTGAAGAATTAAACTTGCAGGACCAAAAAGTTTTAAATCAACAATACAAGGAGTCAAGGACTAAACTTGCAACCAATTAAAGTACAGGGACCAACAATGCATATTTATCCCTAAATTTAACACCCATATGATTATTATAGAATTATTGGTATCACAACACAACAAACTCAACAACAGACCTGGAAATCAGACGTGAGTTGCAACTTCCTATTCTCAAAATAATACTTCTTGAACCTCTCTTCCAGCCAGAGAGTACAATGAATATGGTGCGCTCTATAAAGCGGCGTCAAATCAAACCCGGCATAATTTCATAAAGTTCACGGACCAAAAAGTTTAAATCAACAGTACATTGACTAAACTGCAACTAATTAAAGTAACTACCAGTGCATTTATCCCTATATTTAAAGCCCATAAGATTATTGATTTAACCCAACAACAAACCTGGAAATCGGACGTGAGTTGCAACTTCCTATTCTCAAAATAATACTTCTTGAACCTCTCTTCCAGCCCGAGAGTACAATGAATATGGTGCGCTCTATAAAGCGGCGTCAAATCAAACCCGGCAGCCGACGCAGAATCCGGCGCGGATGCGGCGGCCGCGGCGATGTCGTCGGGGTCGGAGTCCGCGTCGAGAGAGTATAAGGCCGATGAGTCGGATGTGGAGCGGGTCGAGTTGAGCTCTTCGTCTCGCTGGCGTTGAGCGGATGCACGGCTTATCGCCACCTGGCAGAAGAATTAGGAGATATAAGAGGGTGAGTGTAAGAGAATGTTGGCGTTTTTGTTATTATATAGCATTGTAGTGGGCTTGCAGGTATGCACAGAATTGTATGTTGATAAGTTGTATATTGAAACAGGTATGCATAAAATTGTGTATTGATGAATGAGGTGGGTTCTTTTGACGGTGGGATTATTTCGACAACGGGGATAACATTGGGTATAAAAAGTGATAATTCGAATTTCAACCGTATGGATGAAATATATATGTTTTGAATGTGTTGTGGATCAATTTTCACAGAAATCGGAGAATTATATCATTAGCATCATGTATCATCAAAATATGCATTTATATTCATAACATGTTTCTACAAATATAAATACATATTTTGATGATACATGATGGTTAAGATATAAATCTCCAATTATTTTGAAAATTCGACTACAACATACTTAAAACATATATATTTCATCCGTACAGTCGAAATTTGAGTTAGCACTTTAGATTTTAATATATAGCAAATGTTGTCTGTCCAAATAACCTTGTTGTCAAAAGAACCCACCTATTGATGAATAATACATTGGAAATCGCATGCTGATGAATTATGGGAGTCTGGAGATAAATTATGGGTAATCTGAAGATAAATTATTTGTCTTCTTTTGTTTGGTGACATCACAATATATGGTAATATGATGCTAAATTAGGTAAATCTGGAGTCTATATACAAAATTGAGGATTAATTGAAGCTTATATAAGCGAAACAAATTTTTAACCAGTATAAATCTATTCTTACAATTCCACCCAAAAGAAACAAAAATTCAAAACCTAACCTGACCGAGGTGACGCGAAGCAGCCCGAACCTGAACCATCCAATCCGAAAACTCCTTGGCAATCTTCTTCTCTGCGTAAACCCTAATCGCCGGCACATACCTCACCAGCATCCTTCTCAGCGCCGGCAACGGCACCAAATCCTTCTCCTTACACACCTCCCTGTCAATCTCATCCACCGCCCTCAGCGCCAAGTACAAATTATTATTCCCCAGATGGTAATTCGCCCTATTACATATCGACAGCAACTTCACGCACCTCCTCGCATTACTCAACGCAACCATCAAATTATTCGCCAAGGATCTCGCATACAGAAACGAATCCAACGAACTCAAAAGCGGAGATCCAGCCGACAACAAAAGCCGATTCGAGTCCGACAGCGAAGTCTTCAAATCATCCACATCAGTCAGAAGGGATCTCAAATCGTCAACAGCCCTTATAAAATCAGAGTAATGCGCCTTGCATAATTCTTCAATTTCGGACTCCTTCGAGCGAGAGAAGAGGCGGAGGTGATGCAGGATCGAATCGGGCCGGCCCGAGTTGAACGCGCGCCGCACGAACGGGCCGAGGTCGTCCGCGTTGGATATCGCCGTCGAGAGGGTGACGAAGTCCTGCCGATCCACATCGGCGACGCCGTTGGAATTAACGGCGACGGCGCCGTTAGAGAGAGGCGCCGTCAGAGCGGACTGGTCCGGGCGCCGTCTCATATCTTCTGGAAGAGAGAGTGAGATCAGATCGGATTGTTGGAAGAAGAGGAAAATAAGAAGGGGGAGTTGGTTCGAAGAGATGGGAAGTGGAGACTGGAGAAAGGTCGGAAATGACTTAATTGCCCTCGAGATATACGGAAGTCGGGTCGAATAGCGCGTGTAATGATATCGGATCCGAACCGGCGCGAATAATTCGATCCAAAATATGATTGATGAGTGAATTTTTTATTTTTTTTTTTGTACTTCAAAACTAAATCAGCAAATACAACTCATTTCAAAATACTGGAGTATCTATCATTTCCTTCACTAGTAGTGACGGAATATATGGATTTTATAATTTTTTAAAAATGAGGTTAATTAGTGAAAAAAATATGTTCTGTCACTGCCACTGGCCGAACAGGAAAAAACGCAAAAAAAAAATAATTTTTTTCATGTTCCGCCACTACCTGTGGCAGAACAGTATTTTTTTTACACTAATTAACCCTATTTAGCCAGCCAACTGAAAAATCCACATGTTCCGCCACTAGTAGTGACGGAACAATATCTGTTCCGCCACTAGTAGTGGCGGAAATGATAGATACCTCATTATTTTGAAATGAGTGGTATTTTCTGAATTATTTTTGAACGGAGTTGGTATATAAAACAAAAGTCTTGATAAGACGGCCCAAATACATTGGTTTATTTTGTCCGGCCCAGGTATAAACCGGTTTCAAACCGGGTCCAACTCTAAAGCGAGGGTTTTCTTACAAAACCTCAGAAACTGAACTGGATCTTTCCATTCCTCGGAAGAGCAGAGAGAGAGAGAGATGGCGGAGGGAGAGGCGAACGAGGTTCCGGCGAACATGACGATTTACATCAACAATCTAAACGAGAAGATCAAAATCGATGGTATATCTTCTTTTGATGCAGCTTTTTTCGTGTATAACCTTCAATTTCTTTTTCTTTTTTGTGCATTGGTACTCCAATTTTCCGAGTGCTTCACTGTTTCCGGTTAAATTTTGTAATAAGGGGTTTATTCGGAAAATATAGGTTTATTTGCTTTGTGAAAATTTGGGCCAAGTTTTGAAGGGTTTGATTGCTCAATTTTTGACAGAGCTGAAATATCACTGAATGATGTCTTTTCCCAATTTGGGCCACTGATTTTGGTAATGCTTGCATTTGGGTAGTGTTATATGGTATTTTTGTAAAATCAAAGACTAATAACACCATTTGTGCAAGAACCGTCAGGTCCAGGGATAAATTCTTTCTATTGAAAAAATTGTTGAAAAAAGTGACTAGTTTATTTGATTTTTAACTGTACCCATTGTTGTATTTGTTCATATTTATATAATTTTGAGCATTTTTTTACTCGCCTCCTTTATTCATATCCTTATTTAATTTCTTGACAGAGCTGAAGAAATCACTAAATGCCGTGTTTTCTCAATTCGGTAAGATTATAGAGGTGCTAGCATTCAAAACCCTAAAACACAAAGGGCAAGCTTGGGTAGTTTTTGAGGATGTCAAGTCGGCCTCTGAAGCCCTAAAACGCATGCAAGGCTTCCCTTTTTACGACAAGCCTATGGTACTTCTAAAACCCTAATTTGCCTCTTTTTTCTTGTTTCAAGAACTTTTTTCCTTGAAAACCCTAATTTAGTTTTTTAGAACCCTTGAAAGCCTAATTTGCTTCTTTCGAGGATTTGAGAAATTAGAACCATGAATTTCTATTTGATATCTGTGTGAATACCAGTTCCGTTGTTGTAGTTTATTTGGCCATTGTTAATCCTTAAGCTTCAATTGAGCTATGAAGTACCTTCTATTAGCTTCAATTAACAAATTTTGAAAACAAAGCAGCAAAGAAAAATAACAAAGTAAATTGAATCTGAAATTCTGAAAAGTTTCTTTTGTTATTTATTTTTGTTTATTTATTTGTTTTATTTATTTATTTATGTGGATATAGAGGATACAATATGCAAAGACCAAATCAGACATCGTAGCAAAGGCAGACGGAACCTTTGTTCCACGTGAGAAAAGAAAGAAACTTGATGATAAGGGTATTTTTGTCATTTCATACATTTTTTTCTCGTTCCATTATAGTGGCAATTATTTAATTTGTACTGTACCACATCTAAAAGAGGTGCATTTGTTATTTCAACAACATAGTTGAGTATAGTTTAAGTTGATTTGTATTATACTAGTTGCGATTTGGCATGTAAATCAAGAATTAAGGCCAATTAATTGTTGATTAACTGTCAATGGTGCAATTTAGCATGCATTTAACTCATCATTTCCTCAATTAAACATCAATTATAAAAACTATGCCTCAATTAGTCCAATTAAGCATCAATTAATCCCAATTTTACCTCCAATTAACCCTCAATTGTGAATTATGCCTCAATTACTCCTTTTGGTAAACCCGTTAAAGTTACCAAACCTTACTGAGTTTCATGAAGGAAGATCTCATAATATTTTTTTTTTCATATTTTGGTAATAAATTAATTAGTAGATAAAAAGAAGCGGGCTGACCAGCAACAAGCGGCAAATCAAGCTGCAGCGGGTTTGAATCCTTATCCTAATCCTTATGGAGTGGCCCCACCTGTAAGATCAATAATTTTCTTTTTAATTAATTGCATTTTTCTATTTTATTTGGTCTTCTTTGGCAATTGGCACTAAGAATAAAATTTCATAATTGTCCCAGTAAAAACATTGTGAGCCAGTGGTATGGTAACAGAAATAGCCATGCTGCACCGCATTTTGTTTTTTCTTTTGAAAGAGGCAATTTCATGTGTACTCTTGCAATATCTCAAAATATCAAATGTATCCCTACAAAAAATATCATGTATACATTTTTCTCCCAGTCTGGTTCAAAAGATCACCGAAATATCCTTGCACCATTATTTATAATCTATACATAATCAATGCTTATGAGGCAACTCTATGTTCAGTTCCTGAAGAAATTAGGTGAGAAAGGTAATTTCCATGCTTTATAGTGTGTGCTTAGATTCTCCTTTTCACCTTTCGCACGTGTATACCCGACATGTTGATCTTTTTTATGTGTCCACACGAAGTTTATGCATTTTCTCAACTCATTACTCATTATTTCGTATTTCAAAAAAAAGCAGATGGCATACGGCGGGATGATACAACCTCCTAGGCCATCTCAACCTGAAGCGCCAGCACCGCCGAACAACATACTATTCATCCAGAACCTTCCGCAAGAAACAAACCCACTAATGCTCCAAATGCTGTTCTGTCAATACCCCGGTTTCAAGGAAGTGAGGATGGTCGAGGCCAAGCCCGGAATTGCGTTTGTTGAATATGAGAATGAGATGCAAGCGACGGTAGCGATGCAGTCGCTTCAGAATTTTAAGATCACGCAACAGAACGCTATGGTTGTTACTTATGCGAAGAAGTGAGAGGGGGGAGTGGGTTGGGTTAGGTTGCAGTGGAGTGGGGAAGATTGTAGATTTTGTTTCTGTTTTTTTTTTAAGAGCGGAGATTTAGAAGATTTTATTTATGTGAAGAACTTGTCAGGATGTGCTTCTTTTTCTTATTTGTACTATTTTGTTTGTTTCTTTGGTTTTTTTTTTTCCTGATTTAAGTAAAAAAAAATGTCAACCTTGCCATTAGGAGAGCATTCAAAAGGTTACGAGTTTGATTTCCGTTCGAAACATGATTTTGTAGGGAGTTCAGGATTTAGTGGGGATGGGAGTGTATGCGTGCGTATTCTAGTTTCATGGAAATTAGAATGACCAAAACCAAACTAGAATTGTCTATTTCATAGGTTTGAGAACTGGATTTAGGTTATTCTGAGTCATGCCAAAGTAAAGAACAAAATGTTTCACTAAATAAATTATGATCACGAAACGCATTTACTTTTTAAAAAAAAAAATAGCGTGCATTTACTTTTGGGCCAAATTTCATGTGTACCCCTACAAAACATCATAATTTCACGTATACCCTTACAAGAAGTGAAATATCACCAATATCCCTACAAAATCACTCAAATATCATGAATATCCCTATGATGTATTTAGTGTTAAGATTAACATTATTTTTTTTTCATTTTCCTCTGTAAATATGACAGATTTATATTTAGTCATTTTATGTTCTTTTTAGTTTATATATTTATATATGATCGGTTTCTTATGTTCGAGTTATCTAAAAAACTTAATAAAAATAAAAAAAATTGTATATAATAGTCATTTTATATTTTTAATAAAGTAATTAATAATAGTGCATCATTATAGATGTTATTTAACTAACATATTTTGACGGCATATAAATGACAAGGGTATTAGTGATATTTTAAGAATTTGTAGGGGTATTCATGATATATTGAAGTCGTTGGATCGAGTCGGATTAGTATAGTAACTAACCCAGAATAACAGATTGGATTGCGGGTTTGTAACTGAAAATCCACTTTAATCCAACTCAATTCATACAAGTTAATTAATATATAAGATATTTCCTTTTTTATTTCAAATACAATTTTTTGAGACAAATTTCAAATACAATTAATGTCATAGAAAATATTCTTTCAAATCTAAAATTATAACATTCCAATAAAATGTTAACATAAATAAAACTTTCTATTCCAATCAGAGAGAATTAAGAGAGAAAACATAACAAAGAATGATATAAATATTGCCGGATTGGGTAGATTTTAAAGCATATATTATCGGTTTGGGTGGGTTTTGAGTTCAATTTCATCGGATTGGGTGGGTTTCGAAGTATCACGGGTTGGATCGTGTTGGAAAAATGCAAATCCAGTACAATTGGGTTGGGTTTATATTTTGACCTAAATCCGCTCAACCCAATCATGAACACCCCTAGTAGGGGTACACTCGAAATTTGGCCTTACTTTTGTGGCAGTGAGGATAAAGAAACTATACTTGTTAAAAAGTAAAAACATCTTATAATTTTTCTCCTTTATTTATGTCTTGATTTTTCAATATTCAATATCAGTATTTTCAATAGCGGCGCTATAGTGCCGCAATTGTGCGCAATAGCGGATTTCGACCATAAAACGCAATACGCAATGAAAATATAGCTAAAATAGTATTTTGAGTGTTATAGCGCTGCTATAGAGGTCAAATAGCGTTCAAATAGCGGTTATAGTGGGTTCAAACTGTTGTTAGTTTTGTATTTATTTGTTTTTGCTTATTTTAGATAATTAATATTCGTGCATTTATTTTGGATAATTATGCAGTATGTTTAGTTATGGACAATGAATTTTGTATGATATTTTATGATAAATAATCATACTATTTTATTTAATATTTATGGTATTTGGATTTTTTATTTTTTATATTAAAATTTTATTATGATCATATTTTTATCATTAATATTTTTTGAAAATTTTACGTAAATTATAAATTATATTGCACGTCCGCTATAAGGTCATAGCGCCCGCTACCGCAATCCGCTACGAAGCGCTATATCGCTATTTAAAACATTGTTCAATATTTATAATTTAACATATTTAAATTTAAAAAACAAAAAAAATAAATAGGTGAGGAGTTCGAATCCCACGTCTAGCAGGATTGATTAAAAGAGAACAAAAATCAAGCAATCGCTTGTAATTCTCCCTAAAAAAAACATTATAGGAGGGGTGAACAAATCAATCAATTTTATAGGGGGGTTTTAAAGGAATCCCTACCATTCCATAGACATTCGGGGCATAATTTCGTTAAAACGTTATTTAAGAATATTGAAAATACATTTGTCAAAATTAAAAAGGTTAAATTATGTATCATCTCGACAAATTTAATTTCAATGAGGAATAAAGGCAAAAAGACATAGGAATCAGAATAAGATAGTTGCAGATTTGTCGCCATCAAGGAAGCAAGGTATGTTTCTAATTTTGGTATGTTTATTGGTTAATTTAATTCAGTTAATGGACTCAGTGTGATGAATTGAGATTCCGGTATAATGATTTACATCACATGTCTATGCAAGGTTATCTAAATTGCTAGAAACCCAATATGGTGAAAGATACATCAATATAGGTGACGGTAAAATAGTTTAAGTTGAAGCAATTGAAAATTTAGATTATCATTAAAGACTGGATTTTATTTGAATTTACATGAAACTTTGTTGTTTTGTCTTTTAGACGTAACTTGATTTCTATTTCCGTTTTATATAAAGCGGTTTTGCTTGTTTGTTTGGAAATAGAAAATTTAGTTTGTTTCATGATTCAAAATTGGTAGAATCGGTTCTTTGTCGGTTTAAGATAATATGGTGAAAACCTTGCAATTAAGTACGTTATGTGAAAAGCGTAAATTAACCTAGGAGAATTATGGTATATTATGACACATAATATTTTGGTCGTATCTCCAATCGGAGAATTAGTAGGACTTGTGTCAAATGGAATTGAAAAACAAAGCAATAATGTGAGATTTGAGCCAAAAGATCTTAAGATGTTTTAGAACTGATATATATGAAATTATTTTAATGATTTTCTACGACTGTTAGGAATGGCCAAAAGTAAAATATCGCGTTCATAGACATATTTTAGATATGGCTACATTTATCTTAATTATGAAATGGCGAAGGTAATAGATGTTCAAAGGTTTTAAGGTTGTGTTGATCGTGATGATATATATCATGGTTAGTATGACGTTTCAGGTGAACAACTTCCTAGAGAAAAGCGATATCATCTCTCAGTATACAATGTCGAGTTTTCCCAACATGAATGACTTAACTGACAGACGAAATAGAATGCTTAAAGATATCACGTATAGTGTGATTAGTAATATTAATTTATCGTCATTGTTCTGGGGGGAACACTTAACACTGCAGCTTATATCCTAAATACAGTTCCAACTAAAGCAACTAATAAACCGCAATATAATTTTGGATAGGTTGATAGCCTTGTTTAGATCAGTTATGTGTTGAGGTTGTTCGGTTAAGGTAAGTCTTAAAAGGCATAAGGAAAAGAAACTGGACTCAAGTTTGCTATTTTTGTTGGATATGCCAATAAGTCTAAGGGGTACAAGTTTTACGATCCCACAAATAAGGTCGATTTGTTTTAGTATTCGGGAAATGCGCGGTTCTTTGAAGATGTCCAGTTTGCGGGGGGAAATACGGCTACAAATTTGATATTCAAGACTTATGTTTTTTTGTTTTGGTTCTGTTTAAGACGCAAAAATTATCAAGACATTGTAGCCGAAAAGCAAACTTAGACATTTCAAGAATAATAAATATAATTAAGTCAATAAATTATAAAGAGACTTTCTTTACGGTATATTTGAAAGACTCTTAAGGATTTTCATGACAATAGTGGCGCATTTAAATTTTGAGTCATATCATATGGATATAAAGATATCGTCTCTCAATGGTGACATTGATGAAACAAAGTATATAGTGAAACTAGAATATTTTATATCGGTAGATACAAAGAATATGCATTACAAACTCAAGAAGTATATCTAAAGTCTCAAACATATATCTCGACAAAAGTATTATAACTTTCATTAATAGATTATCTCATTCAGTGAGGCGAATTTGGTAGATGATTGTATATACCATAAGTTATGTGGGAGTAAATATATTTTTCTGGTTTTATATGTCGATGACATATTACATGCTACTAAGGATATAGTTTTATTTTATGACACCAAAAATATTTCTATTTAGTAATTCAGACGAAATATATTGGTGATGTTTCTTTTGTATTAGGTTCAGAAATACTTCAAGATTATTCTTGTTGTATTTTCAGTTTATGACAAAATAACTATATTGAAATTATTTCAAAAGAAATAGCATGAAGGATTGTAAACCAGGTTATATCCTTATGATTAATAGAAACATGTTTTAGTCTCAAACAGTGCCCTAAGAATGTGTCAGAAATATAGTAAATACAAAAGATTTCTTATACTTTATGTAGTAAAGAATATAATCTTTAAAATTAGATATGTATGCGTTCGGTTATTGCGTACATTATAGTGATGCTAGAATGATATTTAAGTAATTCTTAAATAAATCATTTGGAAAGCAGTTAAGAAGGTTTTGCGATATTTACAGGGAACAAAAGACTTGATGCTCACGAATCAGAGTTCAGATCAATCTTTAAGATAATTCGGTGTACTGACTCTGATGTTAGTAGATGTCAAGGTAATATAAAATATGTAAAGAGCTGCATTAATATGCGAGCTGTAGATCATGTTTCATTTATCGAAAGAATGCTAACTTGTTAATTATATAGCATCTTTAATAATGACAACAAAATTATATTATACTATGGGACATCTAATTATGGGATATTACTGTAGAATTTTGTCACGGGCTGCACATAGTGGATACAGTATTATAAGACCACTCAAGATATTGTGACAATAAATTAGCAGTTATATATATTCCAACAATAGAAACTTAGAGATCTAGTTGTAAAATAAGGTTTCAGAGTAAATAGTTGTCTATTTAACATATTGGTACGAACTCCAAAATTATGGATCCATTCATTAAAGTCGTCACCCAAAATGTTATATGAGCTAGCTACACGTATAGGTGCAATTTTAATTAAGAATATTCAGTTCTAGTGGGAGTTAATGTTTGTATGTATATAACATAGACAAATGATATAGATATATGTCATAGACATATGATATGGTTATCAAGTTTTCTAGTATATTCGGATTTCAGGTTATTTCTGCAGAAATAAAATTCAGGTTATCATATACTCTGATTTTAATAAAGTTCGCCTCATTAAGGGAGATTAGTTTATCTCATTAAGATTTTAAGGGAGACGGTTTTGTCTCATTAGGAAATGAGGTTTGATCTCAATAAGGAGGACCAGTTGGAAATAGACATGTTAAGATCACATTGCATGAAATTTCCATGCTACACATCCACATCCTGATTCATGTCATTCATTATATCGAGTACGTGACCATTGAAGGTTTAATTATACTAAATGCGACAAAAGTCGCTTTGATCCTATATCGGTATGCTGATGGACGGAATTGTTAAGGGACACATAAAAGTCAATGACAGAAAAGATGCGCGTATTTTGGTTATATTTTATACACAATTATAAGGTTCTATATATAGTCCAAGTGGGAGATTGTTGGATCATTAATCCAACGTTGGACTTAAATGTAAAATATTTGTGTATAATATTACTGTCAAATATGCTTATAATAAAGTGATCAAATTTAGTTAATTATATTAAGTATTAATATGCCAAATTAGGGTGTGGCATTTGATGTGTAGAATTGTGGGTGGTGTATTTCTATTTTTATGATGGACTGAAATAGAAAAATCCACATTAGGAGCCAAGAGGTGTCTCTTCATGAAAGGGTATATATATGGCTATATATAAGCAATTTGGTCCCCAATACACATGAACTAAATCATTCTCTTATCTGCCCCATTAAAAAGAGAGAGGGAGAGACCAAAAGAGAAAAGAAAACAAAGGAATCTCAATTGGCGTTCATGAAGTATTTGGAAGACCCTATTTGCGTATTTCGGTATTCTTCACTCGGAATAAAATCATAAGGCTTCATCTTCTAATCCGGTATTCAAGCATGGACAAGAGGTACGCTTCCGCTATCAAGTTACAGTTTGATTCACATAGTTTCGATCAGGATTTTGACAGTACCGGACGGTATCGCCCTAACATTTAACATAAACATGACCCAACAATATTGAAACGATTATGTTATGAGCGCATTAATTACTTTTACTTTTACACAGTTAATGCCACTTGAGTCGAAATTCAGCGGGCTAACTATTTGGGAAAAATAATGTATTATATTGAAACAAAAATGTACCCAAAAACCTAAATCAAAAGCATATTAGGATTCAAAATCTTCGCACAGGATAAAAAAAAATTATGCTAAGAAACATGAACTATTGTACCAAATGAATATAGAAATAGTTAGTAGATAAAAAGAAGGAAGATCTCGTAATATTTTTTATTTTGGTAATAAATTTAATTAGCAGATAAAAAGAAGCGGAGTAACCAGCCACAAGCCGCAAATCAAGCTGCAGCGGGGTTGAATCCTTAAGATTACGCAGCAGAACGCTATGGTTGTTACTTATGCGAAGAAGTAGGAGTGTTGTGGAGTGGGGTACTCTGTAGATTTTGTTTATGTTTATTAGTTAAGGTAGAGATTTATCAGATTTCTGTTTATGTGAGAAAGTCAGAAGGACGTATTTTCTTATGTTCTTTTCAGTACTAATTTGTTTGTTATTTTCTTATGTTCTTTTCAGTACTAATTTGTTTGTTTCTTAGGTATGTTTCCTGATTTAAAATTAAAAAAAAACGAAAATAAAAGAAAAAGATTGTGTTTTCCTGTTTCATGGAAGTTAAAATGGACTAAAGCCAAAATAGAATGGTCTGTTAAACTGTTACCTTTCATTTTGGCTTGTTGGTTCGTAGGTTTCAAAACTAACTGTATGTCATTGTATTTAGCTAATCAAAAGTATAATCACACCATGTCATGTGCATTCTAAGATTTAAGAAAAAGACTTCTCTATAACTATGATTAAGGAGAATATATTTTCTAAAAAGTAAAAATTCGAATATTCTTTCAAATCTCAAATTTGAATATTGGTCAAAATAATTACTTAAAATATCAAATTTTAAATCATTCACTAAACATCACAGCAGTTAGCAAATCTGAAATTCATAACTACTAAAACATAGTCGAATTGTTCAAAATCATTACTTCAAAACATCGCATTTTATTTCTTCCTTGACTGCAATTTTTTTATTTTAGGTCTTGCATTTGGCACCACAAGCTCATCGTGATTGCTGACATTTCCACTTTCTCTTATGCTTAAGAAGTACTACAATAAGATTAAAATTCCAATATTAATGTTTGCTGCATTTTGGATTGACATATGAATCATAAATTTGCTGGATTTTGGATAAGATCTTAGGATCAAACCCAGATATGATTCCTTGCAACACAAACTATAATAAAAGAAAATTCGAAAGAGTCACATAATATGATTGGTAAAAAATTTGAACTCCTCCAATATTTCATTATATGTGAAACTGGCATGTATGACTGTAAACATAAACTTTGCATTTTGTGATTTTATTTTGGTAAGTAAATTAGTACTTTTATCTTTTCTTAAACGGTTAAATCTTAGCTTATTTATAATGCACCTAAAATACAAACATCATGACCAGTCATGTATTTTCGTTATAATTAGTCACAATAAATTTACAACCACGATTTGTTGATCATGCAAAAACGCTTTGAATACTTGGAGAATATATACCAGTTCTTTTTATATACGGTGGATTCAACTTCATATTTGTGTTATGACATAACTATATATAACAGTATAACACAAACTATTTATATACTATTGTATTATTCTTATTAATCATTCCATATTAGAATATTTTATAATTTTTTCAATGTATGATATCTTTTTTTTTTGGCATAAAGCCCGTAGGCACATTCAATGTATGATATCAGAGTAGCAACAGAACCTAACAAATTAGTAAAAGTAAAGAAAATCAAATACATTTAAAATTGATACCCAACCCAAACAAATTAGTAAAACTAAAGAAAGATCAAAATAGTAAATACGTTTAAAATTGATACTTAAAGCAACACAAATTACTAACAATTCAAAGCTCTAATATAAATCAGAACTTAGAGGCATCTAATATAAAACTATTATGAAAAGATCATTTCTTTGTCAAATTACATGGAGATCAACATTTCTGATTACTGGTAAATTAACTAATAAGGTCAACTGCCTTATGAAATTTAAACTAGCAATTTAACATAAACAAATACAAATAGCAAAAAATTTAAAAAAAATGTATTTACAACAACTAAACAAAAAACAAATCGAATTACACTAACTTATATATTTGATAGGGACAAATAAACATTTTAGGACAACCATGTAGTATTACAAACAAAAACTATTTAAATTAATGTGCCAAAGGATGTCGTTTCTTTCACAAGGAGGCTACCAATCCTACTGATTAATGCGCTAATCACAGAGGTGTTAACGGTGGAGATACTATGATATGAATATTGAGTAGCCATAAAGTTGTTAATGGTTGATACACTATGATATGCTTATTGAGTCGCCATAGAGTTGTTAATGACAGAGATACTATGGTATGCTTATTGAGTTGCCACAGAGTTGTCAATGGTGGAGACACTATGGTCTGCTTAATGAGACACCAATGACATTAGGCATGAATGCTCCATTCTTCTTAGTTTCCTCCAATCACCTATTGAATAATATGCTGTCTTTTCTATTCTTCTTAGTTTCCTCCAATCACCTATTGAATAATATGCTTTGTCTTTTCGCAGACATGCCTTAACGAATTTAAAGAGCAAAATGATTGAGCTTTATCATAAATAAACTAGAATTCGTTTTTTCAAGCTATATGTTGGTTTATACTTGAGCGTTCATATATTTAACATGAGCTCTCTCCCTTGGCATTTTCACAAAATAAAAAGGACAATTCATAACTAATTTAAGTCCATATCTGGAAATACTTTCTTCAAGCTACAAGTGTGTTTATACTTCATATTTCACAAGTTTTTCATGAACTTTCCTCCTTACCAATTTTCACAAAAAAAAAAAAGGAAAATCCATTACTAATTAAGTGCATGTCAATATTTAAGTCAAAAACAACAAAATAAAAATAAAATTCTACATGCAATCAGATCCCTTTTTATGGGAAAACTTCATGTCATCCCCATGAAACCTCATATAAATCATCTCTTATACCCACATAAATCACGGAAATATCAAGCATACACCAAAGTACACCTCTTTAAGCACGCAGAGTGTAGAGATTATATTGCAATTTATTTGTAGGGACAAATGTGATATTTCCCATATTTTTGAAAGTTTATGCATGCAATTTTTCTGTTTGCAGTCAGACTTTCTCTAGCTCGGTTAAATGCCGGTCAAGCTGGTCTTTGAGCTCTGCCTTCCAATTTTGTATTAACTTTTCATGCTTTTTGATAAGCTCATTTTTCGTGTTAAGTTCCTCCTCCATTATTGCTATCTCCTGCAATAAGATTGCATAAAAACTCAAATTATATTTTAATCAGGGATTCTACTCTTGTATGGTTCATGGCTCAGAACTGCTCAGATATATAAATGGCTTTTGTTTGTCTTGGTCTGTTTTTCTTTCATTCTTTTTTGTAATTAAGGATTCAATTCAAGTCAGTGTAACAAAAGATTTAGTCTAGTCCATACTAAAAACATACTTTACCAGATCCAACAATTATGAAATTAAGCCCCCAAGACAATTTCTGTTCTTTTTTGACCAGGACTCAATGTTTAAGCTTCAATTAATCCCAGAATAAGAGGCCTAAACCCTTAAATAAATACCAAAATATACCAAGAAATTAATTAAAAGTAAAAGTACCTTTTGGAGCAATTGTTCTTTAGTTGGCTCATCCTCCCTCTGCAATTCGATAAAATACAATTGAAGTTTTTTAGCAGCTTCCATGAAGTCTCTTGCATGCCTGTCCACATCAACTATTTATTCACAAATTAATCAATACAAAATGTCAGGTTCATTATCAGTAAATACACTTGCATCTATCTACCAATATACAGTATCATTGCCTTTTGACTATCAGCTCGTCCTTTTTTACCTTCTGTTGTGTTGAATTTGGTACTTAATTTCACAACTGATAGTTAATTTCACAATTGATAGTTAATTACGTGATTTGGGGCTGATCGTTGGCTAAAATTGAAACTTAATTCCAACATAAGGGCCAATTAAGCTTAATCAGGTCAACCATTTCAGAAACTATAATGAAAATGGCCATTATACAGTTATACTCAAATGAGAGCTTCAAAATGAGAAATAAGAATTATAATTAAATCCCATTTAATTGAAAGTACAATGACCAGGCAACAAAATCAAAAGACATAATCTGGCTAACCATACCCATTACATGCATAACAATATAAAAAAACAAGATTGAGAAGAAGCACGTACTCTGGTGAGAGGAATGAGACCGATCGACGGCCTGGAGCTCACGAGCGGGGAGGCAAGGGAGCAGCGCCGTCTCCAGTGCCGCCACTTGTGCCAACAGATCCTCCCTCTTCCTCTCCTCCGGCGACTGCTGCGACGCATCCGGCGGCGTAGGCGGGGGAAGCGCCGCCGTTTGGGATTGCTGATCTTCCATTTCGTTTAGAGCGAGAAAGAACGAGTTACAATTTTATAATTTTGAGACTTGTATTTTGAGCCCCTTATTGAAGGTGAAAAAAAACTCAAAAAAAGTGATAGGCTCCAAATTCCAAAATATATGTATTTGTTATGAATATAATTAATATGGATGTTAAATACTTAGCTTCTAAAAAAAGATAAATTAGAAAATACTTGTAAGAATGGAAGAAGTTGTGACAGAGTATTTTTTCTGTATATTCTATTGTATTTAGGTTAGATTATTTTCTTTATTGTAATTCTAAATCAGGCAAGAGATTTTTTAGCCAGCACTCACCCTCTACTTTATAAAGGGGGCAATGGGTATTGTATTCTTAATTCACAATTCAATGAAATTATCTCCTTCCAATTCTCTGTTTTATTGTTCTTTGTTCATTTATTTTATAACATGCTCTACAATAAGCATTTGAAGTTCTAAACAACATAACTGAAATTCTGATTCAGAAGGTACAATTTCAAATTATTAATATTTCATTATATTATTTATTTTGGATTTCTTTTATTCGATATTTTTTTCTTTTCTTGAAATTCGTTATTTTACGAGCTTCTTTTAAGTAACATATCTCTGCACCAGAAGTTGCAGATTCTCTTTATAGATCAATGCACCAGAAGTTGCTTGTTTAATTATTTTTATTTTGCAACTAGAAGTTGCGTGTTTATTTTTATTCATACACCAGAAGCTGCTCGTTTAAATTATTTTGTATGCATCAGAAGTTTCTTGTTTAATTATTTTTGCAACCAGAAGTTGTATGTTTATTTTTATTTACGCACCAGAAGTTGCTTGTTTAATTTTATTTACGCAACCAGAAGTTGCATATTTATTTTTATTTATGCACCAGAAGTTGTAAGTATATTTATGCACCAGAAGTTGCAAGTATATTTATCTGTATTCTATGTACATTTATTTTATGCACATTTACTTTTATGCACATTTATTTTTATGTACATTTATTTTCTGCACATTTATTTTTATGCAAATTTATTTTTACTTATGCACCCGTAGTTACAATAATTTTATTCTTTGCACACAAGCTGCAAAATTTATTTTATGAACCAGATGTTGCAAAATATAGCACCAGTAGTTGCAAGAATATAAATCAGAAATATTGTCTCAATCTCGAAGATCAACTCTCAAATAATAAATTGAGAAAAGATGAAGAATATATATATATATATATATATATATATATATATATATATATATATATATATTAAATAAAGATATTCCTTACATTTTATTTTGCTCTTGAAGCAGCACAAGGGGAAGAGAGTTGTAAGATATATTGAAAACCAAACTAATGAGTTGTAAAAGAAGAAAATATATGAAACTTGTCTAAATAATTGCACTCAATTCCCAGAAGTGAATGTTGCAAAATAATAACATAAATGAGACTAATGTTAGAAGCCATTACAAGAAAATCATACAAGACAATGAAAAGATACAACAAGATATAATTTATGACTGATTCTAAAATATGTTTTCTAGATATTTTATGAAAGAGCATTGTTTAAGTACTAGTTGTACACCAAAATATTTTGTTGACTTCTAGAAAGTCTCTTTAAAGGAAAATAAAAAATATGGTTAATTATGTTTGTAATTGAAAACAATTTCAGTAAACTCTTAAATATTACATGATAGTTTATATTTATTCAATTTATTTTATTTATTTGTGGAATCCAAAATGGATGATAAAAACATATGTCCAGCAGACATTGAACAACTAAAATAATACTTAGAAATTGAAAGGCAAGTGTTAATACAATATCACGTATTATAAATATAATTCAAGACTCCAGAAGAGTTATTATTTTGTTCCCTGAATAAACAAAATATATAATAGAAAATGCTTTAAAATTGTGAATTACTATCATTGTTTCTTGTATATAAGCAAAATCATGAATTTCATACAATTGATTCCGCATCATTCCCAGAAGTGAATGTACCACATATATAAGTCGTGATTGTGAATGTGTATGTGGACGTAAGAGAGGTCAAGGTAGAAACTATGCTTGCCATTGTGATGATTATATTCAGAAGAACGCACAAGAAAGTGGAAAGAGCGTACAAAAGATAACTTTTAAATGGTCTAAAAGTTTATGTGGTATTAAAAGACATTTGGTATATCCATGTGTATGCCCTAGAATCTTGTGGAGCTTTATTTAGCCGCCTTGAAGGCAAAGAGAAAATAATAATGTGGACATTGGTTATCACGATAATGAAAATGTTGATAACCGATAACGATACCATCCGCTGGATCTAAAGTGCATTACCAAGAACGAGTTAGAGAGAGAACCGAGTAAGAAAAATTTCTTTTATTTTATTTTATATTCTTATTATTATTGTTATTATCATTATCATTATCATTATTTTTCTTTCTTTTGATACTACTAATATGAATCAAAGTATGTATGGGCACAATAAGAGTTGTAAATATGTGTGCCTCATTGTAGTGGACAATATTTCTGCATTTTAAGAAGCATTTTGAGAAATGTTCATGAAAGAAATCTATATTAGAACAACATGCAGCTTTTCTATTGATTTGTATTATGAAGGACTAACACAATTAAGTCATATTTATTAGTAAACCAGAAGTTTATTGACTTAAAACTTATTTATGCTTTTGCATAATAGATTTGGTCCAGTCGAAAAGTAATTTTATAATTTTGACATGAACTTGAAGTTTACTAATTAGAAAAGAAACTTTATCATTAAACATGAACCAAAAGTTCAATAATTTGAAAAGTAATTTTATGATTTGACATGAACCAGAAGTTCACTAATTCGAAAAGAAATTTCATGTTTGGAATGAACCAAAAGTTCATTAATCTCGGAGCAATGATGATGCAAATAATCACAGGGAATTCAAATATGTATCAATTAAAGAACCAGAAGATTCTTTTATCAAATGAATTTTCTTGTGCTACATGTTTTCAAGGAAAATTAATTACTAGACATCACAAACCAGGGTTGGGAATGAATCACCAAATTTTCTTGAGCGTATTCATCGAAATATATGTGGGCCTATTACTCTTTCATTTGGACCATCTAGATATTTCATGGTATAAATAGATGCATCTGCTAGATGGTCACATATATGTTTATTATTATCTCGAAATATTGTATTTGCGAGATTGGTTGCTCAAATATTCCAATTAAGATCATAATTTATGAATTGTATAATTACGACAACTCGTTTTGATGATGATCAGTGAGTCACATCCAAAGTACTCGACGAATATTGTACATTGATTGAGATTGTAGTTGAGCATTGGCCCACGCACGCACTTAGAATGATGTGATTATAATTAATCGTTGGCCCCTAATAATAAAATGAAAGCTCGTCTTTTGATTGAGGCCATGAAATGATATATGTTGCAGCACAAATTATAGTAAAGCCAACATTTTATAATAAGTACTCCACATTATAATTTGTGACCGGCCTGCAGCCGAGTAAATACTATTTAAAATCTTCTGGATGTGTAATATTTGTTCCGGTAGCTCCACCGCAACGCACAAAAATGAGTCACAAATAAAAGCCGGGCATATATGTTAAGTTAAATTGCCCTGCATAATTTGATATCTTGAACTTCATTACATGAACTTATTCACTACATAATTTATTGATTATAAATTTGATGTGAATTTTCGATCATTATCTAATTTTGATACTTAATTTTATATATATGAACTATAAGTTAAAATATAACTCATTTGTAAAATAGAGCAAATCTATTATTCATAAAAGTAATATGACACACCTGAAGTGTGTTAGATGTTTGTAGACAAAATCCCAGAAGAAAGAATTAAATGAATACCAAAGTGATTATTGTGAAACAAATCAAATATTAATGAATATGTTCAAGATATAATAGACAATGAAAGTCCTGAAGAACTTGATTAATAATTGATGATAACATTAGAGGGAGAGAAATAAGAGCTGGTAAACATAAGTTATAACTTATATGGAATGCATCATTAATATCTTTCACTTAGATCCTCTAACAAGTTAATATGAACTAGAAGTTCATAAATTTATTAATGTGAAACAACATGCAATTATATTATTTATATTGATGCAAAAATGATATTCCAGCATTTAGTGCTCATTGAGATACCCTTGGATAATTCTATGTTTGAGATATGCCAGGAGCATCGTCGACCAATCGGTTCCAATGATAAAGATCCAAGGAAGAAGAAAAGTGCATGATAAGAAAGTTGGTTTGAAGTTATCAATACTTCAAAAGAAATAAATCCTTCTGAAAAGAATATTGATGATAAAAGAGTAGAAGACAATGACGAGCAAATTACCCCAGAAGAGGTTTAGGTACCTAAAAATATTGAAAATAATGAGATCTCAATAAATTATGTCTCTACTAGAATAAATATGGAACCGAAATAAAATTATGATTAATCAAGATTTATTTATGCAATTGCAATTGATTTATAAATGAAAATGAGGATGTAGAATTAAAATTATTTGTATAATGTCGACGGATAAAGTATTGGCCAAATCAAAAGATGTGATTAAGGCATCATTATTTTCACTAGTGAAATATAAAATTGTGGACATGTACTCCAAACACCTGGCGTTGTATAACGGTAACTTATAAGCGAGTATAACTTATAAGAGAGTGTTTTAAGAATATGTAATGAGAAAATTAAATTGTGATGTGCAGTTATATTTCTAATTTTGTCGTCCCTGATGGACTTATTAACGTAGTAGCAAATTATTCATATCTCATTTGATTGCAATATATTAATGAAAATCCCTGAAGGATTTAGAATGCTTGAAGCATTTCAAACTCTCGAGAGATTTAATCTATTAAATTACAAAGATCTTTGTACTAATTAATGCAATATTGAGATATGTGATAAAATTGCTATAACAAATGTTTGTTGAATGAATGTTATGCAATTGATCAAAATTACGTTTAGGAAACTATATAGTTACCTTTTGAATGTTGATATATATATTGATGATTTAAAATCTTATGGTACTCTCGAAGAGCTCCAAAAGCTACCATATTATTCAAAAGAATATAAGATTAAATTCTTTTAGGCATAAAATATTATCTTGAATCATAAATTGAATATTATTTTCCTGAAGGGGTTATTGTCTCACAATCCATCTATTACAATGATATAATGTGGAGAAATCGCATCCATTAAGATCATCAAGATAACTTGTTTGATGTATTGACAATTGAAATAAATGATGCTGAGTTATTTTCATGCATGAGCATGATGATTGTGAAATGAATATTTAACGAATCTCCTCAAATAATGATCCAGCAGATCTCTTCTTAAGCATATATTACAGAGATTGAACTTTGTCATTTCACATATAGTTGCATATATGAGGGGGAGAAATAATACGCACTGCACTCTTTTTTCCTTGTCTATGGTTTTTGTTCCAATGGGTTTTCCTAACAAAATTTTTAACGAGGCAACTTTTGTGCGTAATATATAGAATGATAATGCACTATTTTTCCTTGACTAGGATTTTTGCCCATAGGGTTTTACCTACTAAGGTTTTAACGAGGCATATTTAATATATGAAATAATGAGAAATAATACGCGATGCACTCTTTTTCCCTTAGCCAAGGTTTTGTCCTACTAGGTTTTCCTTGTAAGGTTTTTAATGAGGCAGGTTCTAATGCGTATGAAATATGGACATCCAAGGGGTAGTGTTATGAATATAATTAATATGGATGTCCAATACTTGGTCCCTAAGAAAAGATAAATTAGGAAATGCTTGTAAGAATGGAAGGAGTTGTGACAGGGTATTTACTACTATATATTCTATTGTATTTAGGTTAGATTATTTCCTTTATTGTAATTCTAAATCAGGCAAGAGATTTCTTAGCCAGCACTCACCCTCTACTTTATAAAGGGGGCAGTGGCTATTGTATTCTTAATCCACAATTCAATGAAATTCTCTCCTTCCAATTCTCTGTTTTATTGTTCTTTGTTCTTTTATTTTATAACAGTATTTTTTTTTTTTTGAGAAAAGTCTGTTTTTGGCTCCTCAACTATTCAATTAATTCTTTTTTGGCCCCTAACTTTTTATTGGTCCTTTTTTTACTATTCAATTATTGAATTATTTTATTTTTTGGAAGGAATTCCATAATTAATTATATCTAGTTATAATAACAATTTCACCAAGGCCCCTTCGGCAAAGCACGAAATAGAAAAATAATGGAATATAGAATAGCCGACTATTATGTTTTATTCCAACAGCGTTCGGTTAGATATGTAGATTAAAATTTTGATTTAAATAATATAATAATGATTTATAACCACATATAATAGAAAATGAGAAAATTTTACTGTCACATAAGATGGTATTTAAAATAAAAGAGGACATATATTTCCTAAATTATACTTTATTATATGGATTAGAGTAATTCTATTCTTACCTTAGAATAAAGCAATTCCGTTTTTTCATACCTTTAATCCAAGATATTATATCTCTATTCGGATGAAATAGACCCTCTATTCCATCCTATTGCACATGGGCCGAACAGACACTAATGGTTGAGAGTTCTAATAGTTCTTATAACAATTTCAATTACTAGCCAGCAAACAAGGCTAGCAAGAATTGTTACTGTATCCAAACAAAAAGTAAATCCCCTCATTCTGATTGTCATTTCTTTTTGTATTTGTAACCTCCAAAATAAATTCATTTCTTTAACTTGGGCTTCTTCCCATCCACTTAATCGAAATAAAAAAAACTTAAAACCTGAATTACAAAAATGACAAAAGAATTGCCATTTTTACTAATGTCAAATTTACCATTAAGAAAATGAAAAAAAATCAAGTACACAACAGACAGTACAGAGTAGGATGCTACACGATACAAGACAAAGAAAACTACCTCACTTGCTAACCCTACAAAAACAACTAAATTCATCGATCAGTATCACAGATACAAACAAAAGTTACACATCGAATCAGAAAGTAATGCGAAACACTAAGAAATAAATCCTAAGCTATTCTTATGTCGAAAATTCAGTAGCAACTCAAATTATCTTATTTCTGATATCCTCAAGCTTCTTCAGTATTTCGGCGGGGCTTCTGTCGAGTTCATCAGCTATCTTTCTTTGCATATCGAGTGGAAGAGTTGGAAATTGCTCACACAGATCCCCATCAATCACATCCTACACACAATCCACAACAAAATTATGTTAAATATAGTAACGTTTCCATGTTACTTAATATATTAAAATATCGATTATTACACCCAAACCCTAGAAAAATGATAAAACAGCACATATGCTTACAAAACATATTCAGGTACCACATAAGAAAATGCAAAGCATGAATCCTCTAAAACCCCTCACAAACCCACTTTCATCAAAACCACACCTCCGTTATTTTTCTCATTTCATTTTTGCATTTCCATGTTCTACAGGTACATGCATGAATCGTTCAGGTATCATTTCCATAAAAATTGACATGTCATCTCATAAAATCAGTTCACCTTGACAAAAACCATCCCAATCACAAAATATTAAATAGGCAGAAACAAAACAAAAGGCCACACACACATATTAAACATGAAATTAAAAAAAAAAAAAACAACCAACCTTGACGGGGAAATAAGCAGACCGGAACATAAAATAGGCAAAACAAAAGGCCATATGATATATATACCCACATAATAAACAAAAATAAAAATAAAAACTCCAAAAAACCAACCGACCTTGACGGGGAAGTACGCCGACCGAAACGCCATATGATCCCGTCCGCAAAGAGGAGGGTGCTCCTGGCGCATGTGCATCTCGAGGTGCGAGAAGAAGTCGACGTCCTCCCGGCTCGTGAACGCCAGCAGCGCGCCCAGACTGCCCATCACCGTCCCGAAGATGATGCACTCCCCGCCCCCCGGGATCAGGGAAGCTTTTTGGAGGCAGGTGACAACGTCGCCCACGTGGAACTGGACGATCTCTTCGACCTTGGAAAGAAAGAATTACAAAATTTGTTAAATTTGATTTCAATGGAGAACGGAAGCCTAGGGCATTTGAGCAAGAAAAAAACTACGGTTTGTTGGGAGCTCTGTTCTTTTTTGTTTAATTTTGAATGTTATTTGTAACTCTGATGTAACCACTGTTTTATTACTGGGCTAGGTTCGAGTGCAATACCTTTTCATATACAACATATCCAACGTCAGTTCTATCTCAAAATTGCAAGTGTTTAATTAATTCTCAACCGTGTCAATATAAAATATAGGGTAAATTTTCACTCAACTTTCAAAAATAACCAAATAGGTCACTCAACTTTCAATCGTCCCCTAAGGTCACTCAACTTTCAAAAATAACCAAATAAATCATCACTCAACTTTCAATTATCCCCTTTAGGTCACTCAACTTTATTAATCTCCTCGACCTCCGAGCAGCATTTTAGCAAAAAAAAAAAAAAGAAATCTCTTCTATCTACTATGTACCTTGTTGGGAGCTCCGTTTAGTTTGCCGGATTCCCACTTGATTTTGCCTCCGGTGGGGTCCTCCTCGATCTCCTCGGAGAGGTCCTGGGGGAGGCGGGCGAAGTAAAGGTTGCCGAACTTGTCGGCGCCGGCCATGGTGTCGAAGTCGATGTGGTGCGCCGCCGTCAGCCACCGCGGCACCGAGTCGTCCGCGAAGATGTACAGCTGGTTCTCCTCACGACGGTACTTGCAGTAGTGGAAAGACTGCAAATGGTTGGAGTCAGCGTGAATGGAATTAATTAGTTGCAAGAGCAAGTAGAATTGATTAAGAGTAATTATGTACCGATTTAAATGTGGATAATAAATGAAAAAAGGGTATATTATAAACTCTCTAGTTGGAAGTGATCGGTTGACTAAAGATAGTGGATAGTTGATTATTTTTTATGAAAGTGACTCTGAATGTGACATACTTATTTATAGCTCTTGAGAATCTCCAGGGTTCTGACGTGTAATTGAGCTATTTTGTTTATGTATTAACCAAAATCGCATTGTGTTGTTCATTTGAATTGTGGATGGGATTAGTTAAGAGTGATTCTTTAATGATTGAAATGCAAATGAGTTGCAGGAAGAAAGGGATGTTGTAAACTGTAATTGGATGTGATTGATATGACTAGGGATTGTGGATAATTTGATTGTTTAAAAAATATGTTAATAGTGTTGATAAAGAAAAGAAAATCGGAAAGGTTTAGTTCTGCCTCGGATAGAATTTGTTAAAAAAAAAGTCGATGCCAGATTAGTTCAGGCTACAAGAAGCTTGTTTTGACTGAGAGGGTATTTTCACGCATGTCCTTCAATACATTTAATCATATAAATACTTCAAATGAACTAATCACAGTGAGATTTTTGGTTTTAATACATAAACAAAACAGCTCAATGACACACTTCGAAACCCTAGAGATTTAGTTCACACTCCCAGTCACTTTAGTCCAAACGAATCAATAATTTGCTGAAATAATATGTATCCATCCACATTCAAATAGTACCACATGAAAATGCATTATTTTTACTTTTCATGAAAGTTTTTAACTGATGCAAATATTTCAGCAGTAATAAGCAAAAAAATCAATTAAACAAACAAAAAGAAAAAAATAACCATACCTCTTGAATATCGCCCACATAAATCCGATCCCTATACGTATGAACACTCACAATCGTCTTCGGAAAAAGCTTATTCTCACACTTCCTCAACAACTTCCTCTTGCCCAAATCATACAACCTCAACACATTTCCAATTCCCGCTAACAATCTCCCCTGAAACTGACACAAAGCCAACGGCACATCATCCACCTGAGTTTTATGCACCAATTCGAGCGATTTTCCCTCATCCACAAACTTGTAGATGTGTATGAACGCCGATTCGACTTCCCTTTTCGGCCAGAATTTCAAGCCTTTGGCCGTCCCGACGGCCAATAGAGCGCCTTGGTTGCCTTGGTTCTCTTTGTCGTGGAAATTCACGGTGCAAATACTAAAAGCCGCCTCGTTTTCTTGCAGCTCAAGTAAGCAGGTTGTGGATTTGGATCGAGGATCGAGGATTCTTATGCATGAAACCCATTTTTCGGATTCGGCTTTCGGATAACCGTACTGCTCGTCAGACATGACATCATCATCACCATTATCTCCATTATCCATTCCGTTATTTTCACCCATTGCTGACATGCACTGCTTCCTTGCATTCTCTCTCTCTTCAGCAGTAAACGCTCCTTGATCGCTCTCAACTATAGCGATATACTTCCGTTTTGGTACCAACACAAATTTCCTTGGTGTGTACCTCAAAGGAATCGCGGTTTCATTAAACGTCTCGCCTAACCGCTCTATAGTAAAAACCCTCAACTGATCTTTCGCAACCGCAACTACTCCTTCTGCACACTGATCGGACGAAAAGGAAGCCGCATATTCTAGGGTTTCATACGATAAAGGAGTAAGCAAAAAGTGGCCTTGGTGAATGTAACCTAACCAAGGCCGGCTAGAGAGACAAAGCATCGATTCCTTTCCCCCTCTTACAGTACAAGAGAAAAGCTTCGGAGCCCTAAGACCCAAAAATCGGGATCTCGTATCGGAAAGTTGACCAGTCACCATATCCACTACAGTACGAAACAAAACCCCGTTTTGCAAACCGGCGTTCAAAAACAAACTCGCTGGATGATCGGCTCCGTCTTCTCCTCCAATCGAAGCCTGAACTTGCAAAAACAAGAGCGATTCAGGCGGGGACGAAACGGATTGAACGCTCAGAATCTGCATTCCATCGTCAGGATCCAACGATAGGATTCGGATCGTATTATCGTAGGATCCCACAGCAAGGAAGCGGGATCTCTGTCTTCCTTCAGGAACTGGAGCTATGGCTAAACACGCCACGTCACCGGGCATTTCGTGCTTATCCGCTTCGATCAACTGACCCATCATGTCCATTTCGAAATATATAAGCTCGCCACCACTTAGAGCGATTACAACCTGAAGCCTGTTGGATCCTACTTTTACTATGGTTTTCTTTCCTGGAGTTCTCCATTCATTCACACGGCCGTCTTCTCTTATGTGTCTAATTCCGTTCGGATGCACTTGCATTAGAGAATCTTCTCCCAATAAAGAAACCGCTAATGAAGGTGTTGTATCGAGAAATTTACTATCGCTAACTTCTTCAACCGTTTCTCCAATGGATAAAACTAAAGTGGCGTTTGGAAATGAAACAACCATATAAGCATCAAACTCATCGTTCACGTTCTTTTTAACCGTCCACACAGCATTAGCAACACCAGGAAGCTGTGAAACCGCCATTTCATTAATCGCCAAACCGGGTCTCAGAATCCTAAGACTCGATCGAGCTCCTCTACCACAAAGAGTGAAAATCTGAGGCGTCTCTTCTTCAAAAAGATTCATGACTTTCATGTCCATAATTGGCATTAAACTCTCCGATTGATCAATTAGGGCTAAATTCCTCAACCCACGTGGTTGAAAAAACACAGGTTGAAATCCCTCTTCAGTTTCCATTAAATTTAAAGAGGACGATTCCACATCATCACCGTCACCAATCGCGCGGAATTGATACAAAGCGTGATTTCCAAATTCTGACGCGGCGAATAAATACCCCGCTTTTAACACACACAACGCTGATGTCACAGGCATTGTATCAAAATACTTAATTTTTAATTCCGAAACTCGGTCGCCTTCATGGTCAAGCGTGACCTTAAAAACATCACCATACTCAGTCTGAAGAAGGAAGAAAAACATGGATTTCTGTCTGTGTGTAGCGGCAGAAACGATTAAAACTCCTCTTTCAGCAGGTAAATCGTCGCGTCTAGGAATGACAGCTCGCACTTCAGGATGGCCCTGATTTCTATAAATTATAAAATTCTCAACGCACACCAAAACTCCGCTCGGTCCGTCTCCGCCGCCCGGAACCGAAACAATCAAATACGCCCCATTATCAATCGGCTCCGACCATTTCCTTGAAACATGATTCAGCCCCAAATCGAGCTCATAAAACGTCAAATGCTTCTGCGCCTCAGCAGCCGCCTGACCACTCGAATCCCGATCCGCCTCCGAATAATCCAATTCAATCGCGGCAAAAATCGGGTTATCAAACCCGCAATCCACACCAACAATCGAGTACGTAATCGTATGCGACTTATGCGCCTCTAATGGAGACGAAATAGTCAATCTAGCCGCCGTATCTCTGTTCAACACATAAACAAGCTTCTGCTTCTCAACCGCGCCGACCATCAACGCCCTTCCTTTCGGATCCACCGCCAAAAACTGACCCGGAACAATCCTCCTACATCCCGACTTCCCAAACGTCTCCTGATGAACCTGGTCAAAACAATTCCGCTCCTTATTATACTCCAAAATGACGATTCTTCCAGAATCCGACCCGACCGCTAAATAGTCCTTCTGAGAGCCGGTGAGGCGGAAGGGCACGAGGGAGCGGATTGCACCGAAGATTTCGACGGAGTGGAGGGTCAGGATTTTGCCGGACTCGTCGGGCCGGAGGAGCGCGAGCGATTTGCCGCGCGCGACGGCGATTTCTTGGGATTTGCCGCCGATGAAGCTCCCGATCGAGGCGCAGACGACGCCGGTGGCGGCTTGGAGGGTCAGGCTGTAGAGGTACATCTGTGGAGAGAGTTTGGGTTGGTTGGTTAGTTAGGGTTTGGATGAATTTGAAGTTTTGAAATTTATAATCACTTTACTACTTGTTGAGTTGGTATGTTGGTGAATTTTATATACATGGTAAAAAGAAACTATATATCAGTGACTTACAGTGCTGAAATGCACGGGATTAAAACAGTGTCTAATGTTTATAAAGGTATTCAATGTTATAGTTGTGCTATAAGCTATCAAAAACCAACTAAAGATTAAACTTTTAGAACCAAAAGTAATATCACAATACTCCCAACAGTACCATATGTTCTATTTTAGATCTCTGTTTGTAAATACCAATTAAAGCTATAAATTAAACTCCCCAACATTTAACCATTCACCACGAGTTAAAACAAAAGATCAAAAATCGATATCCCTACAAATAAGATAAAACAAAGGTAGTAAACAATCAAAGGCATATGATATTATTCCCTCTACAAAACACACCTGGGTCTTTCTTGCTGGTACTAAAATATCTCAACTCAAAATATCCGAACTTAAATTCCCAAAACCAAAAACCACGAATCAACTAAATACTAAACACTATACCTTCTTTCACCGCTAGGCGGAGCAACACAACACACGGACAGCGTCAGCGAGCCGGAGAGAAACCGCGAGAGAGGGAGAGAGATGGGTTGTTTAATGGTTACGGAGAGGCATGGAGAGGGAGAAGAAGAGGTTCGGCGGATTCGGGTTTAGGGTTTAGCGAGAAAGAGAGAGACAGAAGGGAAGGAGAAGGAATTGAATTCTGAGTTGTGGAGTGCGAGATCTGGAATATAGAGAGGGATTCGGAAATTGTATTCTCAGAGCAGGTATCTTATTCGGAGAGAGGATGAGTAGAGTACATCCTGAGAGCATCTTTAGTTCGTACTCTTCAGCTCTGAGAATAGGAAATACGCTCTCAGAATATCGCCTCGCATTTGGAATAGTGAGGATGTAAGTCTGGAAAATATTCGTATCGCTTACTTTAACATCATCATATTATTTTTATACATTTTCATTTTCAGTTGTATATTATATTTTTATATAAACTAGTTGAAAATATATTTTTTTATATATTCATTCCATTTTTTATATCAAAATACATTTTTGTAATTTTGTTATAACTTACTAAATTTCGACGATTCTAGTAACAAATAAGCCCGTGATACGTATCAGATCCCAATAAGATTTATAAAGTGCACATTGTAAATTTTGCTTTTCTAAACAGTAAAAACTAAAAAGTAATATTTTCTTACATTTTACTGTTAGAAGACAAGCTGGTTATATTTTTCATATGAGAAAATATTCGTATCATCCTCTCAAACAGCACTTAAACGGCGCCACTATACATTTATAGTTTTTTATTTGTCCACTAATTGAGCTAATTGAAAAATAATATCGTTTGTATATTAATATACCTTTATATGTATTCATTATATCTTTTTTGTTTGCCAATATATTTTTTTGTAATTTTGTTATATCTTTTTAAATTCAGGCGATGTGGGCGGCAAATAAGCCGCCGGTGAATATCACGTCCCTTTTTATATATATTGTTTAAAAAGAAGTGATTATCATTCTGTCCAAATATAATCCTTTGTAATGTTGCAAAAAACCGTTAGTTGGTCCTTGGTTGAAAATTTGAAGACGGGAGATTAGAGGAATCATCGAGGGTTCAGCGACCGCTACTCGGTCGACATAATCGTTAATATAATTTTAATATTTACTACTATGTATTTAAAAAAAATATACTATCATGTTAATAATATCAAAATAACATAAATATCATTCACAATAAAAATAATAATGTAAATTATCATCCATAAGAACAAATATTCAAAAAGAGAAAAAAAATGCGGATGTGATTTGAAATTCAAAAAATATATCATGTTTAATCAGGTAAATCGGGCCGAATAGCCATAAAATTGTAAAAAGTCTGTCCAAGTCAGTCTAAATCCAATACTCATTTCATTCTATTAATCAATATTATTGAACAAACTTGAAATAAAATGAAATAACTGATTATTCACTATTGTAATGTTCCATTTGTTTTTGATTGGGCAAATAAAATTAATTTTTTTTTATCATCAAGTGATGATTCGAATTTTATGAACTATAATTATGCTCAGAATGTCTCAAGTATTATTTTTGTGAACATGGAGAATATTAGCAGGTGAATTTGAGAGAAGCAGCACTGAAATTTGGGGAAAAAAATGGAAAAAAAAAGAAGTTACGACAAACATGCATTAATTAATACAAGCAAACAGAAAATGCACAAAACATTTATTAACCAATTTATTCCTTTCCTTTGCCTCAAATATCTCTCATTTCTTATTTTCAAAGTGGTCCAAATAGTTTAAGCACATTTTTTAATTTTGTTAACTCGAATTTTGCAGAACCCTACAGCCGAGCCTTAGTTTGGTTTCCTGGTGCACTCTGCAAGAAATAACAATATTTATTACGTAAACAAAAAAATAAAGGGGTAATTTTATAGACAATAAAAATAAAAAAATAAAGGAGGGGAGAGAGAGGTTTACAAGAGCGATGCCCTTCGAAGCTCTTTCAGTTAGATAAGAGCAAGGCTTGAAGAACTCGCCATACTGCTTTGTCCATTGCTCCAATTTTGAGTGTACATATTTTGCCCCAAGCGAGTCCGCCCAAAACATTATTCCACCCCTATATTATTCAAAAATATAAAAATAAATAAATTACGATTAGCACCTTTATTTGTTATTTCTTTTCTTTTTAAGGCTAATTAAGGTTAAATTGGACATATTTGTAGCATTATAGTACAATTAAGGCGTAACACAAAATTGGGTCAAATTGAGCTTTAATTAAATCTTTATTATTTACCATCCCATAATAAGGACAAAAATGAAGGAGCAAAACGTATTTATACTAAGAAGAAGAATCATTATTAACCTATAAGGAGGGAATCCCATGCCAAAAATAGAAGCAATATCCAAATCCGACGCTTTTACAGAAATACCCTCATCTAAAACACGGCACGCCTCATTCACGACCGGAAAGAACACCATCTCTACTATATCCTTCTCTCCCAACTTCATTAGCTGCATTTTTAAGGACGTATAAGCACAATTCACGTGTTAATTAAGAGAAGAAAGTGTGTGTAAATGATAGTATTTACGTTGGGATCAGGTGTGAAGCCAGCGATTTCGCGAGATTTCTGGATGTATTTGGAAATTTCTGGATCTGGAAGGGCCTTCCTTCTGTTTTCATACTTGTAAAACCCTTTCTTACTGGCCTCACCTGTTATTAACATAAGAATTAAAGAAAATGAGTTCATTTTACTATCACTTTTCCACGAATCTCACTATGTCCCCCATCTTATTCTCAAAACATCTCATAATAACACAAAAAGATAAAAGAATTGAAACATAGCAACCAAGTACCAACACATGCTAATAATAATAGTACTAATAATTCACCAAACTTATTTTACAACCAAATTTTGTTTGAACCTTTCTCCATCATTTACATAGGAAAAAGGGCAAGGAAAACGGAAAGTAATATCTACGTTTTAATGGGGCATAACATAATCTTTGAGCCTATGCAATGTAGAAATGAAATTGACCCATATAAATAAATATATGATGTATAAATGTAGATTTAATGAAATTATATACCAGTACGCTTATCCTCAAGCATAAGTGGAATCAGCATGGATTTGTAGACTCTTTCCGGAAAGTGCTCAAGATACTGCATACCAGTTGCTACAGCCACCCCAAATCCAACCAAATCAGCCAATCTATTAAAAAAGAAATTTATACAATTAAAATATATTTAAAATACTTAATTGATTAGGACATGGTATGAAAAACATTATAAACTAACAGTTGTTATACTTAACCAATACTTCACCAATATATCTTTCTTGAATTTGCTTGTTTGATATTTATTTAACAACAAATATACATTAAAAGTATATTTCAATACCCATTAGATATTTACAATATATAAAACGTACCTAACGATAATTCATTTTTTATTTCTATAGCATAATAATAACTGACAACAATAATATTCCATAATAGGTAAATAATAAATAAATAATACCTCAAGGGGCCCATAGGCATGCCGAACTTGGTAACAGCCTTATCAATTCCATACGGGTCCATGCCGCGGTCGATGAAGAACAGGGCGGACTGGGTGTAGGGGAAGAACATGCGGTTCACCGCGAACCCGGTGCAGTTGCCCACCACTATCGACGTCTTCCTGATCTTCTTCCCCACCTCTAACAAATCGACCACAGTCTGCGGGGAGGTCTTGGCCGTGCGCACTATTTCCAAGAGAGGCATTATGTGTGCAGGACTGAAGAAAAAAAGGAGAAAAAAAAAACAAAGCTAGTTGTTAAAGGGAAAATCAAACCCTAATTCTGGTTAAGCTCTCGAGTCTAAATAGAAACTCAATTCAACACAGAATGATCGATCCAAAATAAGAAAGAAAAGTAAATAAATAATAATAATAATAATAATAATAATAATAATAATAATAACAATAACAATAACAATAACAATAACAATAACAATAACAATAACAATAACAATAACAATAACAATAATAATAATAATAATAATAATAATTTATTATTACATACCTAAAGAAATGGGAGCCAATAATACGGTCTTGAGACCTAGTTTTCTCTCCGATTAAATTAAGATCGATTGTTGAGGTGTTGGTTGCAAGGATGCAATTAGGCCCGCAATATTTCTCTAAATCCGAAAATATCTGTTGCTTCAAAGATACATTCTCTATCACAGCCTGAAATAAAAAATAAAAAAAAGAGAAAAATAAGACTAAGACTACAGGGTAAGATTGATTAAACCATGAAAATATTAAAGAAGGGAAAAATATGACTTGCCTCAATAACAAGATCAACATCTCTGAATTTTTCAAAATCTAGCACGCCAGTGAGCAATGAAAGTGTTTTCTCATATTTCTCCTCTGTCATTTTCCCTTTCTTTACACGGCTTTGCAAATTGGCTGAGGACAAAACATAAATTCATTAAATAAATGAAAAAGTTCACCAAATAAAAGTGAATAAATGCACTAAAACTTAAGAATAGCTAAACCCTAATCCAGTATAAAACCCAAATAAACACAAACCAAACAAATACATAACCAGAAAAAATAAGGTCACTCAGGAGTCATGACCAGTACCAACTAGTA
Organism: Juncus effusus; assembly: GCA_027726005.1. NCBI lineage: Eukaryota > Viridiplantae > Streptophyta > Magnoliopsida > Poales > Juncaceae > Juncus > Juncus effusus. The sequence continues at coordinate 4,347,141 of CM050910.1, read as the reverse complement.
CGTAACAAATGCTGTAATATCAGCTTTATTTTTATTTTATTTTATTTACCTTTGACTCTGTCAATTCCAGCATCTAGAAACTTCTGATTGACTTCTTTGAGAATAACTGGATAACTGCTCAGAATAAGACCTGTCGCTATTCCAGAACCCATAAGACCTCCACCAAGAATAGCAACTTTCGTTACTTTTCTTGGAATAAGTCCCAAATCCGTTACTCCAGGTACCTGAACAAAATTCAGGAAAAAAATGTTAAAACTTTACAGGTTTATATCAGAAAAAAAAAATCTTAGTGAACAAAGAAATTTTACCTTTGTTGTTGCGCGTTGAGAAAAGAAAACATGAACTAAGCTTTTACAAGTGTCAGAGAAAAGAAGGCCCTGAAAAGCAGTTGCTTCCTGAAAAAAATTAAAATAAAGTATATTAAATTACCCAGGTCACATACTTGTACTGCAACCTTAAATTTTTACTGTATTACAAAAGACACCAACTATTCCAATTTTCATACTCTGTTTAAAACTACAAAAGAGTTCAATTATATAAAAATAATCTAAATAGCAAATTCAAAAGGCCATAAAAAATAAATATATAAATAAATAAATTTTAAACAACAAATAACAAATAATTAAATGCATAATAAATAAACCAACAGAACAAATAAATAAATAATTATATAAAAAAGATAAATAAAATAAATAAATAAACAAAAGTAATTAAAGAGAAAAAAAATGCACCTTCCAAAGGCCATCATAAAAAATAATTAGCCAAAAAACACGTCACAAATAATCGTCTAAACTACCAAACCCAAAAGCCCACAAAATAAATAAATTAATTAATTAATCAAACAAAATCTAACCTTCCAAAGGCCGGCACGAGGCCCCGCCACGATCCCCTCTTCAATAACATCGATACAGACCAACGGATGCGTTAAATTCGCCGCCTGTTTTTGCGCTTGGGCCCTCGCAAACTTCAGAATCTCCCTCGCCTCCCCCAACGCCTCCAATTTATCATTTTTGTACAGGCTCTTTACCCACGGCCGCTTGCACTCGTAGATTTCCAAGGCATATTGGCGAGCTGTTGTTACGAGGTCTGTTGGCTGGACGAGTGAGTCGACTAAGCCTAGTTCGTGTGCTTCTTGTCCTTTTATGCTTTTGGATAACTGTTGATGGAAAAATACAGATTTTTATTTGGTTTTGTATGTTATAACATTTTAGAAGTTGAAATAGGATAGATCAGAGCTACCATTTCAATCAATGTAAAACTTAAATTTCAAAAGCTTTAAACCTATCAAATTTACCCTTTTACAAACTCAAATGATCAAGGTATCCTTCTGAAAGCTCAATATATCAAATATGCACTTTTTAAACACAAGTGGAGCTGGATAAATTTGATATATATATTTTTTAATTTATATGGGTATTTTTTATATATTTTGAGTTTCGAAAGAAATTTTGATACTGATGGTTTTCTAGTGACAACGGAAATATCACATGACCAATTTCTTTACAATTTAAAAATTATAGATAAGAAAAAAGTACCCAAAGATACCCCGTTTCATCAGAATATTTCCAATGTTTGATAGGCTATCATTTATATGTCTTTCTTTAGAGGTTTTTTTAAATAAAGAAGGAAAATTGTGTGATACTAACCAGCATCATCTCAAGAGCCTTTGTTAATCCAACAAGGCGGGGGAGCCTTTGCGTTCCTAAAATTAAAGATACAAACCATATATAAATATTTAAACATTATAATTCATCAAGTAAAAGTATGGTGTTTAAATAATGTCTCATCCTCCATAGTACCTATTTAATATCAGTTATCCAAATTGTGAAACTTACCAGATGCATACTATCTAACAAAGCATCTAATGTATAATTTAATATACAAGGTACAAACTATAAAATCGATAGTTGCATGTGGAAAATAATGTCATATTAATCGATTTATTGGTGACTTATTATGAGCCTCAAATAATTTTTCATAAAATTTATCAGGAATTTAATATACCTCCAAATCCAGGGATAACTCCAAGCTGGAGCTCAGGAAGCCCTAATTGAGCAGTTGGAGTTGAAATCCTTGCATGACATGCCTAATAAAAAAATTAAAATATTTATAAAAATATCAATTTTGTTCATATAATAAATAAGTTTTTTAAAATAAGGGCAATATTCCTTAAATCTAAAGGTGGCAATTGGCATTTTGTTAAAAGGTTAGATCCAGTGATAAAAAATGAAGGGTTGAGTTTAATAGAGAAAAGTTCCAATGTTTGTAGCAATACATAATGAACTTGTTGGATATTGTCAGATTTTTTAAGGGTATAAATGAAATTTTAATAAAATTTAAAATTAGGAAATGATAATTATCATACCATTGCAACTTCTAATCCTCCACCAAGAGCCAGACCATCAATTGCTGCCACTGATGGTTTTTTTGCCCCTAAGTATAAAATAAATAAAATAAAATAAAGACTTTTTAATTTTTACTTTACATGTTTTATAGCCATGTTTCAGAAGACAAAATCATACAGTGCATCTAATAACTTCTTTGGACAAAAACATGCAAATATTTCAGGCAAATATATTTGAAAAAGGAGAATATTTCAGGCAAATATCTTTACAAAGAAAAAACAAAAAAATATATAATTATGCAGAACCTTATGTTTAACATATTCAAAAGCTGAAAATTCTCAACCTCTAATGTAAAAGCAGATAGCAGATTTTCTCATAATATTGCCAAAAGACAGGGACCAAAACGCAATTTACCCTAAATGAACAAATTCATTACCTTCTAGAGTATCAGTGAGGACTTCAATTGATATGTAACCGACCTTTGGCTGCTCTTGTGACACTGGAAATAAAACATTTTTTCACATATATAAAAAATAAATTGGTAATTTTCTTAAAAATTATAAGGAGAGAAACTCGTACTTTTTCCTCCCTGAATAGCACCAAATGCACTTATATCAAATCCGCCTGAAAATTTCCCCTGAGCCCCTAGTAAATGTTGTATATTATATAAGATTAGAACATTTTGGAATTTAACCGATGAATTTGATAAGATTGGTATATAGGTTAATCATTCAAACGTGTTTGGTAATTTCTAAAAAAAATTCTTCTTTTTTATTATTTTGTTGAACTAATTGGTGCTTAATTGCAAGTTAAGGATAAATTGAGGCTCATTAGTTGATAAATAATTGCAAATTTGAGGGTTCATTTAGGAATAATTGATCATTATTTGCTTATCTTTTTGAAGTATAAATCTTTTATTTACCTGTAACAACTATAGCTTTCACATCATTCCTTCTGAGGGCTTCTTCGTAATTTTCCTTTAAACTGTACAAAACTGAAATAAAATATTCAAAATTTTGTAGTGTATAAAAGGTTGTTAAATATTCAATTATCAATGGAATCCTACACCAAATATGTTAAATTCGGATAAGACAATTTTAATCACTTGACTAATCTGAGAATATTCTAAAAATCCAATAATATTTCCATGCATATTAAAAAAGACCTAAACTTATACTTTTGTTTGGAAACCAAGGCCTAAAGTTGCCTCTATTAAATAATCCCAATCCAAATACTGTTACAAGCTTCATTTTCTGATCTTAGAAAAAAAAATTATATTTGTGAATTGTAAATTTCAATAATTTCAATGAAATTCTTTGTCATTTGAAACCTCTTGATGTAAGACCTGAAAGCAATCAGTCTCATTTAGATTTAAAGTTATCAAGTTCAGTTTAGGACAATTCAAGATTTCATAAATAAACATCATAAATTTAAACTTATATGCTCTTTTAACCACTCCAGCGTATCGAGCATCTTCAACCAGATCAAATATTTTGGATTCTTGTCTGTAATTTCAGATCAATTCTCAAACTAAAACTTGGAAATAATGGTAATTCTTAATTTTTCTTGATGAATAATGCTAATTAAAAGAAAAAAAATTGAGAACAGAAACATAAATCCAATTAAACGACAGATTAGAACAACAAACAACGAATCAAACATTAATTGTACAAGCTGAAATAAAAACATTTCAAGGAAAATTTACCATCAATTGAGAGGGAATTAACGGGGGGATTAATGATCGTTATGACAGCGACTCCGTCAGATCCGACCTCCATTGTTGTCCTTCCTTTCGCCATTCTCTCTTCTTGATCTCTCAAAGCTCGCGGCTTTTTTACACTCTTATGCTATGATAGAACATAGATGGGGTATATGTTGGGTTTTATTGATAGGAAAGTTACAACTGCACCCCTACACTTCTGAAATTTATTACTAATATTTTCAACTGGTCTTCACTTCACCCCTTCTTTTATCGAACAAAAAACTAAAAACAACAAAAAAGAGAGCAAGGGGAGGTCCTGAGAGCCTAAACCAAAAACTAAAAATCAGAACAAACCCAGATTTATTTTATTTTATCTTTTGGTTATTTGTTATTTAGTTTAGTAATCTTATCTTATGGACATGAATGTATCCTTGAATTGCTGTTCATTCAAAAAAAAAATGAAGATGTCAGTTAATTTATAATGAGACTATATTAACAATTTCATAGATTTTTTTTTAGATCATAGATTATATTTTTATTAAAAAATTATTCTTTTTCATAGATTTTTACTGATTTTTTACATTTTTTTCTCAAGAAAAAAGTAGATAGCTTCTCTTTTGAGATATACGATATGATATTTGTTCATCCATCATAAAATAATTTGACAAATAAACTTTAGAATAAAACAAGGTTGATATAATATAAAATTTGTTATATTGATTATTATGTATATTTATACTTTAGTTATGTGACATTTAAAGCTGTTATTATTATGTAAGTTTAACATATAATTTTATAAAACGATATATACTACATAGTACTACCCTATACATAAAATACTACAAAATAAAGTCGCAATCCTAATAGTTCAAATATCACAAACACAGAAACTACGGATTTAGTTTTAAATACTATGTAATAAAAATTTGAAGAAGTCTTTCAACTAAGCACCAAATAAGCAATTAAATAAAATATTTAAAACACTTGATTAGTAAATCTAGTAAATTTTTGCCGAGTCCCAAAATTAACTTCATATCAATGTTATTTATAAAAGTAATAATCCAAAGAAAATTGTTACCTCACACATAGAAACAAAATTCTTATTTTTAGAGGGTATAACTAGAAAAGGTAAGTTCAGTAATGAGGACGTTAACAAAATTCTAATTTGTAGAGGGTATAACTAGAAAAAGCAAGTTGATTAATGAGGAGGTTGGGGTGGTTGCGTGGCGGGATGGGATGGGAAATTAACAAACTCATCTTACTTATTTTTTCTGGTCTTCATATGTAGTTTTTGGAAATAAAACGCAATTATTAACATATATCTATGTTCAAAATATCTGGTTATATTAAAAAAATATTTAATTATTTACCCAGAATCAGGTGCGATTTTTCTCAACAATTATGCAAAAATATCCTTCTCCAGAATATTTAAATTGGGCAAGGGTATTTTTTTTTCTCCATTGAGAGGATTATTTTGCTATTTTTTTTCTCCTATCTTATCCAAGTCACCCGCATTCCTAGTTTTGACGTCAGAGAAACTATAAAGGACAAGTTTATCCTCTGCAATTCCTAAAATTGGAGATATTTTGATCCTGCCAAGAGAAAAAGATCTAAACTGTTTGAACATAATATGTTGTTGGTCGAGTAAGTATTGAAGTGTATCTAGATATGTAGTTCAAGATGTGATATATAAGACATAGTTTTTTTTATCAGATTTTTTCTATTTATAGTTAATTAAAATTTTGTTTATTTGTTAGTTATAAGATAATGATAAGATTCTAAATTGTTAAATTGAATTTAAAATCATACAACTAAATTCAACAATTTAAACTTTCCAAATAAATCTTCTTGGAAGATAACGTTTGAGATAATAAAAAAAATGTCATTATTTATCCGAGCAACCACCACTAGGTATAGCCTAATGAATGGTATGAACTCATCTAAATTCATAAGGCATAGGTTCAAAACTAGCTTTTACGACTCAATGATAAGAAATCACCTATTATTTCTCAGCTGATCCTACATACTTAATGTATATTTTCTTGCTATCTAAATAAGTAATTGTAGAAATAGATAAAATTCGACGTAACTTTCTATAGAATGAAAAAGAAGCATTAAGCATGCTAAGAATTTAGCATACTAGAATCTTATTTCATGCAAAAAAAACCGGAAGGTGAACATTAGGAACTTGCACATATATAACAAAACACTTCTCATGAAATTGAATTTGTTGTCGAGTACAAGAAAAAAAATACTATGAAATGACAGTGTATCAAAGTAATATGGTAAAATATGGCACCAAATCCCAAAATCGAAAAAAATCATTCTTTATGGGGGATCTAACTTTGATCTAACGCTATATTATGACACTATTAGACTACACAAATTCGTAGACGATGGAATTAATACTTTTTTCCTGTAGAACATATGGCATGATGGCAACATACTAGTAAAAAAAAATATCCGCATTTATACGTAGGAGAAAAAAAAAATATGAATAAGACAAGCATACCAATCATGGATCTAACCGTGAAAATGTGATAGGCCTAAATATACACTTGCAAGCATAACTCCAAAATCTAAGAACATAAATTAGAAACTTCATGCTTTCTGACCAGAATGATGAAACTTTATTGAAATACAGGACGCAAGAATGAACATTCCCAAGTAAGATATGCTTACAATGACTTATTGGACATAGACATGTGACTCGTAATAAAACACAAGATTTGGCACATCAAAGCACCATCTAGAGTAAAAGTTTTTGGATGGTTAATGACAAATGACAAATTGTTAAGCAAAAACCAATCTCAGACGTTGGGACATAATCTTTGACTCATCTTATGTACTTTGTTCATAAAGAATAGAAGAAACTAATGAACATCTCTTACATACATGCATTTTTAGCACACAAGCATGAAAAAATAAATCCGAACAACAAAAAATCTCAAGAACATAACAAGGCTTTCTTGATATGTGAAACAAAATCAGATGTCTCCAACCAAAAAATGTGAAGAAGAAGAAGAAGAAGACAGAGACTCTCTCTAATTAGGGGATGTTGGAAAAAGCGTTTTCCATTATTGTGTTTTAGTTGTATGCTTTAGGGATTTTATTAAAAACATCTAGAATGATCTCTTTTTTTAGCTCTCTATGTTATGATTATAAATATCCAATTCGTAAGCAACTTTTTTATTTGTTTAATACGTAAACGAATGCTTACCTTAAAATAATTATAAGTTAACAAAATATGATCATAAATCCCTCAAATTTGCAATTGGTGGAATTTCAGGGGATTCATCCGAAGTTCAATCCTTCTGATGGGGAATGTGATTTTGTAGTTCAGGAAATCTAAATCATATTGGGCCTATTCTTTTATGCTCTCTCAACCCATTTAGTTAAACAGTATTAAAAGGCCGGGCTTTTATCCAACTAATGGGCTTGCTATAAACACACAGCTTAACCAAAACCCTAGTTACTCCCTGAATCTCATCTATAAATCCATCTCCGCCGCATTCTCAGACAATCGTAGACAGAGAGAGAGGGCAGGGCAGGACGGAATGGGAATCGATTTGAAGGCCGGTGGGAGGAGCAAGAAGACCAAGCGGACTAAACCCAAGTCCGACGATGTGTACCTCAAACTCCTCGTTAAGGTACTTTGTTGGTACCCATTTGAATTTTTAAGTTTAATATCAAAATGGGCTGTGCAGTTTTGTAAGTTGGTGTAATGTAATGATTGTTTGAATTTGATTTGCAGTTGTACCGGTTTCTTGTGAGAAGAACAGAGAGCGATTTCAATGCGACAGTGTTAAAGAGACTCTTCATGAGCAAGACTAATCGGCCTCCGATCTCTCTTCGCAGGCTCATCAAATTCATGACTGGAAAGGTCTCATTCTTCATCACATTTCCTCTCCATTAAAAACTTAGTTTCTTTTTTTCCTTTTAATTAAAATTTAATCTCTCTTTTTTTCTATCAGGATAAGGAGGGAAAGATAGCGGTGATTGTTGGTACGGTGACAGATGATAAAAGGGTGTATGAAGTACCGGCCATGAAAGTAACTGCTCTTAGATTCACTGAGACAGCCAGGGCAAGGATTGAGAAGGCTGGTGGAGAGTGCCTCACTTTTGACCAACTTGCTCTTAAATCCCCACTCGGCCAAGATACAGTATGAAATTATTTGTTCTTATTTATAATGCTTGTATTTATAATAATGCTTAAATTGATGCAACAAAAATATTTAATTAAGGCTATTGAGGTGCATTTATGCACATTTTTTACTAACTTGCTCTGTTTTGTAGTAGTTTCTTCCAAGTAAAACTATTTGTATAGGGTTTACTGGGGCCAAAAAATTCTTTACCATATGATTATTCAAATTTTATATAATATAACATATAATTTGTAATATAAAGTTATTTTGTATTATGGGCTTCCAATGATGTTTTAAACCATGCTAATGCTGATTATCTTTTGATGACAACTTCTCAGTTTATACTGAGGGAGCCCTCTAGATTATTTATTAATTCTTGTCATTTGATTGTTTTGTTTTATTTTTAGTTTTTTGCATATTCTATATATTTATGTTTTGCCATGATGACATTTGATTCATACCCAGCTCATTATGAGACCTTCCCTTTGTGGGATATCCCTGATATGAACTTCCATCAAATATCTGAGCAATTTCTTTCTAATTTAAACTTTTCACATGGATATTCCTACATTTCATACTTCATCTCTGTATTAATTGTATTCAATTTTCAAAACAATCTGTTCCTCATTATCCCCTTAATTATTTAATCGTTCTTGAACGAGAGGTTCTATGGTGCTCCCTCATTTCCCCACAAAAGTGCCATATAGGTCACCATGACATAATAGGGGTGTGTAAATACAAAAATCATGACATCATAGGGTTCAATAATGATGTATATGATGTTTTTGTGGGGAAATGAGGGGGGCAAGTTATAATTTTCCTTCTTGAAAAGTCATTTGATTATTTTATTTTATTTTTACTCTTTGCATATTCTATGTACTTTTATTTCGTGGTGATGATATTTGCTTCATACCCAGCTCATTATGAGACCTTCCCTTTGTGGGATATCCCTGATATGAACTTCCATCAAATATCTGAGCATTTCTCACCAATTAAATTTTCTTACATTAGTATTACTACATTTCATACTTCCTCTCTGTATTAATCATAATCAATTTGATTTTCAAAACAATCTGTTCCTCATCCTCTTCTTTTCACTTATACATCCGTATATTTGTATTTAAACTTTTTCCTTTTCTTTTATTATGTTCAATAGTTCTAGCTTGCTTTTCCCCCTCAAATTCATTTATATCTGGTCTAAATTTCTAACCAGTTACAACTTAATTCTCAACATTTTTTCAAATATCAATTTGCCCAGGTTCTATTGAGAGGACCAAAGAATGCACGCGAGGCAGTGAGGCACTTTGGGCCCGCACCTGGTGTACCACACAGCCACACTAAACCCTATGTCCGTGCCAAGGGCAGGAAGTTCGAACGTGCAAGAGGCTGTAGGAACAGCCGTGGTTTTAGGGTTTAATTTCCTATCGTTTGTTTGTTATACGCGTGTTGGAATTTTGGAATGCTATAGACTTGTAATGCTTGAGGAGATTTGCAATGGTAATTATTATTGTTTTGAGGTGTACGGTGACATGTTTTTGCAAATTTGAAATATATGATGGTATCAATGGCTGAAAATATCTAATTTTCTGCCCTGATTAGAATTTCTAACAAAAAGAGTAGTGGGTGTAAATTATGATGGCAGTTTGTTTATTACAATTTATAGTTGAGGCGGTTTACAGTCTATTAGTACTCCACCTTTCCATATGAAATATTCTGAAAATACATTAACTTTTATTTGATACAGTGTTTCCTATTTCTACTATAGATATAATTTTGTTTATTTAGTCCAAATCACGCACAGAAGTACACACATGATGATTTTGTTTATTAGTACAAATTCTCATGACCGTATAGCACCACATAAATATATCTATTAATATATTTAGATGATCAAGAGAAGTTCTTAATGAAATCATGGATATGATTTGTGATCTCAGTTGCTTTTTCCTCGTGAATGAAATGGCCAACTCCTCTCATCACCACCACATCGAGTAGAAACGGTACGTCCCTCTTGAACCCTCCCTTGTGTATGTATTCTTGTATACCGGGGTAGTGGTACGTCAGATCCTGATCTCCCACGATGAATTTCGTCGGTACTTTCACTTGTGCACCAGTCCATGGTGCTGTCAGCTCCCAATTCCTTCAAACAATCAAACAAATAGTATAAGTTAATAACATTAAGGGAAAACATCACTTTTGAGTTTTGACCCTAATTTATGCAATAATGTTCAATCAAATTCTCCTAAATTTGTAATTTGTTCAATTGGGCCCATCAATTTTAAATTTTGCTGAATCAAGTCCCTTCATTGATGATGCGGCCATTGTAAAGAGAAAGGTTGGTAGAATACTAACAAGTCCATGCACCGATAATAGTTGATTGGTCCCGTGAAACCAGATTTATCAAACTTGCTAGCATAGTACTCCAAATCCTGATCAGAGAGCCAAGGAGGCAATGGGACTGGGTCTGAAGGAGATCCCCATCCCTTCTTTGGTATATACACTGGATTTGGACTGTGGTTGGAAAAGAACTTCCTCAGTACTAGTCTGGTACCGAGACGTGCAAATTCCTTTTCTATTGCACCTGGTTCCTGCAGGAAACATATAATGAAGTAATTAACAGTGATCATTAGTTATCTACCATATTACTTTCTGAATATGCGGACTATTTATCAATAATTCCGAAAGATAAGAGAGCCAAACCTGAAAGCGAACAACATAATACTCATCTCCATAAGCAATTTTGAGGGCCTCAACTGGTGGTATGATGGGATTACGCGGCATAAAAGCGACACTCAGATTTACAAGAGCTTGAACCCTGTCAGGCCTGAAGAGGCACAGATACCAGGCCACTATTGCGCCCCAATCATGTCCTACCACAAACACCTTCAACACAATAAGAAAAAGAACTAAGCATTATATATAATTCATTCTCATAGTTCTCCTGTTAGGAATTATTGATAACAAATTTCACAAATTACCTGTGGAAGCGCTAGGGCATCAAGTAGAGCGACCAAATCGCCCACAAGGTGAAAAATAGTATATTCAGTAACTGAATTCGGCACGGCAGTATCACCATATCCACGCATATCAGGTGCGATGGCACGGTATCCACGTGAAGCCAATCCAGCCATCTGGTGGCGCCAGGCATACCTTGCAAAATGTGTACAAATTTGAGAGTTTCAAATATAATGCAAAATTATAGTAAGCTTTTAAGAACTTCCTGATGTTCATTTTTTGACTTCCTGATCCTGTAGCTTCTTGTTGCCTTGCAAAACTGGGCTAGCAAACACGCCCTTATAAGGTGATAAGCGAAGTGGGCATGTTTGATTTGGTTTATTTGAGTGAATTGTATTTTTATATACAATATTTCAAATAAAATCTTTTATTTGATTTTGTGAAATCCTGAATTTGAGGGCTCAAATCCAGAAATTTTGTAACACTAAATTTTTTTTTGGTATTATAAAATTCATCAACTCATTAATTAATATAACATAAAAATTAAATACACATTTTCGATAAATTTAATTTAGTCGATCACATTTAAATGTAACATACTATTACTTAACATAAAATTTATGATTTTTTAACAAAAATCAAACAATAACATTTTAAATCAATGATTTTGAATACACGACATCAGACACTCAACATGAATCATCAAATACGTGTATTTTCGAAATACATGTATTTGATGATCCATGTATATTAAAATACATCAAATCGAATATAGAATAAGTAAGTGATCAGTGGTATCAGATATTTTCACTTATAATTACAAATATAGCAGAATTATAACAAAATCTAAACAATCAAATTGATTTCCATTGCTAGTGTACCAAATCTGAGGGAAGCCATGGAGAAACAGAACGGCAGGCCCTTCCCCTTGCTCCGCAATGTGTATCTTTATCCTGTTCGCCTCGATAATCCGGTGCTTCACACCTTTAACTCCTTCCATCTCTCTTCTCTCTCTCTCTTGTTTTGCTTAGGAAAGTTGGCAAGGTTCAGTATATGTACGTTCCTTTCTCTCTCTTTAGTGTTATTTATATAGAGTTAGTTCAGTATAGGAGAAGACTGATAAAGTCTCTTTTGACAAGCTTTATCTCCAATGTTGCTTAAGAGAGTTAGCAAAAGGATTTACACAAGCCTCATTATTTTCCTCTATTTGTTCATTCAGTCAGTGCCTTATGGTAAGCTAGCCATAAATACATGATAAGCAATTAAAGCATGTATTAATGAATAGCAGAAGTAAAAATAAAAGCTTACCAGTACTGCATCTTTTAATTACTACAAATTATTTAAATTATGCTTATCACTATATCAAATTTCAGTTACTATATGTCGGTGACAGGGGATAAAGTGGGAGAACAAGTAACCCTTTTGCTTAAGAAAATTAACAAAGTTTCTCTGATTATCTCCTTTTCTACCTAATTGTTTAGTTTTAGGGTTTAGCTAGTAACGACAAGCCTTCACACTATCTTTTCTTACTTTTTACGATATAATTTTGAAGAGAGAGAATTTTTTTTCCTCGTTTTCACGTTTATCCTTGTTATAGGAAGTTGATGAAGAGTGGACAACTAAAAGTAGTGCAAATACTGATGGATAATGAAAAGGAAAATATATACATAGGGAGATCCAAAAAATGCCCGACATCAACGATGCATAGGATGTCGATCCGAACCGATCTGCAACCGACTGGGAATATAAGTCAAGGAGTTTATATGGGCTGATAAGTCAGAAGTGTTTTTTCGTTTCCACAAGTGAATTGACATGATAGCCGAAAGTTGACATGTCATGCGCGTGAATAGCAAATACTTATTTGTTGTTTTTTATTTTTATGAAATTTGTCAAAAAAAAATTAAATTAAATATATAAAATTGAATATCATAACAGAACATGTTTGAATTAGGGAGAATTAAATTCGAGCATGAAAATTTATTTGAAACTAATTGGAATTGAACATGTTTGAACACGTAGCAAACCAAACTCGAACGTCTCGGTTCGGTTTTGGCTAGTCAAAAATGAAAACTATGGGGGTATATATGCACTCAAGCTGCCTCCACAACTCACATAAAACAAGTTAAGCTTGAAAACAAAGTCGGACAGATGAGGCTTGAGTCACACAGAATTTCCTTCTTCCGCGTCACTCACTAATGCAAATGTGAATCCCTTGCAAAATTTGTATAATTCAATTGACATTTCTGTTTTTTTAATTTTTATAATATTATCAAATATATGAATTTAATTCTACTGTTCTGTTATTATACCAAATACTACTTTTTGATTAAAATTATTATATATTTTTAACAAATATTCTGAGGATTATTGAGAGAGAAGAAATTGGAAGAAAATCATGAGGGTCATATATTACTTTTTTGATGTTAATGTTTCATATGTTACAAAGAAAATCCAAATTTTGTTTGTGCATTGGCCCAACAGTCACTTTAAGCATAAGACAAAATTTTTAAATCAAGCCATAGATCACAATGGAATAATATCTTATCACAGAGAAATTATTTACGTTTTAATATTAAACTCTTCATCATTAATTTTCACATTCTCAAATTATAAATAATTGGGTTGAATTAATCCGGGGTGAATCTAAGGAATAACAACAATCCACATCATTAGTACAAGGAGATGTGATCTTCTAAAACTAGCCTAAGCATTTGATTGGATCTTCTCATTAGTATGTTTATTCATATAAACTTTGAATATACAAAAATCAGGGCATCTTGCATAAATGACTCACTTTAATGAGTATTCACAAAACCTACAAATAACTCTTTCTCACTCTGCTCAAGCTCCAATTACGGCAAAGGCAGTGAACCTTGGTGAGCGCCGCCATGTAGTCATCTGATCTAGAAATCCAAAAGAGTTACTATTAACATAATATAGTATGAATTTAATATTAGTTATTCTTTTGTAAGAAATTTATATAGTAAGTTGCATATTAGACTTCATACCTTGAACCATATAGAGAATTGCATGCTTCCACCATATGAAATTTCGCGGATTCCATCTCCTTCTATATTGAAAAAAAAAATAGGAACAATTCAAACTAAGTAAATGGACCTAAAATATTAGAGATTGAAAAAGAAAAAAATGTATTTAAAGATTATTACAGAGGATTTTTTGTACTACTTTGGCAGGTAAATACTGAGGCCAATTTAGCTTTAATGAAATAAAATTGAAGATAATTTGATAAAAAAAAAATCAATCTTTGCTTAATTGCACACTGAAGGGTGAAAAGAGGTTAATTTTACTATTAATTTATATAAATAAAGTGCCTGAGATTCATAATAAAGGCCAGCATATAGAGAAGCATAAAATAACTCATCTTCTCTGCCTCTTGAGAATTTTGATACAAACTACCAAAAAATAATGAAATAGTATATTGGTAATGAAAAACATGAAATTAACAAGTAATTTTAACCTTACCCCTTCAAAATATGAAAATATTATGCATATCGCTGCAAAAGTGAAAATACCAATATGTATCCCCACTTAATTTTTTGTTTCAAAAAATTAAATGAGAAATACTATGCATAACCGTCCCCACCTAATATTTTTCAAAAAATTAATGACGTACCCTTTTTTCCATACTATTATCTATAAATAAAAAATGATGAAGCAAAGGTGGTTAGAGAAGATAGGTAAATGAGGGTCATGCATGGTAATTTTTATGATTCCTAGAGCTAGACATGATATTTCATATCTTTTGTAGGGGCATTCATGATATTTTTTAGATTTGCAAGGGTACACATAAAATAACCACTTCTTTTCTATCTTTTTGGGTTTTCAATAAGCATGTGAAAAATGTATGTTTGATAATTTGATTACATGACAAGAAGAGCTTCTTTATCACTGTCATTCAAAAAGAAAAAAAAATAGTCATTCAAAGCAGAAGTAAATTGATAAAAGAATTGTAGTACCATTTTAGGGTCCCCTCCATCTTTGAACAGAAGATATGCTTCTCGCATTACTGGCCTTGAATCTTTACCAACCTAAGGAAATTTAAATTTAAAGTTCAATAAAAAATATATTTAATTTAGGTTTTATTAAGTTGTCTGATAAAAGAAGACTTGAACAATTATTGCATTTATGTAACTAAAGTTGAATATGTTTCTTCACTTTACAAATAGTAATAATTATATTTTGGTATAATAGATTTTTCAGACTATGGAGGACGTATGTATATCCTAAATACTATAATCATTATGGACATACATGTAAAAATTGGTAGAAGTGAGTTCTTCAAATAATAATAATTTCTTCAACAAAGAAAAAAAAACCCATACATATTCTATGCTATAACCTTTTAATTTCAACCAATAAAAGAGAACAAGTATAACAACGTTTATCATGATATTCTATAAATCAAATCTATCGAGAGGCCTATTTAAAAATATAAAAAAATGAAGATAAAAAAATACAAAATGATTAATGGACTTGCCTCCAAAAATTGTTTTCTTGCATTTTCAACCCCATAAATTTGAGCCTCGCACAAAAAACACCAAATAGACTCTTCAGTGTCATTAGGGTTCGCTGCAACATCTAACCTAAATTGCTCTGCTCCCTCTTCAAACCTATATAAGAAAAATAGACCTAATAAAAACTTTTTATTTATTTACTTTTTTATTGAACAAGAAGGTATGCAGATGGAGAAAATGCATAACAAATAAATGAAAAAACAAATAATAATACTTTATTGAATTAATAATTAGCAAATAACTGCATAAATAAAAGATAGAATTATACTTGTTCAAGTAGTAGAGAGACAATCCTCTTTGCCAATAGTCCGAAATAATTCCAGCACAATAACTTTAATACCTCTTAAAATGAACATAAATTATATGCATCGTCAACCAGCGGAACTTAGGTACAAGAACAATAATTTTATATCCAAAATATGATAATATGTTTTATTCCAAAGAGAGAGAGAGAGAGAGAGAGAGAGAGAGAGAGAGAGAGAGAGAGAGAGACCATACATGCCTTTTGCCTTGGATCCAACTCAATAGCTCGATCGAACTCAGCCAATGACCCACTCACATCACCCTATACCAAAATTACAAGTAAATACAAGGGCTTCTTTGCTATTCTTTACCACTAAATTAGCCAAAATTTTAATTTCATGAAAATAACACCAGAAATCGGAACAAAATTCTGTAGCTTTTCAAATTTGGATTGAATTGAATCTTACTAGCACATTTGAGCATTAATTTTGGTTTAATAACTCAATTGAGGTTATACATCTCAAACAACACCTCAATAATTACTCTTTTTTAACACCCACATATACATAAAAACCTACCCACATCCTCATTTCGTCAAACTCACAATTTGCGCACACAACAAAACAGTCCCTCACTGCAATTTCTTCTTCTTTAATTACCTCGCGGAAGAGCTTCATGCCGCGTCGCACGGACATCACGGCGTCGTTCCCGCCCGTCAGCGCGTCCCATATCGCCGAGGCCGTCGTGGGGAGGAAGAAGAGGCGCCGTGAGAGAGAATGTAGGGAAACTGCACGGTGGGGCAAACATGTCAGTCTGTACGGGAGATGTGTGGAGGGTTTGGAGAAAAGGGAGTTGATTGTGGGGGAGGTGAGGAGGGAGGAGGAAAAAGAAGAGGCCATTGGCGCGCTGGATAATAGTAGGATTAATATATGGATTAATAATCTATGGTGCCGTATAATAAATACTTGTGTTTATTTCGTCCTTCTTATTTTCTATTTTTATCTTTTTTTTTGGTTAGTGATCTTTTTATAATAATGTGGGAATAATATAATACTAAATATGGAGTAGAGTAAAGAAATTGATATATTAACAAAAAGAAATAAAGATAAAAATAGAAAATAAGAACGGAAATAAACACAAGTATTATACTATCTTTAAATTCTTCAAAAAAAAAATATAGTATAATACTTGTGTTTATTCCCCTTTCTTGTTTTCTATTTTTATCTTTTGGTCGATAGATCATTTTTTTGCATCAACAATTATAATGTGGAAATAATAGAATACTAAATATGGAATAGAATAGAAAAATGGATCTATTAACCAAAAAAAGGAAAGGAAAAATTAGAAAATAAGAAGGGGAAATAAAACAAGTATTTTTTATTTTTTTATGAAATGGTGGCAGACTTTAGTGTGTTCCACTTTTGTATTAAACAATAAAAAAGTTTTACAGATTACAAGAGATGGTTTATGAATGGATATCACAAAATTACAACATCAGGAATTATGCTATGGAACTAGGGAATCCTTGTCCTTCCCGTCTTCTTAGGGCCACGGTTGGGTTGTCACTGTCGAATCCGGTCGGGTAGGGACTTGTCTCCATTTGAGAGAGAGTTCTCCAGCTTCTCAAACTATCAGTTTGTGAGATCTTGATTTTTTGAGAAAACACGATGGTTGCGCTCACACCATATGCACCACTAGGTGGCAGCGCAAGTTGCGTCCCATGATTGCTTATTATGCTTCGTCATGGCAGCTCGGTTGGATAGCCAGAAGGAGACAGTGTCCTATGGTAGACCCAAGAATTGCCATCGTGCTCGAATGTGAATCCAAATCCCTCATGTGTAAATGCACAAGGCAAGCATGTGGTTCGACGTTTCGGGTTGTCTTTTGCAAAAGGTTACAGAGAGGGTCATGAGGCCAATTTCGTTTGGCTAGATTTTCCGCCGTAAGGATCTTGTTTTGAAAAGCTAGGCATAAGAAAGTTTTAATCTTCAATGGTAAACACAAGTATTATACTATTTTTTTTTCAAGAAAAAAGAATAATATAAAATATACTTATGTTTATTTCCCACTTCTTGTTTTCTATTTTTATCTTTATTTTTTTTTGGTCAATAGATCATTTTTTGGTATCGAGGATAATAATATGGAAATATTATAATACTAAATATGGAATAGAGTAAAATGTGTTGCAACTTGCAAGATGAGAAAATGAGGGTATGCTTGTTGGAAGAAAAGGGACATGTATAAAATTGAAAAAATAGTATATATAATTCATTTTGTGTAAAATACGTAAATAGTAAAAACATTATATTAAAAGAAATAATATATCAAAAAGTGGAAAAACAACATATAAAACGTCAAAAATATAAAAAACAAAAATATGTATAAAACAATATAAAAAATATATAAAAAATAGTGGATTGAAAAGCGGAAAACAATATATATAAATTCCGTCGTGATTTGGAGCTCCAGCCTTTTGTGATTTCACATTTTCTGGAAGAAAATTATAGTGAAATCGCGGATTTTCTTTTTGTCAGGTTCAAAAAAGTAAATATGCAGACAATGATAATTGAAATATTTGAAAATAAAGTAACGCAATCACTTATTTTATAAACATAGATAATCCGTCATGATACAAACATGTCATTTCACTATATTACCAAAGCACTCATCAACAAAAATAAAAAGTTTGAACCTCAATGAATTGTTGAAGTAATGGAAATTCTCCTGTTAGCCTATTGTTTGCCAAGTGTAATGATTGAATATTTGGCCTTATGGTAGGTATTCTTCCAACGAGTTTGTTATTTTCTAAATTCAAGATTTGAATGTCCAACAAGCATGAAGGGATGTTTTGAGATAATTGATTATTTGACAGTTCAAGAATTTCAATATTTGTCTGTTTACAGAAGCTTGTTGGAATGCTACCACTTAATTCATTATCGTTCAAATATAGAACTTGCCATACTAAACTGTCATAAGATATAGAAGCATATGACTTATCTGGATAAACATTAGAATCATTACTCCTAAAAGGTGGGATTGGACCGGATAAGAAGTTGTGACTTAGATCAAGCTGTTTTAAGAGCCCCAGCCCTGATGGTAGTTCTCCCGTGAGATAGTTAGCACTTAGATTAAGTACTTGAAAGCTTAAGTTTGCAAACTCTTTTGGGATTTTCCCAACGATGTTATTATTTGCTAGATTTAGTTCATAAATTTTCGGAAACCTTGTCCAATATTCTAGTGTACCGTTCAAGTTAAGCGCAGTGAGATCCACATACCTTAGATTAGGGTGAGCCTGGAGGGATTTGTATATGCCTCCAATAAAGTGATTGTTTGCGAGAGAAATTGTTTCTAGCATCGTGCAGTTCCTCAAGCATTTCGGGAGAAAGCCAGTGAAATGATTATCATTTACTGACAAATATTCAAGCGCAAAACCATGGCATATGTCTCTTGGCAGTTCTCCAGAAAGGCTATTAGCAGAGAGGATAACAGTGTTGAGTTGCCCATTTTGGCCAAGGTGCGGGTCGATTGTACCGATGAGATTGTTATAAGATAAATCAATATAAGTAAGATTTGAAAGATTGGATATGGTGGCTGCTATGTTTCCTTCTAATTGGTTATTACCTAGATCTAGCGTATTCAAATTGCGCAAGTTTCCTATTTGGACAGGGATGGTTCCTTCTAATTGGTTATTACCTAGATCTAGCGTATTCAAATTGCGCAAGTTTCCTATTTGGGCAGGGATTGTTCCTTCTAATTGGATACCATATAGATATAGCGTATTCAAATTGTGCAAGTTTCCTATTTGGACAGGGATTGTTCCTTCTAATTGGTTACTAGAAAGATCTAGCATATTCAAATTGCGCAAGTTTCCTATTTGAACAGGGATTGTTCCATTAAGCTGATTTAGCCCCAAGGAAAGATACCTAAGTTTCGATAGCTTGCCAATTTCTGTTGGTAAAGGGCCATTGAAGCTATTCCATGTAAGATCCAGATACTTGAGATTTGAGAGTGATTGAATGGCTGAGGGAATGGGTCCGTGAAAGTCATTCCCGTAAAGCACAAGGGATTCAAGATTATGGAATACAGAGAAATCTAACCCGAAAAGAGTTCCGTTGATGTTGTTGATGCTAGATTCCGTCAAGTTAAGACTTGTGATATTTCCGGCAGGGTTGCATCTCACGCCGAACCATTTGCATGGGCTGGTAAAGTTTGTGAGAGACCACGAGCTCAGAGAAACAGTATTGTGAAGGGTTGATTTCCATTTTACAAGTGCTTCTGCTTCAGTTTTATCCGCAGTTGTTGTTAGGGAGAGAAAGAAGATAAGAAATGAGGTGAGAAGAAAACTTTTATGTTGGAGATGGATTTTCACCATGGCTCAGATTGATGGATGATTCTGGTTGAATGAATGAATGGATTTTTAACATACTAATAGATTCAATTATTTTAGTGTGAGTAGTGTTGGCCAGTTTGATTGATAGGTACACTAGTATGACTTCTCAAGTCCTCGAGATAGACTGAGTGGAAAAAAATGAATGATCATAATTAAATTACTCTTTTCTACAAGTACTAGAGACTTAGACTGAGTGAAAAATGAATGATCATAATTAAATTATTCTTTTCTACATAGACTTTGACCGAGTCGAAAAAATGAATGATCATAATTAAATTACTCTTTTCTACAAGTACTATAGACTTAGACTGAGTGAAAAATGAATGATCATAATTTTGTTGGTGAAGATTTTGGTGGGTTTTCAAGAACAATATTGTTTTGAGCAACTTTTTAGTTACTCTGTTTTGTCTCTGGCTCATTTGGCATTGAGAGAACATACATGCCTTTTTCTGTTAAACCTAACTGTTTTTTTTTTTTTTTTTTGGAGATTGTTAAACCTAACTGTTATATCAAATTACCATTTTAGCCTCTGTTAGACCGTTGAAAGGAATTTGGGATACTAAAGTTTTATTATTTACAGGACTCTCCATCCAAGCCTTCTTTGACCAGCAAGCATAATTTTGATATCATAAAATTTGTGAAATGTAAAAAATGTTTAAATACATCTGCAACTTTCTAATGTTAATTAATATATTTTGCATTTCATGTTCAACGGTCGAAACTGGCATGGAACGAAAAAGCCAACAGAGGCACATGAATTATTACTTCATTTTATGGGCTCGATTTGAATGGTCTTGAAAAACATTAAAAATGTTAATTATTAAAAAATATAAAATATATTGAAAATATAAAATTACAAAAAATTACAGCATAAACTATCCACAAAAAATAATAATATATACAAAATTATAAAATTATGTATAAAAGTCTTAATATTAGTCAATAAGTCCATTATATGTTTCTTACTAATATATAACATGTTCAAAGCCCAGTTTAGTATGGTCTCACAAACAAAATCAGAAAAAAGCCCAAAGAAAAAACACCACTGAGGTTTATATTATTTACGACCGTGAGATCCATGCTGGTCGGCGTGGGATTTTTTCTTTTTTATACTATTTTCATCAAAAATAAACCAGTAAATACCGTCACTTTCAAAATAATGTGGTATCTATCATTTCTGCCACTAGTAGTGGCGGAACAGATACATGTGAATTTTCAGTTTTTTCAAAAATTTCTCATTTGACTGACTAAACATGATTAATTAGTACAAATGAGCAGTGGCGGAAGAAATTTTTTTTTTTTTTTTTTTTTTGAGAAAAAATTAATTTTTTTTTCTGTTCTGCCAGTGGAAGTGGTGGAACAGATAAATTTTTTCCCTGTTCCGCCAGTGGCAGTGACGGAACATTTTTTTTTCACTAATTAATTCTATTTTTGAAAAATTATAAAATCTACATATTCCATATTCCGTAATATTTGTTCCGTCACCTGCAGCAGCGAAATGGCAGTTAATCTATTATTTTCAAAATGGTCGTAAGTATTACGGGAAGTATTAGATTATTTTTGAAAACAATGGTATATAAAAAAAACTCTCGGCGTGGGGCGGTGCTGAGGCGACCCGATCTCTCTTTTCCCGCTTTAAGTTCCGGCCAATTCCGATTTTATTCTTTCCCTTCCCTCTTCCTGAATCCTCAAACCGAGTTCTTCTCACTGTGCCTGCTCGCCTTTTCTCCTCAGATCTGAAGAGAAGATTTGAAGAGATCTCAGAAGAAGAAGAAGGTTTGAAGAGGCTGCTTGGCCTCTGCCTCCGTAGCTGCTCCATTCTCGCCCGAAAGCTCAGTTTCAGGTTATCTTCTTGTCTTTCCCAGAGGTTTTGACTCACTTTTCTGTCCATTTTTTTCAATTATTTGTGACCTTGGTTTTGGAATTGTAATGGTATTGTAATTTAGTCGCGAAACGTGTTTCTTTCTTTGCATTTTAAATTCGAACTGAAATACTGATATACTGATCATTATTCTCGTATTTAACGAAAACAGCATCAAATCTTACTCAAATTACATCAATTCTAAGTAGAAATTCATTCTCTTTTTAGTTGTTTTTAGTTTACCAGTCATGGGAGGAGACTTGGCCATGAAGAAGAAAGTGCAGAGGAAGTTCAAGATGAGAGGCTTCACCTTAAAAGTCGGCGTTTTGGATGAAGTCCTTTCGTTCCTATCTCGCTTCCCTGATGAAGAGTATGAGGCCCTCGATATACTCATCGATGAAATCGACAAAGGATCATGTAATTTTGCACCCAATTAAATTGATTTCATATAGGGAAAGAAATGACCTTTGTTTTTTATTATATAAATACATGGTTGCAAATATTCATACAGAGATAAGAATATCACATAGGGATTGAGATATTAATTGGCCTAGTGGGAAAATAAACAGACTTTTAGAAACAACCACAACTATCTAGTCCTTAGCTGTTGCAAACTCAGAAATTAACCATCCTTTTTTTTTACTAACAGAACTCACTAACCTACAATTGTGCAACTAATCCTCAATTTAACCTTCGTTCGCCCTTAATTCTAATCCTCAATTTAACCTTCATTCGCCCTTAATTCATCCTATCTTCTGTCGATTTTTCTCAATTGACCCATTTTTTATGTCATTTTATTTGTGAACGTGAAGCGGAATCTTCAATTTTTGACAAGGAGGCTGTGCAGCGAGTCGTGAGCGTCCTATTGGACGCTCAAGCTTCAGTGGACCCCACTGCGCCAGCTGGCAGTAGCCGTACCGCTCTTCGTGTCATTGATGCTTTTGTGGTACCCAAGTTTCATTATGACCCCATCAAAAATGTTTTTTACGAGTAAGCCCCTGCCTCACAAAGTTTGTTTGAGTATTCTTTCTTTCTATTTGAGGATGTATATTACCGTTGCTGGCTTTATTCTTCTGTACTCAGTAATTTGAATTAGTTTTTTTATGTACGCTGTGAAATGTCGAAAAATCATGTATACCCCTACAAAATGGGAAATATCATGGATACCATACAAAACGTAAGAAATGTCGTGTATAACTTTTTCTTTTCTATGTTTACTTCAAAAATCTCCAAATTATCCCACTTGATCACCTTTTATTGATAGATGATGAGTGTAAAATAGAAGTACTCTAGGGATTTGTTTTGAAAAATGAGGAGCGAAGAGGGTATTGATGATATTTGTCATGTTTCATAGGCATTTCCATGACATTTCACGTTTGAAGGGTCGTACATGATATTTTGTGGTTTTTTAAGGGTACTCATGAAATTTTGCCTTTTCCTTAATATTTGTGATGTTTTTGGCTTAGGCATACTGGGAGATTACCGATCCATGGAGAAGCTCATAATAAGGCTTCATTATATGGAGACAGATATCAATTATTGCTTCAGAGATTATCACGTGATAAGTACTTCTCTAGACCTGCATTTGCTACAGAGTCTTTAGAAGATGAGAATTGTGAGGTACTTAAAATTTGTTTTTTTTTATTAATTTTAATTTGTACCGAATATTTTAAGGGGTATGCACCATTAGTCCGTGTACTTTAAATAGTTGCACGTCAACTTTATGGTTGTTGTACTTTAGAAATTATGCATGTTTAGTCCCTCACTTAATGGAAATAACTAACACCGTTAAATTTTATAAATAAATGACTATTTTGCCCTTTCAATTTTTAACGAAAAATGTATTTCTTATTTTTACAAAGAAAATAATTCTACAAATATTTTTTTATTATTAAATTTGAAAAAAATTATTGTATTTTGATATCATTTAAAGCGGTAAATAAAATAATCACAACATAAAAAAATTAACAGTGTTAACTACTTCCGTTAAACGATTGACTAAACGTGCACAATTTCTAAATATAAGGACCAAAAATGTAACCAATTAAATTACAGGGACTAACGTGCATTTATCCCGTATTATTTTAATTTTGTCAGATAACGGCAATACAATCGTTGATTGGGTGCAAAGGGAGGAGATGGATAATGGGGGTTATTTCCCAGCTCGAAGAAAGACAGTTTTACTTGGAGGATTTGACTGCTGCTGTTCCAATCGACTTAACCAACACAATATCCTTTAGATTAATTTATCATTCTCTTTATGTTTCTAGGGCCAATTTCATGTGTACCCTCGCAAAACCTCAAATTATTTCTTAGTTTGTATGAGCATCCGTGATATTTTTCCAAGAGTTTGTATGGGTGGGTATTCATGATATTTCCAATAGTTTGTATGGGTATCCATGATATTTCCCACTTTGCAGGGGTGCGTGTGAAAATTTGAGAATTTTAGGGATAAGTGAAAATTTGAGAATTTTAGGGTACGTGTGAAAATTCGATAATTTTAGGGGTACATATGAAATTGTGCCATTATTTAAAGTGAACCTACAGTTAAGGGCAGTGACATTATTTTCATTTTTCTTAATATAAAACACAAAATCACATCAGGTTTCTTTGCTGAGAACACTGTGATTGTAGCTGAGGGCGAGCTGCAACCTAATGGGATTTTCCAAGTATGTAAACATTTTTTTTATTTTCATTTGGATTTTCTAAAATATTATTTCACATTTTAATTCTGTTTAACAGGTGAATACATGTGGATTCCCACCTATAGAGGACAGAGAAACCTCTCTTTCACTACTAAGGGGCCTTGATTTTTTCGGTGCCGGTACTATTTCTCCTGAAGAAACAGTTAATTTCTAAAACCTCTCTTTTTTAAGTTTAATTTTTTTAGCTCTTTTTATTTATTTATTTAATATCAAATTTGAATTAACAGGTCAGATTATCAGAATTAGAAGAGAGGTCAATGACATGTTTGTAATCCTTTCTGATGTTTAGTTAGACAATGAAGAGGTAAACCTAAGCTTCAATTTAACTAAAGGAAAATCTGAGTCAAAATTAAACATTATTAACATAATTCTTATATTTTTTTTTCTCTTTTAATGAAGACAATGGAAAAGCTAGAAGTGGTATTGGATGGGTATGAGAGTGTAGAAGTGGTGCCTTCTTTGTTTGTTCTTATGGGAAATTTCTGCTCTAGACCCTGCAATTTATCCTTTCATTCTTTCTCTGATTTAAGGTACCAGCAAGTAAATTACACTTTTTATTTTCAATTTGATCCTCTCATGTTACTTAACTAGTTCCTAGAGTTTTGAGTTTTGACATATTTCCTGTTTTGGTCCCCCAAGGTTAAATGATCACATGCAATATGATACTTAATATTCATTATTTCAATAATTATTGCTCTATGCCAAAACTTGCTCTGGATATTCCATAATTAGGTTTTCGGAAACCTTGTCCAAAATTCTAGTGTACCGCTCAAGTTAAGCCCAGTGAGATCCACATACTCTAGATAAGGGTGAGCCTGGAGTGATTTGTATATGTCTCCAAAAAAGTGATTGTTTGCCAGATAAATTGTTTCTAGCATCGTGCAATTCCTCAAGCATTTCGGGAGAAAACCAGTGAAATGATTATTACGTACTGAAAAATTTTCAAGTGCAAAACCATGGGATATGTCTCTGGGCAGTTCTCCAGAAAGGCTATTATCAGAGAAGATAACAGTGGAGAGTTTCCCATTTTGGCCAAGGTGTGGGTCGATTGTACCGATGAGATTATTATAAGATAAATTAATACAAGCAAGATTTGAAAGATTGGATATGGTGGTTGGTATGTTTCCTTCTAATTGGTTATTATATAGAATTAGCATATTCAAATTGTGCAAGTTTCCTATTTGGACAGGGATGGTTCCTTCTAATTGGTTATTACCTAGATCTAGCGTATTCAAATTGCGCAAGTTTCCTATTTGGACAGGGATGGTTCCTTCTAATTGGTTATTACCTAGATCTAGCGTATTCAAATTGCGCAAATTTCCTATTTGGACAGGGATTTTTCCTTCTAATAGGTTATTATCTAGATCTAGCGTATTCAAATTGCGCAAGTTTCCTATTTGGACAGGGATTTTTCCTTCTAATAGGTTATTATCTAGATCTAGCGTATTCAAATTGCGCAAGTTTCCTATTTGGACAGGGATGGTTCCTTCTAATAGGTTATTATCTAGATCTAGCGTATTCAAATTGCGCAAGTTTCCTATTTGGACAGGGATTTTTCCTTCTAATAGGTTATTATCTAGATCTAGCGTATTCAAATTGCGCAAGTTTCCTATTTGGACAGGGATGGTTCCTTCTAATTGGTTATTACCTAGATCTAGCGTATTCAAATTGCGCAAGTTTCCTATTTGGACAGGGATTTTTCCTTCTAATAGGTTATTATCTAGATCTAGCGTATTCAAATTGCGCAAGTTTCCTATTTGGACAGGGATTTTTCCATTAAGTTGATTTATCGTCAAGGAAAGATACCTAAGTTTCGATAGCTTGCCAATTTCTGTTGGTAAAGGGCCATTGAAGCTATTCCAGCTAAGATCCAGATGCTTGAGATTTGAGAGTGATTGAATGGTCGAGGGAATTGGTCCGTAAAATTCAATATTGCTAAGCGTAAGGGATGCAAGATTATGGAATAAAGAGAAATCTAACCCGAAAAGAGTTCCGTTGATGCTGAATTCCGTCAAGTTAAGATTTGTGATATTTCCGGCAGGATTGCATCTCACGCCGAACCATTTGCATGGGCCGGTAAAGTTTGTGAGAGACCACGAACTCAGAGAAACAGGATTATAAAGGGTTGATTTCCATTTTACAAGCGCTTCTGCTTCAGTTTTATCCGCAGTTGTTGTTAGGGAGAGAAAGAAGATGAGAAATGAGGTGAGAAGAAAACTTTTATGTTGGAGATGGATTTTCACCATGGCTCAGATGGATGGATGATTCTGGTTGAATGAATGAATGGATTTTTAACATACTAATAGATTCAATTCTTACTTTTTTAAAGTTGGATGAGTGGAGGAAGGAGGATACACAATTCGTCACACCATTTTAATTTCTTATTAACGCTGGATGGGTGCAGAACATTTGACACGTGATCTTGTTTAAGATTTTCTATTAAATTTTTTATTAAATTTTATAAAAATAATTTTTGTCTAATAATGTAGAATGATATTATATTCTATATAATACAAAATAAAATATACTGTGTATATATGAAATCATATTCAATATTCTGAAGTGGAGGGAGGGCTCCCTAGTTTATTTTAGTACGAGTAGTGTTGGCCAGTCTGATTGATAGGTACACTAGTATGACTCAAGTCTTTGAAATAAGACAGACTAGGTGGAAAAATGATTGGCTTTTCTACAAGACCTGGAGTCAAGCTTTTTCTAGAAGACATGGAGTCAATGCTAGCTTGACTCCATGAATAAGAAATGCATCCGGTGCTAGCTCTGATAGTCTTGAAAAACAGAACACATAGCATAGCCCCGAGTTACATTTCGAGTTTATATAGTGTAACGTAAAACTAAAAATTAGTATATTTGTTAATATTTAACGGTTCAGGAATCTTTATATTTTATCTACATTTTTTTTTTTCAATTTTTTGAACATAGACATAGGTAAACTATGTTGTTAACAGTAAACATGTCACTCTATTTTTGTAATTTTGTTGGTCAGATTTTGGTGGGTTTACCAAGAACAATATTGTTTTGAGCACTCTTTTTTCTGTTAAACCTAACTGTTTTTTTAGATTGTTAAACCTAACTGTTATATCAAATTACCATTTACGCCTCTATTAGACTGCTGAAAGGAATTTGGGTTACATTTACATAAAGTTTTATTATTTACAAGACTCTCCATCCAAGCCTCCTTTGACCAGCAAGCATAATTTTGATATCATAAAATTTATGAAACGAACACTTGTGGAACGCAAAACAAAACAAAAACTACACGAAATGTTGAGGCAGAAATATTGAAAAGACAAAGGACATTTTAGAAAAATAAATATATATCTAGTTGTTTGTTACTGTTTTATTTCATGTGGTGAAATGAAGCTATTGTCTTTAGAATTTAAAAAAAAAATTAAATAATTAAAAGTTTGTGAGGTACAATTTGGGTTTATATAACTAATCTCTTTTAAGGTTATATTGTGGGTACAACTTGGGCCTAACTAACAAAACAGAGCACATAGCCCAGCCCGGATTAACATTTCGAGTTTAGGAAGTGTGACAACGTAAAACTAAAAGTTAGTATATTGTTAATATTTAATGGTTAAGGTATTTTTATATTTAATCGTACACTTTTTTTCAATTTTGATTGAACATAGACATAGCTATGTTTTTAATAATAAACATGTTACTCTATTTTTCTATTTTTGTTGGTACAGATTTTGGTGGGTTTCAAGAACAATATTATTTTGAGCACCCTTTTAGTTACTTTGGTTTGAGCACTCCTTTGGCATTGAGAGAACATACATGCTTTTTTCTGTTGAACCCAACTGTTTTTTTTTTTTTATAGATTCTTAAACCTAACTGTTATATCAAATTACCATTTTAGCCTCTATTAGACTATTGAAAGGAATTTGGGTTACATTTACATAAAGTTTTACGAGATTATCCATCCAAGCCTTCTTTGACCAGCAAGCATAAATTTGTATGTAGAAAATGTTTAAATACATCTGCGAGTTTCTAATGATATATTTTTCATTTCATTTCAACGGTAGAAACTGGCATGGACCCAAAAAGCCCCACAGAGCCACATGAATTGTTACTTCATTTAATGGGCTGGATTTGAATGGGCTTGAAAAACATAAAAACTCAATTTAAAAATGTTAATTATTAAAACAGAAAAAAAAATATTGAAAGTATAAAATTACAAAAAAGAACAAGTCAAACTATCCATTACAAAATAATAATATATACAAAATTATAAAATTATGTAAAAAAGTATTAATATTAGTCAGCAGTTAGCACTACAATATGAAAAACAACGTAGACATGAGCTCATCATTATATGTTTTTTTGTTAATATATATTACATGTTCAAGACTTTTTTTTTTTGAAATGGCCATAAAAAAAAATTAATTCAAAAATTAGCCCAATTTTTAGATTATTTGCAAAACTAACCGAAACAATAGTTGTTTCGCCCAGTGAGTGGGCGAAACAGTCATTTTTCCATTTTATGCATACCTTCAGCTATTAGCGCTAAAACATATGTTAATTAAGGCTAAAATTGGAAAAAAAAAGCTGTAAGAGCCTAGTGCATTAATAGGCTCATTCTAACCATCAGGCTCATACCATATTGTCCTGATTATTCGCACTTGCAATTTAATTTGGTAGACAATTGTTGTCTTCGTAAGCATCCACCTAATGAATGTGATTGTTCTCAAATAGAAGCAACAAGAACTCAATTAGAATCATTTACTTTTTCCCTTTTAATTTGGTGCGTAAACGTTTAATCACAAATCTTAAATAGTTGGTTACGTTATCTTTAAAAAGATACATTCATATCCAAAATGTGATATTTTTTTATGCAACTGCATATTTGGTGGTCTAAACTATTCCAAAAATAATTATAAAATAAGGTGGCAAAAAAAATACAAATTAATAATAGTCACAAAAAACAATGTTCAATCAATGGCTTAGACACATCTCATCATCTCACAATTGAAATAATTAAATTAGGGTGATGTGGCAAATTATTCAACCTTATGCAGAAATTGCAAAAACGCCTCTACATTATGCAGAAATTGTAAAAAAGCCCTACATTATTGAGAATTGCAAAAAGCCCCTATGTTATTTACAATAAAGCACATAAATAATGCAAGTAACATTTGTAACTGCCCCAATAATCAAACAAAATCTAGAAACCAAAGTAATGGCGAACGAAACAAAAGTTGAAATTTTTGACTTCTTCCAAAAACAAACCTCCCTTGACCTTCAATTTGCACTCTTTTGTTAAATGGTAATACATTGTAGGCGCCATCGACCACCTTAAATTTAGTAGTATCTCAGTCATTATGTAAACAAGGAGCTAAAATTAAAAATTCACTATGAAAAATTATATCTTGTCCCTGCTTCCTACTTCTATATGTTGGCTTAACAATTAACATGTGGTAAGCAAAATATTAGAAAATGAAAAAAAATGGTTCAGTACTGGATGTTAGCTGCAAATGATGAAAACGTAAAATAATTTCTTGATAATTCTATAAATTAGTTTGAGGAGACCAAATACATAAATTTATAATTAGTTTATGTATCTGATAATATATGTATAAATATTTATTTACGGAAAAAATGCCTAAGATTCTATAGAACCAAAAAACAATTTCAAGATATAAAATTTCAACCATTTTTACCTTCAGTAAGATATAATATTCAATTATTTCCCGCACCAAATCATCAGTTTATTCCAGAAATTATTTGCTTCAACTCCAGAAATTTTATCATAGATAGGACAGCACACAATTCTGAAGTAGAGACTCATAACTCATAAGCAGGAGATTTTGACCATAGACTTCCTCTTTCATTCCTTTATATAGATCTCAGTTTATCCTCAAATTCCATTCATCCTTCATATGGGAGAGCTTGCAAGAATGGCTAGTTCAAAATTTTTAATAGTAGTTTTCTCTCTGCTACCTTCTCTCATTCTTAGCACCAGGAACGTCTACATTGTAAGAGTACACAATGATCTGAAACCTTCTATCTTCCCTAGTTTGGAATCATGGTACACCTCCACTCTCCACACCCTCTCATCCTTTTCCACTAATACAATAGAAGCTAACTCTAGCACCCTTGATCCACGTGGAAATGCGAGGCTTCTCCACGTGTACCGCACTGTTTTTCATGGTTTTTCTGCAATTCTTACTCCTGACGAGGCCGACCTCCTTCATAATGACCCTAGCATTCTTTCTGTTATACCTGATCGGGCCCGTCAGCTACAAACCACTCGTACGCCGCAATTTCTTGGACTCGTACCGAGCTCCACAAGTAATCCAAATAAACTCATTTCAAATTCTGATGGTGGTGCTGGTATAGTGGTTGCCATGTTGGACACAGGCATAAACCCTAGTCATCGAAGCTTTGCACCTTCTGCAGACCTCCCTCGTCCGCCTGAAAGATGGAATGGCACTTGCCAAGCGGGCCCCTCTTTTCCTTCTACTTCATGCAATAATAAGATAATCGGTGCTCGTTTCTTCATGTCTGGATATGATGCTTACTTAAGAAGCCACAATATGTCCATCTCGAACACGAAAAACATCTTGTCTCCTTTCGACTCTAACGGTCATGGGACACACACTGCATCAACCGTTTCTGGTAATTCCATAAAAGGTGCATCATTTCTTGGTTTAGCTTCCGGTACGGCTTCTGGTATTGCTCCTAGAGCTCATATTGCAATATACAAGGTAAGTGAATCAAGTAAGACATGTAACTCGTTGGTTCTTTTGATTAAGTATATGACTACTTTTAATGATTAAAATGGCATTTAGATTGTTATATTGTTGTTACTTATTAACTAACATACGTTTCTTTATCACATCCTAAAAGAACAATTTTGGGAAATTAAAGAGACCTGATATCTAGTGCCGAATAAGATGTAACGTCTTTGTCGTTCCACACCGGACTCAAACGATTTCAAAATAAAAAAGGACTTAGTAGTAATGTCCCTTCAAAAAAATCCCTCATTTGTTTCATTGTGCCCGCAACATGATTAAATGAAATCTCATATACTACATTTTATTTACCATACGTCTTATTTAACACTTCGTCATGCAATTTGAGGGAGCAAATTAATTTTTTTCGGTCAGAAAATCATACAATTTAAACTACAACCTATGAATGTCAATTATATTACATACATAACAAACCCATTTTATACATAGTTTAAACTGAAAACATGAATTTTATCTTAATTTTAATAAGGTTTGTTGGTCCGGCGGTTGCTACGACTCGGACATCCTTGCTGGATTCGACCATGCTGTTTCGGACGGTGCTGACATAATCTCCATCTCCGTTGGTACTGGTTTCCCAACTTCCTATGAGTATGACCCAATCGCCATGGGGGCCTTCTCTGCCGTAGCTGTCCATGGCCTCCTAGTCTCTGCTGCAACTGGAAATTATGGACCCATTCAGTCAACCGCAAGCAATAGTGCTCCATGGATCACGACTGTTGGAGCGAGCACAATCGACCGTAGTTTTTCTTCTGATGTCATATTGGGTGACGATGATAATGCTACAACATTATCTGGCGTTTCTCTCTATATAGGGAAAAACATTTCTCCGAAAAGATGGTTCCCCCTTGTATATGCTGGAAATGTTAGCAATCCGCGATCCGGCTGGAAAGCATCTGCTGCTCCAAATTGCATGGAGGGGACTTTGGACCCTAAGGCTGTACAGGGAAAGGTTGTGTTATGCGATCAAGGTTGGGTTTCATGGGCTGAGAAAGGATTAGCTGTGAAAGAGGCTGGTGGTGCTGGGATGATCATTGCAAATGAGCTCCAAAGTGGAGAAGGAGTTACGCCGAACCCACACTTGCTCCCAGCAGTTGAAGTCGCGTATTCAGTTGGAGAAACCATACGTGGTTATATCAGCACTAGGGCACGACCACGTGTTCGCCTATTATTTCATGGGACCCAGCTAGGGGTAAAGCCTGCACCAGCTATAGCAGCCTTCTCTGGGCGGGGACCCGGAGAATCAGATTTCATCATCAAGCCAGACCTAGTTGCTCCAGGCGTCGGCATCCTGGCTGCCTGGACAAATACGGTGGGCCCCACAAGACTTCCGTCAGATCCACGCAGAACAGAATTCAACATCCTATCAGGAACCTCAATGTCATGTCCTCATGTATCCGGAGTAGCAGCTTTGCTCAAGTCCATGCATCCAGATTGGTCACCGGCAGCCATCCGATCTGCTATGATGACGACTGCTTATGTGACAAACAACCTCAGCCAAGACCTCACAGATGAGAGTAATAGAAATAGAACCAATGAGTGGTCTTACGGTTCTGGCCACATCGACCCTGAGAAAGCTGCCGATCCTGGTCTTATCTATGATATATCTGAGGATGACTATCTGAGCTTCTTGTGTAACTCCAATTACACTGAAAAGAACATACAAACAATCACTCATAGTTCAGTGAATTGTTCGGGTAAAACTGGCAACCCATGGGGTTTGAACTATCCGTCCATCTTGGCAATGCTATATCAGCCTGTTGCGTCAACTAGGAAAGATAAACTTGAAACAACCGTTCATCGAACACTGTCGAGCGTGGAAGATGGAGAATCTACATATATTGTTAGCATTAAGAAACCGAGTGGAGTGCAAATGGTGGTAGAGCCTAGAAAGATCATGTTCAAGGGTAAAGGAGATAAGCAGAAATTCGTTGTTAGGATTTCAGCAAGCACCATGAAATTGAAAGCATGGGGTTCTCATACTGAGTTCGGATACATAATGTGGAGTGATGGGAAGAATAGAGTAAGGAGTCCGGTAGGGGTTATATGGAAACAACTCGCCTAGTTTACAAGAACTTCTAGATATTGTAATAGAAGTAATATATAGATAGGTGATGATAATAAATGAGAATAGTGGCAAATATAGAGGAAATTATGGTTAATTACAATTTACTTGTGACGAGAAAAAATTGTGCTAGGTAGGTACTTTATTGTCTGTTTTGGTTGGTTTAATATAAAATCATCTGTATCTCATGTCTTATCCTCCAAAAATAATATACTTACTACTTCGAAAATAATATATTTACATTCATATCCTAAAAATAAGACATATTTGTGAAAACAACAAAAAAAATACTTTCAAGAACTAAAAAATATATTCAATAACCTAGTTAGTTGAACTTATTGCATATGTACCAAGAGATAATGAATTAAAGTTCCAATAAATATAATCTTATTTAGCACATAGTTAACAAAATCTCTCTACTCACCAAACATGGATTGAATCTAAAAAAAATCTTCAATAATATTTGTTTTAGAATTTAGTTAAAAAAAAACAATTTACTACTTCTTCATCATTTGGAAAGGAGAAGTGGGTATTGGCTCTGACTGCCGTATATTTTTAATTTTTATGGAAGAGAGTAACATTACAAATTACAATTACATATGATATAAATTTGAAACTTTATATTAAAACAATATACCATTGTATATAGATTTGTTTTTTGATAATACAAAACATACAGTTTTGTTATTTCACATTTACACGAGAAAATATAATTTGAACCGCTATGTAGACTTTTGTTTACTGAGAATTCGAATGCCGTTTTGTTCAGTTCATCAATCTTAGTATTGGGTTGGGACTTGGGGGAGATCCAAGGCACGTTGGAGGATGCTTTAGCCAACACAAAGTTTGGTCTTGGATGAAAAAAAGGGTCAAACACCTGATAAATAGAGGTTTCATGTCATCAATGTAAAATTTATGGAAGATCCTGTATTAAAATCTTGATACCGTTAATGAAAGCCGACAAAATCTGATCTGACCCAAAAAACTCTCCCGACCTGACCCCAACCGAGCTATCCGAAACCCGAAATGATCCCAATCTGAATGATCCGAAATCCGAATGACCTGAAATCTGAATGACCCGTAATCCGAATGATCGAAAGCCCGCAATGTCTCGTAATCTGAATGACCCGTGACCCGAATGACCGAAAACCCGCAACCCGAATGACCCGTAACCCGAAATGACCCGAACCCGAATGGCCCATCCAAGCCAAAAATAACATGATTTTTTTTAATCTTAATATCAGAATTATCTCAAAAATGAGGATTTTATGACCTTTTCCAACATAATTTAATTGCAAACACTGATTACAACGGTCTAACTGATCTATACTACCAATTTGGATGACATGCAGTTTCTAATATGAATGAGACGTGAGTCACGTGATCATAATCCGACTTGAAACATAAACTCAATTGACTCATGACCCACCCGAATGATCTGAAATCCGAATGATCCGAAACCCCAATGACATAAAATCTGAATGACCCGTAACCCGCACGACCTGTAAATTGAATGACCCACAACCCGAATGACTAGCGACCAGAACAATCTGTGACCCGAATGATCTGCAACCCGACCTGATCCGAACCAGAATTGACCCGACCCAACCTCAGCGTTTACAACCTCAACCTTTAATTGACTCATTAACCACCGCTTAGAAAAAAAAAATCATTTATAACCCTACAAAATCTGGAAACAAGATTTCTTATATCTTGAATAATCTTTATTTAATATATATTCTTTTATTAATTTATTTAAATACATACAATTTGTGAAGGAGATAACAATGATATAGGCATAGCCAACTTCAATTTACTAAAAAAATAGTGATCTTATTTAAAAACTTCTTTTAAAATAACATCTCTTTTGGTCCGCTAAAATAAGTAATGTCTTAAATACTTTGAGAATCCATGTTAACACAATTTCTCCACCCCTTTATTTTTCAAAGCCTTTTGATCATTCTAAAGAGGCCACATCACCTTAATTATTTTCTCCATTAGATTAAATAGCATTGATTATATCTACACCATATAAATTTTTATTTACTTTGATTTCTTGTGACATTATTTATATATAATACTTACATGTTCAACAATGATTGGTGGTTTTGGTATTTGTTATTCTATGCCCGTTTAGGTGAGAATGATTAAAGTTATTTTTGATTGTTAGATTTGAATCAAATGGTTCTAATGAATCATGACACATGTTTATATTCACCATGGTACATATTTATGTTCAACTATTAATGCAAAAAGAAATGAAGAGTTCATTTATTAAAACATATTTAGTTTTTCTTTTTTTTCTTTCAAAAAATAGAATTCATAATAATATATTATATTTCTAACGTTAAAAGCTTCAAAATTAAATTTATTTCAATTTTCTCTTTATTTTGAATTTCATATTCCTATAGTTCCAATTTAAATTTTTTTCTCGGTGAAGTATTAAAGATAAAAGATTTAAACAATTAGTCTTTTAAAATATAATACAATAAATTTCTTTTTGTATTATCAATAAATTATAAATTCATACATTAGATAAATTAACCCTACCCCATTATTTTTCACATCCTTTCGAGTCTTCGCATTGA
Source organism: Juncus effusus (assembly GCA_027726005.1). Lineage (NCBI taxonomy): Eukaryota > Viridiplantae > Streptophyta > Magnoliopsida > Poales > Juncaceae > Juncus > Juncus effusus. The sequence goes on along the minus strand of CM050910.1, from coordinate 4,310,834 downwards.
AGCATGCCAACAAATTTCTCTAGGCCGACCGGTCATAAAATTTCTCAAATTTTATTACGTAATTTCTCAAGATTCTTGATATTTTATGGCTATGTGTGTGGTTATTAGTACATAATCATATAATTTATTAAATTGCTATTTTTTTATTACATTTCCGATTCGATGAGAACCATCAAGTTCTTGGGTTCTCACTACATGAAAATAATATATTTAGAAATACATTACATTAATTAATATATTACATGTTTCAGTGATAGTTATGTGATTCATTTATTCATTAAGTATATAGCTATTGCACATCATTTTGGTACTTGAATAAGATCAACAATGAGAAAATTAATTGTGATATTATTTTAAGAAAATGATTCATGTTATATTTTCTTATATTATAACACAACATTATTTTTCTATATATAACATTATATTTTTTCTTCAAATATAATGTTAAATATAAGTATTTTTTTTTCTCTTTTTGTAAAAAAAAAAATGAGACGGCTTTGACTAGATCTTTTGGTGCTTCTATTAAATTTTTTGAAATAAATTATCTTATTTTTTTTTTGAGCTCAATCTCAGGATGATTATAACTAATATTTTTTTTCTAAATGTAATATATCAAAAGACAACAACATAACTTCAGCGAACAACTGAAAATAAATTTAATTGAGATTATAAAGATTAATTCATAGTGGCTTATTAAAAAATCAATTTATTCTTTCCATTAAGTTGTTATTTATATAATTAATTTATAATAACATAATATATTATATAAAGTTATCCGCCATTACAAAATTTGATATGATAAAACATCTTATAATATAATACAAAATTATAAATAAAAAAATAATAAACTTACTCTACATAAATTTTTATATATTTTTTATGTGTTATGAATCAATTTAAATGTTATTTTAACTTTTATAATTTTTTATGAAAAGTTACGAAGAACTTGTGTAATTTTGTTTTTATAATTGTAAATTGATCTATTATATATCAAAATAAATAAAAAATAAAAATATTTGCAGCGCAAGCATACAATTACTTTACTTATTAAATAAGTTTTCTTATATTATCATCACTTTACAACACAATAAGAGAAAAATGAAAAAAATAAAGAAGAGACAAAAATTAATGATAGTGATATTACGTTTGTAGAAGAGAATAAGCTATATAAGAAAAATAAATAAGGTGATATATAAGAAAAACTAATATTACCAAGTTTTTTAAAATATTAATTCATATTCTCATTATGAGTTTTTTAGTTGTCAAAATTATGTACGGTATATATGCACCACATGAATAAGAATTTCACATATTTTTGATGAAACTCAGTATATAAATTAATATAACATGATTCTCATGAATATAAAAATATTTTGATGTAACTGTTTAACAAAATCGAAGATATAATATGAAATACTAACATAACTGTATACTAAAATAAAAATATTCGCAGCGTAACGCGAACATTATTCTAGTCATTTTAGAATCTCAGATCAGCATTATTAAATTATTTATGCTTACTTTTTTTTTAATTTTTAATCGATCTTCTTGAAAAATTATACCAATAAAATATAAAATATCATGAAAATCTACCATACCAAAATGACTTCATTAAGACGATGTGATTTAAGTGTTGTACAAGGTTACCAAGTTAGGTTTAATTACACCCAATTTTGTAATTAAGCGCAATACCGAAGCTAGAAATTAAAAATAAGAAGAGACGTACGTTGTCATTGATCAAATCCAGTATCTTAAACCTTGATTTGTTAAATATCCGTAATTATAATTCTAAATTTCAGTATGTTAACTCCTAAATTTAATGCCTTTTCTTATTTGGTTCGACTATGACTGTAATTAATAATTATTAACAAGCATGCTTTTTCAGAGAATTTTGCGGAAGAAACCATGCAGTATGTCTAAATTGCAAATGGCCTCCTACAGCATCAAAATTTTAAAAACATGAAGCCTTCTGGGTTAAGTAATGGTATTTGGAGTAAAGCTATGTATGATCAAATTAGATTGAACAATTATTATTGTACACTGCGAAGTGTGGTGTTCAGCATTTGTATTTATAATTAGGCCAAATTTCACGTGTACCCCTACAAAACATCATAATTTCACATATATCCCTACAAAAGGTGAAATATCACCAACACTCTTACAAAATCACTCAAATATCATAAATACCCCTATGATATACTTAGTGTTAATATTAACGTTATTTTTTTATTCTTTCATTTTTTTCTCAATGTAAATATGGTAATAATTTATATTGAGTTATTTTTTGTACTTTTTAGTTCATATATTTATATATAATAGGTTCAAGATGAATATGTTTGAGAGAAAAATTTACAATTCTCTAAAAGAAATTAATAAAAAAATAGTACATAATAATTATTTTATATTTTAATAAAGTAATTAATAATAATGCAATCATTATAGATGTTACTTGATTGACAAATTTTGATGGAATATTAACGATAAGGGTGTTCATGATATTTTAAGAATTTATAGGGGTATTCATGATATATACGTGATTTTGTAGGGGTATATATTATATTTGAGTGATTTTGTAGGGGTATTGGTGATATTTCACTTTTTGTAGGGGTATACATGAAATTATGAGATTTTGCAGGGGTACATATGAAATTTGACCTTATAATTATGCTCTATGTTATGTAGAAGATTAAAAATAGAATCAAAATATCTGCAGTAAGTGCGGCTATTATGGAACTAAAACTAGTATATACTTCCTACTTTAAAAATCTTGGAGAGACCTGTCATGTAAAAAAGAAAGATAATGGACAGAATATTTCATGTAAAAAGAAAGATATTGAACAGAACATTTCTTTTAATCCCTTCGGCACCTAGAAGTCTTTACAGCCAGACGTATTACCAAACTTAATGGTCCTCGTTATCCACTAGGATTTCGCCACTCTTAGGACTTATATTCACGTAAAATTTTATAGGTAACTGATCATTATATTGTTAACTAACATGACAATTACAAATGCCAAACATACTTTCCCATTTAAAATGCAGTCGAATTTCTCTCAAAATAATGAGAAATTATATATAACCCCCAGTTTCTCCAACTAATGTGAGTATTGTTATCAATTATTTTAATGATGAGTTCAAATAAATGATTATTGTAAATTAATCATTATTGAAATTTTTAATTATATATGATTATTCTAAAATATTAGATTATTATTATAAGCCAAAAAAATAACAAAATGATCATATTATGAGGATTTATTATTTTAACTATAAACTTGGTAGAAAAAATAAGAATTTTTTTGTAAACCCAATTCTCATACTAATTCTCTACGTCAAATATGTCTAAAAAATCGTAAAATTTACGGTGCTTATAATATAATCATGAGTCCATATACGTTTATCACTTCCATGTGGTACTTCTCCCAATGTCCCGTTTATCACTTCCATGTGAGTATCGTTTATGGGTAATTATAAGGAGAATCACTTTTGAAGAATAAAAAGAATCAGATACTGATATGTACAGTTCCACGCGTCCTCAACGAGCACAAAATCACTGACGTCAGCATCCTTACTTCAGTGCAGAATTCTTGTTTAGGAAAAATTCACCATTTGTTTAGGAATAATTCATCCTTTTGGCGGTAAGAATATATCCTTTCAGAAATTTTGTACATCGACCATTAAATTTCGCGTTTGACCTGTCAAAACACGTTTTAGCTGTTGACCGATTAAGCTGCCATGTGTCACGCTCATATTGCTGATTCTTTTTAAGTGATTTGAGTTAGCAGTCTTTCTTATTTATCACCTTTTTAACGAAAAAGTTATAAAAAGAACCTATATGATGGAAGTAATAAACGGTAGATCGGGAGATTTGTAGTGGCCGAGTATACTTTCTCTATAACCATCTAGTCGGGTAGTCGTAGTATATAATAACAGGGTCCCATTCCAAAGCATAATAGCACGCTTTCTCCACATACGAAACCATTACCAACCGAGCTGAGACCGGAAATCTCTCCGCGATGGAGAGCATCAAATCAGCGCCCTCCTCCTCTTTCTCAGGGCGGAGCGAGAGCAGCAGGAGCATCAACTGCATCGCCGGGATGAAAATAACTCTGGATCTGGTCGCCTCCGCCCGGCGCCACCTCTCATTCCTCCGCTTCTGTTCCTCTGATGGCGTTGTTGATGGAGGGTCGGAGGATCTTGTTCGGAGATCGATCAGAAGGTTTGTGATTTGTGTTCAATTGTAATGTAATGAGTAAATTGGTAGGATTGATTGGGAAAGGAAACTTTATTCTGGGTAGTTCTTGATGCTCTGTTTTCATTTCTTTTGATAGTTTTTGTACATACCCCACTATTTTAGTTTATTTATTTGATTATTATTAATTAATCAAGTTATTAATTTAGAAATGAAGTCACTTTTACATAAATTTATGGATGTTGGGAAATTTTGCTTCTAAAGGTGAAATTTATTCATCTCTCAAACTTGATTTGCACACAAATTCCTCATAAGAAAGTTTTCCGCTTTATTTCTCGCAATTATTTTTGATGCAATTATTTGTGCAAGTTTCATCTTTTCCTTATGGAAAGATAACTTTCTACAAACTTCCTACAATTTCTTATATCGCCAAACAGAGTCCTAGTATATGGTGAGTAAATATGCAAAAATAGAAGTTTTAGGGTTGGATATGCAAAATGTGCAGGTATGAGGAGCTATGGATGCCGTTGATCTCAGAATTTGGGGCAGATGAGATGCTTCTTCTTCCTCCTCTTGATGTGCACTGGATTTGGCACTGTCACAGCCTCAATCATGTAAATTTTTTTTTTTTACTATTTTTCTCAATTATTTGTTTTAGTTGAATTTTGAAAAAAAAAATTGTTTGTTACAATCAACATACATCAGTTGTATTTGTGTATCATTAGGAAACAAAAAGAGAATGTGGAAGGTTAATTAAAAAAAAAAAATCAAAGATTTCTTCTTTAATTGAAAAATAAAAAATTCATAGTGCTAATTGCAACATAAAGAACTCAAATTCTTTTCTTTTTACTTTTCCTAGTCACACTACCGAAACTATTGCAACTCAAGATTCAACAAATTGATCAACCGCCCTGCGATATTTGACGAAGAAAACGAAGAATACGCTACAGACAGGTGTCGCGAGATCTGGGAATCCAGATATCCATCTGAGCTGTTCGATCTGGAGTATTCCTATAATTACAGTAATTCAGATAATTCAGTCAGCGGTTCTGATTTATTTGAAATGATTGAGAAATGCAGATCTCTAGGTGGATATTATGAGGACGCTTTTATGTCCGAGACTGTATATCTTGTAGCTGCCAAGCGACGATACTTGAATTTTGTAAACTTGTTGAAGGAAGTTGGAGAGAAGGATTTTTCAGGACGCTTGGTGCCGACTTCTGATATATATTTCATGTGGCTTACCCATCAAGTGAGTGTATAAATTAGTGTTTCACTATTTTTGTGTGATACCAATAGAAAGTTACATTTGTTTCATTAATCCTAATTTTACAACATGACAGCATTTGTGACTAAATTTAGCTAACTTGAATCTTGCAGCGTATTATGAATATGATATTAATAAAAAAAGATTATCAATGAATTATGGGTGCGTTTATTTCATGGGAATTTTCAACTTTTCCGGGAATGTTAGGCTTTGGTAATAACTTTCCCATGTTTACTTTGACATGGGAATCCTACGTGGCAGGATTATAACTTTCCCATTACAAAGTTACTTTACCATATTTGTGGGCAAGTGAGTCTCATAGAAAATGATGGGAATGTTACTTTTCCATGGCTATTAATTATTATTTTTTTATCTATTTCCAAAAATATCCCTTAATTTAAGCTACATATTATTTGGTTGTTAAATGAGAAAGGGCAAAATGGTCATTTCATAATTTCTAACAAGTATTAAATTTTGTTGAATTAAATATAGAAGCACAACTTTCCCATGAGTAAAAAAGTCTAAATAAACAAAAATATTACCATAAGATGGTAAAGTGATTCCAAAGAATTACATTTCTAGAAATGTGATTACCATGGTAATCTCACATTACCGCGAAGTAAACGCACCCTATAAGTCATCTGGTGTGGTAACAAGAAACAAAGTTAATCATATTTCAAGAATATGATATTTATGTGACGTCATGTATATATCACAATGTCAAAGAAGCTACAATGCTTAGTATTTCAAATATTCCTTGTAGAGTTTTCCAGCAAGTTACGCAAGAGACACATCAGAACTCGGCGACGTATCTCACAAAATCGCTGGCTTTTTAAACCCACCAGCAACAACAGAGGAGATTGAAGAGACGAAAAGACTATGGGAGGAAGAGCACGACGAACCGTACGAAAGAGCCGGAATGGCGATCGATCCGATTGGAACGATGGCGCGTGAAATATTTAATTGGGAGGTTGGTACGCGGGCTGAGGATGTGAATCGAGTGTATAAGGGTCTGCAACCGCGGTTTCTCATGGAGGTAAGAAATTGTTTATGATAAATTGGTAGTTTATGTTGTTTTATAAAATTGTTGATGAGTTGTGATTGGTTGGTAATGGAAGATAATAAATTGGTAAGTGAAATTCTAGTTTTAATATATCAAAAGGAGAAAAGCACAAAAAGAATTCGGGCTTGACCTGAAAATTTGGAGAGAAAAAAAGATTTATGATGATTTTATTTCGAAAAAGATATAATAACTATTTAGTATAGTACTTGAGTATATTTAATGGAATATGAAAAATTGAGAATCAGAGAGTTTGAGCCCTAATAACACATTAAAAAAGATAGGTATTATGAGTAGAATTCAGTTTCATCAACTTGGTTTCTATTTTGTTTGTTCATGATTTATTAAAGAATTTACGTTTTTTTCTTGGGTTTGACCAAAGGTTGTTAGTGGCTGTCGTTTTCTTTTCCTCATCCGAGAATCTAAATTATTGATTGCAACTTGACACGACTTGTTTTGTTGATTGCTACAATCTAACTTGATATGTACTTTGTGAGGAGATTATGAAAGTTACCATTCTTTTATTAGTACATGGACCATCAAATGATGAGGTTTTCTTATAAATTATAAATGACGTGCAAGTTAGACTTGCATTTTAAATTTGTTGGAACATTTTAGTTAGAGAACATATAGGGTGTTCTAATTTCTCCACAAAAATAACTTATAAATATACCCCACATAAATATAGAGGGTGTAAATATATCTTGAATATACCCCCACATAAATATACCCCAGTATAATAATAATAATAATAATAATAATAATAATAATAATAATAATAATAATGTATGAAAGTATTATAGTGATTTAAAGATGATATATAAGATATTTTTATAGAGAATTATGAGGGTAAAATATACTTTACTTTTTAGTTATGATCGTAAACAAAATTTATATATGGGTGGACATGATTCGACCAGACTTATAGGCACGTGTCAGCCTGAAAACGATCACAACATGAAACTTACTTGGCTGGCATGAATGAATGATTTAAAGGTATGATGTATCTTTAGATTGTTGACTTCTAAAAAAAAAATCATGTCCAAATTTGATTCAGATTGGACCCAATAAATTTGACAGATATACCATATTTTACTAATTGCATTTTCTTAGGAATAACAAAATAAGAGAATCTTTAGAAAGATACATTAACTGATGTATAATTAAACGTTACCACACCTGATGTGGACCTGGTCATGAAATGGAACCATGATCTGTCCCTCACCTCACTTAACTTTTGTCTTCATCCTTCTGTTTTGTTGTTGGCGTATAGAATATTTTGGATAATGAATAGGATGGGCTTTTGTCGTTTTTGTACATGATTTGCAGTTGCATGCATGCACCCAGCCTATGTTCTTAAAGATTTATTTGTGTTTTTGGACAATTTCAGCCATGTAAAATCTCAAAATGTCACCTATGGCCAACAAAATGGAAATATCATGGTGATTTTTAGTTTCATATAAACGATGATCAATTCTATTTTTCTTTGAAGCATTATAGATTGTTCATTGTTGGTTATATTTCTGAAATTAACCAAAATAAACAAATCTAATTAATCATAAAATAACGATAAAAAATAATACAAGCTTGGATAAAGCCATGCGATTGAATCACGACTGAGATTGACGCCCACCCCTGCAAGGTTTGTCATTTATCTGTCTCCAAGATTCTACACGACGAGCAAGTCTCGTATCCGCTGCGGTGGTTGCGATCGTAGAACTCGAAGTTTCTGAGTTGCAAATTTCCATTAAAACTTCCCTGTAAAAAGAAGAGAAGGTATAAAATTACAATTATACAACTAAGCCAAAAGGTCAACAATTTTGTATTTTTCCTTAGTTCATTCAGAGTTTTTAGAAGGTAAAAGTATACTACTATATTTTGTGATAGTGGAAGTTATTTTTACATGGCACCTCCAAATTTGTGGTGTAATCATCACAAGGAAAATCAATCTACTTTAGAGGGATTAAAATAGAATCTAAGGGCTTGTTCAGATGTAAAAGAGTTTTTTAGGATAGGAAAGAGTATCTTTTAGGAATATAATTTTGAAATCTCTCTTTTGTACGTAATTCTTTCTTTTTTAAATAAACTTATGAATAAAATTATAATTTATGTTCATAACTAAATGATTTCTACTAATTTATGTTCTGATATATATTTTTCTATTTCATTACAATTTATTTTAATTTATATATGAATTTCATATTCAAATATAATAATTATATCATACATAATATTAATAGTTTATGTTTAGAACATCAGATTTTTTTTTTTTTTTTTTTTTTTTGAAAAATTTACACTTAAACTTACATCATACAAATTTTCGAAAAACAGGTTTGTGTGTTCACCAAGGGAAACATCCAAGATCAACAAATCCAAAACAAGCGCATTTTGAGGCTAAGACTGCTAAGATGTCATAAATCACTCAAACTCGATCAAATCACCCCTTGTACCAAAAAATGGCATAAATCATGGCATCTATTCTGCGAATTCGGCACCAAAGGCATCACAATCGAAACCCGTGAGAAAACAAAAACAACAACCTTTCACTGCATCAGCAAACCTAAATCAACCAATGATGTGACTTTCACATGGAACGAGTTGGTACGAGCGACAAATCTAGTATTGGCCAAGGATCTTGGACCGCTACGAGGGTTGGTATCTGTAACGCCACCTGTACAAGCCAATTACCTGTTGAAGTGCGTATCGGACAGAGTGACTGATGATAATGGAGCGATGGTTTGTGATGTGGTTTTGAGAGAGAGAGCTTACAGACCTCAAGAAGGAAGATGGCTTACAAGAACGGTTCTTGATCATTCTGGCAGAGAGTGCTTCGTGATCCGTACCAGGTGAATGATAATGATTAATGAGTTATAAATTAGGTATTATTTTGTGTGTAGTGATGGAAATTTGCTGATTAAGTTTGACATGGATATGTGTGATGTGTAGAGTAGGTAAAGGAATATGGAGAAGAGGGGCTGAAACTCCGATTGGGTTGAAGTATGAGGAGAGAATTGTGGAGGTGAGGGAAGGCCAATGGTCTTATATTGGAGGCTCTGTTGGTTATGCTCCAGGTACAGTAAAACTCTAATCATATAAATAAAAAAAGAATAAAAACTATATCTGGCCAAATGTTGTATTTTCGTGACTTGTTTAGAGCTTAGTTGCACAATTCAGGCCAATCTATCAGACAAACTAAGGTTAAATTGAAGTTTTATTCAACAATTAATTTGGTTAATATATTGATGCACGTTGGACTACATTGCAATACTTTAGAGGAACTGGTACCATTCTGGTTTGTGATGTTGGCAAAATTAGTGTAACAAATCGAATTGCAATACTTTTGTTTATTTGAGATTTTTGAGGTGAAATTGCAATACTTGGTTAGAAAGGTTGATGATTTTTCATTACATTTATTTTCTTTTATAAAAAAATTGTATTCTGTTTTGTGCTTGTTTGATATAGATAAAGTAGTTGGGACCGCAACACCGAAGAGAGAAGATCAAAGGGGCAAAACGGTCATTTGGACCTTCTCAACCGGAGATGTTCTGACTATTGACTGGGAAAACAACCTTCAGGTTCATCTAGAAAATGAAACCACAAAGGAAAAGGTGCAAATAATAAGCACATTATTTTTCTGTTTTACCAAATTATAGTAAAATCAGAATCTAGCCGTCTATGTTTGTGTAACATACTATCTATGTATTATTAACAGGCGAGCTTGGTTAGAGGAAGGAGGTTACAGTACCAAACAAATAAAAAGCATCTTTCAACACGAAACAACTTAAAAGAAGATGAAGAGAATTATTTCACATTAGTACGCCCTTCTTTATACAATAAAGAGGGAAAAGCAACCACCCTAATTAATTTAAAACTACTTGCAATTGAATTCTCACGACAAGAGGATTCGGTTGTTATACTTCTAACTTGCATGGCTTTGGCACATACATTGTCGGAGATACGAAGGGAAGACTTCTCAGGGTTATTGGTAAGAAATAATGAATTTGTGAAAAATAAAAGAATTAAGTAGTTGGAGCTTAGATTATATAAAACCAATAAACAAAATTGTTTCTTAAAACATGCTCAAAATGTTAGTTTGACACATGTTCTAACCTGCTCATAATTGTTTTTTTTTTTTGACAGGTTCGTAGGAGAGTGCAAGAGATGCAAGTAGGGCAACATGATTGGGGCTCTGTATTATTACCTTTAAATTCTTCTGATTGTTCTGTACATGCAAAACCATGGTATTGGAATGCTCATGAGGTTTTGGTACCAGCAGAAAAGAGTACCGGTACGGTGATCAGTACAAAGTACTCTCCAGCTGATGGCAAGGATCAGTTGTATAGACAAGCTATTATGTCATGAAAAAGAGGTTTTAGATTTGTAATTAGGTATTGTTGTATTTAGTTCTGAAAGGATATATGTTTCTTTTCATTTCTCGGACGTACGATGCCTAATTTGTTTTCATTTGCTGCTCAAATTTATAGTTTCTCTTATCTAAAAAATATACAATTTTTCTCAATTGTATTTTCAAATATATAGTCCTTCAAAACAGAATAAACAAATCCACGTAATTTGGAGGCATCATGTTTTGCTTTCCCAACTTCAAACATCCCTTTTAACAATTATTTACAGAGAATCCCAAAAAATGAAAAAAAAAACTAGATTGAATTCTCGTAAAGCTCAAAACAGAATTATAACTCAAAAGCCTTCTTCAATAGCTAGAAATTGTAAATGTTTAGGACTAATACTCCCGCCTCTATTAATCTTCAAAGAGTCAAGCGCCCTTTGAATCTCAATAGTCATTGCACTATCCACACTTCCTGACGAAATCCTCTTATGCGATTTTTGCAAGTGGAGTTTCAAAGAACTGCTGCTTAAACCTGCATTTTTACCGCAGACAGGGCAAACTCTTATCATCGGCCTCTTTTGCTGCCACTCCATCGAGACTTTTCCGTGTACGCTTTTCTCGAGGTTTAGTAAGATTTTTGCGAATCCGTCGTTTGGGTGGGCCCGCCTGTGTGATTTCTTTAGCTTCGTCCATGCTTCTAGAAGAGTATGTTTTCTAAAATAACAGAAAAAGAAAAAAAAAATAAATGATTAGGAAAGATGGGTAAATGAAAATATGATAATGAGACTGAAATTGAGTAGTTTAGGTTAAATTCAGTTTCAAATATACTGGTACAGGCTTTCACCAGCATAATATGATATTTTATGGTGTTATTTTGGCTAATTAACCCTGTATTTTAAAATCAATTCTCAGCTAAAAATTGAAATAAACAACCAAAAAGGATAATAATAAATAAACAAAGCATGGTTCCAAGTAGGTGAACATTAGTACCATACTCAATAAAGAATAAGAAAAAGAACAAGAAATTAAAATAATTTAGATTATTTATAATGAGGCTTACTTGCGAAGAATGAGGTAAGCAAGTACAATCGTGGCGCTTCTGCTTCTCCCCTCAAAACAATGCACCAAAACCTTACCGCCAAGATTTTCCACATAATCTATGAAATCACATGTCTCATCAAATAATCCGCTTATATCTTCATCATCATTATCCGGAATCTGCATTAAAATTAACAACCACCATTACCAATCAAGTCAAACAAATAATTAAACAAAATAAGCCTCAATTAATTATTCAAAAAAAAAAATATGCCTCAGTTAAGTCACTTTTGTCCAATTAAATCTCAATTAACTCTCAATTTAACCCAATTAAGCCTAGATTAAACCACAAGTTAGCAATTAAACAAAATAAGCCTCGATTAAGTCACTTTCGTCCAATTAAATCTCAATTAACTCTCAATTTAACCCAATTTAGCTAAATTAACCCACAATTGTGCAATTAGCCCAACAAGCAAAACAAAATGAGACTAAAAACAAACATTTTGACAACTAAGCCGAAACTTACTGAAAAGTTCCTATACTCAAACAGAGAAGGAAACTGAGACTCCGACTGCTCAAGCTCATTCGCGCACAAGCACAATACATGCGTCACACTGATCTGTTTAAGTGTGTACATGTTATCCCAACTAACTCTCAATTTACCCCAATTATCTCATTTGTGTCCAATGTTATCCCAACTAACTCTCAATTTAACCCAATTATCTCATTTGTGTCCAATGTTATCCCAACTAACTCTCAACCCAATTAAGCCTGTATTAACCCTCAAGTGTAGCAATTAAACAAAATAAGCCTCAATTAAGTCAGTTTCGTCCAATTAAATCTCAATTAACTCTCAATTTAACCCAATTAAGCCTAGATTAACCCTAAAGTGTATCGAACAATTAAACAAAATAAGCCTCAATGAAGTCACTTTCGTCCAATTAAATATCAATTAAGTCACAATTTAACCCAATTTACCCTAGATTATTCCACAATTGTGCAATTAGCCCCACAAACAAAACGAAACAGGGTGAAAAACTAATATTTTGGGAAAGTAAAGGAAACTTACTGAGAAATTTCTGTATTCAAAAATCGAAGGAAACTGAGACTCAGACTGGCCAAGCTCATTCACGCACAAGCACAATATATGCGTCACACCGATCTGTTTGAGCGTGTGCATGGATTTCGCGGCGAGGGCCCCGCCTATGTATAAAAAGTCTGTGATTTGAGAGGGTCTTTCTGTGCTGGCTGCGTCAGAAATTAGGGTTATTCTCTCCAGTATGTGCTCTAGCCTCACCTGAATTGAAGAATAAATCGAGGGTTAATTAAGAAAAAAATGAGTTATGGTGGGGTTTAAGAGCAAAAATGAGGGGGTTTTGAAGAAAAGTTTAATTAATTGAGGCTTAGTTTGACCACTAAGTTGTTTCGGCTTCATTGTTTTATTCAGAAACAAAGAAAAAAAGTATGTATCACAACTCTCTCTCTCTCTCTCTCTCTCTCTCACACACACACACACACACACACACACACACACACACAAACACACACACACATACACAAAAGCAACAAAAGATGAGTTATAAAAACAATACCTTCAATTCATAGGCATCAACAGCAGTGGTAGTGTCAGTCGATTCAAAAAACCCAGTATTGAAATTATTATCCTGACAAAGCTTCACAACATCGTTTCTGAGCATCTCGTTCCATTGTTCCATTTCCTTGCTCACTTCAGCGTCGATCTGTATATCATGCACAAGTAATTTAATAAACTTTAGGAAAAGAATTAAATTAAGAAATATCCATTTCGTTACTATTCTGCTCTTCTCTTGGTTTTCCTTTTCCTTTTTCTTGATTGATTGGTGGTTATTTGCACAACTAGGAATAAATTAAGGCTTAATTAGGCTAAAATACCACCTACTTAAGGCTTAATTGGTACATGATTGCATAATTGGTAATTAATTTGCCTCAATTATGCAATTAAACGCTAATTAAGCCAACAAAAACGAAAAAAATAAACGACCAACTAAACTAACCTTAGCAAATTTGTTAAAATCTCGTAATCTCATCGTAAGTCTCAAGCTACTATTATTCCTACTAAACTCTCCATTTCTCCCCTTATTACTTCCACCAAAACTCTCTCTACCAATCGGAGAGCTCATCTCAAAACTTTCCCTAGACCTGGTTCTCATGGACCGCTGCCTCGTATAACAAAACCCCTCATTGGTTTCACAAAATTCGCCAAGTGGCGAGTCTAAAGACTCGTCTCTGTCAGACTCGGTCCCGATCCCTTTGTTCATAATCGAGATGAAATTACGAAAAAGCCCCTCTAGTTTTTGGCATATGGTTAGGAGAAAAATGTGGAACCCTTGTAAATCCCTAATCGCGCCCTTAAACCCTGCTCGAAAAGCGTTCACAATTGCTATCATGTCATTCTCACTCAAATTATTCAATTCATGTGATAGGTCAGAAGATTCGTCTGGACCTGGAAACCCTAATTTCCCGATTGATAAATCGTACAAAATATGAGATGAATATTCAAAATTGTTCAAAATTAGTTCAACCAATTTAGGGTAGCTTTCTTGATCCTTGAGCCTCTTGCCAGCTGGCGGCCTTCTTGGCACGACAGAGTCAATGGCAACGACGTAATATTCGCAACTCTCACTCCCCTCTTCTGTTTCCTTAATTACCATTTTGCCCCATTTGGAATTACAATTTCCCTCCAAATCCTCATTTCCGTCAGAAATTAACCTCCCATTTACCGAAATCGCCCTTCTCTCTTTGATAGTGTTACTGTTAGTATTATAATTCTTATCGGGTTTGGATCTTTTGAAATAGGATCCGTCAAATAAGTCTACGTTTGCTGACGTGGCGAGCAGATTCGCGTAATTACCGCGCCAGCCCAGCTGGCGACACCTCAGCCTGTCTTCGTTTCTCAAAATTAGATCTAGCATTAACACTTTTCCAAGGGCATTTGCGGAATTTTCAGCCGATTCTCTCGAGTTGAATATTGCTGGGTTTTCTAGTAATGGTAAACCATGTATATAACTGTTTAAAATAAAAAAAAATAAAAAATGAGATATAATTATAATGATAAGGAAATGGTGACATAGTAAGAAACTACGATAGATTTGAGTTTTATGGTTCAAACTTCATGAGTAAAAGGCAACGATTCAGTTCAAGAGCCTCTAGTAATTCAGAACATGCCTCGCTGACATCATCGCCAGCTGTGCGTGCCAGCTGGCGGGCTTTTTCAGCCGCATCCTTAATTTGTTGCCATTCGCTTGTCGAGTTGTGGATTATTCTAGCCTAAGTATATTTCAAAGCAATTGATTAGTCAAAATTGATGTGTTTTCATATATATAAAGGCTCAGTTTTTTAGCTCAAGTTTTCAATTTATATATTTAAAGGGGTTAAAATGTAAAGAGAAATATTAAAATCGACCTGAGGTGTTCTGACGCCGAGCCATTTGGCGAATTCATAACCTAATCTTTCAGATTGTGTGGCCATTCTTGACGAGGCGATCTTAATTACAGCTGTGCCCTCGTTTTTTTTAATATTTACGTTTTGTGAGGTGTTAAATAGCGCGATAAAAACAACCCCTCCAGAATTGACTGTGACCTGAAAGAAAACAAATTAATACCAATTTGAGCAATTAATTGGATAATTAATTAATTTATTTACTTATTTATTCTTAACATACAGATGTTTAAGAGTAAATTTAATTAAAGTATACAAATTGACTCCAATTTAAGAGTAAATTTATTTATTCTTAAATTATTTGTTGTTAACTCAAATGTTGTACAAATGCTTAAATTTTGATTACTGTAGTTTTTATTTTTATTTTTACTTTCTCCATTGTACCTTAAAGATGATAAAAACTCCAATGAAAATCTTTTTTTTCTTGTTTGCCTAAGAACAATAATAACAAATTATAATATTATTATTTTTTAATGTACCTCTAGGGCTTTGTTAGATTCATCCTCTGAAAATTCAGAATTGCTAGTTGTATGCTTTATATGATGCAAAGAAGATAAAGAGCTCCAATCAAAATCACTCGATTCAATATCCAACACAGCAGCATTTCCAAGCCTCACCCACAAGCTCACCTCCTGATTGTCTGAAATTACCATTTCGCCCTTGTCGAGTTTTCTTCTTTCAAACCCTCCTGAACTGTAAATTGACAAATGAAAATTAATCAAGATGTAATTTGGGTTAATTGAGGGCAATTGAAGGTTAATTGTGGCTTAATTGCATTGTGGACTGCTTGATTGAGTAAAAATAAGGACTAAATGTGTAATTTGAGGATTATATAAATGTTAAATTATATATATTACAAAAAATATTAAATTATAAACATTGATTAGAGTACCAGCATTTAATTGTGGCTTAATTGCATTGTGGACTGCTTGATTGAGTAAAAATAAGGACTAAATGTGTAATTTGAGGATTATATAAATGTTAAATTATATATATTACAAAAAATGTTAAATTATAAACATTGATTAGAGTACCAGCATTTAATCCATGAAAACCACTTCATGGGATGATCTGATGAAAATCAACTAAGGAAAAGAAAATGCAATGAAAAAAAAATGAAAATTGATAAATAGAAAGATCCTAAATGCAGTATGGAATACAAAATTAAAAGAGAAAAATACTCACTACCTAAGTACCAGATTATACTAGTACAAGCTCCTGAAATGAAAAACAATGGTTATTTTTTAAAGTGAAAACCTGCTTAGAAAATAGATTTTTCCTAAATTAGAAAACCTAACAACCCTCAAACTTACTTAAGTTCAATTAAACTTTTTTGTTAAATTTTGTTGGGAAAAATTAAAAGAATAAACAAAATGTACTTCAGTTGAGAGGATGGAATGGATGAGGCAATTGAGTCCCCATACCTTTTGCGCACAAATTGAACCCATTCATCAAAATCCTCCCCCTTTGGATCTCTAATTTCTCCTTCCAACTGTAACAATCCTACAATTTTGTAAAAAATTCATCCAATTTGGCAAGAAATGAATTGGAAGAAAACTAGTGCCAATGTACTTACAACAGAAGAAGATGGCTCAAATTCTTTCTCTAGTTCCATTTCCTAAACCCAAAAAGAAAAAACCCAAAATTGGATTTTAGAAAATGAGCATATAATCGGATTACTATACGTGATTTGGGTTATTTGTCACTGGAAAAGTTAGAGAATGATGAAGCGAGGGTGAATTGGTAATATTTCTTTGTTTGACAAAATGGGCACTGGATAAATGAGTACATTTCGTATGCAATCAAATAGAAAACCGATTACCTTTGTATACAATCAAATGGCTTGCCATTAGAGAGAAAGATGAGAATGGAGGGAGAAAAAGAAAGGGAAAGAAAGAGGTAAAGCATTTGAAACGCATAATTAATTGGAAGCATTGCGTTTTCAGCCCAAGAAGAGCCAGAATTACGTTTTTGGGTGAGTCAGTACACACTACACACCATTTTGTACTAATTTTACTCATATATATATTTTAAATTGATATACCATTCCTTATGAGTTATGATAATATATATTAACTTTTTTCTAATATTGTTATGTAGATTGACTTACCTGAAGTATATGAATCTGAACTACATTTATTTTTTTCTTTTCTTATTTTTCTTGCATTTTCATTAATTTTTATACAAGATAGTCATTAATTGTTTATAAATCAGGAAATATAATGTTTTTTATTTTTATTTCTTCAAAATGTCTTTTTTGTTTATCCTCATTTTTTTTTTATGAAAATTAACAAATAAAATTACCAAAAAGTATGAATTGGTTCTTCTATTAATTGTATCAAATAAAGATCAAATTGCATTCAAGTGTTGTTTTTTTATCGAAATTTTTAATACGGTGGCTCATACGTTCCTACACATTTTTTCCGAAAAAACTCGGCTAGTCTGGCCTCGAACTTGGGATATCTCCTTTATTCGAGTGTGGCTTTGACCACTTGCACTAGCATATGTTGGCTTGTTGATACATGTTCAGATCAGTTTTGGATTAAAATCAGGTTAAGATGATATCTAACAAATAATTATCCACTGTAAATAGGATTAGTTCTATTCTCCTCGAGTAGTGATCATTTTGTAATGCTAAAACTTTATTTCTCTAATCTAATCATTGAATGAGAGGTTTTATAAACCCTCCTCAATTCATTCAAAAAAAATCTAACAAATAGTTATTCTCTGTTTTTCGTGTTTCAGGTGAACCGCTTCATATTGTTTGGCTTTCAGATCGCTCGGGCGGATCTTCGGATCAGAATTGCGACCTCTATCTATCATTTTTTAATAATATAAGATTTTATATTTTCGTTCAGGGTATTATATGCGTGATTTGAATAGATCCAAACTATCTGAAAGGTTATGTGTCAAGATATTTTAATTTTAAATTCTAATAATTGACATAAGAAAGAGGGTAATTAGTGGAAGTCATGTAAGGACCAATTAAACTTCTTTATGCTAATATTTGAAGATATATTTTAATATTTATTTATGCAAATTAAACTTAGTCCAATGCTAATCATTAATTCTTTTTTTGTAAGAATTAATATTTTTTTAACCTTTGCCTACTAAAATGCTTAATTTAAGTAAAATAAAAAGGTTTGGTTACAACGTGGCTTCCTTTGTGAATTGTGATAGAAGGATTCAAGGGCATAGCAACTAAATAATACTTTAAAGAAAGCAAAAAGTGGTAATTTCTCTGCCTGCCGCTCAAGAAGTCGCGAGTTCGAACCCCGCGCCCTCCAATATTTTATAATTAAAAAAAAAGAAATATTCTTAAGCAAAAAGGAAATTACATGCATGTCTGTTTGATCAAAGTTGTTCGAATTAAGAAACATGATATATATTCCAACTGGTGCGGTGGTTCTAAGAAGTCATTCTTGATAATCACCCTCCAAATATAGAGACACAACAATCTACATATATGTTTTAATATAAACTGTATATTATTTTACAAAAGCTATATAGTGCCTTATTTATGCATATTTAATGTTTTTATAGGGACTACAAATCAGTGTATACATACTCTAAAATAGTTTATAGATTTATAAGAAAACATTAATTAGATATTGCAAAAATATTATATAGATATAATAAAAATATATTTTTTTATAAAATTAATACATAGCAATTGTAAAAGTAGTATATTAATATAAAATAATATATAGTAATAATAGTATAAAATATGATGTACTAACATTGTAAAACAATAAATATATTACTGATAAATGATGTATTGATTATAGAATGCTATAGCTATATTTGCTCGTTTGAAAGCTAGACAACAAAATTGAAATCTCAGAAAAACTAGATTGCAAAATGAATGAAAGAATTCTCAATTAAACTCAGCAAAACTAGATTGTACAAAATAGATTTTCAACTTGCATATCCTTTACTCAGACTATAGATTCATCACAGTGAAAAAGACAAATTACAAATAGAGTAAGATTTGGTGGTTGAACATGTACTCAATAGAATGATATATTTGACTTAAAAATTGCTAACTCCTAACAAAATGGATCTTAAAAGACAAAACTTTAGGCAGATATAGTGATCAACAGGACCGATTGAGGGGGGGAAAATTTAAGTTACAGAACAGAATTCAACAATTTTAATTTTTTAACTAACAGATTCAGATTCAGGTATCTTTGAAAAAATAAAAGGCACCTAAATAGAAGCAGGAAAATTGTAGAAAAGTTCTCAAAGAAAGATCAACTAATATAGAACAAGTACAACTAATTTAATAATTTGTTTCAAAACTAGATATTTTATAAAGGAATTTCCTGTAGTGATATCACGACAGTATATAGAGACAATAAAAAATATATAAATTTAAAACAAACAGTATATAGAAAACAATATATAAGTTAAAAATAAAAATAATATATACGTGAAAAATGAAAACAATATATAAATAGTTTTATTTTGGTTTCTATTTATACCTTTGTATTTACAACAATATACCTTAGATTATAAACATTATATCTTTATATATCCCAACAATATAACTTACATTCTAAACATTATATCTTTATTATATTCACCGCAATATACCTTATACTCTAAACAAGAAAAAATGAATGCTAAAATAGTTGAATATAGAAGTCTCATCAAACTGGAGGATGAGACTAATAAAAATATCTCTCCGCCAAAAGAGACAATATACATTTATATCACAACAATATACCTTATATTCTAAACAATATACTTTTATATTACTAATAATATACCTTATATGAGAAATTCTCTGGGACTCATAAAGAGCTACTAAACAAAATAATTAGAGATTAAATTTCGTGGGAGTTATTTTGGACCTTCTAATATTATCAGCAAGATATAGGAACTCGGGAGTGCATAAAATCGGAAGCTCCGAAAGATTTCAAATGACTCCCAATTTTTGGACATGTGGCGGCTTCTTTTTAGACGGGAGCCAGGAAGCCATAAGTTGTGGTAGGTAATTAGTCGGTCCATTTATAAAAATTCAAGAAATGTACTAATAGGCCCAAACAGAGTAATTAAACCATTTGAACAAAAAAAATAATTTTGGCCCAAAAATGGTTTTATGCTGCTTATAGAAATTAATTAGAACCCATCAAAAATCCATTTGAATTTGTATATTAGAACCACAAAAATGCGGGTTTCAGTTATGCCATTTAATTTAGACATACCTAACTACATTTTCGTGAAATGTGTTTGTCAAACTCCATTATATTTTGTATTCTAAATTGGGGAAATCAAAATGAATCAAATCAATGATTTGGTATATTATTTTTATGATTCAGGATTAGAAGAGGATAATGAACGAGAGAAGGGCAACCAGTTAGGCAGTTATGGCAACACAAAGGTAGTTAAATAAGATGATATGTTTGGTAAACTCTCATCCACAACGATCAGTGGCGGAGCTTATCTGAATCCGCATCCTTCAAGATAGGTGCCCTTTAATGATCGCTCTTGTCTGAATCCGCATCCTAAGCCTAGCCGCTCTCTTCCCTTTAGAAGGTGTGCATGAAGGCATATTTTTATTCCCTGGTTTCGAAGAAGCTGGGAACAAAAAAAGAAAATAGCTTGCAATACACTTTTTCCCATTTTCTCTCTTTATATCATTTCTACTCATCAATATAACTTTTTAATGCATTATTTTACTGTCTTTATTATTTTTGAGTTTCTAATATAACAATTCTAAGTGCTTAAATATACTTTTTTTGCCAATATATTTTATTTTTGAGTCACAATATAATGTTGGAGTAAGATAATATAGATGGGAAAAATTTCATGAATATTTTCTCTATTGCTTCGCTGTCAGGATCAAGGAGTCAGAATATGCTTTGGAAATCAATAAAGAAAAATAAATGTGCCCCTTCTAGCTTGGAAAAAGAATATTTTCCTTTCTTTCTTAGTGTTGTTAGGAATATGCTTGGAATATGTGGTATCAATTGACAGAATTTCTCACTAAGATTCTTTATAAATGCAGACTGAAATTAAAAATCAACAAAGTTCTAACAAGGAAAAACTTGTTCTTATTTGGGCTCTTCTCTCCTGCATCTTCAAGCTTTTGTGTTGTTCTAACGACATGGCACCATTCCTATCAAAAATATTAATGTAGTACCGGTTGAGTTTCGATCAATTAAGGAGAGCATCAAGCATGGCGCCAATTGATACTGATGGACAAGGTGGCCAAGCTAGACCGGTATGTAAGACCATGGTTTTTATATGTCAATTCCATGATCTTTACTTCTGAAGGATCGATAGTACAATTTTAACAACCAATTTTGGTATTAATTGTTGGTATATGATTGATTTGTTCTAAATTGTTGAAATACAAAGATTTTTATCGAGTCAATATTGTTTCTTTTCTTTACTACTTTTGTCTTCAGTTCTTTTGCTACATGGAGAATTTGGTTCATGCAATATGTGACACATCATTTTTGGGCTAAAAAGTATTTAATTTGTAGATTTTATTGCTATCTTTAAATTTGATAGTGTTGAAACCAAGCTATGAATATATCTTTATAAATAAGGAAAGTTGATTTTGATTTCTGAAGTGTAGAACTGAAGTTCAAATTATAATATTAACTCGTTGATTGACAACCTAATTATTTGGGCTCCACTTGCTTATTTATTTAGCTTGCAATTACTCAGCACCAGAAAGGAACAGTTCAAAAAAAAAAAGAGAACAAATAACTGTTAATAACTGTACTAATACCATTTGAATAAAGGCACTTTTATTATTTGAAATCCTCTAGTTTCATATTTAATCTTTCCAACAATCATATTCTTGGAATTCTCTAGATAAGACTACAACCTATATATGTTTTTGTATCAATTTGATTTCAATATAGATTTGCAAATTAGCTAGCAAGGTCAACCCTTATTTTTTATCAACCGCCCATCTGTATTATTTCTCAAAGAAAATAAGAAGATGATTTGGACTTGTGAATTAATCTCATTTTAAATTGAAGTGTCAATATCCTGATCAAAACATAAACTATTTCTAATAGAATAGTCATTGTTTTTTGTGTTTGAATTAATAGATGACATGGCAAATGATATGAGGACAATATAATAAGCTAGTAAGAAAAACTTGATCCTTATCAATTAGATGTAGAAATTTACAAGTTTCAAAATTTATCAAAAATAAGTTTCAGTTACTAGAAGAAAATTGTTTCTTCTGAGAACTGGATGATTTTGTGTGCGCCAATAATCAAAAACATTTACAAAAAAATCATAAAAATTAAGTAAAATGTCCATAATTTACCCATCTTAATTACACTTTTCCCTTAAAACAGGAAATCGAATTTTCATCTATTATTAAGATATTGCGTATAGCTTTAGGAAGTGTTCTTTCAGTCGACTTGGATTCAAATTAGCCGAACTGAAGAAGACAAACCAAACCGACCAAAATTTGATCCAAATTAAAACCAAGCAAAATAAATCAAATTTTAAATTGATTAATCCGATTAAACCGAACAAAAAGAATTTGATAATTTAAATTAAAAATACTCATGAATAATTATAGTTATTATAAATATTAGAGATATAATTAAAACAATTAACTACTTTATCGGCTCATTCGGTTTACTCAGCCAGTTCAGTTTATACGGTTTGGCATAATGAACATCCAACCGAAAACCAAATAACACCAATTTTCAAAAAGAATTGAACCGAATAAACCAGACAACCGAACTAAAAACCGAAAACAAATAGCACAATTTTCCAAACAGAACTGAACTAAATAAACCAGACACCAAATCAAATTATTTTGTTTGGTTATCAAATAAATCTGAACAAATGAAAATTAGGACAATGGGCGTTGTGTCAATATCTAAAACTATTCACAAGGAAAAATTTGGAGTCATCTCCAATAAAAAAAGATAGGATAAGTATTTTAAGGGCTCAATTCAATGGATCATAAAAGTAAGACAATATTTCGTGAAAGAAAAATAAAGACAATGTTGTACTATTTTAGTTTGCAGAAAAAGAAATTCAAGTATCAGAACTGTATAGAGATAATATGTATGACATAATCCGAGATTTAATCTATGACATGTATCCCCTCAAAGGAAAAAAAAACACAAAAAGATAATAACAAAAAATAAATAAATAAAATAAAAAACTCACATTTTACATAGTCTAAATGGACTCTTCCAGAGCAGACGTTATTTCAGCGCACTTAAAAATCAAATTTCACTTCCAAAAGAGGGGACTTATATAAAAAGGCACAAAAGTTCTGGTGCTTCAAAACCCAATTCCAAACCATCCTTTCAAGGAAGAAAAAAGAACAGAAAGCAAGAAGAATGGCTATCTCATCATTGTATGTAGCTTTCATTGGTCTCATTGCAGTAGTAGCTGGTATCATCCTAGTCCTGTATGGTTTCTATCTTTTAGTCCGATATCTCGATCGATCAAACAATTCTGAATCAGGCAATGCAGTAATATCATCATCTATCGCCAGCTCAGCACCCACTACATCGAGATATGCGCTAGACCCAAATATACTCGCATCTTTACCGGTCTTCTTCTTCGCATCCTCTTCATTTAGCAGTGATGAGATTAGAGATTGTGCTGTTTGTTTAGGGGAATTCACAAACGGAGAGAAGGGGATTTTGCTTCCAAAATGTGGGCATACATTTCATGAGGAGTGCATCGGTTCATGGTTTAAACTCCAATCCACCTGCCCGACTTGCCGTTCTTCCGTTGGATCAAAATCACCAAAGTTGGGTTGATAATTTGGGTTTAGGGAAACAAATTAGATCCTAAAGGATTATGTATATTCATTATTTTCTTTTTCTTTCTGTTGATGAATTTACTACGAACCCGATGAATCACGTCGGAAATTTCAGGATTAACTCAGTAGTGTTGAACTGCTGGAATCAGATCGACCATATTGGTATATAACTCTTTTTTGTAAATGATTTTATAGGATCATGTATATTGAAACATGGTGTCTATTTAACTGGATTAACCGGGTGCCAATTTTAAGATTGGTACCAATTTCTATGTGCTTTTTTTGTTTCTTTCTTATCTTTCCATCTCTCTGAATATTTTTCCATGGTACTTTTTCTTCTTCTTCTTCAGTGGTTTGTACTGAGAAGTTTTTAGTCAAGACAATTCCTGCGTTGAATTCTAAAGCGTACGTACCTCAATTTAACTAAAATACATGACACAGTTTAGATTCAAATTCAATCAACAAGGAAAAGCCGTTGTGAAGAAATTTTTTGACCGTTGAAAACTTGAAATCCAGAGTAAATATTGGAAAAATATTGAAATAAATAAGACCATTTTGTCTCCATCATTATGTGGATAATTGGGAAAAGAGGCTTAAATTCACTGCATAATTTCCACACAAAGACCAGATAACATGAAGAATATATGCAATTTTTGTTCAACCATTAAGTATCTCGAAGGCCTTTTTTGGCCCACGGGGATTTTAACAAGAGCCGTCTAAATCAACCCAACTTACTCGTAATCAGCAAGTAACAGTCCTACTAAAATAAATAGAATTAAAATGCTAAATAAAATAGGGAAACTGATAGTCATCTCTTGATATCGCAAGCTCCAAAAATAACTCCAACCTGGGTAAAGAAATAAAGAGAAATTTGAAAAAAAAAAAAAAGCCTCTACATTATACCCAATTTGCAAAAAAGCTTCTGCATTATTGGAAATTAAAAAAAAACTTTTACATTATTGCCTAAATTGCAATAAAATTTATGCCGTTAGTTTGGAGTTAACACTGTTAGTTTTATACTTAAAATTCATAATTTTTGCTTATTTTTCTTCTAGCCTCGATTAACTTCTTGAGCATTATTTATTTCTAAGTCAATTGCTTTTTTCTTCTAGCCTCTATTGTCAGGGCAACAACTTAGGAGCTGATATATAACAACTTGGATTTGGTCAATCAAATTGGTCCATTCAAACATATATTTCGAGCAACATCTGGAGGCTCAAAATAACATGGCTGGGACAACCAAAATGTAGGAGCCAGAGAAGGCCCTATGTTAGGTCGGATGCATGCTGCAAAAACTAGCACGGGGCCTCAACAAAAGAGGCCTCAACAAAAGATAAGCAAGTCAAAACAAAACAATAAAAGCTCAACATAAATAAGCAAGTCAAAAGAGAGAAACTGAAAGCTTTATTGTGACAAGTGCATTCCAGCTGCATACATACATGGCAACAACAAACAATAGCATGCATAGAGAGGGACAAAGTGCGTTTATGAAAAGCACAATCCGACGAGGGTCAACAGGCGGTCAAGCATTTAATCTTCTACTGCCTCCGTGTCACCATCTTATTTACTTTCCGGCAACGGTCGTCCTTATAGCCTAGACATTGTGTAGTTTAAACTATGTGACACTTTGTGCCCATTCGGTAGGGACGAAATAGAGCGGCTTCATGGAATAAAGTAGAATTTTATTCCGCCAAACATGGTTTGAAAAACATGGAATAAAATTTATTAAAAGATGAAAAAGTAAAGTACAATAAACCTGATTCTTTCTCTTTTTCTCTTTCTTTTTTTAAAATAAAAATATTAATTTATTTTACTATTTTTTTATTTCACTACATCTTGCCGGGCACGCTTGGAATAAAATAGAATAGTCAAGTATTCCATATTTCCCAATTTCACTATTCCATGTATTGCCGAGCAAGTCATATGTTTTTTCTAAGAAGAAAAAACTTTAATGTTACAATTTTCTTTTTTTTGTTACCAATGATTTTTTTTAAGTCAATGGAATTTAAATTTCATATATAATATAATTGTCTAGCAAGCGATCTAATGTTTGAAATAAGTATATTTATTAAATTATATAAATATTAATATATTTAAATGTGTCATGTAACTTAAGTGTATATTTATAAATAGCGCAAACAATATCTAGTTTACTTTTCTTTATTTTCTTTTCTAAAGTAAAATATAAATTTTCTAATATTTTTTGTATTGAATAGAGAGAATCTTTTATTCTAACGGGACTCGAATGCATAATCTTAGGTTTATTTTGCTTTGCACTTGAATCCTTTTTTTTTTTTTTGAAGAATATGAGTGTTTAAAGTAAAAAATATGATCAAAAGAAAGAAATAGCTTTTATTATCTTTCACTACCTAAATATTACTTGTTATAATCCCAATTATTCAAATTCCTAATATCCAAGTTATAAACCTACATAAATTATTCAAATATCATCTGATCAATTCTCAGCACAAAACTATGTCTATAAACCCTTTAAATTATTACTCTTAAAAGCATAAAGATTGTGCCATAAAAGATCTTGAATCCTACAATACATCACAAATTCCGGCTTCTTTAGAAACCTCCCTCTGACCCCTTCTGCCCTTTCTTATGTAACCTACTAAAATTCTATTGTCTCACACCAACTAAAGCCATGCATGCTCCATATCTCTTGAATCGCTTTATCTATCTTATTTTACGAAATAAATAATAAACGTGCATGCATATATACATATACATATAATATATATTCATATAATTAAAAATACAAATGCATATTTATATACTATATGCATACACATCGCTCATGTTGCGGAAACTTACTATCTTCTTATCATGTGTGGACATGAATAGTATGAATCCAACCCGTTAACTCCTTTAACCTATCCGCTCACTGTCCAAGCCTTTATAAATCTCCAAACTCTCATTTTGAACTTCAAATAGGAAAAAAATGGGGAACACAAAATTTCTCTTGTTAGCTTTCTCTCTTCTACCTTCTCTTATACTGCTCACTAGTGCAACAAGAACGGTCTATATTGTAAGAGTAGACAATGATCTGAAACCCTCTATATTCCCTAATATGGAAGCATGGTACACCTCCACTCTCCACTCCCTCTCAACTCTTTCCCCTAAAACCCTAGATCCAAACCTTAATTATGAACCACTTGAAAACACGAAGATTCTCCATGTGTATCGCACTGTCTTTCACGGCTTCTCCACTAGCCTAACTCTAACCGAGGCAAAAACCCTGAAAACCCTACCTGGCGTCCTTTCTGTAATCCCTGATAAACCTCGTCAACTCCACACAACTCGTACGCCCCAGTTCCTCGGTCTCGTATCAAGCCAGAAAAACAAGCCGAATAATCTAATTTCATCTTCCAATGCTGGTGAGGGCGTAATTATAGCAGTACTTGACACAGGCATAAACCCTAATCACCGAAGCTTTTCTAATGCCAATTTACGAAAACCACCTACAAAGTGGAAGGGGGTATGTCAGGCCGGGCCCAATTTTCCCTCCACGTCATGCAATAACAAACTCGTAGGGGCCCAGTTCTTTCCTTCAGGGTTTATTGCATCCAAAAGTGTAAACGGGTCTTCCAATGATGTTCTCTCGCCGTATGATTCTAATGGGCATGGAACCCACACAACATCGACTGCGTCTGGTGGAGCCATATCAGGCGCATCGTTCTTTGGTTTTGCACAAGGTGTTGCGACCGGAATAGCCCCTCGAGCTCATGTTGCAGCATACAAGGTAGTGACAAATACATATGCATACTACTTTAGATATATCAAAATTCTATTTCTGGTTTTAAGTTGGAGGAATGTATATATGGTCGCTTGCACTGAATACAAAATTTTATCAAATAAATGCAAGTTTGAGGAAGGTGGATTTCTAGTCTAGTGATTGAGTATCTTGATTAAGATATTAGATATTGGGGGTTCAAATACAACATACATCAATTAGAGTGGAATATTTTCTCCTTATTTCTTTACAAAATATTTCTCATTTGGGAACTTAAAAAAAAAAAAAAAAACATTGCATGTTTGAGAAAATTATAACAATTGGTGTTAGTAACTGTATACATTATTTTTCAATTTCTGATTACAACTTTTATAACCTAGACAAAGTTAACACAATACATTACTAATTAGCATTATGAGTTTCTACTAAGCATATATAATCTGCTTTCTCCTAGATATATAGTATAGATACCAAAATTTATTTCTGATTTCGTTATGAGGGTTGTGTTTCGTATACATATATATGCTTATTTAATATTTTTTTTTTTTTTGAGACTCGAACTCATGACCTATGAGTTGTTTCAATATTACGGGATGTACAAAATTTGACAACTAAGACAATTTATCATTATACATATATACCATACTGAATAATTAATCGTATTCTTATTTATTATTTTGCGAAAAAGAACTAGTAACTCTACGAACTAAGCATCTTAAAGTTTTTACAAAAAATAGAATAACAATTAATTTCTTCATTTTAGGTTTGCTGGTCTTCTGGCTGCTTCGAGTCTGACATCTTAGCTGCATTTGACCGTGCTGTTGAGGATGGAGCTGACATAATCTCCCTTTCAGTAGGGGGCGGGCCTGCCCCGTACCACATGGACCCAATTGCAATTGGGGCTTTTTCAGCCTCCGCCATTCACAAAGTCCTCATTTCCGCCTCCTCTGGGAATGACGGACCAGGTGACATGACAGCAACAAATATCGCTCCTTGGATCACCACGGTTGGTGCAAGTACAATTGATCGCAGTTTCCCTGCTGACATTTGTCTGGGGGATGGGACGACACTGTCTGGTGTATCCCTTTATAACACGAAAGAAATTTCCCGAAATCAACAATTTCCTTTAGTATATGCCGGAAACCTCTCTTCCCCTCGCCTTGGTTTCCGTTCTACCGCACCATTCTGTATGCGCGGATCTCTCGATCCTGAGGCCACACGTGGAAAGGTTGTTTTATGTGAGCGAGGAGTTGTGCCTCGTGTTGAGAAGGGATTGGCTGTGAAGGAAGCAGGTGGACTCGGTATAATTATTGCGAACCAATTTCTAGATGGCGAGGGAGTTGTGCCTGACGCGCATTTGATCCCTGCAGTTGAGATTGGGTATTCAGCAGGAAACTTTATACATGCGTACATACGTAACACAACATCACCAAAGGTCAGCCTGTCTTTTCATGGAACCCAACTAGGTATCAAGCCTGCGCCTATCGTCGCCTCTTTCTCAGGACGTGGCCCTAGTGCGCAATCTCAATATATAATCAAGCCAGACCTAGTAGCACCAGGTGTTGGTATCCTGGCTGCATGGACGAGCAGCGCGAGCCCCACGGATTTAGTATCTGATAAGCGTCGTACCGAATTTAACATTCTCTCTGGAACGTCCATGGCATGCCCACATGTGTCAGGAGTGGCCACATTGATCAAAGCCGCTCATCCCGATTGGTCACCTGCAGCGATACGATCAGCTATGATGACGACAGCATACGTGAGAGACAGCCTTGGTGGAGAACTAACTGATGAGAGTTCAGGTAATCGATCTGTAGAATGGGCCCATGGGTCGGGCCACGTGGACCCTGAGAAAGCAAATGATCCTGGCCTGGTCTATGACTTATCAGCTGAAGACTATATTAATTTTTTGTGTAATTCCAATTATACTGATCTAGACATTCGAACAATAACGCGTAGCTCAGTGAATTGTTCGAGTAGGACCAGTATGCCTTGGGACTTAAACTACCCATCTATTATTGTAATGATGAATCAACCGAACAATACAACAGCAGTTTCAGGAAAACTAGATGTGATAGTTCGTCGGACATTAACAAGTGTTCAAGATGAAAAATCTACATATGCCGTTAGTGTCAAAGAACCAACCGGAGTAAAAATTGCGGTTGAGCCTGAAAAACTCGTATTCGGACGAAAAGGGGACAAACAACAATTCATAATTAGGGTTTCGGCCGATTTGATGAAATTGCAAGCTGGCGTGTCTCGAACAGAGTTCGGAGAGATGGCGTGGAATGATGGAAAGCATCAGGTCAGGAGTCCTTTAGGGTTTACATGGCATCAGCCTTACTAGGGTTTTTACGTAATGTGTGTGTAAAATGTATGCGTTTCTTTCTTTTTAATGGTAGGCTATAGTTTAGGGTCTGAAAGGACTGGTGTGTTGAAACAGAAAAAACAATGTTGAATATTTCTAAGTTTGGTCTTCTCACTAGTTTTATCTTTGTTGATACCTTCAAGTGCGTTTATAAAATGTTATATTTTTTAAGAAAAAATATCGTGTACCAATCATATCTTGGTCGACCCTGATATATGCATTGTGGGTTGCTTGTTGATTGCCATACATTCATTAATTGAATATTTAAGAAATAAGAATAATGATGCGTCCTTGAACCTCCTAATTGCTTAATAATCTATATTGATTATTGGTTAATCAATGGATTTCCCTTAAGCAAACAGAAGCCTGATAAGCCAGGGCCGAGGACTTTTCAATTGAACTGGACCATTTATTTCAGTATTTCCAAAACAAAAAGTATACAGCCTTGCCGATTCTTTTTATTTTTTTTCGGAGAGTAGAAAGAATATATATTTTAAAAGTATGAATGTTTCATTTTTATTGGTAATAGTCTAATATTTTTCCATCTTTATTGCTAACATTTTCATGAATGAATAATAAATATTATATACTTCCGTTCAATATTTCGTTTTCTTCGGATAATTATTTCATAATTTCATATTTTCCATGTTTCCTTCAATGATAATTTTATTGTTAATATTTACTGAAGACAGTGAACTCACTAATATTTATCGTAAAACAGAGAAATCGCATTTGATGCACAAGAATTATGCATGGTGTGCACAAAAAATAACAAGATGTACAAAATGATATATTATATAAGAGAACTATATATGAGAATGATATATTAAACGTGTTTTGAGGCAATAAGTTTTTTGAATATTCTTTATTATCTCTGGAAACCCTTACAAGAAAGAAACTCTAACCATCTAATCAATCATGTCAAATTATTGACATGACATACCAAGAAATTTGATATTATGGAAATCCTATCTCTCTACACTAAAAGCTCTGAGGAACTTGAATCCATGGAGCTTCGGCAAATCGGGCAAGTTGAGTGAGATTTGAACCAGACATCAACACAATCAGCATGAAAATTATGACCGCATTGCGGTAACCGACGCCCTTTCTCACCATCCTGCAATTCTGATATACATATGACACATTCTATTTTATCCTCCCCCAAAGATCGATAAACAAAAACAGGAAGCGTTTCTAGGGTTTTAGGACTTAACCCGAGATGACTACTAGGAGATCTGATAAGGCCAAAACTGATGCCAATTGTTGGTGCGGTACTTCTAGTTGCCGTGATAAGTCTAGTATTGGATATACGGCGAATGCAGAATACCAGGCAATAACTTGTTAGAAGAATGGCACAGAATGATGTTGCCATGAAAACAACGAGGGAGAGTTTGGAAGCTAAATAGTAGTTCATGGTGTTCAATGTATAGTTGGAATTTATTGTAAGTTTGAGCAAGAAGGTTTGAAACCAGTTGTTTTCATATGTGAAGATTGGGAGTTGCTTGAAGAGATGTACAGAGAATTTTGGTGTCTAATTAATTGCAAATTCTTAGTTATTTAATTTGAAGAAAACATTAATGGACAAGAAGGCTAGAGTGATTGCTTATTGCTTGGGTGTGTTGACCACATATTTTGAATAATTAACATAAATGTAGTATCAATGATAACCAACTCCAATAGATACAAGATTTGTGTCCAACTGGCTGTTAATGATTTTTCTGTGTAAAATTTTGTGCCCCACTTTTTTATTTCTAGTCAACAAGAATATAGGTGCAATTTCATTATTTGCATACTTTTTTTTTTCCTTGGGTTCTCATTTTTGTTTGGGCTTTCTGTTCAAGCTCCCATTACTAAGACTAGGCGCAATTTCATTATTTGAATAAAATAACATCATAAATAAGAAATACAAATATTAACTTAAATATATTATATTAATAAATATTACATTGATGAACTTACATATTTCATTGATAAATATTACATTGATAAACACATCTTCAAAAACAAATATTAATAAATATGAAAAATAAATATTACATTACACTGTCTAGTTTGAACTAAAGAGCGAGGAGATAAAAGAACAAAAAAATAAATAAATAAAAAGGTCATGTTTCTAATGCAGAAAGCTCAACCTCTTTCGTGCAAGGTCTATAAACCGCAAATGTACTATCACTAGAGAACGAACCAGGATTCAAGCAAGTTATTCCTGTGTATTTAAATGCTTTTTGCTCACTTCTATCCGCCAACACTATCTGTTAAAAATATTAAAAACAAAAAACTTAAAATCAAAATGTTAAAATGAATACCAATCTAAAATATTATCATATAAATAAATTACGGTATGAGGAGTAGGATATAAACGAAGGCAGTGATCATAGTTCCAGATAATGGGCTGTACAGTAAGAGGCAGTGGGCAAAGGTGACTTTGATGCGTTATAGTTGCAACTAACTGTTAAATAAATAAACAAAGATTATAAATCATGTATTTCTTCACAATTAATGCATTTAAAATTAGAAAAAAATAATTAATAATGAGACTAACATGCTCAAATGGGTCACTGGTTTCTTCTGAAGTGGGCGGTACAAGACATGACCTGCGCATTCTATAAAGCAAATCTTGCCTGAAGAATACTATTTCTTGCGTGTAATATTTTATTCTGACAAAAAGGTCACATAAATAAATAATCAGTCAAAATTATATATATATATATATATATATTGGTTGGAATAATATCATGAAAAATAGATTGTACCTGCAAGGGTTAGTGGAAAAGATTGCATTAGGTACAAGATTTTGTAACTCTTCAGTGAGATATTTGGGTAGAGCGGGCCTTGGTAAGACCTTTGACGGGCCTGAAATCAAAATTGTTGTATCATTCATTAAATATATTATTGTAAAAATGAAATAAACAAAAATGAGGACATAATTAAAGATGTATATATATAATAGAGTACCAGCATCATCAGGGCCTGGAATAAATAAAAACCGACTGTGCTCCTTTATTCTTGACCGAGCCTCAATCATTTCTCCAAGTTTCTTGAATTGCATTCTGTAAAAACATAATCCTTCCAAATAAATCACTATTTTTTTCCATGATTAATCTTTTTGGGTCCCTAGAGTTCCTATGTATCATCATGAAAAAAAACTGTTCTGTTTCCTAAAACCTAATTATGGAATATCCAGAGCAAGTTTTGGCATAGAGCAATAATTATTGAAATAATGAATATTAAGTATCATATTGCATGTGATCGTTTAACCTTGGGGGACCAAAGCAGGAAATATGTCAAAACTCAAAACTCTAGGAACTATTTAAGTAACATGAGAGGATCAAATTGAAAATAAAAAGTGCAAGTTACTTGCTGGTACCTTAAATCAGAGAAAGAATGAAAGGATAAATTGCAGGGTCTAGAGCAGAAATTTCCCATAAGAACAAATAAAGAAGGCACCACTTCTACACTCTCATACCCATCCAATACCACTTCTAGCTTTTCCATTGTCTTCATTAAAAGCGAAAAATAAATAAGAATTTTGCTAATAAAGTTTAGTGAAATTGAAGCTTAAATGGAGAATTGAGGGTAATTTTGTAAGTTTACCTCTTCATTGTCTAACCAAACATCAGAAAGGATTACAAACATGTCATTGACCGCCCTCTCTTCTAATTCTGATAATCTGACCTGTTAATTCAAACTCGATCTTAAATAAATAAATAAAAAGAGCTGAAAGATCTGATGATTGAAGGTAAAGAAAAAAAGGAAATTATAAGGGATTTCATAAAATTAATCTTAAAAAAAATAAGAGGTTTTAGAAATTAACTGTTTCTTCAGGTGAAATTGTACCGGCACCGAAAAAATCAAGCCCCCTTAGTAGTGAAAGAGAGGTTTCTCTGTCCTCTATAGGTGGGAATCCACATGTATTCACCTGTTAAACAGAATTAAAATGTGAAATAATATTTAGAAAATCCAAATGAAAATAAAAAAATTGTATAGATAAATACCTGGAAAATCCCGTTTGGTTGCAGCTCGCCCTCAGCTACAATTACAGTGTTCTCAGCAAAGAAACCTGATGTGATTTTGTGTTTTATATTAAGGAAAATAAAAATAATGTCACTGCCTTAATTGTACGTTCAGCTTTAATTAAAGGCACAAATTCTTATGTACCCCTAAAATTCTCAAATCACACATACCCCTAAAATTCTCAAATTTTCACACTTATCCCTAAAATTCTCAAATTTTCACGCGTACCCCTGCAAAGTGGGAAATATCATGGATACCCATACAAACTATTGGAAATATCATGGATACCCGTACAAACTCTTGGAAAACTTTCATGGATACCCATACAAATCATGGAAACCCATACAAACTTTTGGAAATATCATGGATACCCATACAAACTAACAAAAAATTTGAGGTTTTGCGAGGGTACACATGAAATTGGCCCTAGAAAGAGAAAGAAAAATGATAAAGGTAAAAAGGATATTGTGTTGGTTAAGTCGATTGGAACAGCAGCAGTCAAATCCTCCAAGTAAAACTGTCTTTCTTCGAGCTGGGAAATAACCCCCATTATCCATCTCCTCCCTTTGCACCCAATCAACGATTGTATTGCCGTTATCTGACAAAATTAAAATAATACGGGATAAATGCACGTTAGTCCCTGTAATTTAATTGGTTACATTTTTGGTCCTTATAGTTAGAAATTGTGCACGTTTAGTCGTTTAACGGAAGTAGTTAACACTGTTAATTTTTTTATGTTGTGATCATTTTATTTACCGCTTTAAATGATATTAAAATACAATAATTTTTTCAAATTTAAAAATAAAAAAATATTTGTATTTATTATTATTTTTGTAGAATTATTTTCTTTGTAAAAATAAGAAATACATTTTTCGTTAAAAATTGAAAGGGCAAAATAGTCATTTATTTATAAATTTTAACAGTGTTAGTTATTTCCGTTAAGTGAGGGACTAAACATGCATAATTTCTAAAGTACAACGACCATAAAGTTGACGTGCAACTATTTAAAGAAATATTCGGTACAAATTAAAATTAATAAAGAAAAACAAATATTAGGTACCTCACAATTCTCGTCTTCTAAAGACTCAGTAGCAAATGCAGGTCTGGAGAAGTACTTATCACGTGATAATCTCTGAAGCAATAATTGATATCTGTCTCTATATAATGAAGCCTTATTTTGAGCTTCTCCATGGATCGGTAATCTCCCAGTATGCCTAATAAGCCAAAATATTCACAAATATTGTTAAGGAAAAGAAATCCTTCTTTTTGATTAACATGTTTAAGGGTTGTATACCTCTAGTGTAAGGGTCAAGAACAGTTCTAAACTAGCAAACCTTTTAAAAAATAAACTAGTTTAAGAAAAAGGCAGAATTTCACTATTACCCTTAGAAAACCGCAAAATATCACGTATAACCCTTCAAACATGAAATATAATGGAAATCCCTATAAAACATGACAAATATCCTCAATACCCTCTTTAAAAATAGACTACTTTAAAGAACTAGGTACAGAAAAAAGCTAGCAAAGACAAAACACAAGCTCAAAGAGAAAGAAAGGAAGAACAAACAAATAAATTTTGCGAGACAGGGGCTTACTCGTAAAAAACATTTTTGATGGGGTCATAATGAAACTTGGGTACCACAAAAGCATCAATGACACGAAGAGCGGTACGGCTGCTGCCAGCTGGCACGGCGGGGTCCACTGCAGCTTGAGCGTCCAATAGGACGCTCACGACTCGCTGCACAGCCTCCTTGTCCAAAATTGAAGATTCCGCTTCACGTTCACAAATAAAATGACATAAAAAAATGGGTAAATTGAGAAAAATTGACAGAAGATAGGATGAATTAAGGGCGAACCAAGGTTAAATTGAGGATTAATTGCACAATTGAAGGTTACTGAGTTCTGTTAGTAAAAAAAAAAAGATGGTTAATTTCTGTTTATTTTCCCACTAGGCCAATTAATATCTCAGTCCCTGTGTGATATTCTTATCTCTGTATGAATATTTGCAACCATGAATTTATATCATCGAAAAGAAAGGTCATTTCTTTCCCTATAAGAAAAGCGTCCACAGAAGAGGAAAAAGGATAAATTGAGAAAAAATTACATGATCCTTTGTCGATTTCATCAATTAGAATATCAAGGGCCTCGTCCTCTTCATCGGGAAAGCGGGATAGGAACGAAAGAACCTCATCCAAGGCGCCGACTTTTAAGGTGAAGCCTCTCATCTTGAACTTCCTCTGCACTTTCTTCTTCATGCCCGAGTCTGCTCCCATGACTGCTCAAACAAAAACAACTAAAAAGAGAATGAATTTCTACTTAGAATTGATGTAATTTGAGTAAGATTTGATGCTGTTTTCGTTAAATACGAGAATAATGATCAGTATATCAGTATTTCAGTCCGAATTTAAATTGCAAAGAGAGAAACACGTTTCGCGACTAAATTACAACACCATTACAATTCCAAAACCAAGGTCACAAATAATTGAAAAAAATGGACAGAAAAATGAGTCAAAACCTCTGGGAAAGACAAGAAGCTAACCTGAAACTGAGCTTTCGGGCGAGGATGGAGCAGCTACGGAGGCAGAGGCCAAGCAGCCTCTTCAAATCTTCTTCTTCTTCTGAGCTTCAAATCTTCTATTCAGATCTGAGGTGATGGCACAGTGAGAAGAACTCGGTTTGAGGGAAGGGGGAAAAAATCGGAATTTCGCGGGAATTTAAGCGGGAAAAATAGATCGGGTCGCTCCAGCACCGCTCGACTTCGACTTACTTTAGTGGGGGAAAAAGAGAGTCGCGCCGATCAGGATGGATATTTCCCCCAATCGTACATAAACATAATCGAAACTTCAGTGGTATTTTTATTTGGGCTTTTGTTTCCTTTGGGCATTTTTCTGATTTTGTTTGAGAAAGTATGTTAATACTAAACTGCGGTTTGAACATGTTATATATATTAAGAAAAACGTATAATGATGGGCTCATGTCTACGTTGTTTTTCACATTGGAGTGCGGACCGCTGACTAATATTAATATTTTTTTTACATAATTTTATAATTTTGTATATATTATTATTTTTTAATGGATAGTTTATGCTGTACTTTTTTGTAATTTTATATTTCAATATATATATTTTTTTTAATAATTAACATTTTCAAATTGAGGTTTTACGTTGTTAAAGCCCATTAAAATCCAGCCCATAAAATGCAGTAACAATTCATGTGCCTCTCTGTGGGCTTTTTGGGTCCATGCCACTTTCGACCGTTGAAATGAAATGCAAAATATATTTATTAACATTAGAAAGTTGCAGATGTACTTAAACATTTTCTACATTTCACAAATTCCTTTCAACAGTCTAATAGAGGCTAAAATGGTAATTTGATGCAATAGTTAGGTTTAACAATCTTAAAAAAAAAAACAGTTAGGTTTAACAGAAAAAGGCATGTATGTTCTCTCAATGCCAAATGAGCCAAGACAAAACAGAGTGACTTAAAAGGGTGCTCAAAACAATATTGTTCCGCTATTAAAAAAAAAAAAACAATATTATTCTTGAAACCCACCAAAATCTTCAGCAACAAAACTACAGAAACAGAGTAACATGTCATTAACTAAAATAAAATAAAAATGTTTATTATTAACAACATAGTACCTATGTCTATGTTAAATCAAAATTGAGAAAGAAGTGTACGATAACATATAAAGATGCCTGAAACATTAAATATTAACAAATATACTAATTTTTAGTTTTACGGTTGTCACACTTTATAAACTAGAGATGTAACTCGGGGCTAGGCCATGTGTTCTGTTATTCAAGACTATCAAGTATCAACAATTAATGATCATAACATCAAATAATTATAACAAAAATCTTCTAAATCATTAACTATTATTTTCCCTCTCACACGAGAGATCAGATCAGCTGGACGCTGCTCAAGCTCTCTCAACCGAGTGTTAGTCATAGAGAGCTCAATATTTATCTTATATTGTTTTACGGCCTTCATATGGTGTACTGTGCACAATTTTAATTATTTACTTTTTTGTGCCCTTCAGTTTGCATGATATTTATTTTATTTTATTTATTTCCTTTTTTTGTGCCCTTGAGTTTGCATGATATTTATCTTATATTGTTTTACACAACATAAAGCTATTACAATCATTTTTTAACATAACGAGTAATTTTTCACTTTCACCTAAACTCTCAGAAAAAAAAAAATGTTGAATTACATAAAACCATAGCGAGTGCACAAAATGAAATTCATTATAGAAAAGGGAGTTCAATTACATTGGTAGCGAGTGGAAACATTATATAGTGTATTTATTTCATATATCTTTTGTGAGTATCTCAAAATCACACACGTTGAAATTCACACAACAAGTTCAACTTAGTGATAACACATGTCCTCTTTAAGTATTTTTTTGTTAGTTAGGCCCAAGTTGTACCCACAATACAACCTTAAAAGAGATTAGTTATATAAATCCAAATTGTACCTCACAAACTTTTAATTATTTTTTTTTTTTTTAAATTCTAAGGACAATAGCTTCATTCCACCACATGAAATAAAACAGTAACAAACAACTTGATATATATTTATTTTTCTAAAATGTCCTTTGACTTTTCAATATTTCTGCCTCAACATTTCGTGTAGTTTTTGTTTTGTTTTGCGTTCCACAAGTGCTCGTTTCATAAATTTTATGATATCAAAATTATGCTTGCTGGTCAAAGGAGGCTTGGATGGAGAGTCTTGTAAATAATAAAACTTTATGTAAATGTAACCCAAATTCCTTTCAGCAGTCTAATAGAGGCGTAAATGGTAATTTGATATAACAGTTAGGTTTAACAATCTAAAAAAACAGTTAGGTTTAACAGAAAAAAGAGTGCTCAAAACAATATTGTTCTTGGTAAACCCACCAAAATCTGACCAACAAAATTACAAAAATAGAGTGACATGTTTACTGTTAACAACATAGTTTACCTATGTCTATGTTCAAAAAATTGAAAAAAAAAATGTAGATAAAATATAAAGATTCCTGAACCGTTAAATATTAACAAATATACTAATTTTTAGTTTTACGTTACACTATATAAACTCGAAATGTAACTCGGGGCTATGCTATGTGTTCTGTTTTTCAAGACTATCAGAGCTAGCACTGGATGCATTTCTTATTCATGGAGTCAAGCTAGCATTGACTCCATGTCTTCTAGAAAAAGCTTGACTCCAGGTCTTGTAGAAAAGCCAATCATTTGTCCACACTTCGTAAAAAGCCAATCATTTTTCCACCTAGTCTAAGTCTTATTTCGAAGACTTGAGTCATACTAGTGTACCTATCAATCAGACTGCCCAACACTACTCGTACTAAAATAAACTAGGGAGCCCACCCTCCGCTTCAGAATATTGAATATGATTTCATATATACACAGTATATTTTATTTTGTATTATATAGAATATAATATCACTCTACATTATTATACAAAAATTATTTATATAAAATTTAATAAAAAATTTAATAGAAAATCTTAAACAAGACCACGTGTCAAATGTTCTGCACCCATCCAGCGTTAATAAGAAATTAAAATGGTGTGACGAATTGTGTGTTGGTATTTATCTTGATTGAAAAATATCCCGTTTGATACGTTTGACTAACAAAACTATCACAGAAAATCTTAAAAAAGATCACATTTCGAATGTTATACACCCATCTAGCATTAATAAGAAATTAAAATAGTGTGACGAACTGTGCATTAGATTTTTTTTTTTTACTGGAAATGACTCGCTTCATACGTTTGACTAACAAAACTATCACATAAAATCTTAAAGAAGGTCATGAGTCGAATGTTCTGTAACCATCCAACATTACTATGAAATTAAAATGGTGTGGCAAACTGTGTGTTGGATATTTGTCTTGACTGGAAAGTGACATGTTTCATACGTTTGGCTAACAAATTTGTCACAAAAAATCTTAAAGAAGGTCACATGTCAAATATTCTGCACCCGTCGAACATTAATGAGAAATTAAAAAGGTGTGATAAACTATGTGTTGGATATTTGTCTTGACTAAAAAGTGACATACTTCATACGTTTGACTAAGAAAATTTTCACATAAAATCTTTTAGAATATCACATGTCAAATGTTTTACACCATACAATGTTAATAAGAAAATAAAATAGTATAGCGAACTGTTTGTTGGATGTTTGTCTTGATTGAAAAATGACCTGCTTCATACATTTGACCAACAAAATTATCACAGAAAATCTAAATCTTATAGAAGGTCATGTGTCAAATATTCTGCATCCATACAATGTTAATAAGAAATTAAAGTAGTATAGCGAACTGCATGTTGGATATTTATCTTGACTAAAAAATGACCCGCTTCATACGTTTGACCAACAAAAATGTCGCATAAATTCTTAAAGAAGGTCTCCAATATAACACCCTCAGTTTTAATTAAATTAACATAAATTAGACCGTATATGATTATTTCTAATTTTCTCATTTTAGTAAGGACAAAAATTATATTTTTCATATTTTGGAGGATACATATATAATTTGTTTATCATATATTTTACTCATTTATTAGACCATACATAATAATTTTCTAATTTTGGAAGGGGCGGATTGAAATTTTGCAGCCCACTCAGACTCAGCCCACTGTAAACTTTCAGTTCTCACATCTATTTTCTCCGGTTTGGTATTCAAATTTTAGTCTCATGGTCCCGCCACACCTTGAAACAATATATGAAAGCATTTTATATACTTATCTGATTCCACCTGTACTCAGCAATTATAGACTTGGTGTGAATGAGCTCACATGTTCGTTGAATGGCTCTTCGGGCTTGCCTGAGGATATGAAAATTTTATGTGGGGCCCGAAATTAAATTTTTTATATGAGTGTAGTTATATACTGAATCGACATATTAGTTTGGAATGACCCGTCTTATATACCGATTAATATTAATTACTACAGAAAATCCAATAAATGTAAAAAAAAAAAAAAAAACTCACCTACTTGGACGGTGTCTCCTCCTTCCTCCACTCATCCAACTTTAAAAAAGTAAGAATTGAATCTATTAGTATGTTAAAAATCCATTCATTCATTCAACCAGAATCATCCATCCATCTGAGCCATGGTGAAAATCCATGTCCAACATAAAAGTTTTCTTCTCACCTCATTTCTCATCTTCTTTCTCTCCCTAACAACAACTGCGGATAAAACTGAAGCAGAAGCGCTTGTAAAATGGAAATCAACCCTTTACAATCCTGTTTCTCTGAGTTCGTGGTCTCTCACAAACTTTACCGGCCCATGCAAATGGTTCGGCGTGAGATGCAACCCTGCCGGAAATATCACAAGTCTTAACTTGATGGAATCTAGCATCAACGGAACTCTTTTCGGGTTAGATTTCTCTGTATTCCATTATCTTGCATCCCTTACGCTTAGCAATAATGAATTTCACGGACCGATTCCCTCGACCATTCAATCACTCTCAAATCTCAAGCATCTGGATCTTAGCTGGAATAGCTTCAATGGCCCTTTACCAACAGAAATTAGCAAGCTATCGAAACTTAGGTATCTTTCCTTGGGGCTAAATCAGCTTAATGGAACAATCCCTGTCCAAATAGGAAACTTGCGCAATTTGAATACGCTAGATCTTTCTAGTAACCTAATAGAAGGAATAATCACTTTCCTAATAGGAAACTTGCGCAATTTGAACATGCTACTTCCTTCTGATAACCAATTAGAAGGAACAATCCCTGTCCAAATAGGAAACTTGCGCAATTTGACTTCGCTAGATCTTTCTAATAACCAATTAGAAGGAACAATCCCTGTCCAAATAGGAAACTTGCGCAATTTGAATTCGCTAGATCTTTCTAATAACCAATTAGAAGGAACAATACCTGTCCAAATAGGAAACTTGCACAATTTGAATATTCTAATTCTATATAATAACCAATTAGAAGGAAACATACCAACCACCATATCCAATCTTTCAAATCTTGCTTATATTGATTTATCTTATAATAATCTCATCGGTACAATCGACCCACACCTTGGCCAAAATGGGAAACTCTCCACTGTTATCTTCTCTGATAATAGCCTTTCTGGAGAACTGCCCAGAGACATATGCCATGGTTTTGCACTTGAAAAATTTTCAGTACGTAATAATCATTTCACTGGTTTTCTCCCGAAATGCTTGAGGAATTGCACGAAGCTAGAAACAATTTATCTGGCAAACAATCACTTTTTTGGAGACATATACAAATCACTCCAGGCTCATCCTTATCTACAGTATGTGGATCTCACTGGGCTTAACTTGAGCGGTACACTAGAATTTTGGACAAGGTTTCCGAACCTTCATGAACTAAATCTAGCAAATAACAACATTGTTGGGAAAATCCCAAAGTTTGCAAACTTAAGCTTAAATGAACTTAATCTAAGTGCTAACCATCTCACGGGAGAAATACCATCAGGGCTGGGGCTATCAGATCTCTTAAAACAGCTTGATCTAAGTCACAACTTCTTATCCGGTCCAATCCCATCTTTTAGGATTAATGATTCTAATGTTTATCCAGATAATTCATATGGAGAAATATCTTATGCCAGTTTAGCATTGCAAGTTCTATATTTGAACGATAATGAATTAAGTGGTAGCATTCCAACAAGCTTCTGTAAACAGACAAATATTGAAATTCTTGACCTGTCAAATAATCAATTATCTCAAAACATCCCTTCATGCTTGTTGGACATTCAAATCTTGAATTTAGAAAATAACAAACTCTCCCTCCAAAAAGAAAATAACAAACTCGTTGGAAGAATACCTACCATAAGGCCAAAAATTCAATCATTACACTTGGCAAACAATAGGTTAACAGGAGAATTTCCATTGCTTCTTGTGAATTCTAGTAATTTAATTGTATTAGATCTGGGTAATAATAAATTATATGGTTCTATCCCCACCTGGATAGGAATGACACTGCCGTCATTGAAAGTTCTTCGTCTAAGTTCAAATAATTTTCAGGGTAATATTCCCTCGCAATTATCTCAACTCAAATTTCTTCAATTACTAGACCTTTCTCATAACAATCTAACCGGTCCTATCCCTCTAAGTTTCGGTAGCTTTACGTCAATGATGTCAGTACAGAATGGATCAAACTTTGATTATATCATCTATAGTAGTTACACGGATAGTATTATGATTGAATGGAAGGGAAATGAGCTTTCTTTCAGTCAAACGCTTTTCCTGGTTAACGGAATTGACCTCTCGAGCAACTCTCTTTCAGGAGAGATTCCCATTGAGATAACGTCTCTCTTGGGTATATTGTATCTTAACTTATCAAGAAACAATTTAGCTGGCAACATTCCTAGAAACATTGGTAATTTGAAGTTGTTAGAATCACTGGATCTATCGGTAAATCATCTTTCGGGTACCATTCCACCAAGCATTACAAGCATAACATTTCTAAGTGTACTTGATTTATCGTACAATAATTTGTCGGAGAAAATACCTACCGGATCACAACTACAAACTCTTGGGGCGCCAAGTTTCTTAGGGAATGATGGATTGTGTGGACCTCCATTGAACAACAGCTGCCCTGATGATACTCCTTCAAGCAACAATGGAGATGAGCCAAATATAATTGGTGATGGAGATGATAAGATATGGTTGTATGCTTTTATATGCCTCGGGTTTATATTTGGATTCTGGTTATTGCTAGGCATTTTATTTTTCAACAATTCATTGAGGTTCAAACTTTTTATTTTTGTTGATGAGTGCTTTGGTAATATAGTGAAATGACATGTTTGTATCATGACGGATTATCTATGTTTATAAAATAAGTGATTGCGTTACTTTGTTTTCAAATATTTCAATTATCATTGTCTGCATATTTACTTTTTTGAACCTGACAAAAAGAAAATCAGCGATTTCACTATAATTTTCTTCCAGAAAATGTGAAATCACAAAAGGCCGGAGCTCCAAATCACGACGGAATTTATATATATTGTTTTCCGCTTTTCAATCCACTATTTTTTATATATATTTTTTATTGTTTTATACATATTTTTGTTTTTTATGCTTTTGACGTTTTATATGTTGTTTTTCCACTTTTTGATATATTATTTCTTTTAATATAATGTTTTTATTATTTACGTATTTTACACAAAATGAATTATATATACTATTTTTTCAATTTTATACATGTCCCTTTTCTTCCAACAAGCATACCCTCATTTTCTCATCTTGCAAGTTGCAACACATTTTACTCTATTCCATATTTAGTATTATAATATTTCCACATTATTATCCTCGATACCAAAAAATGATCTATTGACCAAAAAAAAATATATAAAAATAGAAAACAAGAAGTGGGAAATAAATACAAGTATATTTTATATTATTCTTTTTTCTTGAAAAAAATAGTATAATACTTGTGTTTACCATTGAAGATTAAAACTTTCTTATGCCTAGCTTTTCAAAACAAGATCCTTACGGCGGAAAATCTAGCCAAATGAAATTGGCCTCATGACCCTCTCTGTAACCTTTTGCAAAAGAGAACCCGAAACGACGAACCACATGCTTGCCTCGTGCATTTACACATGAGGGTTTTTGGATTCACATTCGAGCACGATGGCAATTCTTGGGTCT
Source organism: Juncus effusus (assembly GCA_027726005.1). NCBI lineage: Eukaryota > Viridiplantae > Streptophyta > Magnoliopsida > Poales > Juncaceae > Juncus > Juncus effusus. The sequence continues at coordinate 4,265,932 of CM050910.1, read as the reverse complement.
ACCATAGGACACTGTCTCCTTCTGGCTATCCAACCGAGCTGCCATGACGAAGCATAATAAGCAATCATGGGACGCAACTTGCGCTGCCACCTAGTGGTGCATATGGTGTGAGCGCAACCATCGTGTTTTCTCAAACAAATCAAGATCTCACAAACTGATAGTTTGAGAAGCTGGAGAACTCTCTCTCAAATGGAGACAAGTCCCTACCCGACCGGATTCGACAGTGACAACCCAACCGTGGCCCTAAGAAGACGGGAAGGACAAGGATTCCCTAGTTCCATAGCATAATTCCTGATGTTGTAATTTTGTGATATCCATTCATAAACCATCTCTTGTAATCTGTAAAACTTTTTTATTGTTTAATACAAAAGTGGAACACACTAAAGTCTGCCACCATTTCATAAAAAAATAAAAAATACTTGTTTTATTTCCCCTTCTTATTTTCTAATTTTTCCTTTCCTTTTTTTGGTTAATAGATCCATTTTTCTATTCTATTCCATATTTAGTATTCTATTATTTCCACATTATAATTGTTGATGCAAAAAAATGATCTATCGACCAAAAGATAAAAATAGAAAACAAGAAAGGGGAATAAACACAAGTATTATACTATATTTTTTTTTTTGAAGAATTTAAAGATAGTATAATACTTGTGTTTATTTCCGTTCTTATTTTCTATTTTTATCTTTATTTCTTTTTGTTAATATATCAATTTCTTTACTCTACTCCATATTTAGTATTATATTATTCCCACATTATTATAAAAAGATCACTAACCAAAAAAAAAGATAAAAATAGAAAATAAGAAGGACGAAATAAACACAAGTATTTATTATACGGCACCATAGATTATTAATCCATATATTAATCCTCTTCTTATCCAGCGCGCCAAAGTTTTTATTAGGTCTATTTTTCTTATATAGGTTTGAAGAGGGAGCAGAGCAATTTAGGTTAGATGTTGCAGCGAACCCTAATGACACTGAAGAGTCTATTTGGTGTTTTTTGTGCGAGGCTCAAATTTATGGGGTTGAAAATGCAAGAAAACAATTTTTGGAGGCAAGTCCATTAATCATTTTGTATTTTTTTATCTTCATTTTTTTTTATTTTTAAATAGGCCTCTCGATAGATTTGATTTATAGAATATCATGATAAACGTTGTTATACTTGTTCTCTTTTATTGGTTGAAATTAAAAGGTTATAGCATAGAATATGTATGGGTTTTTTTTTCTTTGTTGAAGAAATTATTATTATTTGAAGAACTCACTTCTACCAATTTTTACATGTATGTCCATAATGATTATAGTATTTAGGATATACATACGTCCTCCATAGTCTGAAAAATCTATTATACCAAAATATAATTATTACTATTTGTAAAGTGAAGAAACATATTCAACTTTAGTTACATAAATGCAATAATTGTTCAAGTCTTCTTTTACCAGACAACTTAATAAAACCTAAATTAAATATATTTTTTATTGAACTTTAAATTTAAATTTCCTTAGGTTGGTAAAGATTCAAGGCCAGTAATGCGAGAAGCATATTTTCTGTTCAAAGATGGAGGGGACCCTAAAATGGTACTACAATTCTTTTATCAATTTACTTCTGCTTTGAATGATTATTTTTTTTTCTTTTTGAATGACAGTGATAAAGAAGCTCTTCTTGTCATGTAATCAAATTATCAAACATACATTTTTCACATGCTTATTGAAAACCCAAAAAGATACAAAAGAAGTGGTTATTTTATGTGTACCCTTGCAAATCTAAAAAATATCATGAATGCCCCTACTCATGTCTAGCTCTAGGAATCATAAAAATTACCATGCATGACCCTCATTTACCTATCTTCTCTAACCACCTTTGCTTCATCATTTTTTATTTATAGATAATAGTATGGAAAAAAGGGTACGTCATTAATTTTTTGAAAAAAATTAGGTGGGAACGGTTATGCATAGTATTTCTCATTTAATTTTTTGAAACAAAAAATTAAGTGGGGATACATATTGGTATTTTCACTTTTGCAGCGATATGCATAATATTTTCATATTTTGAAGGGGTAAGGTTAAAATTACTTGTTAATTTCATGTTTTTCGTTACCAATATACTATTTCATTATTTTTTGGTAGTTTGTATCAAAATTCTCAAGAGGCAGAGAAGATGAGTTATTTTATGCTTCTCTATATGCTGGCCTTTATTATGAATCTCAGGTACTTTATTTATATAAATTAATAGTAAAATTAACCTCTTTTCACCCTTCAGTGTGCAATTAAGCAAAGATTGATTTTTTTTTTATCAAATTATCTTCAATTTTATTTCATTAAAGCTAAATTGGCCTCAGTATTTACCTGCCAAAGTAGTACAAAAAATCCTCTGTAATAATCTTAATCTTTAAATACATTTTTTTCTTTTTCAATCTCTAATATTTTAGATCCATTTACTTAGTTTGAATTGTTCCTATTTTTTTTTTCAATATAGAAGGAGATGGAATCCGCGAAATTTCATATGGTGGAAGCATGCAATTCTCTATATGGTTCAAGGTATGAAGTCTAATATGCAACTTACTATATAAATTTCTTACAAAAGAATAACTAATATTAAATTCATACTATATTATGTTAATAGTAACTCTTTTGGATTTCTAGATCAGATGACTACATGGCGGCGCTCACCAAGGTTCATTGCCTTTGCCGTAATTGGAGCTTGAGCAGAGTGAGAAAGAGTTATTTGTAGGTTTTGTGAATACTCATTAAAGTGAGTCATTTATGCAAGATGCCCTGATTTTTTGTATATTCAAAGTTTACATGAATAAAAACACTAATGAGAAGATCCAAGCAAATGCTTAGGCTTGATTTCTTGACCAATAAAAATAGGAATAGTTTAGACCACCAAATATGCAGTTGCATAAAAAATATCACATTTTGGATATGAATGTATCCTTTTAAAGATAACATAACCAACTATCTAAGATTTGTGATTAAACGTTTACGCACCAAATTAAAAGGGAAAAAGTAAATGATTCTAATTGAGTTCTTGTTGCTTCTATTTGAGAACAATCACATTCATTAGGTGGATGCTTACGAAGACAACAATTGTCTACCAAATTAAATTGCGGGTGCGAATAATCTAGTGGATTACATTCATACAGGCTCCCATATGAGTTCATATCTATAAGCACCAACCAAGCTTAAGTCTTTTTCAGGACAATATGGTATGAGCCTGATGGTTAGAATGGGCATATTAATGCACTAGGCTCTTACAGCTTTTTTTTCCAATTTTAGCCTTAATTAACATATGTTTTAGCGCTAATAGCTGAAGGTATGCATAAAATGGAAAAATGACTGTTTCGCCCACTCACTGGGCGAAACAGCTATTGTTTCGGTTAGTTTTGCAAATAATCTAAAAACTGGGCTAGTTTTTGAATTAATTTTTTTTTATGGCCATTTCAAAAAAAAAAGTCTTGACATGTAATATATATTAACAAAAAAACATATAATGATGAGCTCATGTCTACGTTGTTTTTCATATTGTAGTGCTAACTGCTGACTAATATTAATACTTTTTTACATAATTTTATAATTTTGTATATATTATTATTTTGTAATGGATAGTTTGTGCTGTTCTTTTTTGTAATTTTATACTTTCAATATTTTTTTTTCTGTTTTAATAATTAACATTTTTAAATTGAGTTTTTATGTTTTTCAAGCCCATTCAAATCCAGCCCATTAAATGAAGTAACAATTCATGTGGTTCTGTGGGGCTTTTTGGGTCCATGCCAGTTTCGGCCGTTGAAATGAAATGAAAAATATATCATTAGAAAGTCGCAGATGTATTTAAACATTTTCTACATACAAATTTATGCTTGCTGGTCAAAGAAGGCTTGGATGGATAATCTCGTAAAACTTTATGTAAATGTAACCCAAATTCCTTTCAATAGTCTAATAGAGGCTAAAATGGTAATTTGATATAACATTTAGGTTTAAGAATCTATAAAAAAAAAACAGTTGGGTTCAACAGAAAAAAGCATGTATGTTCTCTCAATGCCAAAGGAGTGCTCAAACCAAAGTAACTGAAAGGGTGCTCAAAATAATATTGTTCTTGAAACCCACCAAAATCTGTACCAACAAAAATAGAAAAATAGAGTAACATGTTTATTATTAAAAACATAGCTATGTCTATGTTCAAAATTGAAAAAAAGTGTACGATTAAATATAAAAATACCTTAACCATTAAATATTAACAATATACTAACTTTTAGTTTTACGTTGTCACACTTCTTAAACTCGAAATGTTAATCCGGGCTGGGCTATGTGCTCTGTTTTTCAAGACTATCAGAGCTAGCACTATACATTTCTTTTTCATGGAGTCAAGCTAGCATTGACTCCAGGACTTGTAGAAACGAATAATTTAATTATGATCATTCATTTTTCACTCAGTCTAAGTCTATAGTGCTTGTAGAAAAGAGTAATGTAATTATGATCATTCATTTTTTCTACTCAGTCTAAATCTAGGTAGAAAAGAGTAATTTTATTATGATCATTCATTTTTTCCACTCAGTCCAAATCTATGTAGAAAAGAGTAATTTAATTATGATCATTCATTTTTCACTCAGTCTAAGTCTATAGTACTTGTAGAAAAGAGTAATTTAATTATGATCATTCATTTTTTCCACTCAGTCTATCTCTATCTCGAGGACTTGAAAAGTCATACTAGTGTGTATATCAAACAGACTGGCCAATACTACTCACACTAAAATAAATTGAATCTATTAGTATGTTAAAAATCCATTCATTCATTCAACCAGAATCATCCATCAATCTGAGCCATGGTGAAAATCCATCTCCAACATAAAAGTTTTCTTCTCACCTTATTTCTCATCTTCTTTCTCTCCCTAACAACAACTGCGGATAAAAGTGAAGCAGAAGCACTTGTAAAATGGAAATCAACCCTTTACAATCCTGTTTCTCTGAGCTCATGGTCTCTCACAAACTTTACCGGCCCATGCAAATGGTTCGGTGTGGGATGCAACCCTGCCGGAAATATCACAAGTCTATTCTTGGAGTACTCCAGCATCAACGGAACTCTTCTTGGGTTAGATTTCTCTGTATTCCATAATCTTGCAACCCTTGCGCTTAACAATAATGAATTTTACGGACCGATTCCCTCAACCATTCAATCACTCTCAAATCTCACGTTTCTGAATTTTGGCGATAATAGCTTCACTGGCCCTTTACCAGCAGAAATTGGCAAGCTATCGAAACTTACTTCTATAATTATGGGGCCAAATCAGCTTAATGGAACAATCCCTGTCCAGATAGGACACTTGCGCAATTTGGAGTGGCTAGATCTACATAATAACCAATTAGAAGGAAACATAGCAGCCACCATATCCAATCTTTCAAATCTTACTTATATTGATTTATCTTATAACAATCTCATCGGTACAATCGACCCGCACCTTGGCCAAAATGGGCAACTCAACACTGTTATCCTCTCTGGTAATAGCCTTTCTGGAGAACTGCCAAGAGACATATGCCATGGTTTTGCGCTTGAATATTTGTCAGTAAATGATAATCATTTCACTGGTTTTCTCCCGAAATGCTTGAGGAATTGCACGATGCTAGGAACAATTTATCTGGCAAACAATCACTTTACTGGAGACATATACAAATCCCTCCAAGCTCACCTTTATCTAGGATATGTGGATCTCACTGGAATTAACTTGAATGGTACACTAGAATTTTGGACAAGGTTTCCGAACCTTCATGATCTAAATCTAGCAAATAATAACATCGTTGGGAAAATCCCAAAAGAGTTTGCAAACTTAAGATTTCGAGTACTTAATCTAAGTGCTAACCATCTCACGGGAGAAATACCATCAGGGCTGGCGCAGTCAGATATCTTTAATCAGCTTGATCTAAGTGACAACTCCTTATCCGGTCCAATCCCACCGCTTAGGAGTAATGATTCTAATGTTTATCCAGATAATTCAGATTCAGGCGCATCTTATGCCCCTTTAAATTTATCATTGCAAGTTCTGTATTTGAATGATAATGAATTAAGTGGTAGCATTCCAACAAGCTTATGTAAACAGGCAAATATTGAAATTCTTGACCTGTCAAATAATCATTTATCTCAAAACATCCCTTCATGCTTGTGGGACATTAAAATCTTGAATTTAGAAAATAACAAACTCGTTGGAAGAATACCTACCATAAGGCCAAAATTCCAATCATTACACTTGGCAAACAATAGGCTAACAGGAGAATTTCCATTGTTTCTTGAGAATTCTAGTAATTTAACTGTATTAGATCTTGGTAATAATAAATTATATGGTTCTATCCCCAACTGGATAGGAACGACACTGCCGTCATTGATAGTTCTTCGTCTAAGTTCAAATAATTTTCAGGGTAATATTCCCTCGCAATTATCTCAACTCAAATTTCTTCAATTACTAGACCTTTCTCATAACAATCTAACCGGTCCTATCCCTCTAAGTTTCGGTAGCTTTGCGTCAATGATATCAGTACAGAAAGGATCAAACTTTGATACTACCATCTATGGTACTTGCACTGAGAGTATTATGATTGATTGGAAGGGAAATGAGCTTTCTTTCAATCAAACGCTTTCCCTGGTTAACGGAATTGACCTCTCAAGCAACTCTCTTTCAGGAGAAATTCCCATTGAGATAATGTCTCTCTTGGGTATATTGTATCTTAACTTATCAAGAAACAATTTAGCTTGCAACATTCCTAGAAACATTGGTAATTTGAAGTTGTTAGAATCACTGGATCTATCGGTAAATCATCTTTCGGGCGCCATTCCACCAAGCATGGCAAGCATAACATTTCTAAGTTTACTTAATTTATCTTACAATAATTTGTCGGGGAAAATACCTACCGGATCACAACTACAAACTCTTGGAGCGCCAAGTTTCTTAGGGAATGATGGATTATGTGGACCTCCATTGAACAACAGCTGCCCTGATGATACTCCTTCAAGAAACAATGGAGATGAGCCAAATAGAATTGGTGATGGAGAGGATAAGATATGGTTGTATGCTTTTATATGCCTAGGATTTATATTTGGATTTTGGTTATTGCTAGGCGTTTTATTTTTCAACAATTCATTGAGTATTAAACTTTTTATTTTTGTTGATGAGTGCTTTGGTAATATAGTGAAATGACATGTTTGTATCATGGCGGATTATCTATGTTTATAAAATAAGTGATTCCGGTACTTTATTTTCAAATATTTCAATTATCATTGTCTGCATATTTACTTTTTTGAACCTGACAAAAAGAAAATCAGTTATTTCACCATAATTTTCTTCCGGAAAATGTGAAATCACGAAAGGCCGGAGCTCCAAATCACCACGGAATTTATATGTATCGTTTTCCGCTTTAAATATACTATTTTTTTTTTATATATTGTCTTTATTGTTTTATACATATTTTTGTTTTTTGTGCTTTTGAATTTTTATATGTTATTTTTTCACTTTTTAATATATTATTTCTTTTTATATTATATTTTTACTATTTACATATATATTGTTTATAAAAATTAAATTATATATTCTATTTTTTCAATTTTATACATTGTCTATCAGCTATATATAATGTCGTCATGAATCTCCATCGTGATATATCATATCCTTTTTCTTTCAACAAGCATACCCTCATTTTCTCATCGACCAAATTGCAACATATTTTACTCGATTCCATATTTAGTATTATAATATTTCCACATTATTATCCTTGATACCAAAAAATGATCTATTGACCAAAAAAAATAAAGATAAAAATAGAAAATAAGAAGGGGAAAATAAACACAAGTATATTTTATACTTTTTTTTTTTGAGAAAATAAAAAGTATAGTACAATACTTGTGTTTACCATTGAAGATTAAAACTTTCTTATGGCTAGTTTTTCAAAACAAAATCCTTACGGCGGAAAATCTAGCCAAACGAAACTGGCCTCATGACCCTCTCTGTCCCTTTTGCAAAAGAGAACCTGAAACGACAGACCACATGCTTGCCTCATGCATTCACACGAGGGATCTGGATTCACATTCGAGCACAATGGCAATTCTTGGGTCTACCATAGGACACTGTCTCGTTCTGGCTATCCAACCGAGCTGCCATGACGAAGCAAAATAAGCAATTATGGAACGCAACTTGCGCTGCCACCTGGTGGTGCATATGGCGTGAGCGCAACCATCGTGTTTTCTCAAACAAATCAAGATCTCCAAGCCCTTACCCTACCGGATTCGACAGTGACAACCCAACCGAGGCCCTAAGAAGACGGGAAGGACAAGGATTCCCTAGTTCCATAGCATAATTCCTGATGTTGTAATTTTGTGATTTCCATTCATAAACCATCTCTTGTAATCCGTAAAACTTTTTTATTGTTTAATACAAAAGTGGAACAGACAAAAGTCTGCCACTATTTAAAAAAAAAAAAGTATACTTATTTTTGTTTCCCCTTCTTATTTTCTAATTTTTCCTTTACTCTTTTTGGTTAATAGATCCATTTTTCTATTCTATTCCATATTTAGTATTCTATTATTTCCACATTATTATCGTCGATGCAAAATAATGATCTATTAACCAAAAAAAATAAAGATAAAAATGGGAAATAAACACAAATATTATACTATTTTTTTAGAAAATAAAAAAATAGTATAGAACTTATTTCTTTTCTTATTTTCTACTTTTATCTTTATTTATTTTTTTTGTTAATAAATCCATTTTTCTATTCTATTCCATATTTAGTATTCTTTTATTCCCACATTATTACCCTCGATGCAAAAAAATAAAACGATTTACTAACCAAAAAAAAAAAAATAGAAAAATAGAAAACAATAAAGGGCAAATAAACAAACACAACTTACACTATCATATCCAACCAACTTCCAATGGCCTCTTCTTCCTCCTCCTCATCCCTCACCACCTCCTTCCTCCTCTCCCCCAACTCCCTCTTCCCCGCCCAGGCTGACAGGCGGGCCCTCTCGCGACGCCGTACCTCCTCCACACACACCCCGTACAGACTGACATGCGGGGCCCACCACGCAGTTTCCCTGCATTCTCTCTCACGGCGCCTCTTCTTCCTCCCCACGACGGCCTCGGCGATATGGGACGCGCTCACAGGCGGGAACGACGCCGTGATGTCCGTGCGACGCGGCATGAAGCTCTTCCGCGAGGTAATTAAAGAAGAAGAAATTGCAGTGAGGGACTGTTTTGTTGTGTGCCCAAACTGTGAGTTTGACGAAATGAGGATGTGGGTAGGTTTTTATGTATGTGTGGATTGTTAAAAAGGAGTAATTAGTGGGGTATTGTTTGAGATATATAACGGATAACCTCAATTAAGTTAGGAATTATGGCAAACTTTTGGGCAATTAAACCAAAATTGATGGTCAGATGTGCTAGTATGATTTGAAAAGATATAGAGTTTTGTTACGATTTCTTATCAGATCTTATTTTCAGAAAATTATTTTTTGTTGGTTTATTTAGTAGTAATTAATAGCAAAGAAGCCCTTATGTTTACTTGTAATTTGGTTTAGGGTGATGTGGCTGGGTCATTGGCTGAGTTTGATCGAGCTATTGAGTTGGATCCAAGGCAAAAGGCATGTATGGTCTCTCTCTATATCTCTATCTCTTTTCCACTCACTTTGAAATAGGACATACTTTGATATTTTTTATATCTAGGTATTGTTCTTGTACCTAAGTTTCGCTGGTTGATGATGCATATAATTTCTTTTCATTTTATGATGTTATATTAAAGTTATTGCCCCGAATTATTTCAGATCTTTGGCAAAGAGGATTATCTCTCTACTACTTGAACATGTATACTTCTATCTTTCATTTATGCAGTTGTTTGATAATTATTAATCAACTAAATTATTATTATTTGTTTCTTTATTCCTTTATATGTGTGTGTATTTTCTCCAAATCTATACCTTTTCGTTCAAGAAAAAAAAAAATTCAAAAGTCTTTATTAGGTCTATGTTTATTATATAGGTTTGAAGAGGGAGCAGAGCAATTTAGGTTAGATGTTGCAGCGAACCCTAATGACACTGAAGAGTCTATTTGGTGTTTTTTGTGCGAGGCTCAAATTTATGGGGTTGAAAATGCAAGAAAACAATTTTTGGAGGCAAGTCCATTAATAATTTTATAATGTTTTATCTTCATTTTTTTAGAAAATGGGCCCCTCTATAGATTTATACAATATCATGATCAATGTCATTATGCTTCTCTTTTATTGGTTGTAATCTATATGGTTAAATCGTAAAATATGTATATTTTTCTTTGGTGAAAAATTATTAATATTTGAAGAATGCATTCCTACCAATTTGACATGTATGTCTAGAGTGATTATAGAATTTAGAATATACATACGTTGACCATAATCTGAAATTTTTATACCAAATATATAATATTATAATTACTATTTGGAAAGTGAAGAAACATATATGACGGTGATTTTTTGAGTTACATAAATATAATAATTGGTCGTCTTATTTTATTGCACAACTTAATATAACCTAAAGCAAATATATATATGTATATTTTTTAATTGAAGTTCAATTTAAATTTCCTTAGGTTGGTATAGATTCAAGGCCAGTAATGCGTGAAGCATATCTTTTGTTCAAAGATGGAGGGGACCCTAAAAAGGTACTACAATTCTTTTATCAATTTACCACTAACTATTTTTTAGGAACATTCTACTACTAATTTAAATGAATAATTATGTTTTTGTTTTTATTTCAAAGAAAGTGATAAAGAACCTCATGTAGTCAAACATACATTTTCACATATTTTTCAAACCATTTTGACTTCGTCACTTTGTACGTAGAGATTAATGAGTGGTAAAAAAAGGTATTGTGCATTTTATGGAAAAACAAATTTAAATGGGTAGTGTTGTACATAATATTTCTCATGTCATTTTTTGAAAGGAAAAAAGAGGGAAGGGCTATACATAATGTTTGATATTTTCACTTCTGTACAGATATGCATAATAATATTCATATTTTCCAGGGTAAGGTAAAAATTACTTGTTAATTTTATGTTTTTTCATTATTAATGTACTATTTCGTTATTTTTGCTAGTTTGTATCAAAATTCTCAAGAGGCAGAGAGAGTGAGTTGTTTTATGCTTCTCTATATGCTGGCCTTTATTATGAATCTCAGGTACTTTATTTATATAAATTAATAGTAAAATTAACTTCTTTTCACCCTTCAGTGTGCAATTAAGCAAAGATTACTTTTTTTCCTCAAATTATCCTCAATTTTATTTCATTAAGGCTAAATTATCCACAGTTTAAACATGCAAAAGTAGTACAAAAATCCTTTGTAATAATCCTTAATTTAAACATTTCTTTCGTTTTTCAATCTCTAATACTTCAGATCATTTATTTAGTTTGAATTGGTCCTATTATTTTTTCAATATAGAAGGACATGGATTCTGCAAAATTTCATATGGTGGAAGCATGCAATTCTCTATATGGTTCAAGGTATGAAGTCTAATATGGAACTTATTATATAAATTGCATACAAAAGAATAACTAATATTAAATTCATACTATAATTATGTTAAAAATAACTCTTTTGGATTTCTAGATCGGATGACTACATGGCGGCACTCGCCAAGGTTCACTGTCTTTGCCGTAATTGGAGCTTGAGCTGAGTGAGAAAGAGTTATTTGTAGGTTTTGTGAATACTCATTAAAGTGAGTCATTTATGCAAGATGCCCTGATTTTTTGTATATTCAAAGTTTACATGAATAAACACACTAATGAGAAGATTCAAGCAAATTCTTAGGCTTGATTTCTTGACCAATAAAAATAGGAATAGTTTAGACCACCAAATATGCAGTTGCATAAAAAAATATCACATTTTGGATATGAATGTATCCTTTTAAAGATAATGTAACCAACTATTTAAGATTTGTGATTAAATGTTTACGCACCAAATTAAAAGGAAAAAAGTAAATGATTCTAATTGAGTTCTTGTTGCTTCTATTTGAGAATAATCACATTCATTAGGTGGATGCTTGCGAAGACAACAATTGTCTGCCAAATTAAATTGCGGGTGCGAATAATCTAGTGGATTATCATTCATACAGGCTCCCATACGGGTTGTCATATCTATAAGCACCAACAAATCATCTTTTTCTATATTTGTTTACTCTAATATCTCAATAAACTATGCTATTTAAATGATATCCTATGTTTTCATGCAAATATATATGATAGGTAACCACAAATATAGAACTCAGAAGTTTTAATCAATTCTTGACTTATTTTGCTTGAAATGTATGCAAGTCTATTGACAAGGATATACAAGCAAGAAATAATCAAGGGGCGCTGGTCCATCAGCTATTGAAACAAGATATAAGCTGGTGCAATCATATATGCATGAGAGAGGCATAGTAATATAGTATTCATGAACTCTTAAGCTAGTTTTGCATGAGACATATTTGCATGAGAGAGCCAGAGGCATATTATCCATGAACTCTGAAGCTAGTTTTGCATGAGAGAGATACATCGTGCTTCTTCTGTGAGCTTCAGGGGCACTCAATTTTTGTATGATTCCTAAAAATAGATTAAAAAGCATGTGTTAAGTCCTGCCTTCTAAGTTTCTAACAAAACCAGAAGGAAAAGATCCATACAAATATGTTTGGAATTTAAGGAACGAAATGAGTATCACTGCCATTTTGGCCCACAAAATAAAGACATTTTTTATAGATAAATATATCGTCCTCTCTTTCTATCTTACCATGCATATAACACAAAATGATATATTAGAGGTAAGTGCAAGTCATTCAATGATTGTGAATACAATACAAAATGATATATTACACACAACACATCATATTATGTTAACAAGTGCACATACAATTTCTTATGTTCCAAATAACATCCATCAACTCAATAAAAACAATATAAATATCGCAGGAAAAAAAAATGAGCGCTTTTAAGTCCAAGGACCAAAATCGCAATACCAAAAACAAGATAAATAGCATTTTCTATTATCATAAAACACATCATAAGTAGTCACCATCAAGTCACTAAATATCTCTAATAACAACCTTATTCACTGACACCCACTAGTCTTATTTTCTAAAAAAATATAAAATAAATTAAAGAACAGATGATTCATCCCCTACTTTCTTTACCACCATTTCATAGACCTGGTCCACCTTGGCAGGTTTCGTTCTGAAGAAACAATGTGCATTTGATTTTTTCACTATTGTCCCTTTGAATATTTCATGTACCATTACTTCTTGCATTTTCAAATAATGCACCGGTAAAATGCGATACTGACTGTTCCTCTAAAAAAAGTAAAAAATAAAACAAATATATAAATAGGGGGAAAAATTGCTTACTGTAGAAAACATGAAACTACAGTTGACCTAAAATTGACCACATTTTGCCTCAATTAAACCTCACTAATACAATTAAAGCCCATTGTTAACCCAAAGTAACCTTAAAAAGTGCCAATTAAATGCCAACAAAGAGAACTACAGTGTGTTACATTTGCACATACTTGATTAACCCTAATTAACCAAGTTTAGCCATAAATGCCTGCCCCTTCTTCGCATCGAGAACCGTGCTGCGCAGACTCTCGCTGTCAGAATCTCCCCCGCTCTTCACGATACTCGGCCTCTTTGACTGGGTCAAAGGCCTGGATTTCAGGGTTTCAAGCTGTTGTTGCTTGCGTTTTTGGTCCATTTAGGATTTTGCCTCGCCAAGTGTGTTGCATCTAGCCGAGTGAGACTCCTAAAAATAGGCGGGAACTTGTTTTTCTACTTATAATATTTTAATTTCTAACTCCTCTCTGGATTTGGGTTGTTACATAAGTGAGAGTCATTAGAAGCTATATACAGGCCGAATCTTGTTTTTCTCATTCTAATTTTCTAATTTCTGGGCCGGGCTACAAATTTAAGCTGTTATATAGATTTTTTTTTATATACCATTTTTTGAAAATTTACATGTTTCGCCATTAATAGTGACGGAAATGGTAGATATCCCATTATTTTGAAATAAGTGATATTTGCTGATTTATTTTTGAAAAAAATGATATATAAAAAAATCTGTTATATAGGGGAGAGCCATTAAGAGCCATATAAACAGGAGGCTGTACATAATTAAATAAAATCATTATATACTAATCATTAAGTAATATCATTATTATATCCATGATTTCTTCCAAATGAATCAAACAATAGAGTATGAAATAAAAACAAATTATTGCACTGTTCCTTATAAAAAAAAACTTTGTGATTAACTTGAAACAGCTCAATTCGCATGTTTCAATAAAAAGACTATTTTCGACCATATCAAATCACCATGTATAATTTGAGTTTCAAGCGCCTCATATATCAAATACTATTTCACATAGTGACAATATATACACAACACTAGTTTCGATATCTGCACTTCTAATTTTTAGATGGAGCAAACTCATTTCACTCTTTGAATCAACTTCATTATCAAAATAATAAAACTAGAAGTAATGACTAAATTTATTAAATCACATTTATTAGTTAAGTTTGTAATATAACATTTATCCAGAAAATGATACAAATAGAATTGCGTAGTTTAATGGATTACCACTAAGTTGAACTTGTATTATAGTCAATATATCTAAGTAGCTGTAAATAATAGTTTCTTATTTTCATTTCCTCCAATATCTCACAAATTTGCCATGTAAATGATTCTGATTTTTCGTTTAAATGCATATGATATGATAATTTCCACAAATATGGGACCCAACAATTTTAGTCGCTTTTTTACTTACTTTGCTTGAATTGTATGCCAGTTATATTGACATGACTACCACTAACAAGAACGAAATAAGACCAGGCACCAGTCCGTCTGCTGTTGAAACAAGATATTATGGCAACCTAATGCAATAATATTTGCATGAGAGGCATATTATTCATGAACGAAAAGCTAGTTTACATGAGAGGTCAGCATGCTTTTCTTGTGAACTTTACGGCCACTTATCTTTAGAGAATTAATACCTAAAGTTATTCTAGACTTTTTTTAAGAGAAATATGACATCATGGTGGCACTGTAGCACGCCGAATCATGACGGACAGTATATATAATGTTTTTCATTTTTCAATATATATATTGTTTTTATATATTGTTTCTACTGTGTTTATTTTTTATGTATTTTTAATTTTTGAAATTTGTATATACTGTTTTAATATATTGTTTTCATTGTTATTATATAGTGTTACAAAAAATGAATTATATATTGTTATTACATTATTAGTAAGATGTATATATTATTATCGTGATTTCGGCGTATTACAATACGTTATGACATATGAGGTCCTTTTTTTTTAAAGATAAATCTCACAAACTGTAACACACTAAAATCATTGAATGATTGTGCATACAATACAAAACGTTATAACTACACATAAAAATAACATATCATGTTTACAAATGCATAGAATTTCATATGTGCCAAATAGTATCAACTCAATTGGATAAAAAAAAAGAGTGATTCAAGCAAATATAAAATTATAAATATTCAGCATTATATTTGGAAAACAGAATATTTTCAAGCTTAGGCCAAAGACCAAAATCTCAATATCAAACGCAAGATAAATAGCATTTTCTATTATCATACAACATCATAAATGGTCACCTTAAATCGGTAAATATCTCTGATAAACAACCTTATTCACTGAAACCCACTGGTCTTATTTTCTAAAAAATTGAAAGTGAATTAAATAACAGATATACTGAAATAGGAAGCTCGGGCCTAACTGACCACGAGTGATTCATCAGGCGGCCCTACTTTCTTAACAACCATTTCATAGACACGGTCTACCTTAGCCTGTTCCATTCTGAAGAAACAATGCGCATCTGTTTTTTTCAGGATTGTCCCTTTGAATATTTCATGCACCATTACTTCTTGCATTTTCAAATAATGGGCTGGTAAAATGCAATACTGACAGCATAACGGATGTTCCTGTAAAAAAAAAAAGTAAAAATAAGGAGAGAACAAATAGGAGAAAAAATTTCTTACTCTAGAAATCATGAAATTACAGTTGATGTATATTTCTCCAAATTAAGCCCTAATTAGCCCAAATAGTGCAATTGATCCTCAAATTGACTTAAAATTAACCTCATTATGCCTAATTAAACCTCACTAATGCAATTAAAGCCCTTATAAACCCAATGTAGCCTAACAATATGCCAATCGAACGCAAATTAACATATTAAACATAACACCTCAATCTCTCGAATCAAACACCAAACAACAAAATTAAACTTTCTGTCTTACACTCGCTCAGCACCAGGCCAAGCCGACCTGGCGCAGCCAACAGATCCAGACCCAAACGGCGAATCCAGCCCCTTCTTCGCACAGAGAACTGTGCTCTCCGAGTCTCCCCCGCTCTTCACGATACTCGGCCTCTTTGACTGGGACAGTGGACTGGATTTCGAGCTGTTGTTGCTTGCGTTTTTGGTCCATTTAGGATTTTGCTTCGCCAAGAGCGACACTCCTGAAAAATAGGCGGCAATTTGTTTTTCTAATATAATATTTTAATTTCTAACTCCTTTGGTTCGAACTCCTGAAAAATAGGCGGCAATTTGTTTTTCTAATATAATATTTTAATTTCAAACTCCTTTGGTTCTGACTCCTGAAAAATAGGCGGCAACGGGTCGGCTTTCATCCGGACCAACCCAAACCGTATCCGAGAAAGTATTCGAATCCGATTAAAAAATATCAGATCCGTTCGGATCCGGGTCGGATCCGGATTCGTTTTTTCGGATCCGGGTCGGATCCGGATCCGTTTTTTCGGATCCGGATTCAGATATAGGACTCAAAATGTTAGTCGGATCCGGATCCGGATCCGGATAATATCCGGATCCGAATATTTATTAAAAACGGGTATCCGTTTTCTAATATCCATTTAAGTCCATCCGTTTTTAGAATAGACCCGTTTTTAACATGGACCCGTATTAAGTTTTGCTCGGACCCATTTTAAAAGACCTTGTTTTGGTCGGACCCGTTTTAAAGGGCCAGGGAGAAATATGATTGTTTGATATTTTTATATGTTGACCTTCTTTTAATTCAATTTGACTTTCATTCCCCCTTCTCCAAGCTCTCTCAAAAACATCAAAAGAAACCTTACGGAACTCTCTCATTTGAACCCTCACCGTCCTATCACCGGTCGTCGGTCACCACTCTCTCTCTCTCTCTCTCTCTCCACAGCGACTCCAGCCTTGGTCCCAGCCGTTGTGCACTAGTGCTACCGGTTCGTACCTAGCCTTCATCCTACAAAATATTTGAAAATCTTTAAATTTCTTGAAAAATTTTAAAAAAAAGTAAAAATTTAAAATACGAGGGATGATTATGAAAAAATACCTAGTGCTTCACAAGAATTGCGAAAAGACTTCTGTTGAGCAATATTTTTCATAAACAAGGATATGAACTTGAATGACAAATCAAATCCTTAACAAAGATATGAACTTTTCAATTTTTGTTTATCTTTTTTTCTTCATGTGACTTAATGGACATTCTTAATAATATTCAGGAGATATTTTAGGGAGTAGTAGTATGTTAATTCTCGATATTTTGTATGTATTAATGATATTCGAAGAATCTTTTTGGGAGTAGAAATAATATTGTATGAATTTCTCATATTTGTATGTATTAATGATATTCGGGAGTTATTTGACAAATATTTATATTTCTTATAAATAACATTTTTTTGTGATCCCCGTAAGTTACATATTTTTTATATACCGAATATCCGTTTAACTATCCGAAAAGAATCCGAATTCGTATTCATATCCGATAATATCTGAACCGTATCTGTATTCGTTTAATACCCGAACCGTATTCGGATCCGGATGGAACCGTATCCGGATCCAGATCCGGAAAAAAGTATGAATATGGATATGGTTTGAGCACATTCCAAACCGGATCCGATCCGTTGCCACCCCTATATACGTGAGATTTCTAATATAATATTTTAATTTCTAACTCCTTTGGTTATATACGTGAGAGCCATTAGAAACTATATATAGGCCGAATCTTGTTTTTATAATTATAATTTTCTAATTTCTGGGCCGGGCTCCGGATTTACGCTGTTGTATAGGGGAGAGCCATTAAGAGAAGAACCATATAAACGGGAGGCCGAAAATAATTAATTAAATAAAATAATTATATAATAATCATTGTAATATCATTATTCTATCCATGATTTCTTCCAAATGAATCAAATAATAGAGTATGAAATGAAAACAAATTATTGCAAAAACTTTGTGATTAACTTGAAACAGCGCAATTCCCTTGTTTCAATGAAAAGATATTATCGACTACATCGAATCGCCATGTGTAATTTGAGTTTCAAGCACCTCATATATCAAATATTATTTCACATAATGACAATACAAACACAACACTAGTTTCGATATCTGCACTTCTAATTTTTAGATAGAGCAGACTCATTTCACTCTTTGAATCAACATCATTATCGTAATAATAAAACTAGAAGTAATGACTAAATTTATTAAGTCATATTTATTAGGAAGTTTTCTAATACAACATTTATCTAGAAAATGATATATATAAAACAAATGGTCCAGTGAATTATGGATTATCACGCGGTGAAACTAAAACATGGTGAATATATCAATAGTTGTAAATAATCGTTTCTTATTTTTATTTCCTCCAATATCTCACAAAATTTTGCCATTTAAATGATTTTGACAAAAAAAATTTGTTTAAATGCATATGATATGAAAGATACCACAAATATATAACTCAATATATAGAAAACAATTAATTTATTCACTTTTGACTTACTTTGCATGAACTCTATGCAAGTCATATTGATATGAATACACAAACAAGAAAGAGAAATAAGATCAGGCACTGGTCCATCTGGCATTGAAACAAGTATGGTAAACTTATGCAATCATATTTGCATGAGAGGCATATTATTCATTAAGCAAGGTTGGCATGAGAGATAGGCATGCTTTTTCTTGTGAGCTTTACAGCCACTTAAATTATTTTCTTTATATAATATCCAAAGATATTCATTTTTTTTTTCTTTTGAAAAATATATTATATAAACCTCAGCCTGAAACATTTATTCAGTCCTCCCTTCCAAAAAACCCAAAATGTAAAGATCCATACTAAAGGCAATGAAATGAGCCACAAAACTGTCATTTTTAACCAACAAACTACTAATTTACGTAAATAAATACTTCATTTTGAATTTAAAGCTGGGAGCTGATAATGTGCGACGGGTACTGTAACGACTATGTAGCGACGGTATATAAAAACTAAAAAAAACATATAAACTGAAAACAAACAGTGTATAAAAAATTCATTCAGTAAAACAGTATATATTTTAAAAAATGAAAACATTATATAAAAACATATAAATTAAAAACAAACAATATATAAAAATTCATTCGGTAAACAATATATATTTAAAAAAATGAAAACAGTATATAGCGTATATAGAAACGCGAGAAAACAGTATATAATTTCAATCCATCGCTACAGAGTAGCTATGGTACCCCGTCGTGATTTTTCATTTCCCTGTAAAACTCACTATGTGTTAGAGCCTGGTACATTAACTGGCCCAGCCCAACCTTCAGGCCCACACCATATTGTCCTGAAAAAGGCTTAAGCTTGGTTGGTGCTAGTAGTTAATGCATTAGTCTATTTAAGTAACTCAAATTCACATTCACTACTCAAGGTGGGACTAATCAACTAGCCCTCCTTTTCCACTATTTGGTTCCGGGATGTAACAAACTCCCCCACTTAAATTTCTGACGTCCCCGTCAGAAGTAGCACCTGGTCTCAGTCTCGACCTAGTACACATCCGTGCGCACCTTCACCCCATACATGTATCCCCACTGAGGCATATACGATCCTCAGGTTCTTTGGGTATGATAACAGTATGGTACGTTTCCGGCCGCACGATAGTACCCCCAAGATCGAACTACTCTGATACCATTTGTTAGAGCCTGGTACTTTAACTGGCTCAGCCCAATCTTCAGACCCACATCATATTGTCCTGAAAAAGACTTAAGCTTGGTTGGTGCTAGTAGTTAATGCACTAATCTATTTAAGTAACTCAAATTCACATTCACTACTCAAGGTAGGACTAATCAACTAGCCCTCCTTTTCCAATATTTGGTTCCGGGATGTAACACTATGCATACGAAGAAAATGTGATATAGACACTAAATCATTGAATGATGATTGTGCATACAATACAGAACGTTATAATTCCACAAAAAAAATAACATATGTTTACAAGTGCATACAATTTCTTACGTGCCAAATAGTATCAACTCAATTGGATAAAAAAAGAGTGATTCAAGCAAATATAAAATTATAAATATTCAGCATTGTATAGAAAAACAGAACACTTTTCAAGTTTAGCCCAAGGACCAAAATCTCAACACCAAACGCAAGATAAATAGCATTTTCTATTTTATACAACACATCATAAATAGTCACCTTAACTTGCTAAATATTTCTGATAAGCAACCTTATTCACTAGCCATATTTTCTAAAAAAATATAAAATAAATTAAATGACAGATGATTCATCAGGCTGTCCTATTTTCTTTACCACCATTTCATAGACCCGGTCCACCTTGGCCGGTTCCATTCTGAAGAAACAATGTGCATCTGATTTTTTCAGGATTGTGCCTTTGAATATTTCATGCACCATTACTTCTTGCATTTTCAAATAGTGCACTGGTAATATGCGATACTGACAGCACAGCTGATGTTCCTGTAAAAAATAAAATTATAATTATAAATATAGGGGAAAATGTAAAATTAAATTTGTTTGGCCTGAGTTTACAACAACTTTATCACAACAAAAAGGGAATTTCTTGTTGACACTAGAAAACCTGAAATTACAGTTAACAATATATTTCCCCAAATTTAGACCCCATTAGCCCATAGTAGTGCAATTTATGCTCAAATAACCTAAAATTAACCTCACTTGCCTCAATTTAACCTCACCAATGCAACTAGAGCCCAATATTTACCCAAAGTAGCATAACAGTATGCCAATTAAACGCTAAAAAGGAGGAATTGCACTTATTAAACCAGCACTATCCAATTCAATCAAGTCCCAATTTAACCCTCAAATAAGCCTAAAAATAACAGTTTATCCCCAATTTTTCAACTGTCCAATTAAACACCAATTTTAACCCAATTAACTGCAATTAAGCACCACAAGAATAAAACTAGGTCTTCATACCTGTCCAGAACCAGATATTTATACTTCATAACCAAATATAAAACCCCAAAATCTTGAATCAAACACCCAACAACAAAATCAAACATTCATTCTTACACTCGCGCTCAGCAAATCGGCGCCCTGCAATCCCGTCATATCCCACTCATCCCACGCCGACCTGGCGCATCCAACAGACCCCGATCCAGACGGCGAGTCCAAACCCTTCTTCGCATCGAGAACCGTGCTGCGCGGGCTCCCGCTGTCCGAGTCGCCTCCGCTCTTCACGATGCTCGGCCTCTTTGTTGAAAGAGGTCTGGATTTTAGGGTTTCGATTTGTTGTTGTTTGCGTTTTTGGTCGATGTAGACTTTGGCTTCGCCCAGCGTGTTGCATCCGTTCGAGCGGGCTTCCTGGAATGAAAAGGTTGAGGGATGTTTGAATTTAATGGGGGTAGTTGGGAAATGTTGTGATTAAGACTAATTGAACTTAAATTGTTTAATTGGTTCTCAATTGAGATTTACTTGGCCTCTATAAACACAATTTACGCTCAATTGTGCAATTACAGAAAAAGCAACAAGATAATTGAGATTCAGCTGACCTGTATTAACAAAATTTATGCCCAATTGTGCAATTACAGACAAAACAACAAGGTAAAATAAACTGGAAACACAAAAAGACAAAGTATATAGTTGAAACTATATGAGAGGGTGTTTTAGTGAATGCCCCCATTATATAGCTGCAACTATATGAACCTGAAATCCTTGAAGACATATTTTTCGTTACAAATATACTGAAATACAAAATACCGGTTTATATTTACACGTAACACGACCAAAACAGTCGACATTAACATCCCCTTCCTGCAACTTAAAAAAAGAATATGATAAAAATAATAAAAAATAATAAAAAAAAACAAAAAAAATGAAATTCTTTGAAAAAAATATCACACATAACCCTAAAATACTGAAACTATCACAGATACCCCCAACTATATGAATTTTCAAAATTTGCAGGTATATATAAAATTGACATAAAAAAAAGCAACAATTAAATATTCTGACCTGTAATTCTTGAATTTTCTTGCGGGTTCTTTGCTCCCCTAGAACGCACTTAATTAGGGCGCCGTGCTCTTCAGGAGAGAGAAAACGCATGAAGGGCTTGTACTTATTGTACAGTTCCTTTTCGTCGCTGGACATCTCCAGTTCCAGCGGACTCGGGTACAGCAGGTTCCTCTCCAGTACGAAATCCTTCCTCCTCTTCCTCTCGTCCAACCTGTTTTATATGAATAAGAAAAATATCTTGAGTCTTGTTACAATTGAACAATCCCAAGTTTCTTTCCTAAACTATATTTAAAATTTTAATAAATCAACCTAAACCAACAAAAATAAGGATTGCAACAAAATTATTCCAAAAATACCAAGCGACAAAAAAACTCAAAAGAAATATTTTCACTATATCAGTGCCAAATTAGGAACACTAAAGAGAACGATGACACAACCACCCCCTAACGAGAAATTACAATTAGAACTTAACCCCTCAATTATGTAACAAAATTAAACCCAATTAGCCTCAATATACCTGAACTATGCACTCAATTTAACCCAATTTTAGCCCAATTAAGCCTCAATTAAACCCACCATTACTAAAAAGGGAAATGTTCACATAACCCCCTAACTTTTTCAAAAACACACCTGATTTCTTTAAAAGAAAATGCTTATCATAAAAGTTAGGGGGTTATTTGAAATTTCCATACTAAAAAGTAAAGGAAAAGAAGACAAACCTTGACAAATAAATCTTATAAACCCGCAACCTAATCTCTTTTTCCGCGTCGGTGTAAGTATCCAAATAATCCAATTCAGTTCTCAATTAAATGAAAAGAAGACAGACTAACCTTGACAAGTAAATCCTGAGAACCCTTAATTTAATCTCCCTCTCGGCGTCAGTGTCCGTATCTTTAAAGTCCATCTCGGCGAGGGCCTGCTCGGCGTTGTTATCATACTCGGGGTCGAACTCCTGCCGCTTCGCGTTGAACCCACTCAGCTCCGCCATCGACGGCCCCTCCTCGCTCGAGAACTTCGGCTTCTTCACCCCGATGCTCCTGTCCACCACATGCGTGTCTGGGAAAATAAAGGAGAAGATTTTAGTGTTGTACGTGTAATAATTAATTAATTAATTTATTTATTTATTTTGGGGATATTTTTTTTGTTGTAATTTTGGCATCTTTACTGGAATATTAAGACTAATTTGGCATAAATTGAGGTAATATGAGATTAAGTTGAGGTCAAAAAATTAAGAGTTAATTGGGTTAAATGGATCTAATTGAAGTGATTGGGAATTTTGGCTTTTTTACTCAGATAATCCTATCAACAACATGCGCATCTGGGAAATAGAAGGGGGAAATTTTAGTAATGTACATGTGCATTAAAAGTACACTAGTAATTGCACTAAATTGAGGTAAATTAAGATTTATTTCACGAACTTGGGTAGTTCGCAACTCGATTTAGTGTCCGATTGGCGGAGTTGGGGGGCGAAACTAAGGTTTAGATGTGGATTTCGGTATCTTTGTGTGTTCTTAGGGTTTATTTGGATACAAGCTCTGAAGACCAAAATGGATACAAACTCTTACAAGTTACAACTCTTTAACTCTATTTATAGAGGAACACAATAACCAACTAGGTAACTCCAAATAACTGCATACTAACCACTTAGATAACTCCACACTAACTCTAAATAACTACAAAATAACTACTTCGACTCTAATTACTAAACATCCCCAATACGTACCCGACTACCTACCTTAATTTCCTACTTGGCTAATAATCGACACATCTAAATATCTCCACATTTAATACCCTCTAACACTACAAGAGTCGTAACAATTTAATTGGGTTAAATGGATCATAATTGAAGCAATTGACAATGTCGGCTTTTTTACAGGTAAAAAAACAGGAGTTAATTGGCTTAAATGGATCTAATTGAAGTGATTGAGAATTTTGGCTTTTTTACTCCAATACTCCTATCAACATGCGCATTTGGTACAATAAATGTATAGAAGTTTTCAGTACTGTACATGTAATAATTTAAGAATTTTGTATCTTTGTTTTGGTTTCTTTTATGTGATTTTATATTGGTATCTTCACCTGATTATTAAGTGTTCTTAACATTAAATTGAGGCATAGTGAGAGTATCAGGACTTTTCATTTTGTACCTTCTAATTTTGGCAAATCAGATGCATCTTTTAACTGTCCAATGTTTGATGCTTTCTTATTCGCACCTGCAAAAAGCGGAAGTAATTGATTAAAAACTTAAAATATTGATATTTTCGTGCTTTGATTTAGGAAAATTAGCGGTCAGCCCAAAAGAAGTACTTATAGACTAAATTAATTGTTTAGATAAAGATAGTATATTAATATAAAGTATTTGCTTCCTTCATTCCTTGAATTATAGAAAGTGATGTTCACAAAAGTATATAATATCAATCACAAATTATTATTAAAAATAATATAATAGATTTATTACTAGAAATTAGGTGAGAGGGTGACCGGCCCGGCATGGCATCTCCGCCAGAATCTTCAAGTCTAGGAACAAAATGATAAAAAAAAATACATAAGATTATTTGGTATGATCTCAAAATGACATACAAATAAACAAATAAATAAATAAACCAAGAGTTGAGAAACACATCCCAGTTTAAAACAATATTCAAAGTTTGATTTTGCAGCATAAATTACTTTTGTATAATATAGATGGGTTTGAGAATATTTTTCAGAAAATTTGGGATCTACACGGTATGAATAAAGAAAAGTTGAACAAAATCGTTAAGTACAAAATCACATTATAAGAGGGGTAAGAGATAAAAATCCAATAAATTGATTGTCAATGTCATATATCATATAAAAATGGCTAAAATTAGATTTGACTATATTAGCATTGAGATATATGAAGCAAATTTATCCCAAATAAAAATTATACTTGACCGTAGATGAAGAAAAAGGAGATTCTAAATGTCAAATATCATATATAAATGGATAAAATTAGATTTATCTATTTTTAGCATGGAGATACACGAGGTAAACTTATCCCAAAAATAGAAAACATACCTAAATGAATAAAAATGACTCTAAATGTTAAATAGTTAAATAGATTTGACTATTTTTAGCACGGAGAGATATGAGGCAAATTTATCCCAAAAATAGAAAGAAAGCATACTTGACTCTAGATGGACAAAACGGAGACTCTAAATGTCAAATATCATATCTATCTAAATGCATAAAATTAGTATTAAGACTAATTAATCCCAAAATAGGAAGCCTACTTAATCCTAGATGGAGAAAAAGGAGACTCAGCCTTCATTGTTGTGTCACCAAGCATTGATAAACCTGCAAAAATGAAAAATAGCAAGTTATGAAACAAGAAATATACAAAAGAATAAGATTACATAAAATACATACTTATTTTTTTCTTTCAACGTACTTTTTTATTTTAATGTAAAATAACATAAGAAAACAAGTTGAATTTCACGGTTGTGTAAAGAAATCTTTGAAAAAATAATTAATCTCGGAACAGAGCTTGTAAAATCAGTCATCAAATACAGTTAAGCAAGGTTAAAATTAGTACAATATTAAGTGAAAAAGAATTATCTAAAAAAAGACAAACCTCTCTTAGCCTCACCTTGAACTTTAGCCATAGCAAGAAGCTCTTTTCTATTTTTACCATTTACACGAGACATATCCTAAAAACCAAAAATAAAACAAAAAAAAAATTTAATTCTGACATAAGCTCATTTGAGCTCAAAAACCCTAACTATACATTAAAACTACATAAGATACCAATCATTTAGGTTATTTTATCTATATCCTATTAAAATTTGCATTGGATTGGGCAACAAAGAAGCAAAAAAGGTATAAAAAATAATAAATAACTTCACATTATTATTGATCCTATTAAAATTTGCATTGGATTGGGCAACAAAGAAGCAAAAAAGGTATAAAAAATAATAAATAACTTCACATTATTATTGATCTTTATTCTTCCTATAGAGAGAGAGAGAGAGAGAGAGAGAGAGAGAGTACAGGTAAAGGATAACAAGGAGAGTTCATATAAGCAGTATCATAATGCTCGATACATTGATCTTTATTCTTCGTGCCAACATGCTCTGCCACCTCAGTCCAGTTCCCAAGTCCGTACATTTCTATTCCCTTTTTTCAAATAAAAATAATAAAATAATAAGTGCCATTTTGTTTTTGACATTACAATTTATATATAATGTAGTTGTTAATTAATCTAAGATATACCTCAAGAAGAAGAATCTCTTCATCTGCATTCCAATCAGCGCAAATAAGCGGAAATGAGAGATTGTCCTGTCATGAAATAGAAGTACTTCAATTAAATATAATTTGAAAAATTAGAAAAGCTAAAATTATTTTTCAATCATGGCCCTAAATTTAGAAAATCCAAAATTATCACATATTTCAGTGAGGAAATATTACAATAATCTATATCAAGTTGAAAAGTATTTGAGTACCATAAATCCATAGATATATTAGCAACAATTATAATATTAAAATAATATATACCAAGTTGAAAAGTATTTGACTACCATAAAATCCAATAAAACACTAACTGCAACAATATAATACTAAAATAATCCATATCAAATTGAAAAGTATTTGAGTACAGAAAAGCCAATAAAACCCTAAACCCAACAATTACAACATTAAAATAATCTATATCAAATTTTGAGTACTATAACGCTCTTGTGAGGAGTAACAAGGAAATTTCAATATTTTACATCGGTATAATTCCCTCATTTTATGGTACTCTTGAAATTTCAATATTTTACACTGGTATACAAGAAAATTTAGCCATTATCCAAAATTCCAACACACCAATCATAACAATAATAATAACAATAATAATAATAACAACAACAACAACAACAACAACAATAATAATAA
This sequence comes from Juncus effusus, assembly GCA_027726005.1. Classification (NCBI taxonomy): domain Eukaryota; kingdom Viridiplantae; phylum Streptophyta; class Magnoliopsida; order Poales; family Juncaceae; genus Juncus; species Juncus effusus. The sequence goes on along the minus strand of CM050910.1, from coordinate 4,238,734 downwards.
TAATAATAATAATAATATATCAAATTATAAATTATTTAACTAACCATAACGCGGTAGGGATGATTGTTCTTGTGAGGCGTGACCTCAGCTCCAACAGAGAAGCACTCCACACACAGATCAAAATCGGGGCATTTGGAGCATTTAATGCGGATTTTTCCAGATATGTCCTTGTTGCAGTAATTGCAGTGGTACAGCGCCTTTTTCCCATCGCTTCCCCCTTGACCTAAAAAAAATTAAATTAAATTAAAAAGGAAAATTGGGGTTTAGATGGTATTTTTTGGAATTGGAGATAGTTTTTATATGAAATAGGGAGTAAGTTTGTTAAGAACTAACTAACCACTTGACATATTTTCTAAGGCGTCACCGCTTGAGGCTACTCTCCTTCTTTTTGACCTAATAAACCAAAAAATAATATTTAATAAACAATAATAATAATTCCACTTTCTGTATGGTATTCTAATTTTCCCAATTGTGTAATTAAGCCCCAATATAACACAAATAAGACATCAATTGTGGAAATAAGTTTCAATTGATCCTCAGTTCTGCAATAAAGCTCAAAATCTCACAATTCAAGCAAAATTACTCAAATTAACACCAAACAGGACTAAAGAAAGAAAAATGAAATAAAAGGGAGAAATTTTAGTCAAAACAGTGCCAAAAACATACCGGTACCAAACATGAAATAAATGGTACCAAAATGAGAAATATTAGTACTTAAATTAATCCCAATCTACAGTGATACATGATTCCCTAATAATTCATTACTCTAAAGTAGTGTTTAAAAAGCTGACAATATAATTATGATACTAAGGACAGTGCCATTCAACTGGTATTTCCACTTACAGTATGCTTCACTTAAAAATTATCAATTCTTGTTATTTGCTCATAATTCTGCTAAACTACAACTAACAACAAGAAAACTCAATTATATTTATTTTCCTAAAAAAATAAGTTAAAAATCCAGCTCAATCACTGCCAGTGAGACCAACTATCTATCCTCAAATCTCAATCCTAGAGTAATAAACAGAGAAAGAAACTACCTCTGAGTGGTCTCATCATCCCCTGAGTTAGGGACGCCTCTGGACCGCCCCATGGCCAAGAAACCCTAGCCCCTGTCAAAACCCTAACCCTAGATCTACTTCCTTCCTCTCAATCGACAAATCCGCCTTATCCGAAACCCTAAAACCAGCAAATAGCGCGGAAACCTAATTCAAACCGAAACCCTAACCCTACAAGATCAGTTCGTGCTCTCCGGCGACGTGGGAGCTGAGATCTGCGGCGCACGTGCCGCGTCGGGGGATTGACAGCGGATAAGAGGGAAAATAATTTATGGGAGACATACTCTCTAGTCACTGATTTTTGGCCCCACTCTTATCTCAGAAGGAATAAATCAATATAAATGAGTCATTTATCTTATGGTTACATGCTAATGTTTATTATCATTTTTTTTTTTTTTGAGAAGTGTTTATTATCATTTTTTGCATTAATGGAATTATGATTTGATCCATGTATTATTAATTTTGATATTTAAGTATTTAAATTAGCAAGTTATATGGTCTGCATAAGTTTAGTTTAAGTTGACCAGTGATTTTTTATATGTATTTTTTTTATGGATGTGAAAATTAGAGGTTAAAAGTCAAGAAAAAAAGAAAATTGATTAAGAAGATAGGGGAAATTTTAAATGAATACTTTCATTAGACAGCATGTGAGCGGTTCGGTTGGATTCCGAATAAGCTGAACCGTTTAAACACCCCTAACTGGAATAAAACAAGTGAAATTTGCAGCAAGAACTAATACTAAAATTTAAAATTTACAACTTCATCATCACATTCTTTTAAAGAAAAGTTTAAACAAAGAGTTGTCTCTTTAAGAACTTATATATATACATGAAAGTTAGGTGGCGATGTTATTTTTTGCGTACGCTGACTCAAAACACATTATTTTCAAAAAAAAGTAGAAAATGATTCAATCTCATAGAGTTAGAAAATTTAATAATACTTGATTAAATCTTTTCTCTCATGTAGAGATCTAATCAAACAATTTTTCAATAAATCTCAATTTTTCCTTGTCTCATAAAAACTCACCTTTTAGAAAGTAATATTTTTACTTCACTTCTTTCCTCCCACTAATCTAATAAGAATGTATTCCTAAATTTTTTTGTTGAAGGGGGAGAAATGGGGGCGAAAAAGAGGAGGAATGACATAAAAAAGGCAACTTTTATTCACAGATTTTTAAGTAGGATAATAGAACTTATAAAAGTATTTTCGGTATTTTAGTAATGTAGCATATTTGTCATAGAATGAATTCAATAGAAATACTTTGGGCATGAATTATTTCAATTCTTTTGTTTTCTTCATATCCCAAAATAAAATTTGGAACCTTTCATACTTGAAGGAGAAGATTTTTCTCCTCCTCTTCTCTCTTGCTCTAATAAAAATTATGAAGCCAAGTAAATATTTTCTTCCCCTCCCATCTTTTCTCTTCTTTCATCTTTCCTCCTCTGGAGCACACTCTAAAATTCTAAAGAATTGAAAGAAGAAAATTTCGAATTGCAAATATGAAAGTCATATATGCATCGCATTCCTATCACATTCTTCTCTTTCTTTCCTTTGACGTTATTCCTCTATTTTTTTACTCCCTCATCTTTCTCATCTTCTTCCTCATCCCCCATTTCTGTACTCAAAAAAAAAACCAGCCCTAACCAACAAGCAAAAAAAGAAAAGAGGGGAGAGGCGGCGAAGAGTACAAAAAGATCCAAAGATTATAAAATGAAAGATGAATAAGCAGAAGGTAAAGTAGCTTACTTGTCGTTGTTGTCAGTGTGAACGATCACCGCCACCTAGTCACCCTCACCGCCGCCCTTCGACCCCTTTTTAGTAATTTCACTCCACCTTCTTGTGTGGATTTTGTGTTAAAAGGTGAATGATATAATGTTTCGATGAGATATTTTAGGCAACATGTTTACTATAAATAAAATTTAATCATTAATTAATTTTTTATGAATCTCGACATTTTTGAATTGTCTTTATTCAATGAATTAATGTATATCTTCTCTGTATTTTTATTTATTTATTTCCAACTCCATTAATGTGCTCATGCTAAAATGCTTGTTGAATTTTTGTAGTTTGATTCTTTTTTTTTTTCATGCAAAGAGCATTTTACCAATTTGATACAATAATCTAGATGATATGTTGAGAGAGCAAACTATGTTTGTGCTTTAGTGATGGTTCTATGATTTAGGTCAAATATTTGTAACCTAGATTATTGGATTGTGCTAAATAAATATTATATTTATTCTGATATTGTTTATATATTAGGAAAAATCTCGCGCTAAACTGTGAGTATTTATAATTTATTGTTAACTAAAAATAAAATTATTTCTTATGGAGTGAATAACATAAGATAACTAAAATAGCATCAAAACATTTGCAGCAATAAACAAGAAAATCTTCTCATTAGCATCAAAAGAACCTATTCATCCAATTAAAAAATATGTGTTGTTTACTACTACAAAAATATGATTTAGCTACCAATTTTTTGGGGACGAAAAAAATTTAGTAGCAATTTGTGATAATTAGCAACTAATTATCTTTGTTCCAAAAAAAAATATTTTTTGAGACAAAATAATTTTAAATTTCGTCCCAAAAAACTCCTATGTTGTTTTCTTGTACGTTGGTAAGTAATATAGTGACGATATTTCGTCCCTGAATAGTTTAGCTAATCAGTAACGATAACTCGTCACTACACCTCATATATTTGGGACTAAAATTTGTCTCGCAAACTATGTTGCATGGAGACTGATACGGGTATCATATCCGTTGCAATACAGATACATACAACAAAAATAAAAAATATAGGATACATATAAGAAATTTTATATTTTATTAATTATATTTTATATTTAATTATTTTATATATATTTAAATATTGAAATTTGATGTAGGAGGTGCTAAAAATTTGTTATTATAGAAATATCATGATGCAAGATATTTATTTGTTATCGTTGGTTATATAATTAGATGCCTTAATTTTATTTTATTGATTTTATATTTGTTACTATACGTTTTTAATAGTATATGCTCTTATGTTAGAAGTCTAAAGTATCTAATACCATATATGTGAAGTATCTACTATTACTTTAGAATAAAATATTATGATTACACTACATGGCATGTCCGACACGGTATTCGAGTATGTCATACGGGAATTGGTATCCTATACGATCATAGCTTGCAAACATTAATCTAATGTTTGTTCTAAAATATTGAAAATACACATTTTTTGTTATATTTGGGAAATATATTTTGTTAAATCTACTGCAAAAAAAATTTGTCATATTTTATTATATTTTTAATTAAGTAAAAAAATAAAATGTATTTATAATCTTGTTTATTACAAAAAAATTACAGGGAGCATGTTTGCTTTGACTTTTATAAAAAAGTTAATTAAAAAAATAAAAGAAGAATTTCATTCATCTCACGATTCAGGAGGGAAAATGAAAATTTATCCAAAAAAATTCCTCTCCCCCACTTTATTTTGTATCTTGTCAAGCCACCATTCCACTCCACACCCCCAATTGAAAAATCTCAAACCCTAGAACGGTCTCTCTTGACACAAGTTCCTCGTCCGATCTCCCTTCCCTCGCCGATCTCTCTTCTCTCCAGTGCCGTTCTCTTTGAGATATCGCGATTCCCTCACAGATCTCTCTTCTTCAGTGCCGATGAATACGTGATTTGTTATATGATTTATATATCCCGCGTTGAGCGACTCTGGGAGATACCAGGATTTGCATGTGGTATGATGTTTCTATCTGTCTGATATATATTACATGATTTATTACATGTACGATATAGAATATATATAGAATACGTGATTTGTTATATGATTTATATATCCCGCGTTGAGCGACTCTGGGAGATACCAGGATTTGCATGTGGTATGCTGTTTCTATCTGTCTAGTATATATTACATGATTTATTACATGTACGATATAGAATATATATAGAATACGTGATTTGTTATATGATTTATATATCCCGCGTTGAGCGACTCTGGGAGATACCAGGATTTGCATGTGGTATGCTGTTTCTATCTGTCTGATATATATTACATGATTTATTACATGTACGATATAGAATATATATAGAATACATGATTTGTTATATGATTTATATATCCCGTGTTAAGCGACTCTGGGAGATACCAGGATTTGCATGTGGTATGCTGTTTCTATCTGTCTGGTATAAATTACATGATTTATTACATGTACGATATAGAATATATATAGAATACGCATCGATTTCTGATAACTGCAATTGCCTTCATTGAAATTCACATGGAAGCTCTTCCCCCCAATCTTGGCACCACTAGTTCCTGTTATCACCTCATAAACACCGTTTTCGACATTGAAGGGAGTAACTCGATGCCCACGTGCCGATTTTTTTCTCCATTTTTTCCATCACTACATCTCCCCACATTCTATTATTCATTTTCATATTTGCAGCTATCTCGCGCTTGTTGACAAAATAACTATTCAGCTTGTAGAATGTCTCCATAATAATAGCCCCACCGGGCAGCTTCCTCATACCCTTGAAAACGTAATTCATCACTTCTACATGATTACTAGTAGGAATGCCTCACCGGCGACCTTCCGCGTCATACGCGAACGCCCATTTTGATTTATCTTTCTTTTCTAACCATTCCCACGCCTCATAATTTTTATCCTTTAATATTTTATACAACTTCTTAAATTTAAATTTGGTAGACGCCTTAACTAGTGGTACAATCAATTGAACCAGTGTTTTGTCTGATACAGCGCTACTGAAATTTGCTTCTAAATGCCGTATGCAATAACGATGGTAGCTTTTAGGTTCCTTCCATTTGCCTTCCTTCATTGCACGAATTATTCCGGCATGTCTATCCGAAATCACACATAAATCTTTGCGATGGCCGATCAAAGTACCCAAACACCCAAGAAACCAACCCAATGTACCCTCTCCTTATCAACTAAAGCAAAAGCTAGGCGTAATAATTGACCATTTGCATCACTGGCTACCGCCATCAATAAGCATCCTTGATATTTTCCGGTTAGAAATGTTCCATCGACTGTTATGACAGGTTTGCAAAACTCAAATCCTTTAAGTGATGGACCAAGTGCCCAAAAAAGACCTTCGAACTCCTCCTCACCAGCATGATTTATGGGACCTCTCCAAAACGAATATTCAATAGTAGGATTTGCTGAATATATTGCTACCATCAATTCAGGAAGCAAATTATATGCCCCCTTCCAGTCGCCAAACAAGAATCTAAGCACGTGTTGCTTTGCGTGCCAAGCCTTCCAATATGAAATGGTATATTAAAATTTTAATTTAACGATTTCCACTAGGGTTACTGGTTTAATTGCTAAATCCGCTATAACGACATCTAGAATTAGTCCCCCAACAAATGCACTTGTTAATTGTTTATGGTCGTTGTTAGGTTGTCGATTAACACATACGTGTGGTTGTGTAAATTTTTTAATCTCAAACACATGTCGTTTATTTTTACATGCATACAGCCTCCAATCACAGCCGTAGCTGTCATCTTTTAGCTTGCATACTACGGTGTAGAGCATTTTGTTTGATTTTGAGACTACAAATTCTCAGTGATTCTTGATATTGTATAATTTTACGGCCGATTGTAGCTGCTCTTTTGTGTCGAACGTCTGTCCCTCATACAAACTATCATCACCACTCACACACATCCTCTTACCATACAAGATATCGATTTTCGCTGCTTCCCACAAAGTAGTTTCTTCAAACTCTTTCGCCGGAGGATTGCCAAAAGTTCATACACTAACCATCCCACCTACTTCCGTGTAATTGTTCATAACATCTATTTCTGGTTCGTCGCCTTCTTTCATTTTTGGCACTTCATCTTCATCATATTCATCCTCTTCAATATTTTCAAACTCATCTTCAACACCATCTTCCTCGAAATCTTCAACACCAGTTCTTAACACTCTATCACGATTAATTACAGGTTCTGACCTCTCAATCTCGTCGTCATTAAAAGCTACATTTGATCTACTACTATTTCCTACATAGGATTCTCTAGTTTCGATGCGTTCAACGTATATTTCTAATTCAGGTCAACCGTGTTCACCATATTTGACGTACTGAGCAAAACTAGCTAACTGTGAATCATTCAAAATTTTTACTATCCTAAAATACAAACTATCATCTATACGGCAAGGAAACCTACCACTAATTTTAAGATCGTCACTACTAGGCCAACCGGTGGTAGCATAAATTTTTAAACACAATCTGTAATAATTTCTATTTCTACTACGCGGGAGAAAAATAGCTTCATGTGGATAGTAATTGTATCCGCTCAAATCATGAACAATTTGACCATTGTAATATAAAAAAATTTCAGAATTTTGTGGCATTTAAGAAGTTTGCAAGAGAGACTTATGAGATTTGATTTGTTGATGATCAAATGTAATAAGATGACTCTTTAATAGAAATCTAAACCCTATATTCTAAATCTTATACCTAAAAAAAGCTGAGATTCCACCTATATCCTAGTATGTTAAATCAATGTTACCCACTAAAAAAAAACTAAATTGTCATTTCAATCTGAAAAAGTAGATATTCTTTAGTACCCTATACTGAAACCTAAACTCTATACCTAAAAAAGGCTGAAATTCCACCTATATTCTAGCATGTTAAATCAATGTTTCCCACTAAAAAAAGATAAATTGTCATTTCAATATGAAAAATCAAATATTCTCTAGTACCTTATATCTGAACCCTAAACTCTATTACCTAAAAAAGCTAATATTCCACCTATATCCTAGCATGTAAAATCAATGTTGCCCAATAAAAAAAGCTAAATTGTCATTTCAATATGAAAAAATAAATATTCTCTAGTACCCTATATTTGAATCTTAAACTCTATATCTAAAAAAAACTGAGATTTCACCTATATCCTAGCATAATAAAAACTAAATTATTTAAATTTCAATTTTAACAAAGTGGGAAAATTATATTTTTCAATTTTCGCCCCATTTTGGGGCGAAAGAGGAAATTTTCAATTTTTTTTTTGTTAAAAATTTCATTCTAACCTGTGGTGGGAAAATTTTAAATTTCCAATTTTCGCCCCATTTTGGGGCGAAAACGGTAATTTTTCGAAAAAAAAAATTTGTAATTTCGTTCTAAACTGGGTAGGAAAAATTGAATTTTTAAATTTTCACCCCATTTTGGGGCGAAAATGTTATTTTTAAATTTTTTGGGGCTTTTTGGTATGATTTTTTGGGCTCAGTCTGTTCGCTCAATTATTGCGCCAAATTAATTTTCACCCAGATATAGGGTCTTTCAATAAATGGGCGAAAAAGTCTTTTTTATAACTTAATTAATAGCTGATTTAATGCTAATAGACGGAGTGCGGGAAAAATGAGAGAATAGGTATTTCGCCCCTGAATTAATTTTTTTTTGTCTATTTCAAAAAAAAAAGTCAATTGATTAGGATTGATAAAATTTGATTAGGGTTGTTGGATATTATGGATTTTGTGATGAATCGTTTTGGTGTAATTGAAATAAATTTATGTATTTTGTGATGAGTTATTTTGATATAATTGGATATTGTGGATTTTGTGATATTTTATGTATTATTATTTGTATTTTGCTAGTTTTTTATTATTATTTTTTTTTTTTGCACGGTTTAAGCCGGTGTAAATAAATTGGTATAAAAAGTACCCACCGATTTCGAATCCAGTGGTAGAATCGCTTACCACGGATAGTGTGACACATGATTTACACCGGTTTCTAGTAGTGTATGAAATATGGCGGGTACCATTTCAGTATGAATAAGAAGATTTTTATCTATTAATATAAATAATCCTAAACCCCCTTAGCTACAGTAATTTCACTCAAATGAGTCATGTCATCATCTTTTTCTAGAACGTTTGATGATTATCAAATGGTCAATATTTAAGTGGCTTACCAAGAGTAAATTTATAATAAACCAAGACTAGCATCCCCATAAGAAGTATTCTAGGTCATAGACTCATAAGTGGGATTAAATATTTGGTGTGAACTGAAAATTTATGGATGATACATACTTTACATTCACTCTCTCCTCTTGTAGGATTCAATTTAAGATATTTAATCACGAACTATTTTATTGAAAGACCCTTAAATAAATAATTATAACTTAAAAAAAGAGACTCCGACTCTCATACAAAATTCAAACTCGACCTTCAACTTTTAATTTTGACATTTTCGCATTGCATCTTATTTATTTATTTATTTATTTATTTTATTTTGCAAAATTTCTCTCTAGAAACAGTTTGTCAGAAGATCTTAATATTGACATTTTACTAAAATTCTACAAAACAAATAAAAAGGAGTCGACTTCCATAGGTAAAAAAACCTCCAAAAATATCCCACAATGCATGGATAAACTCTAGTGAGATATTAATCTTGATTTTGTTGATGGGCTCGGTAGAAATTATTGTGATAACCAAACAGCCATTAATTTGTTAATAATGGAGCTTCAACTAATTAGAATATCAATGTTGAGTATCACTATATCAAGGATACGATGGTACAAAAAGATGAGATTTAGGTAATGTATATTCCCACGTATGACGTGATCAGATCCTTTGACAAAAATAATATGTTATATATGATGATATTGTCAAGCATGTTGGCTTGATGAACTTAATTACGGTGCATAATTGGTGTATCATGTTTATGGACTAACCGGCTAGCGTATTAATATGTTCGGGTAATGATTAAATGAGAAATGTAACCAAAAATGGTCTTTATGTCACCATTATCCTCACTAATTATATGGAAAAAAAATGAGATTTGAATAGTGATTAGTATTAATCAAATACAAGCCCGGCCCGGACATAAGCCCCGTGAGCTCGTGGGCTTAGGCAACACATGGTCCAGGGCCGACAAAAACCTCTATGTAATCTAATGTATATCATATATTATAGAACCAAAAAGTGTAGGTAGCTCAAAACCCATATTACATAAAATAAATAATATAAACCAAGGCGTGTTATTTCGGCCCGGAATCTTGTCTTTAGCTGTCATTTTAGGATATTTTCATCTCCATTAGTGGGTCCATTTTAGTGTTATTCAAACATACAAATACTTATCAATTTATTCAATAAAATGGAGAGATACTCATCTAATGCCGAGAGTCCTCGTTCTCCCCCGTCCGTGACTTCATCTCAGCTCTCATTATCATAAAAAAAATATATATATTTTTTGAGGATATAAAAAAGTTACTTTATCTATATTAAATTATTCCTTAAAACTTTTATATCGATGAAATATACATTTATTATATAGACATTAGCACATAATTAATAAATTATTTGTTCTATTAACGAAAAAGAAAGGAACCTTTATTTCAATTCTTTTTATCCAAATTAGTTTATTTTTTTTGTATTGCACAAAATTTTTATTGAATTTTTAGCTATTTCAATTCTCTGTACTACAAAAAAAAATTGCAATTTTTAGTTTGATTTGTTGACATTATTATAATAGAACAATACATTGTGAATGATCACATAATCTATTGATTGGGACACACCAAGTTGTGGGTTGAAATTTTATTTGAATTAATTGGAGTGGAGTTAACTTTATTATTTTACAATATATTCCTTACTTTAACCTCAAAAAAAATAAAAATAAAGGAGCAACATTCAATTTCGGGTTTGGGCAACAAAAATAACCGGGCCGGCCTGGTCAAATATCATGGAATTAAGAGACATACCTGGAAGATTAATGTGTTATTTTGGTTATAAAATTGGTTGATTGCCTATAAAAAAAAGGTTCAATCCAAGAGAAAAAGAAACCAAAAAAGTTCTAAAAAAATCCCTTTCACATAGACCAGTCTTTAAAAATCCAATTATATTTCTCAATTCAAAATACAACATTATTTCCCTTAGCATGACACTGTATTGATCAGAAAGAAATAAACGACAAACAAATTTATTCATTTATCATAGGAAAATATTAATTGATAGAAAATATGATATCACGACGCACTGTAGTACGTTTAAATCACGAAAGATTGTATATATACTGTTTTTGCGCTTTTCATTATACTTATTTTTTATATATAATGTGTTCACTATATTAGACATATTTTTATTTTTTTTTATGCATTGTTTATTTTTATAATTTGTATATACTTTGTTACCGCTTTTTAATATACTATTTGTTTTCTATATACTATTTTCACTGTTTTATGTATATATTATTTAAAAAAATGATTTATGTATACTATTTTTCAATTTTATATACTGTTTATTAGTTATATATATTGTCATCGTGATATCACGATAAAAAAGTTCTGTCATAATATATCATCTTCCTTAATTGATAATCATAGAACACACTTTATTTATTTTATTTATTTATTTATTTTGCAAAACACCTAATCAAGATTCTAAGATCTCTTTTATTTACCGACTACCACAAACTTTCCTGATTTGTTTCCCGATCAGTATTTTCTCAAAGTGTTGGAAAAAAGGACGAAAATAGGCAAAGGAAAGGCAACACGTTATCTACTTTTTCCTCCTAATTTTAAACATTAATTAATAGTAGGCTTAGGTAATATCTTTCCACTAATCATCAACAAACTCCATCTCCATTTCCCTAAACAACTATCGAGGATCATCAACATAATTTTTATTTCTAAGAATATTTTTCAATTTAGAATTGGGTACATCTTTAGCTTCTTGTTTCATCCTCCCACAAGATTTTTCTTCCTTCAGCGACCGCGTTTCTTCTTGGAGGGAGTTTGCTTCCTTGAGTGAGAGAATAATATAACCTAGTAGTAGATAGGACACCAAATAGACCAAAATAACAATTTTCAAATATTTATCCAAAAAATATTGTTCAGAAAATAGAGTTTGAACAATTTTTTTGCAAAACTAACGTTTTCGCCGAACGCTTAATTAGGACTAATTTGGTGTTAAAAATAATTTTTGCCATCCCTGCTGGTGAAAGTGCCGATTATTTAATTTTTTGAGTAATTAAATATAATTTTTGACGTGAGAAAAAAAAATCGACATCTCAGGTGGAGACATTACAATATTAATTAGATTAACAATTATAACTTAACTTTTTTCTCCTACTCATATGGTAAAAGTTTTGTATCTTCACTAAAAGAGTGAGCGAAAATACTAGTTTTGTAAATAAAAACATTATATTGTGAATTAAAATTTTGGGGAAGCTGTTTAGGAAAAAAATCTCAATACTGCGGTTCAGCCGTTCAGGCTAATTCAAGTCATCTTTGGATATCAGCCAAATCAACAGAGCCAATCAGACCCTGCCAGATAATCAAAAAAGTAAAAAATCGTAAACATTGCCGTGGTTGAAGAAACTTCTATTTATCCTCATACTAGACAAGTGCAGTGGAAACAAGGACAGTCAAGATCCATCAATTGGAATCATCTCCAGTTTAAATAACACTTGAGATGTGGTTGAAAAAACATGGTAAACTATAATATAAAGTATAACACTTTTGTAATTAAGTAAAATGGAGATGCATGCTCTATGTGGCTGGAGAAGATTTGAGAATGGAGCCAACAGGGATTGCAAACAGGGCATGCTGTAGGCGGAGTAATTCCGTCCGTTCTGCATTCTGTTCTCGTGAGCTTGATAATTAATTGCCAAATCTAATTTCGCATTTAATGCTTACACCAAAGTTATCTAAGTATCTATGTTGCACTTGCACGATAAATGCATCGTATCTGATACGATATAGATACAGGGTACGGCAAAAAATCTAAGATACGAATATATATATATATATATATATATATATTTTTTTTTAATTATATTCATATAATATAATAATAAAAAAATAAATAATAATTCAAATTTATTACCATAACATGTGAATCAAATCAAACACATTTTTTATATATGACAATGTTAGTAAAATACAAAATTGAATTTAAGAAACAAAATGGTAAACAAAAGTATATTGCAATGAAATATATAAAAAAGTTAATAATTGAAGTATCTTTATAAGTATCCCAACAATATTCTAGAAGAAGTGACGGATCTTAACCAAAATCTTTGGGGGGCCGTAATAAAAATTACATCAAAAAAAAAAAAAATCTAGGGTGCAGTACATATATAACTTCTAGAAATATCACAAAATACAGTAATATAACTATATATGTATATTATTTTCTCAAAATCTAGGGAACGGCTGTCCACATTAGTCTCTATTAAGATCCGCCACTGCCTAGAAGTGTCTCAGGCTCATGTTGTATCATGAATGTATCTGTAAAAATAATATTTTAATAATCGGATGTGGTATGTGGTGTATCCGATTTGTCTGCGTATTGAATACACATATTCTCAGAATACTTCACAGTTTTTAAAGTATATCCATAACATAGTTGGGTGCACATTGACACAATTGACTAAAAAGATAAATTTGATCCAAACAAATTTTTTCCATCCCATTGTTTTTGACCCATTTTTGAGTATTCTTTGATGCTATCGAAATTATTTTAATCATCAGGTGATGAGCTATGAAATAATTCAGACCATTAGTATATCATTCTTTTTGTGATTTCTAGACTTCTATTATTATTTTTCAATTTTTTTATGGATTTCCAAAAAACATATCATCTTTTATGATTGTTTTCATCTGTTACTTAATGTCATACGATAGGAAATGAGAACTCCCTAATTATAATATGAATTTTATAATGAAGTCTTTCTGCTTCAAAATGTGGGCAGTTTTTTGACGAGAAATTTGCAAAAGAAAACGTGCATTATACCGAAATTACAAAAAATCCCTTATATTATTGAAAATTGCGACAAGACCCTACATTATTGCAAAATTGCAATAACGCCTCTATCATTAGTTCTAAACTAAAACCGTTAGTTTTTTACCCTAATTGTTTGGGGAGAAAAATTAAATTTAATTACTCTTTTTGTCACTTGAAATAAATTATTAAAAAATCTTAAAGTTTAATTAAAAAATACTTAAAGCTAAAAAGTTAAATTAATCTCTCTACTTGAAAAAAAATCATAAAATTCTTAAAATTTAATAAAAAAAATCTTACAATTTTCTTAATTAAGTTTAAGAAATATTATTCAAATAAGATTTTTAAAATTAACTAATATTTCTTGAACTTAATTAAGAAATATTAAGTAACTTAATTAAGTTAACTAATATTTCTTAATTATATGATAGAGGAACATATTTATTAATATTTAAAATATAATTTTGAAGTAATTAAAGTATGAAACTAATGATGTTTAACTCCTAACTAACGGTAGAGATTTGTTTGCAATTTTGACAACAATATAGGGGTTGTTTCTCACTCAGGAGTAATTTTACAATTTAGGCATAATTTAGAGGCATTCTTTGCAAATTTGCTTTTTAAAATTTGCCTAGAGTCTATTGTTAAAAAAAATTGCATTTTAAACTTCCTGTGATTTAAATAGGTTCCAAACCAAAATACCAAACAATCATATTCCTTCAATATATATATTGATCCCAGCATTTAACGGAAGGCGAGTCCATCCATCAAACCCCGCACAAGTACTCGACTGATCTCTTCCCAAAAACCTACAAAGCCTACACAATCACTACTCTGTCCCCGCATCCCTTCATCACTCTGATCACTGCACTGTGCCCATTAATGGCGAAAACCGAAGCAGGGAGCGACTGGGTCTGGGTGCGAGCCCCGTCAGAATCTTACCCGGCGGAAGACGGCGAGGACACAGCGGAGCGAACGCTGAAGGTGGTGTTCACGTCGCCGGCGAAGCACTGGACGGATGCGGCGCCGATCGGTAACGGACGCCTTGGAGCCATGGTTTGGGGCGGCGTCGCTTCTGAGAAACTCCAGCTCAATCGTATGTTCTGTTTCTAATTTGTTGATCTCTGTCTCCGTTTTAAGAGTGTGGGTCTCGCAGTTCAGTCACATATAAGTTCCAAACATTTTCTGTTTTAAAAATTCTAGAAGCTTAAACAATTATTGTTGACAACTGACAAGTGATGATCCCCGTATATACTGTTAGAAAAATGAATTTCTACTTCTGGTTGTTTTACTTATAAACCCTTCTAAAAAATAATATCAATTTTTTTCGCATCTCAAAGCTACATTTGCAATCTTCCAATTTTTTTCGCATCTCAAAGCTACATTTGCAATCTTCCAATTTTTTTCCCAGGTTTGTAAATCACCTAATCAATCATGGTTTTAATATGAAAAGTTTTTTATTAAATTGCACAGAACAATAGGTGTAGGACTTTGTGGAACAACATATGCCCAATAATCAATGACATGTATCTTTAGTTATTTGTTCTAGTTTAATAATTAAGAATAGCATTTATGGGCATGGATTACCTTTCGCGTTGTGATGTGGATTATTAGTTATTGTAATGATTTTAGTTTTATTGAACTCATTTAATAAAAATCTATTAGCTTTATATTTAAATTCTTTTTATTGTATGTCGTTGAGACCATGTTTTCGATTTCAAACTTCTAGTCCTCATAATAATATAATCGTTTAAGGGACAGGAAAACACATTTTCTAAATTTTTTTTCTCATTCTTCTCTTATAAATTATAATTTGTTCTTTTATATTCCATCTCTTAAGCCTGCAACTTTTAAGATGATGTGGACCCCACAATTCGGGGACATCTCAGTGTCATACATCTCTGAAATTCTGGAAGCAGTTATTATTATGCTCTTTCAAATTAAGTAATAAACCATTTTAAAAGATAAAATTATGTTTCTAGCCTTTAAATGCTAAATTATCATTGTTCCAACTTTTTTCAGGTCCAGAAACCATCATTTACCATTATTCTGTTCTTATGAGATGAACTGTTGGTCAAACATGGTTTTAGTTTTTAATGGGCTCTCTATGAATTTGATATTTTTCATTTTGTTCAAGCATAAATAAATTATTTCTATCCAAAATTTCTCTTTTTCCTTCGAAAAAGAAAAATATTATGTATTAACAAATAATAAAAACATCCATGTAGTTGACACACTGTGGACGGGCGAGCCTGGAAATTATACAAATTCAAATTCACCAAATATTCTCTCAAAAGTAAGAGCACTTGTTGATAATGGCCAGTTTTCTGAGGCTTCAACTGCTGCTTATGATCTTTCAGATGGCCCAACTGATGTAAGCATTTTAATTTCCTTAATTCACTATTATATATTAAGCCATCTAGATAACATGAACACTTCCATAAATGTACCTAAATAATATTTAAAATGTAGGTATACCAACCTCTTGGAGATTTGAATCTGGAATTTACCAATTCTTCTGACTCATACGCTTCATATGAAAGAAAACTCGACCTACACACAGCCACCGTCTCCATTTCGTACACCATTGGAGATGTTCAGTACACAAGGCAACACTTTTCTTCACATCCACATCAAGCAATCATCACCAAGATATACGCCAACAAGCCCAGATCAATTTCATTCAATGTCTCATTAACAAGTCGATTATATCATAATATAACAATTAACACTTCAAACCAAATAATTATGACTGGTACTTGTCCAGATAAGCGAATTCCCCCAAAAGAAGGAGTGAATGAAACACCAAATGGGATTAAGTTTTCAACTATACTTAGTCTCCAAGTTGAAAATGGAACCGTAAAATCTCAAGATGGAAAGAGTTTTGAAATCAACGGTGCAGATTCAGTTGTTTTAATTCTGACAGCTTCTTCCAACTTTAATGGCCCATTCACCAAACCATCGGATTCAAAATTAGACCCATTATCCGATGCTTTGAAAACCCTAAACAGAATGAAGGGATTATCCTTTTCTGATTTATTTGCCTACCATTTGGATGATTATAAGAGTTTGTTTGGAAGGGTGAGATTTGAAATTGGAGATGGTGCAACTGGAGAGGTGCTGAGTAAATCTACTGGAGAGAGAGTTAAGAGTTTTAAAGATGATGAGGATCCCTCTTTAGTGGAGCTGTTGTTTCATTATGGGAGATATTTGATGATTTCTTGCTCAAGGCCTGGTACACAAGTTTCGAATTTGCAAGGGATTTGGAGTAAAGATCTTGAACCTGCATGGGAGTATGTTTCTTCTTTCTTTTTTAGGACTAGTTTTTTAGCTCTTTTTTTTTGTATGTTTCATTATGGGACTAATTATAAAAAAAAATATTTTGAGTTCTGTATGTTATTCTCAGTTGGACTATAACATTTATTAAACAGGATGTGTTATTTGATTGGAGGTATATATTTGGATTTTATTTTTCAGTGCTGCCCCTCACTTGAATATTAATCTGCAAATGAACTACTGGCCTGCGCTTCCGTGCAATCTGAGTGAATGCCAACAACCATTATTTGATTTGATTTCTTCTCTAGCTATTAATGGGAGTAAAACAGCCAAAGTAAGATCTCTCTCTGTTCTTTATATCTGTCCTTTTTTTGTTATTATTATTATTATTATCATCTTCAAATAGTAACTTGTTCATTTAATAACCTAAACGGTCCCGGTATATTGGAGATTTGGCGTGTATTGTTATGGTGATCAAATATTTATTCGAAAAACTGTATTTCCTTCGAAAAGTATGGATTTTGTTTTGAAAAGTCATATAGTTCATCTGCTTCGCTGATTTATAATTGTTTACATTATAACAGGTGAATTATGAATCAAATGGATGGGTGACACATCACGTGTCAGATATATGGGCCAAAACATCGCCTTCTCAAGGGGATCCAGTGTGGGCCATGTGGCCTATGGGTGGGGCCTGGCTTTGTACCCATCTTTGGGAGCATTATTCTTATACTATGGATAAAGTATGTTGTTAATGCACAAAAAAATTACATAAATACAAATATACATACATGCTAGTGTGGTTGGTATTAGATATATTCATAATTTTAGTACTGTTGGTAGTGCAATAATGCTAAGACATAAAATTCTATGTGGCCTTTTATATTTTTCATTTTGTTCTGTATGATTTTAAAAATACTAGGCCTGCCTTATAACATTCTAGCGCTGGTTATAGGCGGGATGTTTGTAATATAGAAATTACTGAAGAACCTTAGTAACAGAAAGTTACATATATAATATTCTTGACCTTATAAATAAACTATTCTTGACCTTGTTTATGAATTAGGAGTTTCTGGAGAACACGGCCTATCCACTGCTAGAAGGTTGTGCATTGTTTTTCTTAGACTGGTTAATCGAAGGAAAAGGTGGATATTTAGAAACAAACCCCTCAACTTCTCCAGAGCATCAATTCATAGCCCCAGATGGCAAAACTGCAAGTGTCAGCTATTCAACAACCATGGATATGGCGATTATACGAGAGGTTTTTACTGCTGTTATTTCTTCTGCTGAGGTGAACATGTTTATGAGAATACCCTTAGTGGATTAATAATTACATCTTGCTGAATGTTATGTTGATTTCTTTCTTATTTATAGGTTTTAGGAAAATCTGAAACGGATTTAATTCAGAGGATAAAAAACACCTTACCAAAGCTTCCTCCTATAAAAGTTGCTAGAGATGGTACAATTATGGAATGGGTTAGTAAACATCGTCTCTATTTAACCTCAAAGTTTATTGTGTGAACTTTTTATAATTTCATTGAGATTAATGCAGGCACTGAATTTTGAGGATCCAGAAATACATCACAGACACGTGTCACATCTTTTTGGTCTATTTCCAGGACATACTATTACAATTGAGAAAACACCTAATCTTTGTAAAGCAGTTGCTAATAGCCTTTATAAAAGAGGTTGCTCCATTGAACTTCGAAATTCTATCTATATCTTTTTACTTTTTAATTTTTTTTCCCACTTTTGTCTAAGCAACTATTTTCTTTCTTTCTTTTGGTATAGGGGATGAGGGGCCAGGCTGGTCGACTGTATGGAAAATGGCCTTGTGGGCCCGGCTTCATAATGCTGAGCATGCATATAAGATGGTCAAACACTTGTTTGACTTGGTCGACCCGGATCATGAGCGAGATTTTGAAGGAGGCCTGTACAGTAATTTGTTCACTGCTCACCCTCCTTTTCAAATCGACGCTAATTTTGGGTGATCAATTCTTTTTTATATTAAATGATCAATATGTTACATGGCTTTTTTGGCAAAGAATGTCTTTGCTGTATCTTTCTTTTAGGAAAGCCATAGTGTATTTTCAAAAAGAAAGATCTAAAATGGCTCTTGTTTCATTAGGAAATAAAATACGAGTTCTAAAATGACTTAATCATGATGGTTCTTAAATCTTATTACATACATAATCCAACCCTCAAACTCCTTGGACCATAACGCCATTATAAGAAGACGTGCTTCACAGATAATACAAACCAACTACATAAAACAAAAACATATATATTGAAAAAAAACTGAAGTTGCAATGTAGCAATCCATCTCCAAATGTTAGGACAATTAGAAAACAAAAACTTATTTGGTCGTTGCACTTACTTTTTTCAGTTTCACGGCTGGTATAGCAGAAATGCTGGTACAAAGCACAGAGCACGAGCTGCACCTACTACCTGCCCTACCACGTGACAAGTGGCCAAAAGGATGTATCAAAGGCTTCAAGTCACGGGGTGGGACCGCAGTCAGTATTTGCTGGAAGAAAGGAGAGCTTCACGAGGCTCTTTTATGGTCTACCACAAATGACCAAAACACCCTCAAGAGACTGTGTTACAGTGAAAGAGTTGTTGAAGTTGAAGTTGCTAGGGGTATTATTTATAAGTTTTCCAGGGAGTTGAAGTGCCTAAAAAGTTGGTTAATCTGAGTGCTTGTTAAGTAGTGTTTACTTTGGAAATGAATTAAGTTTATAAGGACTTCATTTATGTTTCTTATACTTTTAAGGAAAATTAAAGAGAATAAATTTAGCATTTAAATCATCAGTTGGCCCTTGTTAAATCCAATTAACTACATGCATACCCAATTTTGTGACAGATGGTTTGCAACTAGATTATTGTTTTTTAATAGTAGGCCAATGGCCTAGTAGAGATTTCCTTAAAATTGAAAGATGTTTGAAATGCTTTATAAAACCCAAGAATAGGAAAACAGCATGTTATAAAACTTAATTAAATGCTTTGATGATGATATTTCATTGAGGACAATGAAGGCAAAGTAAATTAGGCAAATCTTGATTTATATGTAAATAAATGCTTTGTTAACTAGATCATGCGATCTCATGGGGGGAAAATCCGAAATTTACAAAATAACAGTTGCCTCCATGAAGAATTTAATAAAGCCATGTTGCAAATGGTTTTGGAAGTATTTATATAAAAAAGAAAGGTTGCGTTGGAAAATATTTGTAAGCAATGTATGCAAGGGGATCTGGATATTAAAAAATATACTAAAGATCATACTTTCAGAATGATTGTAGAAGGTTGTTGCAATACTTCAATCATAGGACTGAATTGGATGTAGAGAATGGGAATATCTGGTACAGTAATTTGGGTGGATTATTTCTATATCAGAATTTTTTTCACATTATTTTATTATTTTGACTGTAGAGAAGAAAAAATCAATTATTACAAAAAAATTGCCAGATATCAGAGATATCTTCAGAGTTTTAAACCAAAGCTTGAATTTCAGAGGCTATTGGGCATTTTAAATCAAGACAATTTATCTCAAAATTAGGATAAAATAAGGTGGAGATGAAGTATTAAGGGGTTATTTTCAACCAATAGTGCTTACAGATCCCTATCACTGGGAATATTATCATACAATAAATAGCCTTAAAAATATTTCAAAATTTCACGATGCCTTCATAAAAGAGAATATGTGATATGGGTTGGGATAGTCTCAAGTTGTCTTTAAAGATTGAAGTACGGCTCTTGTCAAAAGGTTTAACGGCGTCAATACAACAATCTTAGAAATGTTTGTGGAATATCAATTTGATATTGTTTTACGTACATTACGAGTTCAAATTATTTGCTACTCGTAATTTAGACTTCTTTAAAAGAGATTTCGTCTCCTAAAGAAGCAGTGGGAGTGTAATATATCTCGAAAGGTTCGAGGTCCACATACTAGTGATGAACCTTTAATGAGGCTATCAAGTAGTTGATAAGATTATACTTGAAACAAAAGGTCATCCTCACAGACCTGGTAGACATTAGGCCGAGAGATATGATCTCTCGTAATTGCTCCTAGAGGATGAATCGATTTTCTATCCAGAAGACTGTGAAGAGTCAAGTTGCAACCCATATACAAGCAGTCAAGTTGCTAAAGTATATGGATAACCTATAAATAGCAAAGAAAGTTGCTATAGTATGGGCTATAGTAAGAGATTTCTCACTTGATGCTATTACAAATTCAAACCTCCATAGCACAATGTGATTATGAATAATGGAACAAGGATATAAAAACTTACCTTCCTTTGCAGGAACCTTGTTTTGGATGTATTCATGGTAAGAGCTTATAAGATCCTGATGATTCTGAAAATGTTACTTGCTTCAAAAATTCATTTATGGATTAAAAGCAGACATCTCAAGATGAATCTATTTTACAAAGCAAATTGCATAATTTAGCTTTATCGAAATAGATAAGACCATCTCGATTTCAAGAAATTCAGTGAGAGTATAACAGTCTTCCTATATTACAAAAATAACTTACACCGTCCTAATAGTTAAGAGTTGAAGTCTATATAGACTTATGGTTGTAAGATAAAGTACATTGGTGAAATATTGAAAGAATTCAATATGCAAGAAATGTTCTTGTTGATAGTGTTCATATGAATGATGAAAGACAAATGAATGAGATTCTATACTTTCAGTCATACGTTGAAACGTTCAATATGTAAGAAAGAGTTCTTGCTCATGGCATTCACATGAAAAATAAAAGAATATGAATTAGATTCTATACCTTTGACAATATATTAAATATTAGATATACAAGGAAGAGTTCTTGTTTATGGCATTAAGATGAACGATGAAAGACATATGAATTGGATTCTATGCTTTCAACAATATATTGGAGGGTTCAATATGCAAGAGCGAATTCTTGCCTATGACGATGATCCTAGGGAGGGTTGAACCCGTAGGTTCTGCTGCGCATGTAACATACATGGCTATGGGTTCCCCAACATGTCATTCATATAATGAAGATATACGAATAAGATTCTATGCTTATCATCAGTTCATTGAAATATTTAATGTACAAGAAGGAGTTCTTGGTAACGGGATGAATAAGATTCTTCAAGCCTATCTGAACGGAAGGTGCTAGTTTCTTCGCAGCCATATTTTCACAATTTTGGAAACTATATCCCGTTCTGAATGGAATATGCACAGAAAATTAGGTTTTCATTTATGATAACTGAGCAATCGTTCGTCTTCATTTATAGTATAAATAGAGGGGCAGCCACCCTCTATTTTATACACAATTCTCAAGCCTTAGAGGCTATCATAACACAGAAATAGAGAGAAAGTTTTGTGAGGTAATTTCAGAAAGTATTTCCGGACACATCTAGCCGAGTGGGGTTATTCCGTCTGTCTGAAGTTCGCGTGGATACGAGTAGAGATATCCTATTTGGGAGATTAGTGAGTGATCTAATTCTTCATCCCTAGGAGGACGAAGAAAGTTCACAGAGTCGAGCTTCAGGAAGGAGAAGGCTGCAAGTCAGAATCATTCAGACCTACATCCGTTCTCTCTCTCGCGGATCAGGAAGATCCGAGGTATAAATTTTAATACGTAATCTCGTACTTTTATTTTCTTTACGATGATCCTAGGGAGGGTTGAACCCGTAGATTCCACTGCGCATGTAACGTACATGGCTATGGGTTCCGCAAATTTTAATACGTAATCTCGTACTTTTATTTCCTTTACGATGATCCTAGGGAGGGTTGAACCCGTAGGTTCCACTGCGCATGTAACGTACATGGCTATGGGTTCCCCAACACATACACCACACACACAGCACCTAGTCTTTGGAGAACCACTTTTCAAAATCAAAGAACTTTTCAAAATCAAACAACTTTATAAAATCAAATGTTTCTAGTGCGAAGTCAGACAATCCGAAGTTGCGAAGTCAGACAATCCGAAGTTGAGGAAAGAAAAATTTTCATACCATTACAATTCTCATTTCGTGAAGGTTACTGATAAGACATGGATCCGACTTGTATGAATTTGCAACTATTGTTGTAAAATATGCCATATCTGTCTAGAATGTCATTTGCGCAAAACTAGTATTTCTTCGAAATTTTATAGGTAGCTACCGCCATATGACGATTTTTGTAAAATATTTGGCGAATTTTAAAAGGTTATAAACCTGAGTTTTCTGCTCCGCATACTCCACAACAAAATGGAGTAGTTAAGAGTAAAAACTACACTTTAATTGAGCTTACCCGTACCATGCTACATGACCATCCATCTCCTAAATTTCCTTGGACTGAGGCAGTTAACACTGCTTGTGATGTTGTAAATCGAGTCAGCCGAAGGTCTATTTTGAAAAAGACCCCTTATGAGCTATTGTACGGTCATATGCCCAATATTTTGTACATGAAGGTATTTGGTTGTAAATGTTTCATTCTTAACAAATCCGACAGACTTGATAAACTTGATTCGAAATCTAACGAAGTTGTCTTTTTGGATATTCTAATACAAGTAAAGCATATAGAGTTTATATTAAATCTTCACGGATAATTGTTGAATATGTGCATGTGCATTTCGATGAAACTAGAAAGGGGACCGAGAAAGGTATTTCTATGAAACATGCAGGTAATTATGGCAATTTGACGGAAGCCAATCAACAAAACATTCTCGAGCTAAATCTTACTGATCCGACATTAGACGCAACCAACAACAACACCACGAATTGTGACAACTCGATGCAACCGACAAAAAAACCCTAACCAGGGCGACTCATAACCGATCCAGCAACCCGAGCCGGAATCTCCGAAATATCAAATACTATATGTACTTCGAGAGGTGTCCGCATATCCTCTATGGAATGCTTTAGGAGATCCACGAGAAGGAAGTCGAACCCGTTCCGGCACAATAAACCTAGACGTGTATTGCGCCTTTCTATCCCAAACCGAACCCAAGTCATTCAAAGATGCAAATGAAGATACCAATTGGATTTTGGCAATTCAAGACGAACTCGCTCAGTTTGTGCGAAACCGTGTGTGGACCCTAGTTTCTCGACCTGACCAATTTGTTATCGGTACTAAATGGGTTTTTTCAGAACAAACTCAACGAACACGGTACGGTCGTGAGAAACAAGGCGAGACTCATTATTGCTCAAGGTTTCAAGCAGCAAGAAAGAGTTGATTTTGAGGAGACATTTGCTCCGATTGCTCGCATGGAGTCCATTAAACTACTCGCGGCATATGCATTAATTAAATGGTCCACATTTTTTCAAATGGATGTTAAGAGTGCGTTTCTAAATTGATTTCTTGAAGAAGAGGTCTACATGGAGCAACCCCCCAAGTTTTAAGTTTCCGACCTATCTGGATCACATTTACAAACTCATGAAGGCTTTGTATAGGTTGAAGCAAGCACCTCGAGCTTGGTATGGAAGACTCTCCGCATTCCTCGCATCCAACGGCTTTGAACGAGGGAAGAGCGACACCACACTCTTCACAGAGAAAAGGGGAGATTCTATCTCACTTGTTCAAATTAACGTTAATGGCATTATTTTTGGATCTAGTGATGCGGCACTTGTCGAGAAGTTTTATCTTTTAACGCATAGTGAGTTCGAGATGAGTAGATGGGGAGCTCAACTTTTGTCTTGGATTGCAAATCAAGCAAACCCCTAACGGAATTTTCATCAATCAAGCCATGTACACACGTGAATTACTCAAGCGATTCATATTGGACCAAGGAAACACAAGCGATACTCTGATAATGAAGGATATAAAGCTCGACGCTGATGAATCAGGTCAATTAGTAGATTCTTCTGAGCATCGAAGTATGATCGGAAGTTTATTATATTTAACGGCTAGTAGACCCAAATTATGTTTGTTGTATGTTTATGAGCCTGTTTACAAGCAAACCCCTAAATTATATCACCAAAATACAGTTAAACTATCTTTTGGTACCTAAAAGGGACTATAAACCTAGAATTATGGTATTGTCATGACAATACACTGTCACTGTTACGGTATACACATGCTAACTTTGGAGGTTCTAAAGTTGATCGAAAAAACACAAATGGCACACGTCAGTTCTTTGGAGGCAACCTTGTTTAATGGTCGAGTCGAAAACAAAACTCCGTCACACATTCAATGGTCGATGCAGAATACGTCACGGCAGGAAGTTGTTGTACTCAACTACTATGGTACAACCAAACGTTAGGCGACTACAGACTCGAGTTTCAAAAAATTCCTATGTCGTTCGGCAACACGAGTGCCATCTTCTTTGCGAAGAATCTAGTAAACATTGGAAAACAAAATATATAAAAATCTGACATCATTTCATCCGCGACCACACTAAAAAGGGGACGTAGAAATTTTTCAAGTTGGCTCAACCGAACAAGTCGCCGACATCTTCACAAAGTCGCTTGTGTATGCTCTATTCTCCGATTTGAGGGTAAACCTAGGTATGCTTAAGTTGAAAGATTAATTTTTCATTTATTTATTTTTCATCATTTTTTGGTATTTTTATGGTTTCTCCTTGATTTTTAATTTTTTTTCATTTTGTATATATATATATATATATATATATATATATACATACATAATCAGAAGGTTTAAGAAGTAGACTGAGCTAATACAACAATGGCGAGTGCGGCCATGAGAGGCGGAGCTTCTCTCTCTCGCTCCCCTCTTCTCCTCCATCTTCACAATCCTAAAGTACCCATCTCTCTTTCCCCCCTTTTTGAGGGTTTTATGCCCATAAATCCTTGTTAAACTGTAATTTACGTCTGCAGCCTTGATATTATCTGTTTCTCAGCTTCTGTGAAATTTATGAAACTTTAGTTTCACTCGATCAGTGGACTTCATGGAAAAAAGAAAATTTTAATTTACTCTTAACTTCAATTGATCAATTCAGCTTGTTAAATGAAACTCTAAATACTTCTAGTTCAGTTCATCATAGAAAATGATAATTCTAGTAGCTGTAAGTTACAATTTGTTTGATTTTTTAGTAAAAAAATACTATTTGTTTGATTAATTTCATAGGCTGCAATAAGAGCAGTAAGATTGAGGAAATCCAATAGAATAAGAGTGTTATCACAGTACTCACAAGCTCGCGATTCTTCTTCTCGCATTATTCAAGGTATCTTATTTTTTATCTAGGACTCTACTAAAATTTCAACTTATTTCTTGGCTTTGTTTTTTCAGACGGTTACCCTCAATTTAACACTAAATTAACCACTCCAAACTCCTTGAAATAATCTAGATCATAGGTCAAATTAGTCTCTGATTTTTCTTTTTGCAACCCTGAATTGAAATATCAAATAATCGTGGCGCGTTTTTACTTATTTTCAGAAAGGATAAATGAGCTGCCAAAATTATTTGAAGACATAATCCAAACATCGATTAATACCGGTCCGAGAGGCGCTTTGAGATTCGTGCAAGGCGTTCAAGCTGTGATTGGAGTAGGTGGCAAGTGGCTGAACGATCTTTCTCAACAAGTACACATTTAGTTTATTTTATTCTTTAAAATTTACGCAAAAACTCCATATCTCCACATATCCACTAGAGAAAAGACAAAAGCAACACATACATATATACATACATATATGAGTATGGCTAAACAACATACGTAAGCAAAATAAAAATTCAACCGTACGCAAAAAATGTATCATCAAAAATTCAAATTTCAACCGTACGGATGGAATATATATGTTTTGAATATGTTGTAGATTAATTTTCACAAGAATCGGAATATTATATCATTGCCATCATGTATCATCAAAATTTGATGATACATGATGGCAATGATATAATATTCCGATTCTTGTGAAAATTAATCTACAATATATTCAAAACATCTATATTCCATCCGTACGGTTGAAATTTGAATTTTTGATGATACGTGTAATTTTTTGAACCATAAGAAAAAAATTTATTTTGCTTACGTATGTTGTTTAGCATATATATATATGAGTGTGGCTAAATAACATACGTATGTTTTTGGGGTGAAAAACATACGGTCCAAAATACGTATTAAATCATCAAAAATTAAAATTTCAACCGTACGGATGGAATATATATGTTTTGAATATGTTGTAGATTAATTTTCACAAGAATCAGAATATTATATCATTGCCATCATATATCATCAAAAATCACATATGCGATTATGTGATTTTTGATGATATATGATGGCAATGATATAATATTCTGATTCTTGTGAAAATTAATCTACAACATATTCAAAACATATATATTCCATCCGTACGGTTGAAATTTGAATTTTTTATGATTTAATACGTATTTTGGACCGTATGTTTTTCACCCCAAAAACATATGTATGTTTTTTAGCATCTCCCCTTGTTACCAAAATTAGGTACTTGGTGAAATATTTGATTATGTATAATTATTTTTTTGTCCAACAAGGTGGTGCATTGGGACAAAATGATGCAAAAATGAAGAAAGAATTCATGGTGAATTTTTTTGTTCAACAAGGTGCATTGGTAAAGATGGAAAGATAATTTTGGGAGGTACTTTTTAATAATTTTATTTTTAGTAATTGTTTTTTTTATTTAAATACTATTATTTTTTATAATTTTTAGGTTCACATGGAGATATTTTTCAGGGATGGGGGTATTTGGAGGGCACATAACATCATAATCATTTATGTTGTTTCGAGTCATTCAGTCATCGCATTTAGAATCATTTAGAGTAATCATAATTTAGGGTCATTCAGTCATCGCATTTAGGGTCATCATCATTTTTAGGTTTTTAGGTCTTTTAGATTCATCATCATTACGGTTTTAAGAGTCCTTCCATCTCCTCAGACTACTCTTCTCAGGCAAGGTTTCTCTTTCTTGCACGAATTCAGAATATTTAATTTAATCATTTTAGCAAATTATTTTATTTCAATTTAGGATGTTAAATTTTTTAATTTTTGTGTTTCACAGTCCCTGAAATATGGCTTGTATTGCTGGAAGACTGCTTTGCGATAATTGTATTTGACTCATCTTCTCTGTAAGTCTTTATTTCTAATAATTTTTCCATTATTTTTCAAAAATTAGTAAGTGGATTTTTTTTAATAAAATGACCAATTTGCCCTTTGATGGGTTTCTTGTTAGGCAAGCAATCTTTGACGGAACCTTCAAAGACTGAACTTGAGAAGAAATGAAATTCCGCCACATCAAAATCCCATCTATGTCCCAGCATATCGAGCTTATGAAATTGGTACGAGCCATTAAACTTTTCAAATTCCAAATATTTAAATTTGAATTTTGAAATCAGTTTCTAATATGGTATTTTTCATGGAAATTATTGACAAGATGATGCAATGCTATTTTGGCTCCTTCAAGACAAGACTGAATTGGGAGAAGAAAGAAAGGAAATTCTGTCCCCATCAAACTCCCTCTATGTACCAGCACATATACGGCTGGTATGATCCATTAAATATTTCAAATTATAAACCTTTTTAATTTGAATTTTGATTTGCTAATCATTTGAGTATTATTATTTTCCAGAGAGAATTCACTCCAAGGAGGGTACTACTCAAAAGCAAGCGGAAATTGTCTGGAAGCTGATGGCTTAACCTGTCATCTTGAATTCGAGGAATTTTTGGCGTGAGTTGTGTCTGGATTTTAGAATATGTTTCTTTTTTCCATTTTTTGTAGCAACTTATTTCAAATCTTTTTTCTGTTATTTTTTGTTGTGTAGCTAGAGGTAGTGCGTGTGACTGTTGACAACAAGTGGTCAAAAAGGGAGTCGCATGGAAGCCAACTTGGCCATAATGTCATCATCATCATCATCATATAGGTCTCGGTGCATTTAGGTCATCATCATCATCATCATCATTTAGGTTTAGGGCTTTTTAGGGTCATCACATTTAGGGTTTTAGGTCATACGAACTCATGATCATTATTTAGGTTTTAGGATCTTTTAGTGGGCCATTGAGGATCATCATCATCATTTATGGTTCTTTCCTTTCTCAAGCAAGTTCTTCTGCTTCTCGATTCACTTGCTATCAACTTAATTGCAAATTTCACTTTACTTATATTCATTATTATTAATAAAATTCTTTATATGTCAAAAACTCTCTAAATTCGTCACATTTTCATTCAGGTCCTTGCTTCAATGTCTGATGAAAACAGCCAAATCTGTCCAGCACAACAAGACAAAACCTGGAACTCGGTCCTAATAAAAGACGAAGCCAAGAAGGATCTGGATCAAACTCTTTATCTGATCAGCAAATCAAATCAGGCTCTTTATGCGCTGCCTTTTGTTGAAAGATGGTGGCAGTGGCGTTTTGGAAATTACGGGGAATCTGGCGGGCATTTTGAGGGGGCTAATAGCTGATTTCTAGAAGGCCTCCTCAATATGCACTTCTCAAGAGGTATGAAACTTTGTGATGAAATTAAGAGAATTAAATAGAAAAGATAACAACTTGGATGAAATTAAGAGAATTAAGTTGAAATATAACTTGGATGAAATTAAGATAATTAAATAGAAAAGACAACAACTTGGATGAATTTTGGAAGAGAAACTTAGTATTCAATTACAATGACAACTCAGATTGATACTTCCCGACTATATGTATAGTTCACCTAATCCTTATTACAACTTAATTAATTTAATAAAATAGTGACAACCCACTAAAATTGATTTTAATCTGGTCCATGAGACCCAAAGTACTTGAATTTCATTCCAATCAAAAGCCATGTCCTGTATATAAATTTGCAATTCTTCTTTAGAGTTTGTTGGATTTTCTTCTTTTCTAGGGGTTGCTTTGCAATTTTTCAAATTCCCCAAGTCAAGTGCAATGGACCTTCAATGATCATAATCTCACCTATTTTCCATCATTTCGTACCATTGGGTGTAGATTTTTCTTCTCTTTTAGAGCCGTCTATTATGCGATTTTCCCTTTTTTTTCATTTTTATGTCCATTTACCGGTAGTAGTACTGTGGATAATGTTCGGAAATTTCCTCTCTTTTAGGGTCTTTTACGTAATTTTTGGAATTCCATTTTTTCCAAGGACCCTAAAGCAGCAATTGTGTCTTGCACAACTGCGATCACTCTTGTGCATAATTCCCAATTTGTTTTTAGTTTTAGCCTTTAGGTTGTTAGGTTTTTTAAGTAATTTGATGTGATTAGTTGCACTTGATTAGAAGATGAAACCAGGATAAGTATAAAAATTGTAAATAAAAATAATGGCTGCCCACAATTGTGCAATTAAGCCTCAATTTTCCTGAAATTTAACTCTAAACAAACCAAAGAAACAAAATAAAAGAGCAATAAATTGAAAAGACTAAGAAGTTTAAGCCAATAGCTGAAACCCATTTATTTTAAATTACTAACATTTTATTACCAGTCCCCAAATTTGCAATTTATTCCAATCAATTAAGCCTCAATTTTCCTGAAATTTAACTCTAAACAGGCCAAAGAAACAAAATAAAAGAGCAATAAATTGAAAAGACTAAGAAGTTTAAGCCAATAGCTGAAGCCCATTTATTTTAACTTACTAACATTTTATTACCAGTCCCCAAATTTGCAATTTATTCCAATCAATCCTGCAATTAAGCCTCAATTTAACCTTACTTCCCCTAAACTTTTCAACCGAGCATTTAGTTAAACCCGTTTAATCTAACTCCTAACCTTACTTTTTCCAATAAGGACAATGCATTTGAGGGCTTTAGGGATGCATTTGGTGGAATGTTCAGGCATGGTAACAAACGTTTGCAGCTGAAATATCCAAAGCAAAAGCCACCTGAGTCGGATTGTCATTCAAATTCACCAATACGATCGAAGTGCTTAGACATGTGAACCCCAACTTGTTTTTTCTTGTTGATGCATGCCTATGGAAAGAAAAAAAAAAATCTAATATTGATGTTCATTTCTTTAATTCATTTGTGTTTGGTTCTTTGCCTCCAATAGCTCTCCTCCAACTGATATCATTTATTCTGCTTTTTATGATGGTTTTGAGCCATTTTTCTAAATCCCTATCCTCTTTTTTATCCAACCACTGCAATATATATTTACAATGCTCATTATGTTCTATTATTGTGTTTCTTCTTATATTCTTATCTCACTATTTTAATTTGTTGCCTAGAGAAGATAGCTTCAAATTGAATGATTTTGTTGTATTTGACTGAGTGGATTGAAGGTGAGTGGTGACCCATAATGATGTTATAAGCTTCCTGATTTTTAATCTAAAAAATTTAAATTTCTTATAAATTGGGAAGGAAATCTGGCTATTGAATTGGACCAAGTGAATGTTTTACTTTTTGAGTGATGGATTTATAAGATTAAACTTAGAAATGAGACCTCTAAATTTCTGGAAATCATCCCAATCTCTTGCATTACCCCCTTGAAAAGAGAACTTGGCATCCTAATGTGCAAACGTAGAGTTTCTAATTCCATGACATCCTTGGTTTCCCATGCAAAACTCGACTCAAAACTGTGTTCGAAAACAAGAGCTGCATATCAAGGACATCGAAGTGCACTAACTGAATGCGAACAAGAGAACATCTGAAAATGTGTTGATACAAGCTGAATTTCAAAATTGAAGTATAAAGGAAGTGTTAGGAGAAAAAGATGACAAATTTGCCTACAAATTAGATTTTTATGATAAAAACTTAATCGCTCGTGTTATCATTACATTGACATACTCATCCATCAAGCTTACACAACCCATATCACAACTCGGCAAGCAATAATAACATCTAGACTTTCAAAGTCAAAAACCCCATGGGGCAGAAAAAGAGAACCTAAGTAACAATCATATTTTTATAACAAAAATTTTCTATGCCCTTCGTTGCCAAAAAAATCAACCCATATGCATTTTCTTTATTTATATTTATACACTTCTACCAGTAAATCCTATTTGATCAAATTGGGTTTAGCGTAAAACCCGTTATGACCCATTAACCCAACTTGTTGATCAAGTTGATTCGAGGGTAAAACCCATTGTAGAGGCCCATTAGGGTTTTCACAAACCCTAAGTTTCACAACAAACGAAGCGGTACAACCTTTCCCTGTTCCTTCACTTTCTACCCATATTTGGCCGTCCATCAGGCCAACAAACCTGAAAATATTTTTTTTAATTATTATTGGGATTTTTACAACGATTTTCAAAATAATTAAAAAAGAAAGAAAGAATTGTTTTACCGTACCTCTTACAAACAGCAAGTCCAACTCCGGTACCTTGTCCATGTGTAAATTTGGTAAAAATATTAGGTAAATCTTGCGGATCAATACCACAACCCGTATCTTTCACCTATAACAGTATTCATTTAGTTATTCAGGATCTTTTTTCAATTAAAATAAATAAAAAACAATGTTCAAAACAAACCTGAACATGCAAGAAGAAACTGCCATCGGTCGGTACCGGGTTCAAACCCGATCCATTAACAGAGACATTAACGGAAATCTGACCCTCTTTTGTGAATTTAATTGCATTTCCAGCAAGATTTAGGATAGTTTGTACCAGTCTTTTCTCATCTCCAATTGCAGTTAGTGGTACATTAGGCGGCAAGTTAAGATACACTGATAGCTTTTTTAAGGCTGATATTGGCTTTATCAAGTTAATTACCTACAAGGAAAAATAAATTTATCATTACTAAATTATGCACTCAGCAATTTGTTATGTGTAGCTGGCTTTAGTTTATTTCATTAAATTATTAGGAGGATCTATTTAGTTGGATTTATAATTGTATGTAATTTTTTATATTTCATTACTAATTGACTTATTTATTTACTTAAAGATGTTGCATTATGTGTTGTAATTGTACTTATTTGGGTTTCCTAATTGAATTTATATTTGTACGCATTTATTTATTTATTCAATAATTATTAGAGTTTACAATTGAATTTACACGTCTATGAACTCTTTAAATCATTTATACAGAAAAAAAAACATATATAAAAAGCTGATTAACACTCACATCTCTAAAAGTAGCATGAAGATTAAACGGCGCCACCTCAAGCTTAAAGCTCCCATCCTCCAGTTTACTCAAATCCAGCACATCATCAATCAACCTCGTCAATAAATTCGAGCTCTTGAGCACCGTCTCCACAATCAGCCTCTGATCCGCGGTCAACTCACTTTCTAACAAAAACGCTGAGGTGGCGATGATGGTCTCGAGCGGGGCCCGCAGCTCCTGGTTCATGACGGATAAGAAGTCGTTGCGGGCCCGGATCGCCAGCTCGGCGTCCTGCCTCGCCCGGTCGAGGGCCAGGTTTTGGGCCATCAGGAGGTCCCGGGCCCGCATGGATTCTTCTAGGATGGCTGCGTGAGATAGAGCCACTGCTACCTGGAAAGAAATAGTGATTGTTGTTAGTTTTTTGTTTGCTTATTAATTTAGTTTTTATTAATTATTAATTGTTGTTATTTTTAAGACTTGTTTGTGGAAAAATATCTATTTCTAAAGAATGACACTGGGCATTTACAGTGTGCATGGTCTTTTACAAAATTGCTGAAATTTAGGATAAATTAAGGCTAATTTGGGTAATTTTAAGGAGTATTGGATCTTAATTCAGGCATAATTGTACATGTGAGTGTTAGTAAGGCTAGATGATGTTAAATCGAGGGTGAAGCACACATCTAAGGACTTAATTTGGGAAGTTACTACTCAAAAACGTAAAATTCGGGAAAGTTGCACAATCGAGACCAAATTGGGGCTACTTTAGCTCATCAAATTGAGGTTCCATCGCACAATCGAGACCTAATCGAACACTCAATACGGTTAATCACCAAACAAACCAAAACCAACAAACCTGATCCGCGACAACCTCAACCAACTCCAACTCATGCATCCGCCACTTCCTGGCGCAATCATTCGGCAAAACCAAAACCATAATCCCATATCTCCTCTCCACCCAATCATTCGCCTCAAAATTCATCAAATGCAAAACCGGGACCCGCACAGCCACGACTTCAGGGGGCACGTACCGGCCCGCCGTGCTGGTGCCCGTCAGGCCCACCAACAGGCTCGTGTGCGGCACTGGCACCGCCCCAGGTAAACCCTAAACCCTAACTCTAAACAAACCCTAAAAATAAAAAAACAATCCAAACCAACAAACCTGATCAGCGACAACTTCGACGAGCTCCAACTCATGCATTCTCCACTTCCTTGCACAATCGTTCGGCAGCACCAAAACCATGATCCCATAACTCCTCTCCACCCAATCATTCGCCTCAAAATTCATCAAATGCAAAACCGGGACCCTTACAGCCACGACTTCAGGGGGCGCGCACCGCCCCGCCGTGCTTGTGCCGGTGGGCCCCACAAGGGGACTCATGTGGGGGACGGGGACTGCGCGGTTGGTGCTGAAGACGCGGGTGACGACAGGGAGCGAGATGGGCACGGTGGAGCCGAGGGAGGATTTGTTGTGGAGGGAGTGGGAGAGGTGGAGGTGCATACCCGTACCTGAAGGAGAAAATGTATTTAATTAGGGGTGTTCTATTATTCTGTGGTTAGCTTGTGAATTGAAATATCATGAATTTGTGTTTGTGTTCTTAGGGGTATTTTATTGTTTTGTGGTTAGTGTGTGAATTGGAAGATTATGTATTTTTTGAATATGAGTGAGAAATGTCGTGGTTGTTTGAAGATAGCAGGACTATCCTCGTATTTCTTTACTTTTAGCTAAAAAAAATTGGAGTTTGTTAGGTTAAATTCCTTGTTGAGATTGCTTAGTTATTTTTGGTAGTCAATGATATTGACATAAGCTATCCGGCCTAGGCTTTCGTGCAATTTGTTTAGAAAATATCCTTACCTCATTTAGGTCCTTACTATACCTTCAAATAGAAGTTTCATTTACTTACATAACTTGATTGAACAACCAGTAAAACTTGAATTAAAACATTTTACTCTCTTGATTTGATCTATGTGGTTGCATTGGATCAGTACATCGCTCAATCACAATGAATGATACCATACGCTGGTATCAATACAGACAAATTGTTCTATTTAATTATTTATATTTATTTATTAAATTACCGGTTCGAGAAGGCATCCAAACGAAGCACTCGGCCAAATCCAGCGTCCTTCCCAGCTCGACCAAAGTTGTATGCAGGATCGTGTGTCGGTCGAGCGTGCTTCGGATTTCGTGCGTCAGCATCCGCACGTGCCGTCCCGTTTCCTCTTGCGTTCTTATTATACCTGTTTAGTTTAGGAAAAAAATACACTAAGAGTTGGTAAAAATGGGTTGAGTGTTAACTTGTTGGCTTTGGTTTGTCCTATTTTACATGATTAAAGGGGAAAATGAGGTTGAATTGAGGCTTAGTTGTAATATTTTGGGAGCAGTACATGTATAGTTATAATTACTTTCTTATGTGTATTCCTACTTTGGTTTTTCTATATATATATATATATATATATTTTTTATAATAAGGTTAGGAGGCTTAGTTAATTACACCATCTAATCAAGTACAAAACTAATCACATCAAATATTCCCAAAAAAAAATAAAAAAATAAACCTAAAACTAAAAACAAGAACCAAAAAACTTGCCCATTTCTCTATCAAGTTCCTCAGCCTTATTTTTGAGAAACAGCTCTCTCGTTTTGACACTCAGCAAATCAGGAATTATATGCACAAGAGTGAGTGCAGTCGCGCAAGACACAATTGCGGTAGAGACTTTCGCAATGGCCAGAATGAGTTCTATGGATTTAGAATGGATTGTGAATGTCCATAGAGTTATCAAGTGAGTCGCCCCACAAAGGACTATGAATGCTCCGAATTGTATAAGCACCCATCTGTGATATAAAGATTGAAAATTAGTTCTAAGAAGAAAATTGCATAAGCACATATCAGTGAGATGGGAAATATAAAAGGTTTAGTTTGCTGTTTTAATTCATTTATAACACCCCAAAACAAAACAAAAAAAATTATGGAAATAAATAAACAAATAAAGAAAGAAAAAAATTAAAAACACTTATTTGACTAATATTGGACCAGTATTTATCAGCATCACTCGTGTATAAAAATTAAACTCTTTAAAAAAAGAAATTCTGCAGTTTGTTTGTCCAGCGATTGAGCTCTACCATATTGACCCAATTAAATTTCAAATTCATTTGATTATGATTCCAATTTAAAACACACCTGTATGGAAAGAAAGCTGATTTCTTTACAAAGTAGATTAGTTCCAACGGAATGGAAAAATACGCCAAAGCAATGAAGAAATCAGATATGTATTGGTATTTGGTCAGCAGGTCATCTCCATACCATACCGGCTCGATGCAATCACAGCCGTCCATTTATTTTCCTTCTAAAAATTCATCTAAAATTAAAAAAAAAAAAAAAAAAAAAAATAGCTATTAGTAATTAGTATCTACCAACTGACTAAAGATAATGACATGTTGAAATGAATAAATGGCTCCCCAGTATTACCTTCTTGAATTAGGGCTCAATTAAACCTAAATTGTGCAAATATACCCAATTGAATCAAATTTTGCCTTAATAATCATATCTAGGTTTGGTACTTAACCTCCACTTAACCCCCATATTGAATCATCAATTGCCATGAAAAAAATCCCTAGCTGAGATTTTAGGAACTGAACTATAAACAAAAAAAAATACGCAAGCTTGGTTGACCTGAAATAAATATAATTATAGTTGCAAAAGCTAGGGTTCTGAAAATCGAATTTGATTGAGCCCAAAACGCAAGCCTATATTATTTTGCTTGAATGGACTAATATTTCTGGATTTTACACTGTCAACCAACTAGTAATGGTTTATTTCAGTATATACTTACAGTATATGATTGATTGCTCACCTACTTAGAAGAACTAATCGGTCCCGTACAAATATACAGCTGAAATAGAGGCTTGGATTTGAAATTTAATCGATCCTAGTATCAGGCTTCAAATTAACTACGATCAGAGCTTGAGAAGGGTTGACTCGCTGAAGCTCGGCTGGTTTACTGACTCAAAACCAAAGATGAAATATTGTTATTAACTAAAAAGACCTTTGAAAGCTCAAGCCAAATGATTTTTCTCACCTGAATTGAAGGAAAACCAGGTGGTTCGGTTCAGTGATTTGCTTTTCATGTAGACTTTGATATAGATAGATAATTAGAGAGGGGGAGAGGGAGAGAGAGAGATTGCTTCTTTTTGGAGATGGCTAAACCAGTTGAAATCAAAAGCTTCTTCTGCCCCGATTTTAATGGAAGTGGACAACATCATATATGCCCCTGCAAAGTTCCAAATAATATACAATCATAGCAATCCCCTGTAGACTATAGTACACTACAATATATAATACAGACTTATTCGGCCAACACGTGACAATATTACTAAATATCAAAGATTTAATTGCTACTTCAAATTTCAACCGTACGAATGTAATATATATGGTTTAAATATATTATAATCCAATTTTCAAAAGAATCGAAAATATTTATCATTATCATCATGCATTATCAAAAATTATCAAAATATGTATACATAGTTTTTACAAATGATGTTTCTTATTTTGATGATACATGATGACAATGATATAATATTCTGATTCTTGTAAAAATTGATCCACAACATATTCAAAACATATATATTCCATCTGTACGGTTGAAATTTGAATTTTCGCTTTTATAACCATATATAGTATCTTAAGTAGCCATTTTGGCTACAAATTCAAAAAAAAAAATATATATATATATATATATATATATATATATATATATATATATATATATATATATATATATATATATATAGTAATAATACAACACTATATAACAGTAATAAAAATAATATTACAGTGGTAAAATAGTTGATAATACATATCTATTAGAAATAGCATATAATTGTAGTGAAACGATATCGGGACATAATAAATTGGTATATATATTGCATAATTAGTATATAGGTAGATCTTAATAGAGGCTATGGAGACAACAATCCCCCATAAATTTTGAAGTAGTACTAGGAATAATCTCCCCATGTTACGAGTATTTGAAATTTATGATTAGTTAAAAATAAATAATCTATTATGATCAATGACTCGTAGTTCATTTAGTTGAGAAAGCATAATATAGGAAGCCAAAAGTTTATATATAGTTCGAATTTTTTATTAGCATAAAACACAATTGTTGCAATAATAAGAATCTTCATTCAATTTTTATTAGCATCAAAAACATCTTCATTTAATAAAAAAAATATTTGATCCATTGCAATATCATTTTGAATTGAATAAATAAATCTATTTAAAAAATAGCCATCATAGTATAATATTTTTTCTTATATGTGATGGGTCCATCAAAATTAATTAGTGTTTAAAAATATATTATAAAAATTTAAAAACATATAAAAAATAAGAAATAAGGCTGCCATTAATGATGGGGGAGGTGAATAATCGTCTTAGAATGTGAGTTAACTCACCTCGAAAAATCTCTCGAAAAAAAACATTCATTGCCGTGTCACCTACATCAGTGATCAATTGATCATAATGCATGAGCCAACCTTTTATATCACGATACGTCGATACATGTATAAGTTTATGAGTTATGAAGCAATAGGTCCAATGTTGTATATCATTTTACAAACAGAAAAAATGATCCAAGCACCTGACGAAACTACAGATTTCGTAATTTCAAGGCTAATTCTCTTGCTAAATGTGGTGTTTAGGCTAATAATTATTTTTTTAGGCTGTTCCGTCAGTCTTTTTTGTCTAATTAATCATGCTTAAGACAATCAATTGGCTGAGATCGGAAAAACTGGAAAATAAAAACACTTATTATGCTAGAAGTTATGGCGGAAATGCTAGATAGTAAGTTATTTTTAAAATCATGTTATTTGATGGATTATTTTTCAAATTTTTTTGCAAAATAGTACATTTTTGAAGAATAATTAATTAGATGGCATTTTTGTCGAAATATTTTAGCAGATAGCACTTCCGCCAGACCCTCTGACGGAACTAGTGATTTTTTTTTTGTTGATCCCAGCCATTTGGCACCCGTAAACACGCTTAATTAAGGAAAATAGTTAGTTCCGTCATAGGATCTGGTGGAACTAGGTAAAATTTATTTTTTCAGGTTAAACTATTAATTTAGAAGGCCAATTAGCTCAAAAAATTACGAATTCAGCAGTTCCGCCAGAGGGTCTGGCGGAACTGGCTATTTTATTTTATTTTTGCCTCTAAACAGCCATGAAAATTTAGCAGAAAAAAAAAATACTGTTCCGCCAGAGGATCTGACGGAACTATTAACAATAATTTTTTTTTTTTTTGCTGCTAAATTTTCATGGCTGTTTAGAGGGAAAAAAAATATAAAATAGGAGGTTCCGCCAGAGGGTCTGGCGAAACTGCTGAATTCATAATTTTTTGAGCTAATTGGCCTTCTAAATTATGAGTTTAACCTGAAAAAATAAATTTTATTCAGTTCCGCCAGACCCTCTGGCAGAATTAGCTTTTTTCCTTAATTAAGCATGTTTAAGGGTTCCAAATGGCCGGAATCAACAAAAATAAAAAAAAAATCACTAGTTCCGTCAGAGTCTCTTCAGTTCCACCAGACTTTCTAACGGAAGTGTTAGATATCCAATTATTTGTAAAATAATATCATCTGATTAATTGTTGTTTAAAAAAGTACTATTTTGGAAAAAAAAAATATATATTTTTCAAACAAATACTATTTGGAACAAAAAAAAGTAAGTGCTTTTTAGTGCGCATAAATGCTAAGGTTCATGAATGTGTCACATTCATGGCTGTGAGCAGTGTCGCATCTGTCCAAAAAAGATTTAGAGGTCTAAGGACAGGTCGACAGCTCGACTCACTCAAATAGTCAAATGGGTTGAATTTTCTTGAAAAATTTCGAAACCCCTTATATTTTCTGAATATTATGGACAAATTTGATCTTTTGAATAAATTGACATGAATTTTTGGAAGGATATACATGGAATTTCCCCTTCAAAACTCTACCATTTCAGCCATAGGACATAGGTTACTCTCATGTTGCTTCGGAATTTGATAGACAAATTTGATATTTCAAAAAGTAAGTCTGAATTTAAATATTTTTGGGATTGTGGATGTTGAAATTGTAGGAACTATTCTCAATCTGGACAAAAGAAACAATATACTCTTTTTTTCTAAAAAAAAAATGGTAATTGTTTATTTTATTAAAGCTTAGTAATCCCCTTACATTTTTTGTATATTAAAAAAATAAATATTTAATGTAATAACTAACATATAATTAACAAAATAATCAATATATACTATATAATTAAAACAATAAATCATTACATAATATATATATATATATATATTCTAAATAGTATATTATAATATTATGTTTACAGTTTACTATATACAGTTTATTTTATTAGTACATGAATTATTATTTTAAGCATTTAGATTTTTTAATATTAAAAAACAAATAATTAAATATAACAATCAATTTTAAAACCAAATTCTTTAAAACAAAATCAACAAATATAAAGAATCGCAGTCATTTCGCCAGTTTGATTTATACAATTTGCTAAAACGAAATTATTAATATATACGCATATCATCTATGTGCATCAAAATATTAATAGTTATTAATTTTAAAAAAATTTCCTCTCATCTCATTAAGGTTCATATGCATTTGATATTGACCATTAGATTAGATCATCTAAAGGTTAAGATTTAGTCACGTGTTATCTAAAACTCAAGATTTTCTTTAAAAAAAAAATTTCAAGATTCAACCCATGTACATATAAGGTGTAAATGGGCAAGATATTATCCGACCAATCCGTATCTGTATATCAGCAAAAAAAATTGTATCCGAATAAAAATTACCCGAATACTGATTGGGATAGTTTTATTCGGATAACGGATACTGATTTGGTTATCAATTTGGCTCCTAAATATGGATATAAATAATATATGTGTATGTATCCGGATAATTTGTTATTCGGATATTTCACTCTGTATACATATAGACACAGATATATTATACATACGTATACATGTATAGATATTTTGGTTTTCTTTTATTATATTCGGATACAAATATTATCCATATCCACATTAATATTTTTTTTTATTAATTCTTTTAAATTTTTCTTAAAAGTTGTTATAATATTAATTTTGTCATCACAAATAGGTAAGTGTTTAGGAAGTAAATATAGATACTTAATAATATAGTTTCGGTATTTTTTTTTCATATCCAACAATATCGAAATTGTGTTTGTATCCTTTGAACTGAATTCATATTTGTAACGCCCCAGAACGAAATTAGAAGGCAGGAATTAGTCCCACCTTGAGTGTTGAATAGAAAAAACTAAAAAGAGTTACCTAAATAAACTAGTGCATTAACTACTAGCACCAATCAAGCTTAAGCCTTTTTCAGGACAATATGGTGTGGGCCTGAAGGTTGGGCTGAGCCAGTTAATGCACTATGCTCTTACAAATGGTATCAGAGCAGTTCGATCCTGGGGGTACTATCGTGCGGCCGGAAACGTATCATACTGTTATCATACCCAGAGAATATGAGGATCGTATATGCCTCAGTGGGGATACATGTATGGGGTGAAGGTGCGCACGGATGTGTACTAGGACGAGACTGAGACCAGGTGCTAGTTGTGACAGGGACGTCAGAAATTTAAGTGGGGGGGTTTGTTACACCCCGGAACCAAAATGTGGAAAATGGGGGCTAGTTGATTAGTCCCACCTTGAGTATTGAATAAAAATTGGAGTTACTTAAATATGTTAGTGCATTAACTACTAGTACCACAAATGGTATTCAGAGCAAAATCCTGAGGGTACTATCGTGCGTGCGGACAAGTAAGAGGTCTATTCGAGGCAAGTAAGAGGTCTCAGATGCGCACGGATGTGTACTAGAATGAGCCTGGGCCCATCTGCGGGTTCTGACGAGTACGTCAGAAATTTAAGTGGGGGAGTTTGTAACGCTCCAGAATGAAATTAGAGAATTAGTCTCACCTTAAGTGTTGAATAGAAAAAAGAATTACTTAAATAGACTATTGTAGTAACTACTAGCACCAACCAAGTTTAAGCCTTTTTCAGGACAATATGATGTGGGCCTGAAGATTGGGTTGAGCCAGCTAATGCACTAGACTCTATTTAAAGCTATCCGTATTGGTATCAATATCGTTAATATTTAGAATCTTTGTTGAGTATGTATTTTTAACTTTTCTTTGTTGTGTTTATATTGTATGGTAAATATTTGACACAATTATAGTATTTTTTTTTACTAAATTAGTATTATGTTGTGCAATAATACTAATTTCTATTATATTTCAACACAAATATTGTTATTATCTAGATGATAATTCAAATTACTTTTGAAGTAATATTATAGAAATTAGGCGGGGATTTGCTATTTCAAATAAGAAACGAAAAAAAATGACCAATACAAAATTTTGAGATGAATAACCAAACTGAGTTAACTAAAAGTAACCGTTTCAGTTAGATTACCGAATAACCTAAATTGAATTAAAAGCCTTGGGATTCTCACATTTCAATTGGGTCTAGGGTAATGCCTTTTGCGTCGCGAGAAAATGGGAATTGATTATATATAATTTATATTTACACTTGCTTGTTTAATATATCTTACTTTTGGTGATGTGTCTAGATTGTATTGAGTAATCTTCATGTTGTGATTAAATAATAAAGCAATTGGATGAAAGCCATTATTTCGCTTACTACCTCTTATAGAGTGTGGGGCATATGTTGGGGCCATATATTGGAGCTAAATAACATTTTCATTCATGTATATTTGTTTAATATTCATCCAAAGTCTCCAACTTGCTCAGTTGTCCTAAAAGTGTTCCAACAAGAAATTAAAGCAAAAACAAACTAGTAAATACAATCAAAACCATGGTTAGTTTTGCACACTAGCTCACCAGTACTATATATAGCACCCAACTTGCACTTCTTCCCTCTTAAGTTGCCACTCTTCTCTGTTTAAGTTTCCATATGTAGGATTTGTCCATGAAAAGTAGAACCCCATTTCCCATTTAATTTTTGAACCATATAATACAAGGAATATCCTTGCACGATTCTTTCCCCCAAGTTTTTCCCTTTCAGTAACTAATTAGTAACAAAAACATGATTTGTTGGTAGACGAATTATGGTACACCAGTAAGCACTTTTTAGTATCAACAAGTAAATCATATTGCCAATGAAAGAGGATGAGGGGGAGGACCTCATGAATGAAGGTACTAAAGACTAATATTATATTTTTTCCCCGTTCTTTCCCCACATGTTTCCTGTTCCCGATTTCACTAATGGAAACTGAAACATATTTGGTGGTTAAGGCCATATCTTGTTATTGCGCTATTAATATAATAAAAACCATTGGCAGTATGTGTGTAAGTATGAGCAGTATCTGTATCTTTGTTAGTACTATAAATAGCCCTCATGTACTGGAGCTCTATCTCCAACTTATAGATCTTAGCCATGAGTACTCCATTAACTCTTCTAGCCCTAATCTCCATTGTTGTATCAACCCTAGCATCATCAACCTCATGTCCTCCTTGTGGGGATCTTAATATCCCATACCCTCTAAGCACGAGCCCTAATTGCGGGGATCCAAATTATACGCTATATTGCGTCAAAAATACTCTCAGTTTTCTCTCTCAAGGCAGGTCTTACTATCGTGTTCTTAGCATTGATTCTGCTACTAATAGACTTATAATTTCCGTACCAAACATTACTGCAGACTCATGCATGTCATCCGAGTTATCAAATGGTGGTCTAGTCCTTAATGAGACCTTGCCTTTTAACATTTCAAACCAAAACGAGGTAAGAGTACCATATAGGGATAGTGATGGTAGAATATTTTACTGATCAAGTTCAAAATAACTAACCCAATATATTTTTTTGAACTTTAATATAATAATATGTTAATTTAGCAATATAAACTATTCAATTATTTATTTCATAGTCAAATTATAAATAATTTTCTAACTTAATCAGAGTACAACAATTGATAAGGAAACTAAAACCGGAAAG
The DNA here is from genome assembly GCA_027726005.1 of Juncus effusus. NCBI lineage: Eukaryota > Viridiplantae > Streptophyta > Magnoliopsida > Poales > Juncaceae > Juncus > Juncus effusus. Next base: position 4,194,733 of record CM050910.1, on the reverse strand, counting down.
CAATTCCTAATATTATGAGAACAACGAGAAACATAATACATCTATAACAAGATCTCTATTTAGGTGATGTTATTCACTTTATGCTGCTCTTACTTGAAGGATTCCGCAATGACATCTCACCACATCAGGGTTAGAGTTGGAGGGTGCACTGCATACACTAGTATCGTTGGTACGAACCCTAATTATGAATCGCCTGAAAATTGGAAATTTGGGATAGAATTGCAATGGGCATGATGAACCCTAATTATCTAAGACTACTATGGTTTGCTTTTCCATTGTTGTTTCTCTTTGAAGGTTTGTGTTTTTTTCTTTTTGAGTTGCCCATTTGTGCTTGTAATTAATGGTGGTTATGGATGTCGGTGCCCTTGGTGAATAATGTATTTGAGAGCCTCCTTATAACTCTCTCAAAGGAACGATTTTTATAAATAAAAATAGATTTGGTAGTTAATACTAAATCTTAAATTTTTTATGTATATCTCCTTATATACTGAAGGAGTCATGACCTCTTGTCTCTATTATATTCGTTACTGTATTTATCAAAATAACATTTTTTTTTTAATCTGGAGTTATAAGACCAGAAACAATATCTTCTCATGTATGTCTTTACATTATCTTTCTAACCACGAAATAAACTTGAAATTTAGATCAATCAAAAATTAAATATGGACCTTGATTTAATATTAATATTATCGTAAGCCCAAAATAGAACTAAAATATGGACCTTGATTTAATATTAATGGGCTTAATATACTAATTATCGTAAGCCCAAAATAGAATTAAGGCAATGTGAGTATAAACACCTCTCTCTCCCTCTATCTCTCTCTCTAAATAAGGTAAAATACAGATAAGGATTCTAAAATTTCTTAACCTTGTCTCACAAAAACAAATTCTAAACCTACACTCCATAACCAAGCAAGTTAAATCTCAATATTATGAGTTTCACAAAAAGTCTGTGATGATCGGATTGTTAAATAAGTTACAATACAGATACCGATTCTAAAAATTCTAAACCCACTCGCATAATCAAGCAAGCTAAAGCCCAATATTATTATATTCGATATTTGGGATCAAAAAACCAAATAGATACACTTATCTACATGTTAAATTTCCTTCAATATCTCAGAAGCCATCTTGGAAGCAGCAGAATTCTCTGCGTCCTTAACTTTGGATTTATACTCACCTAAACTCATCAAAACTCCATTTGGTGTTTCCACTTGAACTGAACTTACAAATCTTTTTCCATGTGATGGCCCCTCTACATTCTCCAATCTAAAAAATCCAAAGCAAAAATATTACCAATTTCCCCACAGATTAAAAAGGCAGATTTTCACGGGTACCCCTAAAAAACCTCAAAATATCATGTAAAAAGGCAGATTTTCACGAGTACCCCTACAAAAACTCAAAATATCATGTAAAAAGGCAGATTTTCACGAGTACCCCTAAAAAACCTCAAAATATCATGTAGACATGATATGCATGATATTTTCTAAAGGTATCCATGATATTTTTGATATTTTCAAGTTTTGCAGGGTACATATGAAATTGCCCCTTACAGAAAACAAAATAATTACCTATAAACAGGCCGAGACCAATGATTTTTAGTACAGAGCTTAATAAGTTCCTGTTTGGCCTCTTTTTCACCTCCAATTTCTATTGGAGGCTTATTCACAACATGAGACATTTCGCCATACAGATTTTGCAACGCATCTCTAGCCGCATTTAATCTCGCCACGGTTTTCTGTTCCGACGCACTATTGCCGATTAATTTTTCATCTAGAAAAACATTAACAACTGTGAGTTTCCCTTTTTGCCAGTACTGGAAATCCAAAGTCTTGCCCTTTTTCGAACAGAGTTCATACAGAGATGTGATTGGCTGCTCGTCTATGGTATCCGCTGTGATTATTGGCTCCAATATCCCCTTCATAACCTAAAATTACACAAGATCAAAATTGGGTTTTGAATAAGAACGATAAACCGATGGTTAAAAGTTATCATTTGTGAACCTTCCACATTATTTCATGGCTGAAATTAGAATCGACAAAGACAGCTCCAGCTATGGATTCAACAATGTCAGCCAAAACCTTCGGGGCCTTCATAGTGCTTCCTCCATGAATCTGACTCTCCTCCGGCTCGTCCATCACCGCTATCGTAAACTGCTCCACCTGCCAATTACCAAAAACCCAAAACCTCAATCCAGTTCAAACAAATCTCCATCTCACCAATTTCAAACAAATACCTGTCTGTCAAGCTTGGAGGAATTGCGTCTAACAAAAGTATACAGCATGTGGCGCACAGCCGCCCTCGCGAGCTTCTCCGTCGAGACATTAACGGACCGGATGGTGGATAATAAAAAACTCATGGCGAGGCTGAGAGCCGCGTCGCCGAGGAACTCGAGCCGCTCGTAGGAGCCGGAGGAGGAGGCGGAGGAGGGGTGGGTGAGGGATTCTTGGAGGAGGTGAGGGTTGAGGAATGTGTAGCCGAGGAGAAGCTCCAGTTCTTGCATGGAGGAGGAAGGCGCGGGATCGGGGCGATCATGGCGAGATTTCAAGGTCTGTTTCATCTTCATGGTGTTTGGGTCGTTCATTATTGAAATCAAGTGGGAGAAATTGGGAAAGCGAGAGAGTTAGAGTGGAGCATGAGCTGACGGAGGAAGGCCCCACCAATAAATTTTATATTACGGCCCCCAATATTAGTATTTTTTTTAGGGAATTAAAAAGAGATGTAACACGAGGGCTTCCCAGTGGAGGTCATCCATTATAGTACTATTTTCGTTCAAGCACGTTTAACTACGAAGTTCTAATGGGATCCGGTGATTTAGTATATTACGGCTTGGTTTTACGGTTGATTTTTGAATTTGATCAAATAGAAATAGTCAACTTTGAGAGGAATTATTACGATTAATGGTATAATGCGGTCACTTAAGTACCGATGCTGCACGACGGTTTTCATCGTTGCAACATGATGTAAAAAAATAATATATAGAGATGATAGATAGTATATAAAATTTTATTTTTTTTAATCAGTGTGATATAGAGACAATAAATAATATATGCGTAAAACTGTAAAAAATAGTATATATAATGATTTTAACTTGATATTTTGAAGTATAAAATGATTTTATATATATGATATGTTAAATTTTTGGAGGTTGAATGATTAATGTTGTTACTTAGATGTGATTTTGAGCTGAAAATTGATCTAGTTCCGAGTTGAGTTGCGACAAAGCTAATTTGATAATGAGATTTAATTTCGAGTCTATTAGAATAAGATATATCGAGTGGAGCCGAGTTGGGTCGAATTAAAATTGAATCGAGTTCGAGATAGACTTTCAGCTGGAAACTCTATAGTATTTTTGAGTTCGAGTTGGACCTAGCTCGCTTGAACTCAATTCATTTGTAGCCCTGGTTCACGAATTTGACTCGTTTGCAGGCCTATGTCATTGGGTTTGTTTGGATTGTGAGAATGTGGGTAGGCATGTGGTTCTCATGGGAATGTGATCTTAAAAACTTTTCATTCCCATGTTTCGTTCAACGTTGAATCCTACATGGCGGGAAAGTTTTTTTCCCATGATTTGACATATTCCCATGAAGCATGGGAATGTGATTCCCACCAAAATACATGGGAAAGTTACTTTCACATGCTTATTACATAATTACCCTTCTTAACTAATTATATTTAATGATAATAACAATAATAAATATTATTATTTTATTAAATTTTTAATTATATTTAACTAAATGAAAAATATAAATAATATATATTTAATTAAGAAAAAAATTGTAATGAATAAATTTATAATGATATATAGTTATATTATTTATGAGAGCGAAAATTATATTAATTAAAAAATAATACAAAATTTATAATTACAACATAATTTTGATATTTAATAATATTCAATTAGAAATTAAATAATATAAAACTGAAAAGACCTATATATAGTTTATAAAAAGATTAATACATATTAAAAAGTAATTATTTGAAATATTTTTATTTTTTATTTATTAAATATATTTAGATAAATTTAGTTATATTTAAAAAATAATTATTATAATTAAAAATCTAATATATAAATAATAAAATAAAATAAAATAATTTTAATTATTATTATTAAATTATAATTTTCTCATTAAAATATTAACTTTTTAAAAAATAATTTCAATTATTATCATTAAAAATAAATTCTCTCATTAAAAATAAATTCTCTCATTAATATAGTAAATAATATAGGTAATTATATATGATTGATTTTATATATTTAATTAACAAGGGTATAATGGTCATTTCATTAATTAATAAATTAAAAAAAGTTTATGCAATCCAAACAATCATATTCTCATGACATGATAATCTCATTTCCATCAATCACTTACCAAGAAATAATATTTCCATGGTAATGTAACATTACCGCAGTCCAAATGCACCCTGGAAGTCAATGGAAGAAAATATTTAAGAGATGCATAATATATAAATGAGTTGATTAAAAAGTTAAGAGATAAATTGGAAAAAGACTATTTTACCAATCAGATTCAGACATTTTTTTGTTAAGAACAAGTGTACAAGAAGGCTCTTCGACCTCGAGTCTTGACTAGGAAACCAGTTAATTAATTCTACGCACCGCCAAAGAGAAAAAGAAAAGAAATAACAAAACCCGAGCAGAGAACAGAAGAGAACAGAAGGAAAAGAAAGGGACGACAACAATGGCGATGAGAGGAATAGCGCGGCTACTATCAAGGCAAAACAGGCGCCTCTTGTTCCAGCTCGAAGGGAATAAGTCGAAGGTTGTAGAAGGCCGCTTCTCTCTTGCGCGCGCCATATCCTCTTCTTCTTCTTCTTCTTTGCCTTTTGCCCCTCGTTCTTCTGCACTTTCTCGTTTGCGGCCCTGTGGATCATGGAATTTAGCTTCTTCAATCGGATTAGGAGGTAGGTTTGTTTCATTTGAATTAATTTGGGGTTTTTTGTACTACAACTCTGAGCATAAATTGAACCTCTCTGATTGTTACTTTTGGCTTAAACAAGCTCGAGTATTACTGAAATACCAGATTTTGGTACCTTAACAATAAGGCATATGTTACAACTCTGCAATCCATGTACCAGCCAGCCTGACAAGTGATAACAAATTAGCATACCATGTTGTTATAACCGCACAGTTTGTGGCGAATTTAGGCAAAACGGATTTAATTGAGGCATAATTGCACAATTGAGGGTAAATTAATTAGGGCTTACTGAGGGACTACTGCAATTGTACTAACTTGCTTTGTTCAGTATCTGTAATTTAAAGTTCCAATTTCTTAAATTATCCGGTTCAAAACCCTCATAACATTTATATCACATGGTATTTTCACACCAAATAATAATAATTATATTTTTGTTGTTTTGGTCTACAGGGCAGAGAAGAACGATGTTCATACAAGTGCAAGACACTCCAAATCCACACTCACAAATGTTTTATCCTGGCAAGCCGGTAATGGAAGTGGGCAGTGCTGATTTTCCTAATGCTCGTACCGCCATGTCATCCCCTCTTGCTAAGTCTCTCTTTGCCATTGATGGTATGTTACAAACTCTCTCTCTCTCTCTCTCTCTCTCTCTCTCTCTCTCTCTCTCACACACACACACACACACACACACACAACTCTCTTTGTCTCTCTCAAGGGTATTTTTTTGGAGGTTATTTATTTCATTTATTTGATTTTTATCATTTATTTGGGTTATTTATTTCTTTAATTTTATTTTTTTATTTCTCAGTGTGAAATAAATGAACAAGGCTATTTATTTACTTCTTTCATTTTATAGATTTATTTGTATTTTTTGTTAATGCAGGGGTGACAAGGGTTTTTTACGGGTCTGATTTCGTTACGGTGACAAAATCAGAAGAGACTTCATGGGATTATTTAAAGCCTGAAATATTTGCAGCAATTATGGATTTCTATTCTTCCGGAAACCCGCTCTTTCTTGACTCTCAAGTCGCTCAATCTATGGATACTGCCATCCATGAGGTACCTATATCAATCATTTTACCTTTATTTTTGTGATGCATAATATGATGTATAGTTTGTGAATTGAGATATTTGTTAATTGTAGGATGATTCAGAAGTTGTTGCCATGATTAAAGAATTATTGGAGACTCGCATCCGGCCTGCAGTTCAAGATGATGGTGGTGATATTGAGTACTGTGGATTTGACCCGTACGTAAATTTACTATTTTGCCCCTTAATATCTCTCTATGTTGGATAGGTCTAATGACTAGTTCTAATAAGGGCCAAATTGTTCGTTACCAAACTGACCTGTATGAACTGATGCGAGCAGATATTTAATTGTTCTTTTGAGGTAAATCTTGATGTTTAAGGCTCAATTGAGCTGTAATCCCTCTGTACACCTCAATTACATGAAACAAAGAAAAATCATTAAATGATGAAATTGAGCTCAACCTGTTATGTTCTAACATGAGATTATTTTTGTTTTTTTTTTCTCTTTATTTTTTATTTTTAAATTGTAGAGAGAGCGGAATAGTGAAGCTAAGAATGCAAGGGGCGTGTAGTGGGTGCCCTAGCTCTTCAGTCACGTTAAAATCTGGAATTGAAAATATGCTCATGCATTATGTCCCTGAGGTATTAATAATTAATAAATTATATTATTATGTTTGTACACCTGCTTTTCATATTTATCATAAGTATTTGTGTTTCTGCTGCTAAATCTTTGTATGTATTGAACTACCTGGTTTACCACCTATTTGCATTTTTTTGTTTTTACTGGATTTTAGTGTTAAATTGCATGATATGTCATCCATTTGTATTTCATATTTATTTTTCTATTAGTAGTAACTTGTTCATTTTTACTGCTTATTGCATTTTTTGTTGGTTTTATTGTTTTTTTCATGTTGAATTGCATGATTGATTAGTTGAATTCTTGATAAATTGATTTTTAATTGAGGTGAAATTCAAAATTGGAATGAATTGGCTTAATTGCTGAGTTGTCGTTAATTCGGGCTGAATTGAGCAATCTTTGGGTTTTTTTAAGTTATAATTAAATTCTAATTTATTTGTTATGGTTTTAAAAAATGAAGGTGAAAGCAGTAGAGCAAGAGCTAGATGGTGAAGAAGAAGAGGCTTCTTTGAGTGGGCAGATCGATTAAATACAAATAATTATTTCTTCATATAAAAGGATGCACTTAAAGTATATTCGTATTTTGTTTGTTCTTTTGTTTTTTGGTTAATTTTGTCGAGATATCTAGGATTGGGGATTTAGTTACTTTGATATCATTTTCTTGTGATGATACCTTTTCTTGTAATGATACTTGGTAATAAGCATGTAAACAAAAATAACCCCTCGAGATGTAGAAATAACACTTTGCTTTGTATTTTATCTTTTTCATTAAATTTTGGATAATATTGCTCCTCATTAACAATTAATTACTTTGTTATGTTTATTTTCCCCATACTTATTACCAAATAAATAAATGGATTTCTTTCATCCTGATTGACCTTCATTTGTTAATGAACCAAAGCGAAAGGGGAGAAATCGAACCAAGAAAAAACAAAAAAAAAAACTGAACCAAGCAGTTTTAGAAAAAAAAAAAAAAACAGGTTTTGTCTTGGGTCCGGTCCAAGTTATTTATCAGAACTGACAGGTTCGATCAGTTTTAACCGGTTTTAATGCATATCTGATCCTTAAATAGAACCGTAAATAAGTGCTCCGGGTCCTGTTTTCCTTTGCCAAACCGTCCGGTTCGATTTGGTCTGATTTGAATTTAATAGCACCGGTTCGAAGATAAATATAAAATTTGAAAAAAGTTGTCAAGGGCATGATTTGAACCCGGGTGGCTTAGATAGAAAGCAAGTGGACGTACCAACACCCCAAAGGAATTTTGGGGATGACTATGGTCAAAAAAATTATAATTACTAAATAGCCAAGAGGAGACACGTGTCACCACACGATAACACTCATCCGACTTTAATAAGAGCTTTTGGGATTTAGGGTTTTATTCAAAAGAAAAAAAATGGAAAAAGAAGATATATATCGTTCTTACATTGCGGGTTATATCATGTAGATTATAAAATTTGTACTAATTCAAAAAGCTTCTATATGTAGCTAAATTGCGGGTTGAGATATATACCTTAGTTTGCAATTGTGGTCTCTATGTTGTTTAAACAAGATCTATTTGATAAAATATAATTGCACATATATAGAGCATATTTTTCTTAGAAGAAAACCAATTTTAAATGGATATGAAACATTCTATTCATAGGAATATTCTATTCAAAATAAAGTTATAAATTAATTCATTGTCAATAGATCGATAGTAAGCACACAACTAAAACCAGACATACAATTCATTATGAATATAAATTTTTTACTACTTTCCCAGTTCCTTTCATTAATTTTCTTTTCATACTGTAATTTTCTGCTACACATTACGAAACACAATAGCAAAAAAGTAAATTAGAAAAGTACAAATTTATTTTTTTGATATTCAGAACAATCTCCTCTAGAATAGAAGGGAAACTTTGAGTCAAGTGTTGGAATCCATCAGTTTCTATGACCTCAGCGAGAATTTCAAGAGAGGAAATATACTTAAAACATGAATCTTTAACCGTAGAACAGTTAGGTTGCTTATCCAAAGTTAATGTTGTCGCTAAATTCTTCATTTCTATATTTTTGCATAACTTATTTTCACATATGAACTTTAACCTCTCTATTTCGTATTTTATCAGCTGCAACAAGTAAATGTTGATACATTACTGAATTGTCCTCTCCTAAGTTGGGTACTGGGTCTGAATACATGAACAAAACCCTAAAAACTTCAGGTTCAATATTGTCGAGTTTTATGCTATTTTGCCCTTTCCCATTCATCGGACCGATAAATTGAGCACTGAATACCGGTGACCTTGCAGCAAGAACACATTTATGCGCTTTAAAATATTCCTTGTTAACCTCAAATGTAACATCTGCTCCCTTGCCGCTCTCTAAGAGGTGAACAAGTTGTAGGTCCACATTGGACAGGGGCACCAAAACTGGCTCAAAATTCGACAACACTGCACGAGATGATTTTACAATAGTAATAGTGCACATTACTGTGAAACTATCGTTTTTAAGATAATCTGATGTCTCAAAAGTTTCCTTTTCTACAATTTTGTCAAAACCCCAAGCCAGGTTGTTGATTTCAAATATTTCCGTACATGAGGAGGTTAATGTTGACAGGTTTCTTTGATCAAGAATGGTGAAATTGAACCGGACTTTATCCATGACCTCTTGTTCTATATGCAATAAATTCTATTAACTGGATTATAGGTCACTTGCTTAGGATTGCAAATTTGATAGGTTTTTGTTTCGTATTTTGAAATGGCGGCATATATAATATTTGTAATTTTGTAATGGCAAATATAATATTTGTAATTTTGTAATTTAAGTTTTTTAATCGCATATATGAAATTCTCCCAATAATTTATTATATTTAACACTGTAAGTGTTCAAAATCTTATTTAACATTTAGGATAGACAGACAGAAGGAAAATGTGTGGACATTGGGTAAGTGTTAATTTTCTTTGGAAATAATACTCGTTCCCATTTTCTATACCAAAGCATCACATATTAAAGAGCTGATAAAAACAACACATTAAATAGAGAAGGTTCATGTACGGCTATGACTCTATGAGGGGCACTACACAACAAAATGTCATAAAATTTCAGTCTATGTGCCTCTTTGAGAAATAAACAAAATACAAAATATAGTTGCATTCATGAATCTCAGCTCTTAAAATAAATTTCAGTCTATACGCGCCTTAGAGAAATTAAAAACATACAAAAAAAATAATAGCACAGTGAGAAGGTGCATGCATGGGACACACATACAAAAATCTCAGTCTACACGATACGACCCTTGCAAAAATTAGAGAATCAAGGGAAAAAAGGGAAGGCACAACCTTGGAAAAATTAGAAAATCAAGAAAAAAGTGAAGGCACAACAATGGCAATGAGAGGAATAGCGAGGATAGTATTCAGGAGGAATAGGGGCCTCTTATTCCAGCAAGAAGAGAATAAGGTTCCACAATCAAAGCATGTAGAAGGACGCTTCTCTTCTTTTCTGCCATGTCCTTATAAATCATGGAAGTTGGCATCTTCTGTAGCATTAGGAGGTGAATAATTGTGTCATTTGTTTTTATTTACCTTCCAAAAGTGTACTTTGCGTAATTACTTATGTTTGTATGATAGTCTGTTTCATCATAACATGATCAGGTTACCTGCTTTAGTTTATTGATATTGCTTCTGTACATTAATAGATTAAATCCTTAACAGAGATAAAATTATATATTCTTTTATTTGAAATGGGAAAAAGAAAATATGCTAAATCATTCTATTCTATTATTCACTTCGTCGAGGAAATATGCTAAATCATTCTTCCAATTTGTTTTGTACTCTTTGGTTTTGTTTGGCAAAATTAAAAAAATTTATTGTATTCTATTCCACATTATTACACCTCGTTAACTAGATTAGACTGCTTTGATCCCTTGGTATATTATTTTCAAATAAATTTCATTCTAAAAAGATTCTGGGTTCTTGAATCTTGATTAGAATACTATGATCTACCTCAAAGCTTGTAAAATGTGCAATTTGAATTTCTAATGATTTTCTTTACTTAAAATAGGCTAAATTTATTTATATTATGAAGATTTGATGGCATGTATTAATAACTTTTTCTTTATATTATGGTGCAGAGGACAGCGTTTTATGTCCACAAACATCAGAAGAAAGCGCAACACTCGAGGTAGCAATACGAAATCATTTTATTTACAAGATCAGATACAATAATTTATTTATTTTAGAACTCATTTAGATTGAGGAAATCATGTATATAATTATGTACAAGAGTGTAAATTAAACAAAAGTTAGATTAATTAAGGAGTTTAAGCTTTGCGCCCTAATTGAGGATGGCTAAAAGTATATCTGTATGTAGAAACTAAAATGTAATCAATTAAAGTACAATGATTAAGAAGTTTTGTTTTTCGATGTACAGGGGACAAAAAAATCATGCCGCAAGAACAAGATCTAAATCCACGTTTAACTTTTTATCTCGCTGGCAAACGAGTAATGGAGGAGGGTTATGCTGATTTTCCTGATGCTCTTGCCGCGGAGGTCTCTCCTCTTGCGAAAGCTCTCTTCGATATTTGATGGTACACTCTCTCACACAGAAGCACGTAATTTATATCACTTCAATTTTATTTATGTAACTTTTTTTTTTCTTAATGCAGGGGTAACGAGGGTGTTTTACGGGTCTGATTTTGTGACGGTTACAAAATCAGAAGAGAACTCATGGGATTATTTGAAAGATGATATAAGGCAATTATGGATTTTTATTCTTCCGGAAAACCACTTTTTCTTTATTCTCAAAATAATGTCAAAGTCGCTCAATATCTTTGAAAGCATTCGTACAGAAGATGAAGTAAATAAATACTCAACAAGAATACATATGAAAGCATTTTTTTTGTGAATTAAGTCCATAAAGTGGGTAAAAAGAATTTCAAGCGAATGGTTAAAAATGATAGGTTAAAAAAATATAGGGTACTATTGCAAATTTCCTTGAAAATTGTGGGCTTTTTTGCATTTTTTTTTTCTTTCAAAAATGCAGGGCTTCTTTGTTGCATGGAAGGTCTCTCTTAGCAAATTTTCCTTCAATCTGATTTGCTAATATTGTTATTTGTTCTCTCATAATTATCTTGATCTTACTATTCAAAAATAAATATTACGATTTATAGTTATGTTTGATTTTATTTTATTTGAAATAATTATTGTAATGTTGATTGGTCTCATCTCCTTAATAATGTTGATTGGTTTATCTCCATCGAACAAAATGTTGAATGATTTATGACTGATACGTAATAAGGGGTTGGGGGCTCATATTGAGGCTCTCAACAGTCAACACCAATAGAACATATCAGAATTCAGAATTATAAAGCAATTAAAATCCCATGTATATATGAAAACCTACGAAACTTCAAAAATTAGTAAACACAAAAATAAATAAGATTGCATATTTTCCCAAAAAAGATAGATAAAAAGGAACCATGTTGTTACATAAAAATTAAAATCAAAGAAACCAGATCAACAATTGTCAAATGATGGGGGACCTTGCAATAAAAAAAAAATGATGGGGGATAAGTCTACAAACAGCCCAAATCTGTTGTTCTTCCTTTTCAACATATAAAAATATAATTTAATGTTGTAAACGATCCTCTCGTGTTTTTAATTTTAGTTCAACTTGTGGATTTTAAATCATTCAAACATTTTTCAACTTTCAAAACCTACTCATTTGCTCAGTCAACATTCGGCTACAAATCAAACAAATTAGGAGAAATTAACGAAAAAAGAAATCATTAGTAGCTCTTAACGCATCACTATCTCTTAACATTGGTACATTACAAAAGGGGCTATTTTAATCCATACACCCTTCAATCAAAACATAATTAAAACTAACACCACATATAATTTTTTTTAAAAACAAAAAAAAATTGAACAAGGCAACAAAGATAACATGTTACAACCAAACTTCCATTTTCAATATTTTCATTTCTACCCTTCAACCAAAAGAATTCGACAACTTTTGCCATCTTTCTTACAATAGCAGGGACTTTTTTGTAAATTTGCCAACTTTTGAGCAAATATTATTATTATTATTTCTTAAATTTTCAGCCATGAACAAATCCAGCTGATAAGGTCATGAGAAGAATGGCGGCCCTTTCTTCCTCTCCCAATTGCATAAAGACCCTCCTCTTTTTATTTATTACACATTCACCCTCAAAACCGACCATTTTCAGCTTTAGAGGGTCTTTGTTAGTAGTATTCTTGCTCTTCTTCTCACTGCTAACCCTAGATTCTTGATCCTTCTTTGATTTTTCCTTTTTGACCCCTCCGCTTTCAAGCCCTAAAGCATCTCTTCTCTTCTTTCTGTACTTGATTCCACATGCATTGCACAAAGACTGCAATTACAAGAAAAACAAGGGGGTAAAGAACAAATTAGCCAGGTGATAAGCATATATTTCTATTTTCAAAAACTGGTGGTTGTTATCTTAATAGAAAATTATTAGGACTCAAGATAAGGGCATAGCACACGTGGCACTCTTAGATACAAGCACAACACAAACCACTAAAAAATCAATCATAATTTTGCTCTGCCCCAAACTACTCTCCACATGTCCTTCAAAAGAATAGACTACCCAAGGGCAGTTTGGGCATTTTGCACAAACAAAAGGTTAAAACTGTAGTTATCCACATATAGTAAGTGATACTACTATTCAAGTGAATAAAAATAAACTGAGGTTTCAAGGGGGCAAACCACAAAATGCCAAATTAGGGCTGGACCAAAGTTGGGTCGGTGGGTTTAAATACAAGGGTCTTTTCGCAAAAATAACAACAGTAAATTTACATCTAAGTCCCTCAAAAATGGAGAAACTGTTTACCTTTGGACCACATGGACCGCCTCGCCAGAGCGGCGTTTTCGTCGTGTTGCAAATGGAGCAGCTCCTCTCTTCTCCCAATGTAACCTAAAAATTGAAAAAAATCAACAACAAAAACTGAGTCAGAAAACAAAATAGAGTTTTAGAAATGATTAAATCTTTACAGGAAAGTGTATTTTGTTGTCTAAAATCAAGGAGAAGTTGGAATCTTGAGATCGACCAAGAACAGGAAAAAGATAGTGGATAGTGTTTGTGTAACTAACTACCTAACTCTTGAATCAGTAAACAATAAAGAAATCAGAAGATTCAAGACTGTGAAGTTGATTCAGATCTTTAAATCGAACGAAATAACCAAGAAACAAGAAAAAGAAACAGGAAAAAAGATTCAAGAAAGAAGAACAAAGTAAGATCAGATTTGAAGATGGATCAAGATTGATTGATTCACCTTTTCATCGGATAGATCCATAGATGGCATCGATCTCTCAAATCTTGCGCTCCAATGTATACACCCGATCCGATCTGCTTCTCCACTCTTCCCTCTTCCAACTCCCCTCGATCCAATCCTACTCGAATCCTTCCAAATCGCAATCCCAATCCCTCCGCAGCCCAGATCCAGTCGAAAAAGATCAAATCTCGCTCTCTCTCTCAAAGCAAGATCAAAAGGATCGAGAAAACACTTCCAATCCTCTTTATCACTTTCTTCGGAGTTTTTGTGTGTGTGGAGAGTGATCTAGGGTTAGAGGGGGATAAAGAGAGAGCAGATCTGGGATTTGAAGGGATAAGAGGGGAAAGGAGGCGGAGGGAAAACGGGAAATTGTGGAGGGAAACAAACCCAAGTTTTCAGTTTTATATATCACACACACAAGCTCAATTTTTAGGGTTCTTTTGGAAATTTCAGATTTGGATTTTTAGATTTGGGTGAGTTGGATGGAGTGATTTTTTAAGATTGCCCCCTTGAGGTTTCTGGGTTGATAAGTTGAGCCCCTGAAGGGTGGTTTTTAAAATGGTCCCATCATATATATATTTACTTCAATAATTCATTTAAGTGATGGGGAGCTAAATTGAGTTGTTGAGATAGATTTATAATTTTCTAATAAAATTTAGTTATAACTTTTTACTGATATTAAAATTGAGTTGAGTTAAAATATCTTGAATATTGATTTAAACTAACAAAATAATTTGATCAAATAGTCCATTTTATGATTTTATGAGGCACACGGGTTTCAATGTAAATAACTTATTTTCTTGAGTAAAATATATTATATATTTTTTAAGGATTTAATTGCTTGTTCACACGAAATATAAGCGGCTTGGCGCCCAAGCTTCTACTGAAGATACTAGACCATTTTAAGCTTAATCTACACTCGCAGTAGAACTTACCGAGTAAACCGACCTAAGGGCCCTGTTAGCAAAGATTAAATCCGCTCTTCATTCATAACAAAAAACAGCAAGATATGAAACGTGTCCCTTTTACATAAATCAATTTAAAATATTTAAATGATGTAAAAATTACTTCAACAGAAATATTATTATGTCCATAAGAATTCGTATATTTATGATCATTTTTTACAGTGTATTGAACTGCTTATAGCACACAATTAAGGTGCTTAAATGCTTCTAATTAAGGTTTAAAAAACATATCTAAAATAAAGAATAAAGTAATGGAAAAAAAGGACTTTATTTGATTGGAGGGCAACGATGAAAACATGTTTGTAACACAACAGCTGATCAATCGACCAGATAGTTCCGACGATTACGTATTATTTCCAATAAACAATCTTATATCAGGCGGGTCAAAACATATATAAAAGTGACTCGCTGCATTTAAAGTTATAGAATCAATTAGTGAAGAATCGAAGGGAGTGAGTCTGGTGCACCGCCGCCGATGCCCTATAGAAACCCTAACCGATTGTAATGTGAAATGTCATTTATACCCTTGATGTTTGCACATATATGTAGTTTTTCAGATTTTGGATTTCAGGGGCATTTTAGTCTGATAAATATGAGCGGAAAACACTGTGCGGCGAGAGTTATTGGTTTGACTTGGCTGATATATGTCTCCTACAAATAACCATGATTTGTACTATAGGAAAATGTGATAATTTTCTATATTAATGATGGTTAATATAATATTTATAGGAAAATGTATATTTTATTGTTATTTAATTAAAAAGTAATTTGTAAATAAAATATAAATATGATAAAAATAAGTGATCACTTAATTTACTGAAACACAAAAAATTTACATTTAATTTGGTATGCAAAATAATTTTTTGAAACAGTATCAGCATCATGTGTTGTCTGATATATTTTTTATAACCGTCTATTTAACCTGCTATGCTGGGTTTGAACGAGTGTGATTTTTTTGGCATTCGATGTATCTCTTCAACTTTGAGAAATTTAAGTTTTATGTGATCTAAAAATTATGTGATTGATATTATTGTTTTAAGATTTTCATTTTAAGAATCATGATAGATCACAATATCAAATGAATTTAGTAAATATTAAGTTATTCATTATAAAAAAATTATATTACACTCATACTCTTAAACAGTATATTTTTTCAAGTTCTCTGTGTAAATGTAAGGTTGCCTATTCTTGTTGGTGCAACTTTCATTGTGCTTCTCCAGCCGTCAATTCTAGGGTTTTCTTCTCGGGCCGAGAGTGTGGTTTCCACTCACCAGATCTTCTATAGCATCATTATAATAGAATAATTTATGAAGTTGAGAACTAAGCTGAACAGTTAGTATTAGTAAAGTATGATCAGTGAATCAGGCTTCAGTTGCAAGTGATTTTAGGCTACACATGTAGTTACACATTATTGGTCAAAGAAAATTAAAATACTTCTGATTGGGGTCAAATCAGGTTTTACTGAAGAGAAGCAAACGTGGGAGATTGTGGCGCACGAGCCACAACGGACAGAACAAAATTAAAATCAGTCAAAAGCCGTCACTTTATTAAGGAAAATATAATTCATAACCCCTATTTTTGCCTCAATTACAGTTTCACTCTCTATATCATAATTAACCCCTAATTTTGCAGTTTTGCTTCACCCAAACTTGAGTAAAATGGACGTTTTATTGCAACAAACTTGTTAGGAACCGAGACGCAACAACAAACACATAAAGCAACACACAGGAACAAAAAAAATTTTACGTGAAAACCCTAAAGAGGCTAAAAATCACGGTCGCCGGCACTCAAATTTTTTTATATTTGGAGAAAGAGAAATACAATAAAATTATTTGTGATTGTTGGAATGAATAAAAACTCTACCCCTACCCCTCTATTTATAGGATAGTCATACCTAATACAAGGAAATATCCCAAAGAATTACTACTCCAATTAACACCTAATACATGGAAATACAAATATAAGGAAATAAATATATTTCCAATTCCGATTGTCACTTATGGAAATAAGTCATGGAGAGCAAATATGGAGAACTTTCCTATCTCCTGCCGGGTTTCTTTTTTTACGGTATCCAGAGTTTTTCAGAAGTCTCCACACAAAACAATCTCCCACTTGGAGAATTCATACTGACATAAATCTTTTGCATTGAATCCATTCTCCCTTTCCCCTATATCTTTCTTGAGCCCGGCGACATGCTCCCACTGACTCGCTCAATCAGCCCCACTAAGGCAGCGCACAACCTCAGCTTGTCGATGGGGACTTCCTTGGTCAACTGTCTGGGATCCTGCTTTAGACCGTACAAGCTTTTCTCGAGCTTACACACTAGACCCTCATATCCCGGGGTCTCGAAACCTTCAGACTGCACCATATAGATGTCCTCCTCCAAATCGCCATAGAGGAACGTCGTCTTGACATCCATCTGCTCGAGGTGCAAATCTTCGCCCGCTACAATACTTAACACCATACGAATGGTTGTTAGCTTCACCACCGGCGAGAATACCTCCGTGTAATCAACTCTTTTTTGTAGGAATCCCTTTACTACCAATCTCACCTTGTACCGTTTGCTGTCAGCTGGTTCATCCTTTATCCGATAAACCCACTTATTTTGTAGCGCCTTCTTGCCATCTGGTAACCAGGTCAATACCCAAGGCATGTTCTTTCCGAGAGACTCAATCCCATCTCTCATTGCACACTCCCACTTGACAGAATCTCCCGTCTCTACCACCTCATGGTATTCCTCAGATTCGTCATTTGACCTATTCTTGTAGTAGCGTGATCCGCCTTGGACCGGAGCCGGTCCCCACAAATCACTCTGCACCAAGTCTAGCTTCCTTGTCTTGAGTTCTCATCCGACATTCGAAAAACTAACCCGTTTTTCCTTGCCGAGCACACAGTTCTCACAGAAACCGGTTTCTACCGGTTTCTCCTTGGGTAACAAACTCTTTGAAGCCAGCACTTGCAGTACTTTGTGACTGACATGACCGAGCTGGCTATGACATAATATCAGCTCGGTTGTCGCTCCCGGAACTGCCAACAAATCTCTCTTGTTGTCCGTGAGATAAAGAGTTCCCATTTTTGTACCCTTCGCCACAATTTTGGCGCCCTTTACAATCTTCCACAATCCGTTCCCAAACACGGTTTGGTATCCCTCACTATCCATCTGCTCAATGGATATCAAGTTCTTCTTTAAATCCGGAATATATCGAACTTCCCGCAAAGTCCATCTATATCCGTTGCTCGATTTTATTTGGACAGTCCATGTCCGATATGCATAGCGGTTTCCCATCCGCTAAGTAAACCTATCCAAATTCTCTAGATTTAAAATTTTAAAACTTATCTTTTTGTGAGGTAGTGTGGAAGGATGCGCCTGAATCCAGAACCCATGACTCGATAGGGCTATCGATGCATAGAACTAGGGCATCGTCTGAATCCTCCTCAGTGGTGGCATTTGCGGAACTTATTTCCGCCCTTTTCTCTTTTCTCGGTGATTTGTAGTCCCGTTTCATATGGCCCTTTCTGCCACAGTTCCAACACTCCAACTTGATGCGACCTCTCGACTTAGATCGTCCGTGGTTGTTGTTTCTCTGACCTCCATGACCCTGACTCTCTACATTCAAGGCCGAACTCATGAAACCCGAGGTTTCGCTCAGCTCCCTTCGCCGAATGTCCTCGTTCAAGATGCGGTCTCGTACCTCCTCAAAAGTCAGATCCTCCTTACTGCCGATAACGTCTACCGTCGTCGACCAGCTTTTCGGCAATGATGGCAACAATATAAGAGCCTCCGTCTCTTCATCCAGGTTCAATTTAAACGAGTCTAACTGGTTTGAAATAACCTGAAAAAAGTTCAGATGCTCGGCCACAGATCCACCTTCCGCCATCTTCAGGTAGAAAAGACGGCACATCAGGTGCAGTAATGAAGACGGCTTCTCGTACGTGTTGGATAGCGCCTTCATGATTCCAAAACCCGTCGTCTCCTTCGCCACGTTGAACGCCACATTTTTGGCTAAGGACAATTGTATGTAGTTTAGCGCCTTGCGGTTCATCTTTTTCCATGCATCAGCGGTGATCCCTTCTGGCTTCGTTTCGAATAACGCATCTTCTAGATCCTTCTGGCAGAGCAACGCTTCTGTTTGCATCTTCCAATAGCTGAAGTCTCGCCCGTCGAACCGACTAACTGACACCTTGCTCTCGTCCATCGCTCGTCTACGTATCGCCTCCTCGTTCGCACCCAAAAAGAATTTTCTTCGAACCTTGGCTCTGGTACCACTTGTTAGGAACCGAGACGCAACAACAAACATAGAAAGCAAGACACATGAACAAAATTTTTTTTTTACGTGAAAACCCTAAAGAGGGTAAAAAGCACGGCCGCCAACACTCAAACTTTCTTTATACTTGGAGAAAGAGAAATACAATACAATTGCTTGTGATTGTTGGAATGAATAAAACTCTACCCCTACCCCTCTATTTATAGGATAGTCATACTTAATACAAAGAAATAGCTCAAAGAATTACTGCCCCAATTAACACATAATACATAGAAATACAAATATAAGGAAATAAACATATTTTCAATTCTAATTGTCACTTATGAAAATAAGTCATGGAAAGCAAATATGGAGAACTTTCCTATCTCCTGCCGGGTTTCCTTTTTTAAGGTATCCAGAGTTTTCCAGAAGTCTCCACACAAAACACTGCCACACTTACATTTCGAGTGCAGCGGCGCATCATAGTGTTGCTGTGGAAGAATCCTATTTTGATGATTATCCATCACCATTACAAGTCCTCAAAAAAATCTGGTAAGCAAGACCCACCAAGTCAGCTGACAAATCCTGGGCCAGTAGCCAACAATCTCGACTTCCAGTTTTGATTCGAGGTCTACCACCAAAAGGTTGTCCGACAAACAAAGTCTCAAGCCTAACAGTCATCTTCTCAGCCGCAGAAAGCTAATCCCCAATTGGGCATCAAGAAGGAATCCACGCCAGCAGGTCATTTGTCTCCCTCACCAAAGTTTGTATTGAGACCAATAGTGACCGCGAAGGACGTCCGTAGATTAATGCACAGCCGGGGATAACTATACGACCCGCTCCTACAGGCCAAGAGACTCAGGCCTCTTCTCAGGCAACCCAGACTTCCTCTTAAGGGGTTAACTATTGCACACGCCCCGGCATCCTCCGAATCTGAGGGTTTCGACCGAGGCAAATCAGCTAATCCAGCGATTCAAGAAGCAAATCAGAAATGCACTTTTTCTCCACTGAATTCTTCACCCGTGGCAAGGGAAGCGAAGGATTGATCTATGATAAAGAGAAGGAGGGTCAATGCGAGACAAAGAAGATTGAATTGGCATCTAATCCTAATTGGCCACGACGAAGAGAGCGGGACTCGCTCGATCAATGGGAGGATGCGAAACCAGCAGCTACTTGCTAAGGAAGACAGAATCTTTAAACAAAGCCCTTTATCTGGAAAAAGCTCAAAGAACTCACACCAGGCTGGGTAGATATAGGTAGCCCTCGCTCCCTTGCAAGGCTTGAATCGTTCACTGAGACTTGATTATTGACCTTTAAGCGTTGCTGCGGCATTCTATCTCATTTCGGTGGATCCGCACCTCCGGAGACTCTCGCTTTTTCGAGCACCTGTCACTTGCAAATCGTCGTGCTTTTGCTTCTTTTCTCAGAAGTTTGTCTAGAAGATGAAAGAATCTCAGCAAGAATCAGTTTTGAATGTTTGACAATTATATAAAAGAACTTGCTTGCAGCACATTTTCCTAATCAACACTTGACCCAAGAAAAATAAGTGATCAAGTGCTAATTAATAAAAAAAATGATTCCTGCAATTGAAAAAAATTTAATTGATAATTAATGATTTTTATTTGGTTTATTTGAATAAATAGAACTAAATTCAGCATTTTTTTTTTCTTTTGGTTTTTAATTAGTTCTGAAATTTATTTGATTCAGTTTAAAGCAAACCGACCGAATACTAATCTCCACACTTATGATAATAAAAAAAAAAAAAAATTTATCTCAAAAAAGAAAAAAAAATACTAATCTCCACACTTATGATAATAGAACAAATTAATGCTAAAATTTAACTACATCATTATCAAACAAAGAATACATATAATGATAATAAAATAGCAAACCGGCGGTTCTTTTCTTTTTGTCCCTTCTTTTACACACATTCTCCCATTCCATGAAATGCCCGTCATTAAAACCCAAGAACCAGCAATACCAAAAACAAAAACATTGAAATAAAGCCATATGATTAGGAACAAATATTATATTAAAAAGAATTCTTTTCCAAAAATTAAGAGAAGTCTTATTGTTTATGTATAAGGTGGAATTTGATCAAAATTAATTAGAAGACCGAAAGGAATTGAATACTGATCATGCAATTATTTAATAATTTCTTAAAATAAAAAGAAACTATTTAATCATTTTTTAAAATCTAGAACTTTTGAGAATTATATAAATATTTGGGTAAATATCATCATAGGTCACTCAACTTTCAAAAATGATCAAATAAGTCATCCAACTTTCAATTGTCCCCTATAGGTCACTCAACTTTTAAAACTTATCAAATAGGTCACCAAACTTTCAATTGTCCACAATAGATCACCCAACTTTTTAAAAAAATGACCAAATAGGTCACCCGAATAGTTAAATTTTGAGTGACTTATTTGATTATTTTTGAAAGTTGAGTAACCTATATGGGACAATTGAAAGTTGAGTGACCTATTTGATAATTTTTAAAAGTTGAGTGACCTATAGGGGATAATTAAAAGTTGAGTAACTTATTTAGTCATATTTGAAAGTTGAGTGATTGGGAGGAATTTTACCCTAAATATTTTTTTTAATTTGTTGGTTTATACTTACAGTATCATAATCTTGCTGAAATGTTATGATTCTTATTCCTTTCTTAAGATTTTTGAACATTTATAAGTACTACCATGGAATAAAAAACCTAGAGAAAAAGGGCCCAACTTTTGTTACCAGCTATGAGAGAGACAAGACAATAGAACACAACTGTCTTATATGCCCTAACCACGAGCCTCTGTCCCCTCCCTCTGAATTGTTGGGTCTGTGCACTCATTATGTGCAAAATATATATTAATGTCAAAATGATGTAATATATAAAAATAAAAGTATAACTAAGTTTCATTACAGCACGAATGCAACCCGTTCAGAATATTTTTTTTTATCACAACCTTTGATGTTCGTGTTTTTCCAGTATAGGTAAGGAGAGAATATTGCCGTTAGCAGTTCTACAAGTAATGCTGATGACTCAACCTTTGATGTTCTTGTTTTTACTTACCATTCATATCATGATTAATAAGTAAAAATATCTCAAAAGTTGATCATTCACTTTTCTATATTTAGATAATTAGAAATAAAGTTGATAGTCCAAGTGGTGAAGGCATCACACAAACAAGGAAGAGCTCCCAAGTTTGAGTCTGACTTAGGACGGTGTTTTTTTTTATGTATACAATTAAAAAAAAGTTGAAAAATTATTAAGCATAGCATGAAGAATTAGCGGCAAAAGTTACACTAAAGAAATATTGCCATAATATAAATTTAAAATTTTAAATCTATGATTGTGTAAACTTCACATTTGAATTCTCAACTTGGGACAAGGCCAGACTTGAAATCTCGGATTGTGTTAATACCAGGATTCAAAATCTCTAAATGCGGTGGAATCGCATATTTGTCATCTCAGGATGGAAAACTTTATACATTAACTTCTCAAATTATGAAATGACAATCGAAATACTAACTTTAGGTGGTTGATAGACTTGAAATCCTAACTTTAGGTGGTTGATCAAAATAAAGATTGACAATCTCGCATATTTGAGAAATCTGAGATCTCAATAGTCAGATTTACAACCCAATGGTACCGTTGTATTGAAGGAAAGGCTTGAATTCAGCTCAATAAAAAAAGGGAAATATACAAACACGACAAACTGTAGCGCGACTATAGCACGACGCACTGTAGATATACTGTTACTTTTCATTTTATATATTTTTTTCTCATTTTATATATTGTTTTGACATTTAATATATTGTTATTTATTTTTTGTGTATTTCTTATTTTTTTTATATTTTTATATAATGTTTTCCCATTTTATATACTGTTTTCCTATTTTTATATACTGTTTTCACTTTTTATATATATACTGTTATTAGAAAATAAATTGTATATACTATTATGTATATATTATTATTAGAAAATAAATTATATATACTGTTATTGGATCCTGTCGTAAATAGTCGTGCTACAGTGCGTCGTGCTGTAGCAGGTCCCATAAAAAAAATTGTTGTAATTGTAGTGGAAAAATTTTTGAACTATTTATTATTTCAAGCCTGTACGTAATGGGCCGTGTCAAGCCTATTTTTACTTTCGAATAATTCAATCTTTCCCAAAATGGTTCCATTGCTTAATGGTTGAAATGGTTGAGTATGTTAGTTAAGTTAAATCCTATATGCACCAACAATGACCAAAATATAAGCAATTTTCTTTCTTAAAATAATTTTTCATTTGAGGAACTTAGAAAAAAAGAATATTTCATTGTTTCATAATGATCAAGTATTCCATTTTGACCATGATATTTGATATTATCTCTTATTAATAATATTTCGTATTTTGTTACTGAATAATAATTCAGTGAAAACCTACATGTTTAAAAAATAAGCAAAGTATTGGGGCTAATGAAGAATTAAGGTTTGCGGCTTTTGAATCTTTATTTTAGGAGAGTTTAATTGTAGGAACTTATTATTTATTTATTTATTTGAAATAAATCATAAACTAGCAAATCTTTCGCGCGTTGCGCATAATTTCTATAATATTACTTACAAAGTAATTTAAACCATCATTTTGATAATAATAATATTTGTATTGAAATATAATAAAAATTAATATTATTACACAACATAATACTAACTTAGAAAAAAAGAAATACTACAGTTGTGTCAAAAATTTACAATATAATATAAACACTACAAAGAAAAGTTGAAAGTACATTCTCAACAAAAATTTCAAATATTAATGACGTTAACACGAATGCGGATAGCTTCAAATACGAATTCATGTGATACGAACACAATTTCGATATAGTTGGATACGAAAAAAATACTGAATCTATATTATTACGTATCTATACTATTACGTATCTATATTATTTTTCTAAATACTTAACTATTTATGGCGACAAAGTTAATAAATTATAACAACTTTTCAGAAAAATTTAAAAGAATTAGCAAAAAAAAATATTAATATGGATAATATTTGTATCCAAATATAATAAAAAATAAAATATCCATTCATGTATCTGTATATATATCCGTATCTGTATCTATATAGAGTGAAATATCCGAAAACATGTACTATCTGAATAATAAATTATTCGGATACAAAAATATATATTATTTATATCTGCATCCAGGAGCCAAATCGATAACCAAATCAGTATCCGTATCCGAATAAAACTATCCAATCAGTATATGTATTCGGTCGGATACATATAAATTTTCTTTTTGATACGAAAGTTTTGCGGATATGAATAGGGGTCGGTCGGATAATACTCTTCCTGTTTACACCGTTATAGTACAAAATATTAACATGGATATGGATGATATCTGTACCCGAATATATGATAAAAAAAATTAAAATATCTATATATGTAACTGAATAAATATCTGTATTATATATAGAATGAAATATCTGAAAACGGATGCAGAAATTATCCGAATACGGATATTATCTGTATCCGGGAGCCAAATCGATAACCAAATATGTCCATATCAGAATATATATCTGTATTTTGGCCAGATATGGGTAATTTTGATTTGAATGAAGATTTTTTGCTGATATACAGATACGGATCGGTCGGATAATATCTTGCCCGTTTACACCTTACATGTACATGGGTTGAATCTTGAATTGTTTTTGAAGAAAATATTAACCTTTTAAATGATCCAATTTAATGGTCAATATCAAATACTTATGAACCTTAATGAGATGAGAGGAAATTTCTTTAAATTAATAACTATTAATAATAATAATAATTTGATGCATATGGATGATATGTGTAAATATATCAATCCTTAGATTTGTTAATTCAAGGGTCATGATTAAAGAATGATATTAATCCAAGGGTAATGATTAAAGGATGATGTGGCTTAATATGGTGAGTAGAAATTGTTCAAAATTAATAACTATTAATAATGATAATAATAATAATAATAATAATAATAATAATAATAATAATAATAATAATAATAATAATGTATATGTGATTCAATGTTAATTGGATGATCTGGTACTCTTTGTTTAGTTATATTTATATTTTTACTAGTTTAGTGATTATTTATTTAAGATATCTCAGAAAATCATGTGTTTTATTTTCATTTCTAAATTTAGAGGAATATGTAAAATTAGAAAACATTGTCAAAAACTGATTTAGCATAGTATAAAAATAAGATGCAAAAGTTACATTAAAGATATTGTTATGCAAATGGCTCATAACTTAGTTGATAAGGTCAGTTGCATTTGTACCAAAAGATCATAGGTTCAAAATCCATCATATTTAGTGAAGTCTCTCAATTCATCATACAAGAGTTGAATCTCAAAACAAAAACAAAAACAAAACATATATATATATATATAGTCAAAATATATACAACTTGGGACTACAAATCTCAGTATGAATTCAAGCTAAAATTTGAAAATCCAAATTAAGGTAAACTTGAGATTTGAAAAATGCTTATTATCGTAAAACTTCACATGTGAAATTTCGACTTGGGAAAATTAAGCAGACAATTGAAATCTTGGATTATGTTGAAACCGAGATTACAAATCCCAAAATGCGGTGAAACCTGAGATTTGTAATCTCGGACAAGAATGAAAAACTTCATATTTGAAATCTCGCATTAATGTGAAACCCCAAATTCGAAATATGGGGGAATTTCCATTATGAAATTTGAATGAAACAAGACTTGAAATATGAACTTGTGGTAGTTGACCAAAATCGAGACTGGAAATCTCGTGTGAAATCCAAGATCTCAATTCTCGGGAAATATCGGATTCAGAATCCAATTCAATAAAAATATAAGCCTCATAAATTGTAGTGGCTGGACTGAATTGTGATATATTTATGGGAAATGTGATGTCACGACGTACTGTAACACTCCCAAATTATGACGGACTGTATATATAATTTTTCGCTTTTCAATATACTATTTTTTTTATACATTGTTTTTACTGTTTTAGACATATTTTTATTTTTTATGCATTATTTACTTTTGAAATTTGTATATAATGTTTTACCACTTTTTAATATACTATTATTTGTTTTCTATATATTTATTTTCATTGTTTGCGTATATAATGTTTAAAATGAATTATATATACTGTTTTTTCAATTTTGTACATTATTTATTAGTTATATATATTGTCGTAGTGCTATACGATGGAAAACCTCATCGTGATATATGAAGTCCCTATATTTGTTATCTTAAATCAAATACTATATGAAGTCCCTATATTTGTTTTCTATATGAAGTCCCTATATTTGTGTACAACTTTATATAGATGTATTTTTGTTCCATGTATAAATATTATATGACATTATATTTTGGTTTAAATGACATTATATTTTGGTCTAGACCTATGTTTCCTTCCAAAAAAAATTAATCATTTCTTGTTAAAATATATTTATTTGATAGATTATATAAGTACAATATGGACATGGTAGAACCCACTACTTAATAATCTCGGTTTAGCATGAAAAACTTCATATTTGAAAAATCTCGAATCCTTTCGAAACCCTAATTTCTAAATATCGGTTTAGACAGGGCCGGCTCCAGTATAGAAAAAAAAGACCATGATCTAGGATCTAGAATTTTATAGAGCCATATTTTCTTGTATTTAATGGTAATAGTAGTATTAATTTTTTAATTAGCCCAATACAAATTAGAGCAATAAATCAACTAAATGCCTATGAAAGATTAAAATTAAGTATAAGTTCATTTTAAATCCTTGCATATTCATTCCGTGTAGCCCAACAAATAAAATTAAGTCCTTAATTATTGAATAAGATTACTCATTTCCAAGTTGGTCTAGGGGCCCCGAAATATCTGTGGCCGGACCTGGGTTTAGACCAAGATTAAGATTTTAATTTTGTATATGTTTGGACGAAATGAAAGGAGAGTTGACATCTGAACTTTGCGGGGTTCACCTGAACTAAGACTGGAAATCTTGAAATTTTCGCAAAATCCGAGAACTCAATTCTCAACAAATCTCGGATTTATTTACCCTGAAAAAAATGTTACTTCTTGTGTTGGAAAAAAAGGCTCTAATTCAGCCCAATAAAAGAATAGACCAAATTGTGATGTATTACTAGGAGCTTGTTCGCGATTCGATGCGAATATTTAAATTTGTTATTCATTTAAAATTTATGTATAAATTGTAATTATGTATAATAATTATGTTATGTAAGTTAGTTATGTTTAAAATTATTTTGAATCATATCGTAAGATATTATATCCATTTATTATTCATTAAAAAATAGTTTATATATCACATCTAATCTTATAAGGATGGATAACTCCATACAAATAAATTTACATATATGAAATAAAATAACATAAATAATAAATTCATAAAAAAACAAAAAAATAATCCAAAAAATAATTTGAATTATTAATTTACAATCTAATTAATTTATGTTTGCATTAATATTTCTAAGATTAAAATATCATCTTTTTTTATCTCTTTAGTTTTCTTGTGCTATCTATTGACATATTATATAAAATAAAAAATCAAGTATTAATCAGACGATGAAGGAGATCTAAAAACTAAAAATAAACGATAATTTATTTCATAGATTTTAGTTGAAAGCCCACAAGACTTAATTATAGATGATTAATTTAAAAAAAATATAAAAATAATAATTATAGTTAACATGATTTGTAAGAAGAAAATATGGTATTATATGTATAGAAAAAGTCTGTTTACTATACATAAGAAAATATAACATGACTCATTTTCTGAAAAAATTGTCACCGTTATTTTTCGTATTTATATTTTGTTAGTTATTAAAATGATACATATTACCGTAATACATTAAATAATATAATATAATTTTTAATACTCTGAAATTTTATTTGATATGATAGTTCTCACGTAATTGAAGATATAACACGAAACATGAATCAAACTGACCATGTGAAAATTGTGGTAATAATTTAAATGAAAAACTAAAATTTAAAAAAAAATTGATCCAACGGCTGAGATAAAATTGACGATAGGTTTCTTGAGAATGCTTAAAGAGAGATGAAAAATAAGGTATAAGGTATAACTTAATGAGCATATCATTTTTTTACATGTTCTTTTATATAGTCTTTATTCACATATTTTAGCAAAAAAATAAATAAATTAGAACCATACAATATAGAACTCAAAATAAAGAGAAAATTCCAATAAATTTATATTTGGTGATTGTAACATGAGAAATAAAATATTTCATTAAGAATTATAATTTTTTAAAGAAAAAAGAATTTTTTTTTTTAATATTTTAATGAGTAAACCTTTCATTAATTATTGGTATTAATAATTGAACATAACTTTGAACTATGATTCATTGAAGCCATCTGATTAAGATCTGATGGTCAGAAATAAATTTATAACGGTTCTCACTAAGTCGGGGATGAAACACAAAACGCCAATTCAACCAATCATATGATTATGTTTTAATAACCACACACATATTACCATAAAATATCAATAAATTTGAGAAAATAAATGGCGAAGATTTGACAAAAAAAATTGATCGAACGGTGGAGATAAAAGTGATGATGTGGCCTATTTAGGAGTCTCAAAAGTAGATGAAAAATAAGGGGTTGGGGTTAATTTCAAGGTTAATGGGCCGAAAATTTTGTGAATACTCCCTATTTTGCATTTCGGCTAAACAATATTCTATTACGACTTACGAGCCAGCTCCTTTTTGTCATTAAGAAAACGTGCATAATCACCCTTGGTTCTACATTCTTTGATCTCCTATTTTCGGCCAATCTTAATCACCTATTTTAAGCATTTAATTCCATATATATTACCTGACAACAACGCGAGACGAATCACTAATCATTATTGTCTTTTTTTGAGGAAAACACTAATCATTCTGTCAATGGAGCCTAAACTAAAACAAACCATCAATGACCTGATGGAATTCACCTATGATGAGAGAGAGGCTGCGTCCGGCTTGCTTCTGCTTCACGACGCATCTCCACCCGCCAAAGTGAAAAATGAGCTTAACGTGGTAAAACAAATGAATTCTCACTCGGTTGCTATAAAGAAGAACGGACGGAGGGTCCATAGATGCCCGATATGTGAGGCCACGTTTATGTCTGGTCAGGCGCTTGGCGGTCACAAGGGGAAACACAGGTCTCGTGCTCGTGCGAATGTTGAGAATGCACAGAGTCGGAATGGTGTAGAGAGAAGGGGGGGAGAAGAGAGAAGCCGGCCCGTCTGCTACATTGGACTTGGCTTCTAAATTGTGTTGAAAAGGCGCGAGCTCATTTTGCCATGATTGAAATGATAAAAAATGATGCTAAAAGATTTGTTTTAGGGTTTTGAATGAAAAACATTGTTTTTAGGGTTGTATTTGCTTTTCATTTTATTCTATAATGGATGGATAGCATCCTCATTTTTTCTTTTTCTTTTTGTTTGTAGTAGTTCCTTCAAGGGGAGCTTTTGATTAATTGAGTCCAGATTGGTTTTAGGGTTGTTTTTGCTTTAGTTTTTTATATGGATGGATGGATACGGTCCTCATTTCTTTTCTTTTCTTTTTGTTTATAATAACTCCTACAATGGGAGCTTTGATTAAATGAGTCTAGATGTTAACATGAATTGACAATGAAATAAAAGCATAATTCTTGGTTTTGGAGCATGTTTTGTTATATTATTTTATAGAGAAAAGTTCAGTTTTGATTCCTCAATTATTCAATTAATTTTTTTTTGACGCCTCATTTTTTTATTGGTCCAATTTTAACCCCTCGATTATTGAACTCCCCTTTTTGGCTCTTACATCCGTTAAATGCTTACGTGTCCGTTAACTTGACATGACACGTAAGCGGTGATTTAGCATGTAATTATGACGTGGCAATTATTTGAAAAAAATAAAAAATTCTTAATTCCCGCCTTTCTTTCCATCAATTTCTTTCTATCTTATATTTTTCTAAAATTTGCCCCTTAAGTTTAATTCCATATATATTATTCATTGATTAAATTTTTTAGAAAAATATAAGATGTTATGTTTCTGCCATTATCTTTTTCTTTTAGAAAACTTGGAGAGGGTTTATGTTTTTGAGATTATCCACTTTAAAAATAATAACTAAAAATACATGTTCTCTGTTTTGGGTCTACCTCCAGTCTACTTTTATAATATATTCATATTTATACATAGTAGTATAACGTTATAAATATTTTTAAATTATATTTCTTAAAACAGATATTAACAAAAATATATATCATGTTCATGTAGCCAATGACTCATAGCCTAAGTGGTATAGTTGAGTGCATTGTTTGTGACTATAATAAATATCCAATAATTCATTACCATCATCTTTCTTTCTTTAAATAAATATCCAACAATTGCTGCCTTAAAAAAAAATTATCATGTAAATATATTATAATAAAAATATATCCACACCAAAGTTTATTATGGTTCCACATTTTTATATGATTAAAAACATTTCTGATGCAATAGTAACATATTAGTTAGCAACACAATATTTTAACATCATTATGTATAGTTTCTACAGTTTCAATGATCATAAAAAACTGATTCAAAATTTTAGCCGACCGCATTTGCCATTGCATTACTTGTTCACCAAATATCAGTTAAAAAAATACGATGCCCTAACACGAAACTAATTTGGAGATAAAATCAAAATTTTATTGGACAGGATATTCCACATTGGTTATTCATGGCCTGTGTATCCATCACAAGTAACATAAATGATGAAATAATACATACAAACAATGTATAATAGTGTAATAGCAACTACAATTTCAAAATAGAATTTTCTGTTAATATCTATTTATTGATTTTTCTGAATAATAGTGTCTAATAAAACTCGAAAAACATGATAAATAATCCTCTACCTTTCTGAAAATAAGGGCATCATCATACCCATCAAAAATCAATAAATCAAAACTATATCATGCACAAGTTTTCACTACGCCAACGTTAACTAACAAGCTACATCATATATAATACAACCTTCAAAAAAAAAAATAATCAACTGAAAGCCAAACTCATCCATTTTCATGTAATAATAACTTTGGCTATTCTAGCTAAAAGAATGAATACTTAACAAAATTACTAATAACAACAAACGAGAAACATAAACTCAAGTCTTTACTTATAAACCAATTAAACGTCACAAACTTAACAACATCCCTTTACCAAACAACATCGTACTTAAAAATGCCAAGACTCTTCGAAACACGAGTTCTAGCACAACACACCAAAACCATACCATACCATCCGACAAAAACACCCACCAATATTACACTTAGAAAAACAAAAAGAAAAAATGAACCGTTCAAATGCAAATGAAAAAAACTCATGGCTGTACAAAAGGACTACACAACAACCAACACAATAATATTTTTTTTGCCATGATACAAACCCACCTTTATAGACTCCATGCAATAAAGAAGAACACCCGCCAGAAGTAGCATTAGAGATGGCCCAAGCGGCTTCTTTCTTTATATCAAACTCGGCTGATTTCAGAAGCATCACCAATGGTCCTATTATTCCCCGACTCCAATTGAGATTAAATTGTTGGGAAAACATACCTGAATCTGATCCTTATTGCCGGCGGTAATGTTGGAATGGTCCAGCAAGCTTCCTTCTTAATGCTCTTCTTGTGGTATTTGGTAAGCAGGTTCAAAAGACAAGGCAGAGCTCCATTTTCTATCACAAACTATCCAACACAAAAATAACAATAAAATGAGTTTGGATAAAAAAATAAAGCTAGAATTTTATTTACTGGGTAATAAATTTAAAGATTCATAAAGAGAATAGGCACCTGAGTCTGAAGATCATCACCTCACCATTGACTATGTTCCCAACCGTACGAAGTACCGGAATCAGAACCGAAGGAGAAGGATACCTGCACCAACAAAATCAAATCAATAAACAAACAAACAAACAATCAAAAGTAATTACATAGTTTTATCATCATGATAACTGACATGAGAACTCGACGACGCCAAAGTTCATTGACCGCAACAATCTAGTCCATTTACCACCCAACTATTTTTTTAAATGAAATTTGATATCTATACCTGAATGAGTTCGGTTGTTGTTGAAGCTAACTGTTTGAACCTTAAGTTAGCCTCGAATTGTTGCCATCTTATCCAGTATCTTTGAATTCCGTGCTTCTTCATCTTTCCTATCACACTGTTTGCTTAATCTGACGTATATCTTACTTCCTACAGAAATGTTTTTGGTATATTAACATGGAGAAATAATATAAAATATTCTTTCATTGAAGAGTATATATTTTAGTACAACAGTATCAGTACTTTTACTTCCTCTTGTTAAGAACAACGATTTGTCACATAAATAGTAAATTTAGGTATACCTTTCAAAATGGTAAACAATGGTTTACCACATAAATAGAAAATTTAACTTTGAAAATGGTAAACCCTGTTGGCATAACAACTCAACACAATTAATGAGTGATAACCAACAAATAAATATGTCTCGGAAACGAATGCTTGAAATTTCAATTTGTCTCCTCCGGCGCTTCTCATTATGGTGTTTTCAGGGAGTTTAGCTCTCTAAAGGATTATATTGGTTGCATAAATATGTATGAAAAAACTAAAGGTTGGTTTACTTTGACCAAATAGTCAAATACAATACACATTCACACACACACACACACACTACCATAAGACAACCTCACAAAAATGTGATACGGAAAAGGAAAAGAAAGGCTAAAATCATATTCATACCTGAATCGCCATGTCAATAGAATTTGAGATATTTAACGTGTTCCAAACTTTTGCATTCTTCTTTTAGCTCCAAGGAACATCCATCAAGTGAGAGACTTTGAAGATGTGCCACTCGGCTTCTTTCAGGCAGCACTTTGATATTTGGGCAGTGATATATCCTTAGCTTCCTCAGAGAAAGCCAATTTAACCGGGATGGCATTGTTCGGAGATTTAAACAAAAGTTGAGCTCGAGATCTTCCAATTGAGACAATAATTCAAGAGCCTTTTCTTGATCTTCTGTGAACTCCACCACTGGCACTGGGTGAAATTCCAAGGCTGTAGTACCAAACACTAAACGTTTGAGTGAGGCGAGATGCCGGCAAATACGCATGGAGAAAACCTCAGCATCATCAATAATGAGCTCTTTAAGTGACAATTGGAACTCTTGACCTAGCAACTCTTCCTCTTGTAATGCAAAGTCCAATGACACGGCAAAACCAGGGCACTGATATACTTGCAGTTTATTCAGTTGACGGAGGAATCGTAAGCCTTCTAATTGAGCCAATGAATTGCAACCTTTAATTGTCAATTCTTGCAAAGCCGTGCAATAGTAAAGCATTAACGATGTGAGGTTCGGGCTTTGTGATATGCATAAGAAGTTTAGAGGGGTAAGACTCGATAGCAATCGAGTCTGTAGGTCCTCTAGCACACTAGTAACCTTGAGACTTTGAAGAGACGGGGGAAGCACACAGCTCTCTTCAAGTTGATTTTCTAGAACAAGGGAGGACATGAGCATAAGGCAGTTCGATATGGTCAAGTCTTGGAGAGAGAGCAGTTCTCTGAAACCATCAGCGCTGAGGGATACCAAATTTGTGCAATCATTTATGCATAGCTTCTCAAGAGAGGGTAAGAAGAGTGGAAGCATATGCAACAAACCTTGGTCAGCAAACATATTATCGGTTGGAACCATTAAGGCTTGATCAGACTCTGTTAGAATACCAATTTTTAACCAAGTTATGTTGGGACATTCACATATAGTCAAATCTAAAAGAGATGAGGCGTATTGCAGCAACTGTGATAGATGCTTTCCAGTAATACCGGTTGCCCGGATAACAAGTTTTTTGAGAGATGGTGGTAGACGGGGTTCTATTCCTCGGTGTTCAATTGATGGAGAAAGAAGTACTGGGCATGAAATTATTCTCAATTCTTCTAAGGTATCAAGGAGTCTGAAGCCCTCCCATGGGAGAGTTGAGAGACAAGTGCATCCATCAAGAATTAATCTCTTCAGAGACCTCAGATGGCCAAACATCAAGACCTCTCCTAAATTTGTTAGCTCAGCACTTCCACAGAGCGATAGTCCTCGATGTGATAAGGACAATCTTTCATATGAACTTGAAACCACTTCTATTTCAATTCTGGAAAGAGCATGGGTATGCGGTAAAGGAGGCAACAAAGCTAGCAAGGGACAATTCATAATTGTAAGGTCAGTTAGGAAAGGAAGCCAATATTTATCTCCATCTTGCATCATATACTTAAGTCGGGGAAACTCCCTCAGCTTGGGGCAATCAACAATTTCTAATTTCTCTAGACATGGAAATATCGCCCATGTGTCTAACCCCCCTATCCACTTTTCTAACTCTGACATTTCACAAATAAATATCTTTCTTAGGCACCGAAAACACTTCATCGTGTCTCCACCGAAAGCTCCAAAAACAAGCTCTCTTAATGCACTCATATCCTTGAGAGAGAGCGACTCAAGAAATGGAAATTGTTCAAGAGGTGCCAAGGTTTCCCACTTTGAACAACCTTCAAGTTCGAGGAACCGCAAGTTAACAATCGTTGGGAACCATGATGGGAAAGTTGAGCACCAAGATCCAACAATCTTGAGGTTCCTGAGGTTGGAATGAGGTTGGAGGCCTTCCATAACCTCCATTTCAAGCGGATACATAGTATTAGAACACAAATGTTTCCAATTCAGTGACAATTCTTCAAGGCGCATTTTATCAAGAATTTTACCTTCAGAGGCCTCTTGCTTGGTCCATACATTCTCTAGGCCATCAATGCTAAGCGTAACAAGCTCAGATAAATTTGCAAGTTGCCATAGCTCAAACCCACTCACATTTTTAACACGAAATTTCTTGAGCTCCTAAAGGAAGGTAAGCTTTCCAATCCGATTAACTTTTGCATGTAGTCTCTCACTAACAATGAAGTGGCGTAAATTTACGAGATTGTTCAACCCTTTCGGTAAGTTACATAAAAATTTCCAGTTTTCCACATCTAAGGTTTGAAGGTGGTAAAGCCTAGAAAAGCATTCAGGCATTTGTTTATGGTATGGAGGCCTTTGAGAATATATCCGTAGATAGCGAAGGTGAATAAAATCCGCAAAGTTGAACAAAAAAGGATCCGTACTATCGGCACCTATAGACAAGATTAAAGCACGCAAAGCTTTTGCTTTTCCGAATACATGATTCACAATTTTGGCACATCCGGGGCCGTAACTACCGAATAGCATCAAGGTGCTAAGCCTCTCTACTTTTAATAGCTTTCCAAAATTAACAAGCTCCTTTTCAAAGTTATCATTGGAATTTAATTTTTCAAAGGTTCTATGGGTCATGGGGTATGATAAAGTAGGATTAACCGTCCCTATATAAGCAAAAGATGTGTCGATAGATAAGTGGCGTATGGTTGGTAGGATTTCTCTAGATTGGCGGCCATCAATTATATGGCATTCACGTGATGAAACCATTTGTGCTAAATCATGCATTAAATCATGCATCACGAAAAAACAGCCGTCTTGCTGGATGAAACCATAACCAGCTAACTTGTTCAAAAAACCATAATCAACTAACTCGTTCAAATACTCGGCTCCAACATCCTCCAATCTTTTACCATCTGTACTAGAAGCAATAAAACCCTGGGCCATCCAAATATAGACCAGATCACTACCATATAGTTTGGAGCCCTTACGGAACAAAGAACAATAAGAGAAGCATCTTTGGAGGTAAAACGGTAGATGTTGGTAACTGAGCATCAGAGCCGGCATAATACCATCACTGCTCTTCAATGATCTCCATTCAACACTATCCAATATCCCGTTCCAGTATGAGTCTCCAAGATTCTTTCTTAGAAGTGCACCCACACTTCTAGCTGCCAATGGGCAGCCCTTCAATTTCTTGGCAATTTTTTGCCCGATATTCTGTAAATCCGGGTGTCCCTCATGATTCTCATCACCAAATGCGCATACCTTAAAGAAGGGCCAGAAATAGTTATCCTCCAGACAAGACAAATGAACCGAGTCCCTTGCCCCAATCATTCTTGCTATGGACATGTTTCGAGTTGTCACCAACACACAATTACCATTCATGGAATTACACCTCAGTGGAGAAAGAAGTAGATTCCAACGACTCTCATCCACGTCTTCCCACATATCATCCACAACAAGCAAAAACCTTTTAGACTTCAACCTACCCACAAGGATCTTCTGGAGAGTATCTAAATTTTTTTATTCCTTTGTGCCGACCATCTGAGACGCTATCCAGCATCTCATGCGTAAGTCGGACAACATCAAAATTGTTAGAAACACAGATCCACATTCTTTTTCGAAAGGTTTCTTGAACCCTCATATCGTTGTGCACAAATCTAGCAAGAGTTGTCTTGCCCACACCACCAAGGCCCACTATCGCAATTGCACGAAGATCCTTAGGTTCATCACTCAGAAACTGCTCTATGATGCGATCTCTCTCCTTGTCCCTCCCAAACACCTTGTATTCAGTGAAGAAAGAGGTTGTTTGTCGTGCAACTGCTTGAGTGTTCCCAACACTCCTATGAATCGCGTCTAGTTTCTCCAACTGAAGAGCTCGGAAAACATCTTCACCAATCTCATGTAATTGCTCCACAACTCCTTGGATCCTGCGTGATATGTCATCCCTGTCAAGCCTTATTCTTTTTGATCGACTTGAGCTAGCATTGATATCCAAACTCCTTTTTCCTGAACATATATATCAACATTCAGAAGTGGGTCATATATAATTTTAAATTTGAAGTCTCTATTTTTTTCTTCTTTTTGAAGATTCAATACGCACTTAGGCAGAATTTTGGAGCTAGTGCTCAAACCATTCAAAAGAAATAATGCTCTGTTTTAATTGAAGAAATAGTTTAAGTTAGGTCTATATATCTTGTATAACTTTTATTTTACGTTTTGGTACGATCACGTGTAATTGCAAATCCATACAATGTATCTCATGTAAGGAACTTGATTTTAATTAAATAGCCTAAGGGCATTTCAAGCAAAAAAGAAATATATATATATATATATTTCTGAGAAGTAACTATTATAAGCTTTAAATTTGAACAGTGGGGTTTATTTTGAAGAAAAACTGGGTGCCACTGCGACCCACTTTTGCTACAAAATTCATACTTGAAATGACAAATATGAACCATCAAATTATTATTTATACTTTTTCTAGGTACTTCTTACCAAGTCAAAGTATGAATTGTATTCTTCTGCAAAGTCCCACACTGAGTTGACTAGATATCTTGCTAAGTCAAGCAAATTTCCCAAGTTAAACTAATAGAGAGGACGTACCAGTTTCATTTCTGCGAAGAAATGTGGAGGCAACAAAATCGTGCGAGTGGCTGACAGCATTGCTCAAAAGACCAGGGGTTACTCTATTGCCTCCTTCAAGCTCTTCTTGGATTTGGTAGTAGAGCAATTCGTCGAGCAGATCCTCTGCATCGTAGACAAGTTGCTGGATCTCCCTTATAGATTGCGCCAAGTATTCATTGGTTATCTGCTTCCCTTGTACAGATCCAACGATAAGGTTGACCTTTCTCAGCTGAGATTTGAGGCGCTTGATTTCTTCTGTGAGGCCTACGGCTGAGCTCCAGACCTCTAGCTTAGAGGTGAGGTACTTGTCGAAGATCACCGGAATGAACCAGCCTAGCAGTGTTACTGCATCCATCTTCAAGAACAATCAAATTAACAAAGAGGTGGAGCAGAAGGATCTTGACACAAGAAAGAAAGAGGTTTGATTGGGGAATCTTCAACTGCTATACTTCGGGCTTATTGTTCACGTTGGCTGGGTCAGAGTACGAATTATGTCTTGATATTATATGAATCCGAATACGAATCCGAATCGGATTCGAATTCTTTTTGGTTATTAAAACATTACAAAAATATTATATAATTATTTTATGATTTATAACTTTATTATTATATTTTTTATATATCATATATATTGAGTTTTATATAGCTTTATTATAAGAAAAAAATATATAAACAGTGTGTCATAATCAATGGCGGAAGTGACTAGGAGGTAGCTTCCCCTCCTAGATTTTAAAGTTGTAGTATATATTATCGTTATATTACTATATTTTGTATAGAAATTGAAAGTCATGTACGTACTGCCCCCTTAGATTTTTCATGTATTTTTGCATTACTATCTCTATATTTTAGGTTAAGATTCGTCACTAATCATAACTATATCAAAATTTTAAAGTCTGAGTTCGAAAATGAGTACCTATATTTGATAAATATCTGGATCCGGTCAGAATAAGGATCTAATATTTCAAGTCCATATTCAGATCCGTATCTGTTAAAAAGATCCGATCTGGATACATTTTTGAGCGGATCTGGATTTTTTTATTCGAATATGGGTATTTTTCAAATATGTTACCGGTTCAGTTCGGATAATATTTGACCTATTGCCACTCCTAGCTGTAAGACTCGCTAAATATTGAGATAGATGTATTTGAAATTTTAGATAACTTAAATTTGATTTTCTTTCAAAATAGACTGTCATACCACTAGAGAGCCAGAAAGCTTTGACCTTTGTCTTTTTACTTTTCAGATCTGAATTGATTGAAAGGAAAATATGAGAGAGAATTATGTAGTATATGAAATATAAAGATTAGGAAGTTCGCTCTGAAATTGGAGAAGTTTTCCAGATCTTTTTTCATACAACACTGATTTGAAAAATATATACAAATCTAGTGTCGGAATTAACATTTCACAAATTTAGTGTTTTCGTTATGGTTGGCCCAAAAACAAATTTCGCCAATGGGTTGGTGATAGAGTGGGAAAACTACTCTGTTAGGACCATAAAAATAATTAGTGGTATAATTAAGCTATTAGCTGCCAAAGAAAGACCACTTCAGCCGAAGTGGTGAAAAACGTTTTTCCTAACCTCTTCTACGGCTGATCTTGTTGGGATTGTTTCTCCGGCTGATGAAAAAGATGTTGGGGGAACCGAGTCACCATGTGGTCAACAGCCACTGATGAGAATGGATGACCACGTGGTTAATATTAATTATGTGATTAACACATCATAGCGGAAACTACTCATTTGTCCTTCTTAGATCCCGTTGAGAAAATGGAAATCAGAACAAAACTTTAACTCATACCTCGGATAACAATAATCCGGAAAGGAGATTTTAGATGCGGAAGAGTCTTCTCGTCTTGGGAAGATCATCTAGATCTCCAATGCTGCCAACATGCATAAACTCATCAATGCCGTTAATGGGCACCGTCTCGTCAAGATCACCAGCGCTACCAAAATTACCGATAGGCACAGACTCGTCTACATCACCGGCGTTACCAACAGGCATACATTCGTCTCGATCATAAAGCGCTACCAACGGGCACCGCTCTCCATTTGTATATACACGAACACCTCTTTAACCGACAAGAGAACTACGTATGCTAGTACATAAACCTTCTCCGACTCACAAAAATGAAGAAACTCTTTCTTCTTTCTTTCTCACTTTTCTCACAAGGGATTCTCTCTTGAAGTGATGAGATTACTCTATTCACGTTCTGTCGCTCACTCAAACTACAGGGAGTTTCTCTGTCTTCACTGTGTTGTTGTGTTGTTATTCTATTATATATCTTCTGCTTACACTTCTCATATATTTATAGAGAGTCATCACATGGCACTCTACAGTACAATAACCTTGAAGTAAGCAGCACTGTGTAGGAACTCATCCTTATATGTTAACCTCGAAGTAAGAGAACACGTACATGAACTCTTCCTTCTGTTCACCTCGAAGCAAGCGGCCATATCAGACATGTCAGGAACTCGTTCTTTTATGTTCGTCTCGAAGTAAGTGAATTGTTATAGCCTGTCATCCACCAACGGTCATATTGTTCTCGATGTAAGCAAACAGATATAGCCTGTCACTTCCCAACGGTCATAATAATAATGATCTTGATGCAAGCGAACAGTACAGGAACACTTCCTTATCTGTTCACCTCATAGCAAGTGGATATATCAGACATGTACAGTGTGTCTTCCCATAATGCGCTATTATCCAGGTTCATAATCTGGAAGTAAGCGAACACGTAAATAAGATCTTGTGTGGTCAATTCGAGTATATACATTTATGTGTGATTATATAGATTTATTTAATGTTGGCAATAGATTGAAATGTGTTTCCAATCTGTAAATCATGAGCGGACTCTAGCAAGCCATCATGACTACCAAAATTAAGAGAATATCGTGATCCGATTGAACCTGTTCCACAGTCATGTATTCTATCTGTTTGTTACGCGATATCTTATTGACCATGAGGCAAGCATCGATGTCATCCTCATATTGATCAATTATCATTTCCTTATATCAGAATTAAGCTGAAGAAAAACAAATAACATTAATAACTATTATTAATTCATTTGTTTATGGCCATACATTTTTCTTCAGCTCATATTCATCAGGGGGGCCAGAGATATCTCTCTCGTATGAGAGGAACAAATCTCATCTTGACCATTCACATCCCTCTCCATGGTTCACCTCATTCCCAACCACAACCTTTATAATCACCCGGTTAAAGCGTGACGTTTGATTGTATCAAAGTATTCGGGTTCCCATGTAGGAAACCATGATGATCTCAGGTCTTCGGACACAAATACTTCCTGCGTTGGAATCGCTCTGATGACATACATTGCCGGATTTCCTGTAGATGGTCAATCCAACACATGGTCTCCAACATGCACCTATCTTAATGACTTGATATCATATATCATGATCAGTAAAATATGATCATCAGTCAATTAAGATACTAGTGTCAATTTATATCTTTTTTACCACATGGTATGTTTATCTCAAAAAACATCACATAAATGACTAGGGATACTTTTAGAATTGTAGTCACTTCGTTTTGTGGTTTCACTATCAGAATTTCCCTTCTGATGTCTTCAAAACGGATATATAAATTCATGGTTAATAATATAGAAATTTACTTAACCCAGTACGCTTTATTATCATTATATGAACACTTTATAACATCTAAAATATATATAATGTTTGATACGTAATTCGTTCCCCACATGAGAAACCAGTCTAATATATAATATGTTTCCCTCATGGGAAACTAGTTTGGCCCTGGGACACTATTCCTTTCAGAAGGGTCGCTACGTCATTAATTGGGTGGGTGTAGGGGTGAAAACGAGTCGGATCTTATTCTAACGACCGGTTTCCGTATCCGTAAAAAATCCTTATTCAACTCAAAATATCTGTATTCAGTCGGATACGGATACGAAAAGTTTTACTCGGATACGGATACGATTCAGTTATCAGTTTGATTTCGGGATATGAATCCAGAAAATTTGTTATTCGGATAATATTTGTTTTCGGATATTTCATTATATATCGTATAGGGATATAGATATCTATACAGATACGGATCGGATTTTTTTTTCATTATATTCGGATAAGATACAGATGTTATCCATATCCATATTATTATTTTGTTGCTATTTCTTCAAATTCCCCTTATAAATTGTTATATTTTATTAACTTTATCATTGTAAATAGTTAAATATTTAGAAGAATGTGATCCATTAGTATATTAATGTATCAGTTTAAATATACAAAATGAATCCGTATTCGTACTTATATTCAATAATATTCGGACCGTATTTGTATCTGTACATACATTCGAATCAAATCCATATCCGGAACTATCTGTATCCTTATCGAGACCCGAAAAATAATACTAATACGAAAATGGTATGGCCTCCATCCGAACTGTATCCGAACCGTTTTCAACCCTAGTGACAAGCAGTGCTAGGGTTTGGGGAACTATCGACCTCTTCCCTTTGGAGAGTCGAGAAGGTCCTTTGTGTTATTCTCGGTTTGATAATGTTTAAAATAATTCCGTAATTACTAGTCATGTTTGAGTTATGTGTATAAGATCAGGAAATTCTCAAGCTCCAGTCGACGTGCAAGAAGTTTATTTCCTCTTGTAAAATATGAGCAACACCGAACCCTTCCAGGGCCCAAACTTCCATTTCGTTCAGAAGTTATCGAAGTCGATGCGCTTTTCTTCATCACGTTTCAAGTTTTCAAGACTTG
Organism: Juncus effusus; assembly: GCA_027726005.1. Taxonomy (NCBI): domain Eukaryota; kingdom Viridiplantae; phylum Streptophyta; class Magnoliopsida; order Poales; family Juncaceae; genus Juncus; species Juncus effusus. The sequence continues at coordinate 4,152,532 of CM050910.1, read as the reverse complement.
GTGGCATTTAAGAGTTGGAGTTCTTCTTTAGTTTTGAGTTCGTTTTGGGTTTTTTGGTTGATTAATTAAACTAACATTTAGAGAGAAAATCTAAATCTTCAGCTTCAGTCCTTTCAGGACATCCTTCATTCTGGCTCCGTTCGGAATGCAGTTCTTCCGTTCTGAGCTTTTGTGTTCTGTCAGCTGATTTGCAGTTTGTTCGGAACAGAATAGGTTCTGTTCCAAATGGAGTTTGTGTTGTTTCCAATTTTGTTGGCTGCACTTTCCCCCTTTATAAAGTGCAGCCCCCAATTCCGATTTTCACAAGTTTTCTATGAAATATTATGAGTTTTCTCTCTAGAAACAAGTCTAATTAGTCAACATTTTTGTGGGTAATTTTGAGAGGATTTAGATCATATTTGTTGGGTTATTTGATTGAAAGAGTTCTGGTTGTTTAGTCTCGACGAATCACTACGAGTGTTGTAAACCGATCGCGGAATCGAGTCTTGTAAAACGCTATTTGGATTAGTGAATCAAGAAGCCGAAAGACATATCCAGAGAGTAGGCGCTCGTGAACGCATATTGTGCTGCTAGCGAGAATTGGTGGTTAAGGCAAACGCAACCACCTTGCCGAACTTCGTCAACAAATCTGGTATTCAGTATCTTTATTTACTTATCTCATTTTAGTTATCAATTTATCTAATTAAAACAAATCATCCACTTAAAAGTGAAAACCCTAAAAAGTTAAAATTCACATTTCCGCACAAATTAGACCCTTACCCTCCTCCCCTAGGCCTCAATTATACAACACTTGTTGCTATTGTTTATTGGGAAATATGTATCCATATACGATACATGCATAACGTAATGTACAAATTCAAAGTTGGGATAAAAGTTGAGATAATTTTAAATTTAAAAATAAAACATGTGGTAAATACCAAAATACCCTCTGCGTCATCTGACTTTCTGAGTATAACAATTGGTCATTTTGTCATATTCTAATTCTGTATAATATTGTAATATACTATTTTAACTGTTGGACTTCAAATCCTAAAACGGATTAGGGGTGTAACAAAAATGGCATCAGAGCAATAAGATTCTCGGAACATAAATTTGTACTTAGTTTATTGAGTCTAAAATTGTTTTAATCATAAGATTGACTATTTCATTTTGGTCAGGAAAATGACTCAAAATGGTTCTGATAACTCTACTGATTCAAACGGTTCAACTGGTGGAGCAACAACAGTCACGTCAATTGTGCCTTCCGCAAATGAATTTCTTGCAGTAATGAGGACTCTAATTTAGCAAGAGACACGAAATAACAATCCATCTTCCAAGGAAGGGCGAGAAAATGTTCAAGATCTCCTCCGGTCCTTCTTGAGTACGAAACCAGACTCTTTTTCGGGTTTGTCTAACCCCGATGATACGTACGCATGGCTGCAACATGTGCGCAAGAAGTTGGATGCGATGAAGTGCCTAGAGGAGGATATGGTGCGGTTGCATACGCATATGCTTTCTGGGCGAGCGGATTCGTGGTGGAATTTACAAATGACGGGTTACGAAGAGAAATATCCAGACGAGCCTATACCATGAAAATAGTTCGAGGATGAATTCTTCAAACATCACTTTCCACACAACCTTCGGCGGAATTGTCCATTTTTTCATTTTTGTTGATCCCAACTATTTGACAGTCCTAAACATGCTTAATTAGACAAAAAAAGGCAGTTCCGCCAAAGCCTCTAGCGAAACCGCCTATTTACCTCTAAGCAGCCATGAAAATTTAGCCAAAAAAAAAAACCACTGTTCCGCCAGAGGTGGAGGCGGAATAGTGAAACTGTAACATTTTTTTTTTGCTAGTTCTTCCTACATTAAGCATATCATACCGGCCATTTGGTTCTAGTGAGAATTTTAAGAAAGTAAGAAGGCAATCTAAAAGCATTAATCAGAAGAAATGGGTTTAGTCTAATTTAATCAAATATTTTCATGATGTTTTTTTTTTATTGAAAAATATAAACTAGTGGTGAGATTATATAGAGGAGGCAAATATGTATCAATTTTGATAATGCAATTGGTGTTTTGAACTTTGGAATATCTATATGATTTGATATAACTTATATATTGCAATTGGTCGGTTGAACTTTGGAGTATCTACCTTATATGATATGGTTAATGTGGAAAAAACTAGCCCAAAAATAAAAAAATACATAGTTGTTTTGAGGCAAAAAATATATAAAATAGACAGTTCCACCATAATCTATGTCGTCTAATTAAGCGTGTTTAAAACTGTCAAATAGTCAGGATCAACAAAAAAGAAAAAAATGGACAATTCCGCCAAAATCTTTGACGAAACCACTACAGTTCCATCAAAATCTCTAGCAGAAGTACTAGATGCTTAATTATTTTCAAATCAACGCTATCTGTTGAATTATTTTCCAAAAAAGTGCTATTTTAAAAAAAAATCTCATAAACAAACATGCTACATCATATATAATACAAGTTTCAATCAAAACAAAATCAACATTAAGCTAAATTCAACCATTTTGATCTAATAATTTGACTTTCAAAAAAAAAAATGAATACCTGACAAAATACTAAACTAAATTAGTAATATGAAAACTTCACCAAAATACTAATAATAGCGACTAAAACAATGACAAACATAAACTCAGGTTTTTACTTATAAACCAATCAAACATCACAAACTTAACAACATCCCTTTCCAAACAACATTGTACTTAAAAATGCCAAGACTCTTCGAAACCCGAGTTCTAGCACAACACACCAAACCATACCATACCATCCGACAAAAACACCACTAACTAATATTACACTTAAAAATGAAAAATGAAAAAAACCAACCGTTCAAATGCAAATGAAAAACACTCATGGCTGTACAAAAGACTACACAATAACTAACAAAATAATATTTTTTTGCCATGATACAAACCCACCTTTATAGACTCCATGCAAAAGTGATGCAACCCCCCCCCCCCCCTCCCAAAAAAAAATAAACCCCAAAATGAGATGAATGCAAATGCCGACTGGAGGCCTCCGTTTAGTAGAACGACCGACCGAACTGGAGACTGGACTGACAGGACCTGACCATGACATGACTCGCCCAACTGGAGACCTCCATTAATATGAAATATTTATGGGCACACCCCACTTCACCTTCCCCCCAATATAATGCCATCATCTACAAAAATCAGTAAAATTCAATTTAACAAAATGTTTTCACTCAATTCCCTATATTAGAGAGATAAATGCACTGTTAGTTATCTACCACACATTTAACTTTTTCAGTCATTTAAAAAATAGTGCAAGTTGAGTTCCGGAATTTAAGGATCACGTTAAACCGTTAATATATTTTTTTCAAATTACATTTTACCCTTTAAAATCCCTTTAAAGTGTTAAAAATATCCTTTGGAATTGTTAAAAATTACTAAAAAGACTATTAAAAATTATTAAAAAGATTATTAAAAAAATATTAAAAGAAAAAGAAAAAATCTTTTAAAATGCTAAAGGGCAAAATGGTCATTTCAAACCAGACTAAAATAGTGCATATTTATTCCCTGACTTTACATGTGGGCACCGTTAATTTTTTTTCCAAACCTTTTTTCAGAATTTGAACTCAAAACTGAAAAATTCCTTTTAAACTCCCTCAAAAGAAAGGTCTTTTAAAACTCCAAAGGACAAAATAACATTTCTTTTACCACATACCTTTCTTTTCAGAACTTGAAGTCGAAGCTCCCAGGCACGACATGATTCCCATCCCCTCCAAACGCAATCCCCCCATTACTCCCGCCCCCATTCCCCTCCTCCATCCCGTCCTCCTCCTCGTCCTCCAGCCAATACGTCTCCAGAATCTTCACCGCCTTCTCGTAAATCTCGGTGTTATCATGGCTCTGCAGGTGCTCAATCTTCTCCAAACCCTCCGCGTCGTCGATCAGCTGCGCGTACTGGTTCACGTCCCCGGTGAGACCCATGTTCTTGAAGGCCTCCCCGATTTTGAGGATGTTTTCGAGGCCTTCGAGACAGACGGTCACGATGCGGGGGTCTGGGCAGACGAGCAGGTCGCAGAGAGGTTTTATGCAGCCCTCCGTGACTAGAAACCTGTAGAGGGGAAGAAATCAGGGTTTGTGAGAGAATTCGTTAGTTAAAAAAAAAAAAAAAGTAAAGTGAATGTTATTAACTAAGTGGGGGTGATTAAAAGAATGCAGGGAGTAAAAGTGTTTGAATGGTTAAAATAGACAAAGATAATTTTTTTAAACAAAAATGCTACACAGTATGATCAAAAAATCCGAGGGCAAGCCGACAGGGTCTCTTGTGCGAAAATTATATATTTAATTAGCAATATTCAGTTGTAATATTTGCACCATAGACGCTGTCGAGCTTCCTTCGGGCTTTTTGATCATGTTGTGTAGAATTTTTGTTTCTTAAATTAAGGGGTTTCTTTGTTTTACCAATGTGGTGTTACTGTTAGGGCTTGAAATAGAGTAAGAAGAATGAGTGTTTTAAATCAAGAAATGTAAACAGTTTAAATAAGGTGGTGTTAGGGGGTTCTAGGGTGGGACAGAAAGGTCAGACAATGGTTCTTGGCCATAAGATACAAAAACCCTAATTAATCAGGAAGTTCAGAGTTCAAAAACCCTAATTAATCAGGAAGTTCAGAGTTCAAACAAATTGAAGTAATAAAAATAAGAAAAAAATATACTTGATTTGATCTTGAGTGCCGCCAGAAGTAGCATTAGAGATGGCCCAAGCGGCTTCTTTCTTTATATCAAACTCGGCTGATTGCAGAAGCATCACCAGCGGTCCTATTATTCCAGCATTTATTACTGCCTGTTTATCACACCATTAACAACAATTATTAGTATAAAATATAAATGAACTCCTATTCAGATTAAATTGTTGTGAAAACATACCTGAATCTGATCCTTGTTGCCGGCAGTAATGTTGGAGATGGTCCAGCAAGCTTCCTTTTTAATGCTCTTCTTGTGGTTGTTGGTAAGCAAGTTCAAAAGGCAAGGCAGAGCTCCATTTTCTATCACAAACTGTTCCATACAAAAATAAATAAATAAATTCAGACTACAAATCTACAACATTATCTACTTGGTAATAAATTCAAATATTGATAGAAAGAACAAGGTACCTGAGTCTGAAGATCATCACCAGTGACTATGTTCCCAACCGTACGAAGTGCTGGAATCAGAACCGAAGGAGAAGGATGCCTACACAAATAAAACAAAATCACAACAAATTCAATAAACAAACAAGCAAAGGTAAATATATATATCTAATAACCCCAACTGTATATGATTATCCTTGCACACATTTCGATGCATAACTTAACCATAAAACAAGAAAGGAGGAATTTCATGTTCACCCTTCCAAAACTTCAAAATATCATATTTACCCCTCCTCTAAAAGCATAAACATCAAATTTACCTTCGCAAAGCAGACGATATTTTTCGGACTCCAGAAGGGTAAATCTGACATTCCTACTCTTACAGGGGTAAATACGACATTTTGAACTTTTCGAAGGGTAAATAAGAAATTCTCCCAACAAGATGATTAACAAACAACTGACATGAGGAGCTCGACGAGGCGAGGGCAGACGCCGGACTCGAGCACGGCCTGGATCTTGTCGTTGGTGCCGTCGGAGAGGTACGAGAGAGCCCAGCACGCGTCCGTCAGAACCTCCTCGTCGTTCGAGTGCACCAGCCTCTCCAGCGCCGGTAACGCCGGCTTAACCTGTTAAGCAAATAAGGAGAAAATTAGGGTTTAGGTTTTGTGAAGTTTACTAAGGGGGGAATGGGCTGGTACTGTTATGCCCTGGAATTAAAAAATTGCGATTTAGTCCCTGTATTATTAATTTGGCATGCTTGGTTGGACCGTGTACTTTATGAAAATATGTGTGTTTAGTCCCTGAGTCAGAGACTAACTAATGATGTATGATCCCTTAAAGTATATGGATTATGGAACAAACATGTCAAATCAGTAGTACAGGAACTATACAATCCTAATAGAGGGACTAACAGTGCGTTATACCATTTACATAATAGACTAATGTTCCTATAATTGCAATCCTATTAAGACATGTCAAATCAGTTGTACAGGAACTATACAATCCTAATAGAGGGACTAACGGTGCGTTTATACCATTTACATAATAGACTAATGTTCCTATAATTGCAATCCTATTAAGATAGGTGGGATAAATGTACCGTTAGTGTTAGTCCCTGTACTTCCGTTGGATCGCTATTTAGTCCCTGTACAATTAATTTGGCAAGCTCGGTCCCTCTGTTTCATGAAAAACACACATGATCATTCCCTAAGTCAGGGACTAACCGTGCTCGATTCTTTATCGTACTGGAACTAACTCGCAATCTTATTAAAGTACAGGGACTACAGTGCAAGTATCCCATTTGAATTACTATTGTACCTGTTCAAAGGAAGGCTGGGGTTTGCCTCTGCAGAAATTAGACAGAGTCCAGGTGGCGTTTCTAAGCATAGACAATTTAGCATGCTCGTTTAGCTGGAGCAAAAGAGGGATCAACGCGCCGTGTCCGAGCACCAAGTCCCTCAGTTTCGGCGAATCTCCTGCCACGTTTCCCAGCGCCCACACCGCCTGTTCAAAGAAGAAAAAAATATAACAATTAATGTAAAAACCCTAACCTTAATTGGAGATGGGTTTAAATAAACCCTAACCCTAGATTTAGTACCTGTTCGCGGACGTCTTCGCTTTGGGAGGCGAGAAGTTTGACGAAGATTGGAATTGCACCGTGATCGACGACGACCTTTGTGTTTTCGGAGGTGCCAGATGCGATATTTGTCAGAGCCCACGCTGCTTCAAACTGCACACAAACAAATAAAATAATAAATAAATAAGATCAATAAAACAAAAATATACATGATTAAATGAGATGAAGTATAGGACCTGAAGTTGAGGGTAATCTTCTCTAGTGAGAAACTCGACGAAGCGAGGAACCACGCCAGCTGATATAACCTCTTCTATTGGAGGGCTTCTCTCTGTTTTTACAAAAAAATAAAAGATAAATATCATAATTCATAACATATTATAACATGATACACAAGAAGAAAAAAGTTCCCATTTTAAGAAATGAAATTATAGTTCGTGTACCAATGGAGAGAAGTTTCCGGAACTGAGTGGTGCACTCAAGTTGCCTGGCCTTATCGTCTGAATAAACTCCAGCCACCATGGCTGGCAAGCTATCCAGCTACATTTCATCAACATAATTTAGAATATATCAGAAACATGACAAAACAAAATAAAGGGTGACTTGCAAATATGAGAAAGAGAAAACGAAATATATTGATTGAAACCAAAGTGATTTGACGAATTAAGATTCTAAAACCTAGAAAAACACTCACTTTAGACAATCACTCAATATATGCATCTATCTAATACTAAATTAATACTATTTATTCATTAAAATGATAATTTGACAAATCAAGAATCCAAAACCAGGAAGAAAAAAAGACGCTCAACTAAGTGCATATGATATGAAACCCTTGATACTCAAATAATACAAACACTGAACAAAATAAGATCTTCATTAAGAAATTCTTTGCAAGGCTAGTACGAAAATCAGTTCTTATCATACTTAAAACCCTAGAAACTCACCAATATATAGACCTACAGAAATAACCTAATCTACTTATTTGTGACGAATCAACTACGAACAAAACAAAAAAAAACCTAATTTGAGATAAATCAGTGTACGAAACCCTAATTCAAGATCAATTATAACTCAAAACCCTAACCACTCAAACAACAGACCCCAATAAGACATCACTTAAACTATACACAACTAGTTCCAAACCAAAATTAAAACTCAAATCAGAAAAACCGCTACTAACCAAAAATATACCTTCTTATCAACAGTGGGATTGTAAAGCGAGTTCGCCGGCTGGTTCTGCATCCCCTCCCTGCGCTTCTTGAGAAGCGACTCCTCACGGCGGGACTTCCGGATCTCGACCAAATTATCCTCCCGTCTTCGGCGCCCCTCGTCGGCGTCCACCGCCACCTTGTACCTGTTCCGCCGGATCTCCGCCCTATCGCTCGGCCTCAGAGACATCCTCTCGACGGATCTGAAACCCTAAAATTGATCAAACCCTAACCCTAGTAAAGGAAACTTAGATTGAGAGATTGAGAAAAGAGATGGTAATAAGTGAAGTCGATATTTAAATGAGAGTAGAAAGAAAGAGGAGGATGAGATTTTTATAATGTACGAGACGGCCAGAAAGTAGAAACCCTAAGAAATTAAAAAGAAAGTATTATTATTTTAAAATGAGGATCGCGGAAATTTGAAATTGAAATTTGGGGGGTTGTTTTGTTTGATAGACCAAACTTGGTACCCGTATATTATGTGCCCAATTAGTCAAATGGTAGAATATAAAAGTGGTTGCTGTTGTACAGATCTTAAATTCCGTTGGTTTCTGTATTTATAGGTTAATGTAATTGTATATTATTTTTTTATTTTTTTTGTATTTAAAATTTTTAGATTAAGATAAATACTTAGAAGTTGATAAGATTAGACTATATTTGGTCTCTGTTCAAAATGAGAAAGATAGGATTTCTACTTTTTGCTTCTTTTTTTCTCTTCTTCAAATTTTCTACATTGATCTCTTTAAATTTTTGTTGTATCTTGTTACTATTAAATATGACGGATTGAGTCATTAAATTTTTCATAGCCTGAGCTATGTGCTCATTTTATATTAACTGAAAAGTTGGATTAGTTTCTCTTTAATCTTAAACTTGGCTCAAAAGCTGGGTTGATTGTTTCATGAAAGATTAACTATAGTCGTGATATTTCTTTTTTGGATTCTTTTTAAATCTTTTTGAAAATTTGATTTTCTTTGAGATTTCATAAAAGATGGCTCAATGATCCAAATCTTGTAAAAATATGAAATGGACAGAGTTTGAAGTGATGATTAAGTTTGTAGAAGTTATGTTGAGAGATATTGAAGTTTAGTGACACTTATAAATTTTCTTCGAAAACTTTTCTTTAATAAATCTTTTAATCGGTATAAATCTATGAATGCTCTAAACACCATGAAAAATCATGAAAAAATATTCTTTAGATAGAGCATGAGGAAGGACTAAATTTTATAGATATCATGTTATGAAATTTTGAAGTTTAAATATTTTATTTATTTATTTCATTAATTGTAATTTTCGGATCAGGATTTTTATATTGGTACACAGTTTTGAGCCACATAGGATTAAAGGGGGACATGGCACTTTCCCTGCTCTTGGTTCATCTGAACCCGAAGGAAAGTCATGGCTCACCACACCTAGTTCATTTTGAAAAATTCATGTTTCCTTTTCATTTTCTCCTTTTGTAGTTTGTGACTGTGAGAGAACATGGGTCTTGGTCAGCCTCTTTCTTATTTCTATAAAAAAGCCTGGTTTTTCATTTAGTATCTACACCTTGTTAAACTCGTATTTAATTTACCTACTTAGTTCGAATATTTAAGCTGTTATGAATTTCCATGGTCATCCTCTTCCTATATTCCTCAATATACGGCATGATATTTATGTGATGTTCAATTTAATAAAATAAATAAAATATAATCTGATTTGTGGGCCCAGTTTGTCATTGTCATAGGAAGAAAAACAGTATATATCGGTTGGACATAGTTCAGTCCAGTCTTTAGTAGTTCCTTTTTCGATTTTCAAATCGCTATATCTTTCTCATTATAAATCGGTTTTTAACGTTCTATATGTTGTCGGAATCATCGTGATGCCTAGTTTATGAATGTATAATTTCTTTGTCAGTTTATGTCTCCTTGCTGGGTTGAAAATGCCGATTTATGTTGTCTGTTATCTAAAAACTATTTTTTATGATATTCGGAAGCCAATATCTCACTCTAGGGAGTCGGTTTACCGTGTTCTTGGTGTCGTTGGAATCGTTGTGATTCCTCGTTTCTGGATGTCTAATTAATTTCTTTGTTTGGTCCTCTGATTTCTGTTAAATAATTTTTTTCTAATTGTCAGTAAGTATTTTCTGGAATATGATAGAGTTTAGTTTTAAGTTTTTTCAAAACTTTGAAAGGTTTGAGCTTATTCATTTTAAATCCGATTTTAGTGTTTTTGATATTTGATAGTATCGTTTTAAAGACTTGTTTTAATAAATGCACTTGGGTTTTTGTTTTCATTTATGGAATTTTATCGATTTTGAAAATAGAGAAATGAGTAAAATTATGGGTTGTTTTTGGTGATGTGGCAGCGTGTGGGAGCAAGGTGGGGAGGAGATTCTCAGCTTTTTGTTTGGGGTTTAGCTTCCGTATCATGTGACTGAATTTCCCTTTTTACTGTTTTGAATTGTTATTAAGACGTAGTCAGTTGGACTAATTATGTCATTTCTCACTTGGTTTGACATTGTTTTGTTTCAAATGGTACAACCTTAATTAGTACATAATTTTTGAATACTTTTTTTGAGGTAGATGATTTTTGAATACTTATAAATTAGATAAATATTACTTTATTTATGAACTACGTGCGAATTCATCTTGATGCCGTATGAAGAAAATGTGGAATTTGAAAAGAATATGATATATATTTTCAAAATTTTGTTTATTAACTCTAGACCTTTTTAGAGATTCAAAAGCTATATTATTATGTTTTAGTAACTTATAAATTAGTATATATTATGTTTCGAAGTAATAATATGTGAATTATAATTCATGATATTTGGAAATTGGGATTTGGGACTCTTATGGGCCCGCATACTATTATATCGTATTATGTAAATATTTTTGAAAGGTGGATTTTGTGGGAATGTCACGCAATTTATGGAATTGTGATATGTGGAATGTGTGTTATGAATACAGACTTATTGATTGTGGCGTGACATTCCACCATAAGGTTTTTTTGATGGAATAGAAGTGCTAGATGTAATGTGAAAACTTCATAGTAAGTTTGGTGAGGACACGATGGATCCAGGACGTCAAGGTTCTATTAGGGGGATTTGTGTTTTCCGAGCCGCTAGATTATGAGATGTCAGGCGGTCGCGCCGTCTGGGCATTCTCACATTTCAGTTGAAACTATGTCAAAATTCCTCTATGTGATATTTTTAATAAACTATAATAGTATATTATTATACCTATGTTGTGAAAAGAAAGAAATATTTAGTTTTGAAACCCTGAGAAAGTTTTAATTACTTTTAGAGAATAGGTTTTGTTAAACTCTTTTCTCATAATTATATTAGTAGATATTATTTTTTTTAGCTATATGTTTATAATAAGAGTTTATGCTTATAAATTATGCTTTTTAAAGAATATTTTTCAAATCATTTGAGCGAAGTTTTGGGACTAGCCGATGAGACATGATCCGTCTTAATAAGCTAGGTCCAAAACATTGCTCACTTAGCCGCTTTGTGACTAACCACTGTCTGCATTTGTCTTTGTTTTAGATTCATGTTTTGATATGCATATGTGAGTCTGACGTAAAAAGGTACATGGCGAGTTGGCACAATCGATCCAATTTCAGAATTTCTGTTTTGGTTTTGGGTGTGGCTTTTTTCATAACTCAAGCAAAATCAAAACTCAAAGAAAACCTGACATAGAGGAAAGGGGCCTGATATATCACGAAGCATTGTAGCACGACCAAATTACGACAAGAGTATATACAGCTAATAAACAGTGTATAAAATTAAAAAAATAATATATATAATTCATTTTCTGTAACGGTATATACGTAAATAGTGAAAACAGTATATAAAAAATAAAATAATATATTAAAAAAGGTAAAACAATATATATATAAATTCCGAAAATAAATAATACATAAAAAATAAAAATATGTCTAAAACAGGGAAACCAATATATAGAAAAAAATATATATTGAATAGCAGAAAAATAAAATATATACAGTCTGTCATGATTTGAGCGTGCTATAGTGCCTCGTGATATCATATTTTTTAGAGGAAAACATATAGCGTGAGAGAGAAAAATCAATCCAATACATGCAAAATGGAAATATAAAATTACTACATATAATGTGAATTTTATTACCACTTTTAGGATAGTTTAGTGGTAAAGTACTAACTTCATCTTTTCATAGATGAGAGGTTCGAATCCCGCGTCTAATAGGATTAATTAAAAAAAGAATAAAAATCAAGCTTGTAGTTCTCTCTCTCAAAAAAAAAAAAAATTAGTAAGTTAGATACATCCAACCCTTGAATTGAGCTTGTAGTTCTTGTTTTTTCCTATAATTCCTTGGGAAGTAGACAAATTCACATTGGGTACAAAGATTTTCAATTGCTATTTTGTTGCCCCACCTCAATGATTGCCCAGTTCATGGGCTTGATGGACTTACAAACTGAGCCGGCTCTGACTCTTAGGATTAATTGATATGTAAAAAAAATTCCAACAAAATTAATAACACAAACTGGCATGCTGAAGAAAAATGAAAACATCTAAAAAATAACTAATGTTTGTTTATCTTTTAATAAAAGTTCACTTGATATAAAATGAGCACACAGGACAAATATTGATTATTTTAGATGAAAAAGGAAGCCATTTATCTGCTACCTTCTCAGTATGTCTTCATGTAGATGAAACCTTAAAAAATTTCATTTCTCATGTTGATGATGCCTTCAGAAACTTGCACGAAGCCGTGGCTGCAAAATGAGAAGTAAATCTTATTTAAGTGCTTATTAAAAATATTATAAAAATCAGGAACCTAGAAATCGGTTCCATAATCAACTACAAAATGAAGATAAGGAAGACAAGATCAGTGAAATAAGAAAATTTCTTTCTTAAATTTTGTAGTTGATTTAAGATCCGATTTTTTAGTTCCTAGAATTATTGTTCAAATATTGAGCTTGGGCACTTGGATAGTATATTACAGAAGTTATGAATTCAAGACAACAAATACTATATGTCTGATTATTATAAAATAAAAAATAACAAATTAAAAAACAGAACACTTACAAGGATCGATGAAGGTTAACATGGCATGACCAAAAAAATTGCACGAATTTTTGTTCTTGGTTGCTTGATAATATTGATTGAAAACAACAGATGCGTGCAACTTGACATCATTCGATCCATAGCACGGCCCACCTTGTCTGATTAGCGCACAATCGACTCCGGGTGCATCGCACAATGCGACTACGTCCACTCGAAGTTTATAGTCAGGCAGGGTAGCATTCGCTATGCACCAAGGGGTTGCCTGTTTATTTTATGATTAATAAATTTGTGCAGATCTAATATGTATCAATTAGAATGAGAATTTTCTCTTTCTTTATAAAATATTTCTCAATTAAAAACTTAAAAGAAAATTAAAATAATGGGCTTACTATGTTCTTATCTGCTGGTGTGTCTCGTCCTTCTGCTCATTCTCAAACAAAACAAAAATGACATAATTAGCTAAATTCTAAGCTCAATTTGGTATTGTAATTTATTCAGAAACGATTGAAGGAAAAGACAGGTCACCTGAAGTAGTGAAAATGCATGAAATGAAGGCCAATGCAACAACAAGTGCTAATCCTTTCACCGCAGCCATTTATCTTTTTTTTCTTTCGACTTTTTCTATGGGTTTTTTTAAAATAATTTTTCTATGGTTTTGATACTTAATGATGCCTTATTGGAATGTAATTAAATATTAGATTGTGATCGAACAATGTTATATATTAAGACAAAGAGAGGGATCAATAGGGTTCAAGGCGTTAATCCGGTGTTCAAGGCAATGTTGCAAATTTAACAATCTAATAGAAGAGATTTTCATAAACTTATTTTTGTTAGATTAAAACAAGAATAGTTCATGACATGAATTTGTGTATCGTATAAATTAAACAAACAATCTAGTATCTAAGAGGTTTTCATGCACTATTATGTTCGATTAAAAACAAGAATTTGTTCATTACAAAATTTTGTGTTGGTAGCTATTTTTTCTCTTTTTGATAAAGTGAATCAGGTCAGCTGCATTCAAGAAATAAGTTTAACACCAAAATATTTGATCTACTCATAATCTCTAATTCGAAAACCTAATATCAAAATATAGTACCGCTCCTAATCATTTTTTTTCCGAAGCCGATCAACCAGGATGCAGGGGTGAGGGGATTAAGGAAAATTTTACAAAAATCTCATAATTTTTCTGAATATTTTCAAAAATCTACATTCCCTCGTTTAATCACCATAAAATGAGAAAAAAAATTTACCTCCTACAAAAGTTCAGTTTTAACTCTGTATTAATCTAATATTTTTTTGAAAAAAATATCCTTCTTTTTTCAATGTTTATTTTATTTACATCAAAATAATGAATATATAGTATAGAGGAAAAAAGAAACATAAAGAGCACCAAAGCATCTCATTTGCTAATCGTAATTGATATTTTCTTATTATAGAGTTCAATTAAATTCTCCATACTGAAGGTCATTATTAAACTATGAAGAACAAAGCAAAAACATAAAAGAAAAGAAAAACAAAGAAAAAAACATCATTTATCATGCTGTGATCTTCCCGTCTCGTCTTCTTCATCTGAAGGTCATTATTAAACACTGAAGAACAAAAAATCATTTATTTTTTTTTTTAAGAGAAATTTTGGAGAGGGCTTAAATCCCCCTTCCAAATGATTTATATATATGATCTTGAAAGTTACATAGTTTCTTTTTCTTTTACAAATTGAAAATTAGAAAAGAAAAAAAAAATCAATGGACCTATTCTATATAACCCGGATTGGCCCAACCCTACAAGAATAGAAAAATAAAGAACCGGATTTATAAGTCCAGGAAAGCTAATCCTATTTTTGGTAATATCTCAGAATTTAAAATCTATTTACTACAAAAATCTTCAAATTATGTTTCTTCTTCAGACAAACCTATCCTCTGCTCTCTCTTCTTCTTCGTTTAGTTCGCTTGGCGGCGGATTTGAAACCCGAAGGTTGAAGCTCAAAACCTCCATCTCTTCTCTCCTCTTCCTCTCAACAAGTTTAATTAGCTCCCATTCTCCAACTATTTCATCCATCAGCTCTAGCTCAGCTCTTTTCTCCTCTGTAAAAGCACGCCGGCATCTCTCTCTCCACATACAAAATAGAAACAGTAAAGCTATTCTCTTTAATTTCTCATTTCCTCCTTTCTTGGTGACCATTTTATAAACATCATCGAAGGATCCAGCTTGTTGAGCTTCTGGAAAGTTGTTACTGATCAAACACCATCCTTTTTTAATAAAATCACATGAACAACAAGGTGTTAAGTGAATTCTAATTCTCGACAACAGAGGTAGCATCTATTAACGAGCTGGAAATATTTCTTCTTCAAATTGTCCTGAGTGAGTACTCTGTTCTGAGTAAAAAGCCACACAAAAGTTTTCATTCTCATAGATAAGGTTACTGACCAAATTGTTTTTAATGGATTCTGAGAAAAAAAGCCACACAAAAAAAAAATCATTTATCATGCTATATTGCTATGATCTTCTCCGTCTCGCCTCTTCATGCAAAGATGAACCCTTGGGAAACTCGCATAAATAAGTGGCTACAAATTTGAAAAATAATCAGCTTGATTAGTAATATTTCTTTAAATATTCTTTAAATATATATTGAGCCTGAACTAGTTGCTATGGCCGCCTATGTGTATTAGATTAAGATCATAAGATATAAAAAGGCCATGAATTCAGAATCATTTATAACAAATATTGTAAGCATGACACTGTTAAAACATTAGAAAATAAAATAAAAACAAGAGATAAATTCAAAACCGTAAGCGTGTCAACCAGGTCATGGTCACGATATGTGGCATTTTTTACTTCTTTTATGCACAAAATATATGTATTGTTTCGAATATAAACTGTTGAATTTTATATAATGCTTTTTAGGCATTTTGTATACTTCTTTCTGGAAAAAACGAACTAGTTTTGGAACTACAAAAATATTGTGGTATATCATGCAGCATTGTCCCAAAGGCAAATATGTAACACTTACAAGGATCAACATAGGTGAACCTTGGCATCTCCATCAAAATCGCATGAATCCATCTTCTTTAATTAATTTATGAAATTGCTTGATACAAATTACTACAGAAATTTGTATATTAAGTATTACTATAGTCCTACATATTTCTAGTAGGTGTTTGAGTTTAATTTCATTTGTGCATGTGCAGTCAGATGGTGTTGTATCCTGGAAGATTTATTTGTTTCAGTGCACACCAAATAATATAACTAATGTACACGAATAAGTCTTTAAGAACAACGATATTGTATCATAAGCATAAGTTATTTTATTAAAAGTCATTTAAATCCACAACAAAAAATTTCCTAGATGGCCTTCTTAAAGATATCGTAAAAATTGCTTAAAGCGAATTCAAATTATATCACATAGAATCCACCCTCAAAAGTCAAGCTAAATGATTCTTTCCAAAATAGATAAGCTGTTAATAGGGGGTAAATTTTTCATTTAAAATCATTGTTCCTGCAGTAACTAATATTATTTCATGTCGATATCACTATCAATTTTATAATCGTATTCTTTTATAAAATAGTAATAAGATGATTTTATGTTAGAAATTCAAAACAAACACTGTTCATTACATGAATTTATGTGGTTAAATTGAACAATCTAATCTAATACAAGAGTTTTTCATATCTTATTTTGTTATTTTAAAAATAAAAATTGTTCACTACATGAATTTTTGCCGGTAACTAATGTTTTTTTTAAGCCGGTAACTAAGGTTTTTTGAAAGGGATGTCATATTACGCGACGGGTTTTAGCGCGCTGGCGGAGCGACGGATGACGTGGCAGACGCCACGTCTGCCAAAACACGATGGCGACGCGAAAAGGCTCCAATCGGCGACTTCCAGCCCAGCCGCCACGATGACAACATGATACGCACGAAATTTGCTGTTGAGATTTGAAAACTCAGTCAAAACAATATATATATATATATATATATATATATATATATATATATATATATATATATATATATATATATATATACTTTAGATAAAATAGTATATATATGAGTATATAGATGTGATATATAGATATGATATAACAATATATAATTCAGACAAAACAGTATATATATAGTAATATATAATTCAGACAAATATATAGCAATATATAATTCAGACAAAAAAGAATATATATCAGTATAAAGTTCTGATATAACAATATATATAATTCAGACGAAAATAGTATATAGATATGATATACAATATATAATTCAGACGAAAATAGTATATATATATATATATATATATATATATATATATATATATATATATATATATATATATATATATATATATATATAATAATATATAAATCAGAAAAAACAGTATGTATATAGCAATATATAATTCAGACAAAAAAGTATATATAACAATGTAAGATGTTATATAACAATATATATGTGTGTTATGTAGATATGATATACCAATATATATATATGGTATAATTCAGAGAAAACAGTATATATATAGCAATATATAAGTCAGACAAAAAATAGTATATACCAGACCGTCGCGTCGGAGAAGAAGGGAGCGACGAGAAGAAAGGCAGGAGGTGCCGGCGGCCCACAATCACGTTGCGCAGCACGACATGTCGCGCACGGATCGTTACCAGACCCGTCGTGATTTCCAATTTCTCTTTTTGAAAAGTGAAGTAGATTTTACAAGTCTCATTCAAGAAATACATAGAAGTGAAGTAGATTTTACAGGTCTCATTCAAGAAGGGGTAATATCACATATACCCTTCCAAAATCTCTAAATATCAAATTTACCCCTCCAAAACTAGAAATATCAAATTTACCCTCTCAAAACTAAAAAACTATCAAATTTACCCATCCAAAAGTTACAAAATATCATATTTATCCAAAGCTCTAAATTTAGCAAATTAATCATAATTTAACTTTCTAAAAACTAATAAAATCAATATTAATAATTATAATGGACAAAAATGCCCCTTCTCTTTCTTCTTGTATTTGCTTCAGCTGTATTAAAACCTACATTCTCTCATTAACTCTTCATTTCTCTTTTTCTCTTCCTCATGCCATTTTCTCTCCTGAAGCATAGCAACCACGAGATAAGCCATGGCTAACTCTTGACCGTGCCTTCTTTCTTCTACACATGTTCTTCCTTCTTCCCACCTCTCTTCTTGTTCATCTCTCCCCTTTTTTTCTTTTCTCCCCTCTTACTATAACCCTAAAATGGACAAAATAAAGATGGATGAAATTGAGTATGAGATGTCAATGGAGTTAGATGAAATAGAGATGAGAGAATATGATTGAATCACTTCCTATCGAGTATGTGAATTTTGCTTGCCTTTCTTTTCTAGAATTGCTCTTTTTTCTTAATGAAATAGAGAATAATTTTCTTATATTTGGATTTAGTTGTGATTATTAGGGGAAATTGCATATGAATTTGAGACTATTTGGGCAAAAAATATTTTGATTATTTGGGATCACTGTAGGTGAAATTGGGGGAATTTTTTTTTTTTCCTTAAATTATGCTTTATGTTAGTGTCTTTATTACACAATCCTTCAATAGTTCAATGTATAATTTATCAAGAAAAAAAAAATATAAGAATTGCATAACATTCTAACCTAGTTTTGATTTTTTTTTTTTTTATATTAGACAAGCTCTCTCTAACTGCAAGCTAAAAGTAAAATACGGGATACTTCAAATCAATCAAGAACTCAAGAAGGCACACATCCTCCACCATCTTTCTATCTGCACCTGAAATCAATTCAAAAAAAAAAATAGTACTCAAAATAATATAACTTGAAAATGAACATTTTTTCTTTAATATTTTTTGCAAATTGTATGTAAATATTTTTTCTTTAATATTTTTTGCAAATTGTATGATCTTTTTGCTGTTAATCAAACCTGAAAATGAATATTTTTGCTAAAGAAGTCCTGAAAATCTATTCCAAAAATCAATTAAAAATTTGTTAATCAAACAACAGATTTGTGCTAAGAAATGTGCGGTGTGCTCCGAATTCTGAAAATCAATTCAAAAATTTTGCTTATCAGACCTGAAAATCAATTAACACATTATTAATATTTCTGCTGATAATACCAAAGGTATGTTCTTTTTTTACTGATTTTACAAACATCCTTCTATTTGACGAGCCGAAAATTAGAAATATTTCTTTTTGAGGGAAGAAAATTAGGGATATTCAAAATATAATTGTGAAGGTTCAAAAAGGCATGATCTTGCCTAGTGAGGAAATAAATCAAACACTTCATGCAAGAAAAATGTGGATTATTACAAAGTCAATTCAAATAGAGCGAGAAGCTAGTGAGAAACTATACAATTTAAGCAACTAAAAATATCAAAATTTCTTAAAATTATTGTAAAATAATTAAATACAGATCCAAATTTCGAGTTAGTTTGAGTAGAAACAATACCTATTAAGAGAGATGACTAGTTCAGGAGTAAAGAAGATGGGAAGAGGAGAAAAGAACTCGAGTGGTTCAAGCTTGGAGAAGAGAGGGGAGTGGAGAAGAGAGGGGAGTGGAGAAGAGGGTTTAGTACTTCATGGTGGAGAGAGTCGGAGAAGACTGAAGAGTCGAGTGGAGAGACTCGACTGAAGAAGGGGCGGTCGAGGAACTAGACTGGAAAAGAGGCGAGGAAGGTTCTGGCCTCGTGTGGAGAGGAAAGGTTCTGAGGGGCAGGATTGGAATTTAAACAAAAATATGTTCATCTGAATAAAATAGTTGTGTTTGGGTAAATTTGATATAAAATAGATTTTGGGAGGGTAAATTTGATATTACGAAGTTTAGAGAGATAAATTTGATATTTAGGATTTTTGGAAGGGTATACCTGATATTACCCCATTCAAGAAATACATAGAAGATTGAAATAACTGATCCACTCATTAATTCCAAAATGTAGTACCAAAATACACTGCTCAATAAATGTTGGTACAAGGCCGGTCATGACTTTTTGGAGAGCCTAAAAGATTCATTGAAGGACTTTTGTGTTTAGAATTATACTAAAATGAGAAAATCAAATCAAATGAAAAAAAATAATTTATACATCAGAGGCAAAAGAAACATGGAAAGCACCAAAGCATGTCATTTGCTAATCACATTTGATATTTCTTATCATTTCATAACAGAGCCTCTAAAAAAAAACATTCCATAACAGAGAGATTTCAATTCAATTATCCCTCACTGAAGGTAACCAAGCATTATTAAACATTGAAAAACAATGCAAAAAACATAACAGAAAAGATAAAAAAAATCATTTATGATGCTATGATCTTCTCTGTCTCGTCTTCTTCAAGAAGATGAACCCTTGAGAAACTTGCATGAAGCCGTCGCTGCAAAAATACAAAATAATCTTGTTTTAACAATGTTGCTTCAAAAGTTGAGCTTTAACTGTGTGGATGCATAAGATTTTTATAGGCTATTTTCAAGGATTAGGATTTTCAGAGGCCGTTTGGCACTAGAATGGAACCGGATTATAAGATTTAGGATGCAGTTTCTGGTGAATGCCTAAATTCAAACTTCTATATAGTATTTCAGGATGATGAAATTTTTTAGAGTCTAGAAGATTGTGAATCTATCTAAAAGTTTATAATTTTCATGACAATACTCTGGTATTTATAGTTTATGTTAATCACATTCACTTTAAGTATTGTGTTATTATGTTTTTATAATTTATATTTCCTAAAATGCTCCTATAAGTGTACTGTGTGCGTATACATAATTTATCTACAAACTTTCTATCCCAAAACTTCTCCGATAGTTTCTGTAAAACATCCAAACATACCATCATAAAAATGACTGTTAAAAGATTCTTAAAAATAAAAAAAACATAACACTTACAAGGATCAACGAAGGTGAACATGGCATCTCCACCAAAATTGCAAGCGCCTACATCCTGACGTGCTTGATAATATTGATTGAAAATAACAGATGCATGAAATTTGACATTGTTGGGCTGGAAGCACGGGGCGCCTTCTTTAATTTGCGAACAATCAACTCCACGCGCACCACACAACGCATCGATGTCTCTTTGATGGTTATAGTCTGGCTTCGCCGGGTTCGCCACACACCATGGAGTTGCCTGAATATTTTCATATTTTGAGATTAATTGATTACATAAAAAATGGATTAAAATTGGTTGATAATTTATTTTTTTGATTGATTATTTAATTGTTTTGTTCTTATTTTTGGCTTATTTTTTTTATGATAAATACTTGAAGAGTTGATCGACTTACTATGTTCCTGTCTGGCACGACTTGTCCTTCTGCACATTCTCAAACAAAAAATAATTAGCAAAAGTTAATGAGAAATCTCGCTTATATTATCTCCTTTTAATTTTATATTTAGTACAACTTTTTTATTTTAATAAATTTTCAAATAAACTGTACAAATGACATACATGAAATGTGCATTTATTGAATGAACAACGGCATCAATTTTTAGAATGAAAAAACTTCGAAATAAAATTGCTTTTTAGTTTTTAGACAAACAGAATGATGATATGTTGTCAAGCAAGACATTGTAAAATTTATTTGATATAGCAATTTATTTAAAAACAGTCGAAAAAATCTAAAAGAGAAAATCACCTGAAATTGCGAAAATGCATGAAATGAAGGCTAAAACCAACACTAGTGTTAAAACTTTCACCACGGCCATTTTTTTTTCTTTTTTACTGTGATTTGAATAAAATAATCCATGGTTCCTCTGGTCTTTTATAGGCTTTTCAATTTATAATAATACATGCACCTAATTATTTGTATTATTTTTTTTGTTAATTATTGTACATTACATTTGATTTTGAGGTAAATGTGCATTGTGTTTATTTATTAGGTTTCAATGAATGATTCCATCGAAATATGACTAGAGCGTTTTCTCAGCAAGGAAATAAAAATTAAAATAATTAAAACAATATCAGGGAGGGGACAATAAAACAAGGGACTTGATACATATCATGGGCTTATTTACCGGAATTTAGAAAGGTATAACAAAATTACTAAAAGATTTATTGATATAGAAAAAGTGGAATGAACATATAAAAAATATGATGCATAAAAATAAATATCTATATTACTGTTCGTATGAAAATTTATAATATTAAAAAAGGTTTGATAAATATATGAAGAGACATAATAATTCTATACAAAGATATAATAGACAACTAAAAATATATAAAATATGATGGATGATGTTTAAGAAATATTTTTTCATTTTAAATTTATAATAATATTTTTTGCTTATTATTTTATCAAATATACATTTTATATATGTCATATCAACAAAAGATTTAATGTACAGTTTAAATTTCTAACAAATTTTCATGTGCCAATATATTATTTTGTTCTTATTATATTGTTTTGAGTTTCCACATAAACTTTTAGCGTCAATTTAATGTTTAAAGTTTTTGGTGCCTATTTTATATGAAGTTTTAATGTTAGCATAATAATTCCCACGCTACTAAGTTTTATATTTTATTATATTGTTTTCAATATCATTATGTTATGTTCAGTGTCAATATATTGTTTACAGTAAAGATATAATTGTTTTCAGTCACTACAGTCTACATATCGTTGTATGCCTTTTTGGAAACTAAGAACAACATCAAAGTCGAAACTTTTTGTGTGAAATTTTTTATGTAAAATCTTGCCGATGATTGACAACCTGCAAAAAAAGAAGATGGATTTGGTCCAATGTGTGTATTTTGTGCCGCAAGGATGAGGAGTTGGCCGGGCATTTGTTCACAGGGTGTGCCTTCACTCAATGGGTCTGCAACTTAAATGACAACATCCAACTCGCGCGCTGACTTTAGAAGAGCTGCAAGCAAGCATTTTTGAAGAAAGGAGGCGGTTGATGACGGTCTAAATTCTAGCAATCATGTTCAGCATTTGGCGCGAGAGATATAGCAAGGTATTTCCTGATGAAGTGCAGAGTGAAAACAATGCTCTTTTTGTTAGTTTTTTTTTTTCACTCACACGGTATGGATATTTAATCCGACTTTTAAATTAGAATTTTATATTAGAAGAAAAACATTAAAAATTAAATCAAAAGGAAAAGTTCTAAGAAAAGTGGAGAAGTAATCTAAATTTTAATTTAGAAAACACACCAACGGAAACGAACCAAAATGAAAGGAAAGCAAAAAAAAAATGGAGAATAATCTAACTTCTAATTCAGAAAACACACCAAGGGAAATAAAACCCAAATGAATAAAAATGCTTTCATTGAGAGTCGAACTCAAGACCTCCCGCTTACTAAACGGGTGCTCTAACCAACTGAGCTATGAAAGCTACTCGACAATAATTATTTCCTAAATTCCATATTCCATAAGTTATTACATATATAATTATAATAAAGGGTAGAATTTACGGTCGAAATTGCTCTCTTCTCTACGAAGTAACCTCTCTGCTTCTTCTCAGTCTCTTCTCTTCTTCTCAATTCACAAATAAACAAATAACACAACACGGACAGAACATAAAATATTAAAAGAGAAGAAAGCTCCTCACTTCTCTCTTTATCCTCCTCATCTCATCTCAAATCAATTTCCTCTCCTCCAAATTCCCTTCCTGTTGTGAACTATTCTAGGGTTTTTCCTCTGTTCAAGTCAATGGATTCGGATTCGTGGAGTCATCGTCTCTCGTCGAGCTCAAGGCGGGCTCTCAGACCTCGATTTGGTGAGTAAATCTTGTTGGGTTCAGCTTGTTTTAGCTGATTGGAGTACTAATTTTGAGATTGGGTCCTGTTTTGATACTTGCCCTTTGATGGGTTTAATTGTGGTTTTGTTTAGTGATATAAATTACGGAATTTGAAAATTGAAACTTTCTTTCATTTTTAGTGTTTATGTGAGAAATTGAGATGTTTGAAGATTAGGGCAGGGAAGAAAGGCGGTTTAAATTGTGAAATTTCAAATTTCTGATACATCAGTGCACTAATTTGTACAAAGTGATATAACTTATGCTTTTGATAATTATGCAGTGCCCAAATCATTTCCTTTACAAAATAGAACCTGGAAATAATTTCAGATTTTTGCTATTTTTTGAATTGTAGATATGTTGTTGGGATATGAAGATATGGATTTGGGAGAAGAGGAATTGAAAGCTGAGATTCCTTGCCCTTTTTGTGGTGAAGAATTGGACACCCTAGAATTGTGTTTTCATATAGATGATGAGCATCCTGTTGAGGCCAAAAATGGGGTATTTTTCTCACTCAATTTTTATCATTTTTCTTAAATTTATTTCAATAAAATGTTTTTGTTATTGTTATTTCAGTAAAAGTAGTGATTTAATTACTGTATGAGCTTGATTTAGCTAGTATTATTTTATTCTTTTTTTTTGTTTTTTAAAAGTTGATGTCTCATGGTACGTAGTTGGTGAAAATAACCTAAAATAAAGTGAACTGATGAAATAATGAAGAATTAGGTTATACTGGTACAAAACTGGTACCACAAATGAATTATTATGATTTATTTTTAACTAACTAATTTATTTATTTTATAAATTTGCAGATATGTCCAATTTGTGTAGCTAGAGTAGGAGCAGACCTTGTTGGGCACATCACTATTCAGCATGCAAATTTCTATAAGATATCCTTTTCCGTTTCTATTTTTTCTCCTCATCTATAATATTATTTACAAAACCCTGAAACAAAATCAAAACCCTAAAACCAATCGAAACCTAATCAAGAAAAAACAAAACTGAAACCCTGAAACCATTAAAGACCTCAAAACAAAATCAAAACCCTCAATTACATCCACACACTTCTCTACACATTCATATCAAGCAACATATACACATATACACACATGCATTACACAAGCACACACAATATATAACATACACACTTACATAACTCAATACCCAATTTAACATTCTACAAATTCCCTTGACTCTAAACTCCACATGGAAAAGAAAAGACGGTCTTGTAACAAAATTGAAACCCTAAAACCAATAAAACCTCAAATCAAGATCAAAACCCTCAATTACATCCACACACCTCTCTACACATTTACATCATGTAATTTATACACATATGCACGCATACATTACACAAGCACACACAGTATACAATATACACACTTACACAATTCAATCCCCAATTTAACATTTCACAAATCCCCTTCACTCAAAACTCCACATGCAAAAGAAAAGACAAAATTGAAACCCTAAAACAAAATCGAAACCCTCAATTACACCCACACACAATCCATACACATTCATATCACGTAACATACACACCACACATACACACGCATATATCACATAACCACACATATCATATCTAAATGAATCCCCAATTTGACATTTCATAAATCCCCTTAACTCAAAACTCCACATGCAAAAGAAAAGACAAAATTGAAACCCTAAAACCAATTGAAACCCTCAATTACATCCACAATCTATTCACATTCATATCACGTAATAATTATACACACATACACACGCATATATCACATAACCACACATACCATATCTAAATTAATCCCCAATTTAACATTCTACAAATTCCCTTAACTCAAGACTCCACATGCAAAAGAGAAGACGGTCTCGCAACAACCGATCAACCAACCCGTTCGGGTCATCAACCAACTCCACAATTTCTCTTTTAAGAAGAGACATGAAGGACCACCACTTGTTCAATACCGGGTCGGGTTTAAGCTCAGAACCCGACCCGTTAATCTCGTCCTTTGTTTCCAACGCTCCGTTGGCGTTGGATGACGATGATGATGATGCATCGAGATTCGTGCGGGAGTTGGGTGAGGAGAGGGACGATGATGATGTCGATGGGATCTCTTCGGAGGAGGATAAAGCTGTTGAAAGGTTTGGTTTAGTTTTTTATTTTGGTTTGTTTTGTTTTGAATTTTTAGGCGGGATTTTAGTTGTACTGGTTGAAAATCTTGTGTCGTGTGTTTGTTTGTAAATGCCTAGTTGTGTCTTGTTTTTGCTTGTTTAGTATATAATGAATAAAATTTAGTGAAAATTAGTTTGGGGATCTTTTAAAATAAATGTGAAAAGTCGGGTATAGATGATGATATTTCTTATGTTTTGCAGGGGTGAACATGAAATTTCCTTTATTTGTTTGTATTTGTTTTTATGATATTTCCTATTTGGTAGGGGTATGCGTGCTATTTAGGTTTATACATGAAATTCCCCCGTTGTTTTATTGATTCGAAACTAAGACCTAATTTGAAATTTTAATTCGTAATTTTGCAGTGTTAATCAGCAGCCATCTGTACCGAAAGAGGATTTAGAGGAGAGAACTCAGAGGACCAATTTTGTACAAGGACTTGTTCTATCCACTTTATTTGATGATTTCACTTTATAGAAAAATGACCACACAATTGGCCACATAGTGGTTGTTGGCACAAAGAATCCGAGTGTTTTATTGATGGATCTTGTATGTATTTATTTATCTACTTCCTTTTTCTTTTCTTTTTTTACTTTTTTGATTTAGGGAATAAAAGTTGAGATATGTATGTAACTAATGGTTATTGGGTTCAATAATTTAAGACGTTGAATTGGTATGTAACTAATGATTATTGGGTTCAATAAATTAAGGCACTTTTTTATTTTAATATATTTTAGTTGATGATTTCACATTTTCATCTTGTAGAAAAATGATTACATGATTGATCGCATAGTTGTTGGCACAATTATACATACATGGGTTTTATAGATGGATCTTTTATGTATTTTATTCTCTATTGTTATGAATATAATTAATATGGATGTCCAATACTTGGTCCCTAAGAAAAGATAAATTAGGAAATGCTTGTAAGAATGGAAGGAGTTGTGGCAGGGTATTTATTACTGTATATTCTATTGTATTTAGGTTAAATTATTTCTTTTATTGTAATCCTAAATCAGGCAAGAGATTTCTTGACCAGCACTCACCCTCTACTATATAAAGAGGGCAGTGACTATTGTATTCTTAATCCACAATTCAATACATAATTCTCTCCTTCCAATTCTCTCTTTTATTCTTTTGTTTTTTATTTTATAACACGTTATCAGCACGACTCTACAATAAACATTTGAAGTTCTAAAAAAAAACATAACTGAAACTCTGCTTCAGAAGGTACAATTTCAAATTATTAATATTTCATTATATTATTTATTTTGGATTTCTTTTATTCGATTTTTTTCTTTTATTGAAATTCGTTATTTTACGAGTTTTTTTTAAGTAACATATCTCTGCACCAGAAGTTGCAGATTCTCTTTATAGATCAATGCACCAGAAGTTGCTTGTTTAATTATTTTTATTTTGCAACCAGAAGTTGCGTGTTTATTTTTATTCACGCACCAGAAGTTGCTCGTTTAAATTATTTTGTATGCACCAAGAGTTTCTTGTTTAATTATTTTTGCAACCAGAAGTTGCATGTTTATTTTTATTTACGCACCAGAAGTTGCTTGTTTAATTTTCTTTACGCAACCAGAAGTTGCATGTTTATTTTTATTTATGCACCAGAAGTTGTAAGTATATTTATGCACCAGAAGTTGCAAGTATATTTATCTTTATTCTATGTACATTTATTTTATGCACATTTACTTTTATGCACATTTACTTTTATGTACATTTATTTTACGCACATTTATTTTTATGCAAATTTATTTTTATTTATGCACCTGTAGTTGCAATAATTTTTTTTTCCTTTGCACACAAGCTGCAAAATTTATTTTATGCACCATAAGTTGCAAAATATAGCACCAGTAGTTGCAAGAATATAAATCAGAAATATTGTCTAAATCTCGAAGATCAACTCTCAAATAATAATTTGAAAAAAAAATATGAAGAATATATATTAAATAATGATACTCCTTTTTATCTTGCTCTTGAAGCAGCAACAAGATGAAGAGAGTTGTAAGATATATTGAAAACCAATATCATATATTATTGTGAATAAGCAAACTAATGAGTTGTAAAAGAAGAAATTATGAAACTTGTCTAAATAATTGCATTTAATTCCCAGAAGTGAATGTTGCAAAATAATGACATAAAAGAGACCAATGCCAGAAGTCATTACAAGAAAATCATATAAGACAATGAGAAGATACAAGAAGATATCATTTGTAACTGATTTCAAAATATGTACTTTTGATGTTGTATAAAAGAGCATTGGTTAAGTACCTGTTGTACACCAAAATATTTTGTCGAATTCTATAAATTCTCTTTAAAAGAAAAAAAAATTATGGTTAATTATGTTTATAATTGAAAACCATTTCAGTAAGCTCTTAAATATTACATAAGACTTTTAGGCGGACTTCCTTGACCATATATTTATTCAATTTATTTTATTTATTTGTGGAATCCAAAATGTCTGTCATATGTCCAGCAGACATTGAACAACTAAAATAATAATTAGAAATTGAAAGACAGGTATTAATATAATACCATGTATTGTAAATGTAATTTAAGACTCCAGAAGAGTTACCATTTTGTTGCCTGTATATAATAGATAATGCTTTAAAATTGTAAATTAATGTTTCTTGTATATAAGCAAAATAATGAATTTTCATTAAAATGAAAAATCACGAATTCCGTACAATTGGTTCCGCATCATTCCCAGAAGTGAATACCACATATACAAGTCGTGATTATTAATATGGATGCTGACGTGTAAGAGGTCAAGGTCGAAATTATACTTGTGACTGTGATGATTATATTAAGAAAAACACACAAGAAAGCGGAAAGAACGCACAAAATGGTCTAAAAATTTATGTGGTAGTAAAGGACATTTGGTATGTCTCTATGTACGCCCTAGAATCTTGTGGGGTTTATTAAGCCGTCTTAAAAGCAAAGAGAAAATAATAATGTCGACTTGTTTATCACCATAATGAAAAAGTTGATAACCGATAATGATATCATCCGCTGGATTTAAAGCAAATTAACAAGAACGAGTTAGAGAAAGAACCGAGTAAGAAAAATTTCTTTTATTCTATTTTTATATTCTTATTATTATTGTTATTATCATTATCATTATTTTTCTTTCTTTTGATACTACTTATATGAATCAAAGTATGTATTGGCACAATAAGAATTATAAATATGTGTGCCTCATTGTAGTGGACAATATTTCTGTATTTTGAGAAATATTCATTAGAACAACATGCAGTTTTTCTATTGATTTGTATTATGAAGGACTAATACAATTAAGTCAGATTTATTAGTAAACCAAAAGTTTATTGACTTAAAACTTATTTATGCTTCTGCATATCAGATTTCGTCCAGTCGAAAAGTAATTTTATAATTTGACATGAACTTGAAGTTCACTAATTAGAAAAGCAATTTTATCATTAAACATGAACCAGAAGTTCAATAATTTGAAAAGTAATTCTATGATTTGACATGAACCAGAAGTTCAATAATTTGAAAAGTAAATCTATGATTTGACATGAACCAGAAGTTCACTAGTTCGAAGAGAAATTTCATGATTTGGCATGAAACAAAAGTTAACTAATCTCGGAGCAATGATGATGCAAATAATCACATAGAATTCAAATATGCATCAATTAAAGTACCAGAAGATTCTTTTATGAAATGAATTTTCATGTGCTGCATGTTATCAAAGGAGAATTAATTGTTAGACATCACAAATCAGGGTTGGGAATAAATCACCCAATTTCCTTGATAGTATTAATCGAAATATATGTGGCCCTATTACTCTTTCATGTGGACCATCTAGATATTTTATGGTATTAATAGATGCATCTATTAGATGGTCACATGTACATTTATTTAATCTCGAAATATTGTATTTGCGAGATTGTTTGCTCGAATATTCTAATTAAGATAATAATTTCTGGATCGTACAACTAAGAAAAATCGTCTTGATGATGATCAGTTGGCTACATCCCAAGTAATAATTGACTATTGTATGTTGATTTAGATTATAGTTGAGCATTGGCCCACAAATGCACTTAGAATGATCTAACATCATATCTTGTTAAGCGATTATAATTAATCGTTGGCCCCTAATAATGAAATAAATGCTCGTCTTTTGATTGAGGCCATGAAATGATATATGCTACAGCACTAATTAGAGTAAAGCCAACATTTTATAATAAGTACTCCCCATTATAATTTGTGACCGGCCTGCAGCC